>CP114122.1:0-1355628 GCA_029959195.1 Dictyophora rubrovolvata | reverse complement strand
CGCGTTGGTTTGGTGGCTGAACTATCGTCGGAGATACAGCCGGATGAGCAGACTGTGCTGGATTGGGTAAATTGTCATGATACTATGAGTGTGAACAGCAAGTGAGAGTGTGATGAATTCAGCGGAGGAAGGAAACCAGCGTGCTCACCGGATACTGCATGAGCTTTAAGCAGCGTTACACTCGTTACCCGGAATTTGGCTGGTTTAGGAGGGTGGTACTAGCGGAGTTCAAATGACTTGTAAATGGGTAGTGGACGACGAGGACCAGTGTCAACTTGGATATTCGCTTTATGCTATCTCTCGGATGCTTTTATATAGCTGACAGAGGCACAGCAGACGACGGCAATTGTCGTATTATTTCGGATTCATTGTCTGTGCCATTATGCTGTCCCGGACTTATTTTTGGGCGAGTGTAGCACGAGGCATCGATGCATGGCATTCGGCGCAGCTGCCCTCACAGATATATTACTAACAAGGAATTGCCAGGCTTTTTGTGGTCGTATATACCTGAGATAGCCAGAGATAATGGAATCGGCACTTTCCTCCGAGCCCGTGAATAGGTCGAAATGGCGTACTGCAGGGATGTTCGTCGAACATCATTTGTTGATGGCATGTTATTATCAATTATTATTATGCCGGATCTTGGCATCTATCCACTAACGGACAGTATGTGGCTCCTTTTTTTGGTTTTGCATCTGAAGCTTGCTGGCAACATGGTTGTCCAAAACAGGAAAATTTGACAATAATTTGCCGCTTTTCTCGATGTCGACAGCCCAAGTCTTCCGTAATTGTATGACAGAGGAGTTCCACAACATGTCCATAATTGCTTCGTCCGTCAACTCGTAAGCCAGGGTCGACGGGTCTGGACAGCTCTGAGCATAGCTAGCTCTTCGGGCGCTGGACATGTACTGGACAAGGCGAATTGCGTCTCATTTATTCTTCTGAAGCATTGGCATCGCAAATCAAGTACCAGAATATTATTTTGTATATCATGTATGTTCTGATAGAGGACGGCATTTGAAATGCAGTGATAGGATAATCGGATGTCTGACACTGTGTGATCATGTGATGCATGTGTGTGATGTGTGATCGGCGTGACCACCGCCGGCAGAGATTGTCCAAGCGGAAGCAAATTTAATGGAAGGAAAGTGCAATGCACTTAGGAGTTAGCACGTGATCATTCGCGTCCGAACTATTCTCCTCACCGTCACCACGCCTCCTTCTCTCCCCGCACGTCTTCAACGCCAACGTATTTAACTACCTGGCCTATACCACCTATTGTAATCCCAGAACTTTTGAATACCCAGAATGGTTGAAATTCCCGACAGAGAGAACCTAGAGTCAATGTCAAGAACCGACATTCAGAAGCTTTGCAAGGTTTGCAGCATCCGACATTCTCTCATTTTTTCGTTCTTTCCTACTCATTTCCTCTTCATATTTAGGACAACAACATCAAAGCCAACATGCGAACCGATGAAATGATAAATGCTCTATGCGATTTAGTAAAGTAAATTAACTAATTCTTCATCAAGTTCGCTGCCAATTTAACCTCCTTCAACTAGTGGAAAAGATGTCCCTCGTCCCACACGATTAATGTCAGAACGTCTAATGTCTCAACCACCAAGCTCTCGTCTCCCCAGTGCACAGATTTCAGCCCGGTCTACATCTTCCAAAGTCGAAGATGTTGTGACCACCAAGAAAGCCGCTCTCCAACCTTCCGAGTCTAATACAGATGTAGAATCAGTTGTCAGCACCCCGGGTTCATTACCAATCACTGCACCCACTACACGCCGAAAGGCCAAAGACGTTCAAACCCGTCTCGGAAAGGGCCGTCCCGTCGTTGCTGGCGGGAGTGGTGCACGCAAAATTACAAAGGCTTTCAGCAAGGGAAATGGAAGGAGGGCAAAGACGAGCATGGTACTACATCCCCCCATTGCTGAAGAAGGTACGTTTCATGCTATCCTCAATATTAGAATCAGTATTAACCACTCAATCAGAGGAAGAAACTACCCAAAAATTTAGCGTACCTACCGTTGAGAAAATAGAATCGTCACAGACCGAATCAGGTGAGTTTGGGGAAGAAAAATCGTCGGATAACCATAACATTGACTGTTTTTTTAGCTGTTCCAACGTCACCGACACAATTACCCCCTCCTCGCATTCCATCGCCACAAGATCCAAATGAAACACCCGCTCAACTACCTACTCCTGCACCGTCTCATCCCTCGTATTCCATTCCCCAAATTTCCGCTTTAGAATCTCGTATAACACACTTGGAAAGCTCAGAAATCGCAAGCAGGCTTTCTAAAGTAGAAGATTCCCTAAACCTACTACAGTCTCCCCTTATCGAATTGCCACTTTTGAAGGATCTTTTTGGGGTGTTACAAACGGCCAACAAAGATGTTGAAAGCCGGGTCTCTCAGCTGAGCAAAATACACGCTGAGTTGGAGACTCGCGCTGTTACTTTGGAAAACCAAGTCAAAGAACTCTTAGCGGATAACATGCTACTGAAACGGAAGATATCTGAACTTGAAAATGCGAAACAAGCAACTGAAAATGTTCCCAAAACAGGTGTTGTTACCAATCTTTCAAAGGACGGTAGACAAGAACGTGAATCCGGTGATGATCTTTCAAACCCTGATCCAAATCTGTGTGTATTTTTTTTATTACTCTGTAACTTTGGCACACAGGCTAATCAGATTACTTTCGTTGTAATAGTCCACTTGTGCCTGGGGATCCATCTCCTGCCCAGCCTGCTTTAGGGAAACGGATTCGCTGCGACACACCCGACACTAGTGGCGTCGAATCTGCACCGAAAGCAGATGCTGACATGGACGCAATTCACCGTGTTAAGCGTCCCCAGAAGAAGAAGCCCAGATTGGATCCTGACGAAGACTCCATACCATTTATATTCTCAGACAAAGAAGCTGGTCCATCTTCTACGTCGACACCCAAGAACTCGACAACCTCCCGGCAGAAGCCGCCTAACTCATCTCCCGGTTTTTTCCCTTTTGGCCCCGCAGTACCCACCCCACTGGAGAAAAAGAAAGACAACGATGACATGGAGTTTTACCTTCAGTTTGATGACGATAGTGGGCCTCGTAGTGACAAACCACTTGAGGCTGACAACAAGGAAGACAACAAAGAAGATAACAAATCTCCGGAGCGTCCTAAAAGCGCTATACCTCGTACACCGTCTCCTAAAATACCTAAATTGTCGAGTACATTCGGAGATCGAGCGTTTAATCCAATTTACGATCCGAGTTTTTTTGCGGGAATGCATCCTGTCTTTCAAAGTCATGTGCAGGCGTCCGAATTACCCTTCCCTCTCATACCGGCTACACCACCCAATCCTAGTGATATTCTGAATCAATCTGCTCAATATGCCACGCCTCGATTGGGTGAACCCTGGCGTTCTCCGAGAAAGATCAGTGATACGCAGGATTCCGGGATACCCATTGTCAGTGGATCCGGCGATCTGGAAGGCTCTGGGACAACAAGGTCGCCGCCGTCGCCTGGCAATTATACCCTTCGTCCCAGCGGTAGCCGACGGGAACGGAATGATAAATATAACCCATATTTTACTCCTCAGCGTGGACCTAGTGGCACCAGACAACGCACCGGCTTGACTCCGATTCGTGGGTTTTCTTCGGGGCTAAAGAGTCCTGCGCCTTTGTCTACCGTGGCGGAAGATGAACGAGAAGAAAACCCACAAGAAAATTCCACGGAAGCCTCTCCTCCTCAATTAAGAACACTATATGGTACCGAGCTTGACGGAGATACCCGATTTGGCGACTACGGAAGAGATTTGGGAAGAGATTTGGGAAAGCTTGACTGGAGTAAATTCCTCCCTCGTTAATTTTTGTGTTTCCTTTTCTTTCTTTCAGACGAAAGCGGAAAATTTGGTTTCTTTTCCTCTTTTTTCTTTGATTATCTGTTAAGTTCACTTATAATTCTATTTTATTTCTTCCAAGGATCGTTCTTTTATTTGTATAGTTTTTCGTTCATCTGGACTTCATCCACCTCATCCAGCTCCTCGTTTGATTGTATTCCAACTTATCATTCCATCCATAGAATGTATTTTGAAATTCGTTGTAAGCACATTGTATAGCACATGGCTTGATCGAAGGACGTGGGGTTGACACGATTGGCCTTTGACGGTATTTACGGAAATGGTCATGATTGATTAAATCCTAGTAGGTTGTATTTGTCAAAATATAAATTCAATTACATAAATAGCATGCCCTTGCACTCGCGCAACAATAGCCTGAGTCGAAACCTCGAGATTACACCGATTTCTTCCAATTATGGTGTACAAAAAACACGATTGTTAATGCGGGACTATTGCATCCCATGCACAGCCAAAATCACATCGAAAAGTTTTGGGACGGCGTTCCTTCCAAAAAAACATAAATCCGATTCAAAGCAAGGCCACAGTGTGGCTAAAACAGTCTTCACAGTTCTTGCGTATTCTTGCGGATTAAGATTTTTATCCATTTGGGCAAGAATTCCTTTTCCTCTTCGCGAGCATGAGCGTCGAAAAAGGTTTGCAAGGTCTGAGCAATCCACACCCTGATGGGGAAATGATAAGGTTATGTAGCAAAAGAGGATCGTAGGGCAGCAGTAGCTCTGAGATAGCGGACGATGGAGTAAGTTTTTTCACGAGATTTGTTGTTATACACTCCAAAGCTGGCGAACACACTTTCTATAGTCACTCATAGTCTCGTGCCGAATGTTTAGTACGTTAGTTTAGTTTTCATTTCTTATGAGTAGAAGAGGATATAGGTTTGTTCGAATTCGAGGCTGCGAGAGCAAGCTTTACAGGTGAAAGAAAGTAGAAACTGTGCGAAACATGGGGTATTCAAGCAAACGACCTGCCTAAATCCAGGAAATCCTGGATACATTTCAGTGCTCGTCATTATATGCAGCAGGGTACACCATTTGGTCATCCATCCTTCTGCTGGTTTGTGCTTGTTATGTTTTGCTTGGAGTATATGTTTTACTGTGGAACAGTCGCTAGGTCATTGATGGACAATCTGGCTAGCCTCGCATTGGTTATCTGTTGGATAGGATCATTGTAAGCTAAGACTCTGGTCTTCTGAATACGAGTATCTTTCTTTGGCGGCATTTTACCCAAACAATCATGATCATATATATAAGGAAATCTCGGGATCCTCGTATCGAAACAAACAATAAAACAATGGTAGTAACAATCAAGCATCATACGTACTACAAGTCCAAGGTCCGTGTAACAGTAAACAGGTTTTTTATTAGGTCCATAAAGTCTAAATAGATGAACAGAAAGAGCAGTTAGGGTGGATTTGCCCCCGGAATACGATGGGAAGCACGATCAATAAAACAAACAGCGCAATGGCGATCAAATATACGAGACCATATTTGATGACCTAGCAGGAAGGTTAGTATTCTGTTCAATTGTTCTACGGAACATAAAGATTCATACAATTGTACGACGTTGCTTTTTTTGCTTAAATGAGTATAATGGTGGTCGAATTTGCTTGGAGGGTCGGAGCCAAACTGTGGGTTGTTAGTCAAAAATCCAAAAGCATTATCATTAAACATCAGGGAACTTACACAACACTAAAATATTACATTAGTGACAAGAGATTTGCACGAAGAAAGTTTTTTTACTTACTAGTTGCATGTACGCGATCCACATAAGGGATCAACAATACCGGTGTTAACATAAACATTAAGATGTGTCCCAAAAGGAAATCAGAACTCCACAGGGACAATTCGATGACTTTCACAACAAATTCTCTGGCGGGCTGTGACATGACATGAGCCCCTAGACCACGTCCATACCATTTACCGGTCCACCACGCTCGATTGGTTTCGTCGTGTTTAAATTCTCGAGAGAGGAAAACGGCAATCAAAATCTTGAATATGGCTCTCTGGATGAATATCACTGCAATTAGCCCCAAAATGGCATGGGAAACATTCCAGAGTTCAAGGAACCACTAGCGACCAACATTAAAATCCTCATCCTTTCACTTTTGACGAGAAATACCTTTTACTTACCAAGAATTCGAAGAACCCAAGAAAGCCGATAAGTGCCAGAGCATGCGACACCGTTGCCATGACCGCCCCAAATTTAGCGCAGCAAGAGTCAAGCATAGGACCAAGAAATAGTGAAACCAAAAACTGGACCAACAAGATTGCGGCATTCCATACGATAGGAC
Organism: Dictyophora rubrovolvata; assembly: GCA_029959195.1. Lineage (NCBI taxonomy): Eukaryota > Fungi > Basidiomycota > Agaricomycetes > Phallales > Phallaceae > Dictyophora > Dictyophora rubrovolvata. The sequence goes on along the minus strand of CP114122.1, from coordinate 1,349,428 downwards.
CGAGAGAAATAATTGCAATCCGAACGAAAGGACTCGCAGGTTGCACGCCATTTTGTAGGAAAGATTTTACGAAGGAATACGCGATCACACTAGATAATCAACGTTAAGGCAATGACAAATAGACAAGGTAAGTTGCTTACAATACTACAGCTAAGACAATAGGGAATACAATTTCCGAAAATAAAACGGCCCTCCAGCCCGCACGAGGGACATCTCCCGAGAGTTTCTCTGAAGGATGTCCCAGTCGTTTTTTCTTGTATCCTGTGATCATCGTGCGAGATAATCTACAATAGCCTATCCACGAGTTGGCATGAGAGCGAGAATTGCCACGTGACATCCACCGAAGGAATTCCCGATAGTCGATGATGAAATCAGCAAGAGAAAACTGATGGGGGTTAAATAGGAAGGGTGCGAGACATAGCGAAACAACCGTAAACCAGAAATAAATAAGATGTGGAATCCATATAGCAGTCGAAACATAAAGAAGTAAAACCAATGTGCGCATTCCAAGATAGATACTGGGTCCGGCAAACCGTGAGTACAAGATGCAAAACGATATGCGAGTCGTGGCAAAGCCTCTGCCAGTTGCTATATAACGAGCGCCGCCGAACGTGAGGTTGGTCAAGATAGAATGGGTTTGAATTTGAGTCGAGAAGATTTCGAAAACTGGCGACAATGATAGGAAATGCCTTGACAAACGAAGGACAGCCCGAACAGTACCACGCTCAGTCAGCTCTGTAAAACACCGTAAGCCTTACGATTCAAAACAAGAGCTTCTGCATTTTTTACCTTGCATGAATAATGGCAAGAAAGCAATGAAGAACACCAGAAGAATACTGATAACGCTTCGCTCAATCCAAGAGAAAACAGGTGATAAGTTGTAGCACCCTTTGGGACTGATCAAATTGCCGAATTTGTCGTATTTGCACACGAGCAGTTGTTGATTGAGCGTTCCCAAGTATACCACTACAAGAAAAAAGGTCATAAGAGGTGGGATTAATGAGATATGGAGAAACTTACAAACTACCATGAAGACTTGAACCGATAAAATAACAAGGACCTACAAGCCGTGATTTGATAAAGCGATGAGGAGTTAAGGTATAACGGAACTTACGTTATTGATATGGAAACCGGGATGTCCATAATAGAAAGTCAAGAACCTATCGATGGGTAACTGGGTTCCGAGATAATAATACTCTCGGCTCAGCATTTGTTCACCCATACCAGTTCCGATCTTAGTTTGGAAATTAAGGATAGTCCCGAATCCAAGATCACGCCCTTTTCCACATTGATAGTATTCAGTATGTTTGATGCGACCACCCCGACCAAATGCGTTCATTCCGGCGAAGATATCTTCATTGAGATGGAGACCCTTCTGTGCTTTGGAAACACCACCACGAGTATTCATGTAGATTCCATTGAGGAAATCGGGGTGACCATAATGCAGTTTCCCATTGATCCAAGCCAATGTACGTGCCGCGAGTGTACCGAACGTTTGTTCCTTACCAGCAGCCACGTCGCCAAGTATACCAATGTTTTCTGAGAAAATATATTCACGGGCACCCACAATAGCAACGGGGGCACGAGTGAAATCTTTGTGACCCCAAGTGGCATATGGATTCTGGTTTGACGTGGTGAATTCTTCAAATTCACCAAGAACGTTTCGGATCTTTAAACATTCCTCCAGGTAGTTATCTTGGTTGGCATCAATGAGCTGAAGGTATTCTCCGCGGTAGAAAATGACGGCATGATTCTGATTATCGGATTTTCCATCACCCAAAATTGGGTTTCCTGGAAGTTCAATCCGGAATTTAGGTCGACGTTTACCTGCTTCAGGTATGAACTCTGAATGACCATCAATCAAAGCACTAAACAATCTCGGTTCGGCTCCGTTGGTGCCAGGCTCTTCGTCCAGATAGGCAATCTGCAAATCAGGATACGCTCGCAAAAGAAACTCTGCATTCTCCTGTTCCTCCTTACTGAACTTTGAATACCGCTGCATCGAAACGACAAACTTGAACTTTCTCCGAGCCATGCGTTCCAATTCGCGTTCTAGCTTATCCGAATTTCCTCCAAAAATCTGAACGACTTCGGGATTCTCAACACGATATAACAACTTGATCGCTTTACTGTAGTTCATCATACCGGAAACTGTACGATATAAAGTTTGCGCTCGAAGAGAAGCCCAGATACGAGTTCGAAGTGTGTACTCGGGAGATGAACTCTTGAATCCGAAACAATAATACGGTAGATCGTCCACTCGACTGTTCGACTTCTCGTCATGGAACATGCCTTTGCCTTCCAATTCTTCCGAAAGCATCATCGTATCCTTGACAAAGTTCTCCCATTCAACGGGATGCAGTTGCTTCAAGTATTCCAATAGTGTTACCCGAGTATGCTGATCTTCCTCCCGAATAATTTCGCGCAATGATAGAAGAATCTTTTCGGAGTAGTGGGGGGTCAAAACAGTGAATGTGGGCATAGAATCCACAGGCAAAGCCTCCGGAATATTGGTCGTGAGCGATTGAGCAAAGAAGGATATTCGACGTTCGGCCTCGCTCCCTGGAGGGAAGAATTCCTCCTGTGGACCTTTACCCGTCTGAGAAAGGAAGAAAGGAGGAGCGCGCAAAAGACGTCGTCCATCAGTTTCCGACTGAACCTGATGGTACAATAACTTTTGAACGTGGTCGATGGAAAGTAAATGTTCTCGGTACATAGAAATAATTATGGCATTCCAGATTTGTGAGACCAAAACCTTTGGTTTATATTTAACTTCCATCTCGGATGTCGCGAGTATTTTGGCGTAAATTCTCTTCGGCAATCGAGCATAGATGTCGGTCCAGGGTGTCCATATAGACAAACCCAGGGAAAATGATCGTCCGATACTGAAGACAGTATTCCATATGACATACCAAAGAAATGTATCAAGGAAGAAAAGAACAAGGTCCATCAGGTACATGATCGTCAAGGCGAAGGCTGCTTGATTTCGACATAACGCGTTTCCGAAGTACTTGTCTCGACATCCTTGAACTTTCATGCCGACCATGACTTGAATGGAATCACGGAATGACAGAGTCAAAAAGAAATACGATTCCGTGAATTTGCACCCAAAGATTAAGAACCAAAGAGCGATCGAGCCCATGCGTTGAGTGCGAGTCATAGAGGAATAACTTGCGGTAAAAGTTTGACTCGCAAGGTACTTGCGCGATTTTCCAGCAACGCGATCGCCAAACATCCGACCGGAAGGTAGAATAGCAAACAGGACGGTAGCAGTTACGCTGATGAAAAATTGGACGATGCCCAAAATCAAAGGTAATTGACCGTTCGCAGAGTTGACGATAGCGATATAAACCGTAGGTCCAGCGGTTAGGGCGAGAACCACGCAAAGGAACAGTAGGCGACGAGACAAATGCGAGCTGTTATTCCATGTCTTCGGGATGTAAGTGAATTCGATGATCGTGGCAAGGATCATAATAAATGTGGCAACTGCTCCACCAAGAGCAGTAACTGACCATGTCATGGCAGACGTAGGACCGAGATTTGGGCTTTGCCTGTAAATGGCCGGAGAGTTGAAAGCCGTGTAAAACCAAAACATAGCAATATGGATAACCCAAATACGATTGAAATTGACGGCAAGATGAAGGAATGATCGACGCTCGTAATATGTTTTGTAGAAAGCACGATTCCAGTCGATACGCTCAAAATGCATCCATCTTTGCGCGGGCGCATAGTCGACGAGTCGTTTCTATTTGGAACCTCAGACATTAGAGGGGTAACACTAGAAAAATGGCACAGACCTTATCTGTCGTTACAATTCTGGCGATACCTTCAGGATACCAGAATAATTGATTCACGTCATCATAGCCGATGATACGATCATGATCGCGCTCGCGACGCACGAACTTGTTGTCCACAACTTCATACCCTTGGTCTCGTATAAATCGGTATAAGGGCTTGATCACAGTTCTCAGATACAAGCCTTCTGGAACAGGGTTTATGCGATTCTGACATTCCGGTGAGCGATAGTAATCGTCTGCGCATTTGAATATGAAACAGAGACACTCTGGGACGAATCGAACTTGAGCTGCCTCTCCCCAACAAAGTAGGTACAAAGCGACTTGTCGGAGACGATCGTACTGGCTCATATTGTTCATGGCTTGTCTCCATCGTTCCTGGGCGGCGTTTAAGGATTTTTCGGATGATGTCCTAGAGCCACGCTTAACACTGCGCAGACGTTGAAGACCCGGATTTTGGATGTGTCCAACGGCGTCATCCAGATCAAGCTGAGCGGCGAAGTACCATTTGCGATAATTGGCATTCTCTCCACCTATATAATCGGCATGGATGGTCAAAAGTGCTTGATTCGGTGTCATACGTGAAGCACGGCTGTCCAATTGCTGCATTAAGAAGTCGAACTAAAGGCAACCGTTAAGTCTGTCTACAGGCCAAATTGAGGAAAACGAGTTACCATATTCCGCATAGAATCACGCTGGAACCCAAACTTTTGTGTCAGATCTAGAAAGATATCCTCGATCTCCCTGGAGCGCAATGTTAACGAAGCCGACCCTAGTAGAAAAAGGAGGGAAACGATGAAAACTCACTCTTTGGATAGAGGTATTTGTCTCTCAGCGGTCCATGCAGGATAAGGCTCTCTATTCAAATTAGGTCGTAACTCGTAGTCATTGAAGTCGTTCGTAGAGTAGGGTGCGCGAGGGACAAAGCCTTCCGCCTCCGAATCCGTATCGTCCTTCTTAGCTATTCCAGAAAGTTAGTCGACAAATAATCATCTGGTTTCGAAAGGGTAGCCAAACCTTGACTCTCGTAATATCGAGCATCAGCTTGAGCTTGAGCAGAAGTGTCTCGACGTTTCTCGTCGTAATAAGTGGCGGACATGCCTCTCGGAACAAAAAGACGCCTAAACCGAGTGTTAGTAGCCTAGTGTCTTCTTCGGAAACAAGACGTTGTAAATGAACTGAGAGGACTGTGACAGTAAGGAAGTCGTGAAGGATTCGTTAGTAGAGATTTGATGAGGGAAAGAACGCAAGCTGGAACAGGCGTGTAAGGTTCTGACAGAATGCGTCACACGTGTCACGGAGACGTCACTGCATGACGGCAAAGTTTCGGCTGCGCAGCGAGTGATACACACGACTCCACCAAACCTTGCCACATTTCGAATAATCTGAATCATCTGGAGTACTTTTTTTGTTTCGAGAAATATGAGAGGTGGTTTATTGTGATGCAATTTGACGGCAAAAAGGAATATTACAGTAAGTAACACATTGAAAGATAATAATACAAGCGAGGTGTGTTTTATATTTATAACAATACTTTCTTAAGGAACGGTCTTAGTCTTGGTCTAAATTAAGACAATAAGTTAAGGCGCGGAAGGTGAAATATCTGGATCAACATACGTCGGCATCTTGGAGAACACGAATAGTGGAAGTTCTTCCGGGAGGAGAACCAGAGACGGCAGCCGAAGTACGGGCAATGGCACCCAAATCACCTACAATGTGAATGTAAATATGCATACACTTGGATAATTATTTTGAGAAAAAATCAAGAATATGCCTACCATTTTTGACTGCCCGGGCGCGGAACTCTTTGGCTTGTTTCCATTCTTCCTCACTAAGATCGCTGCTCCTCCTTTGGCTGAGACTGCCGTCATGAGCGGGTGCTTGACCCTGTTCCACAACCCCAGCTAATTCAGTTTCTACAGCCCAATGATTCAGGACATTTGACATCACATTGGAAATTGAACGCAAAGTAGACTTACTGGCTTCGTCAGCGCCGAGACCTTCCCCTTCGTTGTCGATACCAGCACGGAATTCGAGATCCTGTTCGTCACTGAGTGCACCCCAGTTGTGTGCACCTGCCCCACCCTTGCGGTCAGACTTGTCGAGACCAGTCTTGGACATTGACCTAGGTAAGACAGTCACACGGTCCAACATTCGTCAAGATTACCAGGTCAGTGATAGCGATGAATAGACTACTGACCTGTCGCGGAGGATGGCGCGTTTGCTAACATTACGTTCAGTGCGGGTCATATTCGAGGTTGTAATTCGAGTGGAGATCAGAGGGTGGTGGCACTCGGGTTTAAGTACTTTCGATGGGCCTTGGTCACGTGAAATCAACACCGTTTGTCTAATGACATCACAATCAATGAACCTCGTTAAGATTTCTTTCACGCCCTTTCACAATCACGACATCCTTTGAGACGTTATTAAAGGTAGTAATTTAATAATTCCTTTCAAGAATACCTTTCAAATACTTTCCCTCATTTGCAGGGGATCGGAATTTGAACATGCAATTTGTCATTCAAGCACTTTGGAGATCACACGACCTTCTAGTCCCTTCTTTGGCGTCTCTTGCACGCCTATATGCGACCATCTCACGAGACCTTCTTGGACCCTGGAATCAATTGGAATGGCAGGGCACTGCCATTTTAACCTTCTCCTGGCCAACGCGGAATAAAATAGCTAGAAGTACTTCGTAAAAGTTTGGCTTCCGTGTACGCAATGTCAAGTTTCATGTCGATCACAAGAACGGCATTCAAGCAGCCTTTTGTTCGCTAGTCTTCGCTAGTTCAAGTTTTCAACTCCCCGCGAGACTATTTGTGAAATGGTGTGTCAATCCTGAAATATATATTTATAAACTTCTTTGGAATGCCAAGGATATTAAGAATGATACAAAATCTGGTAATAAATGAGATCGCATATATTTAGCCAACCACCACTTGGGGTATTAGAGCTTCCCAAGTCGCTTGACCGTTACTACAGATCGCGCGACATGCTGGCAGGTTTCAGGAACACCGATAACTGAATGGAGGGCGACCGGTGACCTGTGTCTAAATAAATTTCATCTCTTCCGTAAGAAGAGACAAAGTACTAGTTCTGGAACAAATTTGACACTGCGGTTCAATTAGATGCGAGTCCACTGGAAGAGATTCTGACTCTTTTCCCAAGCGATCGTCACTATACATTACATCAGGCGAGTGATAGAGCCTAGATGAGACCCTTCGCATCATATTTAGCTATCGCTAATGATGGGGATCTTGATCGCTCGCACTCAACGGAACGGTGATTACTGCACGAGCAAAGAGTGAGCCATTGCTAAGGATAAACTCCACAAACGACACGATTTTACCCCGCACGAGCTAATTGCAGACACTATACATCAGGCTGTGTGAAAATAAAGTAAATTCCCACAGCGAGAGCCTGAGGGAAGAAAGGCTGTGAGGGGCAGGCGCAGAAATAGACCCTTAGAAGGACAGACGGCGAGTTGTTCCGCCGCAGCAAGTGTAGTCTGATACCCAATCTCTATTATGCGTTAAGACGTGTTAACGATGGTTTACGACTCGGATTTTCGGAGGCATACTAACCCATAATTACAATGGATCTAACGATGCCGCCGAAGGGCGACAACAACGAAGGTAAGTTGACTGTGTCGCAGGGGAGATATTGCCATCCCATATTACATTACAAGCCACGCCTTAGTTTCTCCGGAAGACGAGAGGTATCACACGACGAAAGACGACGAGAAAGTTGGGCAGGAACCTCGACATGATCAAATTAAGGGAAATCTGTCAGAACTTGCTTAAAGAATCCGGAATCGATGAGTGGTTCCGAGTAAAGCGACGTTCTAACCGTAGGAAATACGTGAACTCAACGAATTACCATACTATCCTTGATTTGGGAAGTGCTTACGGACAATACCATACTAAGTGTTATAAGTGTTATATCGACATCGGATCGTCCATCTCCAACATTTCAGAATAAACGTTGGTAACTCTTCTGATGTTGGTGAAGGAGTGAACATAGTGATGCAGACACACTTTCGGTAAGCTGGAAGAGAGCATAAAAAGTCCAGACCGTCATCCTTATCCCACAAAGCAGGATAATGAATGGCAGTGATAGACCGTTTGATTCCAGATATCTCCAAACGGGTCGAATGGTAAACCATAGTGGATTTTTACAGCCATTGGTGGGCAGTTCGCTCACCGCTGTGGTTCCAACGGGTCACTAGAGTCACTGCGTTTGGCGGAGCGATGACTATCCTGCCTTCTGTACCTTGTGACTTGAAATCGTTCGGACCAGAATTTCCGAGAATACCGCCATGGCCTCTTCGCAGTGGGGTTTTTCTGTCGAAGCAAAGTTGTCGTTTACGCTCTGACCACCTAGTAGGAGAAGTACGGAATCGAGAATGTTAACATCATGTATGAAGAGGCGAGTTTTGAATAGACGCATAGGTTTGAGCTGGAGCTGAAACTTCTATGGCGGGGGGGACAGGTAGTAAGCAAGGTTCTGGTTGGGTGCCACCCCCACAGCGGCAACCAGTGTAGCTTGCCAGGTATGAGATATGACCTGATATGATGCGACTATCTTGTTGCCATACGGTTCACGGGGGATAAATTCTGGAAATACATTGGGGAAGACTGATGAAAAAGACTCGGAAGATTATAGAGGCACCCGCCCATCTCTAAGTAATTACGCCTGATCCCGTGGGATAATTTCCATGGACGACGTGCCTATGAAGACTTGCCACGACGGCGACATGCCCCCAAACTAGCTTCGTTTCTGACGTTTAGAACACACGGGTATAATTTGAGAAAACTAAGAAGGGAGGATAATATACCATCCAAAGTAGTACAAATGAATGACCTAGCCCCCAATGCTCTGGAAAGAAAACAGAAAGTGACGTGATGTACAGATAATAATAATAAGTAGCAAGAAAGTATGCACAGAAGAGAAGCAGTTTAATTTGTTTTAAAGGACTTTGACTTTCCGTGCGCGTAATGTAATAATGAGATAGTGGCCATAGATGCTTCGTCATTTTAGTGCTTCCGTCCCAATGACACCACACATGGTGCACATAATTTACATTCGTACTTTCAAACGGTCATCTGAGAGAGCCGTAGTCGGGCACGAGCATTAGCACGGCGCTGGGTCTCCGCCTATATCAATCAAATATTGTCAGAATTTGAAACGCAAGGACGAAGGTATATTGAACTTGCATGTCGAAACATTATCAACTTGGCCATGGACAACGGCGGTCTTGATTCAAATGGAGTAAATCCAGGTTCTATAATAATGTCGATGAAACGGTGAGCAACACTAAGGATGGATGTGGCCGCTCGGGCAGCACATACCTGTCGGTGAGATGGTGCCTAGTGGCCAGGGCGTTAGGCGTTTCTCCATCCCCAAGCCAACTTCTAACGCGGCTTGGTCTTGCGGATGCGAGGGAGCAGCAAGGTGGCTATGATGGGCATTTGAGGGTGTCGAAATGACTAGCTGTACTGTACCCAACACAGCCAGCATCGAAGTGCACAAGGAAAATGCAGCAAGGAGGATAGGGAAGGAGAGTTCCAATGCGAAGAAATGCATTCTGCCGACGGTCTTGAAAGGTCTTTGTCGTCGTCGAGGATGTGCGACCCAAGGAGGCCAATAAAGGCGTTGGGGATGATGGGGAGAACAAGGAGAGAACAAGAATCAGGCCGGGTAACCAGACAATATATCTTTTGTACTGTATTACCAAACGACGCCTATGGGGGTAATATAGATTACGTAACGGATTGATCGTCGGCAGAACAGGCTTCTGATGGCCTCTGATGGCCTCCACACAGCAACACGGCGTACAATATGAAGCTGCCCTGGCCGAAAGAACAATAAAAAATACCGGTGCGGGTTTGTAATCGCACTTTGGGGAATTTTTGTAATAAATCTGTTGTCTCTTGAGTCCCAGTGGCGCTGAGTTTGGCTTTCTCTTAAACAAAAACCCTTGGACTGACGGTTTCTGCCAGTGGCATCAAAACCCAACTCAATCACACATCGAGCTCTCTACGTGCAATCTCGGCCATTTGCAAGTAAATAATTCGCTGCAACTATATTTATATGGTCGATCGTCATCAGACTGCACCCGGGCACGGCACCACTTCTCAAATGTGTGACATGGCGCAACCCTTGTCCTCCACCAGTCACAGCCTCCGAATTTCGCTCTTCTTCTCTGTTTTGGAAAACAAATGGAAAAACTCCAGAATGAAGTTTATTTGACACTACGAGAATCGGAAACCTGTCTCGCAGCAACAGAACTTTACTTTCCCCGATCGGAATCCCAGACCAAACCTTCAAAAGACCCCAGGAGAGTGTTAGCAGTCGTTTCCCACCAGTTTTTCGAAGAAGCTGGACACCATGCTGTTATTCCTCGACGAGAAGGATGGTTTGTCCTCTTTTTAGATACCTCAGATTAGGAAGCTTATTTTCCGTGCAACGACGTACAGCCTTTTTGTAATGAAATACAAATCTACATTTTCCCCGGAATTATACCCTCATTTACTAGTTCCCATCGACTCGAACCTCTCTTTATCCCTAAACCAGCGAGAATCTCCCTTTAACAGCACAGGTACCCTACATCTCATCCTTACTGAGGTTCTCATCAATTTTCCGCCATTTAGGACTAGAGCTCTCTATCACGACACCCAAAGGAAGCTATAAGTTGATCAGCATGGACACCCAAAGTCTATATGACCTTCTAGAGGAATGCCGTCGTTTACAAAGACTACTTGGTTCGCTTTTACTTGTCCTGAGAAGAGCGATGCACGCCCCCTGATATGCAGTCCTTTGTAAGATCCTTATTCCAACTTATTTTCTAAACCGTCAGAACCGCCCGACGAACATGCAGACGAGAAACTCGATATTTTGTTGGACAGTCAACATGGCGACGAAGAATTCAACAACCACTGGCAATGGTTACATTACTATCTGAACCGTCGCTTCAGCAGAATCGGTAAAATTTTATAAAGTGTTCATTTTGACAAACCTAATCAAGCTGATTTTCCTTAGTCCCGTTTATTCAGTTAAAACCACAAGGTTAGTTTTCTAGGCCACAATTATATTTAAATTTGATTGATTTTCTCCCCCTTTTTTCGTAGATATCAGGTATATTGACAACGAGACCCATATTCCTTCCTCTGTCACAGGCCTACAGGAAGACGAAGAAAGTGATATAGCTTTTATCAGAGATCATTGGGCTCATCGTCAGCTGGTTAAACGCAAATCCGAATACAGCGAAGAAAGACAGTTGACGTATGTATCCTTGGTTTTGTTGGAAAGTATATTTTACTCCTTTTTGCACAGTGTACGAATAGGTACTTTCAACGTCAATGGATCGCCGCCAGTGCAAGATATATACTCTTGGGTATGGGGCAGGGAACCACCAGAAGAAGGTAATATTAAGCCTTCCACTTCCAGAATTAAGGACACCTATTTGAACTAGTACCTATAGGTTCCTCTTCACAGACGCCAAAATCAGCTTCAGCTTCCTTTCTCCCAGACCTACTTATCTTTGGCTTTCAAGAAATAGACCAGTCGCCTGAGACATTGCTATATTCCACGGCGGCTTCCGTGGCAAAGTGTACTGCCTGGGCGGAAGCCATAGCAACAGCCATGGGCGAGGCCTCGGAAAGTTTTACTATGGTAAATTCGATAATTATCTCAACACCGGTTGTATAAATTAATACACTTTATTTGAATAGATTGCCAGTCAGCAGCTGGTGGGAGTATTTATCGTCATATTCCTGAGAAGAGAATTGAGGGAACACTTGAAAGATATCAATTCTGCGACGGCAGCTGTTGGCTTCATGGGATTCATGGTTGGCTGGTCTCGAGAAAATTCATAACATAACAACTGACTTTCAAGGACAGGCCAACAAAGGAGCAACAGCAGTTCGCCTTACTATATACTCCACAACGATCACATTCGTTTGCTCACATCTAGCAGCTTTTGATGACTATGCAGAAAAGCGCAACAGCGATTTTAATGAGCTATGTCGGAAGTTATCGCTCCCCCTGCAATGCCAGACACCTCGCAATGCGGGGCCTTTAACAGCAACAATATGGGAAACAGATATTCTTTTTTGGCTTGTAAGCAGTGCCCGCATGAATTTTGACTTTCACTGAACAAGTCCCCGCATCAGGGAGGTCGGAGGCGCTCTCGCACACCAAAGACACATGTTCTAACAAAATTCTCTAGACTTAAATTATCGGATCGATCTTCCAGATGATGAAATACGATTGCATTTATTAGATCATCCTCGTGATCTGGACGAACTGCATGGAAGTGATCAGGTGGGCCCGCTAGCCGATATTCAATTTAGCTCTCGTGCGATCTTACGGTGTTTTCTAGCTTCTCAAATCAAAGGAACTGGAGAAAGCTTTTGTCGGTTTTCTCGAAGATCGAATCATGTTCATGCCGTTTGTGAAATCTTGTGGAAAATTTTGTAGTTCATGATCTAATGAGATTTTTTAGAACTTACCGGTTCGCTAATGGTCCGCTGAAGGATGAATTGGGATATGATACAAAGTAAGGTAATGAAATACTTACTCATGTATTCTACTCACCGGGAAGTAGGAGAAGACCTGCCTGGACGGATAGAATAATGCATCGATGTGCTCAGTCAGTATCGGTTTCACAGACCAGCTATCAAGGACACCCAAGCATCACACAAAGCGATCATCATCCCGTGTCTGCGGATTTCAATATCACAGTACGTGACGCCGAAATGACAAACTTAAGCTAAAAACCGGTCTTACTGTGAATAGGTATTGGAAATAAATGCTAAACCATATCATAGCACTATGAAATCTATCTTTCAGTCGTTAGGAGATTTCGAGGATTCTGATGAGACGCCAGAGATCGAATTTTCAAATGGGGCAGAAATTGATTTTGGGGATCTATGGTACGTGAAGTGTCCTGCATATTAACTAAATATTGACTTTTCAAAAGGTATGATAAACCAGTTACAAAATTTCTAACTGTCAAAAACAGCGGCAAAGTGCGTAACGTGAAACTCGCCTCAATGTTCTGTAAATTCATGTAGGCTACAGAAAGCGTTCGCATTCAGATTTATTCCGGAGCAAGTTGAGCTTGGTACGTTCTGTTTTTCTTTCTTTCTTTGTAGGCGTATATTTTTTAATTATATTAACATCAGATAAACGCTGGCTTTCAATTACTCCCTCCAGCGTTAGTTGTTTGTGAAATTTTCACAATTGTTCATTAAACGCTGAACAGATCCTTTCGTACAGGACTTATTGCTCCCTGGACAATCAATATGTATCAATCTGACAATAGCGGTGAATCGACCTCTTGCAGCAAAACTGAACGTACAACCTGAGTTACGTGATCAACTCCATTTATATCTTTTACGAGGGGGAGAATATACTATTTCAATATCTGGTTTATACAGTAAGAAAATTCATTCCATTCGCATAGCCAACTCTAAGACCTGTTCAATTGGATGCTGTAGAGAAATCATGTTTCGCCAATAGCCTTTCACAGCTCATTACATCTAAAACACCTGCCCGATTCGTGAACATTCCGTCAACTCCTGGAAAATTTGATTTAAATTGTCCATGGGAGTTGATGTTTTTGATTAACTGGCTAATGTCTAACGGTTCCGAATACGTGAGCTTAGGTTAGAACAAACGATCTTCGAGACTGATTGTTAGATAGCCTGGACTTTTCTTAGAACCCGCAGATGAAGAGCTAATGTTTACTATTGGAGAGGTAACTGCCCAATCATTTATCAATCATTTGGCTTTTTTCTCAAGCAAACCGCATTCAGTACCTAGACACTCAACCGCTCGACTCAGCCACGGAAGTACCCTTCTCGAATCCGGATGCAATCCCTAAAGATAAAATTGCATACGCATATAGCCAGACATTGCTACGGCTTTTGACCTCTCTTCAGGATCCTATCATTCCGCCTACGTTATATCCCCGTTGCGCTCGGACACAAAGCAGAGACGATGTTTTTGAGGTTCGAGGTTTATTTAATTGCGCTCGTATCAAATTGGCCTACCGCATTCTTTTAGATTTTGAATGACATCCCTGGTTACACACGCACCGTGAGTTTAAGAAGGGGTCATTTAATTATGCCCGGGTTTATTTATATATTCGTCCTTTCTTTTTATAGACATTCATTACCGTAACATCATTCGTCCATTTCATTTCGCAAAACCGGAAGCCAGAAGAGTTAGAAGCACTGAGTAAGTTTAAATACTCGAGCAAGATCTTAGATATAATATTTTTTACAGCGAAAGTTCTCGCTAAGGTCTTCTTCAGGGAAGGAACGAAGCCGACATTGGGAATTCCTGCATTAACCCCTTTGAAGAAGCGAGAGTTTATCCGTTACGTTATCTCATGAATTATTAATAATTCATTATTTGCTTCATTTATCTTCCCTGAGTAACCCAAAACGACTGTTCAGTATGTGGAAGGATTCCCCACTTTATATATCATTTCGCGCTTAATTACAAACTATCCAAACATCAAACACTAAATCTTGAAGTCCGAAAAGTTGACCTTGTTTCCCATTCAAGTTTCATTAAGACCCAAATAATTTTTTTAAATGTTACAGTTCCAGTCGCTCTACGAGCTCCTGGTTCAGAAAGTCGTAAACTGATTCGTAATAATAAACTCACCGTGCGGGTCTGAGGCGGTGCAGTCCCTGAAAAAAGGCCAACTTATAAATGCGCAACACAAATGCATATAAAAAAACATACATTGATACGGTGGAATGCCAAGGCATTCAGACACAGTAGCAAACGTGTAGCCTTTATTCTTCAAGGTTGTGATAGCGAAAGGAGTAACGTCCTGACTATAAATGATTTCAACAAAATCACGGTCCGTCAAGATCGTATCGCGACTTACACGGATGTCTCGTAGGTTTCGTGATTCAAAGCCAGGATATTATTTGGGCGTTCGTTTGCAATGTTGGTGTAGTCATCTTTTGACTGTTGAGGAGTAGCACCAACGGAATCACCGTCCCTAAGACATATTGAGCAACGATATTACGAGAGCAGGGACTCTAAGTCGACTCACTCGAAATCCCAAATAATCACTTTTGAAAAGTTAATGAAGGACAATTTACGATGTAAGGAATTTACTAACGACTTTGATTCCGCAAAAATGCGGCTGCTCGCACTTCGTCATTATAGTTACCGTAGGGAGGGCGCATGAGAGCGGGACTAACTCCCAAAATGCGTTGCAAAGCCACTGAAATCACAGGTAAAACAGCGTTACACAAGTAAAACAAAACAACATACGCTCAGTACTGTTGCGGATAGTATTTCAGCTTATATTGATGAATTTTGTCTTGACACTCACCGCCACATTTCATCATGGACTGAGTTTCTTTTAGCTTCATTGAATGCGTGAGCGTCGAATTGACTTACTTCCACCAGTGCCATCCCAAGGTAGGGTGGCTGGAAGAAAACATTTATAAACTGTGTAGTCGTGTATCAAATTTACTTACTAAGGTCATAATGGTGCCAGGTATGAGAGCCAAATTCATGACCATCTATGATCATCACAATGAATTATTAGTGAGCTTGTAAAAAAGGACCTGTGAACAGTGTACCAGTGTAAGCTGCCCTGACGGACGAGACCATGCTGTCATCGTAAATACATGCCCCTGTTGGACGTCAGCGTCGGTGGAGCAACAATGATGGCAATGAAGAATACAGTTATTGCCGTTGCTATAAGGTGGAATTATCAATACAGATGCTTTGGAAGGGGGGGGGGAACAAACAGACACAAAAAAGGTTGCCCTGATATTGTCATTTTTTAACATGCTTGCGAGGGCTAAGGAAGCATTAGTATAAAAGAAGAATGAACGCTGCTGAGTATTCTGACCGTCTTCATAGATGTAAGGCCCGTCGTCAAACGTGAGGGCAACGACATTGGACTAAAAAAATCGCAGTGAGTGCAAAGAACTTCGTACGGAGAAGAAGAAGAAAATGGACCTCTTTGCACGATGTGTATACTTTAGCAAGTTGTCCTGCCACTAGCAGAGCTTTAGAGGCGATCAAGACTAAGGACACTGCAGCAGCGTACATCATTGAGAAAAAGAGGACGAAAGTGCGAACACAATCTACATTCTATGATAGCAAGCAGCTTAAATACCCTAGACTCGGGAGAAACAACCACTCAGACCATATGACCTGTAATTGAGTTTGACGAAAAAGTGAGTCATTCAATGCAGACCGTTGGAGTGAATGGGCATTCGGGGACGGGTGTTCGGTAGGATCAGAGAGAAATGTATTACGATGTATCACAGGACGTTCTTCAGTCAGGCGACCCTGGTAAGCAAGACGATAAGAAGAGATACATTATGTACGGTTATGCCGCCTTGACGTTTCAGACCCTTAGCTGATCCTGTGCCACGAAAAGCCGGCCTTCCCGATCGTGTTGCCAAGGCCTGTTTGTTTGCAAGCGAGGCCTTGTAGACTACGTAGTTTGCACGGACTTAGACAGGATCTTTAAGGTTTGGACCATGGCCAAACTCAGTTGCCCTCTAGGGGGCCGGTCTTTCCGATCGCGTTGCCGAGGCCTGTTTGTTTCAATGCAAGTGAGACCCTGTAGGCTAATTTGCACGGACCCAGGCTTGGACCGTCGTCACAACCACCCGCCCTCTTGGGCATTTACCATCGTTAAATTCAGAGATTGGACTTAACTTTGGAAGGTTAGAGGTAAATATTCACATACACGGAAGAATGTGCAGTCTGGCGTGCACTCGTCGGACGGAGTTCAAGTTCCCACCTTCGACACCGACGATCATCAACGGGATGCCATTGCCGTTGAGCTCATTAATTGACTAATCGAAACGCATGTAACATGCCCGAAACATATTGCACTTTGTCCTCATTTCTCCGGGCACTGCTGCTTGGCGGTGCTGAGTAAATCCGAAGGAAAAGCCGCGGCCAAATAGATGCTCTGAAGAGACAAAAGCTTCATCATAAACCCTTCGCACAACTGACCAGACTCTTTTAATAGATTGTCTGATTTTTCATGCAGGCAGGAAGCGATGAGTGCAGAATGTTTCTTTCGTCAAGTTCAAGCAAGTAGAAGAGGTGAGCTTACATAAGCAAAAGACCGGGCGACTTTAGCGCCTTAAGACACGTCTGAACGAACGCTGTACTTGAAAACTTATCTCGAACTGAACAATGTTCGCCGAAGAACTCAAAACATTTCGAAGGCTTGGATTTAGACATGTAATACCTCTTCTCTTTATTCCATTTCTAAAAAAAACCAATTGGTTGTCAGGTACTTCTCCAAGTTCTCAATTTTGCCTCAGTCATAACCAGCGGTCTCATGATTTGGAAAGGGCTTGGTTTGATAACAAACACAGAGAGCCCTATAGTAGTCGTACTGAGGCGCGCTTTCATGCTATATTGAACTAGCAGCAATCGTAACTAACAACGCTACCTAGTGGCTCTATGGAACCTGCGTTTTACAGGGGCGACTTACTCTTTCTTACGAATCCGCCTCAGACGTCTTACAAAACCGGCGATATCACTGTTTATCAAATTCCGGGCGTTGATATTCCTATTGTACATCGTGTACTTGAAGCACATGATTTAGGAACAGAGTAAGGACATCTGGCATTTATAGATCAGCCCAAACTCACCGTATCTCAAACTGTCCAGTCTGTCGTCGAATAATACACTACTGCATACGGATCAACAGCTATTACTTACCAAAGGAGACAATAATTATGCTGATGATATTCAACTGTATCAAGGTTTAGATTGGTTGGAACGTAAACACATCGTTGGCAAGGTTCAAGCGTAGGTGTATCTTTATCTTATTTGGACTTTTCGTCCTGACTTGATTCGTAGATATCTTCCCTATGTTGGTTATGTTACAATTGCCATGGTACGACAGTCTTTATCTTTGTGTGAATGATACTAAACAGTTTCAGAATGACTTCCCCCAACTAAAATATGCTTTATTGGGTATACTTGGACTACTTGCACTGATACAAAGAGAATAAACTGTATTTTACCCTCGGCACCGTGGATTACGTCCTCTTAACATGAATCTCGATATTTATGCCAGGCCAATTAATACATGTACCAGTCGTGACTCAAAGAGAGTAATTCCTCAGTTCGAGGAAGATTAGGAGTGATAAGTATACGCGACCCTTCACACCATTCTCCTTTGTTGTGTTTCGGCGCGTCATTGCGTGTATCCAATCCGATTTCGTGTATCGGGAGAACGTGTTGGAAATTAGAATCTGATTTAAATTCTGCCTGGCGTCTTGATCACGTGAGCTAGTGAGCCGGGCAATGTCGATGAGCAGCTCTGACTCTGATCGTGCATCGGCATATTGGCAATTGAGCATTTTTTCCATAATCTCACGGACGCTAATGACGATATAGTTTGCCAAAACTTGAGGCTTGTGTGTCACGGTTAGGAGCGAATTCCAGAAAGCAGCAAGGTCGTAAACCGTTTCTACGCTGAGTATATTGACTATGCCAGGGTATTAAGATGTGTTTCCGGATGTGTGTACGTAACCGCAGCGAGGGCCATATGCATGATCTCGAGTTTGTACATCAGGATCTAGGGAATTTATCCTCTTCCAACTATGTGCACCATTCAAGGAACTTTGAATGAGAAATAAAAAGACTGTCTTGGGAGTCTCTTCTCACCATCGACCCGCTGTGTAGTTGCCCAGAAAAACAGGCAAGTCGCAATGACCTGGTGCGTGGGAATGTACGATTGCAAGGCTGTCACGGTCACACCAATAGACGCCACTGCAAGACCAAAGGTTGAAGCATTGGTTCCATTTCTTCTACCAACATGGCGCGTTCCACAGCGTCGAGCGAGCCTTTGACATCGCCAACACCATCTCCTAACCATTCTCCGATTCCTTCCCAGAGACCTGTCATCAATGCCCCCGTCAGAGCATCGGCCTTCGGCTCAGACTCTGAGTTGTCGGAACTATCAGACGACGACGAGGGAAATCAACCACACAACAAACAAGAGAAGGAAGTCTTGCTAAACGGAGTCGCTAAGACAAGATCAAAGGCCAAACGAGTCCTCCCTGGCGCCATGTGGGATTGGGCCTACAAAAAGAAGCCTTCACTCCTAGATGCCGATCCCGACGGTGCTGTCGACGACCAAGAACAAGAGGAAGGCGAGATAGAACAAGAGCCCAATGCTGACGGCCACGTCCCCAAAGACCTCAGCCCTAAATCAGACCCAGATGTCGTCCAGCAGCACTCAGTCACGCCGCTCGAGAACCACTCTCAAGCCGAAGCAATCCAAAAGCCAACGGTGCAACGGCAAGCTACACATGAGGATTCGGGCAAGGGCGAGGACAAAATGGATGTAGAACCTCCAGAAGAGTTCGTTAAAAAGTCACCGGCACGTTCCCCGCCTCTGGCCGATGACGATCCTCCACAAGATAGTGCGCCTGCTCCTGAACACGATGATGACGATGATGACGACGACCAGCATAGCACTTCCGAGCCCGAGAATGCAGACGAAGATGAAAATGAGGTCGAAGATTCAGTATCTGCCGCTCCCAATGACGAGAATGACGAGGAAGAAGATATTGCTTCTTCCCGTCCATCCTCGCCTGGTGGGACCGACGTTGATGAAGGTGGCCACCCGCCACATCCGGTCAATAAGCAAGCAAACACCTTCCTCATACCCCCAGTATCTTCGCCAGTCCCAGGACAACCTGAACTCGATGTCTCCCCGGAACACTCTGAAACAGATGAGCCGGATCCAGATCCAGACCCAGACCCGGATCCGGAAGCTGAGGTCGAGCAAGAGGAAGACACAGTTGATGTCGGACAAGAGGGAACAGGCGTGGATAACGAGGAGGTCCCGACCACGGCTGCGAAAGATCCTGAAGTCGACGTTGAAGAGTCTGCAGCTCATTCTTCCCGTTCTCCGACACCCGAACCTGATTTGTTAGAGATGCCCGCACATCGTGCTGAAGCCCTTGATGCGTTGGCATTGATTGAACTCAAGTTTGCTTTACTTCGCGAACGGTTGTATGTTGAAAAAATGGAAGAATTAGTGGAAGAGGAAGGGATGATTCTCAATGGTAATTAGCCCCGTTTGGTTTTTTCTTTTCTTGTGGCAGTGACACAAATTAAAACTTGTTTCTCTAGGCACCCACCCTGAACTAAGGCATCTCCAGATGGAACTCGCGAGTAGACGCAACAAACGCTTAGAATTAGCAATGCGCCGGCGCGAATATGAAGAAGCTAGTATACGAGCTCGCAAATATAATGAGGTCAATAGTGTTTGGGAGTGGTGGGCCGTATGTCATTTACTTTTCATGATTATTATTGCAAATTTGACCTTTATGACAGCATCAGCGCGATGAATTACAAAAGGACGTAATATCGAGTCACAACCGCAAAAGGCGAAAGATTGAACGTCAGCGTCGGGCTTATGAGAAGACACAACCACGTGGGTTTAATTAGCTGTTTATTTCTTGATTATTGAAACGTAAACGTAAACGTATATATTATTTTAGATCGTTTACTTCCTCGTCCTCCACTTCCGCATTCACTGCCTCCCCCACCTCCACTATCGACAATCCTAGACTTTGAGTCGCGTGCCCCATATTCAATAGCATACGGGCAGCGACCTCACCGCCCGACGTTATCGGTTTTGAGCTCCTCAGAAGTAGAAGTAGATTTGAATCACATCAGTGGAGGGAAACGTCGGTTCTGGTCCGTTGATGGTCCTGGTGGTTCAACCGACAGCGCTCCCGGATACGTTAACGGAATCAACGGAAATGGAGATATGAAATTTCAAAGACCTCCCGCAATGGCATATGATGTCGCCTCGATGCAGCATTTCCGACCCGTGGCGATGGCTCCGTATCCTAATGAAGAGATGGGTTCGAATGGTTGGGGGAAACGTCCGGATGAACCTAGTCGAGGTGAGCGAGAACGTGAGAGGGATCGCTCGAGTCAACGTCAGATGGCACCAATAATACACAATCATGCTATTCCGCCTCAGCCTATTCCGCATACACATCCACCTCATACACATCCTCTTCACGCTTTCCCACATACACACCAACATACTCATACAGCGCATATTCATCCTCCTCATCATCATCATGTACATGTACATCATCACCATCATAACGGATCCCTTGCTTCTCCTCCTCCCGGCATTGCACCTCCACCTCCTTCTGGGAGTACGCGACGTTTCCAAGATGCACCACTTCCACAGCATGGCCACTTACCACCGTCCTCTCTGGCTGGTGACAAGCCCGGTTATGCGCCTCCAGATGAAAAGGTCGGTAATGGTGGATATTGGAGACGCGAGGATGGAGAAGTCATGCCGGCTCAGGCTAGTGGTGGTCGCGAAAGGGATAGAGACAGGGTCGAACGCGATCGCGACCGAGAGCGAGAGCGAGACAGGGATCGACGAGGTTCTGGTATTGACAGCCATGGACCGTCTGTATCCCATCCTTCCTCTGTGTCTATGGGATATGAACGTGTACTCCCGTCGCGATTTGCGTCAAACTCACCGCGGCGGAAAGATTCTTGGGATGAAGGGATGATAAGGCCGCCTATCGGTAGTCCTGGTTCGCGTATGGCAACTTCGCATCCACATCCTTTACACCCGAGGAATAGTAATACATTAGGTACTCCAGGTACTCCTCCCCTTCCTCTTCCTCCACATTCAGGTATTCCTTCCGGGCCACCGATGAACATATTCCCTGCATCGCCTCGTTCCGTATCGATTACGCCGGTTCCTACTGGGCATGCACCGGTATCATCATCTAAACCTTTAAACTCAAGACCGCTCAGTCCAGTTCCAGCAAAAATGGTTGGCGGTAATTCGGGGGCATATCTGTCTAACATGAGTGACAATTCGAGAGGAGGAGGATTTGGCGGCAGTTCCGGTCCAGGTGTCCGGAATGATGTTTATGGTGAGTCAGGGGACGTCGCGCGACATGACGCTCGTGTTGCTGCTGCGATAAGTTTGACAGGCGTCGGTGGCGGGTCGACAGCTGATACGTATTCTCTTCGAGAACGGCGAGAGCGGCTGTTCTAAAATTTGTTCGTTAATGTGGTTGTTTTTTTTTTTTCTCCGGTCATTGCTTTGGATTGCAATTCTTTTTTTGATGTCCACTCCTCCTACAATTTGTTTTTCTTTTTAATATTGGGATGTTATAATACAAACGAGTGTAAACGTGAGTGTACAAACAAACGAGTGAATTACATCATTAATCTAATCTTAGGATCTTATCGACGGTGAATTTTCCCTCCCCTGAATTGCCGAGATGCCGGTGATGGTGCTATTTTTGATCTAAACTGACATAATCAAAATTTTATTTTGCCGACCAATTCAAAACCAATCTCTCCTCGTTGGGAATCCGTTCCTTTCGTTTTTCTTCGACCATGTCTACTGGCAACATATCAACTACATCTGTAGGCTCAGCTGAAACTGTGAGGCCCAGTTCTGTGCCATTACCCCGTCGGATAGAGGAAAATAGGCATACTCAAGGAAACAAGCCACCGGTCTGGTCTTTGAACTCGAGTACTGATCCATCGGTGCTGACGCCACTGCAAACTAAATGCGATCGACATGGAAGACCAAATGGCGTTTGCTGCAAAGAATTAAAAGATGAGGACGACAGACAACTTGTCGATCCGGACGTTGTTCGAGATGTGTATGTTGTCTACTTTGAAAAATTTGTCACCTCTTTTATGCTGACGTTTTGGTTAACGACGCGTGTGTAGCGTTATTGGATTATCGGATGGCCTTACTGTCCCTTTCGCATTAACAGCTGGTCTTTCCAGTCTCGGAGAATCCAAGTTGGTTGTCGTTGGTGGTGTCGCCGAACTTATTGCGGGTGCTATCTCTATGGGTATTGGAGGATTCCGTAAGTACTAGAGATTAATCCTACTAGTGGCTTTCCTTGCCATTTTGCTGAGCATTTTTTTTGGGGCATTATCTCTATACCTCTTTATTAGTTGCTTCGCAATCAGAACGTGACCACTATCGATTCCTTCTCAAACAGACCGCAGCAAGAGTCATTCGGTCCTGTGATGGCGAGATAGAACGTGAGGTCCATGCGATCTTGGGACCTGTCGGCGTAGATGAACGGCTCAGCAGACAAGTAGCAGATTGCCTGCGCCAAGTTGAATTGGACTCGCATGGGTTAGACGCTAGTGGCACCGGTGCATCATCGACTGAAGAAGACGGCGGACTGCGGTGGAGCAAGGATGTTGGGTTGACACCGTTTCTTCTCAAGTTCGGAGAAGGGATGGGTGAGAGTTCTCGTGCTTTTTATCTTTTAATTTTCGTATATCTTAATATGAATGTCTTATCACAGAGGAGGTGCCTACAAAACGACTGTATATCTCGGCATTTACGATTGGGATGGGATACCTAGTTGGGGGACTGATCCCACTGATGCCTTACTTCTTCACGCCGCACGCAAAAGAAGGATTGTATTGGTCTTGCGTCGTAACCGGAATTGTCCTGCTTGCGTTCGGGGCCATCAAAGCTCGTGTAACCGGCGCGGGGACTGGCGCCAGTGGATATGTATGGGGTGCATTGAGTATGCTTTTTGTAGGGGGATGCGCTGCTGGGGCTGCATACGGCATCGTCGCTGCCATCGAAAAATTCAACAGCTGATATGAAGTGCGACGTATTGTACATACGTGGGTGTGTTATATCCAATCCAGTGGGCAGATCTATCAAAAACAATGCGTCCTCAACGCACCTGAAACGTTGTGACGAGCAACAAAGGGAATTAGTTAGTAAACATTAAGGACTCTTGAGTTTCTATCTCTCTCTCCTCCCTGCATGTCTCTGTTTCTTTTTCGGACAGAACAAAGGAAAAACAACACTGCCCCCCCCCCCCTCAGCGAGACCAGCGGAACTTTTTGTTATTGCAAATCTAGCACGGATCAATTGTTAAGATCGTTAAGAGATGTCTCACACCCAGCCTGCCGAATAGCCGTTCGCTAGTTTGTCATAACCACGACCGTGCCTCGAGGCCGTAAAGATGGAAGCTTAACTCTCGAATATCAATCTCACTCTCTCACTTATCTTACAAAACCAAACCCTTATCTCAATTGCAAAACTTGATCCCTTTCCGTTTTTTTTTCTCTTTTATATACGTTCCTTTTGCACAACTTCATTCCTACTACTACTACTACTACTACTCGTACCAATTCGTCTTTTTTTGTTCGTTTAATTCAGCACCACACTGTTTCGGTCACATTTCACATTGCCGGAGTCTCAGCACAATTAACTTTGTTCTGTCCGATTCTAGTCTCAAACAATTATTGCCTTTGGCGGCTCTTTCTTTCTTTTTCTTCCTTTTTCTTTCCTTCCCAGTACAAAAAAAAACAAACTCATCTGACATACCCGTGCTTTTTCCCCCTGTGTTTTTCCTCACCCGCCAGCTATCCCACATGTCGACGCTGATGACAGAGGTGAGAATTCGCTCAATTGGCTCTTTTTTTTTTGTCTGCTCCATTCTAACCCGAATGCCATCAGAGCTATGAAGCACGATCTACCTCATTTCCCCTTCGACGAGAAGTCAGACAGGCAATGGTCGTCGCTACCTCTTCTAGCGCAAAATCATGTCGTCGACCGCCCCACAAAACAACAGAAGCACAAAAGCGCATTCTCTTAGCCGAATTCGAAGCTGACCCGAATCCTCCTGCTGCAAGAAGGGACCGTCTTGCAAAATTACTAAACGTGTAAGCAACTTAAATAATAATAATACATAAATTATGTATCCTTATTGTTTTTTTTTGATCTCTGAACATTTTCTTTCATTTCTCTCAGGGAACGACGTATTATCAAAAATTGGTTCTCTAACCAAAGGGCTCTTCGTCGCAAAACAGGCCAAGGATACCGCGGTTGGGCCACAGGCAGTGCCTCGTCTCACTCCGCATCAGGGTCTGGTGATGAACTTGAGCTGGAACCAGAACTAAAAATTGAGGTGAGAATATATTCTCTCATCAAAAATCTTTTCTCCCTCTCTTTCTCTCTCTCTCCAATCATTCCGTTTTTGAACGATTTTTTCCATTAACATCAATCTTTTTTTCTTTAGCGCGCTTCGACACCAGCTCAATCCAGCATTCCCGCAGGCGCACTAACATTCGACCAACAACATATCACTGATTCCTCTCGCTTCTCGCCCAACCCTGAATTGCGACCCCAAAACGTATTTGGCCCTGCCAATAATAATTGTGACGCCAACGAGAATCCTATTACTGACGACAAATCGTATTCCGAGCCGCTCAAGCCGTCGCTAATACCCAAAACAATTTACCGAGAATTCCAACCGAGTCCTCTCCGTTGCGTATCCTCCCCAATAACAACAACACTTGCACCAATAATGGATAATAACAGTAATATTAATATCAACACCAACAACAACATCAATAACAACATCAATAATGTCAGTAATTTTTCATTCAAACCCACCAAACCGAAATCAGATCCGTATGCTCTCCCTTCTTTGCTTTCGTTCATGTCTGTCCCTTCCTCGTGGATTCCCGCCGTCACAACTTCTCCACAAACAATCTTGATCGAACCAAGCACCCTTAATTCTGTGCCAACGATGGTCTGTGACGATGACGATGACGACGACTCGGTCTCTTCCTGGTCCAGCGAAG
This sequence comes from Dictyophora rubrovolvata, assembly GCA_029959195.1. Lineage (NCBI taxonomy): Eukaryota > Fungi > Basidiomycota > Agaricomycetes > Phallales > Phallaceae > Dictyophora > Dictyophora rubrovolvata. Next base: position 1,323,965 of record CP114122.1, on the reverse strand, counting down.
TGTCTACATGTCCCGGATACCCAGAATCAGCCCTTCGGTCAAGCTTGGCCATTGAAGTTTGATTTGATAATCTACATAGTTATTTCTTCTGCTGCTGCTTTTACCCCCCTTTGCATTTTGATTATTCGTTTTAATTCCTTTGCCTGCTGCTTTTTTTTGATGACTTATTCCGTTTTATCTTAGAGAATTTTATACCGCATGTTTTCCTCTTTTCTTTTCTTTTTCTTTTTTCCCAAGTTTTGCATTAATGAAGAGGAGAGATTTTCAAAGTACATTTTGTCGCCGCATTATCTTAATTGCTTTTACATTGTATGATTGGATTCTTTGTATTCTACATCGCCTTCGTCTGTATTTGGTGAAAAGTGCATATAGTTTTGCATGCTTATAACACGTTCCGGAACTCTTCATACATACATAAATACATACATACGGACGTATGAATTTCCTTATCTCTGACTTGTTTATATGAAGCGGTAATTTCTCACCGGATCTAACCGCGTTGGTACGATCTTTGATATTGGGCGCAAAATTCGTGGCTCAATATAGAACGTGTTTCTTCAAATGATTATCCGACCCTGAAAAAAAAAGAATCGAACATGTGAGACGATCACGGATTTGAAAAGAAAATATACGGTTCGCAGCACTGCTTTGACGGTCTAGCGCGGCGCCTTAGGCACTTGCAATTGCTATATACTCAATGATGCGTTGGTTGAAGGGTGTGCATGTATGTATATTGAGTAGATCGGAGTGGAATGAGTACGTAGCACTTTCTTTTCACGCCATGCCACGCACGGTCAGCCCCTTTTGACCTGAGGAGCCAAATCAGTCACTTCAGGCAACCGCGTGCACCCATGTGTCTGATTCTGACGGAATTCACAACTAATTGATATATCAAAAAATCAAAAATATGTACATCACATCGCATCGCAGCGTATTTGTTCGTGTAGCAACAGCTACATTATTTATTTATACAACAAAACAACATATATATGTTTATGACAGGCCGTCATATCAATAAGAGAGTTACAAAAAGCGCTAGCACTCTTCTCCTCCCCTTGTGGTGAACCTCTATGAAATGTTTATTTAGTTCATAGCCCGATGAAATTCAAGAAGGAAGATAAAATCATAAAGATATCCAAAAAAGAGACGAAGAGCTGTTCGCCGCCCTGCACGCTGGCATATTTCCGCTTAAAAGTTCTCTATTTGAAAAAAAAAAAGAATCAAGTTTATGGTCAATCAATCAGGTGTTCCTTGTTCTCATTCGGGCAAAACGAACCTTTGCCAAAGAAGAACCTCGTTCCTTTGGGATTGGTATACTTGTTGCATGTGGCATGGAGTCTAATCAAAATTCCGGGGTGAGAAAAAGACCGATGAACTTCGCTGGAAATATGAAATGAATAGAAAAACTCACGTTCGGGACAGGGCTGACGGTCCACAATAGAACACACCGATGTCAGTTTCAGGATGCTTCTCCACGATAGACGGGAAAACTCTATCCCAATTAGGCCGTCCAAAGTGCGTCGGCGCTCGCAGCGAGGTTATAGCATCCTTCTCTGAACCAACATCCTGTACGATAATGTTGTTCATCTCGTCATCCTTGATCTTGGCGGTGAGATATATACTAATCTCAATACGGTTCTGAGTGTCTTGCTCTTCTATGGCGTGTAGCAATGAATGGAACCATTCAGCCGAACCGAAATCACGAATAACCCATACGAAATAAACCTGAAAGAAAAAAGAACAAAAAGGTTCGTTAGAATAATCGTCGCAGTTTAAAACCTTTCTCCAAGATTTTTCCATACCTGGGTCAATCGTGTCTTAGTTGTCTTACGATTGTCATTTATGCTATACCAGATCGTCTTCAGAATAGATGCGAAGGGCGTAACTCCAATACCAGCACCAACGAGAAGAATCGTTTCATAATTCAAAAAATCCTCTGATGCACTGCCGAATGGACCGTCCACCATGACACGAGGAAGATTTTTATTTATCGGAGGCGCAACCGGCATTTCAGCATCATCGCCTTTTTCGCTTCTAGTATCAAAGTTACACCCAACGGCTTTAGCCACCGCCTCGGTGAAATCGCCGACTACACGGATATGAACAGACAAGTAGTCCTCTTGTGGGGCGGAGGTGAGCGTGAACGGATGCCATTGGAAATACGAAATTTCGGGAATACAGATGAAAATATATTGACCCGCTCGAACTTTTGTCTTCTCCTTCTTGATTTGTAATTCAACCACTTTTGACGGGTGTTGAATAACTTTGGAGATATAAGTTCTATGACGTGCCCGAACTTCTCGGAGAATACGTTCAAAGGTGTAGGTTAACCCGCCGACTAACCAGTACCTCTAGAATGTAATTTAGCATCACAAATGTTTCGTTTACATAAAAATTTCTTACCCAAAAAACACCGATCGTGTTCCATGAACAAAACGGAGCCCTATCAGGCTTAATCATGCAGAACATGCCGTGCAATTGCCAGCAAAGGAAGAAAGGAAGGAAAAGATGGTGAGAGTACCAAAACCGTTCGAAATGGGCTCGACGACGTTTTTCCATGGCATACCAAACCATCAATCCCAGACAAACGGTCATGATCCATCCAGTAGCTCCGGGACCAGTGGCAAAATTAGCCTCTAGGAAAACAACGAACCGCTGGCCGGTAGTAGTCGCGTCAGGGTCTGCCTTTGCAAGTCTTGCGAAGTTAACCATGTGCGCTAGGATGTGTACGAGTGTCCAGAACACGATTGACCATGCAACAGCCTTGTGAAACGTTATGTTTTTATCGAAGGGAATGTACGAGTTCAATGGTGTACGACGGAATATGGAAATGAAGTTGCGGCAGACTGGGAGTAATATGAATACAACCAGGACGTGTAGAACTAGCGCAGCCATACGAGCGATGGCTGGAAAGAAAATAAATAAATAAATGAAATATTGAAAATAGGCTTCAGAATGACCGCCAAGTTTGAACTTACGGTAGGTAATCCCGAATGTGGCTCTGGCAGTGTTAAGGTTGTCTTTAAGTTTGTAATTAGCGAAGCCGAAAACCGCGACAAGTAATTGGAGAAAAATCCAGAGAAAAAAGAAGAGTCGCTTTCCACCCTCGTTGACCATCCAGTGGTTCCATTTGTCGCGTAGATTGCGAGGAGAGTAAGTGACTCTTTCCACTTGCCGTGGGCCGTCGACCCTCATTAGTCCCTGGAGCCTCCTACGCTCTGTCTTGTTCCGTTGTAGATGACTAGGTCCTGTCATAGGATCAATGACAATGTCTGGGTGGTCAGTCATAGCAGCAGGGAATCTGTCGCTGTCTGAAAAATCGAGACCGGAGGAACGCTTCATAATTAGCTATTCTAACAGATAGAAAGCGAGAAGAAAAGAGAGAGATGGAGAGAATTAAAGGAGATTAAAGAAAGAGCGAACGACCTGCGTTGTTAAAAGAACCGAAAACCGAAGGACAGAAAGGGCAGACTCGGACGGACTGTCTTTAAGCTTTAGGACAGGTTCCTATGGTAAAATAGATTCGAACCCCGCCGGCCGACTCGCGGCAGACATCGGCAGTTGACCCGAGCAGATTAAATGATTTTGGGACGAGTCAAAGAAAACTGAACGTGCAGCATCTCAGGATTGTTAATTACCCTAGACTTGAAAAGAAAGTTTCGTGAAGACGGGACGGTCATACTCTGTCCCACTCTTCTGGACAATGCTGTCCAGAGTATGGAGTATGTCGTTAGGTGGCAACTTACGCGAGATATTGAACCTTGGTTTCAATCATCAGCCAGATTGACAAGCCTGATTTTTTATTCTTATCTATGTTTATATTTATATTTATAGGCCTGCTGGTTAGTTTAGTTTATTTCTGTATTTCATGCACATCATACACACGAATGAAAACATGCGTGGGTGAAATCGTCATGTATTGCATTCGACGGCGTGGACTCTGCCTTGTCTCGGAAATCTTCACTAAGAAGCTCCCAACACAATTCCTCAGGATTATCCGCATGATATTTTTACCCTTCAAAGTTGTTATGAAAATAGTTAAAACAACGAACAATAACCGAAATTGATCGGTGAGGTTGTACAGTGGGTCACAAGCGGACAACAAGAAAGAACATGTTTTTATTATATTTCCTAGTTTTTTTCAATTTCCACCTCACAGAGCCTGACAAAGTCCATTTCAAGTTAGCCCGAGTTTATCGTAGCCAGTGTAATAACCATGGTCCATGGCAGACCTTCAAATGATCTACCCAAAAACCAGAGTCTGTATATATCTCTTGGACGTCAGACGAATACACGACAATTCTAATTCATGTATATGGATTCTACTAGTAGTCCCCCCTTATAACGATGTCCTAGCCCACGAGCTCTTTACGATTCCAATTGCAACTCATTTCTTTGGATGATTATTTAATTATTATTTGGTACGGAACTGGATTCAATCCCTCCACGGTTATATTCAAGATCTTATAGTGGGGGCCTTGATGACCTCAGTTATCAACCGCGGTGAGTTCAGCGGAACTTGGGCCGTTCATATTACAAGTGAGACATTTGGTAAGTAGAGATAATGGAACACGGCGACAGTACCGAATTGAAGTTGATTGCATCTGGAAATTTGGAATGACACCAATGCGTACACCCTACAACAATGATATTTTATTGCTACTAGCGTTGGAATGATTACGAATGAAATTTTCGATCTCTTTAATTATTTTCTGCCAATCCATCGCATTCATTGAGTCCCTATTAAGATGAAAAACGTTCTGATGGAATTCCAATCTTCAAAGATGAAGTGGCTCCAAAAACTGATCGCGCGCGCGACACTTTTGTGCGCGCATGTAAATATCTCGTTGAATAAATTATTTAAAATCATGAATTTATTTACCAAGATAGATTAATATATTACCTACATTATTCATTATTAGACCTAAGAGTAAATGTTAGTTGTGTCAGAGATATTCAGGTCTTCGCCACATGACTGAATATGATCAGCTTTTGAGCTGACCTTCAAACAACACAAAAACATGATTTTCGCCGTAATTTTCATTCATCATTGGCTCTCAAAATTGATAGGTATTATCTTTGATATCATCAGTATGGTTCCAGCACAGAACATGATAGAAATGACTCCATCTATTATTACTTTATCAAAATTCTTTCAATAGAATGCACTGCTCTCTGTTTTGCACTTACACAAGTTCTCATTTCATGGTGATAAGCTTGATTACATTCCTTTGAGTTTAAATTGATATCTCTTAAAAATTAAATGATTAAATAAGTAGTTTAATGGTTGTTTCATAGCATTTTATTAATGTCATCCTCCCTGTATGCAAGCCAAATGTACAATAAATTGTCCATTTAGGAGCCTAAACTCTGATAATGTCATCAAAACTCAGGAATCCATTTCTTATGACTATATTCTTCACAGTAGCCCATGAATATTGCCCTGTAATACATTGGAGAGAGTAGTGTATTCCGGTGACTGTTCAAGGATATCACCATGGTACTCCCATACATAGAAATATGTATCAGGAATAAAATGTAGAGGTCTAAACATTACTTTATCCTAATTTGATGTATTTAGACAATCATATCATCCATACTTATCATTGAGCCAGTGCTATATATTTCCAGTTTACCTTTGCTCAGGGCTAAGCTGGCACACAAGAAAAAATGCAATCTCAACACCAATTCAGATAGGCTTTGGATATTACTCATTCTTATATGTGGTAGGACTCATAAATGAAACTTCTCATATTATTTTCATGGTGAAAAATGCTTATAGGGATCTGTGCCATACTGTTCAAAACTGGCCTTTGGACCGGGTAGCTGATATGAGAATGATCAAAAGCATCTGATTAATATGACTTGAAAAGTTGTTTTTGACGTCATTTAACATTATTTATCATTTATCAATCCTTACATGGTGCCATTTATCTTTAATAAATATGATGGTATAACAATGACATCCTCCGGAGGTGATCCCTTGAAAACAGTTTATGGAGAGTCTCACCACAAAATAATAATAGCAGATCTGATAGAATAAGATTTGAATGATATAATTTAATACTTTCCGTCCATCTCAACACTTCAAAGGTGTATAATTTATCCCTCAGGGTGCCAAATATGCATTCTGGGGCATAAGCTAAAAAACTGATCACACGGAGTCATGTCGAAAAGACACGAATATTTTTTACGCCGCTAACATTTACTCTTAGGTCTAATAATGAATAATGTAGGTAATATATTAATCTATCTTGGTAAATAAATTCATGATTTTAAATAATTTATTCAACGAGATATTTACATGCGCGCACAAAAGTGTCACGCGCGCGATCAGTTTTTGGAGTCACTTTATATGTAACTCCAAAAATGTATGCCGGCGCTTGACTAATAGTGACTGCTCCAGAAGGTGCGAGAAGAAAACCGCGGCAATTGAGTGCTATAAATAATAGAGCATCGGCGAACACTTCCGCAACGTAGCGTATAGCGTATACGTCTCCTACGGTTCGCGCCGCCTCCATCTGCGATTGTGATTCTCCTGGTTTATCTGCACGGGCATTTGGTCTTGTATTTTCCAAAGAAATGCCTACTGCCGAAAGAGCTATTACCTTCTTCGATATCTCTATTGGAGGAAACCCTGTCGGTCGGGTCGTGTTTTCCTTATACTCGGATATTGTTCCCCAGACGGCAGACAACTTCCGTGAGTTTCCAATTGTGTTATACGTTCGATTGTTAAACGTCGCCAATTAGGAGCCTTATGCACTGGCGAGAAGGGTGTAGGGAAATCCGGGAAGCCTTTACATTATGAAAACAGCTCCTTTCACCGCATTATAAAAGGGTAATTCATTGTTCAAATACCTCACTGTGCCCCAGACTTATATATATGAAATAGATTTATGATTCAAGGTGGAGATTTCACGATGGGAAACGGTTAGCTTTTCTTTTCTTTTAGTTTATTGCATCATTCATCCTGATAATACGTGATTGACAGGAACTGGTTTGTTATTGTGTTAGTTTGGCGCTGTTTTATTACATTCACAACATTACAGGAGGAGAGTCGATATATGGAGAAAAATTTGCTGATGAAAACTTCTCTGTCAATCATACCAAGCCGTTCTTGGTAAGTAAATTCTTATGACCGCCAGACATACTGATATATATATATTGAACTATAGCTTTCAATGGTAAGAAAGTAATGCGACCTATGCTTTCACAGTTTTTCACAGCTACAAACTAGGCCAATGCAGGAAAAGATACCAATGGCAGGTAGGTTGCATTCGTAGGCCTCATAGTAGGGTTTTGTTTTTTTTAACAGAGTACAGTCAATTTTTCATCACAGCTGCCCCCACACCACATTTGGATGGTAAACATGTCGTATTCGGTGAAGTCATCCGCGGAAAGTCTATTGGTATGTTGAGTCGGATGAATTTGGCACTCCCAAATAAATGTATGACGCGCCCCTTGCACACATCTAGTTCGACAAATTGAAAATCTTCGCACATCGTCTAGCGATGTTCCCGTGGAACCTGCCGTAATTACCAAGTCTGGTCAATTAGATCCTAATGATCCATACCTTCAAGAGACGGCACTCCGAACGGACGGGGATCGCTACGAAGATTATCCAGATGACGATGACACTGATCTTTCAAAACCTGAAACGACACTCGCTATCGCAAAAGAACTGCGTGAGATTGGAAACACCCTCTTCAAGGAAGGTGACTTTACGGGTGCTTCACACAAATATCAGAGTAAATGTCAACTCCTCTCTCCTCTTTTTTTGTTACTTACTTTGGTGACAGAGGCCATTCGATACCTTGATGTTCACCTAAACCTGCCCGAGGGAACAGAGGAAGATCTTGACAAGGATTACAAGGCTATTTTGGCCTCCCTATTACTAAACTCAAGCATGGCGGCTCTTAAAGACCCCAATCCAAGCTATACACTTGTCGATGCGAATACAACTCGTGTACTAGGAAACTCCCAACTTTCCGATAAAGACAAAGGTGCGTATCGAAATTCACTGGTTTTGTCCTTGTGTAATTAAGTTTTGCTTTTAGCCAAAGCTTTATATCGACGAGCGCTGGCGAGATCAGGTTTGAAGTTGGATGAGGAAGCTGAAAGTGACTTGGTGCAAGCAAATCAATTAGTCCCCTCTGATCAAGCCATTGTTGGAGAATTGGGTAAATTAAGGGAGCGTAAAAAGCAGCGTCGGGAAAAGGAGAAGAAGGCATTCAAAAAGATGTTTGGTTAAGGATTTGGATAATAAACTTGGAAATGGGAACTTTGTAGAAGTATGAAAATATTCAGTACTAATCAAGAGCATTGGATGAATCAAGGAATTTTCCAAGTCCGATCCCTCCAAGATTGTCATGAACAAGTCACCTCCCTCTTCGCCTTCTGAATCATCGTTGCTTGCATTCTCTTACGAAAACGTTTATGAGGAACTAAATTATCCGAATGACTACCATAATTCCCAATCACCATCGTTAGACCCGACGTTTCGGTCGAGTGGCAGTCACACACCCAACGTCGCCAGCAGTAGGGATGGGGTTACTCCCCTGTTATCCCAATCAAGAATATCACCCAAAGAGCTGCATGGACACTTAGAAGATGAATATGTCATCGATACTTCGCGTAACAAGATCAAGATGGATCCGTTTAGTCCTACCGAGATTGCAGTCATGGTTTTGAGTTCCATGTTAGTTGGAATATTGATCATTATTGCAATAATGATGACTTTGGGTGAACTAAGCTTATAATGTCGTGAGCATGTTTCTGGTATGAGTCCCTGCTGATATTGATGAACTACAAAGTATTTTCCCCTGTATATCTATCTCTCGGGATCAGCAAATCCCCCGCGAGATTAATGGGTTCGATTCACTACGAATGTCGTGAACATGCACTGTCGAAAGTAACAAAGTATATTCCCAGGACAGATATGTCAGCTATCCTCCTTAATAACAATTTTCTTCCGCTCTGGCATCGGCTTACTCTCTCCAGCCCTCGTATGTTGTCGTCTCCGATCTTCCTTAACCGCCCTCGCGTCCAACATAGTCTTCTTGAGCTGTCCAGCTTTGAGAACAGGCTTAGGTATATGACGTCGTCTGGAATGATAATAAGCTGGAAGGAGCGGGTTTTTATTTTTTACGAGTGAACGTACCTTTCAATCCGACCAACCTCGATATCGTGTTTCCATCGTTTCTTAAGAGTTTCCCGGTACTCTATCGCTGCTCGCTCGCGGGTATCGAGAACACCCAGCTTTTCGGAAGCTTTGGCTTTCCATAACCTTACGTTCCCGTCATCGGATCCTGATAGAACAAACCTGGCATCTGACGTGAACAATGTACTTAGAACCCTGATAAGAACAAGTTAGCTACCTGGAAACGACAAATATGTGATGTAATAATACTAGCTGACCTTTGCATCCGTTTTGCATGATATACTTCGGGTCTCACGCCCACTCCCTCCCTCCATATTCGAACTGTACGATCCCAGCCACCGCTAACGAACTCGGTACCTGTTGGACTCCAATCACAGCTCATAACGGCGGAAACATGTGCTTTGTAAATTTGCGTCGCATTAGTAAGGGAGCGAACGTCAAAGGTGTAAAGATTGTGGTCTTCAGAGGCAAGTAAGACTGTAGTCGGAAAGGTCGGTGACCATGCAAGGGAATTCATACGCATCTAATAAAAATACAGTATAAGAGACTAGTGGTTTTTTAAAAATGTAATGTTAAATGCCACTGACTTGCATGATTGCCCTCCGCTCTGCTTTTCCTGTCCGGACGTCATATAGGATAAAGGACCGGTCTGAACCGACAGAAGCCAGGACAGAAGACTCCGAGGGATTAAACCGGACGGCATTTGTTGTCTCGTTTGAACTTGTGAAGGTTAGATTTGATATAGGTGAGGTTCTTCGGATAGAACGTTACTAAAAAAGACATCCTTTAAGAGTGAGCTGACGTACTCACTTTGATTCATCCCACAAATGAACTACATTTGAGGCTGTTACGAATATTGGATCTGAACGATGATGATCGATAGAACTGTGAAAAAAAGAATGAACAATATTTTGTTTCATCATGACAACCAGACATACTTCAATGGCGCTTTTTCGGTATACACGTTTAAAGGTTTTCGCTAATAGATTGCGGTTAAACAATATCATTTGCAGAAGAAGACATTTTACCTCGGAAGGTCCTGTTTCATCAGAAGATAGATTATCTGTTTCTAAACTCCACAGTTTTGCGGTTTTATCATGCCCACAGCTTAGAATTCGGTTGTTTGTAGTAAAGCAAAGGCCAGAAAGCATCCCGTTGTGAGCTTGTGTCCTCGTCAGTCGTTTTCTTTGAGATATATCATGAACAATAATCTCTGCTCAATGTAAGTAAATAAAGCAACAACTGAAACATTCAAAGTAAAAGTCTGCACCTCCATCTCCGCTGCCACTGGCGATGACATTTAAAGAATTAGGCTTTTTGGCCATGACACCAACGCTATCGATATGACCCTCGAGACTTGCAAGAAAAGGTTTAGCAAACATTCTTTCCATCTTAACAGCCACTAATGCTCTGTTGCGTTCCCTGGCCTTTGCGAAAGGATGCATTAGCGGGTCCAAATTTCTCGAGGTAGGTGTAACATCTCCAGGTCGCATTGGTAAATGCTCGACTGGAGCATGTTGCAAAACGGATATTTTCTATATATATATATATAAAAGATCTAATTAGTTTGGTATTTTTACGGGCGAGTTTTAACTAACCATTGCTCAGTGGGAGGGCTGGAGCTAGACCACATAGGATGTCACGGCCACGTCACACATGATGCATGATGCATGAAGAGGCAACTCGTACAGACCAATTGATCACACCATTTAAAGACAAATTATTTATCTCGGGAGGTGGACAAGACTCTTTATTTCGACTCGTGTATTGGTTTCCAAGTTCAAATCGACCGTTTCGTGTTTTTTATTGTAAAAAGGAACATGAGATTTCTGTAAATTTATGTACATCATTTAAATTACTCGTCTATTCGCAATTTTTTACAGCTTATCCTCCACTGCTTTTCACCTCCAATGTATCCCCCAACCACATTTCATTCTAAAACATGAAATTTACCTATATCATTCATATTTAAATATATTACTCCCATTTCTCTGTTCGCTACCCTCTACTCCTCTAACTCAAACAGACCAGTCATGGTGGGCTTCACCTAAAAAAAATCCATCATCCATGGGAAATGACAATTTCAGGAAGAGAAAGGCTTACCCATTCACAAAGGAGCCCCACAATCTCGCGTAATGATATGTCAGAGTCCTCGAGGACAAAACAACGCATTGCTGAATCATAGCAAATTGGCGTCCCATCCTCCAGCTTCACAATAAAGAAAATCCATCTCTGCCCATCAGATAGACAAAAACGGACCTCTGGAAGGCTAGAAGGGGTTGCTCAGATGAAGAGGTCTAGCGGGCAGTGTTAACGTACCTGGCGGACTTCAGCAATGCAATCGCCTGACTAACGGCCTTAGGGATAAAGGAGACTAAGCTTTGTAAGGAATCCCGACGGTTGTCTTCAACTAGGAATAGGCAACCCCTTGTGATCTTGAATATATCTTCATTCAATACACCAGGGGTGAGCAAGCGGACTGAGACGGTTGTTAAGTAATTCGTGGGGCGAAGGTGTTGGTAGTTTGACTCACTCTTGTTATCCAGCACGTTTTCGTACTCAAGAATGGCATAGTCAACGCTGCCACTCAACCACAGTTCATATCCTGAGACGGGGTGAGTGATTGAAACCCCATCCCCTCGAGCAATCCTCATCGCCGGAAGAATGACAACACCTCTCTGTTCGTCTGACATAATCTCTGCCAACGCGAGCAGTATTGCATCAAGAATCATTCTTGAACCTACTTCATGCTACGAGCAAGTATTCATTTAGATGACCGAGCGCAAAGGTGATAAAATGAAAGACACACATTCATGTTAAGATGCTTATATATCTTCTTGATCTTGGAATGAAGATCCACGATTTCCGCTTTTGCATCCATCGTCATCCCCTCCACTAATTGGGTCACTTTTTCCGAGTCAAAATAAAGACATTTCGTTCTGATCCCAGCCTTCTCAAGGTCTCCTGATGTGACGATTGATGAAGTCTCTCTCTGAAGCATAGTTAATAATAGTACATCACGCGAGAACTATGAAACATACTGATTTGTTGGCACTCTTTACCATGGTTTCCAGAATGACGACGTGGTCTAAAGCAGTCTGCAATTCTTTCCCTGTTCCTTTGATTTCACCCAACTCTTCCTTGAGGGCCTCAATACTATTCAGCATCTTTGATAGGTCACCAATAGAGTCCTGGAGACTGCGCTTGCGCTTGTGACTGGGTTTTTGTTCAGTGGACATAAAAAGGAATTAGATACGACTATAATAAGGTTTTACGGGGGGTCAGCAATTAATCTCTAGACTATTAATTGATAGGACTCAGCGTATGAGAACAACTGAGGAGTTTGGACTCAGACAGAATTGAACAGTTTATATATAAAGGAAAACGCAAGAAAGTTCGCAAGAAAAGAGGAATAGCATTGTCCGTATTAGGCGCTTACCAAACGTCACTTTGTGGAAGCGTTCTTTTTTTTTTTTTGGTTGAGCTATGTAGCTACGGACAATAATTTACCTCCATAACAAGCTTGTGTCTATGGGGTTGAAACCATGGTGAAGAAGGGATGGCATATTGGAAAGACTCATAACATAAAAGCATATTTGGTTTATCAGTGAGTCAAGGGCGGTGTTAGGTTTCCGCGATTAGATAACAATGTATGCGCAATTAAATTGAGTAGTATAGATTTAATTGATAAACCGGAATAAAGTTAATTAAATAGAAGTCTAATAAATGTGATTTTCGGGTCAAAGGCTTGTTGTTGGAACTTGGAAGAATCGAGAACGCGAAAGGATAAGATTGTAGACTATATAACTGTCAGCTAGATTGCGTTCAGTTACAAGTTGAGTTTAAGATAAAGAATTAAGAGTTCAGACCAGACAAAGATTCAAGCAGATGATAATATATTCAGACTAACTAATTACAAAGGGATCCGGCGGGTCCGCCTCTAGTGTCGCACTAGATCACGTGACGTTAGTATGTGTAAGATTACTACGTAAATAAACAAAGATAAATAGCACATGGAAAATTCGATGACCCGTAGAGCCTCGTAGAGCCCTAGCATCACATGAAAGCCCGAGGGAACCTCAATCACCATATACATGTCTGAACGCGGTCACAAGCGCAGTCTCCAGGACTCTATTGGTGACCTATCAAAGATGCTGAATAGTATTGAGGCCCTCAAGGAAGAGTTGGGTGAAATCAAAGGAACAGGGAAAGAATTGCAGACTGCTTTAGACCACGTCGTCATTCTGGAAACCATGGTAAAGAGTGCCAACAAATCAGTATGTTTCATAGTTCTCGCGTGATGTACTATTATTAACTATGCTTCAGAGAGAGACTTCATCAATCGTCACATCAGGAGACCTTGAAAAGGCTGGGGTCAAAAGGAAATCTCTTTATTTTGACTCGGCAAAAGTGACTCAAATAGCGGAAGGGATGCCGATGGATGCAAAAGCGGAAATCACGGAACTTCATTCTAGGGTCAAGAAAATATATAAGCATGTCAGCATGGATGTGCGTCTTTCATTTATCACTTTTGCACTCGGTCATCTAAATGAATACTTGCTCGTAGTATGAGGCGGGCTCAAGAATGATTTTCGACGCAATGCTGCTCACCCTAGCAGAGATGCTCTCCGACGACCAGCGAGGCGTCGTCATTTTCCCGGAGATGAAGATCGTTCAAGGAGATGGGGCCTCAATTACTCACCCTGTCACCGGATGTGAACTGTGGTTGAGTGGCAGCGTCGACTACACAATTATTGAGTACGAAGACGTGCTGGATAACAAGAGTGAGTCAGACTACCAACACCTTCGCCCAGCGAATTACTTAACAACCGTCTCAGCCCGCTTGCTTACCCCTGGCCAATCAAGCGAGAATATATTCAAGATCGCAAGGGGTCACCTATTCCTGGTTGAAGCCAAGCGACAAAACTTTGAATCAAGCTTGGTCTCGTATATCCCTGAGACCGTCAGCCAGGCGATTGCATTGCTGAAGTCCGCCAGGTACGTCTCTGAGCAACCCCTTCTAGCCTTCCTGAGGTCCGTTTCTGTCTATCTGAAGGGCAGAAATGGATTTTCTTTATTGTGAAGCTGGAGGATGGGACGCCAACTTATTACGAGTCAGCAATACGTTGCTTTGAGAGAAACGTCCTCATGGACTCTGACATCTTATTATGCGAGATCGTCGCGCTCATTTGTGAATGGGTAAGCCTTTCTCTTCCTGAAATTGTCTTTTCTCATGGATGATGGATTTTTTTAGTTGACCCCTACCATGGCTGATCTATTGACGTTGGAGGAGTAAGGAGCAAACGGCAAGTTCAGGCATCGATTGATCTGTTCTGCTGACATATGACGTCCCAAATAAATAGTGAGCATTGTAGATACTAATAGTACATAGGGCTTTACTTCTAGAAGAGAACGTTAATTGATTGCCGCCTCGAAACTGATGAGTAGGCATACCTCTAGTAAAATTCGATAAATAGTGATCTCCTGAGACAATTACTAGTGACTTCAATTGGGGCGCCGGCATCACGCACATCATCGCGTCACCCCTTCTCTAGTCGTCCTACAGACAACTAAAGAAGAGATTAACTAACTTACAGAATGGAATAGAATCATCAGATATGCCTTTTGTAAGATAGACTCTTATGTATCGATTTCCAAGTTCTTTCTGGGGCGACGGCACTATCTCCGGGCCGCTTGTTCATATCCTGATCTCATCGATATTACTTTATCGAAACCTGTCAATTTAAAGTATGGTGTGAACTTGTCTGGCAATTAGTTTACATCTTGGGTCTAGTAGATCCTTCAGTCTTATCTGTATATAATTTATCAAGTGCGTGTTTATACTTGGCATACGCATCTCGTCTTATTCGTAAAGAGAAACACGTTAGCGTTGTGATAGATTCAATCGTAGGAACGGCGAGTACCTTCGTAGTTTAAACGTGGGGGTAAGCATGCCGTTTTCTATGGTGAACGGTTCAAGCGTAAGATATATTCGACGGATTTTTTCAAATCCATGAAGTTCCATCTTGACAGCATGTGCATCGAGTTCTGATAAGAGAAGGTTTGTAACGCGGGCCTCATTGAGACTTTCATCCTGTGCCTTGGTAAATTTTCTCGCTGGCCTCACTTTGTCAAGATGAAACATACCTTTTCTTCTGAAGTCATGCCCACGCGGGCCAGGAAACTGGGATCTGGGACAATAACGCCAACCAAATAATCTCTCAAGGAGTCACCGTGAATATATATTTGGGAAACCGCCGGATAGGAAGAATATGCGCTTTCGACTTTTTCTAAACCCACATATTCTCCTTGAGAAAGTTTGACGACGTTCTGTCAGTCCCAGTATTCCTTAAATACGAATAATAAGAGGAGGAAAGATGAAACCGCACTTTGACCCGGTCGATAATTTTCAGACGACCACAAGGGCCTATTTCACCGACATCCCCAGTGTGAAACCACCCATCTTCATCCACAGCAGCCGCAGTGGCTTTTGGATCTAGGGAACGATTCTTGTGGAGATGCTCGTGAAAAATAAAGTATCATGGCCATACCTTTGTAATAGCCCTTGTCGCGAGTGATAACGTTGATACCCCGACATAATATTTCTCCTCTCGGCCATGGTTTGTCCGATGTCATATATTCTATTTCCGGGATGTCTTTCAGTTTCAGTTCAATAGACGTTTGTAGCGTGCCAACGGTCCCGCCCGAATCAAAATCATTATAGATCGCTTTTGTCACTACGGCGAATGTTTCTGTTAGACCATATCTAGATTTTTTTTAAAAGGTGAAAGTGAGTAACCGATATAATCGGGGCTTCATGACTATGGATTTTACCCTGATAAAGTTAATTCTTACAAACAAGGTTTTTTTAACAAGTTTTTTGAAGGTAGACATACCTTCAACTACATAGCATCCTATCGCAGCACGGAAGAACTCGAGAACTTCGGACGCAATAGGTGATGCACCTGTTGACACCATAAACAATTTTCCACCAAATAAATTCCGTATCTATCAGGATTAAAAACTAATCAAACCCATAAGTGATGAAAACGGTATACCTTGTTGAAAATTAACCTGTCCCAAATTGGATGTGTTGGAAATGTCATTTGATCAGGGCGTAGCAGAGCGAGTTTATCGCTGACGGCTCGTCTCATGATTTTCGCTGGGATGTGTTCCGAAGTATTAGTGATACAAAAATTGAGACCCGATATTCAAACCAACCTTTTAGTTCCGACTTATCCACACCTGTGCGCTCCCTAATAATTTGGTGGAAACGATTGATAATACGAGGAACAAGTATAATCTCTGTCGGTTGAAGAATTTGCATGTCCTCAATTATTCGAGTAGGATCGCCAGCCGTCAGATAGCCTATTGCTGCACCGGTGTTAAACATGGCCAATTCCTTTGCACGCTAATTCAGCAAGATGATATTGAGTCCATGGGTATGAAAGGCTTATAATCGAAAGAACTAACCCCAAAGCAATGGGCTAACGGAAGAATGGAAAGAAAAACATTATCCTTAATATATGGACTTCCATACACGCTGATCACGACTCCAATTGCACATTGGCCATGCCTCAAGATAACGCCCTTAGGGTTTCCGGTGGTTCCCTACGGAATAATTACATGAACGAGAAGTTACGTGAAGAGAAAGACTTGCGGATGTATAGCATATAGAATAGATTTGTTCTGGATCTGCTGGTATTGGATCGATAAGATGCTGAGAGCCAAGTGTTTCAACTGATACCAGAACAAAGTTATTACAGAAGAGACAGAATAAGAGAGAATTTCCTTTACATTCTGACAGAGTGAAAAATTCTAGACCCAGCTGGGATGCCCACATCCGTAATATGTCGATAGAATTCGGCTGGGATTTGGGGATACCAACCAACAAAGGATCTTCGATGCATACAACAGCTTTAAGGAACTTGAGTTTACGAGCAATCGAGAGCAATGCTGGAAAATGAGATGGAATCGAGAATATGATGCTAATTTCAGCGTGATTGCAGCTGGATAACTTGTCACTTGAGTGATCTTCACCTCCACGAGAATCAAACACTTACATGTATTCTTCATTCAAAGAAGTGTGCATTTGATTGGTTTAGTTGGCTAGTTGTGAAACCTCAGCTCAACATATTACATACCAACTGAATCCGGTCCAAACGAGTCGTAGAGGCTCACTGTCACACCAGCATATGCTTGCACGGCAAGGTCTATAATTTGCCATTCTATTCGAGGGCTTAATCACTGTCTGTAAAGATGGCAAAAAAAGTGTAGGACGTACCAGGCCTATTATAGCTCCATATGCCAACCGTTGGTAAATCTCCTCCTCCGACGCGGCCATTTTCACGCAAGAAATTAAATGCACTGCCAACATTCCGACGTCGAACATCGACTTCTCGATATGTCTGCCAGACAAATTGGGGGGCATATGCGACTTGAGGAGATAAGGACACGATCGGTCGGTGTCCTAGACAATTGCCGTTTGGTGAAAGATTCAGCCCCGACTGAAATATCTCAAGAAGATTTTTGCGAGCGTATCGAGATGTATAAGTAACTAGATCGAATCCGGCTGAAAAGGATGAACAAAAGGGAGTTGCGGGTTTTTGAGTTCTTTGACATACAGTTTCTGTGAATTCCTATATTGAAAGCAACTATGATTCAACTAAACGAATAAGTCAAGGAGATGTATATACCTGAGTATCCAGGAGCGCGGGAATCAGACACCTCAAAAGATTGTCTAGATAGACTGAAATGAGCAGGATAGAGATGTTCTTGAATTCTGTCGAAAGTCGACATCTTGGCTTGATCAATGAAAGCGGCTATTGTCAAAGCTATACTAGCAAAAAGTTCAAACAATATGCCAGCTGATTGCACTGCATCAAGTCTTTATTTCCGCGGTGATTCTGGCCTGACATGCCTCGCTTGCTGGGAAAAGCACTTTCGAATCTAGATTGTTGGGATCAAACTGTTCGCTGCTGTTCGTCCCTTGAAATTTGAAAATGACCCTCAAGTATTGATATAATGGATAATTAGTCAAGCTCAAAAGTAAAACATATGTTCAGGTGCGGAATGGTCATTGATGAATCAACAGGGGTTAAATCCATCATTCCCCCAAATATCCCCGGGCCCGCGGAGAGCGTGGTTGCAAAGGATACTGGAGGAAGCCGTTCTAGTAGAAAATCTTCCTGCATAATGCACTTTGTCCCAGTGAAACACTTTTTTAAAATCTATGCCTATACGCAGGGCTCTCGACCTTGTAAATAGTTCGGATGACAGCATTTTAGTACATGGGAGTGATTGTTGCCTTGAGGTGTAGTTAGGCCTATTCTGTATCATTGGAACTCCGAGCCGGCGCCCTGACCTGCCCTAACCCCTTCATCCGTGTCTCGACTTTCCTTTTTTGAGTATATATTTTGCAGATGACGCGGCAGACATTACAACTGGCTTTGTGCCTTTTCCCAGGTGTATTCGGTGAGCTGATGAGATCGCTTCAATGATCGTTCAGGCCGATTTTGTTCATCCCGCTTCGAGCTTTGGATTATCAAGGGCCTGTGGAACAATTTGGGTTTATATCACCGAAAAATAGCACTAAAAAAAAGCTGCCGGAGAGTTGCCCATATCTGATAGAAATCACCTATCTTTCCCATACGTTGGATCCAGTTGAGCCAGATTCCGGACCACAGATAGTGCCAAGTAGGACGTATGACGATGTCAAGCAAGAGGAACAGTTTGATATTATATTCATTCCTGGAGGTAAATGCTGTTGAATGAGCCAAAAGTTATCCTAAAGAAAGGACTAAAGGTTCTGGTGCTCGACCGGGTAATACACCCGAAGAAGTGCTGTCCTTCGTAAAACGACAGGCACCGAAAGCAAGGTACATCCTTACTGTTTGCACAGGTGAAATCAGAGATTTATAAGGGTACTTTCCACTCACTTGAGCCGTAGGGTCCTGGATTTTGGCCAGATGTGGTCTCCTTGAGGGCAAAAGAGCAACGACGAACAAAGCAGCATTCGCTACTGTCAAAGTAAGATAGACATTCATTATCGCTTTTTTCAAACCAGATTATATCTCAGAAAAGGCCGATGTGAGCAATAAAATCCAGTGGGTCGGAAAGGCGAGATGGGTTGTCGACGGTAATATTTGGACAAGTTCTGGTGTCACGGCAGGTATGGTATAATTAGTCTCTTCAAGTAGAGATTAACAATCTAAACGACGCAACAGGAATTGACATGGCGAATGCATTTCTAACTCATTTAGTGGGCGAGGACACAACCACCTTGATTAGAAACGTTATCGAGCTGACTGTTAGAGAACAAGATGATGATGAGTTCGCGGCGGTCCATAACGCTGTCTAATAACCTCTTCCATTCACACACCTTGAGATATTAGAAAGAGTACAAAGCAAATTAGGGTTCTGTGTCGTTTGCGGTACCGGCTGTGCGGGTCGAGTGATTAGGGACTAGGAGTACTTGTGTATGTGGCAAGTTCGTAACTTGAGAGGTTGGAAATTTATTTTGCTTTGCTTCTGGTACTTGAATCAAGTGGGCTACCTGACCCGAACTGAGTTGAATTATGAAGTGACACTTGCGCAAAATTCTCAAACTTCAGGATCTGACGGATTCATATTTCGTTGGTAAATACTACATATTGAGGGTTTAAAAATGCACACATACAATCGTGCGATAGCAAAAGACGAAAAGGAAACAGGTATTACGCGAGATGTAATTTCATTTTAGAGAAAGAGAGACGCAAATAAAGCTCCAAAGCTCGGCTTTTGGTGAGTTTATTGAGAGCCTATAGCTCCGAGGTGTGTAAGAGCGATACGTCGCTTTTTCTTAGGTGGTTCTTCACGCTGTTCTTGAGTATCCTTGGACTCATTCCTCGCTCTTGTAGGGGTCCCGGACGCTTCCGAAGACCGCTCTGAAGCTGAGGCATTTGATTTTTGAATGACTTCTTCTTTGGATGAAGCAGACAAAGGTTCGCTCCGTTTGCTTGGGATAGAAGAAGAAGAAGTGTGTGAATGGGAGTGAACAGGTGTTAAAGGTGGATGCGGACCGATCGAATGAGCTAACGTTTGGAGTTGGAGTGTCTGTTGTTGTGTGTGGTATTGGGGGAGATATTCATCGAAAATGACTATCGTACAAAAACCATCGCGAGAAGATAACACGAGACATTGGCCATCCGGGGACCTATGAGTGAATATAGTGAACGTCTGAGGAGATTAACATGCGGACAACGAATATTCATACCATGTCATATCTGTGAACTCATCGTAATGTAACTTGCTAAACATGCATATGGGGCTGGTCTGCTGTGTATCATGTATTGTGATCGTGTCCATTGTGGCAATGGCGAATAGCATGCGATACGGGAGAGCGAATACGCTGGCGGGTGTGGCAGGTGTTGTAGGTGTAGAATGTACAACTGGTGTAGTTGATATAGACAGCGATTCTTGTGCGTTAGTAGGAGATATCGCCGGTAGAGAAGGAGCGGGCATAACTGTAGACGAAGTTGTAGACGCAGATGTCGACGCTTGACCACTTTTGACAGGAGTGACTTCCGAAGAAACAGGTGGTGCAGCACCGATATCAACTTCCACCGAAGTATCCTGGCCGCGCTCAACTGAAACTCGTTTATATGGCCCCGGCGCTGCCGTTAAGTCAGGCCGGAGATCATACAATATAGGTGAGAATTTAACGGCAACGCTGGGTTTCTTGTGGCCAGGTAATTGAGCTACAGGAGGACGTGCGAAATTGGCTCTAGTGTAAATGTAAACAGACGAAACAGAGGAAGGATCTGAGTCTGTGTTATTACTCCCGCCTTTACGACCTCGCATAGGAATGACTGCGGGATCTTCAAAATGACCTGCTGGGGTAAGTAGCATGGCGCCATCAGGACTAAACGTCAGTCTCCTAAAGAAGTTGGTGAAACTTTCATCTCCATACAGCTTGACAGAGGTCCATGATGAGTTCCCGGGCTGGGGACGTATGGCAGGCAGAGGTGGCATTGGAGACGGTGATCGACCAAAGTGACCATGGCTTGATGGCGCCGGAGAAGGAGGTGCATTTGAGCCACTGAAGGAAGAACGCCTAGAAGAGGGCCTTTCTACTTGTGGTGGAGGAAACATGCTAGGGGTACTAGCAATAGAAGTCGAAGGCGTTGTCGGAGCGGCGGCAGAAGAATGACTTGGGTCTTCTCGCTGGGGAACCTGTTCACTGACTGCAGATTCGGCATCACTAGCTGTAGATGATCGTCGTATCATCCTTGGACGACTGGCATTGGTGCTGGGAGCTCGGCTACTTCTGACGGGCATTCTTACATTTTTACCGATTGCGTGGGTTTCGAAGGTGCCATGTTTCGTGGAAATGCTATAGACATGAACTGCGCGGTCACTGCTTTGCGTTGCTATGAATTCGTTCATGGGATCCCAAGCAACGCCTTGAACATAGTGTGTATGTTCGGCTAATTCGCGGACACAAGAACCATCTGCGACGTTAAATATCCGCGCGGCATTATCTGTGCTCCCAGCAATTATATATTCTCCTGTAGGACTCCATGCAAGGTCATAAATTTCACTTGTAGTGCATCTGCAACTGCGCTGAGAAAATGTATTCGGGATATAAAGGAAGGGAAACCTATCGAACCGGAATGAGATTCGAACTTTCCAATGCTCCGGATCTTCTTCCCCATTGTTCTCACTACCATACAACATGGGGGGCGGTCTGTCAGTTTGACACCATATAATAATCATGCCATCTGCAAGGACATGGGTTAAAATGTTGTTAGTGACTTGCGCTTACATACCATCGCCGGCAGAAGCAAGCAGTTCACCTAAGGAAAATTGGCATCAGTGCACTACGGCTACGAAGAAAAAACACGCACCATTGGGGCTAAATCTTATAACATTGACTGCAGCGGAATGTTTGCTAAGCGTGGAACGGTATTCAACGCGTGGGGGATGGGGAGCCAAAGGGCCCGAATCAGGAGTGTTTGAGATTGCAGTAGACGACGACGGAGGCATGATGTTTGGGCGAACAAACCACATCTTTGGGAAGATGATTGAACTAAGACGCGTCTTCAAAATAGACTGGAATGTTAAAACGCACTCTGACGTTATTATCTTCGCCGCCAGTTGCCAACCTGTAGCACAAGGCTGAAAGTTGCGACTCTTTACTTTGTCTTGCTTTGCGCGCGTGAGGCATTGGTTGAAAGTCACATGTGGAAATGGGTTTCTGGTCGTGCCAGCGAATTTCTAATGTTTTGACACGCATGATTTGTTGTAAGTTCCAAAAAGAAAGACGTGCGTAGAGACAAATGGGAAGTGTTTAATTTGTCCGGGCTCGCTGGCCTCACGAGCGAGCTGAGTCTGAAATTCCACTGACGAGTTTAGTTCATCCTCGACATTCCACAAGAAACTTCGATTTTCTTAGCTTTTCTTCGATGATCAATGTCGCTTGTAGTAAATTTTTTTGTTGCTTAATTTTCCTGATCAAAGCTTTTCCTGCATAAAGCTAGCTGATTGAACTGGTAGACCAACTTGAATTTAGACTGGACTCCGTCCTCGTCATCGTCAGTGTGTGCTATAAAGTCACTGACCACTCGACATGAGTTTGAGGGCCAAAGTTCTTTTCTTGAAATTCAGAATTAATTCTTCACTGGTACAAGTTGAAAAAGGTGTTAATTATGTGTGCTTAGTCACCATCACTGCCATAGCCAGCTCAGTAACTCAGTAGTTGACTAATACTCAAAGCTCCCGCCAGTGAGACAATGACAACGCTCGCAGCTCCTACATCATCCAATATTTTCCAACAAAGCCTACATATTAATGCATATCCCTCTGACAAATATCGCGGCGCTGTAGTCGAGGTATGCTGACCTATTCTGACGTTATCCTCCATACGAGTTACTCATCTCGCCGTTCGTCATTTGAATTAATAGGATCTACAGTTACCTCCGGCTTTCTCATTACCTGAAAATGAGCCTATTGCACTAGCGATTGAGCTCGCTTACGATAGAGATTTCTCATATATACCGTGAGCATGGCCGCCTAGATGTTCAAAAGTTCCGCGTTCACTCATACTGCCAATCATCCAGAGTTCTAACAGTCAAAGGGCGAAAGCCGATAGGTTATATTGACGTTGCAGCTCTCAAGTCAGAGTGGCAAGCTGGTAGAGTAAATCCGGTAGGTCACTTTATATGAATTTTCGGTATATAATACTTTAACGGCTCCGATTAGACCGACCCTGTCTCAGCTGCAATGACTGCAAAATTTAAACGTTCAGCGACAGAAAAGTATACCATTATAACTCCATCAACGCCGCTAGAGGAACTAGAAGCTTTCTTGAAAGGCAACAAATTCGTCCTAGGTAAATATTCTGTTATACAAACTGCAGGAAGGTTTGACTAATAGTAATCTTTCCAGTCACAGATAGTGATCGAAAATTCGTTCTTGCTGTCGCAACACCCGCGGATCTCGAGGTAGTTTCACAGCTCTTTTCGTTCTTAGCCTTTTTTAAAATGGTTTCAGAATTTCGTTTCAAGACGAGGGTTCTAGGCAGCTGATGTTATCATTTCCTATTCCAAACACTTTTTGTTCTCCTTATGGTATATATTCAACCCACCCCATGATTCTTCGCATTTCTAGGTTCAACCCTTACTCGACAGTTGGTATCACATTTTTCTTAGAATACTCTACAACGCGGAATTTTTACGTCATATGAAAGATCTCCTTCACCTCAAGTGTAGTATGTACATAAATGTATTATCTCGCTATGTTCTCTCTCTGTTTTTCGGCTTGGAAAGTACCCGGTTTGATCACCGTGCTCCAGAACTGTTCGTATCACGCATGAATTTTTTTTAAAATTTAATTGATGCCCAAAATATACGTGTATTTCCCTTCGTAGGCGCTTACTTGATAATTGGCCGTCATGACGATGATTCAGGCCACAAGAGCTGCACGGCTAACGGCAATACTTCCCTCCTCTGGTCAGGTCAGGCCAAGACCTTGTACATTTAGCAAGAGTTCCCTTCTTCCTTCCTTCTTTTCTGTTTTGTAGCTGGTCTGCTTTCCATTCTTTTCTTTCTCGGCGGGACCCCTGAATGTTCCCCGTGGTTTCTGAATGAATTACATTTGTTTATCTTTGGCACCAAATTTACGTTGCCAGGATTTAACGAAGGGTCAGAGTATCGCTGTCTTTGCTCCTGCGGCCGTTGAAGCTTTGTTTTCTCTTATTCTGGCTTTCGCTGACTCTTCTCTCCGCGGCCCCAAACGCTGGGTTTTAGTATTCGACGGCCTCTCCTTCTTCTCGCTCGCACTCCTTGACTTTCTTGCTCATCTCGTATCGGGTATATCAGCTTCTCAGCAAGCGTTTTCAGTCGTCGATTTCATAATTGCAGCACTATCCTTCGTCCCGTTATTCGCATATCTTTTGTTCCTCCTATTATTTGCGAAGTCCAGCCTTACAAACTCGATTCCATCGCGGTTCAGACTCATGTTGATAGTATTACTATCCGTGACCATACCTTTGATCATCGTATTTAATGAGCTAGGATCCCTTCTTGGGGTATCGCACCGGAGTCTTATTACAGCTGGCAGAGCTCCTATCCTTGCCGTTGGATTTTCGAATGATACATTCCAACATATCTCGTTATTTTTCTCCTCAGCCACTCTAGTACTTCTCGTGCTGTTCCAAGCGACACTTTTCACGCTAACGTTCGTGCGCGTCATCCGTGCTTTCATTGACGAACGACGTTTTGAAGAAATTCATCGTGGCTCTGCGGAACAAATACACCTTTTTCGTGGCCTGGGCTGGCTTTCCGCGGGTTTAAAATTAGGAACAATTGAATCCATCGTAGGTTTCGCTGAAACATGCTTTGCTATCGTTTTGGCCCGGAGATTGTTACGACTTTTTGGACGGGGTGCAGTCATCATCGGCGTCATTAAAGGGTCAGCCTCTTTTTTGTCATTTTATTTTTGCCTAGATCTCTAGACTTACCAACCAATAGGTTAAACGTAGTGGAAGATTTTGTACAATTCGAAACAAATGTCCGAACAATACGAAGTGAGCAGAGTAGTCCCATGGAGGGGGCTTCCCGACTTGTTATCTCAAATCCTCGCACATCAACTTTCCAACAGCTGTCTCCTAATGCAGCTAGTTTTCATGTCGCGCAAATGGAAAACCGGACCAAAAAAGCAAGTCTATTACCATTGTCCCTAGGCTCCAATTCTACATTCAATAAGTTTAACGGTCAACTTGAAAGTCATTTTAATGCGCCAACCGTACCTCAGCGAGTAACGGTCCATTGGGATGGAAAAGCAGCCCCCGTTCTGGATGTTCGTTTTTCGAAATTGAGTTTCTCTGGGCTTCCTGCACGTGTTAAAACGCGTCTTTCCGCCATAGAAGAAGGTCTCAGACAAGAAACTGAGTCTCTCGAGAAGGCTTTGGACGACCAAGCATCTCTATCCAGCAGTTGGTCTATGGCTTCAGATTCGTCGTCGTCATCGTCAGAAGCTGTGCTCGAATTAGCTTCCCGTTTCCCTAGTCTTCCTCCTCATGCTATGACTCCAATAGCCAGTACTACGCGATATGACAGGCACGTTTCTTCTCCGGCTCAGAGCCGACCAAGTTCGCGTCTGAATTGGAAAAATCGGGCAATGAGTCCAGATGTTGGAAGCACAATGTCTTACCCCAGTTTCGTTGATAAGCAAGTGGGATTTTATACCCCTTTTGGCTACGTACCCACCGGCCGAACCGCGGTTTCCCGGTTCAGTATATCGACTTCTGTTGAAGATGAAGAATGGAGCTACCGGGAGACTATACGAACGAGCCCGTCGCTTATGTTAACACCTCGTCTTTCAAGCGGTCCTACAGCAAACACTGCGTCAATTTCAGCGTCTTCAGCTCGATTTGAAATTCCGGCAAACAGACGGAGAGCGGCCAATTCCATCGGAGTCAGGAGCTTTGATGGACGTACATCAAGTCAGATATCATCCTTTGTTGGAGACACAGCTGGGCAGAGAGGGGAGTCCCTGATGAAATCCCGATCGCGGGACATTGGTTGCATCGATGATATCGTCAACGATCCGTGGGGACATGGAGGCAAGATCATTCGAATCCGGTCCATTAGCCCGGCACAAAGGACGCCTCCTGCCCAGATGTCCCCTATGCGGAGGAGTGTGAGTGGAATAGAAGACGAAGAAAGGAACACTATTGTCTTCCATTCACAGTACAGAATCGACAGGGATGCATCGGAGACTTTTCTAGAGAAACCGGCAGTCTTGGGATTCGAGTACATTTGAGAAAGGATTCTATTTCTTGTTTTTCAACCCCGCTTGTTTCGATTTCAAAAGAATCTTTAGCGTATTGAGTACGTTCAGAGATTCATTTTCATTATTTTAATGGCTAAGGGATTTTGTCCTTTTCTTTTTGGTATATTATCAACGTTGTATACAATCGACTTCTTGCTTGTACCACCTTCGATGTCATCCATACATTTAATATAACCACTGTAGTACCTTTCTTTTCGCCATTAGCATAGAGATTTGAACCTACAGGTGTCATTACAGCAGCCAGAATGTTGAGGTGCATTTTCTTTGCTCTCCACCTCAAAGCATGATCGATTGATTTGTTCGGCTGACATATGAAGTCTCAAATAGATAGAGAACACGTAACTCGTGCCATATAGTGTAGATACTAATAGTACATAAAAATGAATAACTTTTTAATTCTAGAAGAGAACGTGAATTACTATCTCGAAGCTGATGAGTAGGCATAAATACCTCTGGAATCCGATAAATAGTAATCTCCTAAGATAGATTATGAACACAATTGTAAGATAATCAACTATAGTTAACTAACCTGTTGCTTGAAGTATCGTCGGTTCTCTTCGTCAATAAGCACCAAATTGAGATAGTAGCGAGTGGTGAACTTCTTATTGACCTCTCGATACGTCGGCGTCAGCTCGAACCCTCCTAAGAATAATCGAATAGGGATCGTCTCCCCTAATAATGGAAGTTCAACCAAAGAATTGAAAGCCAAAACCTTGACGATAACCAACCTCGAACAGGCGCCCCATCCATGATTTCGAACTTTGTGATCGTTTCGCTTTCATTATACTGATTAGGCACTGTTCCTGTTGTTTCGCGACGAATTATCGACAATTCCATGTGTTTGATCTTTATTCGGACTAATAAAAAGTAGATTTTTCCAACAATGACATCTTTCAAATGATATCTGAAGAGAGTAAGAACAACCCTTCGACACGCAGAAGTTAACACTCACTTTGATTTGTTGTACTCAAACTCGATGTGTAAACAGTCTTCGATTCCAACCTCCATTTTTATTGAATTATTATTGTCCGCGGGCATGCGATACGAATGGACCCAAATTTCTTTTTCCTTGACAACATCCGCCAATCGTCGAGATATTGTCAGCCGGACGAAATATCTAGAGTGAAATAATGTACTTAGCAAATCTTCTTTGCATTTAATCAAAACACACCTGAGTTTTACGTTTATGCCTTGATAACTTTCGTATTGCTTCTCGACATTTTTGAAGTGAAAGTCAAAGGTTTGAGCTTGTCGCATATCTCCAGGCGAAGCAAGCTCCTGTGATAGCGAAAGGAATTCGTGATGGTGGCCGCGGTCATAGAAAAGCTCTGAAAACCAAGTGAATACTACACAATCATTCAATGAGATATAAACCCACCTATACTGCCTATAAATTCAATCTTGATTCCGTCATGAGTTAACTTCTTTCCATCTCGGACGCGTATAGTAGCCTGCAAGTTCTAAGTGTACTGGAACACTAGAAAAAGAAAAAATCAAATCACCTGTCCTACAATGGATTCTCCATCATAATAAATAGGGCATGACTCCTTCCTCTCTTTCTCTAGTTTGAGTTCGACTTGTTTACGTGTTTCTTCATCTTCCAGCTTAATGTCAATGTCCACCGGCGAGGCAAAGAAGTAGGCAGCCATATCGACAAATCAATGAAGGGGTCCTGCAGCAATAAAGATACAGCACGACGTTCCTCGTGCTTTGGAAGTTAGCGAAATGTCGAACTGTCGACGCAGTGTGGGCTGCTGTGGGCCCAGGTGCTGTAGTAGATATAACACTCATTGACAAAATTTGCTATTAATATACACATAAATATTCCACCTTAATAATTATTGTAGAAAAAAACCCTATATGTACGATGCAAAATTAGGAAAGCATTGAAACGAGATATCTCAGAAATCATCTAATTCAATATGGATGGAATCGATGACGCGAGCCTCAATCGAACCATTGGCAGGTCTTGTCACGGCAGATGTAGATATGCTACTAGTTTGTGAAGAGGGTAGAGGGGAAACTGAACGTGGGGGTGTTCCTTGAGGTGTTGAAAGTCTATAGTAAAATCAACAAATGGATGACAAAAAGCAACATGTAAAAAAACCTGAGACTTACGCAGTGTCGTACTGTAATCTCGAGATGGGCCTTACTCGCGCAGTAACGTCAGGAACGGAGGATGTGCTTGTTGCAACGGCATTAGCAAGAGCTTTGCGTTCTTGTCGCTTGCGTGCGGCCAGCTCTGCCTCAGCTTTACGGACTGCTTCAAGGTTGGCCCGCCGATTTCGTTCATTGACTTTCGCCATCAAGTCTGCTTGGCCATCACCCCGTTCTCGACGACTACTCACAGATGGTTGTGTTGCTACCAGAGACTCTAATTCCTTATCTATTTCAGCGACTTCCTTATAGTCTTGTCGTTTAATGGCCAAATGACGTTTCTGAGTTAATTCGACCTTCCTGTTAAAAGCCTGCGACGCAGAAGCGTTGTTGGGATTGATAGCGTTCTTTCGCGCTATCATAGCCGTAATATCGGCCTATGAGTAAGGAAAGGAAACAAGTATATTTAAATGTCCGAAATTGCCCGAAAGGTAGCACACATACCTCTGTCAAAGGGGTGTCTGGCAACTTCCGCAACTGTTCGATTTTTTTATCTATAACACGGCGACTCGAAAGCTCAATCTTTTCCTCTTCTATGACCTTCATTATTCTATCAAACTCCTTCTACACGAAAACTTAGCAAGATGGACGGATCATATGAATGTATGAACATACATCTGTGAATGTGGAGTTGGATACCTTGTCCATGGGAAAGGTTTTGATAGCCTTGCCATGACCGAGCTCGAGCATCCGATTAACGAAAATGTCATCAACTTTATAATTTTTTGGTGCGGAAACTACATCTAAATGGTTTATGATATTAGCGAGAAATAATTAGGGTGAGCGGGGCCTAAGTCTCACTTTTAACCTCACATATACGATATATATGTTCTCCCGACGGGTCCTCTCCTATTAAATACCGCACCCAAGAACCTGGCAAATCAATTGATAATAAATATTAATACACAAACACTATAAAATGCTCAAATACCAATTATCCAATCTTCAAACCACGGATTATAAAAATGCTTGGCGATCTGACTTCTAGACACTCTCATTTTTTCTAAATCCTCCCGAGTAAGTTTGTCTGGCTTGGACGACTTATACAATTCCTGGATTCGCCGGTCCTCTTCCTCTTCTTTGTTAATTTCACCTTCTTCATCTGTCACATCCGAAAGTTCTGGTTCGGACGACGGACTCCTCTTGTGATCTACGGGCGACACAGGTTTATCTTTGTACGCCTATAATAATATAATTGGAATCCTTTCAACATACAGACAATAACAACAACGCACTTTGCTTCTATCCTCCTTGGCCTTGCGCTTAGCCCGTAACTCATCCAACTTCTTTGATTTCTCACCCTTGACAGACTTCCCTAGAAAGCAAGAATTGGTCAGCCCCTAAATATTTCAAAGAAAAAAGTATAACACGTTTTTGGTTAGCCAATTCATCGCCTCCGCCCGATTGGGCTTTCAGCATGTTTTCCAAATTAACTTTATCTTGATACCGCTGCAGCTCTTCCAGACGCGCAGCTAAAACTGCCTCCCGTTCAACCTCCGGGAGTTGTAAGAGTCTGATAATATCAGATAGGGTCACTACATCGACATTGTAGCCCCCACCTAGCTCGATCTGCCTCGCTCTCATACTTTCCTTCAAGTGGATATGGATTGGCGTCATCTTCGCTTTCAGGTTCCATATCAGAGGCGTACTCTGAGGACATGCTTAATTTCAAATGTAAACATACAAGTCGATCAATACATGCAAAAACTCACTCAGGCTTCCTCCTCTTGGCAGGCGGTAGTTTGCCTGACGATGAGTTTTGACGTTTCTTGCGGGGTTTTTCATGTCCATCTCCGGCTAGAGCGAGGAGTTCTACATCGATATCGTCGTCCGACATCTAAATCAACATAAGACCTCAGGTATAAATGAAGAGACTAGGACCGTAAACTGTGAGATCCTAAAGACTCAACAAGCTGGTTGGTGGCACAAAGCGGTGGTTCAGAATTTACGTAATAATAGCCGAAACTCCGATTACCTGCGTCCACTTCAAGCCTTTGTCCTAGAAATTAGAACTTGCTTGCCTAGCTACCTTTAAGCATATCACGCGTCCTTTTCTTATAAATTTTCATTGAACCACGCACATTTTTGTGAATCTGTATCATCAGCTGATCATTGGGCATGACTAGTGGCTCTCCGAGCTCCAAGTTCCAACGGGCCGCCTTCCCTATTGGTGTACTATATAATTGACATTTTGGACAATCCAAATTCAGCACTACATGATGTTCAAACTTTTATTTGTCACTCTTTTCCTTTGTCTGGGTTTATGTTTGGCCTTCAGCAATGGCGACAAGACATGTTTATTGACCCCTCTCGGACATGGAAGAGACGATACAGACCAGGTTCTTAACGCTATAAAGCAGTGCGGCCACGGTGGACGTGTCATTCTTACTGAAGGATATTATAACATCACCAGGTATGTATGGGGTTGATGCCGATTATTGCCGGTCTCAATTTGCCATAGGAAAATGACCTGGGATCTTCAGTCTGTTGCAGTTGATTTAAAAGGTTATCTGAATGTACGGAACTTTCCTTGTCAAGATAATCAATTTGACTATTTTATAGTTCGTTCCGAATATCAACTATTGGTTGCAGAGCGAAAGCACATATCGAGTAATATTCATACAAGTACGTGGTTCCACCCTCCTAAATGCATCCAATTTCAATAATCTGGTAGGATCAAGCATCTTGGTTTGTCATTACCGGGCACGACTTCACGGTAAATGCACATAATACTGGAGGAATTCAAGGCAATGGGCAGGCAAGTTCACAAGGCACTAGAAGTCTCTAATAGTCGCTACTGATTCACTCTCAGCCCTGGTGGGAATACTTTACTAACCACACACGAGAGGACGGAGATGGTCGACCTGTCTCATTAACACTTTCAAACGTGACTCGAGGGACAATTTCGAATTTCAAAATCAACTCCCCGCCTTTCTGGTGCAATGCCGTCGCAGACAGTGCAGATGTTACATATGATGGAATGACCTGCAATGCTACGAATGTAAACCCAGGTGAACGTCGTTACCCCGAATAATCATCGTCTTTCTCACGATAGGATAGCATTTTTCAACCAAAAGTACGTTTTTTAAAAAAACTATCTACATCTTTGATTTTTTATATCGAGAAGCATTGTGCCCAACACGGATGGTATGCGAAACTATCTTTCTTTCCGGTAATCCAACCTGATCCATGAAGGCATTGATACATACCGATCTAACAATGTTAAACTATTACATTGGGATGTAAGGCGCTTTGATTGCGGATAATTATCAAGTGATGCATTGCTAGCTCTCCAGGTGACATCTGGCGACGATTGCTTAGCTATTAAAGGGGTAAGTTTGATATGTGTGTTGCATACATACATTGTGCTTATCATAATTCCAGAATTCCACCAATATTATTGCGCGCAATATTACTTGTCGAGGCGGTAATGGAATTGCTTTTGGCAGCTTAGGGCAATATGACCAGTTTGTAAGTCGTTTTTATCACAGATATTGATGTAGGCTAAATTTATTATTTCTAAGAATGATATTGTCGAAAACGTTTTGATTGAGGACGTTCGTGTACGAGAAATCTCCTACTTGTGAATTGCGAGGTTTGCATAACATGCATTACAGACTGAACGCCTCCCTTCTACTATACAACCCAATATGGGAACGAGTGTATATTTCAAAGTGCGTCATGTACTAATGCTACAGCTGTGATATTAACTGGCGTCTAAGTCATGGGATGGTAGCGTCAATGGAGTCCCTCCCACAGGTGGAGGAGGGGGTGGTGGTCAGCAAGAATTTGTACCTGAAAATTCTATCCCTGACTATATGCAGGGAGAGTAAATAATGTCATTGCACGGAATGTTTTCAACGATAGAGTTTCCCTTCCCGTTCACTTGTATCAAACAAACGGTGCTCAATCGTGAGTATCTCTTTGGTTCGGAACACATCATTTACATTTCGAATAGCGAAGATTTACCTTCAAAACTGCAGTTCAGTAACCTGACCTTTATTAACTTCACAGGAACAGCACTCTCTGGAACATGTGAGGAACTATTCAGATATTTTACCCATACTTTCACTAATATATATGTACTAGTGGTTGATATCGAGTGTAGTCCGGCAGCACCCTGTCCCGGAATTGGCTTCTCCAAGTTTGATGTTGAACCGCCTTCAGGAAGTGTTTCTCGATTTATTTGCTCAAACGTGTTAAGTGAAGAAGGACTACCTGGTGAGATAATAAATCTTTGATACTCCATTCCCAAAATCTATAATTATTATGCAGGGCCTTGTGCCTCCGCTTGACGTTTCGTGCTGCAATAATTTGTTTTTTCTCTCGTGTATAAGTAACGTGGCATCAAATACACATCGGCTAGTAGCTCGTGTCATGAAGAACCCTTCCTAAACGTCATCGCTTTATAAAACAAATCCACCAAACTGTCACGCATGACCTGCATGACTACCCATCATGACTATGAGCCCTCGCCTCCACCTTGTAACTTCAACATCTACCGGACCGACTTTCGAAGTACAACGAAGTCATGTGCCGTTCAAGTGGGATATTAATCTATTCTATTCAGTCAACGACATGACTGGGAAACTGTTATGCACCTCCCTCCTTTTTTGACTCTCGTCGGATTAATCTTCACGCTCGTGAAATTTTCGCAAGGCAAAACATGTTCAATAAAGCCCTTAGGTCACGGTGAGGATGATACAACTCAGGTACTGGACGCAATTTCCGAGTGCGGGCGAAATGGACATGTTTTCATAGGGCCAGGGGATTATAACATTACCAGGTATTGACCCAAAGTCACAGCTGTCTCCCTGTATTTTCACATCGTGATCAGAAAAATGACTTGGGACCTTAAATCCTCTACTGTCGATCTTCATGGTGTCCTGAATGTATGCTCACTCCTTATGTTTCTGAGTATTTTAGACCGACACGTACCAGTTTAAACTGGACATTAACTATTGGTTGCAAAGTGAAAACACGTATCGTGTCATATTCATTCAAGTAATTGGGTACATTTACCCCTTGAATCTTTTCTCAAAACGAGCTTTCAGGATCAAGCCTCTTGGTTCGTCATAACCGGAGAAGATTTTACTGTGAATGGATTCAGTTCCGGTGGACTTGAAGGGAATGGTCAGGTAGTTATTACACTGATATGCCACCGTGTTTAAATCAATTTTCAATCAGGCATGGTGGGACCTTTTCACGACTCCAGAGTTTCCGAGAGAAGATGGCGATGGTCGACCTGTTTCGTTGACTTTGTATCGGGTCAACAGAGGGTCTATTTTAAACTTCAAAATTAATAGTCCCCCATTCTGGTGTAATGCTGTGGCCGAAAGCAAGGATGTCCTTTATCAAGGCATCACATGCAATGCCACGAATGTGAATCCCAGTAAGGAGTGTAGTTATGACGTGATGATTTCCAAACTCACTTCAATACCAGAATTTTCCGGTCAGAAGTAGGTTAAACTGTTTTGACTTCCGGTAATTTACGAGAATAATTTGTGTAATGTTGCTAGTATTGTCTGGAACACCGATGGTATGATCTCTATTCCCTTTTATCTCCTTCGTGTTTCCAAACCACCAATTTTCAGGGATCGATACCTATCGATCTGATAGTATCACCTTACTTGATTGGGATGTCAGTCCTCATTTCACTGACTGCATACGTTCTTATGGCTAATAACGAATTGAACGTCAGGTCACTACTGGCGACGACTGCATTGCAATCAAGGGAGTAAGTCATCTGTTGAAGTTTCGACATGTCACCTTATTTTATTTTTTCAAAGAATTCCACGAATGTCGTTGCAAGAAACATAACATGTCGAGGAGGCAACGGTATTGCCTTCGGAAGTCTGGGGCAGTATCAGTACTTGGTACGTTCTGTCATCCTTTTTCATAAATATTTTCATATGACGAACTTGTATATGACGAACTTGTTTCAAAGAATGACATAGTCGAAAATATATCATTGGAAGATATATTTGTGAGAGATACGCTGCCTTTCTTGGGTCCTTATTAGACTTCAATTCTCGAATTTAGACACAAAGACCTGATCCTGCTATCCAGCCAAACATGGGCAATAGCGTATATTTTAAGGTCTGTATCGCTTCTTTAGGTGTGACGTAAATCATTCAAAAACACATGCATAGACTTGGACAGGGACCGACAATGGAGCCCCTCCGACAGGAGGCGGAGGAGGCGGCGGTACGGTGTCATTTGGGTCTGATCATATATAATCTTTGCTCAATCGTCGTCAACAGGGCGGGTTAATAATGTCACTGCCAGGAATGTATTTAGCGACAGAGTGGCACTCCCCGTGCAAATCTTACAGGACAATGTGGGTCATTCGTAAGTTTTTCAAAAGCAGATATGTGTTATACATGTAATTACTCACTTGAGACAGAGGTGATATGCCATCCAAGTTACGATTGAGCAACATAAATTTCATCAACTTCTCTGGAACTTCAAATTCAAGCCAACGTGAGTTCTCGAACTTCAAGCAAACCGACATGTAGGGTGCTAACACCGAGTCTAGTGGTCAATTTAAATTGTAGCGCAGCAGCTCCTTGTCCAGGTATTGTCTTTGAGCAATTTCAAATCCATCCTCCGGAAGGGAAAACTCCACAATTCGTTTGTATCAATGTCATAGACGAACAGGGTCTTCCGGGTATGTTGCATATAATGCTTTTATAAATCGTTTTGAGAGATGTTTCTACGCCATATAGGCCTTTGCACTTCGGCAATTTAGAATTTATGTTTAAAATATGTTTAAGTACTGTCAAATATCGGATTCAACGCCCGCTGATTTCCCGAAGTTTCAGCCGGGTGCGGTTCGATCCCCATTTCACAGGCTCGCAAGCTCTCCAAAAGTTTACTCATTTAATCTGGGTCCTTAAAACAATCGAACGGTCCACAGTATTCGACTCATTCCGGCTCAAAAACCCGAGCTTGTCTTCTTCCCCTTATTGTCATTACTCAGAGTTATCTCGACGATTGATATCAAATTATGATAACATCAACAGGAGAGGCCAGCATATCAACACCCACACGAACATTTATCAGCCAGGATTAAGGGAACGTGAAAACTTGTGCGAGTAGAATAATTATTGAACACGACTAGGAAGCCTAAGACGGTACTAGATGCGAGATTTAATGCGTTATGGATAGAATAGATGACAAACAGATCCAATCCACATTTACATGCATAGCTTAATGGTACAAAAACCTGGGTTACGTCCGAAAACGTTGCTACACTTTGGGGAAGCTTCATGATTTTCGGTGGGTTTCCAATGCTTCCAATTGATCGACCAGATTTTGCATGGGATCATCGGCAGATGAAGACGCTATATCCAGGCTTTTCCTGTTCGCAGGTTTTTCCGGAACGAGGACTCCATTACTTGGTTCGAAACCCGGCGCGACTCTCCGTAGTGCTTCACGTTTCCTCCGTTCCTTTTCGTCTCTCCTGGAGCGTAAATATGCTTCTCGTCGCGCAGCAGAGGCTGACTGCGTAGAGTGACGTGAACTCTCCCATGCGATTATATGTGGTTCTAGTGTAAACGGATAGACAAACTGAGTTCCATATGAGAACACTTGTCGCTGCAAAAAACATATGACTAGAGTAGGCTCACATACGCTGTTACATTATCCGGAAGTGGATGAATGTCTTCTGGAAGTTGGACCTGACGAGAGCAAGCTTAGTCCGCTATGTGCATAATGGTCAATAGAGTGAATTCACTGGAGGCGACACTCTCAAACTAGGCGACTTGATTAAAGGGACATTGGAGGAGAGAACATATTGAGATTGCCCTAGAATTAAGGATGAGCTTAAAATGGCTACATCATACATATCCGCACCTTCCGTGCTCATCGTAATCGCAGTCAACGGGGAAAAGGCCAGGTTTTGAATCCAGTGTTACATTAGTCACACAATTGATGTAATGCCGATACTTCGCTCTACCTCTATCCATCGGCATTTTTTCGTGCTTGTTCCCCGAAATTGTAGGGTACGGTGTATATCACACAACTCTTTGGCATCAGGTGTTGCCGAAAGTCGAATTTCTGAAGCTGTCAAGCGAGAGAGACGGATAGAGTGGAAAAAAAGACAGCGGGTACAGCTACTTATCCAGTGGCAAAACATGTCATATTCTTTTACTGAGCCGAACTATTCTAGAGTGATACTTTTCTAGATCATTTAATCATTACTGTCAGAGGTGGTAAGACAATGTCTTTCAAAGTCTAGGTTCACTATTTGATGTTAGAAGGCAGGGGTGGGGATGGCTGCGTTGCATTTCACCGTGAAAAATTCAAACCATTTGGTCCGCCCTCTGGAGGGAACGGTGGCTCTGGTGGCTCAGTTTACATTGTTCCTTCTGCGCAATTAACCTCCTTGTCCGGCTTGCCAAACCGTGTCTTTGCTGGTCCTGGTGGCAACGGACGAGGGACTTGGCAACATGGCCGAGCGGGATCGGACGTCGTTCTCAAAGTTCCTTATGGCACTATAATCCGTGAAGTCACGGATTCTCGCCGCTCCCCGGATGTTTGGGAGGCTGAAGAACAAGGCTACGAAGACCTAAAATTGTCAGTAGAAGAAAGACGAGCCAAAAGGCGCCAACGTCGCTGGGTTCATTATCCGGAACATGAAGACGACAATCTGAATCGTGAGGATTTCAGAGAAGCTGAAGCAAAGCTGGCCAATGAAGAGAGGCAGCGACGAGTGGAAGAGTTTAAACGAAGACAGACACCCATATACTTCGACTTTGGAGACCAGTGCGATCTCACAACGGATGAAAAACATTTGAAAGCTGTAGAGGAAGCAAACAGGCCACTGGGTCTCCCACGGCTAAAAAATCAAGGCTCTCTGGTCGCTCCAGGAGGGGTAGGGGGACACGGGAACCCACATTTCCTTACACCGAACAACCGTTCTCCCAAGTTTGCTACTAGGGGGACAGATGGGGTCCGTGTAACACTCGAATTAGAACTAAAATTAATCGCCGATGTCGGCCTCGTCGGATTTCCTAACGCTGGGAAAAGCACGTTGTTAAGTGCTCTTACTAGAAAACGTACGGAAGTTGCTGCATACGCTTTTACAACACTAAGCCCACAAGTCGGGACTGCCGTTGTTTTTGAAAATGGTCAGTATGACGGCGGAGGTATTGTTGAAGAATCCTGGATAGAACGACAGAAGAGTTGGGAACGCTTGACCGAGGGTTTGGAAGAAAACCCGAGACAGCCTCGCGCGTTCCGACAATGTCGAGAAATATTTAGGTTCACTATCGCTGATAATCCAGGACTGATCAAAGGGGCATCTCAGAACATAGGGCTTGGGCATGACTTTTTACGAAGTATCGAGCGTGCGAGAGCTCTCACATACGTTGTTGATCTGAATGGCGATTCTCCATGGAATGAACTTGAAACTCTTAAAAACGAACTAGAAAGCCATCAAGCCGGCTTGAGTTCTAAATGCAGAATGGTTATAGCGAATAAGGCTGATTTACTTGGACCGCGCCCTGGGGATCCGGATCCGGATGACAGTCGCGTCGAAGATGCTCGGACGAAGCTGTCGATGTTGAAAGCTTGGGTATACGACAACCTAGGACCTCTAGACGTTGTTCCTGTATCAGCCAAGTACAATCAAAACTTACACCAGGTTATCAAGCTATTTTGCACATACGTTGACGAATCGCGACAAGAGCAGTCAAAGCGTGCGCATGCCGAAGGATCCTCAATTTCTCCTCTGCCTGTTGCTAGTAAGGCGGAAAGCATTTAACAGTGCTGTATGCGGGTGTATACCTTTACGATCTTATCCTCCATTCGCACATACAATTCTCAATTATATCATAGTATATTGCAAACAAGTAAAATAAAGAGGTTATGATATGCGATTAATAGGATATAAGATAGATAGATGGCTGGAAGATACACTTCTATCACAATACAATATATGTAGGGAGAAGTATGGTGCATGCATGAAAGATGGATCGAAAGCGGGCGCAAAAAAACATTCAGGAAAACATCCTGCCTTCTTTGGAAGGGAAAAAGACAAAGGTTATAGCTAGTCGAGGTGACCTGCCTCGATCAGTACGTATATCCAGAATCCCATGGTGAGTGTGAGAACCGCGATATGGCGGGGTTAGTTGTCCACCCTTCAGCACTGAAGGAAGAGGCGTCGGTTGTTGAAAGACTATTACGACGCTGTAGTTGATGATCGTCTTGCTTGACTGTTCTTGAAGCATCATTAGTATCCATGGCATGTTGAGCGGGAATCATGTCCAGCATCATATGTTGGGATGGTTGAACAGTGTCATGCGGGTGTGGACGCGGATGCGACTGGGGCTGGCTATGATCATTCATAGTTGGAAAGCCAGATGATACGGGCGGTTGAGGAAAGACATAATACGAGGTGGCAGCAGCTGATCGATCATGCTCTGGATTGTATGTTGTAGAATCATAAGTCGCTGGCTGGGTGGAGCTGGATGACCGTGGGGGAAACGACTGCGCATAACCGTGTGTATCTGTTGCGGAAGGGGTTTGGGAGGGAAATCGTGCGGTCGTCGGAGAGACGCTGAGGCCAATATTCCGTGACTCTTCTATCGTATAGGTCGTACCATGCGAATAGTTAGTCGTTGGTCTGGGTGCAGACTCAGATCCTACGGAAGAAGGCAAACCGCTTGCTGTGTTCGGCCGTACAAACATATCTGGATCGGGAGGAAGTACGGGTAGGGGTGGAGGTGGGACGACAGATAAATTAGAAGAATGAGACGAGTCTCGTCGATGATGCAAGGAGCCAGAAGCTGGCTTCATTTTATTAAGAGAGCTGGAACTTGTTTTCGACCGCAATGAAGGGGGATATTTAAGTTGGTCTCTTTCAGAGACAGAACGGACCACGGACCCGGAAAGACAGCTTTCGACCTTATCAATTGATCTATTTGTCGGCGAGGTTTGATTATGACCATTCACAACAACAGAACTAGCTCTCTTGAGATCTGTCGCAACAGCACTACCTACATAAGGCAACCAAAATCCTTTTGAAAAATTGGGTTCGACTTCATCATGTTTTCTTTTCGTCCCCGCAGAAACAGGCGTATAGTTTCTTCGAGCCATTTCCGCTTTTCTCAAAAGCATTTGAACAACCGTAACAGCTTCACTCGGAGCACCCTCTACACCCCCTCGTTGTGATGACCTTCCCCGACCTGTAGTGAGCGTCGGATCTTGAAGGGCTCCTATTGCCGATCGTAAATCATCCATAGCCACTGACGACACAATGGACTGTGGACAGCGGATGACAATGTGAGCCGCTACAACTGCCGCATCAAACACCTGTCGAGAGAAAGGATAAAAGACGCCGTGGGATGATGGTATAGTGCCTGCACCGACTCCAGGAGTATCGCTACCTCCTATAGCCTGTTTTTGCCAAACTCCTTTGACAATAGACGCAGCTTTGATTATGGAATGGGCTGAGTTGATCGGTGCGATCATAGAGTTGTCCGAGGATTTGATACCAGGTCGTCGGAGGAACGGCAAAAACAACTTCAAAATCAACTGATGTGCAATGATGGTAAGTTCACAACGTTGAACGATGAGATAAGCGGGCGGCACATTGCTAGTTGGAGGAGAGGAACTCGATGACAAATAAGTAGGGTCGAAGGGATCGGCTTCGAGGTCAAGTTGATAGGCTTGAGGTAAGTCATTGAGAAACTGTTTAACCTCGATCTCAGCTTGATTAGCCGTTTCCAGACATGGTTCCTGAGCGGTCGCCCCACCATTTACACCATTCGGACCACCCGGATTCGATGCCGACTGGTCGGAACTGATGTTAACACGCTTCTTCATATTCTTTACGAGCTGAGCAAGTCTACAAGAGTCTGAGCAAAGAAAGATATTAAGTGCTGGACTACTGGCACTTACTTGCATTTCAACAAAAAGTATGAAAAGTTGCTGGAATAGAGGTAATCTGACGGAGGAGGCAGTGAAACAGATTTAGGAACGAAAGCATCTTCATCCACATCAGCCGGTAATCTACATGTATGCTGATCGTCGGGAATCATCGGTGGGAATCCCATGCAGTCTGACACAAATCTACCCGACAAGGCGCGTAAGTTTAAAAATACCACTTTCAAAAGAGCGAACCCACACATCATAATAAAAGACGTCCCACCACACTCGCCTCCTCATTTCCGCCTCCCATAAAGAATACTTGCGAGGGAACTCATCCGGATCTCTTGGCAAACCCATAACTCGCGCTATATTCACCATTTTACCTACGGCTGCGAAAATTGCTTGGTTTACGCGGGGATGGCCGTCGTGGAGCATACAAAGGCACCGCAAAATGAGTGCATACAAAAAATCTAAATCAAAGGGTTCGTTCAAATCTTCAATCATCTGTAAAACATGCCCGGAAAGCGAAAGGAGAGAAGAAGCAGTGGGTTGAAATGTCTGGGGAGAAGGAGAGCCGGATGACGATGCTGTTCGTGGAGACGTTGGTATCGTCAAACTGGGAGCACATTGCAATGCGAGGGCGAAGCCTGCAGCCGCGGCAGCAAAAAAGCTCAGACTTGGCTTTTCCAAAAATGACGTTCTTGGAGGGCCAATTCCGATTTCCTCTGGACCAGAATTATCAACAAACATAAGGTTGACACGGGCTCGAAAATGAGGAAAATTAAGCGATGGATGCATACGGCAAATAGAGGTGAGCACATCAAGAAGAGCAGGACGTTGAGAGGTCGACGGGAGGAGAGCTACAAGTTCGGGGGTGACCGCATTTGACACAAGCTGAGGAATGAAAGCTAATGGAGGGATAACTTTGTTTTGTGATCCAAAAGT
Organism: Dictyophora rubrovolvata; assembly: GCA_029959195.1. Classification (NCBI taxonomy): domain Eukaryota; kingdom Fungi; phylum Basidiomycota; class Agaricomycetes; order Phallales; family Phallaceae; genus Dictyophora; species Dictyophora rubrovolvata. Next base: position 1,282,492 of record CP114122.1, on the reverse strand, counting down.
ATCAGGAGGGGTTTTGGAAAGAGAGTGGACTGTATCTGGTTCCAGATTATTGAATGCAGCCGGACACAAGTCCACACTACTGTCGCGGCTCAAATCGAGGTGCTCCAGCCAAAGACCTGCTACATCGTCCAATGAAACGAGGACAGAACTACCGGACGCCCCAACCGCAAGCAGTGCTCGATCTAAATCAGAAGGCAATCTCATTCGACCGGACGTAAGCTGACTGAGTTGGGCTTCCAAGACAAGGACACGGTTGTGAAGGGATTGTACATCGCTGTTGAAAATTGAACGTCAATTTCACGTGACGAGTATGATGTAAATTGGTACGTGCATCTTTTCAGCGGCGGCTGCAGAATATGTACACCGGGAGACTGTATCTCGCTTTATGCATGAGCTGCAGGGGGTGCGCCTGGGGAGAGGGGGTATCTCAAAACTTCATCTACCCGCAGTATTAGACAATAATGCATACCTATCACATTTTAGCTTTAATCGTTTGCACTTAAAGTCCATGTAAACGTTAGTAAAGGTCTAATTCAGCATAGAAGGACGTCTCACCTCTGCACAGACGACGGTTACGCGGGATCTAATTTGTGTTCTGGGTGGATGACAGTGTAGAGCATTAAAAGAAGTGATAAAAACAAAACCTACATCCCAGAAACAGAGGGAGGGTGGGAGGGGCCTTGGGTAGGAGGTGTGTTCGAAGGAGCCTCCATAAATGCCCCAACAAACGAGTGGACTTGACAAAGCTAGTGCTAAATTGTGTCTTGTTTGGGCCCAGCAATTAAATGAGAAATCATAAACAACACAAACGGGAGTGTCGTTTTCTGACAGAGTCAATACGACCTGCTACTTTCCAATTGCAAAAATGGGCCAGAGCTAATTCAGAGTCCGCGCACGTGACGTCTGTATGTGACATGTGACAGCTATAATTCGGCATGTTCTTAGCTAGTATTTTGGGACAAAAAGCTGTGATTTTTTAAAAGAAATTAGAGTGTGGTGCGGAGGAAGATTGACTCCTGTTCCTTCTGAGGACTCGGTACATCATCAACATATGTCGCTTTGCTTCGTCTGCATTGATGATGTAAGCTATGGGCGTTTAAGGATCGGACACTTGCCACTCAACTGCGACATTTCACTCCATCCATCATGTCAGACGATGAAGATATGAATTGGAACGAAGAGGAAGCTCAAGAAGGTGTTCCCGATCGTCGGAGACCGGAAGAGCAAGAACGAGAGGAAGAGGAGGAGGAGGAGGAAGACGAAGATCCCCGTCGCGGGCGTTATGACAATGACGAGGAAGAGGAGGAAGAGGAAGAAGACGAGGAGGAAGAAGAAGAGGAGGAAGACAGACGAAGCAAAAAGAGGCGGAAGGTATGTATTCAATGTGCCACAAAGTCCACCCGAACCTGACTTCATGCTTTTGTAGCGGTCACACAAGAGACAAATGGTGAATCGTTTTTTGGATGTGGAGGCGCAGGTAGACAGTGAAGATGAGCCCGAGTCCTCGGGTGATGAAGGCGAAGGTGAGGAATATTTGGGACCTTGTCGCTAATTTAGCTGACCGACTCTTCAAGAGGGATTCGTGGTTGAACCTGGAGTGGAGGGAGAAGGGGATGCCTACGATGCTAGACGACGTTCGGCTCTATATCAAAAGCTCGATAGAGAAGCTCAGGATCGCGAAGAAGAGGATTTCGAAGACATTGCGGAACAGATAGCTCGTCGTCATCGCAGATCCGGAGCGGCGCGCTATACTGGCGATCTCGCAAACATACCTCAAAGGCTTTTAATGCCCAGCGTCAACGATGCCAATCTCTGGCAAGTCAGAGTCAGGGTATGAATGTTGTAATACTATATGACAATCAAGTTGCTCAGTTTTCGTCTAGCCTGGCAAAGAACGAGATATCTGCTTCAGTCTCATGCGGAAGGCCATTGACTTGGAATTTACTGCCCGTCCTTTGAGAATCTTATCAGCCTTTCAACGAGATAACCTGCCTGGAATGATTTATGTTGAGGCTCGTAGTCAAGCTCAAGTCCAACAGGCTCTTAGCGGATTGGTCAATGTGTTCCCTTCTCGTGGTATCACGCTGGTACCTATAGAAGAAATGGCGCCCCTATTGCAATACAAAAAAAAGAAGAACACTTTGACCCCTGGTGCTTGGGTGCGAATTAAACGTGGCAAATATCAAGGAGATTTGGCACAAGTTGTTGACATCGCGGACAATGGAGAAGAAGCCGGCTTGAGATTTATTCCTCGTATTGACCTTAATCCTAAAGACGAAATACTTGATGGGACCTCAGATGGGAGGAAAAGAAAAAAGACTGGACCCGGGCTCTCTATTAATACCCGTCCTCCTCAGCAGTTTTTCAACGTTGAAGAAGTTATTAAAGTTTATGGTCGCAAGTCAGTTGCCAGACGAAATAAAGGGCAAGCTTTTGTCTTTCAAAACGATACTTTCAAGGATGGTTATATCGAGAAAGATATTAAAATAACCGGTATTCAAATTGAGGACATTAATCCCACTTTGGACGAAATTACCAAGTTCGTCAAGCAGCAGGATGGGGAAGAAAGAGAAAACAACGTCAATCTATCAATCATTGCAGATGCGTCCAAGAAAGCCGCAGTCGTTGTCTTGCAGCCTGGTGATCACGTTGAAGTTTTCGAAGGCGAGCAAACCGGTGTGCATGGTATCGTCCAATCCATCACTGGAGAAATCGTAAATATGCGAGTGGAAGGAATTGATTTGGACGGTCAATCTGTCGATGTTGAGGTTCCCGCTCGCAGTGTCAGGAAGAAATTTAAACCTGGTGATCACGTTAAAGTTATGGCTGGACATAATGTCGACGAAACTGGCTTGGTCGTATCTGTTGTTGACAACGTGGTGACTTTCTTATCAGACATGTCCTTGCAGGAGGTAAGTAAATTAAATTTGTCATGTTATGATTCTCACTATCCAGATCAGGTCTCTGTTTTTTCAAAAGATCTTCGGGAAGCCGCTGAAGTGGGTGCGAGCACCAACATCGTAGGAAATTATGAGCTGCATGATCTTGTGCAACTAGAGTATGTTGTTCCACTTGCTTCTTATACATTTGACCAATGAAGCGTAGCACTCAAACCGTCGGTGTCATTTTCAAAACTGAGCGAGATTCTTTCCGTGTCCTCGATCAAAATGGACAGGTCCGTCTTGTACAGCCGCACCAAATCACAATGGGACGGGATTCACGACGAGCTACCGCGACTGATGCACAATCTTTCGAGTTGCGCGCAGGTGATAATGTGAAGGAAACGGATGGCGAGGTACGTTTCGAATACTCTGAATCGTCTCGGAGCGCATTGACTTGATTATATTCCCAGGGGCGCAAGGGCGTCGTCCTGCATATACATCAATCATTCTTTGTTTTTCTTTACAATCGAGAAATATCTGAGAATGGCGGTATTTTCGTTTCCAGGGCTCGTTCCCTCATTTCTGTTCAACCTAAGAATATGTTGAAACCCGGCATTTCGCCAGATCTTTCAAAAATGAATCCTGCCATCGGTTCTGCCCAACCGGTGGGGGGATTTGCAGGATCAGGTGCTGGCCGAGGACCTCGCGACCGTCTCATTGGTATACGGGTCATAGTCACTGCAGGCACGTTCAAAGGATACATCGGTACCGTCAAAGATGCCAACGGTACTCAAATTCGCGTGGAGTTGAACACTGGGAATAAAATCGTTACAGTAGACAGAGAGAAATTAATGCGCCCCAATCCTCAAGGAGGAAAACCAATACCTCTCGATTCCGCGGGTCGTCCCGGGGGCATGGGACCACCTCGTTCAATGCCGTCCTCTCGTACTCCCAACCCCTATAACGATATGAATGGCTCCAAAACGCCTGCTTGGGGTGCCTCAGGCCGTACACCAAATCCATACAGTGGCGGGCGAACCCCCGCATGGGGCCCATCGGATCGCACACCAAATCCTTTCGGTGGGCGTACTCCTGCCTGGACATCATCCGCGCGAACGCCAAATCCATACGACGCAGGTGGTAAAACCCCCGCATGGAATGTCTCCGCTCGTACACCAAATCCATTTGCGGATGGAGGCAAAACCCCTGCATGGAACGTTTCTGGACGTACTCCTAATCCTTACAACAGTTCAGGCGGTAGTATTGGTGGTACAACACCTGGTCGCGGTTGGGGTGGTGCTACGCCCGGTCAGCCAGGTGGTAATGCATGGAATATCCATGACGGAGATGATCGCTGGGTATGTTTATACCTACTTCTTGAACGGTGATAAACTCAACAGGTTGTCATTAGAATCCTTCAGATGGGCAAACGCCGTACAGCGCACCAACGCCTGGTAGTAATATGTATTCAGCTCCTACACCCGGATTGTTGGGGGCTCCGACACCTGGGCCGTCAGGGTTGAGTGCACCAACACCTGGCGTGTATACTGCACCGACACCAGGCGGCTATGGCGCGCCGACACCAGGCTTTGCACGGACCCCGGCTATTGCAGCTACACCGTTTGTTCCTGGAAATCCAATTGACGACGACCGAGTTGCATTTAGTAAGTCGTTTTTGCGGTATGACAATATAAACCACGATTCACTGATTATGATTACCTTCAAGAAATCGACCAAGAGACCTGGTTACTGGACACCGAAATCAGGCATCCTGGTTTGTGTGTCATTATCAAGCCTCGCGCAGATGGCGGTGAACATTGGCATGATGGTGCATATGATAACGCTGAAGGCGTACTTATCAGAGTCTTGCAAGTTGCTTCCGATTATACCACGACAGCTCAAGTCCGTGTCAAGTCCCCGCCGCGCTCTGATTTACCCGAAGAAATAACTATTCCGATATATTTCTTGGTTCCTGTTTCGCCCACTATTCACGATCAAGCTATAGTTCTTCATGGCGATTTTAAAGGTCAGCAAGTATCTATATATGCTGGCTCGGACGATGAGGATGAGTTTGGGATTACTGTTGCCGAAGGAAATGGGACTGTCCAAATGGCTAAAAGAGAGGTATTATGCAAATGGGTCCCTGAATAGTATTTACTACTGTAAATGTAATATCTTGTACGAAATGCAATTTTGCTGGCACTGTATTAGACTTGCCAGGCGGGTAGACAGACACCGTAAAGTCGGAGTTTCAAACTGCTTACCTAAACTTTACAGTTACTCTGAGATCCTCTTGCCTTCTTCAGTTTGTTTCTAATCCCCCTACAGGTCTCTTCAAAATGGTCAAGGGTGAGTATAATTCTGCGAATACACCCCTTGCTACCCCCTCTGACTTTATTATTCCAGTTTACAAGGCCGGAAAGGCAAGCTAAGCTCGGGTCCTGAAAGAAAAATTTGCTAACTTGGTCTTTTTGGCAGATTGCCATCGTCATTCAAGGACGTCAAGCTGGCAAGAAAGTTGTCGTAATAAAAGCCGCAGATGAAGGAACAAAAGAACGTCCTTATCCCCATGCTATCGTCGCCGGTGTTGAGCGGTACCCCCGTAAAGTAACGAAGCGTATGGGCGCGAAAACTATTGCAAAGAGGTCGAAGGTTAAACCCTTTATCAAGGTATGTTTTGCTATCTGTCATGTGGACGGTACGTAATTTTATTCATTAGGTTGTCAACTATTCGCATTTGTTCCCAACACGATACCAAATTGAGATGGACGGTTTCAAAAATGTTGTGTCAGCGGAAACTTTCAAAGAGGTCACACACCGTGAAGACTCGAAGAAGACCGTCAAAAAATTGCTTGAGGAGCGATACACATCAGGAAAGAACCGCTGGTTTTTCACTCCATTGCGGGTAGGTTTATTTTGCTCACTTGGCGCGTACGTTATTTGACTTGTCTATAGTTCTGAGTTTGCTTTGGAACCCCATGTCATGCATATTATGAGATATGTTGTACTTAGGCTATTAGGTCTTATTAACAAAATGCATTTCTAACATTGCATTCGTGTCATGCGTGAACTTTCTGCTAATTATTTTCACGCAACTTTAATGTCTCGTAGATAATAAAAAGGGCTATAGGTATATTCCATTTACAAAATGACGTAGTTGTATCTGAGCCACATGAAATCTAAAGGGCACTGGCACCTGCAAAAAAGTCAGACTTCGACCTGGCAGAAAAAATAAAAGAATACCGGTAATGATATCAACCAATTCATTGGTGATAGCAGCCTGGCGACCACGATTGTATTTCATAGTCAATGTATCAATCATGTCGCCAGCGTTTTTTGAAGCATTGTCCATGGCATTGCGTCTATATCATAATCAATATATAAATACAAATAGCAGCCTGCTCTTTGAGAAGGCACTTACCGCGAGTTCTGCTCGGCACAGTGCGCCTCTGTCATTGCAGCATAAATAGAATTGGCAAGAGTGAATTCAGCAAGGTCTTTGGTTGTGTCATCCTCTTGTTCATATCTTTTAAAACCAGCTAAAAAGGACGGCGTCTTGATAAGGCGTTCTCGACACGCAGTTAAAGGTGTACGCACGAGCTTCACGCAGACCCTTTTCGTTAAGAACTTCTATGGTGCCTGCTTCGAACGCTACGGCCGAGACATACTTGTTATAAACGATGATTACTGAATCATATTTAACGCCGCTTTTGACAATAAGATCAGTAACAACTGCAGCATCTGCAAAGGTGGGAACATCTTTTCCAATTTGGTTCATGGAAAGCACGAAATTCTTAGGTACAGTCCGAGAAAGCTGAGCTTTCGATTTGTCACCTATAACGACGATTGGAGAATCAGCGGCCGGAATAGTATTCTGAGACTTTGCATCTGGTCCATCTGCGGAGATGGTGCCTGTCGCAAGGATACGGCGGGTGCCTTTACTGACGGAGGAATGAATACCGCCGCAGAGTCCCTTGTCGGAAGAAATGACGACGAAGAGTTTGCGCAGAGGTTCGGAATTCTGTTCAGCTGGAACTTCTGCATGCTGAAAAATTTCTAAAAAGAAAGGCGAAAATTAGGAACATAATTTCTGAAGACAAATTTTAGAGTATACCGTTGTTTGCAGCACCGTAGGCTCTTGCAGCATTCATTGCTCGTTGAGCTTTAGTAAGTTTTGTAGAAGCAATCATTTTCATTGACTATAAGCAAAATAAACTAATTAAGTGACAAGGGTGCAAGTTGTAGGGTCAATCACCTTTGTGATTTTCGCAATGTTTTTGACCGACTTCAGTCTCAGTTCTATCTCACGGAGAGTAGCCATATTTCTTGCACTGCCCACGCCATTCTGCATTACCCAGGGGACAGAAGCTTTAGCATAATGACGAAAAGCCAGCGTACGGGCAAGCATCATCGACACAGAAGGAATGGACGGAATTGTTGTTTTTGAAACTCCGACCAAAAACAGGCTCCGGTTGACTCAACTTGTCATCTCTTTCTTTTGGAACCCTCAAGCCATCTCTGCAGCTGCAATGATGGAGGAACCACTTTTTGATCCATCTCTGAAAAAAAGAAAAAACAAAAAGACAGTTGCGTTCGAAGATCCGCTTAGTCCAGAGGCTGACTCTACCATACCTGCCCCATTTAATGGAGATGATGTACCGACTGTGCATGAGCAAATGGTGAAGAATGGAACTGGAGCAGGCGATGATTCCAAAGATAAAGAAGAAGAGGATTTCAAAGCGATGTTTGGAGACGTTAAGAAGAAGAAGAAGAAAAAGAAGGAAATTCCGCTAGACTATGTACAAGATCTTTCTTCATCTGTCTACCCAATGTACTAATATTCCGATAGGAGGAAACATCAGGTACATCAACACCCACCATTCCACAGGCACCAGCCATCGGCCCTGGACCAGCAGAACCAGTAGCTGATGCTGCAGGGGACGATCTTGACTTCTCAGATCTAAAGAAGAAGAAAAAGTCGAAAAGGGCTGCGTTTAATCTCGAGGCTTTTGAGAAAGAGTTGGGAGAGACACAAGATGCAGATGGAGATGACGGTGCCGAAATTGCATTGGGCGATGAGGAAGACCTAGGTGAAAACCCTTTTGCCGTCCCGTCAGCTGTTGGAGGTGTTGATACCGGGCGTGAACCATGGTTTGGATCTGATCGAGATTATACATATTCCGAGGTCATTTTGGAGGCAGTTAATCTCGTGTGGCAAGTGTTATTCACGTATGTTTTCAGCTTTTGCATAGGTTCTTTAATCTACTTCATACATCCAATCCTGCACTATTGTCGGCTTCCGGCAAGCGTACTATTGTACCGCCTAACATTCAAAGAGAAGGTGCACCCTCTTCTTTTTGTAATGGAGTAGCAATTGATTAGTTCGCACGCAGGTACCAAGAAGTCGGTGTTCACCAATGTTACCGACATCTGCAAACGAATGCACAGACAACCGGACCACGTCATCCAATTCCTATTCTCCGAATTGGGTACGAATGGTAGTGTTGACGGTGCAGGCCGTCTAGTCATCAAGGGACGTTTCCAACAAAAACAGATAGAGAATGTTTTGCGTCGGTATATCGGTAAGTACGCGCATGGCACTTTAAACATACTTCGGTGAAACAATTTTATTAGTGGAGTACGTGACCTGTAAAACATGCAAATCGCCTGATACCCTTCTCGAAAAGGAGAACCGTATTGACTTCGTTAGCTGTCAGTCATGTGGGTCTCGTCGTTCAGTCAGTGCCATTAAGAGCGGATTCAAGGCTCAAGTCGGCAAGCGGAAGAAAGCGGCATAGTGTTTATTTAACATTGTTGATACATATACGATTATACATTGCTTTATGGGAGAATACAAGAAAACAGATAAGAAAATCATGTTATACTACCGCCGTGCCCAGTAACACCCCATGCCGACGCCAGCACAAAATGCTCCTAGAACTGTGACAGCAAAAGCTCTCTGAGGAATGTGGGTAGAGGAAACGAATGATTTACAGAGAGATTTACAGAGAGATTTACAGAGAGAAAAGGAAAGCAGAACCAGTGAGGGAAAATGAAAAGGGTCGATAGTAACAGGTGAATGTTGCTGAGAGCAAGGTAGACATCGACTCTTTGGAGAATTCAAAGAATCAATAGACTGGGAATAATGCCATAATAAGAAACAATGCGCAGCCTTCTGTTGGATTCTGTGTATGGCTTGCGGACTATGTGTCAGAATTGTCCTGAGCTGGGGAGGAGTCAGGGGTTGAGGGTGACCGAGGTGGCGAGAACGATGGGTTCGATTACTTGGAACTACTGGAATGACTGGAATATACTGAGAAAGAGCCGATATTAACCGTCTTTCGAGAAGTGTTGGTTTTAGCGAAGATAAGACAAGAATCGCCGCTGTAAAGAAATGCGAGCGAAACTGCAAGTCGCAATGAGGCAGAGTGTTGTTAAAGGGATGTGAAGACGGTATTGACGATAAACCTGTTTGAAAGCGGTCGAAGATAGCGTCATAAACGGGAGTTAAAATATTATAAACCTATACACATGACTTAGTTGAAGAGAAGAACGAATTTTATAGGTAGTGTAATAAACAGACACACATTATCAGACTGATTGAAATCAATATCTATTGCTTGAATATCCAAAAAATCAAGCAGGGCCGACTTGGAAGATGGTTGGGAACCGAGGATAATATACGAATTCGTGTCTGTCGTGTCATGTTGAACTAAAAGAGAAGGCAGAACTAGAGGAAGGGGCGAGGGATTAAAGGGTGGTGAGGCGGGAAGACTAGCGAGTAAAGATGACGGTATACTAGAAAAGGACGACGCTGGCGACGATGGCGGGGAGGGTAGCGATGATTGTGGAGATGACTCCATGATCATTGCACTTTACATCGAACGTGACAGAACGACACGCGTCATATGTCACTCTTCCATACACGCACCAGCATCGACGATCTGAACAAACATTGTGCTTTCATCGACAACCCGACAGTATAATTTGTCGATTCACGGTGGATAAAATAATCATCGACATTTGATTCGCCTTGTGATTAGTAAGTGTAAGTATTTACAATCCAATCGACCATATCTTTTGAATTAGGATTTCGATAGTTTATCTTTTATTAAGGACACATTTGAGATCTGTCGCTTTGAGAACAAATGGAATTTCAAACCATTTGAGAAGATCGGTGATGAATGAAACATACGATGTACGCGGTTGTAATCTCCAGTCTTCCTGGTTCCATGCATCATGTTGTGACAAAAGTAACATTTCGTCACCCATACTGTCTACTCACCCACCATGTTGTTTTCCCAAACCCGATTATCCGATCTACCGACATTATCGCAGCTAGAGGAGGCGAGAGGCGCGTTGCGTTCGTCTGAGAAGGCTTTGGACGATATTTCTGAGAAAATTAGAAATGCGGAAGACGAGCTCACCAAAGTCATTGAAGAAACAAGACAAACCATCAGCAACTATACTGCCAAACAAGCTGCTATCCAACAAGAAGTTGCCCTCATCCGTGCATTCATTGCTCCGATTCGGCGTCTTCCCAACGACCTCTTACGAGAAATATTCTTGATATGCTTCGAACACAATGCTTCTTCTGCCTGGACTCTTGCCGCCGTCTGTACGGGCTGGAGACGTCTCGCCCTTTCCGTACACAGTCTGTGGTCCAGAATTCGTCTAGAGCTGACGCAGAATGACTCTCCGGACATAATCCGTCTCTGGTTGGAAAGGTCTGGCCTCAGCTGTCCTCTAGACATTGAGATAACACTGCAAGTATCTCATATGTCCGGTGGCAACTCAGTTACCTCGAGACCTCGGAGAGGCGCTCGGACCTGCCTATCATACCCACCCGTCTCTTCCCCCCCTCTTCCATCTGGAAATAATCCTCCATTGAATAGCCATGGTCTCATGTTACCTTCTTTCGGCTTTTTATCACCTCCTTATTCGCATAGTAATTCTCCCTCGCCATCGACTTCTAACAGTTCATCTTCTCAGCAACAAGCCGGCAGAGCAAGCAGTTGGGGCTATATTGCGTTCTACTACTTAACCAGTCAAATGGAACGGTGGGAGCGGTTTGTCTTCCGCTTTGACAGAACTTTCTCATCGATTCAAGCACTCAAGTCAATATCTGGTTAATCAAACTTTATTATGTTGTCCCACAGTAATTGTTCTTATTTTGTCATTTTTTTTTCCAGGATGCACACCTCGCTTGAAGCACTTCGAAGTGAGTTGCTCAGAACCCAGTAGCTTTTATTTCGACAATACTTGGACTTGGTTACCCATTCAACAACAAACGCCCATCCCCTCCCTTCGATCTTTCACTCTGTCCCATATGCCCTTCAAATGGTCTAGCTCAATGTTAAATAGTGGCAATCTTACTTATATCTCTATTCGAGCCCTCGCCATTGCGACGCTCTCTCTGGATAGACTACAGCACCTCTTGATAAGTAACGCCAGCACTCTTGTTTCCGTTATCTTTGCATTCCCGACAACTCAATGTGCCATTCTACCTTTGACCCCATTAACGCTCCCCGTCCTGACAGCACTCTCCTTCTCGGGACATCATCTTCTTCTAACACTTCTTGACAACCTCGTCCTTCCTTCTCTTGAGTCACTAAGTTTGACGCTAGATTTATCGCGCCATCCAGAGCCGCTGGAAGATACACTTTCAAGCCTTATCGTCCGGTCGAATCGACCAACGCTGAAGTCTTTAACAGTTGCACACGGACCAAATGGCCTGTTCTACAACACACCTCCCACCATTCCTGGTACAGCTGGGCCCAACTTCTCGCCTTGGTCGTTCTTGACAGAGCTATCATCTTTAACCCATTTGACACTGTCTAATTCAACGGTCGAGCCTTTGCTGACTATGCTAGCAGGACCGGACGAAGACACTGGACTTTGGATCTGTCCGGGACTAATTTCTTTAGCATTTCGTTCTTGCTATCTCCAAGCAGACAGCGTGTCGAAGTTGGTTGCCTTCATCGATGCCCGAAATCCTTCTAATAATGGAAGCACCTCTGCGAGCATTGTGGCGAGTATCCAATCCCTCGAGTTAGTCGAGAGTCTAGCGGTGGACGTAGACGTTCAGGAATGGCTCAAAGGCCGCGTTCCCAATGTAAATGTGGTAGAACCCGTACATGAGCGGTGCGTTGTGTCATCCCCTGCGTCTACTGGACTGTTCTCGGACCTGTAATTAATGCGGATGTCTTTTTCTCAGACGATTGCTGTCGAGATCCCCCTCCTACTATTGGTGAACATCGCTGTTTTTACAGTCCACCCGCCTTTATGTGCACGAGGCTGCCTTAAAGAAATATCAATGGCCTTTTCTCATCCATCTTCGCACTCATAACCTCATGTTTGTTTGTCACTGCTGTCGTCGTCTTCGTGAACATTATAAGCCGTTTTGCGTATTGTCCTTTTCGACTTCACTTGTTCATGTAATTGCAAAATCTTGTCTCAATACTGCATTTCATTTTTATACTTTGGTTAAAGATGTATTTTTTTATTATTGTGAACAGGGTACCACATAACTTGTGTTAAGGAGGCGTTCTCAGATGACGTCATAGTGTAGACAACCTCCTTGCACCTCTGCACTCATGCCAACTACTCGCGCACAGTCTGGGGCTAAAACCAGAGCGTCGCCGAAAAAACAACAACTAGATGAATCAAGGACAGGAACCAAACGTCGGGGTGCGTCCAGCACACCCGCTCAGAAAACGCCACCAAAGCGAGTGAAAATTGACGGGGAAGTCGACACGAAAGACGAAGATGGAAAAGAAGCGAGAGAGGAAATAAAGTTATCCAAAACCCCGGAAAGAGTATCAGAAAAGGAGGCGAAGGAAGAAGTAAAAATTGAAACTGAGCCCAAAGAAGAGGAGGACACCGAATCCGCTACCGTAGCAAAAGCTCAAAGTCCTTCAGCCGCCGAATTTCAGCCTCAGAGAGGTGAGCAGGATACGATTGACAGAATTGACATAGAGATTTACTGTTAAATAGGAATTCTGGAACGGGGACAGTAAGTGACATCTTAAATCCATAGTGAATTTCGGGTTTTGAGATGGAAATATAAAGCATTTATTTCTTCTATCGACCTAAAGTCGGAGTGGAAGAAAGCGAGAGTGTTGATGACGTAGCCAAGTTGAGCTTCCTACTGATCCCCCGACCTCCCAAGGCTGAAAAAGTGGAAGAAAACCAAAGTCCCTTCGTTACTCATGAAGACGACATTCCGATAGAATACTTCCGGTACATCGTTATGGGAAAGAAACATCTACCAGACTCTGAAACTAAGCACGAGGTATTCTGGGGAGCTGTCGCGGACGTTGGTAATAATTTAAACGCACTGGACGAAGGACTTGAGGAGCAGGTCTATTCGACGAAAACTAGAGGTCGGTAATGCTCTCAAAAGAAATGGAGAATGTTTTCTCACAAATTCCCATCATCCAAGGCGAACGCCATAAGGGTGCCGTCAGATTGACGGGAAGAGGAGTGTATGTTCTTTGCACCCCTACAAATCCAAAGCTACCTCCTTCTCGCGGGGAAAGAACTTTCCTTGCATACAATCTTACACACCCGGCTACTCCGGGAGAGGTACAAGAAGAACTGGGAATTGAAGCGTCGTCTTCTTTCCTGATACAAGTCAAAAACCCTGACCAGCCTAACCCACCAAATGTCGGATTAAAGCCTGGTAAAAAAGCAAAGTATCCGGAGGAGGGAAAGAAGGAAACTTTTGGAGCTGGATTCGCGGCTAGGCGGTTTAGACCTGCTAATCCTCCAACATTATTAGATTATCAAGGAACCGAAGTCCTTCTAATTGGCGATAAGAAGAATCTAGACACAATTTTGTATGAAGGCAGCACACAGGGTTGGTGCCTTCTCAGAGCCGTTGTTATACTATGCGCAGACTGACGAGATCGTGTTAGAATTGCAACAGGAAGCGGACGATGAATCGCAGACCTTAACCACCGAAGCAGTTATGAGAGAAATCATGCTGGACGCCGACAAATTCCCCAGTGACGCTCTTGAAGGCCATTGGATATAAGCTAATTGTTTTGTTTTCTAATATGTTTTTTGTGTAATAGTAAGGCTTATGTAATCCTCAACAAGCGCCATACAGACCGGCAACAGTTGTATATTTAGTCTCGGCGGCCATGTCGTCAATATAAGTCATGGTCTTCAAATACACTTCTCATGGCTATCTTTACGGATCTGCCAGTAGAACTATTACCTTTGATCTTTAATTTTGTCCTCAAAACTCACCATCTAACGCAATGTTGTCTGGTGAACAAGGCCTTCGCTTCATTTATTATTCCTCAATTATACGAGAAGATTTATATATACGCATGGCATAAAGAGGGAAAGACTAAAGTGCGCTTCGCTGGTTGTTCCACTAAACCATTCAATAAACTCATTCTTAGGCACGAAATTTGTTTCGTACCCTCGCAGAGCGTCCCGAACTTGGCAAATGGGTCAGGAAATTAGGTTATAGACCTCACTGCATTCTCTTTGAAGTTGTATTTACCCCCCGGTCCAACAGAATTGCGGGACTTCCCAAAGGTTTTTAACGTCATCGAGCGACAGGCGTTAACCCAACTTTGCGTAGCCGGTTTAATTAACTGCCCAGGTCTTTGCGCATGCACATGGACTCGCGATCAGACAATAACCTCTGAAATTTTGGATGCATTGAAACAGTGCCCTTCGCTTAGAGAATTAGAAATAAACGGTCATTCAACGACATACCCTCCTAATTCGCTTTTAAACTTCCATTCGCTCACCAAGATTTCTCTAATTATGCCTTCTGCGGATGTCATTGCCGTTCTTCCGGCTTGGTTGGCTAATAATTCCCAAAATCTAACCTCTCTCCAAATTATATGCAAAGTAAGCAAGCGCATCAAGCTGCAAAATACCGATCTTATGAGGAATTTATTAAGTCTTCTGGTCTAGTTACAGATCAAATGCTTGTCACCATCGCGCAATCAGTTTTGAAATTAAAGCATTTACACTTATTGGGATGTGTCAAAGTCACAGATAGAGGAATGGGTGCACTTTTACAATCTAATCAAGCTGGATTTGAATCCTTCGGATTAGAAGGACTCTCACCTACTTTCGTGAGTATTTCGAAATTTCGAGAAAATTGGTTTGTTTGAGCAATATCTAGAATTTGGGCCGATTGTCTCAATATTCCAGGACACTGAATTGCCTCAAATCCATCACATTAACGCTACCAAACGCACCTATTTCGCCGACATGGACAACCGAATTCTTGGCTTTTACCGAGCATTCACCGCTCACGCGAATACACATATACCATGCTGCAGGTGCTGGTGATAGCTCAAATCCCAAAGTCCAATCGTTCGGATTCAGTATTCATGACTTCATTGAATCTCTACTTCTGAATCATGGTCCCCGACTACACACACTTTCTGTGAATAGACTGAATTTAGACCCACTGACTATAGATATGATTTCTTCACAATGTACTCAATTAGAGAATTTATTTACTGTTGTATACCCATCGGAACTGGTATGTCCTACTTTTCTACAATTACTTCATTTGGTTTCATATCGTCGCCTTTACTAGGATCGCATTATACCTGCCCTGGCAAAATCCAAATCCCTCAGGAACATTCATGTTAATTTCCCTCATATCAGTAACATTGGACGACTTTCGCAAGACAAGGTCTTGCAAATTGCAAGAAGCCTTGGTTCTCAAATTCGCCAAATTGGTTTTGCGAATCGGGTTTATCAGGTCAGATTCTCTTTCCAATGAGCTCGGAGAAAATCCTGAAAAACAGTGTAATACAGATTGAGCGTGTGGCGCGGCTGAACGAATTTAACGAAGTTGTCATGGATGTGATGCTGGGTCCTTATGAACAACCCGAAGTGCCTGAGCAGTTCTTAGTCGTAAGATTGTAATATGGAATGCATTTCCAAGCGTTGATTTAGATCTCTGGACGTATTGATAAAATATCAAGAAATACTTTCACTATTACTTCATTTTCCTGGCAAGTTTCAAAATTTGAGTCGAGCTCAGAGATATAAAGAGACAGGCATATATACAATAACCTTCCTTTCCAGTCAAAGGGTCGAAGTGTAGTCAACGAGGTGTTGCTCATCTTTCTCGCCGAACAATCCTTGATCCGCTTGCTCAAGATCAGACTTTTGAGAGCCTTCGACAGAGGTGACGATATCTATTTGAATGATAATCGATGAGAACCGTTTTGATAGCTAGGCAACTTTGAAACTAACTCTCGAATTGAACCGAGTGATTTTCGGGACCAAACATTACAGCCGATATAATGAGTCCTGCGGAACAAGCGGCCATGATAGCTTGAACTGTGCCCTGAATGAATGATAACAAATCTCATTTTTCTCTGGTGATGAAATTACGTACATAGTCAGGCTGTTCGACCCCGAAAACTCGCGTCCGGATGTGAAGACCAGCTGTGGCCTTGAACGGACAAAACCAATGTGAGGTCATTTTTTCCCCCCGAAGAATATAATCTGAGCTTCACCTCAATTTGTGCGGCAGCGCTGGAGGCGGCATTTCCGAGCTGATACACTGTCCCCGGATACAATCCCCGAAAAGCAGGAGGCGATAATTCATTAAGGTATATAGCAATAGCGCCTGACGAAAGATCAATTTTCCGCTTGCGAGCAAAATGCGAAGTTTAACGTGCCCCAACCAAGATTAACGCCCGTCTTTGCGCCATAACGTCGTTTTGATGCTCTTTACATTTTTTCTAAGTAGCCACTTACCTGGAAGAAGAAAGCTCCAATCGACAATAAGGACCAAGACGAAGGAAGAATCCACCTATGTTGACGATTGTGGGTTTGCAAAACTCGACCTATCATCATCTATGTAATTGCTCACAAAGGAATGAATGCACATGCGCCCCTATATCGCCTCAACAAACCTAAAAATAACAAAAATGAAGTAAAAACTTACAAACAAGCCAAGACTAGCGTCAGGCGACGTCCCAGGAATTGAGACGTGTAACCTCCAAGGACAGCTCCGAAGACGGCTCCGCACTCTCCTACAATGTTTGCCTCTGTGGCTTTGTTTGAAGAAAAACCCTTGCTTCGCTGCATAAAATTCGTGTAGAGATCTTGAGACCCATGAGAAAGCTTATGATGTTATTCATCGTAAGCTGATATAGCAGTGCACTAAAAAAAATGAACGGACAAAATTCATGCCACTCATGAGGACGAGTCCTTTAAACATTTAAATATACTAAAGAAAGAATATCTGTGTATACTCACCGTATAACCAGAGTTGCCAATGATCTTTTATCATTCTGACGAATTGTTTAGTGAATTGACGAGTTTTCTCGACACTGGAAATAGGATTCTCATGGATCTCTGATTTTCATGATTGAATAATTCAAAACCGGCAGAAAGTGAAGAATTACCTTGCCCAGGCTGCTCAAAGACGGTGCTCTCCGGAAGAAGGAGTCGAATGAAGGCCGCAAGAACTGAAATGCCACAGCCGACCCAATATATGCTAAATTGACGCCGTTTAATGGTCGAGAATAATAGAAACATCGAACTAATTTCACCTTCTCCAAGTTTGCGGGACCCTTGGAACCAAAAAAAGATTCACAACAGAAGCAACGAGCTAATGAGAGTGGATAGTAAACGACATTAATTTCAGCGTACGGAATATTTACATAACCTGCTGGATAGCCAACTTGTATGAAGCCAGAATAAAGTCCACGAGCTTCGACCGGCATGTTTCTAAGACAGACATTAGTCCAAATGTCCAAAAAGACTTTGAGTAGTAACATACTCCATAGACGTAGCACTGGCGAGACCCTTTGTATTGCTTAATATGTAGCGAAGGCACAGATTGACTAGGCATGCTTACCCAGACACCCCCCATAGCTAGAATCATTTCCGTTGAAAGTTTGACACTTTGAGTGGATGAACTTAGCACCTACCAATCCCAAAAAGACTACGACAAGCTAGGAATTGAGAGAATGTATTGACAAATCCAGTTCCAAGTTGCAATACTACGGGCCCTCAGATACGCTCGCAGGTTAAAAACAACAAACATACGAGCGATTGTGAGTAAAACAACAATCAAAGGCCACTTGCGTCCGAAGCGATCGGAAAAAAGTCCAAACAGAAAAGCACCCAATGAACTAGATACTAAGTAAATTGGATCCAAAAGGTGTACAGTATACCTACCGGAAAAGCAAGGTTAACGTAATTGCGCTACATACAATGTCAGTCTGGAAGGGATGCAAAAACGAAAGCAAAAGAACAAACGTTGTTAGTGCATTATCATTGACATTAAATTGAGAATCCAGTCTAATCATAATAAAGATGAGGTTTTTCTATTTTTTCGGAACAACTTCTCAAAAAAAGTAGTATTACCGGATGACAGTCAGACTGACTGTCGATAAGTAATTAGGATTGAACGTGACCAAAAGTTTTATTCAACATCGAACCTCACCGCAAAAGAAGTCGTAGGCTAGGAGATATAAACTCAATTCAAACTCAAATTTGGAAAGTGTAAAAAAACACACAATCGACAAGCCACGCCTGAAGAAATCATTACCACAGAAATAGCCCGGAGTATGTGGTAAACGCACCAACCATCCGGACCAAAACAAAGCTTGTTGTTTCCACGTCAGTGAACATATTATATCAATCGGATTTACTCTGACAACAGAACCCCGAGACGGGGGGACTGGGATGGAAAACTTCAAGACGCCAGTGCCAACAGCCTGAGTGGGCATCGCAGATGGCTTGTATGGGACACTATATCATGACTGAGAAAGCTGTCTTTATCAAGTGATCCAGAGGGAACATCATCCTCGTTTCGAGTCTCTCTTCTGCCGATGCGCACGGCCTCTCAGGCTCAGTTCGAAAAACACTTTTGGGCCACAAAGAAGGGCCAGTGAAGAAGACTGGCTCTCTTATGTTACGTAATGTACCTTACATAATCCGGTGGCATTTCCTGAGAAAAGGCCAGCGACTGGGAAAGTGTCCCATGGGACACTGTCTCATGAGACACTTAGGCGTCTAATTTGAAAGACCGACGGCACCAGCCTCGGCTAAATTTTAACTCCGCTTTTCAAGCGTAACCCATTATCCATAATACTAATTCTAACATCTACACATTCCACACATACATCAGCTATATGCATATTGATACTCAAAATGAATGACTCTGAACTTCCAATCCGTCATGTCAAATGTCTGAAATGTCCTGGTGAAATGGGAATATTTGAGGCATGTCTTGGTTCTTCCACCCCTGAAAATAGAGGAAGGATCATGCAACGGGTTTGTTATCTTTCTCCTTAACTTCTAAGAATTTTATATTTCTGCATTATTTCATGACATTAGTGCCGGAATCGTACCTGCAATTACACAGTATTTCACAGTGCTGCTTATCCGATTCATGAAGTCGCCCTTCAAATAGCGAATTATTACAATGAGACAATACCTGCATCAAATGCTGCAAAGAACACTTTGTTTTACCCACCTGCACTTTTTCTGTCAGCTGATCATGCAACTACTTCAATTTTACGATGTATGGGTGCAACATGCCGTCGCGAACAAAAGCTCAACAGAGTTGCACAGAAGTGTTCCTTTCAGCGGTGCAGTTCTTGCTGTGATGAAGAGTTTCTGATTGCAAGAAGGGATAACAAGTTTCGAAAAGAGTGTGCTTTCCACCATAAACGACCAATTCAAAGCACAGGACCTGTGAATATTCCTCTTCCAACTCTGTCTGTTCCATCTCTTTCTCTTAATACTCAACCACTTCCTGCGCCTACTGTTGACATGACTTCAGTAATGACATCACAGCAGCTCAGCATTACAGCCACACCTTCCCAAACTTCAGCAATGACACAACCACTAAGCATTACAGCTGCACCTTCCCAAACTCTCGCCACAAGTATAGGTCCATTGTGGGCTTCAGCAGTAACATCGGCTAGAGCAAGATCACATATTAAACAGCAGATTAGTCAGGTCAAAGCAGAGAAACATGTCTTAATTGTTATTTGGAGCAAGGTATGTATATATCCCTTTCATTATAGTTCTAGTCATTCAATTACAGACTTTAGCCGGAATTGCCTCCTATTCGCTTCAAGCATACAATAATGCAAAGTTATCCAAACTTCTCACTAGGCATGGCCATCCGACTACTTGAATATCTGAAGATAAATATTGATGACCTTATTGAGACATGGATTCCCGAGACAAATGAATGGATCCTCCATGAACTTCACACTATGCGGCAAGTTGTAGACGGCCAACGAGTGTTATACCGTATACTGCCAATCATCGGTTCACCATTCATTGAGAATTGGGAAAATTTGGATGATGAAATGGAACTACAGAAAAAAACGAATAAGAATATTCACTCTTTAATCTCCCCAATAAAAGCAAATTCATCACCTTCATCCTCTTTTTCTATTTCCCAGCCTCTTGGTTCAAAGCGCAAACAAAAATCTCAATCAGCTGCAGGGAAAACGAAAAAAATCTGTATACAGCCCTTCCCTATACAAGATGATTCACGATACACTGGTTCAAAACGATGGCCAGCAGACTTTCATGTCTGTGAATTGAAAGATGGATTCAAATTTGTCACACATGGTCGAAAACAAAATATCCCTCTTTCAGAGCTACTCAATAACTTTTTCGGACAGCAAATTCCTCGTTCTACATTTTATCGCATCAGAAATATGTTTGATGATCTTGATGAAGTTCTCAAAGCTAGATTCATTGAATATGGTCGAACGTCTAAAGGCCTCTGGTCAAATCTGATCAAAAATAGTACTTTCAAAGGTGATCAAGATAGTACAACTGACGGTAATACTTCTGATAGTATTTTGGATCTACCGGACCCCAAGACCCTTATTTTAGAGCGTTTCTGTCCACTATGCAATTCGCGATTAATGAATCTACCACCACATCTTGAGGACCATTTTCAACATCTGAAGGTGTCACTGAAATGCGACAATTACTTTCAGCTTCTACAGAATTTTTGTGCTAGTCACACACTTCAGACGAAAGCTGATAAACAAATGCAGTGCCATCCCAATTGGAAAATACCGAAGAACATAGATTACGCACTCTTGCCAACTCGAGTCGAATCTTTTAAAACCCAACTACACAGGCAACTCTCTAATCCTATAGATAATCCGCTACTTCAACGGGTGAAGCACCAGTTCCGGCAAAGTGGGAATAGTATTATTTCATTTAGTGGTTTAACAGAGCGTATGAAGTTTGAACATTGCGGATAGTAAGTTATTTATTATATCTGTATTGTCGGATAAGCATAATAAATTATATAGCTATGGTGATAAGTCGGGTTTGATTATACACAAGACACTACTGAAACTCTTCCCTGCTCCCGAAAATCTAAATCCGTTATTGCATGAACAAATCAAACCTTTGAACTATCATCAATTCCTCACAGCAATTCTTGTTCCTTATACTGCGATATTATTGATTCAAGCTGATTCAGATGATTCAGAATTCTCATTTGATGATGCTTATACTACATGGCAAGATAGTGGTGAATGTGGCTCATTTTATAGTTACGCTACAGAAAGTGACATTAAAACGGAGGATCAAGAATTCACTATGACACAAAGTACTAATACAGATATCATTGTTATTTCTGATAATGATTAGACCTTCATTCATTCATTCATTCCTTTCTTTTGAATTTGATTTGTATTGACATGCATTATCCTATTTGTATCATGTATGCAATAATACATCACTTATAAAACTTCCTCATGAGGAATATTATATGGTGAATGTCTAGAGGCCTGTAATTCTTCGATGTGCACCTGATTATGCCGCATAATCACTTCATCTAAGAAAAAGTTATATCTATATGATCATAAGTTAAAAGCAATAAAGAACAAGGTATATGTATACCTTTCACAGCGCATCAACCGAGTCATTGAACGAAACCCTCCAATCCACGAATTCACCTGCTCGGCCGCTGATGAGTTAAATACCCACTTTCCATTATTCATAAGCTGTGGCCAGCGGGCAGGATTGCATTCACGGCCACAAAATTCATCACTTTCCTTATGCTTGGTCTTGAAGTGGAAGACATCCACTGGAAAGGCAACACCACTAAAGTAAGTGTCTCTCTCTGCGCGTAGCATTGCAACAAGGCGGCAATTGTTATCATGCCAGATGACATTAGGCAGAGACCGCTTCGTTGGAAAAAGGCCCTTGAGAAAACTCTATTTTAAATAATTAGTGTGAGAAAGAGAATGAAATATAAACACGTACGCGGACACTATTTGGACCCTCAGCACCATAGAAGGTAGCTCGACCAAGGATAATGCCACATGATGAAACACACAACTGCTCATTATGTGTACGACGGCGCCCGAAGCGTGCAGTAATTCTCCGAAGTCCACTTTCAGGTTTTTGTAGGCATTGGTTGGATTGGTCTGGCTCTTGCACCATCTCCTCCTCCTCCCCTTCCTCTCCTTCATCGCCGTATTCTTCATCAGCTTCAGTACTGACAAGTTGCATGCTTGGCTGCTTTGCAAGAGGTTGAGTGTGATGTGTTCGTCGCAACCGCTCTTTGAGCTGAAACATAGCTGATCCACGTTCTTTGTGACGTAGCTCAAGGCTTCGATGGTGTTCGTTACTACAGGTCTTGTAGCCCACATCAACAGGAAAGCTACAGTTCTCAACAGCGCATAACGTTTCCTGTAGGGTATGGATAGTGCAGTACCGATTCTTAGTTGTCGGTAATGGCTCTTTGCAGTCATGGACAGCGCAGCAAGGATGTCCGAGTGACACTCCATCCACAACCACTGACCTGTCAATGAAATTAGTGTGTCGACAAATAATTATTGTAGACAGGCATACCTGCAGACTGATATTGGAACACCATCCTTATCAGTATAATGTTTGGTACATAAATCGCAGGCATGACCCCACAATGGTTGTCCCATTCCGGCTATCTCTGTGTTGCGCTCCTGGATTGTAGCATACCAGCGCACTCGTTGATCTTGAGCATTTTGTAAGACGGCGAGAGGTTTATTACGAGGTTGGGCCCATGATAGCAGAGAATGAATAGTAAAAGATTCCCAAACGAACTTCGGTGTCAACTTGTAATTCAATGTGCTTGAGAAAGGAAGCGTGGAAGCCCAGTCCAGTTTAGAAGCCTCCATATTGTAAATCCGAGCACAGTTCTCAGCGGACATCCTGAAAGGTCTCAAAAGTGTGTACTAATAAATCCCAGAATAAATTATAACGCACCATGCGAATGCCATTTGGTCCAGGAACCGTTCACAGACAGTTCTTTCGGCGAAATAGTGAGGAAGAACCTGAATGTATTTGTATCCAGCATCATCAAATTCACAAGAGTCATAGTATGTTCTAACATCGCTCTGGACTGTATAATTGTGATAAAATCGCGTGTTACAGCCTACAAATTCATTCTTTTTAGCAACAAACCCACGATCCTGATATAACATACCACGGCAGTATAAAGAAGTAGTAAAAACAGGAATAGGGCCATTGACTGTGGTGAATAGTACAGCTTGGTGTGTCAATGGTTCTGTTAAGTCTTGAATCGGAAGATTTTCTTGCTTGCGAGCATGGAAGTTGTTGCGGCATCCCAGTCTGTTACAGTGTCGTGTAGGAGGGAAGAAATGTATTATTGCTGTAAACAATTTTTATACCATCCTAGAACACAATTAATTATTAAGCATACCTAATTCCAATGGCAACCCATACTCCAGGAAGAGGGGAAGCATGGTTGTGAAGTCAACTAGCAGTCCTTTTCCGGCCTTTACATCGCTGCTCCAGGCAAAATCTTTCAAAGCCATCCAACAAATAGTCATAATGTCTGACTCAAGACGAAGGCAGTTACACAGAAAAGCATGGACCTTTGACAGCAGGAACAGTGGTGGTTCATTGCAAGCAGTAGATGTTTGACTGTGCGAAAGGAGTGGCTTCATTTGTTGAACAAGGGATATAAACATAAAAAGAGTGTCGGCAGAGAAAGAGAATAGAACGGGGTACTGAGCACAACGTTCATATAGTGTATTTAATGTGAGCATGGTGTATTTGTTGGTTGTAATTGCACATAACGTGCTGTGCAACGGCGCTGTCTATAGTCGGAGTCTGAACGGATTGACGCCCGTGTCCCATGGGACAATGTCTCATGAGACACTTCCCCAGTCGCGGTCGTTTCGTGCATTTCCTACAGTACAGGTGCCCATGATTCGCTCTTGTTCTTTATTCAATCTTTATTCTTACAATTCACTACACCGAGGGTCAGACTACTTTGGCATTAACCCCTCTTCTTTCAATTTCTTGAGGGTTTCATCTGCAACTCGGAAGCTGGCCATTCCAGTCGGTGCGCCGCAGTATATGGCCGTCTGCAGGAGGGTTTCCCTGATTTCTATCTCGGAAGCTCCATTATTGACCGCCCCTCTGGAAGCGTTATAAATAATTATTTACTTCATCCCGAACGCAGCGACCAACCTTATATGACCTGCCAGCTTTTCACCCACTTGGATTCGTAACGTGTAATTATAAATCGAATTCATAGTATGACATACCTCCACTGGATGGTCCTGCGATGCCAACAGGGCGATATTGATAAGACTTCGTTGTTTCAGTTCAAGGCCAGGACGCGTCCAAATGGTGCCCCAAGCCATCTATAAATAAAAGTTACTATTTGAAAAAGAAAATCAAGACAAGACGAAGTTGATACTTCTGTCACTAGCTGATTGGGAGAGGGAAACTTTAGCTTGGAAAAGGGCAAGTGTAAAAAGGTATGCTCACTTGTTGCCAAGGTTGCGTGAATTCTGACGAACCCTATGGTGAAATATTCAGAAACACAGTTTATTCAACTGTTATTCTCAAAACCAGTACGAGACCTTTTTCAACTGGCTGTCTACATATTCATTTCCCTTGATTATCGTGCCAGTTAGTAGAGACATTTTGAGCAACTTGTTCTTGACAATCAAAGGCCAACCCAACCTACCAGCACCTTCCGTCGCATTTGTATGCCAGCGTGATACAATTCTGCATGGGCTTCAGCATTGGGAATATCCTTCTGTGTCGTTCCGTTGTTTTCGGAAGCCATGGCGAAGAGGGAAGAGATAATTTTGAAACGGTCCCATGCACACAAGCAATAAATGTTTAGGATTCCTCGGGCCGAGAGCGGATTGTCACACTGTCTTTTTTCTGTCTGCCGTATAGCCCATGCCAAAAAGTTCCCATGTACCAGCAATAATAGCAGTGTCCCTATTCCATCTCGGCTTCTATATTGAAGCTAATTATCTTGACGTATTGTTTCTGTAATTCCTAACGATGGTCTCACTTCCCCAGAGTTTTGGCTTCATCGGTTTAGGAGCAATGGGCTACCCAATGGCAACACAATTGCGTCGAAAACTTCCCAAGTCGACATCGTTAATTATATACGATGTGAACAGGAGTCCTTTGGACAGGTTTTTTGAGGAAAACCGTGCCTTTGGACCTATTCAGATCGCTACCAGCTCGAAAGAAGTTTGTGATGCAACAGTAAGCACTTACAATTGTAAGTCTGGTGATATAGTTTTAACCTCATTTTTCTAACTATCTCTCTGAAAGAAATACATTATAACCATTGTACCTGAAGGCTCGCATGTCAAAGCTGTATACTTGGCCTCTGAAACTGGATTGCTCGCCACGACCACAACAGGAAAAATCTTCATTGATAGGTTGACAATGTTTACGCGTGATTTATATTTCCTAACATCGAATTTAGCTCAACAATTGACCGAGGGACGTCGTTAGAAATAGGCAAAGCTGTGGCGTCTTCAAACTATGACCCATCCGACCCACCGAACTTCGTTGATGTACCCGTTTCGGGCGGAACAGCAGGAGCACAGAAAGGAATTCTGACATTTATGGTAGGCGCAGCTGAGGAAGAACCCATTTTTTCACTCATAAGAGAGGTCTGTCTGTTAATGGGTTCTTCCGTCTACCCTTGCGGAGCGCGCGGTCTTGGTCTGGCAGCAAAATTATCAAATAACTACCTCTCCGGTTTGATTGCTCTGGCCACTTCTGAAGCTATGAACATGGGCATGCGATGCGGTCTTGATCCGAAAGTTTTGTCTAACTGCTTCGCGACGAGTTCAGGAGGCAGTTGGGTCAACTCGACGGTCAATCCCGTGCCTGGAGTATGTCCTGACGCCGTTACGAGCAAAGGATATGAAGGTGGTTTTAAGGTATGTAAATTACATATTTTGGTTCAGTGATCTTGACTCTGACAGCCGAGCTATTTAGGTGCAATTAATGAAAAAGGACATGTCGTTGGCAGTAGAGACAGCCAAACAAGTAGGGGCTAAGCTCGTGTTAGCTGACGCTGGGCTCGCTGCTTATACGGCAGCGTCCGAAGATCCCAAGTGTCGGGACCGTGATTCACGAGTTGTGTATCGATGGCTGGGCGGATATGAACCTGATTCAAGTTGAATTAAAAGAGTACATCATTCTTTCTAAAGAACACTACTGTAAAGATCTTAGTTTGGGAAAGTATTAGCTTTTCGGGCTCCCCGAGTCGTAAGTTTTCAAAAACCCACGGTCTGATTGGTATCGGTCGCTTGAACCATTATCCGAGATTCCGTTGTGTTCGGGTAGGCTGTCCGACGTTCAATACGCTTAACATGTCATCCACGCAGAGTCCATACGACGACGTGATATTCCCCGCATTATCTTCACTCCCTTTCAGAAAGGGCGATCCACCTGGTGCAATTTGGGGCTTTTATGAATCCCTTCGCCAAGAAAACTCAGAATCTGGGCCACCAGATGAACTTGGCTCGCTCAATCTTCTCACCCCAAATCGTATCCTAAGAGCGAGCCGTGAAGAAATTCAAATAGGCCGAGTCGTGAGCCTCAATTGGCCTCTTCAGAAACCAAATCCTGCTGGATATCAGAGGCTTTCTTTCCAACATAAAATTTTGAAAAAGCCGGCGAAACATGTCTTTGATGACGAGATCTCTACGAAGTTTGTTCTTATTTTTCTTCCTCTTTTGATTGAATACAGTTGAGTGAGATTATATTCCTAGTACTCAAAGCGGATCACAATGGGACTCGTTTCGTCATTGGGGCTATTATAAAACAGGTATACAAAATGGAATAGCACGCTAGTTCTTCATGAAACAAGCCATTATCAGGACAGTTCTACAATGATTTGAGTGAAAGTGAAATTCTAGGCGCAAATGATCCATCCGTAACTTCTTCAGTCGATAAATCGTTTAGAAACGGTATCCACAGTAAGCTGAAATTACCCCTCTATTCATTACTCGTCTTACGGGCCCTTGTTCAAGCCTTCCAAGGAAAAATAGTCGGTCGTGGTGTGCTTCTGGACTATTGGTCATATGCTCAATCCAAGGGAATCGTCTATGCTCCCGAAACGCCAACCCTCGTTGTGGCTGAAGACCTGGAAGCCTGTGCAAGAGCCCAGAATGTCGAACTTAGACAAGGCGACATTCTTTTAATCAGAATGGGTTACGTTCAATGGTATAACAATGCTACTCTCGAGCAACGCGTTAAAGGGATGTCCGTGCCCATGGTAGCAGTTGGCATACGACAGACCGAAGCTGAGGTTGAATGGCTTTGGTTCGTGAAATCTTTCTCTTCTTTCCCCCTTTTTGTCGCTTTTTTTTCAAATGGGCGATTTTAAAAGGGACCATCATTTCGCAGCCGTTGCATCTGATACGCCAGCGTTTGAAGCACGACCCTGTATTCAGGAGTGGAATTTACATGACTACCTTTTAGCTCTTTGGGGGGTGAGTATATCCAGATATTCTTATTTTAAAGATGAGCAACAAACTGATCATAAGACTCCCATCGGTGAATTATTTGACCTGGAGGAACTTGCGAAAGTATGCAGGGAATTGAACAGATATTCATTTTTTGTGACGTCTTCGCCATTGAACATCATTAATGGAATTGCAAGTCCTCCCAAGTGAGCCAACTTGAATTGAGTATTTGCTGTAAATCTCACAGGTACCACCAGCGCTCTCGCTATTTTCTGAATTTCGTGGCCTTAAAGTTGAGACAGTTGGAGCTATTGACCCGAATTGAGAACCGGAATACATAGATTAAATGATGCAGTTCTCAGGAAAGTTTACCATTGGTAGGCATATTTGATGCACGCAGTTCACAAATGCAAATTGGTAGATATATGCGCCTGTGGCATTGATCAATTATGTATTTGCGAAGCGACTCTATCAATCAGATTGAGCTCAGTTCAGAACCCCCTGTTCACGTCGGCGTTGTGGCAGAACACACAAAATATAGTAAGGGAGCCTCATCTTCCCAACCTCGTATGGTCACATTTCGTTCTTCCTGGATATTTAAGTATAACAAGAAATTATGATTAATTGCTTTATTGTGTTAAGTATATGATCTAACGATTCAATTATTACGAATACTTTGTTACGTGATTATAGATTATGCATGGTATGTCTTCATCATTCTTCGCTCAATTACTTAGCCCCATCTGAATTTCAGCTTCAAACTCCTTCTCCCATGCTGCTCGTTGCAGTCTTTCTTCTTCGAGGACCAACTTTGCCGCCTCTTCACCGACCAGCTCAGCGACGAAAGTGCCAGTGTCTGTAAAAGGAATGAGCCAGTCAGCGGGCACCTCTAAGTCGCCCGTTACGAGCATGCCGGTATGCAGAGTGAACCTGCAATAGGTTAACCGCTCTACATACCATTGACATACTCTACACGTAAGTTGAGAACTGGCGATGTAGCTCGGGGAGGCACGCAGCCCCCGCCACATGAGGTGGTCGGCGATCAGCAATTCGACATGGTACCGCGGCGTACACGTTGGGGTCCAATATGCTTGCGCGTATGGTTTTTCTGTGATATCGCATGCGTAAGGAACATCGTCTCGTTCTTCACCATTGTCTTCGACTCCATCGATGTCCCTTAGAATATTTTGCACCATGTCTTGTACCGTCGCGTGAAGTCGGGGCATCGGATTCGGAAATTCCACTGGATCAATGAATTCTATTCGAAAGGGACCTTTCGAGAACTCATCATCATTGCTCCTCAGAAATTCATCAAACGATGCGTATCCTAATATTCGCCAAACACAGTCGCGGGCGAAAGAGCACAGCAGAGTCACTCCTAGGTCGTACCACCGAATTTTGAAACACCTCCGGCGCAAAAGCCGGAGTAAGCGAAGAAGTTTGTTGGGCATATTCCAATGAAAGGCGTCCATTTCACAGAGAAATTGCGTTGTGGTTAGTGCGCAGGCAGGGATAAGCCATTGCTGATAAATCCGTATACGTGCATTAGGGTTAGCTACGAGGTATGGTTCGTCAAAGTTATGGCCTCGAGCGAATATCCGAAGCTGCTCGAAGCATGCCTTCAGACAGTCGGAAGACGTATCCTCTTCACGCCCCCAGGAACGAATCGAGGTCGATGGTTCTTGTTTACCCCACTGGTCGACAGCATAGCCAAAATCAGAGAGCTCCCGGACGACGCTCTGCAGTTTCTCCAACCGCCTTTTGAGCCGGGGTTCAGTTAGACGCATAACGTATTCGAGGATCGATCCATGATGTATGATCGGGTTGGGAGATCGCCATGCTTTCTTGGCAATGGAGAATAGATACTTGGCTCGTATCTGATCCTTTACGCCTGCAATGTAGAGAACGAGTTGATTCGTGTAGCGGTCATGCTGACGAGGTTCTAACGCGTACATTGTAGTACCTATCGCCACCGGTTCTTGTCTGCTTTCGGCAAGACAAAAAGCGAGAAAATTGAGGAAGGTCTGACGTTTCTGTTTGTTCGTTGCGGCCACAGGCTCTGAAGCGAAGGGGCTAAATTCGTCATAAGGGGGATTGTCAAGAACACGAAGAATAGCGAGATTGTCGTTCAATTCAAGTTGTTGCAGTTCGCGGGGGATATGTCGTTCTTCTGGCGCCACTGTCACTTGCATCAACTTTGACGCATCAATTGTAGACATCCTGACCATAACCCAATCATGAAAAGAAATTTAACTTTTGGGGAAAATATAAGAGTGGAAGTCGTGGATTATGGATGGATCAAAATTGCGGGGATATGCTGAGGAAGAGAGGGAAGGAAAAGGAGGTTTTTGAAGGACAAAAATCAAAACTCACTCAAAATAATACTCAATGGCACTGTCCTTAGGTTTATTCAAGACTTTGGTACGGCATTAAAAGAACTGAACTGAAGGTAGGGAAATTATGCGTGAAGGAGGGTAGAAAAGGGAAAGGGGAGATTCCAATGTTATTCGAACTTTTGATACACGAAATCGGATGCTCCGACGCGCTCAGGCTAGTACATAGCCTTCATTAGCCACTAAGAAGGCATTGGACTGACAAATAAAGCGGATGATCCTGTGAGGAATTCCCGACAATCAAAAAATGATAAAACAAAAACTTTTGGCCTTTACCAAATTCAGTCTGAGCTAGTATTAGGTGTGTTTCAGCTTCTGAGGCTGAGCTGTACCAGTGCACATAAACGGCTAACGACCCGCTATTATTACAAACAATTGTTTCAAGGTCGTATACTGCATAAAAATAAGTATGTTTCTGTTTGGAAGAAAGGGGAAGCCAGGTTTTCTGTTGACCCTGTTTTCTGAACGAGTTTGAGGGCCTCCGGTTTCCGCCAGGGTGAGTTTTAAAGTTTGACTCGAAATGGGTATACTTTTGGAAACTTGGGCCTGCGGATTCAGACTCAAAGGGTTGAGACGGCCAATGGCGACCATGAACATTTTTAGCAAGGATTTCCCAAAGGAGATATTCAATCCTGTGTTCCACACACACGGCATCCGTTGAGATCCGGAAGAATTTTTGATTTTTGATCACTGCATTGGAATACATATTATGTATATACATTACTTACTTGCAATATATTGCGCCTGGAACGGAGTATTTATTATTAGTCTGCTAAAATTTGATTCATATCAACGCATCTCGGTTCAATCCATTTACTTAATTAGTAGCCCCTTCAAATTTTAAGTGTTACATCATCAAAACATGGAGACGGAGAGACTCGACGTCCAGCAAAAAAGAAACAGAACCTTAATTTTGAAAGCCCCACGCCCAAATTTCTGAATGCTAGAATCAAATCAGAAGTCACTAGTCACTAGTCACTACTCAATTGCTTGAAGACGTTTATTTCAATGAAAAATAGCGTATATTACCAACTGCAAAGCAAAGTGTGAAAACAGCAAAACAAAAAGCTATCAACCAAAAAGTACCGCAAGCAGCAAAGAGAATAGACAGTGAGATGTACAAGATGCAATATTGAAAGGAAAATGAAAAGATTGAATTTTAGTCCAAAAAAAAAGTCGGACCGTCTCGAATAGAGATTCTGTATCTCCAATCCCGGTAAGAACTATTGCACAATATCCGGGTTTCGTTGAGACAGAAAACAAAGCATTAACGGAAGCCAAGTATGTTTTTTTTTTTTGGAAGGCCGAGGCATCGCGGTCGTAAAAACAACTCGTAATATTATTGTCTTGACTCGTAAGAATTAAAACCGACGTCAAAAGGGTCGTAAACTGTCGTGTGGAGCGTCCACGGCCATGATGAAGGAAGGAAAGAAAGTGTCGAGATCTACATTAATGAGGGAAAGAAAGAAGGATGCAGTTTTGCACATGGCTTGACTATGTGCGTTCGGATTGAAGATGCTGAGGTGAATATGCAAAGTGAAAGTTAATTGTGAGCAATGAGAAAAAAAAATGTTGGGCGGTTCATGAATTGCGAGCAAAAACGCAAGCGCGAGTAAGGAAAGAAATGAAGAAACGCGACGGGAGGGAAAAAAAGCATGCGAACAGCAAGTCTAAGTGCTAAAAGTAATGACAGGATAACATAACCCTACCTAAAAGAATAAAACGGCGGAGGAAACGAGAAAAATGCAACAGTATTGAAGAAATGGAGAAAATCAACAAAGCGAAGACCTGACGCAATCAGGCCGTGACATCGTCGATAAGGGGTGCGACATCAAGCCCGGAATTGACACGAGACCTGGGATGAGGGAGGATGAATTCTTCTAGCGACGGTTTCCTGTATAACCCAGACTCAACAGTATCGTCGTCACCATTGCCAGACGTACGACTGTGTCGAGAGTACTCATACTCATACTCCAAACCGGTATCATTTCCATCGCATCCATCATTGTCGTCGTCGTCCTGATCAAATGCATCTTCTTCGGAGTTATCGGTGGAATAGTACTCGGCTCCGTAACCATATCGAAAATGTCTCAAAGCTCGAGAACTCGATCTCATTTGCGAAAACGAAGGAGAAGAGTACGTCGAGTCGCGTGAAGAACTGTAAGCATGGAAATCGAAATGATCGTTATCCCTCGACGCAGTACTCGCGGAAGAACGAGAGATGGTAATTTGCTGCCTTTCGTCGAAACCGTGGAACCCACGAGTCACAAATTTGGAGCGTGCCTCATCGTCAGCCTCAATTTGAAAATCCACTTCATGAATACCAACATCAACATCGTAACCGTCTTCCATGGCCTCCACATAGTCGTCATCATCATCTACAGCCTCCACATCTTGAGGGACGTGCACCCCCCTATATCCAGATCCTACGCCAGTATAGTCCTTTTTGCATCCACTCGAAAGCGGCACTTCTCTAGCCGCTTTGCTAGGCTTAGTAGGACCTGTCTTCGAGGACGGCGCAGTCATAGACACACATCGCTCGCGTCTATGCCCAGGTCCAGACGCAGAAAGAGACGACGAGTTTGAAGGGCTCTCACGCTTTCTTCTCCCGATCCCAATTCTACTGTCAAACGACCAACTCCATTTCGATTTACCCCGTCCAGCCGAACCAACGTAAACGCCTTCGTCTTCAACATCACGATCATGATCATCTGCTAAGGGTTCCTGTTCCAGTTCATGAACCCATACTTGGGACAGTGGACTCGGTCTCACAGGCATGGAAAGTCCCATGAGACTCATTGGAGATCCTCCTCGCAAGGTTGACGGAGCAGGCTCGGAATAAGATCGTTTGTGACTAGACAATCCGCCAAGACGTCGCGGAGGACTACCGTGGTACATCTCCCACCCGCTAACGAGATACGTCCTCGTACTCCAAGCTCGTCGTCGACTTTTAATTTCGGCACTTGTCAACTGTTCATCAGGGTGAAGAGGACGCAGTCCAGACGGAGGGGAAGGAGACCACGATTTGTCCGGGGAAGGGGCACAGGCCGGATCGAAAAAATCCGCAAACAAGCCATTACTACTCTCCTCATCAACGGACGGCACTTGCTTAGATCCTACACATTCAATATGATTTTCAGCCTGAACATGCGCTTCGAGTTGGGATGATAAACTCCTCAGCCTGATATACGTCTCCCTCAAACTTGTATAAGTATCATACGCCTCCGACGAAAGCTCAGGATTAATCTTGCGCTTTAGCAGAGAAGAAATGGGGGATGACATCTTGAAATTCGCGTTAACGGCTCCTCCAGAATTCATTCCAGCTTGCTCAGGAATACTATGCACACTCGACTCGTCAGTTGTCGTGCAATCATCTAAAGGGTCACCAAGTCCAGTCGGCGCATCAAGAGGTGACAAACTAGCAGAAGACATCGCATCGCTCCCTCTGCAAGAACCCATCAGAACACGACCCATTTCAGCCACAACGGCGCGCATCATACTTCGCGTGGTCCAAAGAGCGTAAAATGGACCACCAAGCGGGAGAGTGACGTGCGGATTAGTTTTCACCAATTCCGATCGATAGCGTATACTCAATTCTGGAAGAACGAACCTTCGAAAAGCATCAACTAGTGTGGAACGAGCTCGTCTTCTCAAGAATCGCGAAATTGGGACACCAGGTGGAGGCGTAATGATCTCAGGTTGTGGTTGAATAGCAAGTTCATTTTGTGAAGACGGTGATGGTGAGATCGCCATTGCACCTCTCAATGAACTATCGCTGGGTGAGATTGACGGTTGACTGTTTGGAGATGGAGGCCTTGTAGAAGCTGGAGTTGCATTACGAGACGATGGGAGTAGAACGAGTGATCTACATAATAATAAAAAATGAGTAAGTGGAAAGAATGAACATTGGAAGGGTGTTTCGATTGACTTACGCAACGAGTGCAGCTAAAATGCTTCTCCTCTTTTTTGGCTTGGGAGATTTGACGGTCACAACGCTATCAACAGTAGACCCATTTGCGCTGTTCGAAACAGAAGGCGATAATGACGACGTGGATGTCGACGCGGACGCGGGCTGTTTTTGAGGATACCCAGATGCGGAGGCGGAGTTGAACGGCGATTCCGCCGCACTGGGAGCATGGCAATCTTCGGCTTCCGATTCGGCCTCTCTTGCACTACGATTGACGTCAGAAATGACTTTCTCAAGGAGAGAAACGCAGGAAGACGAGAGAGGCCATTCTTCTTTAGAGCGGTCGATGAATGTGCATGTCAGCGTTAAAGTGCTCTATGAGAATGCGGAAATGCAAGAAAGGGGAAAGATATATAGGTAGGTTGGGTAATGTGACCAAACGGTATAATTGATTGAAAGAGAGATTTAGTTCACAGACGTTGAAGAACATAGACAAGCGAAAACTCACCAAATCGAAATTAACGGTGTCAATCAAGGAGACCCAGGCAGCAGATCTATCCAAGGCATGTACATCCGGAGGAACAGAAAGTTGCAAGTTATTCACAATCTGCAAATGAGAATCCCAGGCAGTAGGTAAAGGCAAGGACTCGGGAAGAGGAGAGGGAAATGTGAGGGTGAAAAGAATGGTAGGAAGTGGTGCTTCGGGAGTAAGACTGAGGAGCATAACATTCGTGAGGGAAAATGGGAAATGTGCGATGAGCGTGAAGTTATTGAACGTAGAATAATAAGAAGAAGAAAAGTTATTTAGCAAATGTGTTGATGGAAGAATAATTTAACAAAAAAAACGTGCTGCCAGTGGTTCTTTGTCTGAACTGTGAAACAAAGAGTAAACAACGTTAGTTCATGAACTGGCTTCGCCGAGCTTGGACGAATAAGAAGGGCGTTTCAAAGAAACCTTCGGAGAATGTTTGTTCGATGGATGGGGATGACGGTGGCGACGATGAAGAAGAAACAAGAAGGAACTAGAGGCGCAAAGATGGCCAGGTTCTTTGAGCCGGTAACGTAGTAAGTAATCGAGTGACAACTTTTTTTACTAAGGATCGCCCCCGCCTCTTTCTATAATTCACGCAACCCGAAATACTTACGTAAATGGCAGGACAAATCCTCCTATTCCGATTTCCTTTTCCGGGGCGATTCGGGAAAGACGCCCAAATACCATTGGATAATCCCTGAAGGCCTGATCACCAATCGCCAAATCAGAGAGAGCGTCTATCACG
Source organism: Dictyophora rubrovolvata (assembly GCA_029959195.1). Classification (NCBI taxonomy): domain Eukaryota; kingdom Fungi; phylum Basidiomycota; class Agaricomycetes; order Phallales; family Phallaceae; genus Dictyophora; species Dictyophora rubrovolvata. The sequence goes on along the minus strand of CP114122.1, from coordinate 1,247,284 downwards.
ACATGATCGGAATAGCGCTCGGCTCGAGCGAATTACCGATGTCAACTTCGTCTGGCTATTTTACGTTTGTTGTTTAGGTACGTATTTATTGTTACATATTTCCTTAAATAATGCAATCAGCTGGACAGGTAGGTTAATTAAGAACAGGCAAAAGACGAGCAAAAGAAAGAAAAGAAGGAGTATAAGCCTCAATTGAGGAGAACTCGACAAGAAAAAAAAGATTGGTTTCAGAGTATTACATATATAAAAAGGGAATAAGACAAGACTAGCCCAACGAATTCTATATCAAGCGATGATCAATATCAAAATAACATCTGCGAATCAAGACATGATGAGATACAATTCAGGTGCATATGTATGTGTGTTACAAACTCACTTATCCATCGAAAAGACACTCAGTTCTGAAGAGTTGTTTTCGACAACCGATCAGATATAGATTCATCTTGCAACTGGGTATTAGAAGATCCCGGACTTGGACGACCATCGCTCGTATCCTCTTCTCCATGTCCAGCATGCGAGTAAACATTTTCGTCCTCGCCAATAGTTTCCTAAACAAAAAAAAGGAAAAGATAAGCAAAATGAAAAAAAAAAGTCTCGAATGATTTCTTTTACTGACATCTTCAGCAACACGTTTATACTCGGATACATCATCCGCCAATTGAGATGCAGCAGCTGTAGTCAGTGAGAATCGTTTTGCAGCCATCATACCCAATACAGCTTTACGGACTGTAACATCGTCATGAAGCATTAGCGAATTAGCAACACGCCAGACTGCTGCACAAAACATCGTGTAACACTCACACGTCTGTTTAGCGTTGAATACTCTGTGAATATTAGGCAACAAGTCCGTAGGACCGCCAGATGGACTGTCAGGATCGGGAACGAAATGAGGATGCTCAGAGGCAAGCCATTTGTGCGCAAGCATTTCCGCTGCAGTAGGCCGTTGCGCGGGATCAGACGTCAAGCACCTATTTACAAAGTCTTTGGCGGTTTCAGAGACGTTCGCCCAATATTCATCTAAAAGCAGGGGAGGAAAACGAACTACGTTAAGAACAAACAGACAGGCAAAACCACCGGATTAAACAACTGACGGGGTTCAAATTTGAAATCTCTGTTAACGATAGCTTGCATTTCCTCTTGTTGACTGTCTCTGTCAAAGGGAGTATACCCGCATAAGAGGAAGTAGGTGATGACGCCAATAGCCCAGATATCAACGGGTTTTCCATGGCCAACTGGAAAAGAAGCACACAAGATCAGTTGCTGCTTAATTTCGAAAAGAGAAGAGAAAAACGCACTTCTTTTGAATATTTCAGGAGCCATGTACTTATAATAATAATAATGAGAACACAATGGTTTCAAGTTTGCCAAAGATGACACTCACACCGGGTGTACCACAGATTTCGGTCAACACGGTAAGCTTCTCTTCATCCATTACACGACTGAGACCGAAATCAGCGATCATAATGTCTGCATCCTCAGCTTTCGAACGGAACAGGAGATTCTCGGGCTTTAGATCTACAAGGGGAGAAAAGATGTCAATTAGGTAAACGTCGGACGCAAGACTAACCTCGGTGGACGATTCCTGCGTTATGGATATATCCAACGGCTCCGAGAATGGTTCGGATAAGATCGGCGGCATCCCTAGATTCGAGAATAATGAGGAAGTTTTGTTTTATGTTTTGCGACAAGAGATTGAACGAACGCTTCATAATAGTTTCCTTTGGCACAGATCCGGTCGAACAGTTCACCACCAGTGCACAGATCAAAGACGAGATAAAGATTGTGTGCCGTCTGGTTTGTATTTTTCCAAATCAGTCCGGCCATCATCTTTTTTTTTTTTAAATGAAACCAGGCACATTACCTCAAAATAATCATGAAGGGTAACAATGTTTGTACACCCCTTAGATACCTTCTTCAAAACATGAATCTCGTTGCGAACCTGGTCGAACACATACATACATATGAGCGGTCATTTCTAATGCAAAAAGAGCTACGAACCATATGCTCTCTGCCCTCCATGAGCTTTTTATTAATGACCTTGCAGGCGTAATATTTTCCGGTTTTAATGTGAACGGCTTCCTTGACGATGGCATATGTGCCGCTACCCAAGGTCTTGCCTGTGCGGTACTAGAAAGACAATGATGAGCGCGATACGACAGTAGACCGAGTAGCAGTTTATAGGACGTACTTGACATGGTACGGTTTGGGACGGTGTAGGAGTCGGAGACATCGATGATAAAGAAAGTTTGTTGTGGTGATGTTGTTGTTGCTGCTGCTGCTGCTGCTGTTCCTGATGCTGATGCTGATGATGGTTCTAAAGGGAGAGCGATGAACAACCAAGAAACGGGATAAAGAAACAGGGTTTTAATAATAATCAGAAGATCAAGGTGAAAGCGAAGCGCAGGGGGGGTTATTGTTTTATGATTTTTAAAGAATAGCAATCATGGACATGTGAAACCGTGCGAACCGGGGATGGATGATACGAGACCCAACAAAAAGGTCAGAAAATAATGATAATCTGTGCTTACCGTCAATTGATGGCCGCCACCTTCCGGATGACTAGTATTAGGAGCAGGAAGGGCGGCGGAGACCGATACTGGAGGGGTAGAGACAGAGACAGACTCGTTCCCGACTGGGGAGCGGACTGGAGTCAGACTGGCAGCCGCAGCCTGAGACTGGCTTGTACTCTCCGCGTCAGATGGTGTATCGTCGTGCTTGCGAGTAAGTTTGATTTTGTTGAAGAACTTGTGCATTGTCTTGAAGCTGCTTTTTATGACCATACAATAGGAATAGGAATAGTAATGGAAATGGAAATATGATATGAGAGAAGCTCACTGGTGGGGGGGTGGGAAAGATGGGAGACAGCAAAACGAGCAGGATGTATATAAGAAGACGGAGAAGAAAGAGACGAGTGTTGACGAGTGACAGGACCAAAGCTGTCTACTTAAACCGGCGTTATTGGTGGGGGTTGCCAAACCCCTTCTCAACCCTTTTCATTATTATTATTTATTATTGCTAATATTTTCAAAAAACTGTAGTATATTATTATAATAATCTACGGTCTGGCGAAAGCGGTGTAATTGAGTATTCTAACTATGGAGAACACACAAAGCCCAAAAACGAATGATGTGGTCAAAAAGAAGCACTTTCAGTAATAGCTACTACTACGTGGCACAGTTCCGACCGACCGACCGGTGCCTGTCAAACAAAAACTGAAATGTCAGCCATCGCCGTTAACAATTTTATATATGCAAATGAAAGAGTCAGATAGGAGCGAAAGACAAAGATGTATGTGTGTCAACATGGCTAGTAGTTCAGTGTGAACTATGCATGTGTGGAATCGTGTATCATCATGATAATGTGATTGTTCTTCAACTGCATAATACTCAGATGAACTCACCATGATCAGTGTTATAAAAGAACGCGTCAGCGCATGAGTCCACGATCTCCTAAACTGAGGCAAAAATTAGCACGTTGTTGCAGAGAATTAAAAAATGAAGAATAGTAAGAATAAAAATCAGATAGGAGCGAAAGACGATTAAAGATGTATTTTTTTTCAACATGAATTAGTAGTTCAGGGTGAACTATGCATTAGGTATTCGTATCATCCCTTGCCAAGTCGTGCAAACACAAGAACACTGCACACTCACCGAACAAATTGCATCGCATGACAGAAGAGAAAATACAAAACAGTTAGAAGCACGTCTCGACTGCTTTTCTTTTATATTCTCCGCGACTCGCTTACTTGAAAACTCCGACGCAGATAGCTCAGCGCTTGAGGAGTGACGCAGCGATTGACATTCGATACGTAGCCGGGGATCACATTCGGTACTACAGACCGGATTGTCTTGAGCTCAGTATATCGATCAGTAAGGCTAAGAACATTCTCCTGAAAATTTAACTACAATAAGAAAAAAAACCACACTATCATGTAAAAATTTACTACAGGACTCTAGTCAGCCCCGCATAGAAATCGGGGAAAAACAAAAAAAAAACAATTTCCAAACAATCTACATATAATAATCGAGTCGTACTACTTTGATCGACTCCACCATGACCCGTCTCATCTAATCTCATTTTTAGAACGCAGGTTGGGTCAAAAGAATGTTGACAGGCGTGCAGGTAGCAAAGTTATACACGCTGTTACCCGGTGCAGCTCTGAAAGCGACGAGCTGTGTTGATGCTGATCCAGCAGTGGCGCTGCACAAAGAGAAGTCGTTGGTCGTGCCGGCTACAGCAAGTGTGGGGAATGGTGTTCCGGCTTCAGGATCTGTATCGGCCTGTGTACATGTTTGCAATTAATTAAGAGACAAGACAAGACACGACATAGGGATGACATCACTTACGACAGCGCAAAATTGTGGGATGGATGTTGGGGGCCCATTGACCGGAGTGTAAGATACATCAGATCCATTGGTGAGCAACGCAGCAGTGAACGAAATGTCCGCTTCGTGGTCGATCACGAAAAGTGTTCCGTCAGTAAGGTTGAAAGTTGTCGGGAAAACACCAGATGGCGCGGCCTGGTCCAGGATGGAAAAAAAAACCAATCATTAGCCCGTTGGATTAGTCCCACTGTTTCTGATACGTACAAATAAAACGGGATTGCCGCTGCCCAATGCACCGATAACGAGAGGGGCTCCGCCCGAGGTCGCCAACAAGTCAGTGGGAGGGAAAGCGGTAAGTGTAAAATTAACGGCGTTGTTAAATCCAGAGCCTATAGCAGCGAAGTTTCCACAGGTTGCGGCCAGATTGCCATTGCTGGCAGGAGCAGCGAAAGCACCAAAAATGAGGAGTGAAGAAGCGATAAATGCGCGAGACAATGAGAACATGTTTAAGAGCTGAGATGATAGAAGGGTTTTGTTTAGAAAGTAGAGTAGGTCAGAGGGGGTTTGCCAGTTGTTTTAATTAATAAACGAGTCTGAGGCCCGAGGACCGTTTTAGCCCAGAAAAAGCAGCTGCATTTATACTTGCATACCCGAATGAATTAGAATGATGCCATGCTCTGCTCCTTCACTTAGTCTAACCTGAAAAGCTCCAAGGTTGTTGCAGCAATGCCCGTGTTTCCGACCCGGTACTACGTCAATCACAACCATACTACTTCGGAGTGTGCCGTACTACGAAAAAAACAAGACGAGACAATCAATTTCCGAGCGTGCCTCTTCCGCCAGTGTTGATATGAAGAACGAAGAAGAGCAAAGAGTAAAGTTCTGTGCGAATCTGGCCGACAAAGGACTCGGAGATCGCTGCTCGAACAAGGTCCGTCGTGAAGGTGCGGCGATTACTTACGTAAAACTATGAAAGGCGCCCTTGTGTTTACGGAACGCCGGCGTAACACATAACATGGATTCGGCATGGATCATCCGGCCCCGTGCCCAAATCTGAGCAGCATGCAATGTGCTTTTCCTTTCTTTGATGTGTCCCGCAATGATAACGATACGAATAATAATAATATTAGACGTTCTAAGCAAAGATTTCTAAACGGCACCATATGATCAAGGAACAGCAGCCATGATCAACCACTCGAGTCCGATACGTGCATCATGCCAATCGAGCAAGGACGCAACTTTATCGTCCTTCGTTATAGCCTTATACCTCCCATGTCTTACCCCAGGAACACTACCGGCTGTACTGAAATCACCGATTTTGCCTTCACCTTTCGATTTTCAGTCGAACGCTTCCAAGGTTCTCATCCAAAAATGAAAAGAAAAAAAAGCAGGCGCATGAATTAATTTAACCCTGCTCGTCACGTTTCAGGTCTTTTTCTCTAAGCGTCCTTTGAGGGCACTCCTCAGAAGACGATGGCAATGAGGGCGTTGACAGCGGCGAGAGACGTCCCGACTGATCATCCCCTGAACGAGTATTACGAGTATGAGGTGACATCGGCAAATTTTGCGACACATGACTCGAAGAACTTTGTCCCAGCCGAACGTTTCTGGCTAAAGATCCCGGTCCTACCTGAACCTGAACCTGCGGCACCACCGATTTCGCTGGACCCCTCATCTTCATTTGTACAACTTCCAACGCGCCCACGAGAACTTTCCAGGAATAACTAATCACATTCCACAAACTATCACAAAAAAAAAAAAGAAGTCCTTCAGCCCCAACATAGATCTCACAAAAATCGGACGTACTTGTCATCGAATATTCCTAAAGCAACGACATTAGCCCATAATTCATGTGTGCGCAACGTAGCAGCCACGAGGATGTTGGGTGTAAAAGTCATCGCCAGCTGTCTGGACAAATCTGCAGGCGAAGATGCAAATGTTGATGTTGAGGTTTCGGACACTACATGACTATTAAGACCCGAAGAGCCCTCGTTCGTTGCACTAGAAAAGGACGGGATAGCTGGTATGAGCACAGCTAGCAATCTATCCGTACGTTTGGTGTACAGGTAAGCCTGAAGAATAGGAAACGTTCCAGGAGACGGAATACAGAGCGGCACAACAGGAAGAGTAACTTCTGTATGCGTAGCATTCTTATTTAAACCACTCGAACTTGGCATCATCTCTTGCTTATCATCACCATGCTGGTGACTCCGAGTCGACGATCCAAGTCCGTCGTGATCAATGTTGAACTCCGATTGAGATTCAGGAATCGACTCGGGAACATCAACGCCAAAATGCCTTTTCATATCTCTTTTTTTCTTACGTCTTCCATCTGCTGTTATTGTGCTCGTCACTTTCCTTCCGGGGGGCAAAGCGGGTAGATACGCACAATGCGCTGCAAGAATAATTCCATGTGTCGGGAAAAGTGTCACCTTCCGCCGTTGATTGTTAGTATTACCACTGGATTGGTGACTGCTATCGGCGGCGGCATTACTAGTCTTAGAAGACCTTGCATAAACCGCTAACAAATGCGTCGGAAGAGTGTCAAAGTCCACGTCAATATCTTTTTCACCAGCGTCGGAGTCATGAGCCCATAAACTTCCTTTATCCCTTTCAGATTCAAGCGAAACCGTAACAACAAGCTCGTGTGGGAGCGTCAGTGTTGATTTCGCCGTTTTCTCGTTTGTGGAACTAGCATTGGCACTGGTAGCGGGCACGTTAAGAAGAGCCGGAATTGATGCACTAGTACGAGCAAGTGCGGTCATCATGCGCGGTCCGAGTCGTCTCAACGTGTTCACAATGTAAGGAAGCGGGACACTCTCCAGATCGGTGTCCAATACTGAAATGACCTCGGGTAGAACAGGTTTGAACGGTGGTTTGGCGAGCACGCGGGGAAGAAGGAGACGTGTCGGGTTTGCATTTGCATTTGCACTTGAGGTTGATGGCGAAGGGGAGGGTGGAGATGTGAGTGCCATAAAACCAGATCGCTGGGGTGAATGAGCATGGGATGGTGCGCTTGAGGGACTTATATTTGACAGGGAGGAACGCGAGGACGTTGACCATGGCGAGGATGAAGGAGACGATGATGATGGTGGGGTAGATGGTGCCGAGGCTGTTGCCTTCTGGTTGATATTTTGTGAAACGTCCCTTGTGAGAACTTGAACGTTCTCTGTTTCGGGCTCGCTGCTACTAGTTGTTTTGAAATCAGGCTTGGATGACTCGGATAGTATGGAATCTAATCCGTCATCTGATACAGAAGTTTTTGAGTTCGGGCTCGAGTTCAAAAAGGGATCTGACAGAAAAGAGTCGGATGTGGAAGTCAAAGAGACCTTTGAAGCTGGAGAAGTAGAAACGCTGTCTGTGGTTGCTGCAGTGGTCGACTCGGAGGTAGGGGATGAACTCGATTGCAGATTCGTATCCGCGTTGAACGAGAGATCCGGCGAGCACATCTTCGGTGTTTGTGGTGCAGATGTTGTTGGGGTATCCATATTATCGAGCTTGAGACTTTCCAGACCTCGAGAGTTACTCCCAAATAAACCAACTCAAAAGCAGTCTCTCGAAACTTGGTTGTTAACCAAGCTACCAGTACCGTCGTCTTGCAGGCTAGGTATGGGCCCTTTGTCCTGAAATCGAGTCAACGACGCGCAGGGTTTTCCTTAAATAACTAGCCAATCCCTTCCTTGTACTCGAAATGGCAAGATAGCCAAATTGCAGAATTCGGTGTCATCCGGATGGGCGAGAAACACGTCTCAAAAATCTCACGACTACACGGCTAGTCGCGTACATACGCGTACACACACACGTACACGGCTTTAACAGGCGCTCAAAATGGCGGGAGCATTTTCCTTTTTTCGATATCGATCGTCGTCGACGTCGCCAACACGGACGAGTTATTGATTAAAACTCTTCAGACCAAAAAAAATAATTGTTTTTATTATCAATGTTCTTTGTTTCTTTATTAATACATGACTTTCTCAAACTTTTCCTGCATGATGGCGTACTAACCGGGGTTGCAAAGACGAACGAAGCGACGCCGACCCAACGGTCGTCGAGTCCGGACTAAGATCCAACGCTAACCCAAATCTCTTCCGACGGTTCTGGGTGCTCTTCAAAGTGACATTGAACCCATTAGGATCGTGCTGCAATGTCATCCTCGATCCAGCGCTCGATTCTATCTTACGACCTTCATCCTGGTCCTTGTCTTTACCTTTTTCGGTAGTATCCTTCTCAGTAGTGTTACTAGTCCTGCTCGCTTCATACCTCGAGCTCGAATCGCCGCTGGCGATTTGACAAGAAGAACCCCTCGAATCGGAATCAACAGTTATTACCTCAGATCCCTTCCCTGTATGCCTGCCTCGGTCTTTCTCGCTAATAATCCATCTCAACCCTCTAATCTCATTTTCCAGATGCGATATCCTCCTTTCAAATAGTTTTTTGCTCGTAATTTCCTCGTTTAGCTGCTCGGTCAGATTGCTTACTCGTTCACATAGCTCGCTAAGCTTTATGTCCTGGATTTTAAGAGCCGATTCTAGATCTGAACGAGTTAGTTGCGGGTTTTTGGTGTATTCGCATTTGTCATTGTCTTCAAAGGTGCTGAAACCAAGCCGCGATTTTTCTCCTTTGTCGACATCGAACTCAGGAATGTCGAGCTGACCTGCGATAAAGGAGAGCGTTGTGGTCGATGTAGGTGGTGTTGGTAACGACGCGCTAGCTTGAAGAACTGAAGAGGAGCCGTAAACATCCGGAGATGGATTTTGTTTCTCGTTCCCTTCTGGAAAAGTGTCCGGAAATCCACCGAGCTTCTTTTTATGCATCTTGGGCTGAGAGCGAAGTGATAACGGCTGAACAGGGTTGAGCTGGGTGAGATTGTCAGAAGCTGCTCTAGAGTGAAACGGTCTACGACCGGTACCATTATCGTTGTCGTTATCGAGAGATGGAGATGAAGTCATTTTCGACATGACACATTCGCCTCGTACATTATTCTGAGATTCATACCGAACCCAATTAGACAAAGACCCGTAATGTGTGTCCGATGATGACGAAAAGCCAGATGTTGTTGAACCTTGAGTGGCGGAGGACCTAGGGAACAATGATGACAAGTTACGTTTCTCGTTATTCGGAGAAGTTTTGCTGACTTCAGAATTAGACGTTTGACTTGTAGTATTATTGAAAGAGTTCAACGACCTCCTTCCTCTCAAGGGCGAAAACCCGCCTCCTGGCGGTCCAGTTTCGCAGGGAACGTTTTGCTCTTGGGTTTTACCGTCGAAAACACCAGGCCGATTGGAAAAAGTGGCTGAAGAAGTGGGTATATGCTTTGTTAAAACATTATCTGCGGACGAACGAAAGGCCTGAACGTTACTCCGGTTGGTAGAAGGGTCGAATTTAGCTTCAAGAGAAAGTAAGCCACTTGTAATTGGTGCTGAAATGGCACAACCGCGAAAAGACTTGTCCGGAAGCTGACACGAACTCGCTCTAGCGGTCGGTTTCGTATCTTTCATACCGCCTCTTGAATTGTCCGAACTCTCGCTTTTAGACGTGTTTGTCAGAAATTGGTTTGAAGCATCGTGACCGAGATTGCGAAGTGGGGGACCATGAGATGGAGCGGTGGAAGCTGTTCGTCCCCTGTCAAAGTTGACCTCTAGTCTGTAACGTTCCCCTGCATGTGCATTTAAGCTGAGTATCGGTGGTTTTGTTTCAGATGTCGATGAGCTGCGACCTAGCGGAAGAGATTTTTGTCTGAGCTGTAGAAGAGGCTGGGTGTCTCGTCGGGAAGTGTACGGATTGAAGCTGGAGTTGTAAAAATTGTGTCTTTCTCCTGGAGGAGGTCCAGGAGCATGGGGCGAATTTGAATGGGCGAGTTGAGCAAATGGCTTGGTAGGTAATGGATTCCTGTCCAGAGAATTAAAGTTTTATGTCACTGAGAGAATAATATCAGTGGCGCACTTTGTTTTCAACCCCACAGTTGGAGTCTGTATTCTGGGAGATGCGGAAGAAAATGAATAATCGTCGAGGTCGTAAAAACTCTCCGAGTCTCTCAATGTATTGTCATCCTTGGATTTCTTTCGTCCGAATATCATGCTCTTTGACTTGCTCAGTATCTTGTCCATTCTGAAAGGGTGGTGGTGGTGGTAGTGGTCATAAAGGGGACAGTGGGGACTTGAATGAAAGGGAAAAAGGAAAGGAATAATTAGTACGTCGATGGACGAGATGGTAATGTCAATATCGACGACGTCTTTGTGGAGAATAGAACGAAATGAAATGATCGTGGGTGGAGAAGACGAAGCCGCGTCTACTACAGTATGCACGAAGCCATCTTGAAGCCATCTGCCGTGTCACCGATCGCCGCCTCCGAATCCATCCGCCAACTTTGAAATGAGGCTGCAAATGAGTTCCGAGAACACGTAGAGACATCAACACACAGACGAGGATGTGTCTCGCCAGAGACAAGGAACATCAACAGATTCAGCCTATAACGCGAAACTAATAATTAAAATTGCAGACTCGTCCTCAAGTGCATACATCATGACATCTCGGGAACAACTCGGGGAGTGTCGCCGGTGTTGATCATTATTCTGTAAGCCCACTTTTGTATGCGCTGTCAACTACGCGCAGCACCGAATTGATAACTCAATGTCAAGAATGACGGCCTCACTTCAACCGAGCTAGAACATCAGAACTACTACTAGTGCTATAAAGTCACAAAAATGTGACACACTGAGTACGGCATCGATCTCAAAAGAGTCAATACCCTGTGTCGACGTGTCATGTCCTCCCAACAGCCTTCTTTCGCTTCAACAGTCGATGTCCTCCGAGACTATGTTCCCGAGAATCTAATGCGCCCAGTACTCGGCGTTGTCTGCGGATCAGGTTTACATACTTTAGTCACCAATCTACAAGAATCAGTCTTGGTTCCATATGCCTCCCTTCCTGGTTTTGGACAAAGCACTGGTAAGAGCACATCGTTTAGCAAGTCCATATCCGAGTCGAAGCCTATACTTACTTTGCTCGTCAGTACCCGGACATAAGAGTTCCTTAGCTTTCGGCTACCTCGGCTCCTCCTCCTCCAAGCGGATTCCCGTTGTTGCGATGCTAGGACGAGTGTGTCTTTTTCATTTTAATACCCTGTAAAGTTTAAGGTATGTATAAAGGCAAGTTTCATCCTTATGAAGGTCATACAATGGCGAGTGTCGTATACCCCATTCGGGTAATGGCCAAGCTAGGCGTCCAACGGGTTCTTAGTAAGGTTCCCTCATATTTTATGGTCACCTCTTTATTGATATCGCATCATCAAAGTTACAAATGCCTCAGGAGCTTTGAATCAAAGTCTAAATATTGGAACAAGTGAGCCTTCAAAACTAAACCCCATTCAACTATGAATTTTCATGAGCTCTAAAAAAACCACAGTCGTCGTAATCCAAGACCATCTAGCTCTACCAAATTTGTGCGGCTTCAACCCCTTAATAGGACCACAAACAGATCCGCAGCTGCCACGGTTTTTGCCTCTTTCCAATGCATACTCAAGAAATTTTCGAAAACTTGCTTTTAAAGCTGCCCATGAGCTCAAATTACCGAGGGAGGCACTTGCCGAAGGGGTATATGCATGGGTTTCGGGACCCTCATACGAAACACCTGCTGAAGGACGATTACTCCGTCTTGCCGGTGCTGATGTTGTTGGCATGAGCACCATTCCCGAAGTTCTTGCTGCCAGAGAGATGGGTCTCGACCTCATTGTTTTGAGTCTTGTGACCAATAAGGTTGTCATCCCTGAAACGTATGATAGCGTCAGGGATGAATTTGAGGCGGAGGTATGTATGTTGTTTTCCTTTGGAGTTTCGAAACCTTATCAAATGCTGTGAGATCGCCGGGAAAGAACTGAAGAAAAAGACCGAGTATGTGGTTTCTCATGAGGAGGTTTTACAGATGGGAAGGGAAAAGGCGGACGTCATGAAAACTCTAGTAGAGAAAATTGCGGAATTGATATCTGACCAGAAATAATGTACTTATCACTTCTTGACTAACTCTGTACTCTCCCCACGAATATAATAATATTATGGTCATCGTGACTCGAAGTCCAAAAAATATTTGACAAAGTACAAAACAGTTGCCTTCCTCTTCGCTCCAATTCAAGGTAGTAACTAAACACAATTAAATGCATACTAGTAGTGTCCGACGCTCAAAATTGACTATTTGAGTTGTACTTGAGTTGTACGGGAAGACAATTGTTTATTAATTCTGCGAAAACCACACGTGTCCACACCCAGCAAGCCGCCTCCCTATATTTTCGCTTAATGGCCCGTCGAAATATTGTCGTCCTGATCTCAGGATCAGGTGAAATAAAATTCTGTTTTACTACTTTCGACTATTCACATGCTTAATTAGGGACAAACCTTCAAGCTTTAATCGATGCATGTGCCTCGGGTGAAATACCAGAGACAGCCCTCTGTCTCGTTTTCTCGAATCGCAAGGCTGCCTATGGCTTGACCCGCGCAGCGCGGGCTTCTCCACCGATACCAACGGACTATCTCGCCCTTCAGCCGTATTTGAAATCACATCCTGACAAGACCAGGGAGGATTACGATGAGGAGGTGGCTTGGAGGGTTCGGGCAAGGTCGCCTGATTTGGTGGTTTTGGCCGGATGGATGCATGTCTTGAGCGAACGCTTTTTGGATGTCATGGAGGGCAAACGTGGAGAATCGCGGGATAATAATGATACCAGCACTACCTCGGAGGCGCGTTCTATTCCTGTCATTAATCTTCATCCCGCTCTGCCAGGCGCATTCGGCGGCGCCAGCGCTGTTGGTAGGGCGTTTGAGGCTTTTCAAAAGGGAGAAATCAGAGAGACTGGTGTCATGGTTCACAAAGTCGTCAAAGAGGTCGATCGTGGAGAGCCCATTCTTGTTCGGACTATTGATTTCCGTGATGGAGAGCCCAAAGAGGATTTCGAGAGAAGACTACATGAAACGGAGTGGGCAATTATTGTTGCAGCTACGAAAAAAGTATTAGAAGACTCTGTACCGGTCTACATTAACATTTCAACATGATAGGTGTCTCTTGAGCGCGGTGTTTTATCTGGCAACAGCATCTCCCATTATTATAAGAAGATCTGCAGATTCCATGACATTCTATATGACCCTAGTAGAATTCACGGTCACTTGCAACTCTTTATTATTGGTGCACGTTGACCCAAATGAACTCATTGAAACTTATCCAATCAGAGTATCTTGCTCATTTCATTTAATGAGATGGGTGATCATAGTAATTTTATCTCAAAAGACACCGTTAGGTTACTACCGAAAGGGAGCTGCCTCCGAAACAGCCAGCGTCCACGAGAGAAGGTTAACTTTGCGCACAGGCTCAGAATTAGCGCCCGGAGGTCGTCTGTGGCCTCAGCTTCCCTTCCACTTGACCGTACATCATTCTTTTCCTCTTCCCCCCTTCCTCTCTACAATCTCATCTGGAGAAACTATTTTATAAACCCTTGAAATGTTCACTCGCATGTCATAATGGTCATGAGCATACAGTATCTTGTCTTTGCTGCGCTGCTAGTCGCTTGTATCCATGCTGCAGAACGCAGCATTCCTGACAAAGTATCAGCAGTATCAACAGAAATTCGACAAAAAAGAAGTAACCTTTGGGAACCTGGATATCGATTTACCAGTCCGAAAGAAGAACAGCTCGCCCTCGATGGTCCAAATATCGATCCAGCTCTTCATGGGATGCGGTTGTTAGATACTGTGCTGCTGGCCTCCGTTGACGGAAAATTACATGGTGTGAATAGAACCACAGGCCAGCTGTTATGGTCCATGTCTAACGACCCCGATGCCGATGTACCCGTGACCTTCAACTCACTTATCCGGACACAGCACTCGGCTCACGACCCCGAGCGAGAGTTCTTCATTATTGAACCTCAGTCCGGTGATATTTATGTTTTACCACCAATGGCTTCTCCATCAGACACTCTTCAACGCCTACCGCTCAGTACACAGCAGATAGTTGAATTGTCCCCGTTCAGTTTTCCCGGGGATGAGGACCGACTGTTTGTTGGGAGCAAAGAAACTAGTATGATTATTTTGGAGCTGGAAACTGGAAGAGTGAAAGGAACTATTAATACGGATAAAGAATGTTTTTGGGACGATCAACCCGAGGATGAAGAAGACGAATCAGACGCTTCACCTCCCAAGCGTGCTTTGCGATCACCGGTTGTCCATATTGGTCGTACAGGTGAGTTTATATATAATTTTAATTTTTTTAATTTGGTTTACCGTTTACCTATTCAAATGGATGTGTTTTTGTAAAGACTACCATATCCGCATTCATTCTCGCCAACATGGTGTTTTGCAAAATCTGTACTACTCCTCGTACGGACCTAACAACATTGATCGAGAAAAACAATCCAAATGGAAACGTACACCCGACAATCTTTATGTTCAATCACTACCGAACGGTCAAGTTCTCGCCTTCCAGACCGAGGGCCCAGATATGCTAGAACCAATACATTACGATGGCATGCCCATTTGGGGCCGTGATTTCAAATCGCCTATGTAAGTACCACACCAAACTCAAGTGTTCTTATTGTAATTTATTCGACTCTTATAAGTGTGGCTGTTTTTGACGTTGCTACCTCTCCTTCCCGATCGAATCCGGTGGTTTTACTTCAACCTCAGCCTCGTCTAGAGCAATTATTCCCCGCACATTCGGACGCTTCACCCCGCGCGGCACATATGATGCCTCCAGTCACTTATGTTGGCTTAGTCGGAGATTCATTGTACGCGTTGGGACATGATAACTTCCCTTTAGTGGTGTTCGATCAAACACCGCCTCTTTCTATTCCAGAAGGCGACTCAGTTAACAATCCTCCATGCAACGGGGTAGAATGTTTAGTTGGTGCCAGAAAGTTGGACTCTGCGTCGCAGTGGTATCCCCCGTTGTTGATTGATCCTCCCACTCCCTCGGAAACACAACTCAAAGAACAATCACCTATTGAGCGTCCAGAGATTAAAGTAGACATACCCCGTTTGGAGACAAGTACTAACCAGTCTATTCCCACGTTACCCGAGCCTCCTACTCCCGGATGGGAAATGGACATTCGTACATGGGGTGTCCTGGGCTTCACATTGCTTCTTGGTATAACGATTGCAAAATTATTCATGAATAATTCGAGAGAAATCAGCCAGGCCAATGGCTTGCCCAAGTCAGATCTGGTCGACGAAACCCACACTCTACCACTTAACCCGCCTCCTGTGGTGCCCCCAGTTCTTCCCAAAGAGGATATACCTGCTAGTCCAGCAACCCCCATTATTAACATACCCATTCAATCCAATAATGCATTACCTGCGCTCAGCCCTACAGAGCCAGGTTTAGATGTTGAAGATAACGAAGACACTGACAAAGAGGCAGAGGTCGGTCAAACTCGAAGAAAGGGCCCTAGGCGAAGAAGGCGGGGTAAGAAGAAAAAAAACGAACAGGTTACTGACAATCCTGATCTCGGAGAAGCAGCAGAGCTAGAAGACTTTGTTCAAGTCCAGCTTCCTGCTGATCTTCCTCAACAACCTGCAACACCTAAGCTTTCTCCCTTGCCTCTTGTCACACCATTAACACCGTTACCTTTGCAAATGCCACCTTTATCCCCAGCTGCTATACCCCCATCAACACCAATACCAAAAGTAGAATCCTCATCTTCGTCTTCATTGGTTGTATCCGAAACTGTGTTAGGTATTTTTAGTTCGATTTCTATCGATTTCTTTTGCTATATCTTGACTCTCTTTCATAGGCTTCGGTTCTCATGGAACAGTCGTTTTCGAGGGTGCACTGCAAGGTCGAGCAGTCGCCGTTAAACGTCTACTGCAAGACTTTGTGACCGTTGCTACACGTGAAGTCGAGCTTTTACAAGAATCCGACGATCATCCAAATGTTATTCGATATTTCTATAAAGAGTCCAGAGAAGGGTTCATGTATATTGCTCTGGAATTATGCCCTGCATCTCTGGCCGATATTATTGAAAAACCATCTTCACATACACCTATCGTCAAGGCGTTCGATCCCAAACGAGGATTATGGCAAATTACGTCAGGCTTACGACATTTACATACGCTGAAAATTGTTCATCGAGATATCAAACCGCAAAATATTCTGGTGTCTCGTCCGAAAAATGGCCAACACCGGATGCTCATATCGGATTTCGGATTGTGCAAAAAGTTGGACGTTGACCAGACTAGTTTCCTCCCTACTGTTCACGGGGCTATGGCTGCTGGTACTGTTGGATGGAGAGCACCCGAGATTTTACGTGGAGATGTGAAGCTTGACGAGCAGACGTTGGACCCTGATGATTTATCCTCTCGAGGTAGTACGGCCAGCGCTCGTTCGTCATCCTCTGCAGGTGTCAAACCTGCTCGTCTAACAAAATCAGTTGATATTTTCGCTCTTGGATGTTTGTTCTATTACACACTTACACAAGGCGGACACCCCTTTGGTGATCGTTTCGAACGTGAAGCGAACATCATGAAAGACCGTATGGATCTGGAAGGTTTGCAGACATTTGGAGAGGAAGGAGTGGAGGCTATGCATTTAGTTTCTTCTATGCTTGCTCAGGAGCCCAAAAATAGGTGAGAACACACTTTCTTTGGTTTTTCATTTCTATTGAAACTAATTTCGTTCAGACCAGATACCACTTCCATCTTGACTCATCCCTTCTTCTGGACTCCAGGACGACGGTTGAATTTCTTACAGGACGCTTCTGACCGTTTTGAGATCATGTGCCGGGACCCTCGGGATCCTGATTTAATAACTTTGGAGACGAACGCATATGATGTGGTCGGGAACGATTGGGCGGCGCGGCTAGATAAGGTGTTCGTCGAAAATCTAGGCAAATTCAGAAAATACGATGGACGTTCGGTTCAAGACCTTTTGCGAGCATTACGAAATAAGGTGAGATGTCGTAGCGTTGTATAAATGACTAATTCTGTTGCTGATACTCCTTCAAAGAAACATCATTACCAAGACCTACCTGATCATGTTAAACGTCATTTAGGGCCCCTTCCGGAGGGGTTTCTTTCATATTTCACACGCCGCTTTCCCGCTCTTTTCTTGCATGTTTATGGGGTCGTCCAACATAGTGGATTGTGTAGAGAGCCAATGTTCCGATCGTATTTTGAATTATCCGAAACATAATATCTCTTTCAAGTTGACTAATGTTTTTTATTACATTATTGGCGTGCTGTATTCCTGAATTTGTTTTCGTGCATGTATATTAGACCTAATCTTATAACAAAAAGGACCTGGCTTTTTACCATTAAACATTCGTTCCCTGCTGAAGCGTTGTGACTCGCACGGTCACCACGCACATGTTTCTTGTCGACCTAGTAACTTATTCAAACCTCTAGGACGCGTCAAGGTAATATACCATGAAAAACATGAAATAAAATTACGCGATACTGTGTACTCCTAGATGGCAAACGATTATAAAACGGCCAAAGAGGCATTCGTCTCGAACCAAACTGGCTCGTCTATATTGCACGTTCTTGCCATATCTGCCGTTGCCCCAGTCGGTATTCACTGCATTTTTATTTATCAATAACTTGACCAATCATCCCAGTGCTCATTAATTCTATACTCTGTCGTCAAAAACAGAGTTCATTCTCGCCGTTTGAATGTTTTCACGGACTATACTATCTTGGTGCTCCCTTTACTTCTATCGATGACTCGTATCGGCGCCGAACACCCAATCATTCTGAGTGCATGCATACTCATTATTTCAAAACTGCTCGCATTGATACCCCCATATCCCACCGAGTTTCTACCATCGTCTCGCCCTAGTAGCCCGAAACTTGGGCCAAGTTCTCCTATATGCCGAGACGGCAGACAAGAGTTTGAAGTAAAGGCGAATTCGCGAACTGTGGAGCAAATACCTGCTTTGACTGTGTATCGCAGTCATATGCTCATCATGACATTCTTGGCTATTCTAGCAGTGGATTTCTCTATCTTTCCACGAAACTTGGTGAAATGTGAAACCTTTGGCATATCGTTGGTAAGTCTTTTAGAATAGACTATGCATGTATCAATTTTTATGATTTTTTGAAAGATGGATATAGGAGTTGGATCATTCGTATACTCTCAAGGCATTATCTCAGCCAAAAAATTCGTACAGGATCCACCCTACCTGAGTGCACCCGTCGCACCAAAACTACGCAACGCATTGAAAAGAGTGTTTCCAATAGTTATTCTTGGCCTTATTCGAGTCATACTTGTAAAGGGTTCCGATTATCCTGTGAGTATCAAAGATTGCAATGCTGTTGAATAGATTTAAATGAGTACTTTACGAAAGGAACACGTATCAGAATATGGAGTCCACTGGAATTTTTTTCTATCAATGGCTACCCTGCCCCTCATGGAAATTGTACTGCATCCTCTGATATCCAAAATACATATCTTCTTTATTGGTTTAGCTGTAACTCTGAGTAAGCTGTTACACATGTCTAGATTCACTGTCTAAAGTGTTTTCAATAGTTCATCAACTTTTGCTATCCAGCACATATCTTCAATTTTGGACATTAAATGCACCTCGGACTAATATTATCTCTCAAAACAAGGAGGGTATCGTTTCTTTACCTGGCAAGTGTTCTTAGTTGTTTCTGGGTCTGCCCCTTATTTTACCTGTAGGATACCTTGCAATCCATATTCTCGGTCTCCTGACCGGCACCATCGTGCTGCCGCCTTCCCCATCCGAGTTCAAGCGTCTGAAAGGAGGAAATAAGGGCTCCGTCTCTAATACACCCACGCTCAGAGAGCGACCAAGACAACCGGGAAAGACCGCAATTGAACTTTGCTCCTATGCAATACTCTGGTGGTTCTTCTTGTATGCCGCAAATCTCGTTAATCTTGGCCAGGGCGTTTCTCGTCGGTTGGTAAGTTCCTTCTGTCCATTATGTACTTATGCAGCTACAATTAACAGGGTTCAAAAAAGGCTAACACTCGCTATGTTCTTTGGGTAGCAGCATATAATACTACATTTGTCACAGCAAATCTTACGCTTGATATCATTTTTTACTCCACTCCGTCTGTCAAAAAGTCTAAAAATCGGCACTTGGCTCCCAGTTCCACCAATCAGACTCCGTACTTCGAGACAACGCCTAAACCTCGAGAACCATTGCAATTATTGAACGCTATAAATAAAAACGGATTGATCCTTTTCCTTATAGTGCGTAAATTTTGCTTCGCTTCTTTTCAGATTCTTGATGAGTATATTGGCAGGCCAATGCAGCGACAGGCTTGATCAACCTCACAATTCAAACAATGTATGCTTCGGACACCACGGCTTTCCTAATGTTAACAGCATACTCCTTCGGACTGTCACTAATTGCTTGGATGTTTAAAAATAAAAAGTTGTTTTGAAAATAAACTTGTTCATATATTACATTGGTGGTAGACTCCAGGTCCCAAGAAGGCATGCTTGATAATGACGTCACGACGTAAAATAGCTAGCTCATGAATTCTCTCCTTAGTTCAACTGTGTTTCCGTCGAAATTCACTTTAAATTCACTGAAATGGCGTTATATACCACATACAAATCCCATTTCCTTGTTCGACTTCAAAACTGTGCGGGGTATAGCTACCGTAACTAATCATCAGCGGGACGCCGGACAGAGGTATTTCAATCGTGTGTAACACACATCTTGGGCCGATTCTAAACGCTAATACTGCTTTTGAATAGGGAAGAAGAGGATACATGACAAATCAAACGGCGAGTGGCAAGGTATGTCGTAGTTGGGAGGAAAACTGGCAAGCTTGACGCGCCTGCGGTGTAGGGAAACTATTACCGACGACGTCCCGTCTTTTCAAACTGATCATTCCCCTACCAAGATCGACACCGCCGTCATTTCAAAATGTGTCACATGTCGCATACTTATTACATCCTTCTCAACCCTTATCACATATCTCGTACGCAACTCATTTTGACCCTTGCGAACTACTACATGAAACTCAAGAGTCAACCATCGTTTACAGTAACCTAATCGCGGCTTCACTCGCTTCAACTCTGCAAAATTTGGATATTTCATTCAGGAGTGTTCCTCCAGACGAATCGTCAAACACAGATATCGAAGTAGAATGGTCGGATGCAACAGACTTGGGCGAATTTATCAAGAGTGTGGTCTCTGAGGAACATTTCAACGTGGTCATAAGTTCCAAGACTTCGCTAGCGAAGATCGATGCCAAGGACAGAGCTTGCTCCGCCACCAAAACACAAAACGCGAAGCCACCAAGTCAAGGAAACGAGCCTCCCAAAGATATAAATGCCAACAAAGGGACAGCAGAGGATTGCGAAAGTATAATCATAACAATCGAAGTCCCTTCTTTCCAAGACAGAACACGATTCCTAAGGAGGCGGATGCAAAGCATAGACATGGCCCTTAATCAGATGGAACCGTTGAAACAAGAATGCGATCGTGAAGCCCATCGAGGTGCACGCCGCCTCGCCGTGAGTGGGTTCGGAATGATGGTAGTTTATTGGTTTGGTGTCGCCAGACTTACATTTTATGATTATGGTTGGTGAGTAATCAATCAATGGGGAAAGTAACTTTCCCCGAGACACGACTCGCTAACTTTACTTTGCGAGTAGGGATGTTATGGAACCTGTTACATACCTTTCTGGTCTTTCGACTGTAATTTGTGGCTATTTATGGTGAGCAAGCATATTTTACCTTCAGAAAACTAAAGACATGTGATGACGTTGTGCTTCAGGTTTTTATACAAGGGGCGGGAAGTTTGGTACACGTCTGTTTTAAGCCAATCTGTATCGGCAAGGCGTTTAATGTTGTACAAGGCCAAAGGATTCGACCTTGAACATTGGGCTGACCTCATCGCAGAACGAACATCGATCCGCCGGGAGATGAACAAAATTGCAGAAGATTATGACATCCAATGGGATGGTCGATGGGAAGACACAGCCCATGGTGGAACCAAAAATGAGGAGAAAGAGCAAATCAAAGAGCGAACTGTTCAACCTAATACAGATACCGAATCACGTCGGGATATTGGAAAAGTTCTTGCCGTTGGAGGAGATCATGGGCACGATAAGCTCGAAGAATTAGACAAGGAGGCAAGCCGACAGCGTCGGAATAACCTGGAAATGTGAATATTTCAATCAGGGTGCCACGCCGGTCAAAAGGCGTGGCTGCATAAATATAAGATATCCATTTACCTTTACCATTCACCTTGACTATTCATGAATATTAGCTTGGCAGTTGCGCGTGTAATTAGCCTAATAATGACGGCGTTTCTGTCGGTTTTGAAGAACAAACAGTGTGGTAAAGCCTGCAAAAACAATTGATGAGCTGATTGGTACAAGCCTGAGGACGTGAAAAAGGAAATAATCTTATTCTTAATTCAATTACAACCATTCTGGGCGGTCTTGAAAGGCCCGGTATATGCTTTCCGTGATAGAGATAATTTTGAAGTTCCACGAAGAAGCAAGACTCCCATTGTTCATCGATCATCAGCCATCTCCAAGTTGTCCCTCGTCAATTCGCAAGGGGTTGAATATCATATTAGATCCCGCGAGACTCTATAACACCCACGTTCTACAACAGCTTGAATAATTCTTGTCTTTTGACTGGCGCATTTTGTCCGTAGTTCGGGTGGGTTCGACAACATCAAATGGGCCATTCTACTGGCAAGTTGATTGCAGGTTATTCCTGTGAGCCCGTCATAAGTGTTGCTTACAACGGAACCCTAGTCCAAAAAATATGTTTGTTCTACGGAGGCGAGTTCTTCTTTCTTAACTTTCTCTCGTTCTCAGAGCGTTGACATCCTTCTTGAGAGTCTTGCAGGTCTTCTTTCTTGATTTTGATTTGAGGTCAGAACAGCTTCCAGCTTCGATAGTTGACAGAGAAACAATTTTTTGGGACAGACAGGAGAATAAAAATAGAAGAAAGAGGGTTGGAGATGGTACAAAGTGGTCTGAGAGGGGTTCAAATAGGTATACAAGGGGGGTTAAACGATAGGAAACCAGGAGCTGGAAAAAAGAGCAGAACTACGGACAACATTGAAAGACGACAGCAACACCGGGGTAAAACGTAATGTTACAGTTCAGAAAGTCTGTCCATGAATACAGCGAAGTACAGTTCAGAAAACAGTGAGATAGTAAAATTGGAGACGGGGGGCGTTCAGACCAGCTTTAAGAATATTTTTAGCAGATTAATGTCGGATGTGTCGACCCGGCGTAGCAGTGTTTCAGGAAATGCGACTGTTTTGGCTGTTAGTTTTATTCGGCGATCAATGCCCAAGCGTTATAGGCAAAGCGAAGTCCTCTAAAGTGAGTCTGCTCTAAGAGGAAGTCTATCTTGCGAAGGTAGGGGTCCGGGTACTTTGCCACCCGCTTGTGATACACACTAGTGATAGATTGTTGATTGTGAGGTCCCACCTGGAGCCATTCGTCATCAGTATAAGGGTTGATAGGCTGGGCCAGAGCCATCGAGATTGCCAAAAGAAAATCACGGCATGACATTTGACTGGATGGGTTTTGTATATAAATGAGCAAGTTGAGAGGACCGCACAAAACTGGGATGTAACTGGACACTTGGCCGGAGGGAAAGGCAAGGTCGTGAGAATATGTATTTGTAGATGCATTGGGGTTCGAAAAATTAAATCGTGATGAGGAACTCGGGGATGTCAGGATGGGGTTAAATTTGATATTAGCAGGACTGATGGAACTAGTTGTGCGTCTCGAAGAAAGGGCAGGAGAAGCAGTTGGTGTGGATAAACCGCCTGGTTATGAGAAGGATTGGTTAGACGAAGAAAGAATAACTTGGTAACTAGTGATTCATACTACGGTATTCTGCTACAGAGGGCAAAGGAAGAAAGTCTTTGGAAGGTGCACGAGGGGCGGAAGCAAAGTGAGAAGCAGACTTGGATGTCGCAGACGATGCTCTGAAGGAGGTATAATAGACAGGGGTAGATGGGGTAGGTGTAGGTGTAGGTGTGGAAGAAGAACAAGACTTGGAGGAGGTTGACGATGAGGAGGAGGAGGAGGAGGAGGAGGAAGAGGAGGGGAGTGCGGCGTGGCTGGGACTGGGACTAGGGTAGAACATTGTGAAGCGGGGAAGAGAGCTGGCGGGGCATCTGTGAGAGAAGGCGGGATATTTATACGCCGCCGTCTGAGCAAGCGCCGCCTTGTGGACGCGAAGGGCCACTTGTTTGCGCCGCCGGGTGCGGGAGGGCGCATAGTCGGGGTGTGGATACCTCTGATTGGCTGTTACCCTAAGATAAACCCGATAAAGTAAATTCGCCCGCCATCGCCTGATGCGCCTCCCGAATTAGGCGACAGTTTTGATGAAATTTTTATTTAAAAAATGGAAGCAACGACACCGCCCTGCCTAAAAACCTCGGGCGGAGCTACTCTGTGTGAAACTTTCTTGTTTGGTGACATTGGAAGTCGTTGGTCTTGCATCGAATGCGCTGGCACTAGCAGAACTTCCCCGTCAACTGATGGCGATGGCGCTGTTAGTCTATGGCAACTCTTGCAACTCGTTCTTCTTCATAATCTGAGCGGGAGGGTGCGCAGTCTGATTAATCTGTTCGGGCTCGATTGGTTCGAGACCGCCCTGTAGGTGGGGCGGAGGGCGCACCCAGACGCGCCTCCCGCCGCCGCCGCATCGTCGTATTTGGTAGATTTTGTCTTGTCATTATTGCCTTACCTAAGCGGCAAACATGAGTCACATCTAGTTGGCGCAAGCGAGTCAGTTTTGATGGAAACCATCAAAACAATTTTGCCAAAACTTTATCACGCTATGATTAAAACCGCCGCGCGCCTATGGATCACAGGCGCAATCCCGACGAGGCGGGGTTGCGGGAAATAAAAGAAAAGTCACCCAATATTCAATATTGAAATGTGCGGGAGTGAATTAGTGCAGAATTATCCACCTCACCAGTCGTGAAGCTAGTGAAGTAGTAGTAGTTGGACCGACGACCTTGGGTTAGCTACATATGGATCCTCATGGGTCCTTCCTCCCGAGCTCATGCGCTTTACATCCCGCCTTCTCGCCCGCTCCGCGTGGAAAGGTAAGCTTTTACTTTAGATGTGATTGGTGTAAATTATAATGTGGTCGACGCATTTTAGGACCTTATTTCGTCAACTTTCCCGAGCTTCGTGAGGCCATACAAAACAATGTCGAAATAAGAACACAGGCTAGATCATGTACCATTTTGCCAACCTTCGTGGGGTATGTTTTTCTTTGTTTCTGGATGGTAAAGGAACTCACCTAGCTTTGCTCATGTAAAGCCTACGTTTTGCTGTTCACAATGGTAAAGATTATGTTCCCCTCACCATCACACACGACATGGTTGGCCACAAATTGGGAGAGTTCGCTGCAACACGGAAAAAATTCCATTACAAGTAAAATTCTCACTCTATATGTCAAGTCAAGCTGATATCAATCTTTTTCAGACCGTCTAAGAACAAGTAGGACTTGCATACAACTGTTTATTATGTATATATATTCCAAAGGATATATATAAAAGCTAGGAATACATTCACAGAGACTAATATGGAAACAGAGGGAAATTTCGAAGTAGTGGCTACACCTTGGAATTATGCTATCCTTCGCAGGAATGAAGAAGAAGAAAGGAAACCAAATCACAGCAAGAGCTAGTCTCTCAAGCTAACGCACCATGGAGGACTTCCCAAGCAGCCTCCATGGTACGCCACAAGTTTTCGTCAAATATTCCAAGTGCAGTCACATTCATCCACAGACCATGCACGCGATGCATGTAGGGATGTAATGTTCCAGGTGGATAAGTGGAAAGCTCCCTAGTCAACTGCTCGGGTGACGGGATGGTGGTGTGTGCTGGAATCGGGAGCAGTGCTCTCAATAAGGTATCTGTGCGAAGGGTATAGAGATAGTGAATTACAGCCGCAAACATCTCGGGACTGGGAATTGAAAGCGGGATAACAGGTAAGGTGACCGTACTACCAGGAAATTCCGGAATAGCGGGTTTAGAGTACGATAGTGGTGGGAGGTTAGCACAGGTGGCTACAAGGACGAGTGCGTGGATAGGGTATAGGGAAATATGTTGTTTTTGGAGACCAGTTCCCTGGGTATACACGGCCAAAACGTGAGTGGGAGGGCTTCCGGAGTTGTCGTTGACTACGACTTCAACTTCGCGAGGAAGGCGGCCTTTAGGGCATTTGGCAGAAGTCTGCTGAAGCATATAATACATACTATGATAGTCGATATTTAGTTTAAATTCAACTGATAAAGTGAGTTGAGAAAAACGCTTACTCTTCGCCGATATCATGGATTTTCTTTTGAATGAAGTCTACGGAAATTTTGGAAAGGTCGGGTTCGATGGCGGCAATAGCAGCTGGGTTAACCTTGCGGAAAGCAGGGCGGCGCAATTGTTTGGGCAACGAGGTAGACTTTGGACGTTGCTCATTTAGGTCAACTGCTTCCATCATGGATGTAAGGTCAAAGACACGAGTTGGGGCAACAATCGGCGCTGCATGACTGGTGCGACGTGCCGCCTCGCGGGTCGCGTGCCAGCGCGATTGACCTAGACTAGAATTTTGGAGACGAAAACGCTGCCGGCGCGTATGCGTGTTATGGATTCTTCCAACTCTATCAGAAGAAGTCAAGCTCACGTTCTCATCATTGACGGCGGGGAATGAGGCGACTGAGGCTGAGACCATAACGACGCTTGGGTGAAAGTCGAGAGACAAAAGGAAAATGGAGATCTCAAAGGGAGAGGGGTTGGGAAAATGGGAAACCGATCGTCGATTTTGAGATAATTCGCAGCAAACCAGTGCAGCTTTAAGAAACACTGAGTATTCTAGAGAATCTGCCGGGGAAAAGTCACCGCCAGGCTCAAAGACGAGATTGAAGGAGAGAAAAAATAATGAGGACAATGGGACCCCCTTGTGAGTATTAGTATGTAGTAGTAGTAGCCTTTGTAACTTCTGGGATGCTTGGAGTCCCTTTGTGCGCAAGGCCTTTTTAGAACCTCCAGCGTGTGAGATTTTAGTAGATAGTAACCACCAGAAAATATCGCTTAGATTCAAAAGGAGATCAGCCCATTGTGCTGAAAATATGCTAGTGCGAAAATTGCAAACCACGTGGCTGAGTGTGTTCAAATCAACAAAGGGGGGTATATTATCCTTGCTTCTAACCTTGTACAACCCTTCAAGTGGCGAATACACTTGTCAACCACAAAGACCACAATACGATAAACCTTGGGCATGAATAGTTCATTCTGGGTCTGGACGGGGTGTGAAAGGGGTGCCAGCGAGCTTATGTAAAACTACACAATACAATGTCGAATCTGTTATCACTCAGTACTCAGTAGCTCTGGTTGCCATATTTCCTGAGTCGGGAGTCGGGAGGCGGGCATCTCGAAACCATGCCCAAACCCGTAAGGTCATTCGGCAATCTGACTCCGAACCAATATCTCAACTCTAAATCCCAACTCGAAATTAGATGCTTGAAATTTAGGTTTTCAAGATAAGAACACTGTCTTCCCATTGTTGTAATTTTCTCAAGAACAATGGTTTTTAACACAGAATTTGTGAGAACGAGAGTTCGAGCCATTTATGAAATTTATATTTACTGGAAAAATGTCTCAGCAGTTTTCTCGCAAAACTGATCGTAACCATCTCGTATATTATTTCTTGAGCGGATGCGCCTTCGACCTGCCGCGCTTCCGCCGCCGGTGCATGTCCGAGGATGAATGCGCGTGACGTAACAAAACTTGTAGTAAGCAGGTCACGTGAGTAAACGCGTCTCGTTTCGACTTCAACATTCATTCAGATCTCATTTACGTTCCTTGAAGTCAAACGCCATAAAACAAAGCTAATCAAAGTACATGGAGTCTGTTCAGACGACACCTCCTAACTGTCGTATCTTGAATAACTCACCGGCTCTACATTCCTTGAAGGTAAACACACTCTTTACGTGCTCTCACACGCTCTCATCTGGCGTTTATAAATAGCGACAGCAGCTCGTTCAGCTTTGCAAACGCAATGGAATCAAGGCGTCAGGAAAAAATACTGAGCTCATAGGAAGACTCAAGTCCCATGCATCCGATATGTCTGACATAACCCCTGGAGATGGCGACAAAGAGAACAAAAGAATACCTTTGTCTCGACCCAGTGAAACTTGGAGTGTAATTGAAGAAGATAGCCGAGAAATAAAGACCATGCGTTTGGAGTTGAAAAACATTCGAGAAGAGGTGGAACAAGAAATGCCAACGCAATCTACCCTTAGGGGGTTTGGTGGATCCAGCTTCAACGAATATAATTCGGGTTCCACCAATTCCAAGAGTGAGGTTCTTTCATCCATTTTATTTACCGACCATTCCTAACATTATCATTAACCTTACACAAAGATTCAACTATAACATCGTCTTTCAGGGTTCTCGCGAACAGTTTGAAGAAGGTTGGTAACAAGATGTCGACCGGTCCTGCCCAAACTTCCGTTCAACCAATGTCTATCGATGAACTTGCTACGATGGAACAAGTACCCGAATTGACCACCCCAATAAAGACTCGGCCGTCTCCTCTGCCATCTCCTGCTACAGGCAACGAAAATGATACCCGTGACGTGTCGATACGTGATTTGGGAGAAAGCACTATTAGACTCGTTTCCACCGCCATTTCTGTTCCATCTCCCCCTGCTCTTCGTCCGTTTACCCCTACATTTGAAGCCTGTTACTCACCTGAATCCCAAGCTAGTCCATCACGACGCCGCATGGCATTGGACGATCCGTCTTTACCTGGTGCCTTTCCTGGGATGATTTCAACGCCTTCTAAGCCAGATTTACAGACTCCAGCCCCTCCTTCATTTGTCTTTGGCTCGCCCGCCTATCAAACGTCCAATACACAATTCCATTCAGCAGCTGCCTCCGTTCTCGCTGAAATGAACGCGCGTTTGGGTCTTACCGGAACCACAAACGAAGTTGGAATAAACATATTGGACAAGAAGAATACGCAAACCTCCCTATTGACCCCGCTTTCCTCCCAGATGGATAAACCAAAAACGGATATCACGCATAAATTCGACAAAGTACATGAGCAACAGTTCCAACAGATGGAAGGAATTGGTGATTGGTATGCTCGCAAACATGAGAAAGCGATGGCAGAGGACATACCAAATAAGAAACGCAAATCCGATGCTTTGGCTGGTCCGAGCAAGAGAGTAGTTCGTCCTTCCAACGGTCGACGTAGCTCAAGAGGCCAAGCATTGAGAGTTGTTAGTCAAACAGTTGATGAACACTCCAAGGAACGACAGGCCAAGCGACCAAAGATCAGCTTCGTTGACAAACCCGGAACTGTTCAAATTCGCGAGAATGCGCCAGAGCCAAAAGTAGACAGTATGGAAGGCACTGAAAATCAACAAACCGAAGAAGAAAAGGAAAAAGAACGCAATGCGATCAAGAAGAGATTAGAAGTGTCACGAGCTAGAAGACGGAGTAGTATGGGTAGAGTTAGCGTAGGGGCAAATAAGCCAGCTTTAATTCCCAATCAAGGTAAGTATTGTTCTTTCAACTGAGGGATTTACTTGAAAATTTTATTTGTTTTTTCAGCTAAGAAAGGAATCGCAACTAGATTTGGCTTCCTGTCCTCTGCCAAAAATCTTGTCAAGAATGTGTGGAACAGGGCAGGACCTCAAAAAGAAGAACCTAAGCCGAAGTCCGCCGTACCCGTCCCTATCCAAAAGAAAGGAGGTTCCGGTCCGATTCCCAGTACGAAGGTTGATCTAGCGAAGAAACCTGCATCTTTTACTGCTCCTACGAAAAGTAATGGGTCCCTTCCTGCGAAGAAACTTTCCATTAGAAGCAGCACTGTATCGACAAGCGGCACCAACCAATCGCGCACTAGTACCGTCTCTTCGACTAATAGTGGATCCCATCGTGCAGCCATTCCATCGTTTTCACGACTCAGTGCCCTTGGACGCACAAGCAGTTTGATCCGTAAGGAAGGGTCAAATGCCAATAATACCAATGGGACCCATCGAAGTCAGGGCGGTTCGGCCAATTCGATAGGATTCAAAAAACCCGGAGGTATAGCTGCTGGAAGTGGAAACACACGAACAAGTGAAGTTTCGAACCTCAGCGGTGCTTCACGTAAGAGGACATCGACATTACTGGCTCCTACGGCTAGTTCCCTTGCCAGGATGCACCAGACCGTTAAGCCGCCTTCTCTTTCTGCTAAGGTGACTGCTAATCCTCCTTCGACAATGAAAGCGACTTCCGACCCTGCTCCGACTCCTAGTCGTATACCGATGTTGGCCACAGCGACACCGCGACAAGTCAGTAGCAAAGAAGACAACAATACGACGATCGAAAGAACACCGGGAACTATATTCACTAGCGGACCTCCAAGCTTTCCTCCTGCTAAACCGACGGGTATCAATGGAGGTCAGACGGCTGCACCGAAACCTCGCCCTTTACCGGGTCGACGCCCCCGGATATCCCGCTCGCGGGTTATCGCTAGGGTTGGGGCGCAGCGCATAGCGTCTCAGCCTGAAAAGTTGAACCCTAACAATGGAAGAAGAAGCCTGAATACAGCGAAAACTCGAGGCAGTCTTGGTGTAAGGGTATCTGGTATTGGGAGTAAAACGCATACTCGCGAGTCCCTTGCTAACCATCGTAAGAGGTTGTTGAGGCAAAGTGAGATAGTGAGACGTCGAAGTAAGATGAGTTCGATTGGGGCGGTTGCACCTGATATTGGGGGCCAAAAGCAGGGAGCAGTTTCTTCAGATGAAATGGAGGAAGATTGAGGCGTTTTTTGTACACAAAATCAACTTGTTATAATTATGTATTTTTTTTAGAAAGCCGTGTTTTTTTAGCCTCGAGACCAGGCAGCGTGACTCCCCGGCCCCTTATAAATAGAGAGTGCTTAGCTGTATATAGCCTGGGGTCTCGAGGCTAGAACAGATAACTAACTCTAACTTTGAGGGAACAAGTATGCACGTATGCCATGTCTGACACCAATTCACCATCAACTGCTGGCTTTTCGGCGAAAATATGTATCGAGTCTTCACCGTGATATTCATCCCTCCAACGATGTGGCTCAATTGAAGGATTTAATTAAACAGGAGAGCCCACATAGCTTGGGCTCCTTTGACGCACCGATGCTATTTCTTTTCAGGATTAATGTCGCCGCGGCCGACTTCGACGAGATCCTCAGTGAAGCGATGGCTCCATCTGAGGTACCAGATGCCCAAAAGCTGCTACCGCTTTGAACAATGTCCGAAATCTTTGACATGGTGCCCCCACATGACCATATTCGCATAATCGTGCAGCTCCCAGAAGGTGAGCATACAGTTTTGGGTCCAAGGAGCCTTCTACTCATTTCTGCTTAACCCTTCCTCCTTTATCCTGCACCCTTCCTCCTTGCGACCCTACTGGCCTCTCCCCGTAGAGTCATCCATGCGACTAGGATCGATTCAATACCACGGATTTAATGGCCTCGTTCAACTTCGGCAGGGTTACCTTCGGACCTTCCCCACTAAGAGCAAACCTCCTTCCGAGCTCGCCCAACCGAGCAAAATCCCAAAATACCTAGCTGACGGCTTCCATTATAGTTGGCTCCATCATTCAGGCGGTTCCCATCACGCTCCTTCATCCTGTCTTCAATAAATTTATAGACAATTGCGAAAATTACCAGCCGTCTGCGGATGATCATTCCTTCGTTCGCGACCTTGCGGTCGGCGGAGCGGACAAAATGAACCAGTTCTACCCATCCGAATCGGACCGTCAAGCAGAATTTATTCAGATTTGCGAATGCTACGGCCTCGAGTTCCAGACCGACTGCGATATGCGTTGTCAAGGGTGCATCTATTGCCTTGGGGAACTAACGTTAGACATGGGTGCGGGGGACGCAGAACCAGTAATCCAGGCTGCCTGTTACTGTTAGAATATGAGTTACTTCATGTATCTTACCTAAGCCACCGCTTAATACTACTCACCTTTTCTGTGTCCGCTACATCGTCGAGTCTGGGATTCCAATAGTTACTATACATCTCATTTGCAGGAGCGTCAGGATCTGCTAGTACTTGATTCGCCCTTACCATGCCTTGGGTTATATCTTGCTGGTTAGCTTTTCACCAATTACCCGAATTTCGTCCTCTAACGAATTTTTTTTTCACCAGGTCCAACTCTCGGCTTCTTTGGCCTCGTTTTCACCAACTGGACGAACATTCAAATTCTTAATTCTCCCATTCGCTTTGACTACCACAACGGGCTCGTCGAACGAGAGATTCAGCTATTACTTCGCACCCTAAACCCCTTCCTAAACCCTACACCCTATGCTGGTCGCGTCTTCGCGCATTGGCCAGATCTTTTTGAACGTGCCATCGCCAACATCAACTCTCGTTCTACTCCTATTTTGGGTACTTCACCCCGCGCTATTCTTTTCGGCCGTACGGAGAGAGATCTGGGTGTGTCAGCACTTTTGGATGTCAACCCGGATGCTACACTCCGCTTCGTTTTCCTAGACCTGGATCGCGACGAAGCATCGCGAATCTTCTCAGAATACCAGTCACGCTCGAAGCAGTATTTTGACAGACGCGCCAGAACGGTGGAGTTTTCACCTGGCGATCTAGTCTTGGTTCTATAACTCGAGTCTAAAGAATAACTTAGATGCGAAATTCAAACTTTCTCCTCCCTGGTTCAGTCCCTTCGTTGTTGATAGTTGTCGCGACAATACATACACACTCCGCACTGTATTGGGCCAATTATCTGCCGACAAGTTCCATGCTGTTCGTTTGAAGAAATTTATACCCGGTGTTGCTGGTCCCGAGACTCCGTCGGGTACACAGCTTTCTGCTCTTGCTGCTACAGGCGATGTTGAGGACAACCATGTAGACCAGGATGATGATATTTCCGATTTTGTGGCTGCATGTTCAAATAATGGCCCAGTGGATGAACCTTCCGATATTGTCCCTCCTCCCTCCGCGCTGATGAAGTCACCCCGAGCGTTTCTCATGATTCCTCTTCTGATATTGATGTTTCTACTTCTGTCCCTATCGCGCAGCGCCGTACCTCTAGGGTCGCCGCTCAGCATCACAAGTTTATTTCCGCTCGTTAATTTTCTTTTTCTTTCACCAGGCGTTCTGCGTTTTTGTCTCTTATTAGGGGGTGTGTAGAAGTCTAGTGTACGCTATACTACGAGTGATATGTGTCACACACCGGGAACTGGGATATACATCTCCCTTTCTGCCTCCGACTTCCACAACCAAGAGGCAAGAAGGGACTCTCTATACAAGGGTGTGACCCGAGGTTTCCGTGCTACTCTTGCTACACAGTACACTTCTCTGATCGATAGGATACGTCATAAAAATCGAATATGCCTCACAGCCGTTGCCAGACAATTTGATTTTCTTGGGGAAGTCGGGTGGCAGTGAGATATGCGTCAAGTTTGTTACTTGGTATTTCAAGGAGGCACACCTTGTTTGTGCTTCGTTAGGAGTGGCGCCGGCATTGCACGGATTCGAAGAGTTGTGGGGGTTCATGGTGGTGATGGAGTGGGTTGGCAAGGAGTATGAGATACTGGAAAAGCTTGGCCGCTCTTTTGTTTATTCTTTATGATTTTGTCTCCTCTTCCCCTAGCCCCACCTGTCACCTTCTATAAGGGGCCGCCGCGGGGAGTCACGTTTCTTGTGTCCGTTTTAGTCTAATTGTAACACTAATTTGTACTTACATATGTGCAAGTTTGTCGACTTTCGAGTTACTTTGGTTCCATTTCTCGTCGCCCGGGTTAAATATGGACCTACAGACAAACGGTGTGTTACATCATCGTGTTGCAAGCGTTTTGTGGATGTGTTTGCTACACTGTCGTGTTGATGTCCCATCGTTCGAATCTGTTGGCACAATTCGCATGCAACAACCGGTACGAATTTGGACATGAACAAGATATTCCTAGTATAGGTTGAAAGGCAATTCCTACCAGCAACATAACTCCACTACCATTCGTTTTTCTCAAAATCAAAACCCGGGCACGAAAGCATGGTCCTTATCTCCTCCTCTCGCATTACCAATAAAAACAAGGAAAACGCTCGCATAAGTTTCGAGAACGGGACCGGGACGAAGGGGAGTGCGGTTCCGCGAAAACGGACCCATGTTATTCACCCAAAGACGTGTTTAGTCCCAGCAACACGGCCTGAAAGCCTTTGTTCTCTGTTAAGAGAGTATTGCAGTTTAACCACAAATTTGTCAAAAGGAGTAGATTTACGGAGGAAATTGAGACTGCCAAAGACGTTACGGCGACCTGTATTCCGTCCCATCGCGTCGCAGTGCCTCACTGCAGTCGATCCGGGATTGGCTGGCGTACCCCTGGAATATATACAGCAGGGACTAAAGGAGAAATCTGAGAGGTAAACTCTTCGCGCACTATCGTAAACAAATTCACTTGTATTGATTGATACGCTAGATTATACAATGCCACATTGAAGATCGCTCCCAAACAGACTAATGGTAGTTCACTGCCGAAAACAATGGAAGTCACAGTACTGGACGACTCAATTGAAGTTCCTACACATATCTTGGCAGTATATACGACGCCTGATGGTGCTTCAAAAGGGCAAATATCCTTTCACCCCGCCCATTCCATCGTTCTAGTCTCCCAATGTGCTCATGTCCCACCAGTGACGTCGTCCCCCTTGCATTCCTCTTCTGTCGACAGCAAGACATTAGTTCTTCCCATTCTTCCAATGTGTTTACCGAACCTGCGTACTTTCCCCCTCCTTTTGCGCTACCTTTATGCTCACCGACGCTCTGAGATTTTATCGGCATTACTCCCTCTCCCAACGCATAATCTTTCAGTTGACGAAGCGTCTTTGAAATTAGTCTCAGCGTGCAATGCACCAACTCTGCTTTCCTTGATTTCCTCTGTCTATGGGCTATGGAGCAATGTCGCGGCCTTAGGTATTTCCGAGAAGTCCCTCTGGGAGGTCCTCGACTTCTTATGGGAAGCGCTGCTTGCAGCGCTCGAGTCGAAAACGAAACCTAAAGAAGTCTTGTAATCCTGACTTGGTGTTGGAATTGTATGCTTCACGCCCGCCCGCATATGCTGCCTTCCCTTTTTCTTTTACCACAATGGACAACGCGTATGTACTGAGTACTACTGGCACCCTTTCTTCGCTGCTTTTGACATTCTTCATGGGTATGACGGAAGCTCATACTGTCTCCTTTCATTGATTATATTACCACACTTCACTCTGCCTAAATGCAATTTTTTGTACTTTATATGTCGGAATGAACAGATATAAAGGTTATGTTTGAGCATTGGTTCTCCGTACCCGATACATAGCTATGAATCAGAAAAATCCTAGCAGCCAAAGAAAAAAAAAAAGATGACGACCGCAGGACTCGAACCTGCAATCTTCTGATTACGCTGCTGACAATCGAAGTCAGACGCGTTGCCATTACGCCAGGCCGCCAACGACGTATCACTGCAACAACCGCCCCGAGACATGAAATGTGCTTTTTGTAACTCCAATCCCAACATTCGAAACGAGAGCTTCGACAGGTTCCACCAAATGCAACATTGAATCACTTTTTTTATGACAGATAATCCAATTCACGCAGATCATATTATTGAAGCTCCGATTCACATGACATCCTTCACCAGCCCGGACCCGGAAACAATATTGGGACCCAATAAGGAGGGGAAACAAAGTATATTTCTGTCAAACGAATTGCTAGTATTCAACTAATAATCTTTAAGAGGGCGACAGACTACTGTTTAAACTCGGGCTGTCCTTTCTTCTGTTTGGTCTCATCAATAATGGTTTGAAATCTCACTGTTCTTCCTTGCCGGATAATACAATATTCATGGTTCTTCTATTTGGCAGTCTTATACGTGATTATATTGTCTGCTGCCTTAGATTTAGTGCCACCGGAAACACCGAAAGGCATCGTCGCGTTTTGTAACATTGCCCCCGGCTTGGTGGCCAAAATCGGTTGGCCGTACGTCTTGCAGGGAAGAATACGGTACCGTATGAGGTTGGTAGGGTGCTGCGTTTTGAGCGTCGCGGGAATGCTGGTATGTATTCCTCTCCTGACATACAAGCCTCTGCCATTGTGAAACCCCGATGGTAGACTATATCTATTTTCGACGGACTCGGAATGCGGTTATTAGGTATTGCATTTGCCTCGTTTTCTTCAGGTAATCTATCCAAATTTAGGATGAAACGGAAACAAGACTTAAGAGCGTTTTTAGGTCTTGGGGAACTTACATTCCTTCAGCTCTCGACAAGATATCATCCTCTTTCAGTAGCCGGACACGCAGTGGGGTCAGTCCTTTTCTCCTGCTAAGCCAAACACTCATTTTCTAAGGTTATACCTTTAGATACTTTGCGACTGGTACCGGCGCAGCTGGTTTGGTAGGAGCCGCTTTATGGTGGTTTGTCCGTTCACTGGGTGTCCGTCTGGGAACTGGTCTATCCGCAGTAAGCCAATGCAAGACTCTTTCCAAGTCGAAAAAATCTCAGCTTTTCCAGATTCTTCCTTTTGCCATACCGTTCACATATTTATTTTTACTGCCTCGACCTTCTGCATTTACCTCGCCGGGAGTAATACTTGAGCATGAAGACCATGCCGATGTTATTTCTGGGGCTAGTGGTTACGCACCTGTCCGGACTAATGACGAACCCGAAGAAGACCATGCTGGAACTTCAATCCCTCATGTTACTTCTCCAACTAAAGTCGCTCTGTCTGCAGGAGAAAAGTGGATTTTGCTGAAACCACTCCTTCTGAAGTACATGTTACCTTTGAGTAAGACTTTCGCAATGCAGACTCGTCTTGGGATGACGCTGATATCTTTTAGGCTCTGTTTATTTAGTGCGTGTCCGACAATTTTGCATTTTGAGTAAATTTTTCTTATATTCATTACCAGCTTGAGTATACAATTAACCAGGTGAATTCGTATCTTCCTTTATCTTTGTTCTCTTGTCTAAATACATTTCAAATTCTTAGGGCGTATCTCCAACCCTAATTTATCCTATACCCTCCCCTGAGAAACATCCCTTCCTAAGCCATATCATCCAGTCCCTTCGTGACTATTATCCCTTGTGGCAAGTTAGTCTATCAATAACTGATGAAATTAAACTTCTGTGGTGCTCACCCGTCCTAGTTGGTGTATCAGACAACTGTCTTCTTGTCCCGTTCCAGCATTTCACTAGGACTTCCTCCTATTCCCTCAAAGCTGTTACCACTACCTGCGGTGATACAAGCGTTCATCCTCTTGACGTTAGCCACAGAATCTGCGATAGGGCTTTTCGACTTTGGCAGCGAAGAATTGACATTCTTTGTGGTATTAACTTTGATTGGCATTGAAGGGATTTGTGGAGGCCTGGCCTAGTGCGTCAATCGCTTATTAGCTTGCTTAAAAAAAAAAACAAACATCTTTGACACAAATTCAGCGTCAATACCTATTTTCACATAGGCCAGGAGAATGACCCTACTATTGATTTCGAGGATTCTGGAGACGAAAGATTCAGACAAGAAAGAGAATTCAAAATTGGATCGATAGGGTTCTCGGATTCTTTGGGAATCTTATGTGCTTCCTTATTGGCGGTGCCCACTGAAGTGGAACTTTGCAGAGCCCAGGTGCGACGAGGGAAACTACTGTGTAAAGAGCTTTAGAGTATATATATTGTACAAACTTATTATGAGAGATACTATCTATAATACATAATTTATACACACCGAGACATCGTGGGAGACTGACCCGCCAGCCAACTTTTGAACCCGCCCAATCGCGCACCTTTACTAGTAGTTGTATGCCTTTGGCGCATAAAATCGGTGGGTTCTTATTGTTGAAATAAAATAAAATACTTCTCTAATTCGTTTTTTTAGGGTCGCTTCTGTTCTGTCCCGAATGCGGGACATTGCTTGATTTACCCGCTGACGACGAAGATAAAGTCATTTGCGACCAGTGCAAGCATGTCGAACCAGCCTCTTGTAAAGCGTTTTCCCTTTCTACAGTCATCAATTCTTGGGTGATAATTCCGGTCTAGCGTTTGAAAATATTGAAATTATAACAGAATCACATCCTGACGCGTTCCCATCCGCCTTGAGACAAGCTCGTAAAACCCAGACGAAAAAAATAGATCAACTTGACGCAATGGAGAAGGTATGTTACCTTACCTATATGAAACCGTCACTTTTTGCTTTTTATTGAGCTTATTGCTAGGTTTTGGAACAATGCCCCCAATGTGGTCATGGCGAGGCTTATATTAAACAACTGCAGGTTCGTAATACGATGCAGTTTGAAGATTTTGGGACTAACCTGAGTCGGCTCCAAACCTTCTTAGTTACGAAGCGCAGATGAAGGATCTACCAATTTATATACAGTGAGTATCGTACGGCCAGTTATGTTTTTATTGCTAACGCATCTTTCTAGTGTGTATCTTGCAAATACGGATGGCAACTTAATAACTAGACGTAGCTAAACACTCGCGCAATACTTTACAAAGACATAAGGCAAAATTACATTCGATATTCTTACAGGCACTTTATTAATCGCAAATTTCATTACACCAATCGAAAGTTTCCCAAACAGACCGACAGCGTGTATAAAGTCATGGAATCGACCCCGTATAATGTATACCAGGAACACCCGCAAGACCCAAAGCATCCATATATTCAATCAATTTAGTCCCGATAGCTTCATGCCCTAGACGATATTATATAAGATATGGAGTGTAGTGATTAAAAAAAAACTTACCTTCACTCGTTGGATGAGTGCCATCACAGGTGAGCTCTTTGTGTATCCATCCATCAGTTGGAATATGGTACAATTTTACACCACTAGAATTGGCATCAGCCCAAGTTTTAGCCAATTGTTTCACCATGTGTTGCACATCTGGTTCATACACAGCCTTCCTCGCATTGGGATCAGTTGGATCATGGAATGAACCGAACGGTGACTGAGCTGAGTCAACAATTGAGAAGTCGGTGAAGAAACGAAAATACGAACAAGGACGTGAATTCTCTTGAGCTCATTCGAATGGCTATCTCTCAATCGTGTTAGGAATGTAGCGTAATGTTCTAAGAATTCATTCTTATCTCCACCCCACCCTTGATCGTTTGTTCCTTAAAAAGAAAAGAAAAGGTTAAAGGAAGAATCCTAGTGTCCAGTAGTGGTGTATAAATGGCAATACACCGGCGACTCACCAATGCAAATGAATATGTCATGAGGGGTATATTTGGATCGTTCCTCCCATCCTCCTTTACCCGCCATACCTTCCCAAAAGACATCCTCCATTCCCTTCCAATCAATGTCTTCCTCACCATCATGAGTTGGAACAACAGCCGGTGCGTCGACGGTTTTTAAGCATATACCTAGATAAGCGTTATTATCAATTCCTGCAAAAGGTTAGGTATGAAGTACGTGCCTGGATACGCCACCATTTCTAATCGGGCGTCGACTCCATGGGCCCTTAAAGTGCGAACAGCAATGGAACCAAATGCTTGATAGCTGCCGTGAGGGAGAACGAGGCCTCGGTATAAAGGGGTAAAGCCTGATACAAGCGAATCGCCGACGAAGAGCATAGGTCTTGGCGGAGAAGCAACAGCAGGTGCAACAATGGGTCTGGCATCTGTCTGAAGATTGATTAAGTAGCAAGAGGGGGTACAACAAATCGTCTAACAAGGTTCAAAACATAATCACGTACGGTTATTATGTCTATTATTTGTAGTTTTGCACCCCAATCACACAACATTATTGTTACGTCTCGAAGTCTCTCACCACCGCCAGATTCGATGGGATCAGCTAAAGCAGTAAGTTTTAGAGATCGTTTGCCTTTGACGAGAGCGGTCCGGGTGACAGCCTGAGAGCCGAATCTCCACAGAACATTGTGGAAATTATTTCTTGACACTGTTAAGCCACCTAACTCTACCGTGATAGAACGACTTGTAGTCTGGAAGCACAGGGACGATCCGCACCAGTGCGTGATATATCGATCTTCCCCAGACAAGTCCCAGCGACCGTGAAATTGAACTTCGGGAGATATGTCAGGTGTACTTGGTGCTTTCGTTTCTTCTGATGGCTGCAGAGCCATTGGGAGTACGGCTGGGGTGGAGTTCGGGCTCTAAAGACCCAATAATGAATGTTCTATCCTTCTGAGCGCTTGTGAGCAATCTGTTTCTGTCGTTGTTGACGAACTGCAGACAGGCAAATCTAGCTTCTTCGTTTAGATATGGATCATAAAACAGATTAATTATGGATGGACAGCCTGTCTTGTTTTCCTCAAGTTTTCAGGTGCTGGCTTCGCATAGGACGTCATTGATCACATCTGTAGCAGGATTTTCTTTTGAACCGGACTTATCAGATAAGGTCTTAAAGTCAGTTTTTTTTTTACAGGAATTTAGTTTTGATTTCAAGATTTGTTGCTGCTGTTGTTTACGATTCACAAAAGAGATAAAGAAATTACAAGAGAAAACGGTCACAACTTTGTCACGACGTCGAGGATCCAAACAAACCATGTTTCCGAGTACACCTTTCCTTTCAAATCTTCCTTATTCCCAGCCTTTCAAACGGGCCGCATTGGGTCTTTTCCACGGAAAGACAAAATTATACGGAAACAATGTCCCATTTTCTAAACACAAAACACGCAGAACATGGCTTCCGAATTCGCATAACAAACTCCTGTACTCCGAAATAATGGACAAAGGGATAAGAACCGTGGTTACTGCCCGAGTCCTAAGGACAATCGATAAGGTATTGAATATTAGAATAACCATTGATGCTTGATCTTAACCTTCTTATCAATTAGATGGGTGGTCTGGATAATTATCTCCTGAAAACAAAAACGGATTCGTTAGGTTATGAAGGCATGCGACTAAGAGTCATGATCCGAGAAAGAAAACGACAGTTAGAGGCCTCGAAAGATGCTCCATCATCTTTATAAGTATGTGCTCTTAAACCATCAAACGTTCATGACCCCCTTACAATGCCGCTATGTCAGTACGTAGATTTAGTATCATACCAGAATATCCGTACTGCCTAATATGGCGAGTTTATAATCATGTATTATTATATGGCAAGTTTCACGATTAAGCGGGCGATATCCTAACTAACTATATACACAACTTACTCCAGTCTATCTCTTATTCCAATTTGTCCTATTGACCGTGAAAGTTCGTGAGAAAAGACCAAAAGATGAAAATGATTACTGCAGAACGAAGCAATATGTTTTCGAAGTGAGAAAAGGGATACAGATTAAGAAATTCGAAGTGCGATGCGAGTTTTGGCGTTGTCTGTCGTATCACGAGATTGAGTGGGGTGTATTCGGTCTGCTATGCTGTCCAATTCTCCGTTTCCACCAAGACCTCCCGCTCGATTGTGCCCCAACACTCGGGACGCCAGTACTACTGCCAGCATCATGCCCCAATTCACTTCCACTTACGCTAATGCGTTGGCTTGAGTCAAACGAGCCACGACTTGTTCCGTCGGTTCCGAGCCCTTCGGAAGTCGTCGAGTTTGAGGAATTATTTTTGACCAGTTTAGGAACATGTTCATATGTGGCATGGTAAGTAAAGGGAGATGACGTATCCAAGCTCGTTGGGAATGGGTTGAAGATAGCTTCTATCAACATCTCAGTGTGATTTGGTTGCCTTGTTGGCTCTTTTGTTGGTGGTGGACTGGGAGGATCCAAATGCCGAACTTCCTGAGTCTTATTACCTCGCCACCGTTTTTTAGGTTTTACAGGAGGTATGCAGATTTGTGGAATCACAGGTAAGTCTCCTGCTTCAACATCCTCGTCATCGACACGAAAGATCTCTGGAAGAATGCTGTCTAACCACGGATCCTCGTCTAAGCCCGAAAATATTGGCGGAGCCGGGACCTTTCCCTTGTTAACAAAGTCCGTTAAATTTGCCTTGATTTCTTCTTTTCGAAGAGGAGGGGCACGATAATTCTTTTCTCCTGACATTTGAGTAACTGTAAGAGTTAGCTGATAAAAAAGACCGTCAGAACCAAGCTTATTTCTGATATTTGATTTTATTGCAGTTTATATTACCTTTAAAAGTGCGTTGACCTTGCTGCGTCGCAAAAGGTATCTACGCGTTACGGGTCCGACGTTTGCATACTCCGCTAAGTTCAATTCGACATGACCAAGGCGAGGGTTGAGGGGTGCGCCTGGATCTCCAGGGATGACAAGCTTGTATACAGTCGTAATGAGGATTTCTTTGGTCCTATCGAGAAGGAAATTGGGCAAGGCTCACCTGAGTAACGGTTAACTTCAACGAACTAGGAAGGAGAGCCAATGACTCTTTTTCAATTGACATCTGAACAGCAGCATTAATTTCCGCTCCAAAAATTACTTTGAAATTCGTGAGGGGAAGATAAGGTGTATAGCCTCTCATGGAATTATTAAACTCAACGGAGGCCACTTCTACTTTCAGAGAAGAATCTTGTGGATCACTTCGAGACGAACTGTGTGGTGAATTCGATCGTGGCTCCTGCGAAGTATCCGAGACTGACACTTTCGGAAGATCGGCAGATGAGAGATGTGGTTGAGAAACAAACGGCATGTCGTTTTCCAGGTCGAGAGCTGATTCATCTGGTATAGATTCTTTTTGTTTTCCTTTTTCTTCCTGATGATCGTTATTTTTCCGCTTTTCCAGCTTGAGAGCGAGAGTACGCCCAAGGCTTAAGGGTTGCCCGTCGCGACTGACAGCTTGAAGATCTTTGAACTTCCACTTGATCCGAAATTCACCAGATATAAAAGGAACGCTTTGGAGTTCGTGTATGGCTAGATTGACGTGAAAGGTTGCGTGTTTATTGAAGGGTAGAAAATCGCGCAAGTGAGCGAAGCGTGTTGTGCTAGAATGAACACTAGGAGTTGATTGGGCCGATGGCGATGAGGACTGAGGATGGAGAGACATTCCGTTGATTATAGATAGATTCTACTTGAGTAGGAGCATGAAAAGAAAGAGAATAATGTTAAAATGCAACGTTATAGCATGAAGAGGACACCTTCACCCAAGGGGAAATTACTAATTCGTCATGGCCGGCCGGGCGCCTTGGACAGCTCGCCTATTGTCCCCATAGGAAGAACATTTGGAGACGTGTCCTTGTAATATTTCGGACCTTGGACGCGATAAGCACACAGCATTCGATTGGATGTACGTTATTTGCGACATAACAGAAACTTTACATCGTAATCAAAATTGTGGTTATATCATGTAATATCTAGTAATAATTCACATCCTATTATAATCCCTACACTCGGGCTGCAACTCAATTGTTTAAGACGACCTACTATTTGGTTTTAGAAACGTCGACAGCCTCAGACTGTGATCAAGCCCAAGACAACCAATAGCCGGCATAAACCTCCATAGTAGCCGACGATGCTTAGGAAGTTATGAGTCAATGAATCTGCCACACTAGATCGCCGAAAGTCTTTCTATTTTCCTTGTATATTCCTGTATACGAAAACGACTAAACCTCGTCGATACTTTATCAATCGGATATTTCAACGATCGACGGGTCGGTGAAGCTTGCGGGTGCCGTATAACGCGGAATGCCGTGGTTTTCCAAGTTCTCGTCCACGTCAAAAGCATTTCCTGGATATTCTTCGGATTCACATGAAGAGAACTCATCAACATCGAACACTGTTCCTCCGGGTGTAGTCACGGCTCTGGTTATACTACTTGAGAGCTTGTCTCGTGGAAGATGAATCTCAGAGAATTGTTTGGCGATTTGGTCCAGCGGAGAGCTAGGTGCGCTGCTGCAGCTGATATTATCGATGTCAAAGACTTCCCCATCCTCAGAAGGTATATGCTCGGAGGTAGCTTTTTTCTTTTTCTGACGAGTTCTTGCTGGTTTTCGACGTTTCTGCTTGGCCGAACTAGGCGTTGCACTTCCGAGATTCTTCATGTCGGCATCATCTAACCCACTCCCGCCTTCCCCGGTCGAGACAGAGAATCGCCTATAACATCCACGTATTACATCTCCCCATAAGGTATACGTTTTACACGCTGGACAAGTTCCTCCACGTGGGATAAGGGTAGTCATTTCATCATCATTTTTCGACGTCAAAAATGAATTAGAAAGACAAATCACATGAGCGTATGCGACGCAATTAGAATTTGGGCAGAGGGCGATCGATAAAGGGTTCTATTTTCGTACAAATATATAAGTAATCTTTCACATTGACAAATGCAATTAATCGAACACACCGCATGACGGATATGAATGGCTAAGTTGCATATCACGCAATGCTGGAACTCGTTAATGGACAATATTCGAAAATGTTTGGACGCATGTTCGGAGGTAAAGGCAGCTGTTTGAATTAGTCCGAGAACGAACCCTTTCATAATGGGTGCGTACCATCGGTGACATCGATTGGTTTCGTCCTACCAGTCCCGACTTGACCAGACTTTCCATCGACACCTTCCAATTCGATTGTACACGATAAACCGGGAGGAAGGGGTTGTGACTGTGACTTGCACACAGTCTCCCAATGCTTGACGGCTTCGGGTGTGAATAACTTAACATGTAAAGGCCAAGAAGAATATGGGTGAGATATAAGCATCAAATAGACCACTCTTCAACTATTGTGTAAGGATAATGCGTGACAAAATTAAAGTCTACGAAACACCCACGTAATATTTTGCTTTAGGGACCGTCCCTGTTCAATATTTTGACCTCGCAGATGTCTTGAGAGATGTGGATGCTGCCATGCCCATTCAAATTGCAATGCAGCAAGTTTGCTTGTAAAGCCATGAACAATCATAGACATTGCCCACGGTCTACCGCGCACTGTCTTCCAAGCCCCCTGGCTAATCTCACCATTATGTTGGCGAATTCGACGCGGTGGATGAGGTGTACTTCCGATGTATGTTGATGCAGATTTTGGCGATTTTAAAGATCTTAGTAAATAGCAAGCATAAAATGGTGGAATCGTGTGTGATATTAATGAGGATCTCGTTTTCTTGCTTGGTGATGACTCTGTAACGCCTTCAGTATTATCCATTCACAGTTTCACAAAAAGGAAATGCAGAACGCGGTTGGTCACATAGGTCACAGCAACAGAATATTCAAGTTTACATTCGACTTGCATTCGACGCGGATGAAAATTACTTTTTTCGTAGCATACGTAACGCCAACGCTTCTTCCTCCTCAAGCTCTAAAGCGTCCGAAAGTTTTTTATCCTTTTTCTGTCGTTTCGCAGCTGGAGCAGAGGGTTCTGCTTCGGACGACTCGGCTTCACTTGGAGGGAGGTCAAACTCCGGGGACACATATCCATCATCGTAGTCGTCCCCTGGAACGGCAAGACCAGCAGAACCTCCTCTATCATTGGCCTAAGGGAACAGATTTTTTAGAAAAAGCAAAAAGCAAAATAGTATATTTTTACCTCGCGCTCATGTTCTTTCCGTTTCCTCTTTCTCTCTCGCTTTTTAGCTCTCGCCACTTCCTTATCAAGGATGTCTGCTTCCTTTAAACGTTCTCGTTCACTTTCAGCAAATTTCCTTCCCTCGCCCAAGGCATCCCCCTCGTGGAACTCTTTGTCGTCTTGAAGTTCATATACTTGATGAGGATTTCCTTCGTCATCAAAGACC
Organism: Dictyophora rubrovolvata; assembly: GCA_029959195.1. NCBI lineage: Eukaryota > Fungi > Basidiomycota > Agaricomycetes > Phallales > Phallaceae > Dictyophora > Dictyophora rubrovolvata. The sequence goes on along the minus strand of CP114122.1, from coordinate 1,202,402 downwards.
AACTTCGTCCCCGCGCCTTTATATTTTAACATTGCCTTCTTAGACCCCATTTCTTTCTGTTTCCGTTTCGATACAGGCTCATCAAGTGCAGGTGGCGGCATGGCAGTATCTTCAAGTTCGTGGTCCGCGCGCTTTAGCGTAATGAAGTCCTCTTCCTCGTGGTCATTGGAATCATCATCGGAGTAATCGATTAGTTTATTGTAATGTTCTGAGAATATATTTTGATTTTTTCTTTCGAACATGCGATCGTATTTCGTTCGAACAGCATTTTGCTGGTCTATAGTCAGAACCTCCAAACCGAAAGTGACATAACTGCCCTACCGGTTTATGTTGCCTCGTGTCGGGTTTTGTGTCATCGTCCTCAGAAGAAGGATCTTCGCCCCCACTCTCAGCACTACTAGATAGTTGTTGAACCGCTAATGGTGCATTTTTCTTCTTCTGTGTTACTCCTTTGTCCAGGAACTTAATTTTAGGCGCTCCAGGTAAACCCAGCGATTCAGCGAACTTTTCTGCAGGCAGTTGATCCAATTTGAAGATCGATTTATCTTTTTGTAGATATACAGATTTCATGTAAGAAACAAAAGCCTTTTCAAAATTAGCGCAATCAGGCGACAAACCGTACGTAAGTGTGCTTACTTTTTGTCCAAGATACTTGAGTTCGGGGTCTTTGAATGCAAAACTTTGTAATTGGTGGGTAATACTGGAGATCTTGCTTTGTTTGGCTTTAATACGCTGAATTTCAATCCCTTTAGCTTTGAGGACTTTCATCGTCCCTTCTTCCTCGCTGGGTAACAGGAGTAGTAATCCTTTGCCTGCGCTCTCATATCGCGCGGTTCGGCCAACACGGTGAATATATGTATCTGCGTCTTCTGGTGCATCTAATTGAATGACCCAATCAACTGAAGGAAAGTCTAAGCCGCGAGCAGCAATATCTGTGGCAAAGAGTATTGAATGGGAAGACGATAGAAAACGTTTATAGACCGCCAGCCGTTTCGATTGCTTTTGCTTTCCGTGAAGGTGTAACAGTGGGATACCAGGTTGCAGCTTGCAGAAAGTTTCAAATACGAAGCGAACCTACCAATTTTTTTCATAAATGACGAGAACAAAACAGTAAGCAAAAATTACTCACTTGCTTCCCACTTGACATGAAAACAATAGCTTTTATTTTCAAGTGTGTTCTGATGAAAGAATAAAGGACATCAAGCTTTTGATGTAATTCGCATACCATATAATGTTGCTCAAGGTTTTTGGGGGTGGCGACAGATGAACCAGCTTCTTTGACATTGATTTTTTCTGGGTCTTTTAGACTAAGTCGTGCAAGATCTTGTACCGACTCAGTTTGTGTGGCTGAGAATAAGAGCGTTTGTCGGTTTCGGGGCAAATGTCCAACGATTGCATTCAATGTTCGTGTAAAACCCATATCGAGTATACGATCAGCCTCGTCAAGCACTGTTTAACAAGTGAGAAGAGCGATACGAATAATAATAACAGGCAGACATACCTAGTGTCTGCAGATTCCCGCACTCAAATCCACTTGTTTGGTCCATATGTTGTAATAAGCGTCCTGGAGTGGCCACAAGTATATTCATTCGCATTAATCTAGCGCTTTCCTCGCTCAAGTCGTTTCCACCGATCACTAAACCTGCCGAAAAACTATGATAACAGCCTATTCGCCGCAGCACCTCAAATATTTGCATTGCCTAATTCACATCTAAGACAAATATTATCACCCGCAACTGAAGACATACCAGCTCACGAGTCGGAGAGATTATCAGTGCTCCTAAACCATCTTGAGGGCCCCATTTGCGCCGGTATAAGAGCTCCAATACTGGGATGAGAAAGGCCAAGGTTTTTCCACTCCCAGTCCGCGCCGCACCTAAGACATCGCGACCTTTCAAAGAGATAGGAATACTTCGAGCCTGGATATCCGTCATGTCCTTGTAGAACGCCTTTTTAAGACCTGTACCATTTCAAAATCGGGAAAAAACAAAATAATAGAAATGATGACTTATATACCTTTCTTAGTCGATTCTGATATAGGTAATGCTGAGAATTCCGTTGTTCCGTCATGAAGTTCCTGTAAGGGCAACTCAATTCACCCGTTATTAATTACACTTTTGAAAAAACGTACCTACAAAGGTTTGAATGCCGTTTTCCAGCTCAGCTAAAGTTTTATCATCCTCTCTTCGTTTTTCTTGTCTACTTTTTGTCTTGAACGTTTTTGTTTTAGAAAGTCCTCCAAGAAGTTTCTTAGGCATAACTTGAGTAGGTGACGCTAAAACAGACTCCGTTTACATAATAACCGTTACATATTCTAAAAACACGTTACACGGGCGCTTAATTAACAATATGATTTCTGCTGAATCGATGGTCAAGCCGGTCCCGGGTCGGGCCTGACTGAGCTTTTGTCTTCGGCACGATTTCATCTGTTTTGTCTGTTTTTTATGGATATGAAGACCCGCGTACAGTTTCATGGACGTTGGAACTTGGATGGTGACGAACGCTACAGTACGAGTTGGTGCGGTTCCTCTTTAATCTTCCAGACAGCAAGCCGCTATCTGGATGTCGAATTGGGTGAACTTACTGCGTCGCGTAATAACTATCATAATATTTTATGGCACTATGGGTCGCAATCACTCGTGAAAACACTACCTGTCGCGGGTAAGCGGATGTTAAAGATTACACCCTCTGATCAGGGAGGGCCTGGGTATACAGGAGATGATTTACGAGAAGTCATAATTATGCTATGCGACTGGGGAGCAACTCTCCAAATTCTCTCGATTACTCCAGTGTGTATCACAGCTTTTATTATTGCCCAGAGGGGATATATAAACACAGTGTATTGTTTCAAGGCAGACGGCCAACCCATTTTCATCAAATCTCCACAAGCACAAGGGTCGTCGATTCCTTGGCCCATGCTATTTATTGGCGCATCGCAGGTTTCAGGATATTCACCTCCGTTTAGAGGACTTGTTCTTCCCTATGGTACCTTTCAGTCATTTGGCTCAGTTGTCGTACGCACTCTTCGGTCTCATGGTGTAGATGCTCGACTAGAAATGGTGGCATACCCAGGTATGTTTTGTTGTGTTTATGAATGAGTTTCGCTCAAAAGTTGGGTCATGTTAGGACTCTGCTTGACATCGATTGACTATGAGGAGGGAATGGTCGATGTTTTTTGGAAGGGGATACGTGGTCAAGGCGGCTGGGAGTCCCGGTCGCGGGATGCTCCTCATGACGTCTTTATATCCATAGGTATACTTAGAGTATATGGGTCTGATATACCTTGTCCTTATTCTCACTTGACAGGTTCCAATGATCAGAATTACTATGTCTCCAAGGATAATTTCCTAGAAACCTATCGAGATTTCCTTAATCGTTTGAGAGATGCATATTCTACAGCTTTGAAGCGCATCCATGTCATCGTAAGAAAATCTGAGTTAACTCCAAGACCCAAATTTAATATCATGTTTCTTTTTCAGTCTCCCTTCGGTTTCTTTACAGATCCGTCGGCACCATCCAAACGAAAGACTGTTTTCGAACCGGATGTCCAATGTATGGTGGAGGCGTTGGCCAAAGAATGGCAATCTCGCCCAGGTAATCCGAAACTGTATCATATTGCGACGGAGGGTTGGGTAAATAGGACGTTAACATGCGATGGATTACATCCAACTGTCCAAGGTTAATATGCCTTCTGTTTGCTATTTCATTTTGCCGGCGACTGATATGGCAATGGCTTTATAGGTCACGAAACAATCGGTCGTAAACTAGTCGATTACATAGCCGCATTAGATCTAGATGATTGCTGATTCAGATTGGTCGCCATTTTTATCCTTTTCGCTTGGGAATGCTTCGGTGTTTGGTCAATTTCAATGTCAGTGAACATATCATATGTTTCTTTGCTTACTCATGCTCATATTTAGATTATACAGGCAATTTTGTTTTCTGAGGAAGTTTTGTTTATAGGGCATTAAAAAATCTAATTTATCCGCATAATATATATACGTCGTGGACTGAATTGGTTCCGTAACGGAAACGCCGGGTCACCGTTTGAATATGATGCCCATGTCGTCATAACCTTAGGCTTTGTTTCTCAACTTCTGTCTTCGACAGTGATCATGGACACCATGAAAACCATTGCACAAAACAGGCTTATCCATGCAGTACAAGTTGGTCGAGAAACACTTATCGCTCGAACATACACCTATCCCCTCAAAGGGATTCATTACCTCCTGTCTCATCCAAATCTATATGCAATGATCGCGTCTCGAATAACGCCAACGATAATTTTAGGATTAATTATTACTATCACGATGTTTTTCGTCACCTATATTCCACAAGCTGCTGTATTGACACTGCTCAACGGACCTCTTGGTTTCATCAACGCAATTAGTTTGGTCCTTTCCGAATCTGCCACAATAACAATGTTGCTGGCGAGGAACTTCACCCTCAAAGAAACGTTGATAGACATTTTCGATGCAACGCTTGTCAGTGAGGGTCAAGACAATCTGGTTAGTAAAGGTAGAGAGTTAAAAGCCGGACGAGGGTCCAAAGAGACGAATGCACTAGGAAAAACACTCACCAGCCCTCCTTCCATGTATGTATGAGTATCTTATTCGATCAGCTTCGTCACTGACTATTACTTAATATATATCAACACAATATTAGGCCGCTTTTGCATCAGATGATGAATTACATCATATTACTTCCCTTAAATTTTATTCCTGTTGTTGGGACAACGTTGTTTCTGGTAACCCAAGGTGCAAAAGCGGGACCGTTCTTTCACGCGAGATATTTTCAATTGAAAAGGTATAATGAAAAACAACAGCATGAAGAGGTTGTGAAGGGTCGTGGTGGCTACGTAGGGTAAGCATATGTTTTTTGAACTAGGTACATAATTCTTCCAAGTCGACGCTTATCGTCGGGGCTCAGGTTCGGGACTGCCACAGTTTTGTTGAACCTTATCCCCATGGGTACCATTTTCTTCACTCTCACTTCCACGGTCGGAGCAGCTTTATGGGCTGCTGACATTGAAAAGGCTCACCAGAAAGGCAGACCATTGAGTCCGCAGTTAGCGGTGACGTCGTAGATTAGTCGAAATGTACATGATACGTAGCGAGTGATCATGTTGAGATATAGGATAATGCATCTTAGTTCATCAGTGGGCGAAATGACTTCTTTGAAGTTCCTCGCGCATTTCTCTTGTGCATCGCAAAACCAATTTGTTTGGCCGTTTCTAGTGCTTGTCGGATTTCGTTGAGCAATGTTGGCCATGGTGCCAGATACATTTCTGCGCTGGGTCGGAAGGTATATACCCAATCTAATGAGATATATATTTAATATAAACACGCTGTGAATGACGAGATAGCTCATGTCCAACCTTTGAGAATAAGCTGTTCGTCCAACGGGACGGGAGAAGAGGAGGTCGCTTCGGAAGAAATGAAATCGATGCCATTGCTCGATTTTGACTGAATGGCTCCTCGAACGACGACTAGCTTGAGGGCCTCTTTCAAGCGAGTTTTGATTTTGGACCGTACGAATCCAGTTTTATGGATGTGTCTGGGTAACAAAACCATGATAGGCATCGGAAGCGACTCCTTCTCTCTACAGATATCATTGGGAAATGCATAAGGAGGAGGAGCGATCTTCATTTGAGGATTGGCAGATGACATGATACGATGCAGCTCGTTGGAGTAACCCTTCTGTTTGTATGATAACATGTACTCTGGGTAATCGAACTTTTTGAGGACATCGAAAGGGTAACAATGGAGGGTGAACAATGCGCAACGATAATGTGGAGCACTACGGAGTAACTGCTGGGGAGTAAGCGAAGCAAGAGGATGGGAATCATTCAAAGCAGGTTTTCTGGAATGGCTATGATCATACGCCAGATGTCCGCACCGTCCAGGTAGAGTGCGCTTATACTATATAAATCCACATAATGAAAACACGACACAGAGAATCTCTTCAAGATCAAACCTTACCCGTAAACTTTTGAAACGATTTGCTTTAGGGAGGCGAGAAAGCTCCAAGCATGAAGAAGAAGGTTTGCTATACTCGGTGGCGGAGTGGCTGGATGTTGGCCGCACCAGTACTGGGAGGTTAGAAAGGAAGGAAGGAAGGGGGAAAAGGCGAGACAAGGCGAACAGCATTAGGCATGAGGCATTAGGCACTAAGTAGCTAAGTCCCTCTTTGCGGCTGGTGACCGTTGACCGGCGACCGGCATTAGATTGTTGAATCACGGAGCGTTGCGCGGTTGGTTTCCGAAGGAATAGTTTATGTAAGGGTAACTCGGAGTCCGGGACGAAAGCTTGTTCTTTGGTGACGAAGAAAGAAATATTTGGCATGTGCCGGTGTTAACGTACTGCTCTTTCATTGCTCTTTTGTTATTTGTCTGGTGAAAGAACTCGGATGGTCATTGTCTAGAATATTCCGGGAAGGCTACTTAGTGGTATGGAATTACAATAGTTGTGAATCGCATTCACGAGTGGTTTTTTTTTGAGATAAGAACAAGAGAATTGCTCTGAACTAGTATTATTCTCTACGACTCGATCTTGGTATAGCCACGGCGTAGATGTGTGACATGTGACATGTGACATAGCCGAAATCCACAATAGACCACAGGCTGACTCAGCGGCGGGTTCCGCTCCTTTGTCTCTTGGTGAAACCTTTCTTCACCTGCACTAGGAATAAAAAGGCTCTCGCCCTTGCTTGTCCAGGTTTTCCCATCAGCATATCATATCACCTCCTTCTTCTCATCGATCTTCTTTAAAAAAACACTTCGTACCTTTGCTCATCGCTTTGGGCAGCCCGGAGCGCTTTTTGTCCCAGCTCACGTCGCCGTCTTATCTCGCGAGCCACCATTCGCAAGCCACTCGACAATGACCTCATGGCAGTCCCCGAGTCAAAAACTCCAGAGACGACGTCTATTGAGCTGTACTGTGCGCAGTCGCCCTCTTCTCGCTCCAACACACAGTTCTCCCTCCCGAGATGTCTTGCCCGTCCAGCGTTTCGCCCAATTACCCCCGAAACCATAGCAGCTGTTGACCCAGTGTTGGCAGGTATTCCCCTCGGCTACATTCTTAACATGTTGAAGGAAGAAATTGGTCCAAGGTGGGAGATTAACCTGTTATTCTTTGCTATCTGCTGTCCCCGCTCATCTTTACCCCCCTGTTTTTTCTTTCACTCAAGACTTCACGAGGCCACAAGAGCAACACAGGCCATTCTTCCCGACGGTCCGTTACCTAACGAATTGCTAGTCCAATTCGATACCAGCCTAGAGCCCCCTACTCACGTTCTCGCCATCCGTTCGAAACAGAACAGAAACATGGTCACTCTTTACCCCTGTCATGCCTTGATTATGTCTACCGGCTGCGCGCATCTACCCCTCCTCCCATTCTCCCCAGCAGTCCCGCCTGAGAATGCTGAACCCCAATTCACTCTTCCGGTCGTCTATCTTTCCCTTCCTTCACCAGAAACGTTTCGTCCCATTCTGAACTTTCTCTACATGCGACACACTAGTGTTATTTTCGAAGAACTCCTTCCAATCGAAGACAGCCCCACAGAGCCCGTAATAGAATGGTCGAAAAGACAAGCGCACAAGTACTCCCGTGAAGAACTGTTGACCAACGCTCAGAAAATTTGGGGGCTTTGGGCTAATGCTTCCGCATTGGGCATATTTGACGATCAACTATTTACTGCCCTCGAATTCGCATGGGAAGTTGGTATCAATGCACTCGATTTGATTTTTAATGGTAGCACGGATCCGAAGCAAGCTGGGCCTGCCTCTTGAAGACGAACCTCGATTCTGATGAACGTGGCCTCTTCGCTTTTCGTTCTTTTGAGTTTGCATGGTCGATGCATTGCTGGAAAAACAAACTTTCCATCATGTCCTTTCTTTACTGCTGTACTGCAACGCCCATTTAAAACTCTAATAAATCTTCTAACCAGTATTGGCTATGATAACGATACCCGTAGGGCTCCATCGATTAATGGCTTTTCATTGGCGCTCAGCTGTGTAATGACCAGCTCATCCGCTCCAAAAGACCTCTCACGTTGGACCCACAACAGCGGCATTGCGCCGCAACAGGGCGGGGATTATGTAAGACCAGGAGCGCGGGAAAATATAACCAAAAGGTGGCTTCTTTACAGCGGGTTTCCTTTGGCGGTGAAAGCATATATAGAAATATCGCATTTTTCTTCGATACATCTAGGTTTTCAAAGTGTGGGAGTTTTTTGAATAGAGACTTCGCTTATGTTGTTTTCACGGATTTTGAATATGTAGTGTAGAAGTCCGTCGTATGCCAGTCACAGGTACATGTCACATGTCACACCTTAGAATACACGTCCTTCTCCTGCCTCCGACTTTCACAGTAGCAAAAAATATTTGTTTATGTAAATGACCATGCAGGTATAATTATGTACTGTAATTAATATTCCCCCATATTCCCCATATAAATATATACCCAACCGAAACATATTACAAAAAATAATATAGTGGAACAACCGACTAAACAAATAGTAACTTAAGCTTTTTGCGCAAATCTAGATCGGGACATCGCATTTGCCATAATGTTGTTCCTCCTTCACCAGAGTGAAGTCTTATGGCAGCCAGAGTCCCCAAGGAGATTGTAGGCGTAAGGGATAATAACACCAAATTTATGCCTAGAGGTCGTCAGATTGGATGATTCATGGCGTCCAGGACTTAATGAACTTGCCTTCATTCATTGGGAAGGCTTCAACCTCGTATTGGGCACTGAAATCGATATAAAAGGATGCTACAATTTGATCTTTTTCCTTTTCACTCCATCCACGAACATTAGGACAATTTCTCAAAGTTTGCCAATAATGGTCAAAATCTCTGACATCGACGTGCGGCGGAGATGATGATGGACCTTCTGTCGGAATTACAGCATCGACTAAAAATGGCGAGTCCGAGTCCAGAGTGATCAAGTCATCGCCTATCTAAATTTTACTGATTCTAAGCCATTTGAATCAATTTGTATGAAGATTTCAGTTCGTACCTTTTCTTCCGTTTGGGTTTGTTCAATATCCTAATTGAATCCTTCAATTTGAACAATGGCAAGAAAAGACTTGAAGGACTTACCTTTGTTTCTATCTTTGTCAAGTCCATTTCATAGACGGCGAGGGCCAGCTGACCAGGCGAAAGTGTCAGTGTTCTAGGCGTGTTAGGACTACTCTTGGTAGAAGATTCAAAGCTAGGACCTTGCGATAAATCACGAGGGCGGATTTGTTTAAGGGGGGCTTGGGGGGCTTCATATGCCTCATATCGCAGTTCTCCTTTGGACACCGCTGGGGGGCTCAACGCTTGATTACTGTCACGGTAAGGAGCAGAGACGTGGGTCGTTTCCCCGTATTTCTCGATCAAGTCTAATGTGCGAAGCAACTCTGGTAACTTTGAAACGTCAAGGGAAAAGAATTTGGCTGACATTATTGATAACGCACGCTATCACATTTTTGAGTGTTCAAAATGCTGCGCAGACGGGGCAGATCATTTGAGAACGTCAGAAATTGTGTACATCGCTTACACATAGCATGAGGGTGGAATATATAATGCTTGAGAATATAGACGTACCTTTTTTATTATTGGCTTCGACCGCGGATGAAGCTCACGAACTCTTTCAATTATGTGTATTGGGACAACTTCTTGGAATGCTGCAATGCGCAACATAACCAATAAGATTGGCTCTTGAAACATGGCTGTAACTCGAATCAATATTGAGTCATTGATAAAAAAAATAAAGCTGACACACCAGGCTTGATTTCCAAAAGATCCATCAACATCTCGAGTTGATCATCGGACGATATAGACGATAAATGACCATATTCATACGTTGTTGTAGCAATAATTAAGGCCATCGTAGATCCTACCTGAGAAGGTGAAGTTCTGATAGTCTCCTCTACAAAGCGTCCTTTAAAACTGTCGGAAGCTTTATCGCTAAATTAAACGCGGTCATGGGGAACAAAAATCAGTATTACATACCTGTACGCAAATGTAGCAATACAACTTCAAGGACTTCTGTGAATATCTTGACATTCATCTTGTTTAATGAAGCGCATATCTCCTTTAGTCGACCTCCATAATCCTGTCCCTCCTCCTCGTATACACCTGCAACTTCCAATGCCATCATATCTAGCTTAGGCTGAGAGTGTGAAGACAGGTTTGATATCAACTGAAAGAGATATTCCAGCAAAATTTTCTTGTCAACCATTTTTAGCGTCCGAAGCACCTGCAAAAATTACTTGTCGATGTTATATAATCATAATTGAACCAAATCGATGTACCTTAAGCCTTAGACTATAGTCGGGACATTGAAGAAGACTCATAATTTTATCGACTTGAGCCTCATTGAAGATAGCAGGGAATTCCTCCGTATTACCAGTCCAAAAGTTGGCGTCCACGTTTTCCAGGCAGGCCAAGCTGAAATAAATAGCATTTGGATCATTATCGTCAATTGATTCAATAATAGATCGAAAAGGTTGATATTCTTGTGAACAAAAATATGGGTAAAGTATTGCAGAAGGAATCCGAGAAAATATTCGGAAGGAATCCAACAGCACAGCTAAGTTCAATCAAAATTAATACGGTGATATGAACTTCTCAAAACTTGGTTCATACCGTGCTGAGAGGGAGAGATCATGTCAATGATATGAAAGACGACATCTAACAGCTTCGTTATGGAATCTGTCCTGCAGCGAGAATTACTTCAACCTAATGAAAAAAATCAATGCACCTTACTCGTCATGCAATAAACGAGGTATAAGACAGCGCAGCAGTCTAATAAACGACAGCTGGACTTTGTTCTGAACTACAATATCGGCAGAAGGAAATCTCTGTAAGAGTAAATCCACAGCTTCAGTTGATTTCATGATACCAACCTACGCCTGAACCTTGAGAAAGATTAGAGGAAGATTTGATAATTACAGTGACTTACCGACAGCAAATCTTGCATGATTCGCATGGTTATTACGATTACTTGCTTATCTGAGTCGTTCAGCCTTATTAGTAGTTGATCGGAAAGGGTCGTCCAAAAATGAGGGTCTTCGCGGGCCACATTTCGTACAACAATTAATGCCTTTGATTTTATTAGAGGGCTATAGTCATAGTCAGAGGAATTCTAATCATCTGTGAATATGAAAGTTACGAGTGATGGGTCAACAAATCGGTCAAACGCGGTATAATGGCTGGTAGGACATCAACAGAGCATTTCAAGCTGAGAAAATCTAAAGCCAGTGATATCCTGGGTATTTCAAACGATTCAATGTCCTTCGTTGACAGATATATAGGCGTACGACAATTGATATTAAAGATATATATACCTTTCGTAGTGTATTAACAAGCATCAGTTGTAACTCGTGGGTCTTGTCCATGACCGATAAACAAAAAGTATATCCTAACAAACCGATTAGAACGGGGTAAAGTTTGAATCATTTCTAGTACCTATTCTTTTTTGCTGGATGGTACTCCCTGCTTCAGCCAAATTGACCGCCTGTGGAAGAGCGAATTCCAACAATTCACGCTTCACATCCCCAGTGCCTGTATTGAACCAACAATACAAAAGGATGATCAATGCATATGAGCACTCAGACTTAAACACATCTTAGCATTTATTAGCTTTATAGTATGTAGTGAACTTTCACGTACTAGCGAAAGGCTCCTTTTGTTGGCAAATCGCTTTCGTATATATCCAATCTTGTGAATGAGAATAGTGTCTATTTGACCGGTGGTATTCGCGGCTTCGACGCTGCGAACGAGATGATAGTGATCTCTATTTATTGCTGTTGACGAGAGAAATGGTATGTTCATACTATGCAATTCAGGAGGCGGAGTTGTAATTGTGACTGAGAAGCGCTAATTTAAGTTGAAATGGCTTATAATCATTTGACTGTTTGAAATAGAATCAAGTAACAAGAAACATAGCTAATCGATCGTAAGCAACCAGAGAAAGGAATAATCAAAATAAAGGAACTTTGGTGGTAGTTCGTCGAAATAGGGGTGTAGAAGGAATCAGCACTTCAGCAGTTACACAACACTACTGCAAGAAGACTGGGTCATCGTTTTTCAGCATCAAATAGTGCCCGTAAATCGGCTACCCTTCCTCGTTGACCAGAAGCTTGAATAGGAACAGACATTCTATTTGCCGTAGTCACCTTTTTGCGGACTATCAATGGGTCAACGAAACTGCTTCCGGAAGGGTTGGATGGGGTGTCCTTCAAGTTAAACCGATCAATGCTTCGAGTTCGTGATTTCAAAGACAGTTTACGTTCCATGCTTTCGTTATTGGATAACGCCGAAAGATTAACGGATGAACGTGCAAATACTGCTGGGCCTGCGATGTTGGAGATAGCTGTTCCATAACTCGATTGAGCACGCAAGCGGGTGTTGGAAGCGCGTGCAGGACTGCGCTGCAATCCGGTGCCATGAACACTGAGGGGTGACACCTGAGATGGCGGTGGAGAAGTGGATAACCTTGACAATACGATAGCCGTCTTTCCGATAGTTTCTTGTCTTCGCAAAGTAGGTCCATTTTCTTCATCCTCGTCGAGGTTTATCTGCAGTGGTTCATTCTCCTTATTCTGCTTTTCCGCAGAGTCGTTCATAAAAGCGGTTTCCAGTTGAACTACTTGCGGCTCCGAGAATAAACCTTCTCCGAAGTCCAGCTTAGAGCTTTCGAGCATATTCAATTGTGGAAGCTCATTCTCTTTAGGTCGCTCGAAAGAAGAAGATGGAGACGAAGACAAAGGCTGTCCCAGGGCAACAGTGTAGCGCTTTCTGGCTCTGGGGCTTGCTGATACTTGTTGGGAAAACGAATTTGAGGCCCTGAACGGCGCGGGAATCGTTGTGTCGTCTCCAGTGTTCTGTGAAGTTTGAATGGAATTAACGTCATTTCCGTTAGATGCAGGCCTTGTTCGAGTCAAGTTCGAAACGGTAGAAGCTGAAACAACTGATCCGCGAGGAGAATTAGGAGGTGATGGAGACGTATAATCTCCTGTGGGATACGGCAACTTGGTGCGCATAACAGTGCTTGTTGAAATGATGCTAGCCGTTTCCGATTGGAGCATCGAGTTAGAGGAAGGTGAATCTCGCTCATGTCTAGAAGTGACTGTTTGTGTTTTGGGTTTTACCATCATGGGAGTGCTGGGTCCGGCACTTCCAAAAACGGGCGAGCTCAGTCGACCAATTCCAAAACCTGAAACTTCTGAAGGAGTAGCGGGATGAGAAGGTGTGTCATTGGTAATGAGTCTGGCCATCTCTTGTCCTAACTCTGTGACACGACTTCGGAGTTCACCCAGTTCCTCCTTCATCTCAGTAACCTCACGTTTAACCTCTTGATCTACTTCCACCATTTTTCGTTCAATGGTAACTTCTCTTACAACTTGCGGCGAGGCCGGAGTCTGTGATTGAATTCCATGGGAGGGATCCGAAGCTGGTTTTTCTATTAGTCCTTGGGACTGTTGGCGTTGACGTTCATTTTCCTTGTCAACAAGCCATTTCTCGACATCACTCATTCGATCTTCTAGAGCTCGCACGTGGCTGATCGACCATCTTTCTAATTTCTCGAATCTACGAGCTATCGTAAGGAGAGTGGCTGAAAATAATATGTTCAGCTATCGTTATGACAACCGGTAAATGTTTTTACCTGGTATATCCAAAGTTCCCTGCGCTGTAAATTGTGCATACGAAGGGACCGTGTCCTTAGAAGTGGTTGATAACGACGGAGATGCACCAGGAAGACGCGTCAAGTCAATTGAACTCAGGTTTAATGAACCACGGCCCGGACTTCTCGAGGGAGATGGTGTTTGGGGATTGAACGGTGGTTGATTAGTCGGAGTAGAAGGTCTTTCTACAAAACTTGTTCCCCCGCCAACCATGGCGCTCGGAGGTCTTGCCCCAGGGGGTAGGGAGAGAGCCTGTAATCTGGGCTGGGCAAGTTTGATAGTATTGTCGGAAAACACATCCCCGTCTCGGCTTTTACGCTTTTCTTTCTCCTTGGCTTTCGTTTCGGCGATGATTAGCTGAGCAGGAGTGAGGTCTTTGTCTTTTCCAGATGTAAGTTTATTCTTCGCGGAGGTCCACCAACCAAGACCTCCCTCCTTACTGTTTGATGCTGGACTTGAAGGCAAAGTTTGGGACCGAGGTCGTACATCAGTCGACTCTAACATTTCGAGGACCCTTTCTTCAACGTTTTTACGTTCTCGGATTTCTTGAGATAGTATTCTCTCGGCCTCCTTTCTGCTTTGTTCACGCTGAAATTCAGCGTCAGCCTCTATCTCGGCTTCGGTGGGGAGCGTCATGTTTTGAGAGTTCGGGCTGACTGATGAAACCAATGATCCAACCCGTTGAGCAAATGAAGAAGCGAATCTTGTGATAGAAGGTGAAGGCGAATGTGACATTTCATGAGGGGTGGGTGGATTCCAGGGATCATGGTTGTCCATTTCTAACGCAGAGCCATCTTCGCTTGCGGTTTGGCCCGTTTTCGGGTCCATAATTATACTATTCCTGAGCGGGGAACGAGACATAGGGCTATTTGATAAAGCATCGTATGATTGAACGACTGTCGGTGTGGGCTACAAGAATCGAATGAATGAACAATCGTTCAAAACGGACCAAGCTCACCAAATCGATAGGCATAGGTGGTGGTATAACCCTTTTTTGCTGAGGAAAAGTTTGGGAAAAACTGTCCGAACTAGACATATTTGTCGTTCGGGTGTTGAGAGAGTTTATAGAACCTGTTCGCGCAGATGATTGGCTTGGAATCATTAATTGTCGTCAGAAGTCGTGAAGCTTTAATTGATAAATATAGCAGGAAAAAGAAAGCCTTGCCTAAGGGAGGTGCTTGCGCCTCTGCTGGTATCACACTAAGAGAACCTCCTGAACTTCCGATAGTCACGCCGGACGGTAGTCTGTCACAGTCTAATCAAGCTATTCTTCCAAGTCAGAGGTTCCCTCATTCAATTCATCGAAAAAACTTCATAACCATTAAGAGCGATCAAAATTTTAATTAGGCACGATCACGATCTCCAGATTTAGTACAACAGTCTTGTGTTTGTGGATAGTTGAAGTGACGACGCGTCACTGTCACATTGTCACAGCGACCAACGCGTTATGTAATACTTTTGTTTCACACATCTGCGTCAGATCTTCAAGCTCGCTAGTGACCAGATCTTCATTACATCTGTTTGCGTGGATAGATGACCCTTGAAATAAAAGTACACCATTTCGCTAAATCAACCGAAAAGCTCTCCGTCGGGGTAATTGATTCTGCCAAGGCCCTTTTCAAGACAGCTGCTCTTGACTCAACTGCATGGCGTATAACGACGCGTACCCCAGCACCATGTAAGTATATACACTGGTAGTGAAATATTAACGGATTAACCAGGTGCAGGCCATGTTAAAACTAAAGAGAATTTATTTCTATGGACGCTTTCTCCGCCTAAAGTAAAGTGCAAATCTATCGCAAGTTTTCTGCCCGACTGGGATTCGGATGGCTCCTCGCCTTCAATATCAATGACTTTTTGTTCATCTTCATTAGATGAATTTGAGTCTACTGATTTTTCCAAAGCATTCGAGTCCGTATCATTTTCGAAAGCTGCGTCCTCAATTCCTCGCCGACGCTTTGCAGCCGAGCTGGATACAAACTCGGAAACTGGCCTTTACAAACGTGCTCGCCTGCCTCAGACACCAGACAATACTTCCTTTTCCATCTTCCAAACCATCCCGTTGGTAAGCCTCTGTTTGCCATTCCTTCCGCTAAGTCCTAAGTCCTAATGTTACGCAGCCTCATTACCTTGACGTCCGTCATCCTAGTCGTCCCCCACCCAAAGGCATTGACCAGATTCCAAACTTTCCCGTCTTCCGTTGTCTTGTTTCCTCCGTCCGTATTCGTCCGTCCTATGTGCGTACAGGCTGGATCGTTCCCTTATGTGGCTCAGGTCCCGTAGAAGATGCGTCCGGAGCGCAGTCATCTGCAAATTCCATCAGACCCTGTTCAAACATTATATGGAACAGCTCTACCTTATCCCAATTTTGGACTTTCTTATTACAACAACGTATGCATCATCGTCTTGGACCTTTATCATTGGGCTACATATATGCTCCTCCGAGTACAAAACAACTGGACCCTATGGGCTCCCGTCTGCTGGAGTATATTAAGATATATCATGATGTGAAATATGCTATGAAAATTCGTAGTGTGCTTGATAGCTTCCGCTGTAATGACCCCTCCTTGCTTACAGGTACAGTCCGCATTTTCAAAGGCAAGAAGTTGTTACTAGTCGATGAAACATGCCAACCTGTCTTATTAGCTTAAATATTTTTCGGTATTTCAACACTTCAGCACATTTCATCGTGACATATGTATACTATTCACTAGCGAGCCATAGCTTGTATTTATATCATCTTGAGTGCCCCAGCATAGACGACATGAAATAATTAGAATTTGCAGACTCTGGATATGTGCCCTGAGTCCCCCCATCCCCCATTATTTGCAGATCTCTTAAACCATTATTGATCACGCTTGTTAAGTGCGCTAGGCCTTGCTGTTGTTCGGCAAGGATCTGGGAAGAAACGTTAGATCGGATAATCAAAGCACATCAGTCTGTCTCACCGCCGCCAATTTTTCCAATCCATCCCAATCCACCACTTTCCATTCCATCGCCTCAGACCCTCCTCTTTCCTCAGCTGCTTTCACGGCGCCTAATAGAGCCCATAATTCATTGAGTCGACCCCTGCCATTTCCACTTGAGAGTTCGTCTCGTAGTCTTTCTAGATTTGCACGAAGACTTTCCTCTTCAGGGGAGATTGCGGCGGACCGTAAGTTTGGAATTAGCAGATGGATATGTTCAACGAATCGCAAAAGTCTATGCGTTATCAACGTATGTGTCTGTAACACACGGGTGGTATTTCGTGTTGTAGATAGTACATGGGTCTGACCGAGGGCGGTTAACCTTGTTTGTAATTCCTGCAAAATATGATGAAATCAAATAACAATTTGTCTCAAACATTTGGCTAACCTTCAGCTTTTCTGTATGTTGTTTAGCCTGTGCAGATTGGGCGTCCACACGTTTCTGGAGATCGTCGAATCCAAGGGCTAAGACAGGAACCATACTAGGAGGCAGTGAGGACGTAGTTGGGAAGCGTGACAGATTCAGACAGAATAATATACCATTTAGAGTCAGGGTTTTCTCTCACAGCTTGATTCCACAAGGTATCGTTTGTAGCATTATTAGGTCGTCCATATAGGCTCACTTGATTGGGATCCACGAGGTTATAAAAATAGTGCTATGGGCAATGTCTCTAACATGTGAAACGAGATATAAGATGGGAGACGCACCTGAAATCTACACTGAGGACTGGAAGGATCCCACGCTGCCGCGATTGCTTCGATACGTTGTTGTATGTCCACTTGTGAGTTTGCAGATAATGAAGGAGTTTGCAAAGAAGACGAAGAACGAGGTCCAAAAAGGCCCGCTGGTGAAGCTTGCGACCCCAAAGTCGAAGAGAGAAGACCTGACCCAAGTTTGTTTGTGCTGCTTTGAGGACCAAAGAGGGACTGGCTTTGGTTTACAGATTGATTTGGAATACTGGATCCGAACAATGTAGTTGGTTGAGTTTGTCGTGCTGGCTGTTGTTGGTTTTGACCAGAAAGAGGAGCAGTCTGGCCGCCTCCAAAAAAACTATTGGGGAGATTATTAGCCGTGTTGGCGTTTCCAAAGAATCCAGGGTTAGTGGTGCTGCCGCTCGCATTGTTCGATTGACCGAACAACCCTCCACTCGTCTGATTAGAAGCAGCTGTGCCTGAAGGATTCCCAAACAACCCTCCCCCAGTGGAATTCGATTGAGCTGGATTTCCAAACATCCCGCTAGTGGTTGATGTTTGAGTCATGTTAGCGTTTTGATTTGGGTTTCCAAACAATCCTGTGCCTGTGGTATTATTCGCGTTCGCATTCGTATTCCCAAACGGACTCGGTCCGGAGCTATTATTTCCAAATAATCCGGAAGTTGGTGCAGTAGTGTTCATTCCACCTGTTCACTTTGTTCAGTTGTGATAACGAGGTAGTTGTAAAAGACCTTACTAAAAGTATTTCCATTTGGCGCGGTTGCGGAAGGAATTCCAGGATTGGGATTGTTGAACTGAGAAAATGGTGAAGGATTACTAGCTGGGGTTGCATTGGTACCAAAGGGATTTGGTGCACCGACATTCCCAGTGGCACTGCTGCCTGCGTTAGCACCAAAAAGACTTGGAGCGGTATTCAATGGTTGAGTCCCGTACCCACTTGGCGCATTTTGGTTATTGTTAGTGCTGCCAAACCCCGTGCTGGGGATATTCCCAAAGGTGTTTGGCTTGGGGCCTCCGAATAACGAGGACATTATGCTGTCACTTGACGCGTTACAGGTGTGACATTGATTCATTCATTTCGCAACCAAATAAGCTGATGCCAACTCGATACTCAGCCAGCCAACGATCAAAGACAACCGATTTTCCAAAAAAAAAAAAAGGACATGAATTTATAATACTATGCTACTTCCTTTTTGCGTTTCTTTTCTTTAGCTTTCTCAGCCTTCTCTGCTTCAACGTCCTGCTTCGCTTTGATATGTATCTCATCGTTCAAGCCCAACCGGTTGCGTGCAATCTAAAAACAGTACAAAAAGTAATAGCTCTCATATATAGAGAACCAGGGGCATTACCTCAATTGCATAGAATTGCATTCGCGTTACTAAGAGAAAGGAGTTTATCCATGTTACGTATCATTCATTATATGCACTTGTAGATTTTAGAAGGCTGAAATCACGTACCAAAAATAGTATTATCTTGCGAATATTCGTTGTTTGCATCAACTCGTATGAGAGATCCAAAATTATAATCCTTAATCCTATTTTCATATCTGGAAGCGTTCATGTAATAAGTACGGTGCGGGTCCATCGACGGCATTCATTCAGTAAAGCGTACCTTGCAATGAAATCTCGCCATTTGGCCTTTCCTTCGTCATTCTTCATCAATCCTTCGTCAATCTTGATAAGAGTAGTATAAGGTTCTTTGAGCATGTCTTCAAATGTAGCAGAAAGATCTTCAAATATTTCATTGTCAATCCTGCGCAATTCAATCTGACATCAAACCTGTCGTCAGATATAAAGCAAGACGTATACTTTGTCAAACGCAGTTCACGAGGTTGAACAGAGGCTAATAAATTCCAATATGTCTAAAAAGTAATATTGACCCTTTGATTAATTATATACTCAGGACAAAATAACGTACTTGTGCCTGTTCAACCGCTACAACGGCAAACTGCTTCTCAACCTGTGGATAAATAGGTCGAGCATTAGATGCAAATTATAACTTCATAACTATTCACCCACCTCGACCAGGTTCTGTGCATTTTGAGGGTCAAACTTCGACATTGTGTTGCTGGCAAGTATGTGGGAGAAACTGCCGTCTTACTATTCTTATTGTGCCGGCGCGGGGGCAAATAACCGCCGAAACATTACTTCGCCTCGGTCTCGCAACACCGGAAAGAATCCTGAGTGGAAGGCGCGAAAACAAAGTACGTTTTTTGATGTCATATTTTTTTAGCTAGACTCACTTCGGCGTGCCACCAGTTGTCTCAAAAATTTTGAGTACATTGTTCCACAGCTTGTCTGGCTCAAAGTGGACAATCTCAAGTTCTTTTGTTTTCATGCAAGAAGACTCACGAGCTCAAACGTGCGTTTTACGTTCTTCCAAATTTGTATATCAAAAGGATTCATACGTTCGTCAGATTAGACTGGCCACTTTGGATGCCTTTCTTGACTCCCAACGTCAACTCATCTCACGCACTCAAGCAGATCTTCAGAAGTTAACTGTTTTACGAGAAAAGGCTCTTAAAGATCCTGTTTCTTTCATAGAAAATGCTGACAATGAAGTTGGTATGATTTCTTTCTCCCGAACAGGTGCTGATCCTATTTTATAGCTCGACGACGCTGCATTCAAAATTAGTGAACATGAGACACCTAGGATGCCTGAAAATATTGACTGGAGCTTGTATAATTTATCTGGTACGTGGAATACTGTCGTTTTTTGCGTGTATGGACGTCTCATTTTTCTCTTTGTTTTAGACCCGGCTCACTTTTCGAAAATCGCTATACCTGGTCCATTGCTTCTATCCGATGCCACTACGCAAAAACCGACACCTTCTGAGCTACAGAATTTTGTGCGTCAAGCAGCGGATAATATTTTTGGAGACTTTAAGCCCTACGTCCCTCCTCCGGATCCTGATGGGGAGGACGAAGAAGATGTAGAGGCTGCTAACGAACAACGTCTTGCCGAATTGGTCAATGTTGGACGCATAAAGCAATTGCCAAAAAAGCCGGCAGTTCCGTCAAGACGTCGTATACCTTCTGGCCTCAGGCTTCGCCATGAGACTGATGCCGTCATCCTTGGATCGAAAGGAGACTTAGAGAGCAAAAGTAGCATCGGCAGTCCGACAGACAAGTGCACCATTTCTCTTTTTATACCACTTCATTCAGACTCGCTAACATAAATTTAGTATGCCACAAATTCGTCTTCGCTCGCAACGCATACGTAGACCTACTTTGCGCGCCGAGCAAGCATACCACCAACTCCAATCACAAATTACTACCGCTTCGAATCCTCTACGCATTAAAATACCTTCGATGCATGCTCTTCATTCTCCTACAGACCCTATAAATGATGGTCTGTCCGATGTAACATCCTCTGATATACCAATTGCGACTCCTCCCCAAGAAGAAGACGAATCCCTCAAAGATAGTAACAAAACTAGACGACGTAGCGTGCATTCTGAGACTTTCAATAAACCTTGGTCACCAACGGAACAGCGTTTGCTCGAGAAACTGCTTGAAGACATTCCCCACGGCGAGAAGAACAGGTACGAATAAATCATTTTCGGTATACACATATAACGTATTCAATACTTGTAGATGGTCAAAGATATCAAAGGCAATGTCCGGAAAAAGAACACCTCGACAAGTTGCAAGCCGCGTTCAAAAGTACTTTGAAAAGCTCAAAAAATTTGGCGTGGATCCAGGTACATAATTGTTTTACACGGAATAGATTAAACACGGAATCTTTGTCCTACATTTCAACCTTTTGCTTGTGATATTCTTTTACACTATGTCGGTCATCAGGACCGCAGGAAGTGACGAGGTTCCAGTTTTGCCAATTTCCAACCGTCGCCTAAAGTCCCATTCATGACAAGCTCTGCTATAGCTTTACCTGTTGCAGGAGCGTTGCAGACACCCCAACAAGTATGTCCAGTGCCCACAATCAAGCCTTGGGTATTGTCCACAGCCCCGATAATAGGGCCTCCAATCGGTAGAAAGCATGCCTGCTCGACTTCTACATTTGCGTCTCTAAGCGCAGGGGATATATCATGCACCAAATTTCGTAATTCCTTGATAGCACTGGGTGAGATTTTCACATCTGAAGCCAACTCAGGGAGTGGTTCGTCATCCCCTGGACCGCAGGCATAGACGCGATTATTCGGACGAGGATAGATCTCCGGTGTATTCTCGTTTCCTAATTCATCAGAAATAGATGTGAATAACACATGGGGTGAAATCAAAGCTTCAGACTGCAACACGACGGAATGTGCTCGAATTGCGGTGACAGGTAATTCGCGGAATAGATTGGGTGACCAGGGACCGGCGGCCAGTATCACGACATCAGCAGGAATATGTACAGTGTGTGAGTCCGAGAGTGCATATACCACCCCAGTAACTCGCTCTGCTTTGTCGTTCAAAAGTTGTTTCTTTTCAATCGAAATCGCCTTTGCGCCTTCTATAACTTCTACCTTTTGAGGGTCGCTCTTCTGGGCCAGCTCAATCATTGACATCGTGAATTGGTATGGATGCACTTGTGCAGTCTCCCCGGCTTTCGCTAGAGGCTTATACTTGTCCGTAAGCTCCTCGTCTATCCAGTCCAGGTCCGCGGGTAAACCGGTATTACGGGCCTTAACTCGTGCATGAAGACCCCCCTTGGGATTTGAGGAGACTTTTTGTCTTGTCCGCCCTTCCCATTGACCACATGAAACTTTTCGCCAGCCCCACTTAGTAGCACCGTCGTGCAGATTCGCTAGTCGTTCATGCTCAGAGAACGAAATTAGCGAAAGCTCTTGCGGATATGCCCATTTAGCAACTAAGCCTCCTGCCTTTCCCGATGCGCCGGCTGCAATCGTACTTGCTTCTAGCAAGGTGATGTGAATGTCCGTCTTGGAAAACGCAGGATGCCTAGTCAGGTAATATGCAGCTGTGCATCCAATGATGCCGCCGCCAATAATGACAATGCGACGCTCTTTGAAGGTTAAAGACATTGTTAATTCACGGTCTGCGATCTTCAGCGTACTTGGTAAAAAGAGCTGGCATGTACTCTTATGATTCAGGTTTCTAATGATCATGTGTCTCTCTCTTACGTCATCGAGATTTGCTATCCTGAGGAAACGAACGGCATTATATTGGTGGTAATAGTAGATATGGCAACCTCTGCCTATTTTGAAATAGCCCTCAGTTTTTTCTGCTTTCTTTTCTTCCCAATCATGGACCCAATACGGTTCGTTGATCCATCCATAGGCTTCTGCTCAAGAGGAGCTTTAGTGGTAGTATCGGAAACACGCCTTCTTTTCATTGGCCGAGGGTCCGACTCCGCGTCCTTGTCAACATTCTGAGAGAATCTTTCGATTAAGGCTGCATACCAAATGATTTGGAACTCTTACCTGACCAGCCGTGGTTTGTCGCTCGTTCCGTCGGCGTACGACTTGAATGTTTTCAATGGAAAACTCCAAGATTAGAGTGCGGCCAGTTTTCTTGCCCGCCTCATTCAACTCTTCCAAACTTGCTTTGATGCGGTTGATTTTGGCTTGATGATCCTCCATATCACCTCCAACAGCTTCTTCCCTTTTCAACATGTCCTTTAATTCCTCTTGCCACCATTCGCGCATTAAAGACTCTGTAGTTGGGTTATTATTTGCCCACCGGAGGACTCTTAATGCGTCGGGGTGCGACATCATCTCCAAAAACCCATAACCTTTGCTTCGCCCTTTTCCAGTAACAGGGTCGACTCTTTCCTGTGTTCGAACGATCTTTGCTTGTCGGACGGCCGTCAGTCTCTCACCCTTCTTCCGTTTGGGTTTTTTTATTTCTTCTAATTCTTCTAATTCTTCAGAACTTAAACCTTCTCTTTTCCCGTCCTTAACATCATCTTCAAACATTCTGACGGCGTGTAAAGCAAGTCGTTTCAACGTGCGCTCGGTTGCGAATAGAGGAATCCTTCGCACACTCAAACGCGTTTTCGAGATATATAAAGAGGGATTCGAGCGAAGAAGCTGTCGGCGACTGTTGTAAGAGTGAGTACGCTTTTCGACCTCGGCTGGTGGTAATGCTTCTGCAGCGGGAGTGTTTGGAAATATAACTGAAATACTGTTAAACGCATAATACACCGATACTTAATAAAAAGCTGACCTCCTTCACGCATGAGATAAAGATTCCGTTTGTCCTGTTTTTGGCGTGCTTTCTCTGCCTCCTCGCGCAGTCGACCAGCTTCCTCTCTTGTCACAGCGCGTGTTACATCCAATGTTCTGCCATGGAGAACGAGGCTTTGTGCCAATGATGAAGAAGGGTCGGGAGTCAGAATGGAAGGCATTTTAAAAGGATTGGTTTTTGTAGGCAACGCTGTCTACGAGTGATTAAGTGAAAAGCAGCAGGACATAATAAACAAGGAATACCTGATCAGCGCGTGTTTCCGTCTTTAATAAATCAGCTTTTTCGATAACTTTATCCGCATCTTCTTTATTCCAAAAACAAACGAAACCAGTACCGCGAGATCGTCCGGTCGCAGTATCTAATGTTATTATTGCATATCGAAGAGGGCCAAAAACCCGGAACCTAACAACGATCAACAGCAGCCTCAAGGGACATGAAATCAACGTACAACGTCCTTAACTCATCCTCTGTCGCAGTAAAGGGTAGATTGCGAATGAAAAGCGTGTTGCCAGTATCTGGAGCAGGTAGTCGAGGCCTCTCATGGGTATCATCATCGTCATCCTCGCTATTTGACTTTTCGGTCTCATCTTCTGAGTCAAGAACGTCACCGGCTTCAGATGACCCTCCGTCCCCATCGTCATGGTCGTCATCCTCTCCACTGCTATTCATTTCATCTTCATCAGTGTTGTCGTCGTCTTCAGCAGTGGAACCTGATCTCATTTCTTGATCTTCTTCCATGTTTTGCTTTTCAGTATTCCATTTCTCCTTGCTTAGCGCCCAGTCAACTGCGATGGTTCTTTCCTTCCCTTTCGCGTTTGAATCTCCCTCCTTTTTACCGAGAGTTGTCCCGTTAATCTTTTCAATAGCCTTTTCGGCGTCCTTTTTGTCTAGCATCCACACGAAACCGAATCCCTTTACACGAGGTTGTCCGCCCTCCTCCTTAGGAGGATTAGCCGGTATAGAGATCATGTGAATGGGCCCGCAAGGAAGGAACAAACGACGTAAATCGTCCTCTGTTGTCTGCGAGAGTGTGAACAGTATTAGAAATGACAATGTATATAACGTACATTCCAAGGCAGATTTCGAACAATCAATCTGCTGGCTTTAGAAGGAGCTTTACCCGACTTGGAAAGAATATCGAGTTTTTTCTTCAGAACAAGTGTCATTAGCGAACCTTTGAATATATGGGCATGAAGTTTAGAAATGGCTTCTTGAGCTGCAGCCGCCGTTGAGAAGAGAACTTCGGCTTTTGTTGGATCCTTTTCCCCAGATTCTTCGAGAGGCCATTGAGATATTTTTTCTGCGCCATTACATTTACGAAATTTCTTCCAGAGAGTTTTGGAATCAATGCCCTCTGCAAGGCCTGACACGGAGACGGTCCGAGCTGCAAAAGGATCTGCGGTTTTCAACCTGTTCACCGGAGGACGAGGACGTTTGTCTTTGGGACGCGGGGTATCCATTGCATCAAGAGGCTACAAATCCGGCCTCTCCTCAGAAACAAAGATTAATTTGCAAAGAGTATACATACTTTGCGATCAGCAAATTCAACACGAAGGTTTCGTTTGTCCAGAGCGATGCCGTTTTTTGTGATATGTTCCAATGCCGTTTTCGCATCCTCTTTGATTGCAAATGAGACATAACCAACACCTTTAGATTTTCGAGTCTCTTTGTCAAGAACAACAAACGCAGATCGCACAGGAGCGATGTCCGAAAATAAGGTTTGAAGGTCTACTGAAGTGGCTGTATAGGGTAGGTTTGAAACGAATAGCGTTCCTCTGAAGGATCGTCTGAAATGTTATAAAGCTTTTCATAGAACCTAAGAATCTTACCCTTTTGGCTGCGTGCCTTCCCCCTCATTTTCATTGCTTTCCTCCCTCTTTCGCTTTGAGGCCGTCTCTGGCATCTTCAGCTTTGGTTTTGGGATTATGTAATTGGGTTATGTAATAACTTCTTGACGCTTGTGGTGATTAGCTCGCCTAAGTTATGTAAGACTCACCACACTGGCAACCTGGTCGAGAAATTTTAATCCAACAAGAACGTTTTCATAAACAGTTTTTTTTTTTCGATCACTTCATCTCTGCATGTTGAAGATATTCATTAATACTCTCGGAAAGTGCGGCCATTCATGTTCGGGACGTAAATTCTAAATTCCCGATGTATGCCGGTGTACTCAATGTGAGACTTGCCGCAATTCAAAAGACTTCATGATCACTAAAGACTTGTTTATTGGCTCTAGAAGCAAAATGAAGGCTGTATATTTGAAATTTGAATGGCCGTGACATCCGTTCCACTTGTCCTCCTCGCGACTTGGAGCCTTCTAAGGTTGAGAACTTGCGACGGATGGCACATTCCTCTTGACGTTTCTATTCGTACCTTTTTCCTATCTGATGATCCATCTTTTGTATAAACACACTAGACGACTGCTTCGGGCTCACGTGCTGCGACGATCGCTATAACTAAAGTCCCGGGACGAAGAACGGCAGGCGAGCACCGTCTATCGCTTGCTAGAGCAGAGACGCTACAGTATAAATGGGCTCATGAACACATCTCCCACCGTTCCGTTCTCATTCTTTCAGTACCATGTATCTGTCAGCTCTTGCAATTTTCACCTTCTCTCTATCCACCTTCGCACAGACTGTTGACATTTTATCACCATCTCCGAATCAACTTATTCATGAGGATTCCTTCACAGTGCAGATCGCCATGCCGGTAAAATATATTTGGCCTACATTCAACAAATCATCTAACGCTTTTTCTCAGGATAGTATCTCCCCTGTATTGAGCATCTCGGTTGCCATTGGTCTACAAAACTGTGGATCTAAGCCATGTCCAGTCGTTGACAATGATGAAATACTGGGGGAGTTATTGTTCACTGGGGATTTCAAACCACGAAGAGTGGACCCCGCCATGCCACCCACCCAGAACTTTACCTTTAATACATCGGCTATCGCGATTCCTTCTAGTCATGCAACCATTCACGTCGCTCAGTTTCTACTAATAGGCGTATGTACTCCTGGTTTCAGACCAATGATTGTCTGTTTTAATCTTATCGTCGTTTTAGGCTGGTCCGAGTCCAACGCTAAATTTGCGAAACGTCAGTGTCCAATTCAGTAAACATATATAGTTGTAGAAGCCTGCAACTATGTCAGTCGATTGGCAAAAGACTCTTGGGATTTTTGTGTTATATAGCGGCGCGCCATTAACACTAAATAACATTATATGCGAAGGCGGGTCGGATCCATCGCAAGCTTGCTTCTAGTTAAAATTGTGTATGCAGGGCGTGCATTTAACGTCAGCTGGCGAAGATTTCCGTTGAAGTAACTGTTCTCAAAGGCTGTTGAATCCTATTATATATTCCTGTATGATTGTTTCGGTTTGTGAAATACATGCGCACGAGATTGCTCGTTTTAAGAATACTTGCAGGTGAACTCGCGGTTACGTCAGTTGTCCGAGCCAGCCGCCTGGAATGCCGAACTTCGGCTATTGGCCCACCCACACCCAAGATGTCATCGAATGTATCCGCCGCCTTGGTAGACTTGAGGCATTGCTTCAAGGTTAATTCGCGTCGACGATACTCCACCAAACAAAGAATCAGTTTAGTACCTCCTGGAACAAGACGACTCACCACGCACCAAGTTTACAACACCTCCATCCCAGTCATTCTCCAACACGCTACCTTACCGTCTCCCATATTATGGTTCGACAAACACCAACGTCATCGACGCTTAGAAACAATAGAACACAAAGACAGTTTTATACGGATTCTGTCAACTAGAAGTTATGCCACAGCAACGCGGACTGACGCTCCTGGAATAAGCCGTGCTCAAGCCGTTCTCTCTGCGATACCGGATCCTTCAAAAATGGCTCCTGACGAGGAAGCCGAGCTTTTGGACAAAAACGAAGCTCAATTCTCAATTACTGAAAGAGCGGCAGAGGTACGGTTATCATAGCTGTTCCAACCCGCTAATGCTTAACATATATACTTCTTTTTGTTCATTCAGAAACTGAGCAACATTTCAACATCGGAAAATGACCCGAATTTCTCTCTTCGCGTCGCAGTAGAATCAGGAGGATGCCATGGGTACCAATATAAGCTCGAATTGACGTCAGATCAAGCATCAGATGACTAGTGCGTCCTCGAGGATGTTTCGCTGAACTGCTGAAACATTGACTTTTCTTCCTCCAAAAGTCGATTCATACACCCCAAACATCGAAATGCAGCAATCGTCGTCGATGCCGTATCATTGGGATTACTGAAAGGGTCAACACTAGATTACGCAACCGAGCTTATTGGAAGTAGTTTCCGGGTTATTGACAACCCGCAGGCCAAAACCGCAGGTTGCGGATGTGGTATCAGCTGGGAAGCCAAATTCTGATAATAAAATAGCCGTTTTCCCTTTCATTTATGTTACATTACATTACACACTTTCATGTACGAGTCATTTATTCACCTCCACCGGTCATTTCCCCGCTATTTTCTCAAACTAAACCCTTCATTGATTAAACTATACAATAGCTGGATACATCAAAAAAGATTCGTATGATACATCAAGGAGACAACGGTTCATACAAACTCGAGAAACGAGCGGAATTTTTATTAACAAGCAATATCCAATGAAATAACACCTGAATCACCAGCGCCACCACCGTTAGCAAAAGCACCTTCTTCCTCTTGATTTTCCTGAATATCATCACTATGTCCACCTTCGAAAAGAGACTTCTCGAGAAGGTTAGTCAAACCCGTCTCAACAACACTCAACCATTTAGCAAGATCATCCACGGTACTCGCAAGTTCCGCTTGTGCTTCCGCAGGCGACAATGTGAATTTGAGAAGTTCTAGAGGTTTAATAACTGGCGGTTGTAGTGGCGCGGTGGGTGCTGGTGCTTTGACGGTGTCCGAAGCTGCACTTGTGCTCTCGAGGAGAGAAGATGCGCCACTGAGCTGTTGATTCAAGGAAGTGATAGAAGAAGAAGCGGCCGCGGTTACAATTCGGGGTGGTATTGGAAGTTGATGTGGCCGCGCTTGGGGCCGGTTCAATGGAGCATGGGCTGAAGGAAACGGAGGTAGAAAATTCGGTCCGCTGACCAGATTAGTAGGTAGCGGAGCCAACTATGAAGAAAGAAGTATATTAACGACCAATCGTTATATAATTTGAAGAAAAAACAAACCTTCAAAACATCCCTTAGAGCTGGCATTTTCGATCCACCACCACCACCACCGGCATCGCCCTTACTCCGATACACAGCAGCACTAGCACTCTCGCTCCTATTCCTCTCAAAAGCGACAAAGGTGGCTGAAGTGGTGATGATGATGACGATGTCGTCATCAATCCTGTCCCTACTCCCGTCGTTGCTGCCCTATTAGACATCAGAGTTGTCGGCATCGGTACAGTCTCCATAACAGCAACGGGCCCCTGTCGATTCAACGAAGGACCACGCGATAATGCGCCACCTCCTGTTCCAGTATCAGTAGTAGTAGTATACCGTCTGCCACCTGCCGGCATGGCACTATACGCACGCGAGAAGGGAGGTAAAGGCATTGCCCGTTCAGTGGCGGATCGTCCCCGGACTGCTAATCACACTATCATCCAACGAATGCGTTGCAAAATGTGAGGTCGGCGAAGACGAAGCCGCCATTGTGGAAGTTGACGATGTAGTTCTAAACAACGTTGGTGGACTGGTTTTGCCAGAACCAACGTCATTTTCAAGTTCATCCATTGAAAATGACAGTGGTAATTGACGTGACGGAGAGGATGTAGGAGAAGAAGTAGGATGCTCAGGTTGCGATTCAACCCGAGGCCGAGTCGAAGCTGGACATTGGAAGTTCACCGGTGATGCAGTAGCCACTTTTCGTACTTTTGTAATCGTCGAAGTCGACGATCCTGACGCGATAGAGTCGTCTCGGACTGACAATGAAGATACAGCAGGAAACGAAGGAGGGATGCTTCGCGTAGGTGGTGATGACGAGGTGGGAGATGTCGATGATGTCTTACTTTTGTTCGCATTCGGAGGTATGGAAATATCCGGCAGGCCACGATTTTGTCGGACCTCCCTGTACGTCGGCGTTCGAGCTGATCGGGGAGGTCTTATACCTCTACTGTCGTTATCGGAAGAGGAAGACGAAAGAGTGGTATTTAAAGGGTGTAAGCCAGTTTGCGACGAAGACGAGGATGCCAATGAGGTCGACGCGTTACTGTTGCTGTTGTTGCCGATACAGGTGAAAGAGGAAGAAATGCAAATGTTGCTTGTCTGGCAGTGACAAGACTAGTGGCGGCGGCACTGATGACTTTGCTGAAGGTGGTGTTATCGTCATTGAAGATGCTGACGGTTCTGTCTACATTTGTCGATGATTGTGCTTATGGTAATACTCGTTCCGTGGGAGTCGATGTTAATAGAGGTGGTGCAGGAGTTGCCATTCTCGAACGTAACCCGAATGGATCAGAACCTCCATTAGAGTTGTCTGTCCTTCCAAAAAGCATCCTCAGAGATCTTGGCGGTACTCGTTGTGGTGACGGGCTGCTGTTAACGGATCGCTTGAAGCAGTTTCAATTTCGGTGCTACCCTCATCAGAAGTTTTGAAGTCAACGAACGATCCATTACGAAGGGTATCGAACTCCCAAGTACTTTCGCGATTGTTTGATTTCAGATTGCCACGCCATAATGGTCAGGATCTTACCTATCTTCTTCTTCTTCGTCAGCTTCAAAAGACTTCTATGAACACCACCCGCGCGACCCCACGCGTGCTTCGTCCTGAATGACCAACCCCTTTAGAAACCGGCGTCTTCGCTGCTGATTTGATCCATTTGGCTTTCGTCAGTTCTTCAGCACCGGCGCGCTATCCATATCCGTATTTAGGTTCAAATACATTTTGATAATACAACGCTGCTTACATACCTCACTGGGCACTTCTTTTAGACACATTACAACAAAATCTCGCAGATCCCTTGTGCTCAGCCAAACGCGGAGGTTTGGTGCTGGGAATGAGAGACAGTAATTTCACTTCGACCTGATTGGAATGAGGAGGTGCACCAGTAGTCATCTCATAAAGCGTAATACCAAGACTCCATATGTCGGCTTTGGAATCGTACATTGTATCAGACGTGATAACTTCTAGCGCCATCCAGTAAGGAGTGCCAACAAAAGTCGTACGCTTAGCATGAGCGGTAGACAGGAGAGCCGAAATGCCAAAATCGCACAAAAGTACACGACCTCGGTCCGAAACAAAACGTTGGCGGCTTTGATGTCACGATACATATATGACTCCAGATTTGTGAATGTAAACCAACGCGGAGAGTAGTTCCCTCATTATGGCGACAGAATGCCGTTCGTCAATGACATTTCCCTTTGTGGCTTTCATCAGCGTTCGAACATTCCCGCCACTTTCATAGTCCATTACAATCCAGACATGCGGCCCATCAAGGTAGCACCCGTAATACTTAGTGATGTTGTTCGTTCCGGGACCACGCATCTCTCCAGTGGGTATATGAACGCCACGGTATACCGTTCCATAAGCACCTTTCCCTATAATCTCAAGTTTGCGGTAAAGCTGATGAAGTATCGGGCTTAGGATTAAAGTCGAAAATAGGAAACAATGCTTTGGGACATACTTGTATTACCGGGACTTGGTTTGAACGGGGATGGATCTCAAGGAGGACATTCAAAAACGAATTCGTTTGATTCCCCGTGCGGGATGTGTAGCGGAATATTGGCGCCTGTAACTCGGGCAGTGTGTGAGTACGTTGAGTCGTCACGCGTCACGCGTCAAGTGTTCGTGGTGGTTAACGTTAAGTAACCACGATATATATCTTATTCCTTCAATCACCATCCAGTGATGGCACAATGGTTTTTCAATCTCGATAGACCCCAACACGTATACGCTGAGGACTAATAGTTGAACTGGAAGTACTTTTTCTGTTGGTTCCCACACGCCCGGTTCCAAAAAGAACCTCGTTCCTTCGTTCCGGAGTGCTACTTTTATAGATGATGGATGTGTTTTTGTGAGAAATCATTCAGTCGCAGGCTTTTATACTTCTCGTATTGAAACCTATGTAGGATTTGGGTCGGCAATTAGACGGCAAACGCAAAAGAGATACGTCCGACATGGATGCTGAGTCTAGCAAGATGCAGAGGATAGTATCGTAGACTGTCGAATCCGCGCTGTAAAGAAAGAAGATAATATAAGTCAAGCACGATAACGTGGAAATCGGTGTTAAGAGAGAGACATTTACGTTCTTCACGGAGATGCAATGTCCGAGACCAGTGAGACAATTTTATTTTTTTTAAGTGGCGCTTGTGATTCACAATAAAAATGTATATAATAAGGTAAAGCGCACTGCTTAAAGCTACCATGTAATGGAACCCCGCCTCCATTTCAGAGGTCTTCCAGATTACAATCTACACTACGAGCATCCATCAGGTGTTCAAGACGGCCGCGGTGTCTCACAGATGTGTCAACACGGCTCGACAGCGTCAACTACGAGAGGTCATACCGTCGAGCGGTATAATTTTGGTAAAACGCGCACTGCTACAGATAGCGGTCAATAGACCATAAAATTTGTTGAGCATCCAAGCTCAAATCCAAACGAACATCCATGTTCAAATCTAAATGAAATACAATGTTCAAGTCTAAACAAACAACCACGTACAAATTCCAACGGCCACTTGTTTCCGGGTGTCGACGTACCTTCATCTTCAGTATTTTTTGAAGCCGCTAATTCAGATCTTAAATATGTCAATCCGTCCAGCAGGTGTGACCCGACTGGAATGAGAAACGGCGATGAGATCAGATTATCAAATGAAAGTCTGAAAGCAACGTTAAATTCCAAAACGAGGTTAAAAGAGTTAGAAAAATTGCGCAAAATCCACGGATTGAGTTCTTACCTACGTACCAAAAAAGAAATTTACGACACTCTTAATCTACACGAATGTAATAAACACTGTGTGTCAGTGGCACGTTCGAAGATGAAAAATATAAAATCGAAGGGCTTCAGGATATTGGATATGAAACGGCACGTAAAACATCTGTTGAATTTGACGGACATACGGTTTCAAATTCACACAACCTTTCCTTTTTTTTCATGATGAATTTTAAGATTGCGGTTGAACTAATGGTAATGACGTATGTTCAAAAAGATGATAGGAGCCGCACCATCTAGCTTGGCTATGATTTATAGTTAATGTTTTACAAAGAAAATATCAGTGAACTTGAAGCAAGTTAAAGCTCGCATCACCTTGCTTGCAAGGTTTACCTCCATTGTTGAAATGCACGCGGATACATGCAGGCACGGATAGTTAGTATCCTGCATATCCTTAATATATCCTAATGATGTAAAGAATATCTGAAGATTAGTGACTAATGACACGGTGACACATTCTTTTAGTTTGCTCACAACAAATGCACGAAATTGACGCAAGTACTGGTAAGCAAATTTATTGTCATCAATAATTGTTTTATTTTATACAGTTATGATGATCTAGTTATCATCTCTCCCAACCACTCTCTAGTTTTTTGTCCAACTCATGAATCCGTTGATCTTCGCACTCGAGGTGAGGGTCTTGTGGCTATTCCAACAACTTTATATCAACTTCTCTCAACAGCCGTATTGTGTCTCTACCGGAACTTCATGACAACGCCACATAATAGTTGAAATTGGTCAATGGGCCCCCTGTTGGAGGTCGAGCAAGATCGATAATGATGTTTGACAGTCTCAATGACAGTGTTTGGCCTTGGGAATGATAATTTGTAAAGGCATATGCTGGTGTTATTGGAAATTGTACCCGAGTTGCAGTACGTTGGATTGTTTTGTTGTTTTTTTCACGAATTTTGATCGCAACTTTCCTTTTTGCAGCCATTATGGGTACAATGTCGGCCTCTAATCCTTCCAGCTGGATTGCGCGGGTCCGGCCCAGTTTGACCAACATATATAATGGCGAAGACTGCAGATTAATAACACCCTTCCTTCCCTGAAGGATCTGGCACACTTCCCCGCAAGATCCATTGGCAATATCGATATCTGTAAGGTCTCTTCAAAGATGCCCAAAAGACAGTGCCAAAGTTGGTCCATAAGATATTTATTGTAAGTTTGCTGTCAACAGTCAGTTATGAATTAATTGCTTCAGAAACAAGGTAGATTAATGCTTCTCCAAAATCTCGTAAAATACTAACATTTTCAAGATGAAATGTCGGAAGAAGACTTGCAGGACGAAGCTAGTAGTAAAGGTGATGCCTTCACATATGAAGGAGCAAACTACTGACAACGTCTATAGCGAACCCTGCCTGACAAGACAGATGAATCGAGTGCTAGCCCAAGCAAAAGGCTGCGGGAATGATTAAATATGCTTCAATTACTACTGAAGTCTGAATTACAACAGACATTTAACTGACGTCGTCTCGTCTAATTTCAAATTGATAGAAACATGTTAACTACTCAATTCTTATAAAAATTTGTTATTCTCATATTGAATGCAAGCAAGGTGCTCGCGGAGGTCACTCCGCGCTTTTCTAGTTTACAATTGAGCTGGTGAAAGGACACGAGCCTGAGCGTGTACTTAGTAAGTGGTCTGCCGGTGGTGGGCGCTTCTAGCTCGGCACTGACTAGCACTGGCTGAGGCTCTCATAAGCCAATGGCAGCAATCGCAACACAACCTTTACCTGTCTCAATGGCCACAGCACACTCTTTATTGCTATTATCTGAGTATACACATATCCTAGACTCTCTCCCCCTCGAGCTCTCCCGACAATTCGCAGATTTGCGTGAGCTGGACGCAGTTCTCAGTGCCTCCACCCAAAATGTAATACAAAAGATTTACGAACTCATCGACATGATAGAAAACCAGGACCATTCCAAGGAGCTCAGGCTTGAAAAACTGATGCAGATTGTAGAAGAGGCCCAGCGATTGAAAATTGGAGGCGATGACAAAATTCGTGTTGCAGGCCAAGCTGCCGATAACGTACGTAGGCAAACTTGCATCTGAAGCGTTTCGTTGACACTTGACTTTTTCACTGTTTATTGTCTAATAGTTAATAGGCCATAAAACTCATCTTAACGCACTCTTGACCGCCATTACTCCATACGACATCTCGTTTACCCCATCTCACCTATACTTACGCACAACTTATCCGCACCTTCCACCTCGTCTTATTTCTGACTCTCTCCCCGCGGAAAATACTCGACGGAGACGACCTGCTGCATCTAGTAATCGTGGTCAGCTAGGTGGTATCTTAACTGTGGAAACATTGTCACCGGCCAAATCAAGAAAACGGATCCGGGACGACGATGAGCCCCAACCAACGCCACGGAGAGAGAAAGATGCGACAGCTACAACCTCGGTAAACCGAAGAGGAGGTGCAAACACCGGGAAATCTCGAAAGTACGTTCTATCTAAAAATTCGAACGAAAAATCGTTCGAATTGATGATATTCACAATGACATACTTTACAGGGTAGAACAACAGACACATACCCCCGCACCGCCTTATAGAGGAAATTCGCCTTCAACGGAATCTGTACTCTCAATTACCTCTCACCCAATAAATACACAGCCAAACACTCGAACTACGACCAATCCAACAGCACCCGTTCAGTCTCGCGCGGCGACAAATAATCAGCAAGATGCGGGACCAGCAGCGGAAGAGGCCGAACACGACCCAGGCGAAGAACCAGACAGCACACGGTATTGTTACTGTCAAGGACTGAGTTATGGAGAGATGGTTGGCTGTGACGACGAACTCTGCCAGTATGAATGGGTGAAGTCTCTCTTAGCTGTATTATGTCGTTCAGTGGATTCTGACTACCCCGCCTTTAGTTCCATCTGCGTTGTGTTGGTCTAACAACTCCTCCCAAATCGGGTACATGGTATTGTGATGACTGCAAGGCCAAACGATCGCTCAATAATAAGAGAGCCCGTCCCGGTAAACGACGTGCCGGCACCAGTAATGGTGCTGCAACTACTAACAATAATGCAAGGTCTGGACGGGGTCGTACGTAAAACTTGTATGTTATGTATACATTACATATGATGGTTATAAATTTATTTCTGTGATGTAATCCTTCGACTTTGAGCATGATTGAACGATAATAAATAACGAGGAAATAAAGGGGGGAATGCATCAAAGCAATGGATTAATCGTCAATAATAATGATGTCCGGTGATGTAGAACCACTGCCTCCCGCATTCGACGTAGTTCCGTTATTGGCTCGCTTTTGTCTGCCTTCTGCCACAGAACCAGTCCGTTCACGTTTCCTCCGAGACGATCTTTCGGCAGAACCATCAATTACAACTATTTCGCTAGACGACGAGAGCGTCTCCGACTGTCTCGAAAGGGAGCCGGACGATTGAGGTTTGGAGGAAACAGACGGGGGCAATGCATAAAGCTCTGTCCATCGACGGGCTGTTTTATTGTACTGCGCTCGATCTTTGAGGTATTGTGATGCTATTTGGGGAACTGAAATGTACTTAATGGAAGTACTTTACTGAAGGATATACTGCACACTCACCAAGTGGGTCTTCTGCATGGCGTGCGCGAAAATATTAGCCCTTTAACCTACAGAGTCACATGGTTTCACACGACTCACTCGGATTTGGATCAGTGAGAAGCGAAGATAGCGAAAGGAGGACCTTGTATAATGATAAGGCAGGTGACCAGTTGTTTTTCAGGAGATCAATGCAGACGTTTCCACTAGAGAAAGGACAAATATAATTTAGGCGCACAGAAACAGTCGACAATGAAGGTTCAACTGACCGATCTGAAATGTTCATATGGTAAATTCTTTGAGAAGCGGTCAATGATGAAGCATGTTTGATAATAAAAATGATCCAACCGAGTCATAAATGTCACTCGTGGAGCTGAAAACCTTATGCAATCGTAGCGTCAGCATTTCCATCAAACAGTATGGTATTTTTGAAACGTACGGATAATCCGGTGGCAAATGAATTTCAATCCAAAATACTCCTCCTTCGTAACAAGAGCTTTCCGGTCCAGGAATTGAACCGCGCCAGTCGAACAGCGATTCTTCCGTAGGTTTCAAAGTCATGCATCCCAGATCCTCCTTTTTCAGATCAGAGATTTCGCGGTGAATTCGTTTTATAGTTATCTAGGTAGAGAAATCCATTAAATTTCTGAATGTCTCTCAATGTTGAGAACCAAACTCACTGCTGAAGGTTCTGGAGGCATATTGCTGGTGGAGGAATGAAAACAGGCTGTTCAGTGTTTGTGACCACCGGAACGCGCACGTGACAGGCTGACAGCTCGATACGCTTTGTACTACATAGATTCTCACACACACATTCATTGTCCCGCTGCAAGTTACAGAATATATCATATATATATATATTGGCGGCAAACACATACGAAATGTCCGGGTCTATGGTTTAAATTTTCAACAAAATGTTCATAAATATAATAAAGGAGTCAACATCTCAGAACTCTAACACAGTTGCCACATTTTTACATAGTCCCTGTTTTGTCATGAACACATGTTACGAGAGGCAAATTTGGAATTGTCAACTTACACCACCATTGCACGGTCTTGAGGGGAAGCGGGCCAAGTGGGGTACCATTGGTCTTGCGCTTTGGCAAAGTCATGCATCGCAGCTATAAATACATATCTTTGTTAATTATCAGTCAACGAATTTTAAAACCACTGACTGTTTGATTGATCAACCCACGGCTTGTTACCAACACCGTCAGGGAACCAACCATTCGTTCTTAGAGAAATAATTTGAGTTAACCGCATCTGTTCAATAAAAGAAAAACAAACTTACCCTCCTACAGCTACATTCATGATCAAGTAGAAGGCTACCAGTTTGCGATCATAAGCCAAAGGCTAGCGTCACAAATAAAAAGCGAGTCTACTAACATTGATCAAATGGTGCACTATTGCCACGACCAACCCAAGGGTTTTCAAGTGCAATGATAGAAGTTCCATTTTGAATTATTTCGGGGAATTGTCCTCGCTTGAAGAAAGGCTCATTGAAACGAAGGCTCAGCATGCCATGCAATCGAGAATCAACATAAGTCCGGCTGCATATAATTCCCATCAGAAAAAGAAACCAAAACTTCAGAGGGCGGTAACTGACATGAAATCAGGGGTCCATTCCAAGCTGTAAATATGAAAATCACTGGCGAACGATTGGCGACGGTTGGTCCAGTAATTGAACGTCCTCCAGCCTGCATTAAGGGCAGCAGTAGGTCCCCAATTGAGAGTACCTCGGACGAAATTGCTTCCTCTAAGTCAACGATAAATATTTACTCCTACGAGAAAATCTGTGCCGAAAATTCACATACTGTGCAGGATAGGAGAGACCATTTCCACGGGATTCCATGATCTAGTGCAAGCGCAATTAAGGTCCCTAATCTCATAAAAATAAAAATAATCATACGTCAATTTCACCTGTTAAACCATCAGAAAACTGATAGATTCACCAAGGAAATACTAGACTTACCACTTAAGGGCCAGGGACCGTAAGTATTATTAGTCGGCAACATCCACAGAGCTGGCCATAGCTACGAGAGTTATTTTCTTAATTTGAACATATATATCATGAGAAAGTCTTCACTTACCCAGTCACTATAGTAATTCATTTTAATATAAATATTCAAATGAAATTTTGGATGAAGATCCGAGCTCACCCAGTTGGAATTTTAGCTCTAATTTCAACTTTTCCATATCTAATACTATGGCTCTTGGCTGTCGTGAGCCTTGCACTCATCACCGGGGGGATAACAGTTCCAGCGGTCGCATTAGAAACAGCCCCACAAGCAGTACCTGGTATATTACTCATCAAAAACAAGAACTCAACACACTGAAATAAATGGCCTTACCTTCGAAATTGTCTTTATTCGTGCAACCGGTCAAATTAAAAGTAAAACCATTGAATACACTATCTTCCCCTCCAGGAATAGACAATGCAGTGAGCGTTGGCATTATATATAGCATACCATCTTGAACGAAAGAGTTGTTGGGAGAGTTTGTCGCTATTTCAAATTCACCGTTTCTATGAAAAAATTTAAACCCCCGCGTGAACGATGGACGCGACAACTGCTACCTACCCAAAACCACTGAGATCAACTTCGTGAGTCCAGGTCGCTCCTTCTGTGTCAACGCTGAAGGTATCGAAGTCGTCTGATTGGCCATTAAAAAACTGATGGGAACAGGTACTATCAAGTCACTGACCTTGCATGACAAGACAAAGTGGTTGAGTAATCATGGGTGTGGTCTTGTAATCCCAATAAGAAAGGAATGCGCTGGAAATAATACCGAGCATAATCACAAGCTTAAAAAATGAATCAGTGAAAGTCCTCGAAAATCAAATGGCAATGACAATGAAAAAAGATAAAAATCCAAAATGTATTCTTCCCTGGAACACTGGATAAAACCTCCGTGGGAATCAGGTCCCAGCTGGGGGGATATGCTGGTAATATCATGTCAAAGAAGGACAAACATTACGCGCACATCAAGAGAATACAACGGGCGTGGAATATGTGCCTGCTGGAAATGAACAATGATTTATAGATAAGAAACGGATTTTGGGACGAGTTGATTTCCCTTCCCAATTCCCCGTCTCGGGTGAACCTGAGGTCGTTCAACTTTTCCGACTTGGATAAACACCACAGCCATTGGCCGTTTGGTTCATCGTTGAACATACCAACCCAATGAGAGCACGATGGAGAAAAGAGTAGGGGAGAGGCCTCGATCTCAAAAAACAATGGAACTTACAAATGATATCCACCAGCTTGCGGTAACTCGCCAATCCTTTTTTTCTAACCAAGGTTTGGATACTTCAGCTTGTAGAAGCGTACTTTCCATAATTTCCTCTTGTACATCCTTGTTTAGATCGTTATCAATGTCCACGGGGGGTTGGGGGCTAGGGCTTTGAAAATCTGCAAGACACAAAAGTGGTTTCTATTATTCAAAAATTCGACAAGGGCGTCACCTGACAGCAAGCACTTACTCTCATACATAGACAACTTTGCGCCTAGACCAGGAACATGAGCTGTTAATGCCAATGCTGAACTGGCAGCGGTACTGTGCTGCCCCGCTATGGAGGGTGTCGAGGTACCGCTACCCCCCGAGGCGCCGGCAACACTGGCGTATGACAACGATCTGGAGAGTAACGGTGGAGATGAAAATGTTTCACGGATAGAGGGCGTAGAAGTTGTAGACATCGCTGTGACGGGTCTGGGCCGTAAATGAGCGTTCTGGGCCGGAATGATCGTATTTTCGAAGGTGACGATGGTGCTGATGTTGTTAAAGGAAGAGGTGCGTTGCACGGCAACGTCTGATGGTGACTTTCCTCCTCGTGTGGCAACAGGAGGGGTTGGACCACGTATAGTGGAAAGTGATCTGGTCCGGTTGTGTTCACCGCTCAGTGGAGGAAACGACTCAACCTCCGCCGTAGAATTGGAACGTGAGCGAGAAGTGAGGGCGTCACCTGGGGATTTGAAAGGATCCGATGAAACAAACTCCATTGGCGTATGCCTGTGCTGCAAACCAGGACGAATGGTGATCTGGGAAGCGACGGACTGAGTCCTTGTCGGCCTTAAAGTATCTATGCCTTGAGGGTGATTTATAACCGCGGGCGTTATAGGTGGTACGATCTCAGTTTGAGGAAATGAAAGGCATTCTGATTCATTATCGGTATCACTGCCCTCATTTGCGCTCTCAAAATCATCCCCTTCGGAAGCGGTGGAATATTTGGATGTGCGGTCCGCATAGCTCTCTCGGGTATTTCCTCGGACATCTTCATACCGAAAGTGGACCTGAGCGCTGGAGGAATTCATCTTGGAAGTCATATAACCAGGTAAATGGAAGAGAGAAGATATAAGCTCGCCGGACAGCTATCGTCTAGTTGAGAGGCAATAAAGAATCGTTTTGAGCTCGTGAGATCAACTCGTGTCACCTAGTATTCGGCATGTATGTAATAAATTCTCTACGACAGCCATGCAGCAAAGAAGCCATGTCCCTACTGATATTTTTGAGATCCAATCATAGCTGGACGTCATCCCGGCGTGTCTCACGGTAGTTTCTCGGTTAATATTTTCGACCAGCCTGGCCTGTTGAATATCGCAAAAATCACTTGGTGTTACGGCAGGAAAACAAAGATGATACCATTGAGCATGTATTTATATTGCCGGATTGAACCGGCATAAATGTCGAAGAAGATATTGTCAATAGGGCAGTCTACTGGTGAGCTCGATTAGCTGACTGGTACAGTTGAATTTGGGTCAATTGTAATCCAGATAATATGCCAGGGGTTGAGCGGGTTGTCCTGCAGGTAGAAAGGCACAGCGCATGGTCTTTGTTTTGTTGGAGAACTTGAAACTTGCCCCTTGCTCGTCGGAGGTTGAGGCTGGCCAGGGCACAGGGGCAGCTTGTATTGCAAAGGTCTGGGAACGCACGTTTACAACGGTCGTGGTAAAGATAATACCGGACATACAGATTTAGAATGAACAAGTCATCCGAACGACATCGGGTGCCCGGTGTTAAAACTTCAATGGTTCCTGGAAGATAAACCTAAATTAGTACCAATGTCGTTTAGGGGGGCAATGTTTTAAATTCACTTTACCGTGAAAATGGGGGACTGAGATGGAAAGGGTCTCGAGGGTCAGATAGAAAACCTTTCGGGATAACCAAGAAGGAACGTTGGCTGAACGCGAACGCCGCCGCGGCCGCGTCACTAGTCACACTGCTAACTCCGAGTACGTAACCGTGACTGTTCCGTTGATCTCCAACCAGCCCTCAATAGTAAATGCCTCTTCTTCAATTTACACCCTATTCTTCCTTGGTTCAACCTGGTTTTTGGCATGAGCTTACAAGGTTAAAGATTGACATTTTGAAACTCTCCGAGCAATCTATTCCCATTCTTGGATCATATAATCCCGGAAGGTGGATTGTCGATAGGGAGTCTGGAAACGAGATTGCAATCAATGGCAGTCTAAGTCTTTCTGAACAGAGCTTCGATCTGTCGACCAAGTAAATTGGCTTG
The DNA here is from genome assembly GCA_029959195.1 of Dictyophora rubrovolvata. NCBI lineage: Eukaryota > Fungi > Basidiomycota > Agaricomycetes > Phallales > Phallaceae > Dictyophora > Dictyophora rubrovolvata. The sequence goes on along the minus strand of CP114122.1, from coordinate 1,160,906 downwards.
TGTCTTCATAGACTGATTTCTGATCTCGTGCGTACCAGACCATCACAACATTCCGCCCATACATCTGGGATATTAAAGAACTACAACACCATAGAAGAATTCAAAGCTGCTGATAAGCCAGATTTGTTTAACGAAGTTTCTCAACAGGTACGAATTTTCTGGTCGTCTCTTTATTTGATTGTACATCATTGAGTAGATTTGGGAAGCCGCCACTACGACAAACGACCCATCCCAGCTGTCGCGATTTCTGCTTATAACGTTTGCTGATCTAAAAAAGTACAAGTATGTAAATACCTGCTTATGTGTCTTATACAGATATATTTGATTGTTAAACCGAAACTCAGATACTATTACTGGTTTGCTTTCCCTGCCTTCGTCGCGAAACCTGCTTGGGAGATCGAAGAACCTGGTTGGGTTGACTCCAACCTCAGGATCAGCCATGACGGAGTATGACTTTTATAACCACGCACAGTCAATTGTTATTGATCTGGTTTACTCAGCTTGCTTCCATACGTGAAAGTCTGCAGAACTTGACAAATCCTTTACCGTATTTCCTCGTCCGCCCTTCACCGCTATCGAATTTGTTCGAGGTCGGTGAGATCAAGGATTTTGAATCATTCTTTGCAGATCTTCCCGAAGATCAGGTGAGCTTTCCCAGACTCATAAAAACCATGCCCTTAGTAAAGGATGAAACAACAGCGTATTGTGGCCTTCGTAGATCCTTCTGGATCTCCGCAGAATCCCGGATGGCCCCTACGAAATTTATTAACATATCTTCGTGTTCGATTCCCTGACATGACCAAAAAGGTTCAGATTCTGTGCTGGAGAGACATTGAGATTCCTATTTCGAACAAGCCATGGCGTAGTCGTTTTGGCATCGTCACTGCTGGTGTCTCTTCGGGGTTACTGACGGGCCGACCAGCTGCCGTTGGATGGGAGAAGAATTCTCAAGGAAAATTAGCACCGCGATTGGCAGATTTAGGAAGTTTGATGGATCCTAATCGGTATATCAACTCAGTTACAAGTCAAGCCCGATGTTGAATTAATCCGATATTCATATAGATTGGCGGACCAAGCTGTTGACCTTAATCTCAAGCTTATGAGATGGCGTGTTTTACCTGAATTAGACCTAGAAAGGATCTCTAAGGCCAAATGTTTACTCCTTGGAGCTGGGACGCTCGGTTGCTATGTCGCCAGGGTATTGATGGTTTGTATCTCTTATCTCTTTCCTCTTGTTTCCGATTCCCGAGTGGGTATGGTTCTGAGAGTACGTTTTAGGCTTGGGGTGTTCGCAAAATTACGCTGCTAGATTCTTCGCGTGTCTCTTTTTCCAACCCCGTGCGGCAGCCACTTTTTCAGTTTGAAGACTGCCTCGATGGAGGCAAACCCAAGGCAGAATGTGCTGCAGCGCATCTAAAGGCGGTTTTTCCCGGTGTGGTATATAAATGTTTTGTTTTACGTCAACGTCCTTGATTCTTAACACGCAGTCTTAGGATGCCTCCGGTGTTCAACTTAGTGTCCCAATGCCCGGACATCCGGTACCGCAAAGCTCCATCGACCAAGTCAGAACGGATGTAACTCGATTGGAACAGTTAATAGACGAACACGACGCAGTATTCCTTCTTATGGATTCCCGAGAGAGTCGGTGGTTACCTACTGTGTTAGGAGCCGCCAAGGGCAAAGTATGTCCCTGTTTCGCATTTGCATCGTCCACAGTAAACAGAGCCGCATTCTTTAGATCGTAATCAATGCAGCCTTAGGGTTCGATACATATCTAGTAATGCGTCACGGCGCCCGAGCTTCTTTAGTGCCTCCGGGCTACACAAGACTTGGATGCTATTATTGCAATGATATTGTCGCACCGGCCGATGTAAGCACGAAAATGGTTTTTCTTTGTATCTGTGGCTGAAATGCGGACAACAGTCGGTATCTGATCGAACTCTCGATCAGATGTGCACGGTTACTCGACCGGGCCTGGCATCGATCGCAGCTGCCTCAGCTGTGGAATTACTGGTATCTCTTTTGCAACATCCGTCAGGGTGTGTGAATCAGGGTTGACCTCGTGTTTTCCATATTAATTAATTTCAATATAGCCTGCATGCACCGCCTCCAGCGGCACCACAGCAAAATGCAGAGCGTGACGGGCCAACAGGATCAGAGAGCGTTCTCGGATTGGTTCCTCATCAGCTTCGTGGTTATCTGGCGCAGTTCAGAAATATGCTCATTACCGGCGCTGCCTACGATCGTTGCACTGGATGTAGCGATCTTGTATGTGGACATTTTCTGACTCAATTACTAAATATGGCTGATTTCGGCGTTTATCACCCTTAAGGTCCTTGATGCATATGAAAGGGAAGGGTTTGAAATGCTCCTCCGGGCGTTTAATGAGGGAGGGTACCTTGAACATTTGACTGGGTTGGACAAACTGCACGACGAAGCCGAGGGCGCTCTTGAGACAGTGGATTGGGATGAAGAAGATCAGGACGACGACTTCTTGTAATACGACGGACATAGCCTTACCTACTATACCCTTTTCTACTGAGATGTAACATGCATGTAACGTATGATTTGCATTTACGATCGTTTCATTGATAGTGACATAACAAATGTGTGGACCAAACACCGCATTTTCCCATCATGTCCAATCCTTTTGTCCTGCTTTTTTTATATTTTTGTGTAAAAGCACCCCACAACCGAGGCTATTCCCTATCTCTTAACCAGAGCTATTTTCCAAGCCCCGGTATTTTTCTATTGATCTTGAATCATGCAACGCGGAAGAGGCTACGGTGGTGACTATCGACGAGGGGGAGGTGGTAGTGGTGGTAGTGGCGATTACCGACGCGGTGGCGACTATCGACGAGGAGGAGGCGGTGAAGGAGGCGGTGACTATCATCGACGAGGAGGTGGTGGTGAAGGAGGTGGTCGAGGAGACGGTGGTGACTACCATCGAGGAGGAGGCGGTCGAGGGGGCGGTGGCGGCGGCGGGCCATCTTTCTCACAAGGTCGCGGTGGCGAGCCGTCGTTTCGAGGTTCTGGAGGTCGCGGAAGGGGCGGAGGTCGTGGTCGCGGTCGCGGTGGTGTAAGCCCATACTACTGATTAGATTTACTTCCATCGCCACTACTGAACTGTTCGTTCGATGCTTACAGGGACCAGTAAAGATCTTCACTCCAACCCCAAACCAACCAGCTGTGGAAGACACAGAAACAACGGCCGCTGAGAACGCTCTCGTCCAGAAATTCAGAGTCGTAAGGACGCAGGAGCTTGAGCAGCTCCCTCTCCGCCCCGGTTACGGCACAGCGGGCACCCCCGTCCTTCTACGCGCCAATTATATCGCTTTCACACAACTACCCAAGGGCCCTCTGTATGAATATAAAATATATTATCAGCCAGAGGCTACCGCTAAACGTGTGCGCCGACGGTTGTTACAACTCTTAGACGAAAAAACACCCGAATTCGCGCCTTACAAGCGCCATATCGCTCATGACGGGAGTGAAAAACTTATTTCGACTCAAATGCTCTACCCCTCCAAGGGAAATCCTTTGGAAATCCGGGTCAAGTTCTTCGACGAGGACGAAGAGTATGTCGATTCAGACAGGTCCAGGACCTACACATTGTCATTCTCCTTCACCGGAGAGCTTTCGCAAGGCGAAATTGACAAGTGCGTATAAGTAACTTCCATGTTCCCGGCTCACATTTTGACTTATAATCACTCTTATAGTCATATCAAAGGCGTTGAAAGACAAAATACTGGCCCGTTCATTTCAGCGCTGGAAATTTTGCTGGCTAAAGTTGCCTCCAAGAAAGGCTTAAGAATTAGAAGAAATTGTTATTTTTTCCCGACACCCAGTGGTACTCCCAAGATGGACCTTGGCGGTGGCCTTGAGGTTTTCAGGGTAACTTGACCACATTCAACCTGCACGTAATGTTTCTGACTCAAGATTTACCACAGGGTTATTACAGTTCTGTTCGCCCCACTCTGAACTCCCTTATGATCAACGTCAATGTATGCTATACGGCTTTTTACAAGGAACAAAGGTTATCCGCTGCCCTTGAAGAATTCAAGAATGCTTCTTTCTCTGCGGATCCCTCCAAGTTCGTTGAGCGTCTTCGAGTGCAGACCACCCACGTACGTTCACTCCTTCTCCTTTGCAAAGGTAGAAAACTCAACATTCTAATGTAGTTGCCCTATCGCTCTACGAAAACGATTTGTGGATTGAGCGATGACGCTCAGACACGCACTTTTTATTGCCAAACATCCCAAAAAACAATCACGGTGAAAGACTACTTTCTTGAAAGTATGTAGTAGCTTTATTTTTTCCATTCAGTTCTAGATAGACATTCAGGGTATCAAATACCACTTCAGCATAAATGGCTTATTAACGTCGGCAAGCCAAACGATCCCCGTTATCTACCGGCTGAATTAGTCGACATTCTTCCTAAGCAGGCTTTCAAAGACAAGCTATTGGACTCTCATACGGCGAATATGATTACACATGCCTGCCAAAACCCCGCGCAAAATGCTCATTTCATAGTTACGGAAGGATTCGAGGAGATGGGTTTCACGGGCTCTCGTAGCGAGGAATTGAAGGCTCTTGGAGTTGGTGTCAGCAACGAACTGGCTGTTGTTTCCGCTCGTGTTCTACCACCCCCGAGGCTAATGTACGGACAAAACAAGCAGGCAGATATTTCTCACCACAACGCCGCTTGGAACCTTAGACACCTCAGATTCTACAAAGGCCAACAACTTAGAAACTGGGGAGTCTTCGTTATTTGCACGTCGTCAGAGGATTTCACAGATCCAACAGACCAAAGGTTGCACACCTTGCTCAGCCAGTTCAGGCAAGCCCTCGGTAACTCCGGAATCACATCCGACGCCGTGGATGAGAGTCATATCTTTGGTGCAACGTTGTTGAATCCGAAAAACATGAATAATCTTTCGATCCACTCAATCCTACGTAATGCGCTCCTAAAGCCCGCACATGATAAACTTAGTTTCCTACTGGTCCTTCTCTCAGATGGGGATAAGCGCGTATATGCTGCCATTCGACGAATATGCGATGTGGAGCTTGGCATTCCGGCAACGTGCGTACAGAGCTTGAAGATACGGAACAGTTCTCCATCATATCTCGCGAACGTCTCTTTGAAAATTAATGCAAAGCTTGGAGGTGTCAACCATATTCTTCATTCGACGTCTTCCGGATGGTTAATGCAAGAGTCGACAATGTTGGTGGGCATGGATGTGACTCATCCAGGGTAAGCTCATCGCTGTTGTTATTTTAGACCGCTTCATTTTATTTACGCCCTTTTTTTCAGGCTAGGGAGTATCAAAGGCACACCGTCCATTGCTGCAGTCGCCGGTTAGTCTCCATCGTTTCACTTGCCATTGTTTGAACTTTAATGTATAACTTTACTTAGCGTCTTATGACGAGAACTTTGCTCTGTATCCTGCCTCTCTGCGACTTCAAAGTACAAAACAAGAGGTGAAATTTTTCCCGTCATTTTGCGTGGTTTCACTTGTATTGAACGACGTCAACCCAGATGATTGATGATCTCGGCGACATGATGACTGAGCGACTAAAGCTCTTTCACTTGAAACGGAAGGCACTGCCTAGGCGGATCATTATTTTTCGAGATGGTGTTTCGGAGGGACAATTCATGACTGTTGTGTCTTACGAACGTAAGTGGCATCAGTAAACAGGGAGGTTATCCTGGAAGATTCTGGCAGACTTTGATCCCATGTTTTGGTTATGAAAAGTTTCATAGTCCGAGTTCGAAGTCTATCAGAGTTTTTGAAGATACCGCCGTGCCTACTGATGTGTCGTTATTTCAAACCACGAACTCAACCTCTTTCTTGTGTCTTTTTAGTGCCAAAGATTAGGGAGGCATTCAAACGAATGGGTATATCTTACAAGCCCAAGCTCTCCATTATTATTTGCGGAAAACGTCATCACACGAGGTTTTATCCCACTTCTCCAGAGACAGCTGTTGATCGTGGAAATCCCAAACCTGGCACAGTCGTCGACCGAAAGATTATGGTAAATTTCAACGTCTAGCTTCGAAGTTTTCCGTCATAACGTTGTACCCGTAGCCCGTCTACGACTTCGATTTCTTCCTACAAGCCCATTCTGGCCTTCAGGGAGCAGCTCGACCAACTCACTACACGGTTGTCCATGACGAGAATAACTTCAATCCAGATGTCATACAGGGCCTCGTGAACAACGCAAGTTATATGTATGCGCGAGCAACCAGAGCAGTTAGCTTGGTGCCTCCTGGTAGGTTTCACAGAAGTACATAATTGTCAAGACGCTGGTCGACTGACCTGTTTTTCATAGCATATTATGCCGATCTGGCTTGCGAACGTGGGCGATTATACATCCAAGAATTTTTAAATGCTTCCGAAGGGAATCTCTCTGGCAAGTCCAGTGAGCAGGATGTATATCGGAAGGTTGAAAGGCTATGGGGTAATGGTATTCACGCTAACGTCGCTTCGACAATGTTCTACATTTAGATTTTTTTGATTACTGACTATATATGCGAACGTATCAAATTTATTGTCTTTCAATGACTCTTGTATCTTGACATCGTGTTTAATAAAAAAAAAGGCTATGTAATAACCCTCTTGTAACGATCAGGACTTTCCTTGATGGCCCTACTCGCTCCAGGTCGAACTCCTTTGACGTGAGAATTTGTTGAAGCATGAAGTACATAGTTCCGCCCTGAGTCTCCTGGCTTGCAAGGCAAACGAGTGTACCATTGAACGCGCCAGTCAAGTACTAACAGCCTCAGTGTACACAAAGCTGAAAACATCTTGGTTATTAATTACAATCCGATGCTCTGAAGAGGTACCTTTCATTCATTTTCCACAAAAAAGAAATGTGGGTACGTGAAATTATATGACTGGCACTGTCGCGCAAACTCCCAAGTTCCCAGTCGCGTAATAAAAAACCTTCTGGCCTTTTTGAAAATGACAGTCATGATCGTGCGCGTGATTAGTGCCATCAGCCTCTCAGTGAGTCTGAAATTCCACTTTAAAGAAAGAACCTTTTTTTAACGTGTTCATACACGTTCATTCTCTCAAATTGTACCTAAAAGTTCAGCCTGATCCTTGCCATGTAATCGACTCATTTGCCCGATTATACAGAACCTCAGACGCCTGTGAAAAGTATGCAGTCGATAAACGTTCCTCGATCAGAGCCGCTTCCACGAAATCTTTTTTTGGATGAATTACGCATCCACTTGCTATGCGGAGCCTCCTGGATTCTTCTCCTGGTGCCTTCGACCAATTCCCCGAATAAGCATAGACAAGGGGGAAAGAATTCTTCTCAGGTCTTGGTTTTCGGGAGGGTTGAAGCGAGACAGCATACGAGCATATAAATTGAGGACAAGTTCGAAGAATAAGCTACAGCTTCCTCTTCAGACAAGCAGCACCCCGTTCAAAATGTTTTCCAAAATTTCAGCCATCTTCTTGATTGCCCTTGGAGCCATTTCCCTCGTGTCAGCAAATGATACAGCCACCACTACCGCGACTGTTACAGTTACAGCTCCTGCGGAGACAACGACTGTGCTTTCTCAGTGCAACACAGGTTTAGTCATCGTGCATCACCATTTTACGTGAGGCAGCAGAGCTGAGAAAATATTTCAGGTAGCGAACAGTGTTGCAACATGGTTACCACCTCGTCAAGTGGAATTGTCAGCGATCTTGAGGGTTTGTTAGGCATCGTCGTCGGAGAAATAGATGGTCTTGTTGGCATTAACTGCTCTCCCATTACCGCTATGTAAGTACCTATGTGAGCTATGGTCAGGGAAGCGGCTCATGCCATTTTCTAGTGGCCTTGGTGGTAGCACGTGCAATCAGCAGGCTGTCTGTTGCACGGATGTTCAATTCAATGGACTGGTTAGTCAATGTTCTTAAACAAATTGTCTTCAACAGCTTACGGAAATCTTTTAGATCAACCTTGGCTGTAACGCACTTAATCTTTAGTTTATGTATTCCCGATGCATGAGCTTCTTTCGGTCTTAAATATTTAATATATATAAAATTTCTAAAAAAAGGATTAATGAATTAGCCTTATCATTAACTGATAGTAATACTTTTCCGAAAGTCAGCAGCCACGTTTGCTATGTTTTCGCTACCATCAATGTGAAAAAAGTCTTCTTATTGATCAGGATCTCCAACAATCTTTCGACCAAATTCAGATACTTTTTTATCCATTCGTAACACGGAGTGAAACAACGCGGCGATCTCATCGTTCCACCGTTGTATAAGAAACTCCTTCCGAGGGTTCTTTGAGATTCTGGCGGATGCAGGAAGCGGAGCTGGGACTGTAGGCTCTTTAAGCTGTTGACGAATGCCCTTCAAACTTAAACAGAAAGCCATGAGAAAACTGTGGTTACGACATAATGCATAACGGCTCACTCACTCCCGTTGGTGCGATCTTGTTCGTGTTTGAAGATCATACGAAAATATGGCATAATAAAGCTGAACATATATTTAGTCAAAGTAATGTGAAGTTTGAAGAAGAGTACATATTACACCGCCAGCAACAAGAGAGCCTGAGATAATGCCAGAAAGGAAGGACATGCCAGTGGAGCGTCGAGAGGAACAGTAACGGTGATTATGTAATCATCATTTGTCATCGTCATCGTTAAATAACAGCTTCGCACCTTCGTCATGGATATCGATGATATTGAAGAAATACAAGAGACGGCAACTGCAGAAGTGCGTACTGAAGTCAGATCATCTTCAAAGCGAGGGAAAGTAGTCATTATAGACGATGAACATCCTTTTGACCTCGATGCGTTCTTGTCAAACTATACGGGTATTCCAACAAGTTGGTCTTTTCCATTTCCAAGGTTTTAATTGCTTCCGATAGGTAGAATGACAATACAACGTTTACTTCATATTGCCAGACACGCACCTATTCTTGCGCCTTCGGCTTTACAGCTCGCCATTCAGTACATCCTTCAGACTTCCAATACCATACTATATCTCAACACTATTCAAGAGTTCAATGCACTTCCTTCTGTCGAACCATTGCCAATTCAACAGAAGTGGGTAGAGACTACGAATGCGAGGAATTCAAGCGAGAAAAACCGGCTGGATGTGGAGCTTAAGCAATATACAAGTAACTTAATCAAAGAGAGTATCCGAGTAAGTCGACTTCGATATTATACTAAGGTTTGCTGATCAGTTTTCCCGTGGTAATTCAGATGACATATCGTGATCTCGGAGAATACTACATGGCCGTTGGTGACTTCAACCAGGCTCTGAAGGACTATGCGAAATCGAGGGAATACTGTACGACGGCACAGCATGTCATAGATATGTGTCTATCGATCTTACAGGTATGTTACTCTTTCCGGCTTAACCTCGTTTCTCAGTCATTGATTTATAGCTGTTGATTGAACAACGCAATTATGCACACATCACTACTTATGTTTTCAAAGCTGAAGCTGCTCTGGAGTCATATGGCTCCAAAAGTGAAAATCCCAGATCTTCAATTCCGAACAAGGATAGCGTCGAAATAAAGCTCGAATTCGCGACCGCATTGGGGTACCTCGGTCAGAACCACTACGATAAAGCGGCATACGGCTTTTTGAAACTTGGGGCCCCAAAAAACTTCGGAGATTGGCTAGGGACAGTAAGTGGATGTTTTGGCATTTCCATCTTCTTTCTTTTGACGCAAAGCATTCGATAAGCTTGTAGCACCCAGTGATATAGCTATTTATGGCACACTTTGCGCGTTAGCAAGCCTTTCGCGTTCTGCTATCCAAGCTGCTCTGGTGGAGAGCACTATGTTTAGTGTATATATTGAGCAGGAGCCCTACGTTCGCGAATTGATTGATGCTTACATGAGCTCCAATTTCAAAACTGTTCTTCAAATCTTGGAACGATACTCGGTATGCGTTTTAGCTACTGTCTCAATTACATACCTCAGTTAACTTGGTTGAAGACGCGTCATCATCTCGACATCCATCTATCTGGTCATATTCAGGATCTTTCGGCTCTTATTCGTGATAGAGCCCTCGTTCTTTACTTCCAGCCGTTTCAATCGATACGCCTAGGACGTATGGGAGAAGCCTTCGGAATGACCATAGAGGAAATTGAGAAACATATCATTCGTTTAATCCAGTCGGGAGATATCAAGGCTCGTGTCGACAGCCAGAACAAGGTAGATCAATTGTCGACTGTCCTGTGCTATCTAGAATGACCGGGGGGGCTGAATTATAGGTAATATTGGCCAGAGGGCAGGATCCACGCACAGCGATGTTTATTAAAGCTATCCAAACTGGTACCAGAATTCAGGAAAGCAACCGCAAGTTATTGTTGCGCATCAAATTGTTCGTATTTTCAGTTTGATTTCTGCTGTCGTTTATGTATAACCCATTTCATAGAATGCAAGCAGACCTTGTGGTGAAATCGCCGAAGACTGCCACCCAGCGACACGAAAACGTTGTTCATGAGATGTTACTGGAGTAGTCGCTTTATCATTGACATAGGTTGTACTGTGCAGTTTTCACGAATCATCAATAGCATAACCATGACGTTTCTCCGACTCTGTGACAAAACTTAGATACACTATTATCCAACGTACTAAGTACCAGATCCCGCGACCAGGAATCGACTAGACAAACGGTTATACACTATGTTGATCATGTACTTTCAGTAAAGTCGAAATGGAATGGCATCAAAATATTACTGTCTTGAAAGCAACTTGATAGTACTGTCACGCCAACCGTTGGGGTGTGTGACGATCGCGTCGTCACGCGCACGTCCTGTATACCCTCCCCTTTTCTTTGATCTGCCAGTGGGCTCCAACGAAGATGTTTGACGATGATTTGAACACACAATCAGAAGGAAGCCCCGAGGTTGATAGAGCCGCCGTCTTGACTCCTGCAATTACTTCCGTAATCAGCGCGCTTGGGGGACAACAAGGTGGCAAGTATGTTCTCGGTGATGAGGCGTACGGATGTCTGAAGGACTTGAAGAAGTTTTGGAGAAAGGATGACACAGATGACGACCGTACGGTGGCTCGCATTTTTTGGAAAGCCCGCGTTCTTCAAAACGATCTTGTACCGATTATCCTAGAGACCGCTGGCAAGGGTGTGGTGGAAGACAAATGCGCTATTATATGTGCCGAACTCATAACATCCATGACATGGCCGATAGATATCGCAGCTGAACTTATGGAGCTTGACGAAATAATTGACGCTAAGGCTGACTTCACCGTTCTTTTGAATTCTCATTTGAGCTATAAAGCCACTCTTTTACAACCTGGCGTTCTCCAGGCCATCTTTGGAATCATCCTTCCCTGCTTGGCAAAGACGAAGAAAGAAAGAACGGATAGAGATGGCCAAATCATCAGCATCGTCTTGTACCTGATACGAAACCTTGCGTTCATCCGGGATCTTCCTTCCGTCTCCACGCAAAGCAACGACCAAGCAGAGTACTCTAACCTACAAGTAAGCACCATGTCATTAGAGAGGAACACTAACTGAAAATTCGCGAAGAGCAAATTGATCGTCACCCTTTCCAATGCATTTATTCATGACGCCTTGATCGCTTTAGCCGTCAATGCTGAGCAAGATCCTCTCGTCAATAGCTGGAATACAATTCTATTGGAGACATTTTACCTTCTTTTTAGGGGAATTAAGCCTACCGCCCTCGTTGAAAATCGCCAACAAGTAAGATTATTCATAATGATCATACGTTGTTCAATAACTATTCATAGGCTAACCAGACCGATTTAATGAATTTGTTGGCTATAGAAGAAAAGCACAAACGTTTAGTTCAGAAGCACGCCGCTTCACGTCATAGTCGGTTTGGCACTACTATATCTGTTAGAACTAATCAGGAGTCTCAGCCAATGATATTGCATAGTCAAGAGGCTATCAAGAAGGAGGCTAGGGATATAGTAGATACGACCAAGAAAGCAAAATACAAAAAGACCAAGACTCTTGTAAGTCATTTTCTTTTACTCAGGTCGATTTAAATGCGTAACAATGTCTAGGATGAATTAGGTACGCAGGACAATCTTAGTCCAGAGGCGTTGACCGTCCTCCAAGGCATTGCAAGGGAGTTTCTCGAGTTTTGCTTCAATCGTGAGCCATGAATTTTTTACGCCAGTACATCTTTAACATCTTTGCAGCCTTTTTATCCTCGCTGTTAAAGGACATCAAGTCTGAAAGATCGAAAATTACAGAAAAAGATAACCTTCGTCTTTTGTTCTTAACGAAATGGTTCCTCGAATTTTTCCTATCATCTACCTCGAAAAAAGAAATCGAAAATGACCGTTCAGCTTGGGCCACAAATTTCCAGATGGTTGCTGAAGTCGCTGAACGGAGCTGGGTAGTATGGATATTGCGCAGAATGAGAGGTGCTCTGGATGAAAAGGTAGGCTTCGTAGTCATTTGTTAGGTGGGGAATTGAGATTGTCATGCACAGCCTAAACAATGGGTAGAGCTACAAGCGGGGGTTGAATGTTTGACGCAATTGTTACTTCTTATCGATGCCATGTCTCTTGCCTCTGATGCCACTCTTCGTGAAGCTGCAGAAATTTTGCAACATCAACTATACTATAATGGCGAGATTCTCGATCTCGCATATGACGGTTTATTGGGATACAAAGAACAAAGCGTCGCGTCTGTATCTTTTTTAAAATTTGTTTTGATGCCGGCTGATTTCCTTGCCTAATTAAAGATATCTTGACTCAACTATACATCTGGCTTATATTTTGCTACGGATGTTGGAAAAATGGGGAAAGAAAAAGGGCGACGTTTATATAAGGCGACGTCGCATGCGAGCCAAGAATCGAAGACAGCGCAAAGGTTTGTCGATTTTAGAGTCAAAACACGATGTTAGTTTAATATTTGGTACTTCAGAAGGTGAAGATATCCTTGACGTTGATGACGTCGAGGAGGTAGTTCAGCCAGTAGACGAAGATATAATCGAGGAACAGATGTTTACCTTTGATAAGTTCGAAGCGGTAGTGTAGCAATCCCTTTAATCTATCCCTTTTCTACGTGGTTAAAAACGCTTCACAGAAATTTGCCAGTGAAGATATCACTCGGACACTTCTTACTTATCTTGGCCGGTTTAGAGAGCTGAGCGAGGACAACATCAAGCGTGTCGTTTCTTTGATACATCGCCAAGCCGTTAAAACCAAGGCCGAAGGCTTATTTTTCAAAGTACAAGTTCAAATTTCTAAATCAATCCATTTTTGAGATTTGCCTCGTTAGGTTTCGACTCTGGACTTGTTCAAGAGTATTCTGGCCGAACAGGCGATGTTTCCAAAAACGCCAACCTACAAAGAGTTGATCCAGCTGGTTAATTATATTGTACGACAGTTTTTCAAAGCAGTTGAGAAGGAGCCGTTTCTATTAGTTGAAGTGAGAATAATAGCAAAGTAACTTCTTTTCTGAAATATTTTATTGATATTAGGCGTTTTTTCCTAAAAACCGGGGATTATGGAAGCCATTTTCTAGCTGGGAACCTGAGAAAAACAGCCGCGGTAGAAAAAATGTTGAAGAAATTGTAAGTTTCTAATTGATGGTTGCCGCTGGGCTTTATTTATTCGTGGAGTTGCAGTTCTCAAAGCACCATCCTGATGTGAAAGTGAAGAAAGGTTATTCATGGAGCGAACAAGTCGGCATTGCCATTGCGTGTCTTATTGAGTCCGAGAAGAAACACTTGGTGGATTGGATGAAAGAGGTTTAGCCCCTTTTTTCTTTGAGCCTTGGCAGGTTGTAACAGGGGCTTTTAGATTCTGGCGATTGTCACCGGCATTCGCCAACGCATTGTTGAAGAAACTGATCACAATGGGGCTGATGAAGATGAGGATCACGATGACAATCCTAGCGAAGAGGTATCTGGAAAGGCAGGGATCTTGCAGAAGCCTTCGTCGGATGCTGTAGCGAAGTTTGAAGACTATTGTATGTACTTTTTTTTTTGTCAAGCGCAGGCCGAGTGACGATTTAATTTGTAAACTTAGTGATACCCTATGTGAATGATGAACAAGCGGAAGCTGCAACAAAAAATCCCCAATTTAAACTCCTCTGCCGTCTAGTCAAGTTTTATGTCCTCGACGATAGTAAGTAAATGCGAAGTACTGAAGAGGTTTTATGAACTGTTCGGTAGATGCGGATGAACTAGAGTGGTATATTCCTGCAGTAATACTCCCTTCCGACTTGAACGAATCGTTGTCCGTAATCAATCAATTTTTGGAAAGTCCTATCGATTTAAATGGAAAGAAAGCTTCCCAGATGCTCAGCAAAAAAACTCGGCGTCGGCGACGCAGGCCCCCCAGTGAAGGACCTCAAAGTCTTAGCGATGGGGAGGAAATAGAAAGTCACACACGTAAGACTCGGAAGAAACAGGAAAAAATTCAATACAAGTCGGCGCAATTCATTGAAGATAGTGACGCGGAGTTGGGGGACGATGAAACCTTTTTCAGGAACGAAGCCGCTTTGAGAGAGCGTACTTCGTTGGCTGCTGCCCAAGGACTGAATGCTACGATGAAACCCGCCGGAACTAAGAAGCGAAAGAAAAAAATTGATAAAGATGGAAGAGGAAATAAAAAACGCAAGGGTTCTGCCGGTTTGGAAAGAAGAAGCGAGGAGCCCGAAACAACGTACGCGTTGGATAGACTCTCAAAAAGTTCTGGAAGTGACAAGAGTGACGGAGGGGAATCATCCAATGAAGATTCGGAGGTGCCCATTCAAAGACCAAAACCGAAACCGAAACCCAAGCCGAAGGCCAGAACTAATGTTATTAGTGAACTTCAGTCAACCGAAAACACAGAAAATCACGAAATGATTCCGCCTTCTATTCCTTCTGAAAATGGCGGGTCTCGGAAAGAGCCTCTTTTCATGGATGATGGATCGGAATCTAGTCCCGATGATTCGGTACCTATTAAGTTTTTGTATCGTCGTAGGGCGGTTGTAATGATTTCAGATGAAGAGGACTGAGTCTTTGAGAGTGAAGTAAGTGCCAATCAAGTCTTGGCCTAAGTATCGTATAATTTATTGCATATTACAGCTTATCTTTTCGTAATTTATTTCAAATCACTGTTGCATTGATCTCAATTGTAAACTACAAGCCGCCGCATATGAAAATAGTAAATTTTACAATTCTCTAATTCTCTGCATTCTAAAACAGGAAACTACTAGTAGCATCGTTGAGTCTGGTTGTGAGTTTCACATAATGGATGATTTTTCGATCTACCGTTTAATAATGAATATAAAGCTTTCAGAATGATCGGATATACCGGAGAATTACTTCCAAGCTTGTTATCTACAGCCTTTCAATAGTGAGATTAGCCGTATCGTCCTCAAATTCTCACGTAGCCGGTGTGATTAATCGATTGCCATGAACTGCGTACCCGGCAACGGATACCCGGCTGAACGCTTCCACCACAAGCTCGTTAGTCATTGAAGCAGGTAATGACGTCCAAATACACTAAGAAGGTGAGTACTTGAGTCTCGTGTGTTTGTGCATGTGGATCTATTCAAGCTTCCCGACTCGGGGAGGCTAGCCTTATGTGACGGAGTTTTTCCCAACTTTCAAGCTGCCGTTCACACACATGAAGGTCATGAAGCATATACTATGTCCACGATTTTGTTTTGCCCCACCGAACAGTCTGCTTGCTATAATAGATTTTTTTTGCGAGTACGGCTCTGATTAACGACTTTTTTTTCGTTCCCAACAGGAACTTCCCGATCTTTATGAGGCATCCATCGACGAGCTACAACATGGCTTGGAAAAAGGAGATTTTTCGAGCGTGGATTTAGTCAAAGTAGGTAATATGACCGAGTACTTTGCTTCTCTGACAGCGAGGAATATTAGGCTTATATCCAAAGAATAGAGGAAGTAAATACCCAAGGTCCAGCTCTTCGAGCTATTCTTGAAATTAACCCGAAAGCATTGGATCAAGCCGCGGCTTTGGATTCTGAAAGAAAGTCTAAAGGTCCACGTACATCTTTACACGGGATCCCGCTTTTGTTAAAAGACAACATAGCTACATTGCATGAAGAAGGTGAATGCTCAAAATCTCATTTAATTTGTGATCCAATAGAATTAATCATATCAATTTTTCAAGGGATGAGTACGACAGCAGGTACTACATCATGTTTTATCCTTTATCTTGAACAAAACCTAAATTAGATTGAAGGAAGCCATGCATTAATTGGCTCTGTTGTTCCTCGAGACGCGACGGTTGCGGCTAGATTACGGGAGGCGGGGGCAGTGCGTATTTCTTTATTGGATAATGCCTATTCGATTTTTACTATGTATAAAGATAATATTGGCCAAGGCGTCCCTTTCTGAATGGTCTAATTTCAGGGGAGAAGTTCCGTCCGGTTTCTGTGGTCGTGGTGGTCAAGGGACCAATCCATATTACCCCCAAGCCAATCCTTCCGGTTCCAGCTCAGGAAGTGCGATAGGCACTGCTATTGGACTTGCTGCAGGTAAGAAACCCTATGAGGTTGTTTGAATTTCTGACCCAGATTTCATAAGGGTCGTTGGGAACGGAAACGGATGGAAGTATTACTTCTCCGAGCAGCCAATGCAACCTGGTTGGTATTAAACCTACTGTAGGCCTTACCTCAAGGGCGGGAGGTTCGTCATCAGGCTAGTCTTTAAACAGAACCATCAATAAATTGTTATCAGTCGTACCCATTTCTAGTGTCCAGGATAGCGTCGGCCCGATATGTCGAAATGTTTCGGATGCAGCTATTATTCTCTCAGCAATAGCAGGTTCTGATCCATTGGACGAGAGAACGTCGAGCCAGCCCAGTGAAATTCCAGACTATAGGAAAGCCTTGATTGGCGACGGCTTAAAGAATGTCCGTATCGGTGTACCACGACTATTTATGACGGACGTAGAGGATAACAGGAAGAAAGCATTCGACGAAGCTTTGGAGACGATGAAGGAATTAGGAGCCACGATAATAGACCCCGCTGATTTCCCGAACGCGGTTGAGTTACAAGCTGATATCGCTAGCAGAGAATTTTTCAATCTGGAAACTGATATTAAGGTGGGTGCTTTCGAAGGCTGCAAACACACAGAAATGTTTCTGAGACGTCGCTTGAGTATGATTTAAGAACCTATCTAGAAGGTCTTGTTGAGGTACCTTCTGGAACGAGAAGTCTAGCCGACATTATCGAATTCAATAAAGCGCACGCAGATTTAGAATTAATTCCGCCTTATTACGACGATCAATCTCGGTAAGAGGAACATGTTCCCCTTTAGATGAAGTCATTTGACCTGACTTGCGCGTTGCTCAGTTTTATCAGGGCCGACAAAACAATCAGGAATGAAGAGTATTATGCGGCGTTGACTTTGAACCAGAAAGTAGCGCGCGAGGACGGAATCGATGCAACTCTCAAAAAATTTAATTTGGATTGCATGGTGCTCCCTAGCGGTGGTGAGGAACGGGTAGCGACTGGTTTACTCGGTTTACTGATGTAAATTAACAGGTTTTACTTCTAGACCTTCAGCAGTCGCGGGCTACCCTTTGATAACAGGTGCTTGCTCCGTCGAGGTGAACTTGTAGGGTGATCTGTGCGCTGACGCAGCTTTGCAGTTCCTCTTGGATTCCAACCGGATGACATCGAACCCTCCCCCGCAAGCCCGACTCATACGATTGCACCCGGGCTGCCCTTTGGGCTTTGTTTCATAGGAACCGCTTTCACTGAGTTTAACCTTATCACATACGCCTATGCCTATGAACAGAAGACTCAAACCCGGTTGAAGCGTTTGGCGTATCCGGAGGCCATACCGAAAACACAGTTGAAGGACGTCGTTGGGGAAGATTTGAAATGACAATTTGCCTAGGTATATGTGTGTTGTTAATGATATCTCATTGTGTGAAATTCTTGGGAGTTGTGCATTTATGACTCATTCATCCTCTTTGGCACCGCCATCGCACTAGCGTCGAACATCGACAGGCAACAGACAAAATCTGATGATCTCGCCAGAACACCTGAACCTTAGACGTTCTTGCCTTCTTTCAAATTTTTTGAGGAAAACTTAGAGCGCCGTGGTAAAGTTTGAGAGCCAGGAATTATCGCTAATTAATTGGAGTGAGTCAGGGCACGGCACCATGAAACGCAAGTCCATTTGTATTGCATGCACTCGATGGAACCCTTGCCAGTGAGCATGATATGATATGGTGGGTGGCAAGCACTGGTGCCTACTGCCTTCGTCAACGCATCAGTGAATATTAACACGGTCTAGTGTGGTTACACGTACGTACGAGCAATTTCAACTTCAGCTACTCGAGATGAATAGATAAGATACACGGCTCTTCTTCTGCTATCATCATAAAATATCAATTACTTCGGAATTTCTGACCGAAACGGAGACAGGCACTGCGGTAATCAGGATACATATATCCAAAGCCTTGGGCCATTGCGAGGCTCCTTTTTCACTAATTCAAGATTACTGTCTGACACTAGTATGACTTGATACGATTGCTTAGAGCATACTTGGTAAATTCAAATGAATCACAAGACTAAACTTTAGCGGAGATGCGGAGCCGAAATTGTTGTGAGGGTAAAACTTGAGCGCCGCTCCAATTGCGAAGTTCGATTGAAAGCGTGTCGATCATTCACGCTAACCGATAATTACTGCTGCATTCTCTGACTTTTTACAAAAAGGAGCTATCAGCTTCTCCTGCCATATTTGAATATACGGGACATGGCGACTTCTGCCATACAAAAACTGGCAACATGGCGAACGCGAGGTACACGGGCCTCGGAACAAATCGTGCAGGAGGGTGTCAACATTCTACAGAATGGTGGACTCACAAGGATGGGAGATGAAGGTTCGCAATTCTTTCGTGCGACACTATTTTTTCATTATTGACATTATGTTCTTGGCAAAAAGCCTGGTTTTTCCTAGAACAGGTTGCTTTGGCGTCCATGGATATCGGACGACTAGAACTTGCAGACGTCAGTTTGCTGCTATTTTTGTGAATTCATTGGCTCAGCTTTCAGGCTGCTGCTGTTGTCCATCTGACCTTCTTGCCTCAATTTTTTTTTGATCAAACATTTTTATTCGTGAATTTAGGAATGCCTCGAGCTGCTCGCGGAACAGTTTCCTGACTCGCCACGTGTTGAATGCCTGAAAGGAATTCGTATTGAAGCCGACAACAAACCAAAAGAGGCCTTAGTCTTCTATGAAAATGCACTATTAGAAGATGAAGCTAATTCAGTACATTTATCACTTTGGATTCTCCGTTCTTTGATTTGATGTACGTCTTCCGCTTTTGCAGGCCTTGTGGAAACGGCAAATAGCTGTTCTTCGCAGTGAAGGCTCTCCCTCTTCCATTCTACGGGCTGCGGACGAATTAACGAAATATTTGGATACGTTTTATACCGACGTCGAGGGGTGGCTAGAACTGGCGGACATTTATGCCGAGCTGAATCTGTAGGTAATTCAACCTTCAAACCTATCACAAATGATATCAAACAATAGTTATCAAAAAAAAAAAGCTACGATCTCTCCTTACAAGCCCTAGCCCATGTCCTTCTCCTGGCCTCGCAAAATCCATTTCACCATCTGAGATTCGCCGAAACAGCCTACACAGCAGGGGATATGCCATTGGCTTTAAAATCGTTTCTTCGTGTCATTGATATGGACGATTCCTTAACTGCGCAAGAAGAAGGCAATGCCACGAAAAGGGCATGGTGGGGTGTCAAATTGGTATTGTTGCCCTTCTTTCTAAAAAAGAATGACGTCTCTAAAAGAAGCACACTAAATTTTCATTCATTCATTCTTTACATGCAGGCTTCAGAGCGTCTTTTATCATTTCCAAATTCCCAATCGGAGTCTCAAACCTCACTTCCATCTGCCGAGCATCTGAGATTGCTAAACGAACTTGCAAGGGAACAACTAACCGGTGTATATTTCCCGACATCGGTTGGAGCAAAGGTACACGGAAAAGACGCTTTTGTAACTTGGTTGGGCAAGTGAACTCAATATGAAAACTGATGCCTATTAATGCAAATTTGTGCGTATCACGGCTTTCCAGTACAGGCCCCACCCCTAAAAACATTGAAAGCAAAACCTTAATGTCAGCCGCGGTGTATCCGAATGTGATTAGCATGCCAAGTTAAACAGCAGACTAAATATTTGAAGATGAGACCTAGATGATTTATTAAATCGTTTATCGTTGTTTACACACACGCACACACACGTCCGCGCTGGATACCGCATCATTCCTAAACGGAATATGCTTGTGGTCAGATTTATCCTTATCAACCCGGAGCCAGAGCCGATTAATAGAAGTATAAGAGATGTTTCGCCAGACCTCGTGATATACACGCTGGTGCAATTCGGAGAGTGGTGTCCAAACCGAGTCATTTTCCCATGCAGGGCGGCATTCCCAAAAGAAACTTTCAAAGAAAAAAAAGGAAAACCACTGACTTCGTGATCTATCAAGATGGCGAAAGAATCAACAAGATATGTCCTTTTTCTTTCTTTTTTCCCGCTTTTTCTTCGCGAGTCTGGGATAGACCGCCGGGCCAGAAGCGAGTTATGGCATCCGACCATTGGGGACTTCCCGGACGCACAGGCTTTAACCTCCGTACTCTAGCAGCAGCAGCAGGAAAGATATATTAATTATGATTTGATGGTTGCTGAACTGAGACGGATAGGCCCAACTCAGTCTAAGATGCGAGAAAGGCACCAATTTTATCGTATAATAATAAAAAGGTCAAAGTTTCGAGGGCGACAGGTTTTAGCACGATGATACGGCCTTCAAAATTCTGTAGCAACGGTTTAACCGAAAACTGTGTTGGAAAATCGAAGTTGACATAAATAAAGCAAGGTTCGTATTTTTGACTAAGCCAAGAGAAACACAAATATAACCAGAGAACTTGTAGTCTTGAAGAGAAGTCCGGGAACGTGTCAAAGGAGCCAGCCCTGTGTGGAGTTCTAACAGCGGACAGATCGGACGTGACGCGTGACGAAGGGTGACTAGAAATTTAGCACTTATCTTAAATCGACTTAAATTGGCTGCCGCACGTGAGGGTTTATCGAATGTTAACCGTTTATCCCCTTTCTCTCTCTCCCTCTCTTTCCCCCATGTCTTCTGCAGGTTTAACATCTCCCCTCGACATCTGGGCTGGCAAAAGTCGAAATGCGAAGGCTCAGGCTAGGCATCGTGCAAAACGGAAGGCTTACATCGAACAAGTATGTCATACTCTTTCTTTTTTTTTTTCCTTTCAGAGCGCGCAATCGCGGGACAAGATTTGTATTCAATGATTATCTATTAGCTCGAACAGACAGTTTCAAAACTACAAACCGCACTTGCGCTTTCTACTGAAGATGTCTCTAATTTACCGACCACACAAGTTAAACTGCGGGAACTCAAAGAAGAAAATGAATCACTCCGAGCAGAACTTCGCAAACTTCAGCTTCAACAGGCAGCCAATTTCTCTATTTCATCTGTCATGACACCCCAAAACACTTTGTCTTCGGAAGAGCAACGGCGCCCCCCAAAGCGCCGCCGAGTATCGTCTCCGGGTGAGAGCGAGCTTCGATACACCTACTTGGCGAGTATCATTTTGGCCCTTGTGCCACTCTTAAAAAAAGCGAGAACTTGTGATCCTAGTTCATTCTGTCTGTAGGACTCGGTTGGTCCTAGCATGGAACCTACCGCTCATAAGCTTGTTTGTCCTCCGTCCAATCATCTGATACCACCGTCTACCAGTGTTCAAAACCGTGGTTACCATTTACAAGGTCCAGGGGGAATGACTGAGACGTCTCAGTCGACCCCCCTTTTGAGAGATGAACAATCCCCATGGACATCGTACATCCCAACGCCGCCCCAGGCTGATTCTCCGCCTTCCTGGGGTCACGCTAGAAACCGCTCAACATCCAGTATTTCGAGTGCCTCTTCTGAGGCTGCTGCAACTCCCTATCTGGCGAGTATTAATTTCTTTATTTTTCAGGTCTTTCATTATAAAGACGCTGTGTTCGAACCTTTTTGTTTCGTTTTTTTCCCTTCGTTTTGTAGAATTCTGTGGATCCTAGTAACGATGTTTTTTTTCTTAATTTCGCAGATACCAAGCCATTTTCACGAGTCACCTTTCCTGTCTACTAAAAACTTGGGTAACTGCGACATCTCCCCTCCAACCCAAACGAATACGACTGGGAAGCATGAAAAGGTGATATAATATGCTTTCTTCTAGACTAAATTTCGAGATTACTAAAACCTGGCAATTTCTACAGGATGAAATGTTTTCCTACTATGACTCCAATAGCGTGGCTTCTGCGAAGCGAACTCAAGCTAATGTTCATACGCCGCTCAATATTTCCCCGAACGGTCCTTGGTCCGATATCCAAATATGGCCCTATTCAACTGTGAGAGCTTTTTGAGTGTCACTGTGGTCCAAGATCAAATGAACGCCGGATGCTCTTATACCCCATGCTACTTAACTTGAACATTGTTCCTGTTGGTATATTTTTTCGATATCGATTCTGAATCAGCCTCGTGTAGATTGCATATACACGTGTTCGATTAGGTCCTAAAAATAGAGTTGTACTCCCAGATTATTCTATCAGATAATAATTCGGATTTATGTAGCCTACAAACGAAGAAATATGTGGGCAGCTGACCGTTAATAATAATAAATAGCACTGGTAGCGTATTGGTAATGATCAGCGTTCGCCGCAGCCTTTCGTTTGAGAAGTGAATTTCGGACTTGTCTCTCAATTGATAATCTCAACCATCTGTCAAAGACACAATTATTATGTCTTAGGCCTGTCAAGATTGTCTTCTATTTTTTTCAATGGTTGAGAAGTCGAGAGCTGTCAGTACTATGACATTCTCCGGCGCGACGTCGGGTAGCTAACTGAGGCCATTGTTTTGAAATGATGAAGCGGAGTGCTCCTCATCGAATAGAAGCAGACGCAACTGAGCTGCATTTTCAAGTCGCTGTGATACATGTGGAGCGAGGGCTAGCGAGACGAGAGCTGGCTTAGGCTTAGGGGTCTGGATGGCTCCGGTGCCAGTTGACAAAATACCGATCATACTCATAGCCTGAATGATTCTAAATCATATACTTGCAGCGGCTATACATACTTCATAAGCTGATTGCTTATTGAAGGCTTGGGCTATTGATTTGAATAACCGTTCAACTGAATCGAAATTTTTGAAAGCTGGCAACTGTCATCGGTCGGATACTTCTCCCAAATTGTTGTTTCAGCATATTAAACGCCCTTATCAAAGCGAGAAACGGCCAAGTTTCGTTTGGGTATTACCAAAACCATCAGACCTTACAAAAAGAGTCGCTGAACGCTGGCGCTGAACCCGTGGTCAGTATCCGTCTCAAGATCTAGTAAGCTCTAACTCATGTACTGGCAATAGTTGCACGCGGTGCATGATTCCAAAAGAGCAACCTTTTTCAAGCAAAGAATGGCTGTAGACTGCGGTTTTTTCGAAGCATCTCTATTATTGAAACTTCCGAATCCTCTGAACAAAGTTCTACATCTTGACGAATCAGTCGCATGTTCGGCAGGGCAGCGAGGTGCTAACTAACCTCAGCGACCCATCGGAAATGACGACGAGGTAAGTTTTTTGATGAGAGCTTCAAATGCAACTACCTTTTTAAGATCCTTCCACTGGCAGATAGCTGCGAACTTTCCATATTCTGGAACTGTATGGCATGCAAAGTCCCAAAGCATTCTTTCCGACCTTCTCCGACTGTATTGAAAGAACTCGGTGAACGTCGCGGCACGGCTGCAATTCTTCAATTCTTCTTATCGAAAGGAATGCGGAGTCGAATCGAGTAACAACCTTGCATCAAATGACTAGTAACGACTCCGCCAAAAGCTCATAAAATCTTATTATAGCAGGTTTGCCTAATACTCACAATCCGTTCCCACCCCCCGCTCAACTATGGAAGATCGGCTCGAATACTAACTATGTATGTATAGGGCCAGCAGAACTCATCGTGTAAAATAACCATGAGAACTACATCACAATTTGTCTCAATACACATAGTGCTATCTGATAACAAAATCGGTTAATAACCTACAGCATATGCATTCTAGTCACGAGCTAGTTTTGATTATTAAGTGCTCCGAGGATTCTACATCGATTGGTCGAACCGAAAGTTTATTGTCCATTTTAAATAAGAATCTGACCTACAGAGACCAGAATGTCCAAGAAAAAGTCTCACGAAATAAAAAGAAATATAGTAGTAATCGTATGGGGCTAAGTCAAAAGAATGAGCGTTGCTAAGATTTTGAGTCCAATGCGGAGAATATCAATGTCCGTCTTTGTTAGAAGACACGTCGCTCAGGAAGGATTAAGGAGTATTCCATCGATAATGTTGTTGATCATGGCCTTTCGCGAATTCAAATCAACGCCAAATTGCTCTTCGAGCTTAACACGGATGCCCCGTTTGGTTATTGTATTAAGATCGGCCGTTCGAAGAATCTCCTGGATGGCGTTTTCAAGAGCCATATCTGTAGGTTGACTGTTAGACCCTGGACTGATGAAGTTATTATCCGGAGTATCTGTACGTGGTATCTGCAAATCGAAATAGCCAGTCCCTGGCCTTGAAGCCATAGGTTGATGAAGGAAGGAACCAGTTGGGGTATTACGGCCGGAATTTTGCATAGCTGAGAATAACGGAGCTTGTTGTACATATGAAGGAGCCGGGGAATAGGCACGCGATAGGGCTGGTTCATAATACGTTTCACGACCGTATATCGACGCCGTGTGCGATTCGTATCCATCTTTTTCTTTGGCTGGAGGTACCCACGAGCCAATGCTATGATTCGATTCCCTGTCCCAGAGCTCGTTCTCCTGTGGAGGCAGTCAACATGGAAGGCCGCAGACACACAGCTATAACGAAAACATACATAATCGTTCCAAGACTTCAAAGGAATTGACCGAGGATCAAATTTGCCTTCATCCTGAGTTGAAATGAGCATCAACATAAAATTGATATCAAATATTTGTCTGTTCTACTCACGTGAACAATGAGTTTCTTTCCCTTTTCACCTACTACGAGACGCGTTGCACCCCATGAGAAATCATCCATTCTCCAGAATGCATACAACGGAAGGAGGAAGGAGAAAATGGGAATGGCAAGGATATAAAATACCATCCATCCCACCATGTCCCATTTCCTTCTGAGCAGGAAGATGAGAGCTTGGAGACCGTAAATAGCTGCAATCATCACAATGGACAAAGTCGGGATCACAGTCTTTGAAGAGATTACGAGATAGAGAAGATAGACCAGCTAAGTTACGGGATTAGTATCAACCAAAAACAGAAAGCTTAATGGATATCACATACATAGCCGATTGTGATCGGTTGAATAACCGTAGACAGGAGGTCAATGAAAACAACGAATCGCATAGAGAAGCAACAGAATCCACACAATTTTTCCAAGAACACCAATTCAGAGAGGTTGTGAACGGTTGAGTTGATCCACCGACGTCTTTGAGAGAGCAAAACGGTCCAATCTTCAGGAGCTACCGTGTATGCTTGAGCATCCCGAACGAATATCGTCTTGGAACTGGGGAAGTGTTTCAGCAAAAGAGTCGTCAAGTAACGGTCCTCTCCGAGGTGAAGAAGATTCTTGACATGGAGCGTATCGACCCGATTCTCGGAATAGTCAAGGATGATTTGATTGGATATGAACATGGGTTTGTGGGTATCCGGCGTTCTTAGACGATACATGGAGAAACAACCAGGAAGACAAGTCACGGAACCAAAAAGACTCTCAAACGCTTTTGCAAGGTGGTGGGAAATATAGTACTCGTACACCTAGATTGATGTTGAGCTGCAACAACCGAATCAGAACGCGTATTAGCATACCTGCATCATGGTGATAATAGATTTCTTCGAGTTAGATAAAGCGGTTTCGCCACAAACACCAATAACTTTCTTGTCGTTGATCATTCTACACAGAAGTCAATAACTTTATTATCCTGGTACCAATCAGGACTGTCACTCACGCCGAGACCAAACGATTGAGTGACAAAGTAGTTACCACGGTATCCGCATCGACCGTGAGCAAATATTCATAGAATGTTGGGTTTACACCAATGACATTCTTGATTTGGTGATACACCTCCAACTCCAAAGGATTCATGGGGGCATTGAAATGCACCTGAGACGATATAATTGATACTTATAGATAACACAATTAAAACAGTAGTATACCTTGTTGAAGAAACGCATGATAACCATTTGAGAATCTCGCTTTCCACGATTTCCGGGTCTTTGTCGTTCACTATGCTTGCCAACTTTGACGACGACGACGTACGGTACAACATGGCCAGCACACTCATATAAACCAGAGTAAACTTTACCCATGTTGTGTTGTCGGGAACCTTCTCCTAGTGAAAGGAAGCTCAAGGGCTCGGGATCCTGATTAGGATCCGCACCGAGTATATCCAGAACGATACGAGGGGTAGGCCTATCGTTACCAGACCCAACAATCATACCATCACAGATGATAAATATTAGCTTTCGTTTGTCATCATATTTGGTTTTTGCGATGGAATCTATAGTATTGCGCATGGATTCTTCGCCTTCCGTATAACATGGTACTTGACATATGACAAACTTGTCGTGATCTTCGGGGGCGCGGGCAGATCCAAACTGCAGGGCAGCCAAAAACTTGAAACCGATAACGCTAACCAGTACGATAGATAAGGCAAGTAGAATATACTTCGAGAAAAGGCATTGCGCATCGTTACGGTGGTCAACTCTTCCAATAGTGAATAAATTCCGCAAACAAGTCTTTTGATTTGTGAGTTCATCACCGGGCAAGTTCAGAGCATCCAATTTCGCAGTAATATCACTTCCTGAAAATACCTGGAAGAGCTGGACAACGTTGGGATCCATGAATTGGGTGTTTATTCCTGAAGGTGGTTGTTCACCGGGAGGTGCAGCGACGGCCGGCCCGTGTGTGATATACGATGTCAGGTCGTATACTAGATTGTTGTATATTGCAACAGCCCTTCCTTCACCCGCCATATCATGGATCTCGCTGGGTTGATAGCCTATCCATCCTTGCCTGGCAGTCGAGCGCATAATTATCATCTGTTCAAAATACCAATCTGGTCGTGGATCAGAGGTAGCCACTCGAAAATCGTGATACTGAGAATTTGGATCTGTAGCCGTGGCATTGTCTGAATCCAACACCACATAAGGATCGACGCTCCCTTTAATCCCGTTACAGAGAGCGCTAACCTATATATACAAAGTCGTTAGAATGTCATTCACTAAAACGAGAATTGAAGTCACTTTCCTGTACTGGAAATATATTGTCTGCCGGAACTCCTGAGTACTTCATTAATAGTTTAGAGGCAACGACAGGGACGACAGTGAGATGAGTTGTGGCAATAGTTGTAAGATCCATGACTTCCCCTCTTATGGCAGTGTATGCATTATTCGGATTGTTTTCAAACGAATGAGACTGTAACTCATTCATACTGAAGACATGTTCCGTAGGGCAAATGACGTTGCCTAAGATCACAATCACGAATATTGCACAGCCACATATGAACCAAATGATCATGTTTATAGCCAACTTTTCGCGCCACGCTTGACGGATATCCATACGTTTCATCCCTCCGAACCACTTTAAGTAAATATTTGGGCACCACCAGGTAAGCGACCAAACAACGTAGAGCCATTTTCGACGGGCTGAAGAGTCTCTAACTTCTTCTACCACCTCGCCGTCCAGAATCTCATCAGTAACGCCCTTCCCGGGAACCGCATTCTTTTCAGCGTTTTGGAACATATTCCTGGAAGGGGCATAAGACTCGCTCCCAAAGTTAGAACTTGTCTCCTCGCGGTGGCTTGTGAGCTGACTCCTGCCATCATAGTCTTCACTTTGCAAGGACTTGCGCTCATCATATTCGTCATTGTATAAATCAGCACGTTGGAAAGCTGCATTTTGAACAAGAGGCAGATGTTGATTAGAGGCGTTGCGAGCATCAGAGAATCCGTAGTCTTGAGCTGACCCTGGGTCGTGATAAGGTGAATATGGATCGGATGTAACTATACCCGCTTCTGCCTCAGCATCTCGTAAACGATTCCGTTTCATTTCTTCAACATCATATGCACGAAGGTGATCCTCCAATTTATGGAAAGCCGCATGGCTAAGGAAGACCTATGACACGTTAGTCACGGTGGTAATCATTATACAATGTCGCGTTACCTTATGTTGTCCAGAAACAACGTCCTTTTCTTGTAATCCCAAGGATGTCCGGACTTGCTGAACTTGTTCGGTGAACGATCCTTCAATTATCCCCAAAGAGTGAATTTGGTCTTTATAACGATCACAGAACTCTTCTGGTGTCATGCTGGCTTCAAAAACAGCAACAGATCGTTTCGCGATCTCGGGAAGACCGTAATTACGAACTTGAGCTTTCACACCACGACCTTCGAGTTGGTTCGGAATTTGCGCATCGTTGGGATTTATACAGAACACAAACCATCCCTGCGTCCCATCGAGGGTCTCGAAAAGGGTATCAAGAGCCTCTCGGAATTCGCCAGCAACACAAGGCTTGGAATCGCCGGGAGTATCAGCAGCCTCGTCATCGTCTTTGTCTTCTTCGCCTAACGTGGCCATTCTCTTGATGGACTTTTTGCGCCGAGTAGAAGGTGCACGCATGGGCTTAACTGGCTGCTGGGCAGCGACAATGGTTTCCTCATGGCGTGGATGAGCTTGAGTCGCGATAGCCTTGGCAGAGAATAATCCACGGACGAATTGATGGATAGAGCCGGACAGCCCAGAGCCAACAGCTGCGGCTTGCGGTCCCTCAACATTGCTCCCACGTAGTAATGAAACAAAATCGGGATTCAATGCATCGCTGTTACGTTCGAGGAAACATTCAGCTGAATACGTCACCGGGCCACTGTAGTGGTGGACGGTGAAGGTAGGGAACCCTGATCTATCCATGGTCCCTACTTTGAAGGATGCATGGTTACTCCACCGTTTCCCGAAGGCTTCTACCATAGTATGATCTGTCTTTTTAGGTTGACGGTTCGCTTGATCATCCATGATGTGGATTAATCCCCCGGGTTTATTCGTCATCAATCGTACACATTCGGAATTGTCGAAATAGGCAACTTGAGGTACTAAGCGGGCTATACCTTCTGCGTTGTACTCCTCAACATGAGATTCAAACAGGCTTCGCTGGATCCAGTTGTGAAGACGTTCGTTAGCAAAGTTGATACAAAATTGATCCAACGAGTTAGACCGACTCGCGGAAGATGGAAGGTTTTGAGGGCCCGGTAAATCAAAAAGACCAATAAAAGTATGATAATCGTCTCGACAAAGGCGGGAGTTGATGTATTCGTTCAGCCAAGCAAAGAGAAGGGAATATAAACTTTTAGCGAGCTCGTCACGATTATCAGAGGCCCCTTCGGGATCGAGGAATACGGTGCATAGCTCCTTTTTAACTAACTTCGTCCGATAGCTCAAAGCCGACTCAAGCGCTGCAGACTGCACTCCTAGGAAATCGGCGACAATCTGAAGAACATCCAAATTTCGAACCACGGCCGCGTCTTGATTGCGATGTTTATCCATGGTGAACTCGAGCTGTCCCAGATGAATGATAGCAGCCAAGAGTTGGCACGTCTGCGCAACATGTCGTTTAGTCAATCCAACGCTTTTGAGAGCTTGCTTAAGCTGCTCAAATCTAACTCCATCATCTTCTCGACCGAGACTATTTCGACCCGTCTGGCCGAGATAACGATATGTCGCTTTCTCTACGAGCTTCAGATGCTGTCGTTCTTCGGAACTAGCTCCAGCAACGAGGTAATAAAATATATGAAAGTTTCTTTCTCCGGAAAGAGCGCCGGCAATTCGATTGCGCTCCAAGTAATAATCCAGGGTTTTGATACCGCACAGCCTTCCGCGCTCAGTAAACTGTAATTCTGTGTATTTTCCGAACCTTGATGCATTGGGATTTTGCAACGTTCGAGCGTTGCCAAAGCTTTCGAGAACAAATTCCGCGGACGGAATTTGGTTCGATAGTTTGGAGCCTTTTTTGCCTGGGTTGCTGACACTAAGCTCGATGATAGACTTTATGGTCAGCCGGCGATTTTCGGATTTGCCACTGCAAGTTTCTCCGCTATCGGGTTTGTTAGAGCCTTCATTATATTATGTTTTACCGTTCCATGGACTTACGTGAAAAGAATTGACTGATCCTGTCCAGTTCGCCGCATATGATAGTATGCATTGTTCGCTAACTGGAACATATGGGGATTATCCTGAGTCTTTTCTCCTGAAGTATCTCGATATTCTGCGGCATATTTGAGCATTACAGCGTCTGAATTACTGGCGACGTATTTATGAGGATTGAGTGCCACGAGCACATGCGACCCAATGCGGGTATATATCTGATCGTTCAGAAACCGCTCTCTAAGACATGATACTATAACATCGTCTGAAATTTGAGTTATAGTGGCAAGATCTGTTGTGTTGCCAAGCACTTGATGACTTGGACCGCCGTAAAACGAGCCTCTGCTCATTAGGTGAGCTGTAGCTGTATCTTGAAAAAGGAGAGGAAAAGAGACAATTCGTCAAAATTTCAGTCGTGATGAGATAGAAACAAGATTGAAGGTATAAGAGTGTGGGATATAGTAACGAATGCTATCTGCGCGGGGAGGACGCAAGGAGGAAGTGAGTTTTCGTGACAAGGGCGGCGGACTGCGGAGACTCAACGCGGCATCAAAGCTTTTTTTATAGAATTTGTTGATGTTTTTTTAACTAATAGGGAATTGCTCATACGTCAAAACCAATATTCTACTACGTTGTGGATGTAACAAAAGCGAAATTATTAAAGTACAAGTCATTCATTAGACATCAAGTTTTTAACAGTCACAAACAGGGCTAACAATCGAATCCTTTTTAGATAGGTTTGATCTTGAAGTGAAGAGAAATTAACGAGAAAATGAGACACTGACAGATACGAGCTTAGACCGATTCAAAAGAAGGGTGGCAGATACTTACCCTCAAATCTTGAACAAGATAATAAAATACTCGTAACCCCTCTGGATCTTCACTTTCGGCAACATCAACTAGTGAACCAATTTTTGCAGTCTAAGAGAACCATGTAAGACGATGAGACAAAAGATAACAATATAGCATACTTCAAAGGCGATATGATCATTCCCTAGACGAATCTCAAGTTCTTGTTTACCAACAATGTTCTTCTTCGGCCAGTTTGTATCATCTTCCCTATAGCAACGTGAGAAACGAAAACAATAATGTACGACAGGATACAAGAAACAGGAGTATATAAAAAAAGGATACAATAACGCACTTCGTAATTTCACTAGCGGCAATTATTCGTTTAAGCTCTTTAACGACCAAAGGCCCAACCCACACTGTCATTCAGCACATTAGTTCGGAATCGGTAGCGCTATCTATAAGGCAAGAACCCACTCTCTTTTCGAATTAAACTGTCATTTCTGTAATTTGAGTTGTTGGCGTAGCGCAGACGGCCGCGTGAGTATTCAAACTCCAGAAATTCGTGACCATGTTTTCCAGAATGACCAGTACTATGTTCGGATCCCAATCGAGCCAGCATAAGCAAGAATATCCAAAATAGGAGATAAAAACATAAAATGTAGACAAGTTTATCAAGCATCGCGTTAGCAATCCAGCCATGAGTAGAGAGTAAAAATACCGACTAGTATCTAAATCGGGTGAGTATTAAAGTGAAAGCGAATGCAGACCAGTACCTGAGGTAAAAGGGATCATTATCTAATGACATTTTTGATGATACTCGGACGAATTATAGTGTAGTGGTGTTAGTGAAGGAGAACACAAACGATGGCAGGATGGCAAAAATTTGTGTCTTACGTAAGCTTTGACTAGGACTACTGTCTTGTAAGTCACCTTTAGGTATTCCTGATTGTCTCTTTTCGAACATAGTAATCATTATTTCAACCATTTTATATAGACAAACTACCTTCATAACCTACCATGGGTCGACTGAAGCCGAGTCGTCACCAAACGGCCAACCTACCCTCAAAAAAAATTGCAACTCCAAGTAGCTCCAAGCCTGAAAAAAACCTACAAACCTCGTCGTCGAAGCAAACCCAAAAATCAAAATGGAATCAAGATCTGAAACAGCAGATTCAGACACTAGGAGGCGATGAAGATGACTATAAGCTTGTGGAAAACGCCAATTCGGACTCGTCAGATGTCGGGCGAATAGAAAGGAAAGGGAGGGTCCAAGGTGGTCATACTGACGTGAGTTTTAGTGCTTTGTGCTGTTCGCTGATGTAACATCGCTTTAGGTTACTCTTCATCGCGATATTGCCAATCTTATGAAGGATTTAAACTTCTCAAAGCTACAGGAAACCGCGAAAGGAAAGGGTACAGCCAAAGAGAACGGGAAAGAAAAACAGGACAGGAAAGTCCACAAGCTAACTAAAGACCCCATCACGAGAGTTAAAGCTACCGATTCATCAAACCACGATCGAAAGGCCTCGTCTGGCCACCTAGATAAAAATGCTACGAAAGAGAAAGTGACGCGGCCCTCCAGCGTCGCAAAGACTGAACAGATCACAACGGCTCGGCATATAAAGTTCTCCCAAAACGAAGCAGAATCACGGTCCCGCGGTGGTAAAGCGAATGCTAAAACGCTTGTAAGTTTCTTTTGTAATTTACTGGGACTTCCGTTTCATCCTCACAGATCCTTGCACCCTGTCCACATTGGTATTCCATGCCATCTGCTTCTCCTCTCCGTTCCACGGCCTGTCCCCCTGTATCTTCAGACTACTTGACGACATGTCAAACTCGCGCACAGTCTATACTCGATGCCGATGCAGAAACTTACATAGCATCATCTACACATGCTTCTTCCGCCTCCGATGCTAAGTTCATCAGTCGTGTATTGTCCTCGGGGACGTTAACTGACCGACTGTCGGCTTTAACGCTAATGGTCCAAGCCTCGCCCTTGCACAATGTGCGTGCTTTGGAGACCCTGAAAGGAATGGCAGGAAAGAAAGGTCGTGAGGAAAGCTTGAAGGCTTTACGTGCAATTGTTGACTGGTGGACTGGAGGTGGTGCACCAGATAGGAAACTTAAGTATGTTTTTTTTTCAAGTTCCAAAAGAGATTTTCTACCCTGATTTTTTATCCTAGGTATTTCCGAGACCAGCAATTGACACACCCAGATGCAACAGATGCCCATTTGGCACTATGGTTTTTCGAAGATTGGCTCAAAAAATATTTTTTCAGTATTTTACAATTCCTAGAGGTGTGCCGTTTGAAATCTAACTCAACCTCTTTCTCAAATTGCGGCTCAGAATTTAGTCAACGATCCACTTCCATACGTGCGCAAGCAAGCTATGCATTTTATTTTTCAGCTACTTCGGGATAATCCCGAACAAGAGCAAAACTTGTTGAGACTGCTCGTGTACAAATTGGTTCGTTATAAAAATTGCTTTGGGCGATAATGCTTATTGAACGTTGTAGAACGATTCCGAAAAATCGATCGCCTCAAAAGCCTCTCATTATATATTGCAAATTTTGCAGGTGCACCCACAGATGAAAAAGATAGTCGCCCAAGAAATGGCTGGTTTTGTTCTCCGACCCACTATTAGTGAATCCAAGCCGACTTTCGACAAGACGAATCCTCAAAAATCCCTTATACCTTCCCACTCTGCTCACTGTCGTTATTATGCTGCGATTACTTTCAATCAAATTGTTTTGACATCCGCGGAAGGTGCCGTTGCAGATTTCCTCATCGATATTTATTTTGGAATGTTCAAGGAGATTCTTGGACATGCGGGGGATGATAAGGAAGACGAAGACAGAGATTACCGTCCTAAGAATCGCCGAGGACATATCGGTCAAAAAAAGAAGTCGAAGTCCTCGAGACAGCCGGACGGGACGTTTTATACGGATGGTGTCAACGCTGCAGAATCAGACCAAAACGCGAAGCTAATTTCGGCTATCCTTACTGGGATAAACCGTGCACTACCTTTCGCTGGAGATATTGGGAAATCAACGTAACGTCTTTTCTAATTATGAAATTTCGAATGTTCTCAGTCGTTTTAGGAAATTTGCATCGCATATTAATACTCTCTTTCGAATAACACACGCGTCAGGTACTACGTTTGCAGTTAGTCTTCAATCCTTAATGCTCTTGTTCCATGTATGCACAAGTCCCAAATTTATGGGGTCTTCTACAATATCCCCCGCCGACACGCCCCTCGCAGGATCGATGACAACCCTTCCCTCTCGATTCTTCCGCACTCTATATGCCTCTCTCCTGGACTCTCGCTTGTCCTACTCAGCATCGTCGTCAAAACACGCGAGTTACCTCAATCTACTTTTAAAAGCAGTCAAAAGTGATCCAGACGTACAAAACAAAGCAGTTCTAACGTCGGTCTCCGGTTTTCTAAATAAGGATAGAAAAACGGGCAAACTTAGAAATGAAGCGAATTCTTCAAAGGAAGTGATTGCTCCGAAACGTCCATCTGCACTCACAAAACGATACTTGCAAACTCTTGTTTCAGGAACAGGAAGTGGGGGACGTAATGAAGTAATGTGTGCCGGACTGTTTTTTGTGGGCCAAGTGAGCCGTTCATTCCCTTGCAATAAATCCTTCTCTTCTTATTTTCATTTAGTTGGTGGAATTCGTCCCTGGTTTGACACTGCTTATCGACAAAGTTCCTTCCTCTAGAACACAAATTCAGGAGATGCCTATGGACAAAACACGAGGCAGCTGGAATGAAAATTCTAAAAAACGCTCACTGAATAACCCAGATGAGGAAGAAAATCATGATAACGTTTTGGGCTCAACTTCAAAAAGATCTGCTTCCCCATCTGGTACTAATCCTAAACCGTCGGGATCTTCGGACCAACCCTTTGTAACATACGATCCCAAAAAGCGTGACCCTCAATATGCCAATGCAGAGTATGCGGGCTTGTGGGAATTGGTATGTCTGTTTTACTTATGGTGTCGTCCCTTCTAACAATCGTAATGTCTAAGATTCCTCTTCAATCACATTACCATCCCGCTGTTTCCCTTCATGCACACCAACTATTGACACATTCACTTGTTACTGCCACCCCGGATCTCGGTTTGAACACACTATCCCACTTCTTGGACCGATTCGTGTACAAAAATGCGAAAAAGAAAACGACACAAAAAGGGACCTCAGCAATGCAACGAGCCGGAATCGAAAGTGAAGCAAAGACGAATGCGGAAGTTGAGGTTAATACTGATCAATTCAAAAATATGAAGAAAAAAGATGTGCCAGTTGATCAGGTAATGATTTTTTTTCATAACTACATCAACACAATTTCTTCGCTTGCCCCTCGGACTTATTCACCGACTAATAATCCACGTAGATCTTCTTTCATAATTTCTTTACTCTTAAGCATGATCGAGAGGTAGCAAAAGGTGCAAAGGTTGATAAACGTAAGAAGAAAAAATCGGCAGAAAGCGATGCGGATGAAACAGCCAGCATAGTAAATTCTGTGAGCGATGACGCAGAGGAAAAGGAAATATGGAAGGTATGCCGCATATTTTATTTTAGTTAGACTCCCGCATTTATGCTGTCACAGGCCATGCAGAAGTCAATCCCTGAACTCGAAATAAATGATGACGAAGATGATGCAGACCTGGACGTTGATGCAGATGAGGATGCAGAAGAGGTTGAAGAAGAAGCTGACAATGAGAATGACGACGGTCTTTCCGGCGATGACGATGGCAGTGCATTAGACTTTATGGAAGATATGGAAGATTTAATAAGTGAGACAGGAAGTCTAAAAGAACTGGTACCGTGGGTTAGTGGAAATGCGAGCGAGAATGAAGAGGGAAGCGAAACAGAATGGGGGGGTTTTGGTGATGGCGACGGTGAACCTAAGGGAAAAGGGAAAAAGCGAGACAGAGAAGAGGGTGAGGATAAGAAGAAAAAGAAGCGACGAACAGGAATGGGAACATTCGCAAGTTATGACGATTACAGGGAAATGATTGAAAATGCACAGGAAGACGACATTTAGGTAGTGTATGGAATGCTAGTACATAGTATATACACCACACTTCGTCTACTCTATTTTCTCTCTCAACTTTTGAAGCGCACCTCCATTAAAGATTTCCGATAGTCTGCTTATACCCATGCGTGAAATCGAAGACACAGCTAACTTGCATGGACCTTTTTTGTAACAGTAGGATTAACAGATACTTGGATATCTTTTCTATTTGTGTAATGTTGATCTAAATTTTTCATGAGCGCCCGGGATTATTATATTACAAGCGTCTAAATGTTCAGACCCCCGCGGTCAATCTTAAGTAGGTTTTTACGGACATCCTCCATAATCAAAGGTAGTTAAAGCGAGTATAACAGTTACCAAAAATACAGCATGAATATAATACTCGGATAAATGTGACGTAGTAATCTTGGTCTTTGAGATTTAAAAACTGGAAGTTATAGCTTCATGCCTCTATCATGCTTGATCCTGACCGAACTTTCATCTGTGAACTTGGAAGACATCCGTTCCCAAATGGGCTCAACGTCAGGTCCATCCAAGTCGCCTGCACCATCCCAACCCCAACACCACACTGCAAACGAGATTATCTCAATATACAAAAAGTTAGGTAGTTGAGGGACGTACCATAATCCGGACCAGGTTTGAAGTCCAGCTGTTCATATTCTTCGGGTAAGAACAAGCGATCATGAGGCCCATACCATGATCTATCTTGGGGATCACTACGAGGGTCGTCGGGTAAACCTCCCAGACGAACGTATGCACGTATGGCACTTAAGTTTCTTCTCTGAGGATGTATGATATCGAATACACGCTATAGAATTCATCAGTGACCGGTCTTGCTGTTTATAAACGATGTATTATTACCCTGTCATATGCTAACTTAACTCGAGGAACCATCAGAATTCGACCGTAGCCAGCGTTCCAATAATCATTACAAATCAGACTGCACTCTGAAGCAGAACATTCATTCTCAGTAAGCCTAGCCATCCGGAACCTGACATATGGGGGTTGATAGAACGGAGCAGGATCAAGAACGGCAATACCGTTCCAACAAGACTGAACTTGTACGGGCAAGTGCTTTTGATAACGCTCAGAAGAATCTTGATGATGAAAGACCGCTTCGAAAGGGGCGTTTTCGAGAGCGGTTCCATTGATGTCTCGGGCAACCCAGTTATCATAGAAAACCGGAGCGCCAATTTCTTCATGAAAGATGTAATCAGCAGCGCATGTAATTCCGGCGTTTTGTCTTCGGCTTTGCCATATGAGTTCCAAAAGATCGTCGACGCATGGCAAGATGTCATTAATGAATACTATTGAGTCAAAAACTTCGCCATTAGCATCGCGAAGCTCTTGTAGAGGACCTATTGCTGCGTTACGGACTTCGGCCAGATACTCAATACGGTGATTGAAAGCACCACGTATGCGATTGGATGTTCGAATAGAAAAACGAAGACCAACGCTACGAGTCAAAGCATCCAATATACGTAGCAGCGCTTTTGTCTGATCTGATGAACCATTTTCGTATATTGATACGTAGATGTTGTGATAGCCCAAGATAGAACCAACACGGAAGAGAGTTGCAAATAAATCAGGTATGACATCAAAAGAGTTGTATAGATTGATAGCGAAAAAGTACTTGTGTTGCAATGCAGCTAGTTCAGTATGGGCTGGGTAAGGGGAGTCGTCGAATTCATTGAAGGCTCTCCAGGGGTTGAGCCAAGATGTCGCTGATCGTAGTTTTGGGGGTAAATGTCCAATGAGAGGGGAATATCGGTCCTCAGCTTGGGATATATAGATTGGTTGCGAGAACCTTGTGCAGTCTTTGGTATGGTGTCGCGTCAACGTTGTGATGAGATCGAGGACGCGGCGTCGCTGTTCCAAGGTAGGTGGTGAAACGGGATGCCGTGTATTTTTGATGTACTGTGAATGGAAAGATTTGGTGCGACTGCCCGACCAAGTTGTTGGCGGCGGCGGCGACTGCGTTGAAAAGAAAGTCTCAATTAAGTCAAAGAGTTACAATTGTGAATTCATCAGCACTGACAGATCTGAAGAGCACCTGAGCGACGAGGAGGCCAAGGCAGATACCTATAAAGAGAACAACACCGGTGGGCACTCGACGAAGAATGGAATATAACGAGGTTTTGCCATGCTTTCTAGTCTTCATTTTTGATATGCTATCACCATGCCAGTTGGTCTACGACTTGGTATACAAGTTGGGTCTGCCGTACCTTTATGACGTAAGCCCGGTGTCAGCGCTCAATGTCATTCACGAAAGGCGATTATCATGTTCCGCGCAAAGGCATCCTCACTAAAGAGCATCTTGAAACATTCCAATCTTCGAAAACACATGAAAGAATAATCGACTACATAACTAATCTGAATGAAAGTGTCGTCAGTGTCAAGCTGAGTAGTGATTGCTCTTCTTCTCCAGTAGGTCCAAAGTTACTTGTTCCACCTCAGGAAGTGTATCGTCCGACCTTCAATAATTAGGGAGTTGCGGCCATATTAGAAGTCTTGAAAAGAGTAGAAACCGTGGCAAACGAAACACCGCCGGTTGACAACGCCGGCTCTCGATTTGGAAACCCGGCATTCAGGTCGTTTTATGATAAAATTTCTGAAGTGCGATCCTTTCCTGATTCTTTACATGGTTTCTCACAACAAAGATGTGTTTAGCTTTCCCCTTCACTTCATTCCGAGAACTTGAACTTACCACCCGAATCTATCTCAGAAGTCTCAACGTATTTCGTCGAATCCTGGGGAAATCGGACCAGAATCGACTATGGAAGCGGAATGGAACTTAATTTCCTTTGTTGGCTGTAAGCATTCTTTGGCCAATACGTCTACGTTTTCTCATATGGATTATAACCAGGATGTGCCTTCAGCATCTTGGTGTCACCAATGAAAATGATTCTGTGGCAATTGTCATCCGCGTGTTCTGGAGGTACATTGAGGTCATGCGTGTTCTGCAGTCAACATATTGGCTAGAGCCAGCTGGTTCTCATGGTGTCTGGGGTTTGGATGATTATCATTTCCTCCCGTTCTTGTTTGGATCGGCGCAACTGCGAGGTAATATCTTGAGAATCTCTTTGCTACTCGCCCTTTGACCTTCTCCTTTAGGCCATAAATATCTTCGCCCAAAATCGATCCACGATGCAGAAGTATTAGAAGAATTCTCAAAGGATTACATGTATCTTGCTTGCATTCAATTCATTAATTCTGTAAACTACCCCCTCGACCCTTCCGATGCCACCTAACACGCCGTCCGTAGATTAAAACTGCCTCATTGCGCTGGCATTCGCCAATGTTGGACGACATTTCTGGGGTAAGCACAGATACCTGCCATTGAAGAATTGGGTGTAAATTTGCTTTAGGTAAAAACATGGGATAAAGTCAACTCGGGTATGATCAAAATGTATCTTGCCGAAGTACTTGGAAAATTACCTGTCATCCAACACTTCCTGTTCGGAAGCATCTTGCCATATCCTGGAGAATTACCTGTTCGGCCGGAAAATGCAGAACAGGACGCACATTGGGTACACTCTCATGCCCATCCGGACCCGAATCAAGGCCCCATAGGTTGGGGAGATTGCTGTGGTATTCCCATTCCAAGTGTATTCGGTTCAGCAGTGGGCGAAGGAGGAGCACCTGACAGACGTCTTCAAGGGCCTGCAATTAGACCTGTTCCCTTTGATTGAGGAAATAATGTACAGTAACTCACGTCCTCTTTTTTCTTTCATGATAGGAAATGCATGTACTTTGCCACACTTTACAACATCGAACTTTCAAGCTCGAGAAAGAAAGAAAAACATTTATTTTCGAACGATTATTCCACATAACAAGTTACAACATAAGCAAACACTTTGATCGTGTCGTCTTGAGTCGTCTTTTGTAAATAACATCGATGTCTCCGACTTTCTGGTGTCAAGGCGTGAGCAAAACTACGTGGGTATTGATCGGAAATAATGCTGCAACGGCCACCTCCTTTTCTTTCAACCGAGTTGAACAGGGCAATTCCAATTAACCAGGCCTACCCATGAAGCTTGCATGGCCATCAACCAAGCCCGATATTCTCTGCCTCTTTCAGTGTCTATATACTCTGCTGGTGG
This sequence comes from Dictyophora rubrovolvata, assembly GCA_029959195.1. NCBI lineage: Eukaryota > Fungi > Basidiomycota > Agaricomycetes > Phallales > Phallaceae > Dictyophora > Dictyophora rubrovolvata. Next base: position 1,120,796 of record CP114122.1, on the reverse strand, counting down.
TCCAGATACAGCATATGGGTAACCGAAACGTTGACGGGCGGGGGTCCTTCTTGTTATCGAGCTCAACAGTTTGGATCTATGCTCAGGTCAACGTAGTTCAGGTTTCAATTGGGGCAATCCCAGTTCATGGTACACGGTTCCATCAGTTTCTGTGAACTGTGTTTTCAACATAAACTCAAGCATTCAAGTGGGATGACTCAGTACGCTTGAGAATGGAACAAGGTTCGGTCAATGTCAACCTAGGATCACAATTACATCTCCTTGGCGGATAGATTGCAGATGTTTTTTTTTCCCATGACTAGTCGAGCACTGGCATCAGTATCAAACAGCTGGACATTGGGTGACCAACGATGCATAGGATGACGAGCCAGCCGGTCCAAATAAGTTCATATTCAAGGTCATACGATGTAATCAACTGACAACCATGCTCTATCACCGCAACTACCATCCAATGGAGAGTAGTACCACATGCTGGAATACACCGTGCAGGCGAATAATGAAAGCGATCTACGCTATCGTAGCACGTAGTACGAACTACGCCGTACGCCCTGCCCCGGTGTAACATTGGAAGAGGAGAAACCGTGCTTTGTCACTCGTGTTGCACTGGAGTAACCTTGAGAAGGAGGAAGATCACCAAGCATTAGACCAGGAAAAAACTTCAAGTTTTATCACGAACAACATAAAGATATGGCCTCGGATAAATTTTGGGAAATAATACTGATCGTATGGTGTCCATTATTGGGTGGTTTGTGAGGTCAAAGGAAAAGGAAAAAGGTCGTTTGAACGGCCATGCGCGAGGCTTCAAAGTGGTTTTCTCGTTCTGACGAACTGTATGACTTCCCGAGTCAAGTTCATCTGAACTCTTTTCGTATTCCGTTAACACGGCACTGAATGCCTCAGATTGACAGAACCTTTCCGTTCTTATCGGGAATGGAAGAGAATGTATTGTCCCAGCCTGGCAATTATGTGTACGCTCAGTTTTTTTTTCTCCATCCAAACGACCCAGGAAAAAAAACGTACAGAAGTTTCAAAAAGAAGAACAGTGGACTCAGATTCTATGGGAATAGTGCCGGAAATTGCCAAATTTTGGTCTTTGACGGTCAAAAAGCGACCTATAGCGCGATCGAACTCATCGTCTGTTCGATCAAAGTCTGCGTATGGACCGAGGCGGCCAGGGGAAATCCCAGTGTTCTTCAGGGTGGGTGCAAAGGCTAGGCTTGTCGTCGACATCGCTCACTGAGTTACGTCTTGAAGAGGATATGGCAAGAAGCTAGTTAGGTTGTCCCACGCACCCTTCGATGTTTCACTCGAAGCCCTCTTTTTATAGGAAAAAGTCATCCCCTTCTCTTGCCTTCCTAAAGAGCAGGTCAAAATGGAGCCACCCCCGCACACGAACCTCGAGGCAATGGAACACATCATATTTATTCATTAACAATGCATAAGAAGCCGAATGCACTGCTTATTCCTCTTGAGGAACCATTTCTGAGTAATACCCTGCAACATGGTGACCGTCCACATCATTGTATATCTATATATTCATTTATCTATAAAGTAGTTACTACATTGCTATAGTTTAATAAAGCGTCTATAAAAAGCAAGCGCATAAGTAATCTAACAGTCCCAATGCAGTTACAACACCATGACCCCGAAAAATCACGAAAAACTCAAAATCCCAGCAAACCCAAAACAAAAAAACTAGCTACATAGATAATTGTCACCGACCGAACGACATTGATTCGCGGTCATCAGAATACAATCGAGCGAATTCCAAGCAGAGGCGATAAACGTAAGCTTCAGAGTATTATTAGCGGGCTTTCTTTATTGGAAAAAAGGGAAATAAAAAAGACCCTCTACCTTCCATGTCAACTTTACGGCCCACTGACTGTTTCCATTCTCGTCCGGCATCCGCGATTTGTCGTAATTGCTTATCTTCTTCGGATGCCAGACGGTCTGGTGAGGAAAACGGCACCGATTCCGAATGTGCTGCTTTGAGCATGGCAGGAGATGCACCCGAGAAATAAGCGTGAATATTATATATTTCTTGATAAGATTGTGATAGAGGAATATAATGTAACCTGCGTAGTTGATGGTTAAGGATGGTACCGTTATACATAATAGATGGGACATTGTGGACATTACCAAGGTTGAATCCAGTCAGAATAGAATTCACGATAGACGGTTGCCTTAACTAAGGCACTTCCGGAAGCTAAAAACGCCATGGCTCGTGCAGAGTAACCCATCCCGTCAAAATCTATAAGATACTTGTATTTCCAATGTTCGGCCAATGGTACAGGGCTTGCGAAGCGATAATACCGAGACATCCCATTACAACCGCCCGGAAACCCTTGGCAACCGACGGCTTTGGTAAATGCAGTGTCCATGAGTTCTTCGTTCACCTCATGCTGGGGTACCTCTGCCGAAATGAAGTAGTCTGAACCAGGGGGGTCAGCAAATACAACTGAACGAGTGGCATTAGATTGTCCTGTTGCCATTTCTAAGAACCTGTATATGAAACGTGCGTAAATGAGACTTCAGTGGTGCAAGATCAAAGATGGAGAATATACCTGTGGCGTTGATAGGTCATGACGAAGCCTGGTGGAGAACTTCCTCCACCTGTTGTGGAGCCTCGCCAGAATATCTTCGTAGACTTCTCCTCCCAGGGCACTTCATTTTCATCGATTTCATCAGGATCTTTCTCATGCTCGTTGTTCCAGCCATACGTATAATCTTTAGTTGGCGAGTAATAGTAATGGCTCGGGATGAGGATATCAGAGAAGCCGGGTGCCTTGCCTGGAGAAAGAATGGGATAGAGAACGGGAATTGTTCGCCAATCGCTGAAGAAATGCCCTTGCTGGAAGCGCGCCCACGGATGGGCACAAAAATTATAAGTATCATCCGGACCGAAGGCAAAGGCGATTCCTTTTTCGGGGTCATTATCTCCCTGTGGTTGAAGGAATGAACGAGACCACTGGAATCCTTGATAACCTGTTGGTAGTGTTCTTTGACCTCGAATAGATCCAAATAGGCGGCGAGCTTCAGAAGAAGGCTGGCATGTTCGTCGATACGCCTCCCAAACGTTTCCTTCGCCACGCCAATCAGGCTGAAATTCTTCTCCTAACATTGCCTGAACGCCGGCTAACATTGATAATATTTGTTAATTATAAGGGCATATGGATTACTAAATAAAGAACAGGGTTAGACTTTCATACCCGAAGAATCTTGCGATGTCATGTTTGGAAAGGCTCGGTGCTCCCAAGGGACTAGGATGCGGCCTTCAGCTTTGGCGTTGATAGGGAAATACATATCGGGGAGCTGAAAGGATTTGTTAGATTTCCTGCAATCTTTGAACGAGCCACGTGGGTTGTTACCTTGTGTTCAAATTTGGATATCATTGCACGGAAACCTCGCGCACGGGGACCGCCAACTCGACCAGGTATTTTGGATTCATCGTCCTTGAAAGCCTTTTTCATTTCAACGATTTCGGAGGATCCGTTGCGTATTTTAACAAGATCGACTGAAGGAAGGGATCCTACCTAAAGGAGTTGTTTATAATTATTTAGAAGGGAATAGCTTATGGCAGGCTTAAAATACTTGTAAAGCTCTTCTGCGCAACTCCTCGCCAGACAAGTCGAAGAAAGGTTTTATATCGTCCATGAGTTGATCATATTCGTCAATAATTTTGACGTTGTTTTCTTTGGCAAACGAGTACCAGTCGTTGAAGCCCTTTGGAGGGTCGCGGCCATACCTTTTTCGGTATTCTCGAATAGCGTCTTTCAATGTTCTACTCTGGCGACTGAGAAGGGATTCGTATCGCGTCTGCGCAAGAACCATTAATTGTGGAATTGGGTGAGAACTTGTTCTCTTGCGGTGCGGAGCATTGTTGAAGGGGACAAACCGATTGAGCTGGAAGAGGATGAAAACGAGAGAAAGGAGTGAAGCGAGTATTTTCTTAAGCATTTTGGGAAATACGACTGGATATACAAGTCTTTTAAGGGGTTTAAGAAATCAAGAACATGCTTGGCCACCATTGACATCTTCTCTTTAAATCAAACGGTCGGAAGGTGCACCGTTCACCGCTTCCTTCATCGTCAGTCACGTGTCCCTGAGAGAGATACGACGGCGGATGATGTTTCGACCTGAATCTGGACCTTCTGCCAAATATATATAGACCCTACAAATTGATTTACATATTATTCAGGGCTGACTACATATGTGCACCGAAACAGTGTTCAGTTGATGAAGAACGGGGACACCAATGTATGTATACTATTGAGGAGGGCAGGCGTTACCGCGTTACCGGTTACCTCTTGTGATGGAAAAGTGCGAGATGCCTCCGGCTACGAAGTTCGATTCTCCTCCGTGTTCCTTGTTTTGATCCTGTCCTGGAAATTCAGGTGACCTCAAAACTTTAGGTATTCTTAGTAATTTCATAAGTTTCCGTCCTGCTGAATTCAAATTTATTTTCAAGTGAATATATTAACAAATTCTATGCTACATATATACACGGCCCATCTCCAGCTTTCGGGGTCACCGGTCACCATCCAAATTGGGCTCGTGCTCGAAATGCCAAATTAGACACATCAACCGAACTTCCAATGGACGTATGTGATCTTATTGTACACATACATATCAGTTTTCAGTTGACATCAACAAGTTTCAATTGTCAGGTACGGCCAGTGATTATCCGACAGGCACAGACTCAGATACGCCAGAGCTCGCCTTGCTCAAACTCAGAAGAAGCTAAAGCCATGCGTGCGCTATGGTTCGAAACTACTGATGGATCTCGTTTGACCAAGTTCTTGGCCATTTTTACTCACAAATTGCCTCATATTGCGTACCATACATTGGTGCCAGACCCACCGCCAAGTGATCGCAATCTTGAGATGACGATACTGACCCTCAGATCGCGTAGTCACAGCCTACGAAGAAGCTTTTCACATTTTTAGTCTAGCTCGACTGAAATCTAGGCTTTATCGTTTCCGACTCACGTCTGGCGGACCGTACGTCAGACATCCCCAAGTTGTCATTATCATTATACTATATCAAACCGCAACATTTTCGGCACACAGGCCTCTTCAAGTTACGTCGTCCATCGAATTGACAATCGTAGAATACCTCATGATCCCTTCCATAATAGAAGGAGAAAATTTTGTCAATCCAATAAGGCAGTGCCTTCCGCATATCAAAAAGACTACACTCTCAGAAATCTCAACATGAGTAAATAGTAAAGTAAGAACCACAAGCCAGCATACGCCGTGGCGACGATGAACTGTTTGGCAAGCCAGCAAAGGGCTGCCTGACGTCTTCTGTCAATAATTAATACTCCTGGTGTTACGCAACAGATTGAAGCTGAAGTTAAAAGCCGCAGTCTCAAGTAAGTAAAGACCTAGGCTAAAACGATGCTAGACAGTTTCTATCATTTGTTTGGAATGAGTTGATAAATGACATTGGTTTTCTTGCACTACTCAATGGGAAGGAACAGGGGGACTGCGATAATCTCTGAGTCACGACCGCATTTAAGACTTGAACAAATCCAATCAGGGTCTAGTCCCGAACGTTTCCGAACGACCCGGCTGTCGTTTGAACGGCTGCAGGGGTATAATTCCTAATCTGAGGCAAAAATGCTTTTGGAAAGACCGTTCACCAGTTCCTCTTATCGCCAGCACGGTATTGGAACAGAGAAACAATTCAATCATGCTGGACGTCTCGGCTGGAAGTCCGAATCGATCGCATGATCTCCTAAAAATAACGAGCTCAAAATGACCATAGATCTCCTGAGATTGCAATGTTTGTCCCCTCAAACAGTGTAATTATAAAGTTCATCATGTTTGTTCGTTCCGTTGTAAACTCAATCCCTATTCCATCTTGTAACTGCTTGGTTTCCAGGAGGTTTCTCTTTATATAACTCGCCGACTCGCGCAGTTCTGCTAGTAAGTACATGGCTCAAATGAATAAGATGCGTGTGCGATTTTGGCTCGTGAATTAATACGGTTGATGGAAAATGCAGGACAGCCCGAGTATCACTCCGACAAGTCGACGTTCAACTTCCGAATAACCAATACCCTTACAAAACCCATATTCTCCGATTTAGTAATGAAGTGGATAGGGGGGAATAATTGCGGTTGCCTCACGAACAGGGAGAATGTCAGGTATGCAGTGCTCTAAGTGGGCATATGCACTTCTGCCGGCGTCGTCAGTGAACACTGAAAAGGAGTCACAACCAATCCCAGAGTTTACAAACTCTCTAAAAAAGATCAAAATGAGACCGAGTGCCAACCCACAAATGTGTGTACAATCGTAATATTAAAGAACCACTTTTAATGCTTGTTACCGAAGAAGGAAGACGTACTGATTACAATTATTTCGTGTATATACATACAATCAAAGTTATGATTGAAAGGAGTAAATTGTCTGTCCATTGTATGTCTATGCTGTTCAAAATAACTCGATATGCTGGGTAGAAAAAAAAGCAGATATAGTCATGAAAATTGGATGGTGAAAAGCGAATGATGAAGGAAAAAATATTCAGAAAGAATAGGGTAGAATAAAATAAACAACTAGCCAAGTTCCAGCTTAACTGGCGAAGTAGTAGAAGTAGCGTAACTTGTGAGGCTATTTTTCTTCCTGAAAACACTTTTGCCGCTTCTGGAAGGTATAGCTGGGGGTATTTTCCGTGATGTGGTAGTAAGGGAAATAGAGGATGAGGTGGAAGAATGAGAATGCGGTGGTGAGGGTGGTGAAGACGCAGAAAGCGGGGATGAAGGTGGTAATGGTGCCGGCCGGTAGTGCTTTACCTGTCCATTTGAGTTCGTCACCGCCGGAGCGCCCGTATTTGCCACAACCGCGATACTGAAAGCACTGTCATTACTGCCTTTTCGGACAACGTCGTGCACAAAACCCTCGCGTGTTTTAATCTTCACTTTCTTAGCCGTCCCGGGTTTAGACACTTCCCTGTCACCATTACTCAATCCCGATCCGTGACCAGTGTGTTCTCTACGATGATCTTCTTTAGCATTAAGTGTTAAAACATCGACGCTTTTCGAAAACTTGAGATCTCGTAAGGGATGAGGTTTGGGCGCCCCAAGCAGGTTTCCTTTCGCATTGCCTGAGCGGGTATCCGGGTCGGAGCTCAATGATGCTGCGGAAGACCGGTTTTCCTGGCTTTTACGTGTTCTTAACACAGCAGAGGACATTGCTGCATCGCGTTCCTTTCTCCCTTCCACAGCCCACGTGGCTGAAAGACATCTTTCCACTAGCCTCTTGGTCGTCGCACTTACGTTCCGTATGTCAGCTTGGGAAACGAGAGATTCCAGGACCCGTAAAAGATGAAGTCGTTTGTAAGGGACATCACGCAGCTGAGTATTTGTTAAAAGAGGATGTAAGACACGGAGGTAGGTATGTTGAAGCTTAAAGATAGTAGTGAGATAAATGAAAATTGACCTAATAACAAAGAGATGATGGACAACATACCGAATCATCATCCGCACTGAGATCTCCCAGTTCTCGGATAAATACATCGACAAGAACATGCAGGTCATTGGTATAAAAATACTCTTGGGTCGAGGGCGTTGTGAACAAAATGAAAAGAATCTTGAGTATAAGGAGCTGCGTGCATCTGTCCTCCGAGGACGTTCCTGTGGGTCATTAATTAGTCATCCATGTACTCGACAAACAGTTACCTACCTGCACGATTAAGTATGAATATGATATTCTCCCCAAATGTCTTACTAGAGCCCAGGCGACGGACTAGGACCTCTATTACTCGGTTACCCATATTAGGTCCTTCGTCTTCCTTGTCCTTGATGTCAGCCTTATTAGATGGAAGTATAGCGACCATAAATCGTTCGTTCAAAGCAATCTAAAGAATGGTAATGGATCAACTGAAGTTTACACATCGTGGGTGATATGATTGCAACGTACAATCAACTTGATTAGACCATAATTGAAAGTCTCTTCCGGTAGGTCTCTTGTCATCTCAACGAGATCGAAAAGTTGGTCAATAAAGGCATCCGTGAATATGCTCAAGTCAAGGTTCTGGATGCGGCAAACTTCATACAGAATTTGAACGGACAATTGGCTGAGTCTTAGCTCAATTGGAACCGAGATGCCTGAACGCCACTGGTGGGCAGATCCATTTCCAGATACCCATAAAGTTAGATCAATATCTATCAGGGTGATTGTGTCCATAAGAACTGGGATAAGATTTCTCCATTTCTTTGAAGATCGAAAAAAGGAGGGGTGATTTCGTCCGTAAAAAAGGAGAACGTGTTGCAGAATCAGCTGAGTATGAGGATCCGTGTTCGTAAGCGAATCAGAAACAACTAGAGATGAAAGTCGCTCGGAATGAGAATTAAATAATTCTGAGTTTAACAATAATGAGCAGGCATGCTCAAGTTGAACTGGGGTTTGCAGGTATTGCTCTGCAAACAGATGGTAAATATAGCAATTGGAAGGGATAGATAATATAGAGCGTACGATGATACGTAGCACATAAGGAAATAAATTGGCGTAAAGCGGTGTCTAGAAGCGATAAACTACTTGACGAAGAGATTTGGAGAATGTCTTCCAGCTCTGGAGGGTCGTGCTTAGTCTCAGAAATCACAACATGCTTTAAAACCTACCTGCCCAAAACTGACGCGGCTCCTCAATATGATAAATGATACCGAGATCCATTCTCTCACATGGAAGAGAGTCAAAAACAAAAATCCACTGGCTTAAGTAGTGCCTAGCTCGTTGCTGTAACCTCGTGTGACCAGTAAACTGATGTGACTGGTCCTTCACAATCAAATGGGCTGATTACATCAGGAAATTGCCGGACCGGACCTGGGCCTGAGCTTGTCCACTGTAGATGTCCGAGTCCGATGTAAAATATCTTCTGTCATTTCACGTGTTTGTGCAATATCATTTTTTGTTGACACTCAATGCTTATGACACTGAAATACTTCAGAGTCCTATTCAGAAATTTCAACGAGGAGTTTACATATGTAATTGTTTGCATAACGTCTTTGCCGGTTCAATACTTTCTATACACGCTTATTTTGCGTCTAGTAATAACCTCTTCTGGCCCTGCAATCTCTCTGGTGCCTCAGCAGGTTATCCGGTCTATCAAATGTTTGTCTGTGACCCATGAGTTTATCAAGCACATACCCTAAGTTCGAAGAATAGCGATAATACGTACCTACAGTACAGGCATTCATGAATTCGGCCTTTATTGTTGGATCTACAGTGTCTAGAGGCTTCATTTTTCCTTCCAAATCCCACTCCGCTGTCAGGTAGGCCGATTGTGAGTACTCCGATCTGCCACATGAGGGAGACGCACCATTCAAGACAGAAAAACTGCTTGGTTTCTAAAAAGTGACCCGCTGTATGCGCACGTATCTCGTTGATGCTCGGAACAAGCATCTTTTCCTTACATCCCGGGAATCCGCAGCCGAAATATCCGCTCAGATGGAGGAAAATAATGAAATCGTCCAATTTAAAACTTCTTTTCTCGCCATAGACATGAACGCCGTAATATTTCTAAAACGAAGAAAATAAACGCATGTTGAAAAATGATACGAAGCGACTTACTACATCCTGTGGATTAAGGAATGTCAAGGGAAACTGTTCCTGATCCTCTGAACCAGCTGGAACATGAAAGGTAATGATTCAGAAAGGAATATCTTCAGCAACGAGCAAAACTCACAAAAGCCCTCGGAGACGCAGTTGCTCATGTTGGCACAAAAATCATGGACCTTGCAGGGGCTGCAATATATCTCATCTATGAGCTTCACATGGCGGGAATGGCTGAGCCTCACTGAGGCTAAAGTGCTTGCAATATACGAAAGTAAAAAACCCGCCAGCCATGTTAGTGAAGAGATAAGACATGATTGGCCTTTGGCGAGTCCTAGGCCATGTGAGCCCCTGACGAGGACGAACGGCAGGCTCGCACCAGCCTCAAATAAAGCTTCTAACTATCCTTCATGAAATGTGGAATGAAAACATCCATCGTCTAACAAGGATATTCTGAGCTGAATAAACTAAGGGCTCCGAGTTGACCGAAATGTCTTTGCCTTAGGCTTTGAGCTATATTTAAGCTATTTGAAGTATAATTAACGAGATTCCTCGTATCTCACAAACAATCCTACCTGATGACTAGCCATGGGTTGTCTGCAAAATTACTGATTATCACTTATTTCATTGGATTATTGAAGTAAGTTATGCGGGAGAGAAATGCATAATTCCCCCCGAGCCAAGAAACGGGGCCACGAAGGGAGGAAGTTCACGAAAAATAACGTACCTGAAAATTTGTCTGTGCGATTAAACGCAACATTGGAAAGAGTTCCTTAGATATGGAATATCTCGAAAAACCTGAGATTCCGGCGCGAGTTTCCTTGTTAGGTTGATATGTTTTATGCCAATGTATATTGAACATAGTATTTCGCACTTAGTTGAATAATCGATCTAGCATTGAAGAGAACGAAAGGTTACTACATGAGCCGATTGTTAAATAATGTTTCACATGCCTGAAATAAAAGACCATCTCAATCGAAAAGATTTAGCAGAAGCTCGGCGCAGAAAATTTCCCCTTCTTGCAAGCCGCACTTATAGTACTTGCTTTGGAACAGCATTTCTTCCTACCCTGATCCCATTGATCTAACTCCAAGGCAGCAGGCACATTGAACCTGAATAACAAAGCAAATTATGTCTTAGCCATCGTGACTACTCATCAAACTTTCAGAGAAACAATGATTTTTTTGCTCAACTTGTGGCTAAACCGTGGCTAATATCATATCGCAATGGCTATGACATGGCGATATACAATAGGAAAGATGAAATGGCTACATTTCAGCCTCACACTGACAACTATGCCAAGGCTTAGAACGTCTGGATGATTGTGCCATGTCGTAGCAAGAAGATAGTGTGCTATCTAGATTCAAAATCTCTCAGCAAATTGATTCCAGGAGTTAGTTAAAGAGAGTGTGAACCCACGATAGCTCGGATAGGAGCACATCAAATTTCATGACAAAAGTTGAAACATCATATACCACATAATCTTCGGAACCCTGTAAACAGTTAGATAACACCCCAACTCCGGATATTTATTACTGGGAACATGAGTTTAGTTAAGACTTCATTGCAGAGAAGAGAAAAGGATTTAATCATACCCATACCATAACACTCGTTAGTAATGAAGACCGTTGATCATAGCTATATCATATAACACGGTCTGCGCGACCCAAACGTAGTCTGTTCATTATTCTTGTTAGATATATATACACAGACTACCTTCTTACAGGTTCGGGGTTCACTGACAGAACTGTCGGCGACAAAGCCGGCCACATCAAACATCAAGACGCCCACAAGTCCATCTGTCAACTGCTCTTGTTCCCCGTCCATCGCCCAGCATGTCGACTCAACGACGTTCATACGGATTTGGGACTCCAGACCCCTCTCAGTCCATTTTCCCTCGGATACCAACTCCTCCTGGAAAGTCATCGTCGCATCCAGAGGCTGAAAAATCGTATCGAATTCCTCCTCGTTTGACCGGCATCCGAATATGGGTTTTCGTTTCTGTCGTTCTTTTTTTCTTTCTTTGCATCAAGATTTTCTCATCTCATGTTGGAGAATACCACCATTTATCGTACCCCAATTCAAATTTAATACCAAAAGATTATTTGAACACGACGGAGGCCAGTCCACCACCATTCGACTTTTGTCCTATATATGGCCCGGGGGATACTTTGGCGCAGAAATACGGTTCTCATACTTTATTGAAATCAAAACTTCACCTAGGCAGCGGAGCACGAGTACAGAAAGTCATTCGTAAAGCCCTGTCTGGGTTGCCCGTCACGATCAGCGTGCTAGGCGGATCAAGTTTGTTAATTTCACTCTTAACGCAGCAATCTTTTGACTGATTTGATCATCGTTAATAGTTTCTGCATGCCACGGTGCTGGAAACGATCCTATATCTCCATCGTGCTATCCTTCTCGCTTTTTTCAATGGTGGAACGAAATATTCCCCCATCCGGCATCGGAACTGACCAACGGCGCTGTTCGCCGCACAACTTCGGCCTATTTTTCTTTTTGCCACAGTCACCATATTCCAGATCAAAGTGACTTGATCATTCTCGATTTCGACACCGAGGATCCAAAGTATGCTTTTTTTTTGCTAGCGTTCAAACACGATGTGGAATCTCAATACCCATTACAGTGAACCTGAATGGATGGAACATTTCGAGTTGCTCGTCCGCTCACTTTTGATTCGTCCGGATTCTCCAGCAGTTCTTATTTTCGGCCATTTCAGTCCACAAATTCAACATGTCCACGGCTTTACCGGACCCGAAATCTTACACACTGTGGTCGCCCAGTACTACGATGTCCCACACATAAGCATCAAGCCTGTCTTGTATCCACAACATCTTACTTCTCCGAGTTCTATCGATCATTACTTCGCCGATCCAGTTCTTGCGAATTCTGCAGGCCATGAGCTTATAGCAGATGTTTTGATATCATATTTCCAATCTCAAATTTGCCTTGGGTGGGCTTCTGCAACTGGAACGGGTTTCGAAGTTCCCACGTTTCCAATTGGACAATCTAGAGGTCCACCAGACTCGAAAGGTCTTTTGGCAGGAGTCGGAATCCGCAAAGGTTCTCCGATGGAAAACGATGGGACGGACCATGGAGAGGATAGTTCGACAAAAGAGCCGGGTTCCAACTCTGATTTCTTACCGTTCCGCGTGCCACCTGTGAAATTGCGCATGCGGCCTCATGAGTTGACAAACTTCCGTGAAGTCAAGCCTTGGTGTGTTAGCGCTAATGATTTGATCAATCCTTTGCCGCCGTCATTGTTTTATGGGTCTGGATGGCATACTTATCATCCTCCAAAAGGCGCGAGCACTACTGATGGCGGAAGTGGTGCACACTACTGGTATTCTACGCTCCCTACTAGCCGACTACGTGTCCCCATGAAAATGAGCAATGGTGACGTTGCGCTTTATTATTGGCGGGAAGAAAAGGAAAGTAATCTATTGAGTGGGGTAAAGTGTTGGGTTGATGACAACGTAGCGGGTGCTGTTGAAATTTGGAATCAGGATGACGGGCCTCCGGGACCAGCGTAAGTCATTTTTCTTCCGATGATCCTGAACTTGCACGACCTGACTATGCTCTTCATGTGCCTTTTGCCTTTTAATTTTCGTAGATTGAAAACGATTGATCATTATGTGGCAGCTGGATCTCATTTCGTTCAATGTGAACTTCTTGGAGAAGAAGGTCGCGGTGTAGCACCGTTCAAAATTTTGGGGATTTTTTCCACTTAGGGCTGCGCATGGACGCTGTTATGTTATACATTGTAAATTTAACTTTTAAAGTTTATACCGCAGAGAAGCTGTGTTGTATCTACACGTTGTCGATATATGTAGGAGGGGCGGGTTACTCGGGGTGTACATAGGATTCGAGTTGTGGCTGTGTCGAAAACAATGTGCGGCCATCCTACTTATTTTCCGAATTCATGAAAACAAGGCTAAACGCCAGCTTGAGTGCTATTAATTTGACGCTAATTTTAAGTAAGGTAATTTTGATGATATGATGGCTCGACATTGGCCGACAGGTGATTTCCGCTGTTCATTCACAAGTAATCTGCCCTCGAAACGTCCCAGAATATATTTAGATTAAACAAGGCACGTTGATAAGATTTTTGAGATTTTGAATGAGGGACTCCGAGATGACGAGTTCTGACTCGGGAGTCACAAATGCCGTCACTCGTCTCTGTAGTTACCCTGCTCCACTGTGATCATGCACTAGCACGTTGTCGATTTCATATCGCTGTCAGTTGAGTATATCTCATATCTCATTATTTTAGTTGATATCACAACAAATCCTCTCTTCATATGCTTCATATGAGGTGGAAGTTTCATTTGTGCAGCGTATCATCATCGCTGCCAGTGGTTCATCTCAATCGACTTCAAACAACGTATGTATCTACAGCGACTGATGCCAGTGTATAAGCCTGTATACATACTTGCTTACATGTGAAAAATTCCCTAGGTCTTCCGGCCGTATATCAGGGTAAAAATAACGCAGTCCCGACGACGAATTGAATGGCTTCGAATCATCTTGATGCAGCATCACTAAGCAGGGCTCATTCAGTTCCCCACCCCACTCTGGCTCTGCAAACCATTGTATGTACCCCATAACCCCCGCGCGATAACCCATAGGTTTTGGTGACTCCCGACGAGTATGGGTTATGAGAGGTTCGACTGTATCCCATAACCCGCGATAACTCATAGGTTTTTGGTAACTCCCGATGGGTATGGGTTATGAGGGGTTCGACTGTATTTCAAAAACAATGCTAGTTTCGTCACTTTTTCCTGATGGGATAAATATTTGTCACCTGCCTTGAAAACTAAAGCATTCCCATTCGCAGTGCGTTCTCCGACGCGTATCACTTGCAACCCAATTTCCCGTTTCAGAAAAAGGCATCTTAACAGCCGTTCAATTTAATTGACGCGCTTAAGCCAATCGTCAGACTCACCAGGTTTTCTTCTATTTACTCCATTCGCGCTTATAAAACCCTATCCACTCCTTTCTTTTTCTCTATCTACCATCCTCGCACTGCAATGGGCGGCGGTTGGATCCTTATTGCCTCAGGCTTTGCCACATTCCTTATTACCTTTCTTTTGCTTGAAATCCCTCTTTTGATTTCCCCGTACGTTGTTACACAATGGGGTTCTCTAGTCTCTTCAACCGGCTCCTCTTCGAATGCAACAGCAACAACGCCGTCATTACAAGCACAGTCTCACCCTATCAACCTTTTGATGGCTGAGGCAACTGAAAAGTACAATCATCTCCTGTCGTCGCAAAGCACTACGTTAGAAGCTGCGACTGACGAATATCGCCGACGCTACAATCACAATCCACCTAAAGGTTTCGATGACTGGTTCAACTTTGCTATCGAAAATAACGTCACGATAATCGACGAGTACGATAGCCTAATGAAAGACTTCTTGCCTTTTTGGGAGCTATCCGGACAGGAGTTCAGAGAACGCGTTCACTTTGTGAGTTTTCATTTTCACTACTCTATTTTACTGGGGCTTTTCTAAATTTCTCCCTCAAGGCGGGACGTTTACCTTCAATCGAGCTAGTAGAACTTAAGAACGGCAACACGTCGATGTTGCGAATCGAGAAAAATTATATCGATAAGGAAGGAAAATCCCGTGCAAGTGGGTTTCAACGTATGATGGACAAGTTTGTACACAAGGTAGGCTTCATTTCTTTAGAACCTTGCTTTTTTTAATTTTCATAACATCTGACGCTCGTTTAATTTAAGCTTCCTGACATGTACTTCCCTATCAACAGCAAAGCAGAAGGCCGTGTTTTGGTTCCGTGGGAACAGAAGCAAGACAGCCCTTTACACAATTCTTCTGGTATGCATGCACCATCATGGCGAACGAGTTGGCCATTGATAATTTTTGCTCCATTAGATTCCCTCGACAAGCTTGTAAACGATTTCATTCATGATTGGCGTGGTGGTGGAAATGTCTGGGAAGCGTTTAGAGTTACATGCGAACCTACTTCAGCAGCGCGCAAGCTCTTTGGTTCGTACCGCAGCCAGCCATCGTTTCAGAAACCTCAGGTCGCACTGCATGATGTGAATGGAGTTGATCTGGATTTTCACTTTGCCTCGCGACCAGACGATGTCTTTGATTTCTGCAATAATGCATGGGCGCGATATCAGCAAGGTCATTTCTTCAGTGATTGGCGCACTATTCCCGTTCTTTTGCCTATTCTTTCTCCCGGAAAAGCCCCTGGATTTAGTGATCTGCTGATTCCAAGTCACTATTATTACTCGCCGAGTCCGAAATACACTTATGGCTGGGATAAGAAAAAGACAGCTGTCCCCAAGGAAATAGATGATCTCGAATTGCCTTGGGAGAATAAAACTAACAAGATTTTTTGGAGGGGCGCAACCACGGGTGGTGGGAGCACTCCGGCAGGATTCTCATTTTCTTATCAGCGTCAAAGGTATTGTTTTAATTAAAGCTGTTTCGTAATTGGTTGCCATTGATTCGCTGATGAATTTTGCCAGATTCGTCGAAATGGCCGGAAGCGAATCGAAAATCACTCGCAGGGTCACATTGAAATATCCGGAATCAGGACAATTGATTTCCGTCCCTGTCCCTCTCGATAGCTTAAACTCTGATATTATGGATGTCGGATTTACGAGAGCAACTGCTTGTAAACCTGAGAACGGAGGGTGCGATCGCATTTACAAACAGTTCCGGTTCGCGCAGACTGTACCGCTTGGCGAACACTGGGCACACAAATACCTTATTGACTTGGACGGAATGGGATATTCCGCCCGATCGATGGCATTCTTAGCATCTGGGAGCGCTCTTTTGAAATCCACGGTATATCGAGAATTTTTTACGGATTGGATTCAACCATGGTATGTCTAAGAATTGATGCAACTGTTTATGGATTAGCTTGTTTTTTTTTCTGATCGTCTTTTCTTCTTCTTCTCAGGGTTCATTATATTCCTATTTCTCAATCTTACAGGGAAATTTACAATATATATGCATTTTTCTCCGGTCCAACCCCATCCATGTTAGAAGCTGCTGATTCCTCTTTGAACCAGACGATGACCGGAAACGACCATCTCTTACAAAAAATCGCAAAGGATAGTCAAAAATGGAAACGAACGACAGCTCGTAAAGTTGATATGGAAGGTTTGTTTTCCAAATTTTTAATGTGCACCCTTTTTGTCTCTATCTAACCATTTCAAAAATGTACAGCATATGTCTATCGCTTGTGTTTAGAATATTCCCGCTTGTGGGCGGACGACCGGGAGTCCTGGACCCTGAATTGAACTGACAAATAGGTATGGAGTCTATCATCCCTTTGTTCATGATATATTTAGGATCCCTCTCCCCCTTTCACATAGATGGCTTTAATCCTCTCGCATCGGGAACTATCCCAAACTGCTGGCACACAGACGGATTTTACTCCCGGCTCAGGAGATTGTACACTTCGACTCCAACAATGGAATTTATTGCTCTCGATCATCCCATAGAATAAATAATGTAGTAGACAACGTTGGACGCTATTAATAGTCGAATTCTTAATAAACAGAATACAATTGGAATTTGTAGTTATATGTATATACATTTTTATATACGCAGGTGTATGTTATAGATTCTGATGACGAAGAGAGTACATAACAAGTAGAAAGACGTTCCGGAAATCGGTATTAGAAGTGCCGATGGAGTGCTCGCACGATCGAACGTTTGATTATTTATTTGCATACTTCCTGCGGTTGTACCGTATATGATTTCGGAGAGGCAGGCCAGCCAAGCATAAATATTAAGGGAAGATTGGTATAAGATGATGTATGTGCATACACCCTCGTTATAATCACATAACAATGTGTTTTTAATGTATATAATAACGCTCATAAAGCCGCGAACACGTTTTTATTTAATTATCTTTGGCACCGTCGTCGCCAGTCATCCTTAATTGGGCTTCTCATTGACAGAATTTGTTCGTTTCTTTGTGGCAACCCAAAACTCAGCTCTGTAGATGTACCCGAGCATCGATTTTCTATCTGAGGTGTAGGTTGTCTCGATAACGCGCTCTTGCTAAAACAGTAGTTTAGAAACAAATCATTTTATAAATACATAAAATTAGGGAGCTAAACTTACTTGAATGTCGAATCCTATTTTGTTTGCGAGATTTTTTATTTCTTCTAAATCGACCTCTACGGAAGCATCTCCGGACGCATTATTCTCAAAATGCCATAATAGAGGCCCTTAATATCAGGGGATTTAGTTACAGGACAAGATAATATATAAATCCCGCTTACCAAGATTTATCCAGACACCATCGGGTCTTAATATTCTATGTATAATACGTAAATAATTAATGATATTTTTGGCCTTTAACGAGAGAAATTAGATTCCATGTGAAGAGCAAGGCATGTTGCTTCACCGTATCAATGAAAAAACAGGTGAGAATCGCGTCCCATTTGCCCACCTGAGACTCATGACCTCGAGGGTCATTTTCTTGGGCCCCATAGATTTCTTCAAAATCTCCTATAGCAAATGGCGTAAACATAGACTCGGTTTCAAGGGAAATTCATACCAGCTACTAATGAGAAATCAGAACCT
Organism: Dictyophora rubrovolvata; assembly: GCA_029959195.1. Lineage (NCBI taxonomy): Eukaryota > Fungi > Basidiomycota > Agaricomycetes > Phallales > Phallaceae > Dictyophora > Dictyophora rubrovolvata. Next base: position 1,102,653 of record CP114122.1, on the reverse strand, counting down.
GGAGGTATATCAGACGGAAGAACGTCTGGAATTGTGATTGGTCTAAGCATGTGTGAGCTGCTTAGGGTATTCGAAAATGAGTGAATATATGGATATATCGTATGCTCGTGTAATTTTTGTGTTCTACAAGAAAAACAATATATTTCCTTTGAGGCGGGGGTACCCGGGGTATCAGTAAAACGTACCTGTTTAGGACGAAGTAAGAGGCTAGCAACATGTAATGCGAAAATTCGTTTCCTTGGCAGGCGAAGCCTGGAAAACAGGATAAAGTTTTTCTCTCCGCCCCCAAAACATATATCGAACATACCAAGTTTGGCTACATCAAGTGTTAGTCTAGCTAATCCAGCGCCTGGAACTAGAACACGATAATTTCGTCTTTTGAAAAAGCATGTTAGCTTTATTGGACACTAAACTTAGAGGGATAAAGACGGGGGTTACCTTTCTGACTCGGGAACATGTGAGTAATACTTCAAGAGAGCTTCTGTCATAGGTAAATAACATGTATCACGCTCAAATTTGCCCTAAGTTGGCCGTTGAGTGTTGAGACACAGGCAGTCAACCTTCTGAGAATGCACACATACCTCTTCGCCCCAGTCTCTGACTATCTGTTTGAGTGTACTGCGCAATTTGTCCATATCCGACTCAATGGGATTCGGTTTGAAAAAACGAGAATTATGGGTACTTCCATGAGGATGCCCCGAATGACTGTGTTCGAATGCAGACCCGATGGAATGCGCATGACTATGACTATTGGACTCTAACACGAATCAATACACTCATTTACCATCCATATTCAAAATATATCATTACCTGACGAATTCTGAGGGAAATGTTCCTGGGGCTCCCCTCCTTCCTCTTCTTCCTCACCCCCACTTTGCACAGCGTCCCGTTCATATATCTCCGGATTCATAACGATTCTGCCAAGAAATCGGGCATTGGCTTGGATAGCTGCATCTACTCGATCCAATTTCTTTTTCCAGCCTATAGACTCAAGAAGCTCTTGGTCTTTTGGGGGCAAGCGGAGAAAGTCTTTTCTTCTGCGATTATTGGCGGAAATCTAGCACATGTGAGTCATCCCAAATGACAGTGAATTCGCGAGTCATACCGAATACTGTTCATATCGTTGAAAAGTAGCTATGATATTCAAGAGATAATTCTGTTCTTCCAGTTGTTCTTGCTCCGTATATGACATCGACGACACGCTAGATGGATGATAAGATCTGAACCTCAGGCAAGGTTTCAATGCAGTTTGAATTGGCGTGGGAAAGTCACGTCATGTCCGCCGAGTGCCAGTTGTCCTGACTTCTTCGGAGCAGATTGCCTCTGAGAGATGGTTACATTTGTTATAGGTAAATCTTGAAATTATTGTTTTATTAATTATCTATTTTTTTTTTTGATATTCAATAAAGAACACATGGAAGAAGACGACCGAGATACTAAAACAATTCCCGAATGGGTTGAGCTAGAATATCGTGTAGGTTCGCCAAGTTTCTTAAACACGTTAGTAACTTTCGTGCTCACAAATTATCTTTCAAAATTCCAGCAAATGCTTTTATTATCAGGAAAAGACTCCCAAGTGTACTTCACACATTTGTCCAAAACATCGGTGAACTCTTTGAGCAGGATTTTCGAAGACGTGACCGGCGCAGACCAGGCAACAGGAAAAGGATATACTACTGGGATTCTTGAGCTCGCAGAATTGGAAGGCGTTCCATTGGATAAGATTTGTCTTTTGGATCCCAAGGCAAAACAGGTACTCTCCCCGGATGATGGAGATGGCCGGTTTTCCTTGTTTCTCTTTGGAGTAAGTTTTGCCGTAGGAAAAGAAATCAACCTTTTATAAAGTCGGAATCTGTACGTTTGTTTAGGGAATACTAGGTTAGTCATATTTTTGTTTTGTATAGATATTATTTAACGTCGGATTCCCTGTAGGAGATGATCCACCGAGAGATCGAACCTCGGAACTTAGGGTTCACGGGTTTCCCTCAAGGCACCTGGGCCCAGTTCAAATGACAACGGATACCGCATTAGGTGTTACTAAATTAGTTGTCTCAGACAAAAGTTTGACCTTTTTTCCACCTCATGTCTCGCGCAGTCATCCTCACCCCAACTAGTTCCTCTAGACCAGATTCCTTATACAGTATGCTTAACCGAATATTCTTTCTGGCAGGTTTACTGATTTTCCTCAAGGATTTCCCTACAATAGTTTTCAATGCTCGAGAAAGTGTTGAAATGCCATTTCGTGCGTATTTTTCAATGTTCTTTCATTTCTGTTCTTTGGTTCAATCATTTTTTCCAAAGGGTATGTCGCTGATAAACTCGATCAGCCCATCCTACCACTTGGTATGAAGGAGCTCCTGCATAAAGACCTGAACAAAAGTTTTGATTTCTAATATATTTTTTGTCTTTATGACTTTATATTATGTAACAATGAAATAATGATACACTACTTGAACATGTGTCATGAAACAAGATGCGGGTACAATAGCGTTGAACGGAAAATAACAGCCAAATAACAACCAATACAGGGTATGCACAATGTCTTTTCTGGAAGATAGCAAAACAAACAAATATAACCAGTTGGGGATAAATACGGTGATACAAGATATAAAACGGGGCCTAGAAAGCTTGATATGTTGTCCCTGCTGGAGGCAGTTGACCTGTTCGACGTGTAATACATGCGTCCAGGCGACGTTTGGTTCGACTGATCCCTGTTCAGAAGAAAAAAGTTATTGAAGAGAGAAAACTAAACGGAAGTATGGAAATAATTAACATCCTCCAATGACAGCTTTGTCATTTTCAACAAATGGATTGTCGGGTTTCATAATCTCGTCTTGAAGTGCATATAAACACCATAGCGATTCTTCATATAAACGTTCACATTCCTCTAAAGTTGCTTGATCGAGCAATTCCTTTTGAGCACCCGTGCGACTCTGGAATTTATCATCAGCTAACATCCATGCACTAAATAAAGTTAAGAGAGAAATTCTACCAATTGTAATGCACGATCATAAATGAGTTGATTCAGCCAAGAAACATCACGAGCTTCGAATTCGACAGGAAGCCATGTCTTGACTAAGGTAGCTCGATCGTTACACGTGTCAAAGTTTTTCTTGAACCATACCAATGCTACAAAAAGTCCACGAATACCCATCAGTATGTGTCGGATAAAGAAAAAAAAAGGTTCACAAACCATCTTCGAGATTCTCGCTTAATAGAATCTCTTCGTCTGGGAAACGCATTTCAAGGTCAGCTTGAAAGCGCTTCAAAGCATCGATGCCCTTCTGAGAGAAACCCATCAAAAGCATATACAACGCCACGCAAGTGACGGCGTTCCCTTCGACTTCAACTTCTGCCTTGTGCCTACGTTGTGCAGCCTCGAGAGTTTCATACTCCTTTTGAACGAACTTCTTGGGATCGGGTAAAGGTTCTGCAAAAAACACAAATTAAACATCAGCATAGAGACATCAATCTTCATATAGAACTGTTTTTACTCTGAGATGTATCTCTGACATAGTCATACATCTCATCGGCCCAGTTGGCCAAAACTTGAGTCTTTTGTGCGAGATCCTCCAGTCGAGCCAAAAGGGCCTCCTCACGGGGACCGTTGGCAATGTTTGATCCCGGACTTTCTCTACCTTGAGAGCCTTCTCTGTCCCTGATAATGGGCCTCCGCTGCGATTGTCTGGAAACGGCAGAATGCCGCTGTTTGAAGAACCTCTTACTTGCCATACTCAAAGCACGTGCCAAAGCGCCAGCTAGAGGCTGAGAAGGCGTCATGATACCAGACAAAGGACGCGGAGGAAATGTTGTCCGAATAGGCGAATGACGTGGAGACCCCGAATCTTTATAACGATCATTGCTGGTCGTGGTGATTGGGGTGATTAAAGACTGTCTGTCTTCTGAAGATCGATGACGACTTATAGTTCGAAGTTCTGTTCACTGTCAAGTAATCGACATAGGCTTAAGGAGCATAAATAACCTACCATCCACTGCCTTATCAAATTCAACAGCCTTGGTATCTCCAACCATGACGTATTCCTTCCTTAGTAAACCATCTTCCTCACTCTCCCCAGGAATAATGGAAGCTTCAGTTTCCAAGATAGGTCGATTGGCTTCAACACCCCCGTATGTTAATTCCGCCCGTACTCGTGCACTGTAATAATGAGAAATGACTCAGGTCAACAACTCCAATAATGAGCTCGACCATACCTCCCAAAATCGGATTCTCTTCCACCGCTTTCCCTTCTTCCATCTCTCCTAAACGCGATTTTACTGCACAAAAGGTCCGTCAGTAGTCGTTTAGTATAAAAGGACATAACATTGAATACCCGTTAATTGGAACACCCTTAGGTTCTATCATTGCCTGCGGAACCGCTTCAGAAACTGGCACCATTATGTCACCCTTACGTTCGCGTTCAGACGAAGGAAGGTCTTGTGTTATTTGCCGAGGTGAAGCAGTCACGGTGGGCAACACGACAGGAAAATTCCCTCCACTCTTCCTTTCCTCTTCTTCCCCGGAACCCTTCTCCTTCTGTGCCACCCTCGTCTTTTCCTGTACAGAAAGTCTGGTGCGCACACGCCCGGGCTGGTCATTTGGGACTGAAAACAACGTGTGTTGTTCAGTCATCTTGCGACCGTCAGCACCAGGAATAGGAGGAGCAGTCCGCTGGGCGACAGGCATGGCATCCTCTGGAATTAACGAAACTGAAGGTGTCAAATCTCTCTCCCTGTTCCCTGATTTCCGTAAAGAATCCTGAATTACGGAGAATTTGCTATTGTTGAGAGCTTGGCTGTTGAAAAATTCATCGAAGCTAGCGCGGTCTACAGGGTGTCGGACGAGCAATCGGCGCATAAGTGCTTTCATATCTGGTGCTACCACCTGATCCATTTTCTCCTGTGCGCGAGTGTTTCCTAACCCCGGCTTTGGCAACAGTTTAGTCTAAATAATAAAGACTAGTTTGTTTACTTACCTGATGGTAAGGACTGTTCGGATTCATAGGGTTTAAGGGATGAGACGGGTGAGACTCATCTTCGTCAGGGAACTTGATTCCCTTGGAAGCTTCAATCTTGAAGAAAGAAAGAAAGAAAGAAAATAAATTGGATGAACACTCAAGAAGCGAACAAAGGCAAATAACCCACCTTTCTCAATAAATCTATATGATTCTGAGCACGAAACGGAGGCTTGCCGACACTCATTTCATATAGTACGGCTCCCACGGACCAAAGATCAGCTTTGGCATCGTACTTCTCATACCGTAAAATTTCGGGAGCCATATACAATCTAAATAGAAGGTGAGAAACATGGATGGTGTCAATCAAAACAACACTTACGGGCTTCCACAAAGAGTTTCCGCCATCACCGCATTCGGTAAAATACGAGCAAAGCCAAAATCCGCGACCTTCAAAATAGGGATACCAATAGGGTGGCCACGAGAATGATCAGTCGGAGTGGAAGGGGACAATAGCAGATTTTGAGGCTTGATGTCTCTGTGGATAAGATTTCTCGATCGAAGGAATCTAAGTGCTCGTGCTATACAATTGAAGTAATGAATAACTCGTGTATAAGCAATTTCTTTGTATGGCGCATACCTAACTGTCTCAAGAAGCATCTCACGCAGCGCTCGGCTAAGCCGCCACTTCGAGGGTGGGGATAGTATTGAACGGGCGCATCAGGACTCGGAGAGTATTGTAAACCATCAACGCGACCGCGACTTTTGATATAACCCGAGAGGTCACCGCCGGCACAATACTCCATAATTAGATGTATATGAGAAGGTGAATGCTACAAGTCATATGTAACCTTGTCACCAGAGCAGAAGAAGATAAAGACGATAAAGACGCACGACAATATCTAGTAATAAGGTGATGTGTTTATGGGAAAGTTGCTTGAGAATGTCGATTTCAGACTTGAGGTTCTCAAGTAGTTTAGCGGTCAAGATGGATCGCGAGACGGCTTTAACCGCGACGGCTTCGTGTGTATCCTAGATAAGCACAGAGGTTTACATGAGAATTTTGCGAGAAAGGTTCATTTCGGTGTACAAGCGATACAAAGAACACAAACCTGGTGATAGCCCTTGTAAACAGTCGCGAAAGATCCCTTTCCGATTTCCTGACTTATCACATAAGGTTTGACATCTTCATCTTCCGGACGGCGTGAAACGCTGTCCTTGGACGGACCTGGCGAAGCAGTTGGCGCCATTCACATGAATGAAAATGAAAAGAAAACGAATGTCTAAAGGAAAGGAGATTTAAAGCGAAACGTGACGCACTGTCATAGTGACGGCATTCGGTGCCGGAAAACGAGCGCTTCGGACTTCCGACAAGCCTCTTGAGTCTTGATATCACTGCTCCTGTTTGAACAGCCATGAAATAGTGCATTATTAGTGCATAAAATGCAATGATCACCTCATGTAAAAGGGCCAAAAATGATGTTTCCTTCTGTCTCACCTCATTGCTTGCGGTTTTATCTCAGCACGCGGTATTTCCAGCCTGATAACCTCCTCATAAGTTGTGGTGTTGTATAATTCACGGTTTTGTGTCAGACTGAAGAGCATATTTTTTTCTCAATCTGTCAGGATACGATTCATTCCTCGTTATTTCATAGTCAATGTTATTGAATGGAACCCCTGTTTGCCGCTTGTTCATCGTTTGGAAATCGCGTCGTAAGAATACTATGCTGGTTTAAATAAACTCGGGCTGATAATCAATTATTGTAGGTGAACTAATTGGTTAAGTGTGTTCAATATTAAAGACCGAGTCTCTTCCGGTCCTTCGACAAGATTGATACTGAAATACTCATTACCAACCCTCTAGGACCAACCTTGGCCAGCATCAACAGCACTGGCGCCGCGTTGAATCAACAGGCTAACACTATCATAGCTCTGAATGGTGCCTTCGGCGATACTTCGCATGCGAGCTGAAGACATAAACACCATCATGACAAGTTGCTATGTAGGTTCTTTTTACAACATCGAGAGTCTTCGCGTGTACTAGTACTAGTGTAACTTGTACTGATTTATATGTAGCTCGGCATTTCAAAGTCATTACCTTTCACAAAGTCCCACCATTCAGAACGTCCAAAAAAAACTTTAATGCTGACTCTGCGAACGCAATCATATTGTGTTCCCTATCCGAGCTTCCCGTACTGACTTCTCTTGTCTCGCATACCTGGTGGGCATTGGCAACGGCCAACGCAGCGTATCCTGCAGGCCTATTACTCCGACCACCCGTTGGTCCGGCAATTCCGCTTTCACAGAGGACGTAGCTTGTGGAAAGTTGGCTTTGGATGCGACAAGCTAGATCGCTGACGATTTGTGTTGTAGGACCCCTGCGACAAAATGATAGAACATCATTAGTACCCCAGGCTACAGAGCTCACTCAAAAAGTCTGTCCGTCTGTCTATCTCACTTGTAATCCTTAATTGTTTCTTCCGTCCACCCGGCATATGTCATCCGGGACTCGAGCGAGTACAACGTCAGTCCACCGCGATAGTACGCGCTCGCTCCGGGTATGGCGAGGAGACATGCTGAGATGAGGCCGCCTGCGGCTGTTTCTACGATTGCGATGGTTTGATTTCTTTCTTTCAATATGGCGGCGATGGCATCGAGAGTAGGGCGCAGGGAGTCTGGTGGGAATGTGGGCATGATGGAATGACGCAGGCATCTTTCGGACCGCAACTCATTAAAATAGGCCGGCCGGTCTTCTCGTACACACTGCTTGTGTGTGTAATCTGGTTTTGTCAGATGGTTATATAGTCAATCTTGAACAATCACCCTATAATCATTCCCTTGCATCCAGCCAAAGCTCACGGTAGAATTTGCTTTCACCTTAGGCTTATCTGTATTTGATTGTATGTACAATGTATTTATAGTGATCTCAGTCGAGTGTAGATTCCTCGGACTACAGACACGAGCTCTTATCTACAAGGCTACCTAGAGGCTAGACATCTACACTAGGGACGACTTAACTGTCGGTGCGCGTATTTCTAGCTTCAAATATCGTCAAAGCCGAGGGATTCCCAGTACCCGGGCCGGTCCCTCGTCGCACCGCTAGACTAAAAACAAATTGATATTGCGCGATTCCCAGTGTTCCGAGGAATTAAGAGCGAACTTTATTATAGGTATAGGTTAAGAATGGAATGGAAAGAAAGATCGTAGCGTATTTGAGAACAAAGAAAGAAATGAAAAGTATTTAATAATTGATTGTATGGAGACTTATAAATAGGAGAAGAGGAAAGGCCAGCGGAAGAAGGGCAATCATCTCTCAAATGTCTGAAAAAACTACCTTCACGATACATGTCGTCTCAGAATATGCATATCTCCCAGTGTACCACAGGGACAGAAGACCTTTTGATGTTGAAGCCTGAGCCTGACAATTAGAGGACTTGCGAGGGGCACCACTGCAGCTCTTTCGAGGACTTTTCACACTCTTACCACCATCATTAAAAACTTCTTAGCACACTATTTCCTTGCTTTATTAGCCGATGTGGATCTCAAGAGTCGATGATGATCCTGTGCTTGGGTGAGAGTTTAGTGAGGTTTATTCTCTGAAGTTAAAGTGTTAATTGAATACAAGCGACAAAAAGGAATGTCCCCTGCCAATCAGTATAATCCATCCCATATGCCTTACAACGACGACGCCCAGTGTTGACTATCTAACTTTCATCCTTTAGGTACAGTACATTAATATTAGTATTACTCGAGTTTATGCTTCAAATCCTTCGAGTAAGCTATTATTGTTTGAGGCCAAAAAGAAAGAAATAAAGGCGAAAGTGGTGCCAAAGTTACTCAGTATGCTTTGAGCAATATTTGTCTGCTGAGCCACCGCATTCTATAGGGAGGGGGGGCAAAGGCATGAGTGTGAGCGTTTAGCGTTTCTTCAGAAATAATCAAAGCTTACCGAGGCGAATTTGTCTTCGATGGCAAATACCATCGCCTGTAAAAATAAATGGTCAATCGGCCATCGTTTAAATAAGCATTCCTATTAGCAAGCTATGCTATCTTACCTGAGTGGCATTTTCGAATTGTCCGAGTAATAGCTGGACATCTGATCCAAATTTAGGAATGTCTAGAAACCCATCAAGAGCGTTTATCTGTTGTGTAAACGAGTTGAGAGTACTGTTAATGCTGGCATAGGCTGGTATGACATGGTTGGTCATGAGTATTCCACTATTGCTTTGGTTGAAGGGACCTAATGTCTGTGTTGATATTGATCTCAGTTCTCTCCCCTCCTTTATATGAAACCCAAACTCTCTTACATCTATGTCTTCACCTGTCTATTTGTTACGTTTTTTCAATTACGTAGAAACATTTTATTGAGAATAAGGGGGCGTTTCTTACCTGCACTACATCGGTTACAGCGGCTGTGAAAGCGTCAAAGAATGTCTGAGCCGCCTGAAACACAAAATTATTAGAAAAAGTACACAACAGCCCAAGTTAATAATAGCTTACTGATACCGTTTGAGGAGTATTTGGAAGATCCACAATAATACTATTGAGAGTGTCCTTATCCGGACAGAGTGTGAAAGGGGGAGAAAAAAAAGTTAGTTCATATGTAGGAATAGAGGCGGAAGCGAGACTTACGACAGCCGCACCCATTGCATCAAGATCAAGAAGTACGGATTCAGCGGTCCCGGTAACGCCAGTGGGGTCTGCTAAAGCGGCGGTGATAAAAGTGGTTGCGAGGAGTACCAAAGGAAGTCTGAAAAAGTGCATGTTCAAATGAACAAGGATAATTAAGAAATTAACAATAATGTAAAAAAAAGGGAGAACTATGGTATGAAGATTTGAAATATGATTCGACTTTTATACGCGAACCCTGACATGGACACTTCGGCGTACTACCCGGGGCCGAGAAATGCGGTGTGTAATGCTCAATATTTTTTTCCATTGTACGGGCACCGGGGCGTGCAAGCCTAAGGGAGTATCCCAGCGAGTGCTGTAACTATGCATGACTATAAGAAAAAATTATGTTTTCTTGTTCACGATGTTGTGCAATGAGAAGACTAGGGATTACACAGCCGTACGGTCATATTTAATTTATTATTGACTGGGTGGCCGGTGGCCGGTGACCGACAGACCACGTGCATGAGGCGTCCCGCGTCCCGCGTCCCGGGAGCCGCCAGAGCCCTTGCATGCCCGTACCAGATGTAAACAACCTTAATAAACGAATAATACTAATTCAAGCACCGCTTCGGGCGAATCATAATCCTCAACCCATTAAGAAACACATAGATACAACCAGTACAGATACCCGTACACCTCACAACACACGCAGTAAAGGTTTACGGGGCTTACGATGAGTTGAGCACATTTTACAGCGGGAACTAACCGAGAACAATCCATAGACGTCATTCGGAGCGCGTTTTTTTTCGAAGGGGACCCTTGCTTCTCGGGAGTTATAGGACCTTCCAAGACATTCCTCCTTTCCAAACAGCTGGTCGGGCCAGCGCGCAGAATGCAGATGTCAACAATTTTGGCCACTATAGACTGCGCGTTGTCCCTTTCGATGAAGTAGTTCACTCAGTTAAATTGAACTTGCACTATGGAGTTTCGCATTGTGTGAAAGACCTCTTTAGGTCGAACGGATGCGTTGTTCTTATACAATGGCAAGGGGTCGATACCAAAGCTAAAATCACATCATGCAAATCTATCATGAAGTTGGGATTCGAATAACTCACTTCTTTGAGATACCTGCGTACCCGCTGTTCTTCAGTCATTCCGTACTCCGGATCAGGTGCAGGTGGTGACATACATATGCACAATGTCCAAAGTCGGTTTCGATATTGCTCCTTGGAACCACGCTGTCCTTATCACAACAAGAAAGGGTGTACAGGGGCGTGGATCAAAGAAATGATGAAAAAAAAGGGAAAATCGCGTCAGCATGTCCGGGTCACGACTACATCAGCAAAAATAAGAACGCTCTCATCGCGGAAGAAAGGGAGGTCAACAGAAGACAAGTAAATGGGAGTTGCCTTGTGTATTAGAGCCTTTCGAGGGGGTGCGCGTCATTATCACATTCAACATCGCGCGAATCACATCTTGCAAATGGGTGCATTGGAACGTTGGATGCTCGAGAACCTGCAATAGAGAACAGATGTCACTATCACCGCCTGAAATTCAAAGCATTTTTCCTTCTATTTTGTCTCGATCATGACTACGGTAGACGATTCAATCACATACATGAGGGCCTTCTTCCAGTGGAAGCGTTGAAAGTGTTTCACCGCACCGAGTTTGAGATAATAATATATCACAAACAATTCACGGTCATACCTGCCTACTCTCTCACAGACTATCAAGGACAAGGACAAACGATCAGTGCGGTATTGATCAACATCGCGAAGCCACCCATTGCAAGATTGACGCCGTTCAACGCATACGTGGTGCTTTCGAGATCCAAGAATCGAGAAGATACTTACCTGATTGCTGAAAGAATGTGACGCGAAGTTATTTAACCCAACCTATGGACAACGGTTTGCATCACTTCGACGTTGAATTGGCGGCAATGGATAGAGAGAATTTGAAGGAACGCTCTATTATGTTAACAGTACAATGAAATATAACGTACACATTCCAAAAGGGTTACACAGCCGACGAGGCGACACCTAGGTAGAAGGACGTATAGATAAGTAAGAGAGGAACATATCGCTTTCGCCATGAGAGGAAAGGTGGCTACATACACAAATAAACGTGCAGTGGGTGAGCGCCGGTGAGCCCTTGCATGCTGCAAGGGAATATATAGAAACTGATTATTTCCCTGTCCTAAGAACCAGGCACACTCACACCCGTTCTCCAGCACATCCAAACTCAACCATCCATCTGACGAGATTACAATTTCTCTGAAGGGCACACAGGGTCCGCTGTCCAGCGATACCGTTCTGCATTGTTGAAACATCCTCATTCGATTGATGAACTTAAAGGAAATTGCAAAACTCGCCGATGTGAATCCCAATGATGATCTTGTGCTTGGGTTAAAGTTTAGTGAGATTTATTCTCTGAAGTCAAAGTGTATGTTGAATTCAATCGACAAAATGGAATGTCCCTTGTGAAGCAGGATAATTTCTATATGCCTTACAACGACGACGCCTGTTGAGTATCTAGCTTTTATGCTTTAGGTATGGTACATTAGTGTTACTCGAGTTTATACTTCAAGTGCTCCGAGTAAACTACTAGGGGCGCGTAGCGCCAAATTCCTTGCATGCACGCTTTTCGTTGGGATTCAAATGACTCCACTGGCATTCATTCGAAACTTCAGTTTATTCTAAACAATTACGCCAAAGACATGTAGACTAGCAACGCAGTACAAACTCAGTATAGTCTTCTCTTTTTTCCAAGTGCTCTTTCTTTCTCAGGAGTTAGCGGAGCATCTGCCATCAAGCTACCTTAGGAAATAGAAATTTTCGATGGAATGCATTCGTTGTTAACGCATAACGTTTGCGTGGACGCCCACCTCGCAAATGGTACAATGGGATCGCTCGAACAGATAATACTCGACCCGCGAGAGCCCGTCATTCCCAACCACAGTCTTTAGTAAACCACAGGCTTTAATACCAACCAGTCGTTTTAGTATTCAGACCAGACGTACCCCTTAAAGAAAACTTACCCGGTTTACAAACAGGATGTTTTCCCATTCACATGTCCATTTCCATTGACGAGGAGCCGGGAAGGAAGCGAACCGTGCATCGAGTGCAATATCCCATATATAATGCCGGCATACGCCTTCACTGACTATGAAGTGCAAGCGCAGAGCCCCTATTAGTCGACATTACGAAACCGACATCGGGAACCCTCACGACTTTCAACACGTATGTCGCCCTGTCGAGATCTAGGACGCGAGAGTACACATGCATTCTGCGGGATTTTGACCGGAAGCTGTTCATGCTGGAAGCCAGCCACGATTTGCAAATATTCGAGAAGCTCGAGACCCTCAATAGGGAGATTATAAAAACACACACACACACACAGGGTAAGAGTCTGGTAATGAGGAGTCGTTTACAGGCATTGTCTAATCTGAACTAGATGCATGAGTTTTGAAATGACAAGTTTAAGACTAGATCCACGTATACAAACAAAAATAAATAGCATATGGGAGCAAATTAGATGGCCGGTAGAGGCCTAGCATTACATGCAAGGGAACAAGGGAATTAGCTATCAAGGCTAGAGGCCAAAAGTGGGGAAGCAGCAGAATTAACGGCGTCAAAGGCTTTCCATAGACTTTGAGCACCAGCTGCCTGCTGAGCTACGGCGTCCTATGGGGAGCAAATCAATGTGAATGTCCAGTGTTCCTCAGAAATAATTAGAAGCATACCGCGGTAAAAACGCTTTGGATGGCAGATACCATCTGCTGTAAAACCGAAAAGTAAATCGGCAATTGTTTAAATAAGCATTCCTATTAGCAAGCTGTGCTTTCTTACCTCCGTGCCAACTTGGAGTTCTCCGAGTAATGACCCGAATTCTGATGCAAAGTTAGGAACGTCTAGAAACCCATGAAAAACGGGTATCTTTTGTGTCAACACGTTGAGGGTCCCGTTAAGGTCGCCATAAACCGGTAAGACATGGGTGGCCACGAGTGCATCACAATTCGCGTCATCAAAGGGACCGAACGTCTGTGTTGATATGGACCTCAGTTTCTTTTCCTCCTTTATGTAAAACCTAAGCTCTCTTACATGTATGTCTTCGCCTGTCTATTTGTTACATTGTTTCAATTACATAGAAACTTTTTTTTTTGAGAATAGGGGGCCTTCTTACCTGCACCATGTTGGCCACGAGGGCTCCGAAAGCGGCAAAGAATGACTGACTTAGCTGAAACACAGTGCCATTGTAGAAAGAGTACAGAACAACCCAAGTTGCAACTTACTGAACTCGATTGATTATCATCTACAATACCCTCAATAACATCCTTGAAAGTTTTCTTATCCGGACAGAGTGTGAAAGGGGAAGAAAAAAGAAGTTAGTTCATATGTAACAATAGAGGCGGAAGCGAGACTTACGACATCCGCAGTCATTCCATTATAATCAATATGTATGAGTGTAGCGTTCCCAGTGAAATTTGCTGCTGAAACAGTGATGACAAAAATGGTTCCGAGGAGTATCAAAGGAGCTCTGAGAAAGCGCATGTTTAAATGAACAAGGATAATCAAGAAATTGATGATGATAAAAAAAGGGAGGACTGTGGTATGGAGAAGAGGGGGAACTATAGTATGACGATTCGAAATATGATTCGACTTTTATACGCAAAACACCCTAACAATTCGGCGCAAAGACCATACTGCCCGGGGCTGAGCAGTGCTAGTGAGAGATGCGGTGTGTCAAGGTGATGCTCAATATTTTTTTCCATTGTTTTCTTGTCCATGACGCTGTGCAATCTAGGGATTACGTTGGCACAGTCATACGGTCATATTTAAATTTGAGCGGTGACCTGACCGTTGATCAATGACGGACACATATCTGAGTTGGGTGTCCGATGTCCCACCATTTTACAGTGTCATTCGACCCTGCATCCGGTTTCATCAGCCCCGGCTCACTGATCACTGCACATATCTATAGTGGAGAACAATACCGTCAAACCTCGATAGGATGATATTAGTTGACTGATTATTACAAGTTGTGTTCCCACTCACTTCCGAGTTTGGCCAGACACGGAAGAATAGCCCACACCTAACTAGACTAAGACCCAAAATTGAAACCATGGTGAACGGCTGTTGAACGTTCACTCCATCATAAAGTGTGATATGTCTAAACATAGTCGGATACCGCCACACCCTTGCATCGCAAAGCGGACTACATACGTTAATATCTACTGACGGACCCAGTGTCCAGCGATGGCCAGCGATGGCCATTATTGGAAGTCGATGATAAATAATGATTTTAAATGTAAATTAATAATAAATACAATCCAATTTTAGTCCACATCCTCAGGCTCGGGTTGTCCGGACTTAAGAAAAAAATATTGTGTTCCAATGAAGTATGAAAAACAGTGAAAACAGCTTTCCACAACAACCATGCCTCGTCAACCTTGTTCCACTTGAAGCCAACCCAGTGCACCACCTTCAGGCACTGCTGCCACTTCTAAAATAGTAGAGAAAGGGCAGTAGAAGACCTTCAACAAGCTATTCTCACCGAGGGTCAAGATCCAACCGGGTAAGTGTGAATTATACTGCATATAGTATGTATCTATGCTGAAAACTATTTGATTTATTAAAAACATTAGTGCATTAAAAACCATCATTAAACAGGGAATTCCCCCTGCACCTCCCGGAGTCACGTTATCGACCCAAATCAGTGTTGAGGCTCCTACAGTCCACCAAACCGACATCCAGGTGGCAGCTCTCCCTCAAACACCCTCCCGGCGCATCATCAACCCTTTAACATGTGCAATGTGCTGTGTACTAATACCCAGCAATGCGTACTAAATTTTAAAAATAAACAATGGCGGGGAACACGACCGTTCCTTGCTCATTGGATGACGGTGTACATTGCAGACCATCACAGACCAATCTACTGGGATATGACGACGGCCAGTGAAGACCGGTATCTACGGCAGTAGATGCGCATGTACTGCGCATTATGCAATAACCAAGCAAGTATGGTGACGCATACAACGTGCCATTATATTTTGACAAACCCTGACACGGTCTCATCAGACCATGACATCGACTGTAAAATCCCGAACTTTCAGGGTCTTTTGCTTATAACAGTCGAAACATTTCAGGCTGGTCATCAAACCTTGCTACCATACCTCCCCCTTCACTTTAATAATATCTTCTTAGTTATTCTTGTTCACTTAAACATCACGATGTACTCTTTCAAAGTTCCTTTTGTCTTCCTCGCAACGACTTTCGTCACCGCTGTTTTGGCAACTCCTCTTTATGTCCCCATTCGGCGAGACTCCGACGATGCTGTCGTTACTAATCTAACTAGCTTGTTCACTGCAGCAAGTTCGAGTGCCGTAAGTCTCACTTACGACTTACGCCTCTCTTACCTCTTACACATAAACTAAATTCCCCCCCCCTTCCCTTTCACTCTTCGTCCGGATAAGCAACATCTCACCTCAGATATTCAAGGCCTTTCTTCAACCTCGAATCAAGGGGAAACACAAGTAAGTCATTTACCAAGTTAGGTTGTTTTGTGCTGTCTAAGAATTTTATTGTGTCTCAGAATGTCTTCGACGATTTCACAGCCGTCGCACAAAATATGGATGTTGTAAGAAATGTCCCCTATTCTCGTCCAAGAAAAATGTTTTATGAAACGTAACAAATAGATATCTAGTACCTTAACTGTAAGAGGACTTGAGGTTTAACTGGGGAAAAAAAACTGAGGTTAATGTCAACAAAGGCGCTGGGCCACCTCACCGATGGGGATGGTCAATCACTCGTGACTAACGTCGCCATACCGTTTTTCGACAACCTTAACGACATCCCCACCGCGCTAAATGAACAGGATAGCGTTCTGCATGATTTATCTCATAGCCCTTCTACTTTTAACTTTCCGTCCGACATCCAGTCATCACTCCAGAAAATCGTAGTCTCCTTTGGGGTAAGATAGCTTAACTTGCTAATAGCAATCCTTAATGATGATGATGATCGCCGACGACTTTTTAATTTTTTACAGAGCATGGTAGCGGCCATCCCAACCGCTTTTTCCGGGGTATGTTTCTGATTATTTCTGAGGATCGTTGGTCACTCACATTCATGCCTCTTTTCCTCTACAGGATGCGCAAGAACAACTAGGACTTATTTTAACGGATATAGTTACTAACTTGAACACCACTACTACCGTTATCGAATCGTTGTAAAGGAATGGAAAATGGATTAATTGTGTCGCCAGTGGGATTTATAATTACAATTACAATAATCATCACTGGTATCAGTCACACTCGATTAGTTAGTTATCTTCCTAGTATCAGTGATTTTGAAATCTATCTTTATTTATTATAAGGTTAATAATAATCAAGTACCCTCCATAAGAATCAACGTTACGATTATTTTTGTCCGAGCCCGGCGTAAAAGTACATGGAATATTCCCACATGAACTTGAAGAATTGACGGAGAATGACTCGTCATTCCTATTTTTTCTGATGGGGATTGGATTAAATTTCACCGGTCAGAACCATTGTACTTCTTGAAAAGGGAACGCCACGCAGACCACTAGTAGATCCTGTAGATTATATTTCATGTGGCAGTTTTTTCCACAGTGATTTTACCGGCGGTGTTCACCACGCTAAATGGCAGACACGTCTGAACTATGTATTAGTCCTATCCTGTCCACAAGACCGCTTCCCGATGAGATCTGGAAGGAGGTCGATACAGCGTCGGTAGGAAGCGCGAGGAAGTAGATTCAGTAGACGCGACAGAAAGTGTGTCATGATTCGTATCGTTTCACGATGAAGAGGTTTCAATAAGTCTATTTGGGCTAGACATTTATCGCCCCTATAAAAATTAGTCAGAGATAATAAAACATATTCTTGAGAAACCAACATACAGCAGCACATCTAACTCGATGACTCTCCGAATCCTTCAACTTCATAAACATAGGATATTAGACGAAAGCTTATTCAAAACCACCATAACCGTCCTCGTATAGCTCACAACAGCCATCTCAATCTCATGATCCGTAATAAAGCGAGTTTCCGCAATTTCCCTAAGTCCATCGATCAAATAAGGAGGTTTCGACAATGCAGAACGGTATCGCTGGACAGCGGACCGGACCCTATGTATCCTTCAGAGAAATTGTAATCTCATCGGGCGGATGGTTGAGTTTGGGTGTGCTGAAGAACGGGTGCGAGTGTGCCTGGTTTTCAAGAGGGAGATGAAGGATGAGCTGGGTGGGCTGTTGGTGGAATGTGCCAACGGTGTTTGAAACCGAGTCCGGCGGTACCGTTGTTGTTGTTGTTGTCGTTGTTATGTTGTGTTCCCTATTTCAGCCAGTGCAGCGTATCCTGGAGGTTTGTTACTCGGAGTCCCATCACCCTAAGTCGATCCCGCCTTCTCATACGGCGTAGCTTGTCCAGTTGGATGCACCAAGCTTTTGTGGTGCAGGATCCTTGTGACAGAATGATAGAATGCTACCCGATGTTCCAGACTTCAACTTGTAATTCTAGACTGTTTCTTCAGCCCACCGCAACAGACATTAGATGGACTCGACTCTCGAGTTTAAAGTAAAACTGACTTTTATCAGCCACATGCAAGCTTCCTTCCTTCCTTCCTTCCTTCTCGAAAGCTCCTTTGGTGAGGGTTTCGACGTCTTTAGTGTTGTCGGTACATCAAAAAACATGGTTATTGTAATCGGCTTGGTTTTCGGAGTCAAAAGACGCGACACGAACCAGAAGAGGGCACGTTATGATGACACGGAGAACTTGAGGGGCTATCCATTGCTGGAGAAGATTACTAGATCGACGTCATCTGAAGAAAACGACCAGGAGAATAACATACCGATTTCACTAGCACTAGCCAAAGAAGTCTAATACTCTTAGTCTGACCTGTAGCCTCACCAAGTCCTCACGTCACCAGAAACGATGGCGACAGTCGAATGAGTAGTCCACCTGAATCGGATAGAACTACCGAAAGCGCCACGGACCGTGACATTGGCTCTCAAAAGTACACCTTCATTGGGAGGGATAAACGCGCGAAGTCGGGGGTATCACCGTCTCTGTTAAAGAAGTTCGTTCAACATGTTATTCAAGAGCTTTAGGAAATCCATTCTAGAATGTCTGGGTACGAATGACGAGTACAACGTCTCGTGCGTCTGTTCCCGCTGAGCTTTGTTGCCCTTGGAAGTTACACACCGCCGAGCATTCAAATTCAAAGGCTCGTGATATATTGAAGGATACCGAGACATACCCTTCCCAGTTATTCTCCCGTTGCTTTTTATTCTATGCTCTATGCAGTCTCCGTCATCGATTAACCCGGTCAAGTATGACCGTATGTGGGCCTGGAAATTACTGAACATTGCATATCGCATCTCTCGGGGACGGCCTTCACGCCGAATTTCCCAGGTCTTTGCGTATAAAAGTCGAAGCATTTCAGACTTATTCCTTTTTTTTATATCATTAATTTCTTTTTAATTACTTCTAATTCATTCAAACATGCACTTTTTCAAATCTCCGAGTCCTTTTGTACTCTTCGCAACGACTTTCATTACCGCTGTTTTAGCAACTCCCATTAATGTTCCCATCCGACGAGACGCTGCGGGTGTAATTAGCGATCTTAGTGTATTGAGTCAGGATATTGTAAGTCTCACTTACGCCTCTTCTAGTTAGTACACATGAACTAACCACTCTTTCCGTGGATAAGGTCTCTGTCAACAGCGTTATTGGCAAACTTTCACAAACAGATCAACAAGATATACCAGTACGTTTATTTACCAACTTAGGTTGTTATATGCTTTCTACAAATTCCATTGTATTTCAGGATATTCTCTCCCAAATTGCCACTGTTATAGACGACACAACGCAGGTAAGAAGCGCTCTCTATTTTTACCCCCCCCCCAAAAAAAAAATGCTTCTATGTAATTGAATCAATTCAACGAAATAGACAGCCGAGGACATGAATGTAAGCGAACTTGGGTCTAAAAGTCAAAAAGAAAACTGAGATTAGTGCTAACAAAGGCATCTGGTCCTTTCAACGAGAATGATAGTGACGAGCTCATGACTGGCCAAATTATACCGGTCTACACTGGCCTTAACAGCGCCGTCAACTCGCTCGTTCAACAGCACATCGTTTTCGACACTGCAAGTTCCACTACCCCTGGCCTTCTTGCGAAAGTCCAAGCGTCGCTCCAGACTCTCAGTGAAGCCTTTCAGGTAAGATAGTTTAGCTTTTCAATGATGATGATGACGACGACGATGGCGGTTAATGACTTTTCATTTATCCAGAAATTCAGAAATGCCATCGAAGACCATTTCCCCCTGGTATGCTTCTGATTATTTCTGAGGAACAGTAGACAAGTCACATTCATGCCCTTTCTTTTTGCCCCGAGAAGGATATCGCAGCTCAGCAAGAACCTCTCGCTCAAAATTTACAGTCTAAGATCAACGCCGCTATAGCCCTTTTTTCGTCGTAAAAATGGGAAATGGATTATACTAAACCACGGGGGACGTCCGGTCTAACATACACTTTTAACTGTTGGTATCGGAGTCGCCGGCTAACAGTCAAATTAATATTGCGTCGTCGCCGACGACGCATTAGTTAAGTCTTAGTAAAATATTATAAATCCCGGTAGTTAGTTTTTACCTTTTTCATATTTATAATTTTGTATATAAAGCTCTATATTTCGAGCACTAAATAACAAGTTCTATCTAAACCATAACCGCTAGTTGCGACATTAACTTTGAAAGTATATTTATAGTATTATGAGAATTATCTCTCACTGTCATGTATCCTGGTGTTTCGGTCGGATTTAGCTCATTTCAGCTAAATGGTACTCCATGGTTTGTATTCAACTGAGGGTTTGGAAGCGTTCAAAACAGTATGCCGCTAATGCCGAATCGACGCTTAGCAGAGATATATTGGATGTGACGACATATCAATGGTCACAAAGTATTCACCTTGCTTTCCTCCTTTCAAATCTGTTTTATTCGATAGACTTCTTCTGTCCTTCCGGGGTTCAAGGAAATTACCTGAACATGCATGAGAAAGTCAGTCAATTAAAATATTCTCTTCTTAAGAAAAAGCTAATCTAAATCGGCTGGATGATTAGAAAGACAGAGAACGAGAAAAAAAGAGGGGGTTACTTCTTTCTTCTCCAAGTTCCGTCCGAACTTCTTGACAAGAGGCTCATAAGATGGCCCGGGCTGTCGAAAAGTCCAAAGCAGTCAAGTCTAAGAACTCCAAGAAGACGTCTTCTTCTCATCGGAGCACGTCGCGTCACCACCACATATGTAAGTACTTATATTAAAAAACGAAACTCGGCGAAATAGAATTATTTTTCCCTATCACTACTTCGATCTTATCACATCTAAATAGATCTTTTTCCCTTCTCGAGCCGTACTTCTTCTTTAATTTTTAATGAGACTCCACGGCCCACGCCATCGAACCATCATGACATTGCACTTTACCCCCGGCCCAGTAGATCTGACGATCTTGAATGCGCCACAATGCCGCCGCGAAAAAAAAGCACTAGAATTCCTAGTCCTAGACTAGCTTACAAGAATATGAACTTTAAAAACATTCACTGGTAGATTGGCCTTACCGCGACGTTGCGCAATATGAATCCTTTTTTTCCCAGGCTATTTCCCAGGCTTACGAGTCTTTCACAAGGGACTATAAAATCGCACCACATGGACCATGGACCAGTGCTTCCTATTAACTTCCAATTGCAAACTTCACATTATTATGTTATGTTTCACTATCCAGAGACTTCCCGAACCATCGACAATTAAATATATGTATGGCTATTATCGACGCCTCTTGAGCTCCTGAATCTAAGAACGATTGTTATCTTTTAATCTAATCACCTCTAACATCCTGTTTTCACTGGAAATTAATCGTCCGTAGCAGAAGACGCAGGATATGAATTCTCCTAATCTCTTTTGCACATGGTCCATCTCCATATTCACATACACCTTCCGCCAACTACTGATACCCTTGGTCCAACGAACTCGGCCAACTTGATAGACAAAAAACACATATATATACGATATATTTAAAAAGAAACATTGAATGTACTGTAGTTATTACCCCAACCAGAATGCGCGTGTAGATTAAATATATTGAAAAAAAAATTGTGGATGAAAGGAGTAAGTAATGAAAATGAAAACAAAAAAAAATTGAAGAGTGACAATGGTGAATGATAATGGAACATGGGCGGAGTGAAGATAAGACAAGATCAGACGGTACGGAAACCGAATACGACACTGCGTAACGGCTAAAGAAATGAACAAGTGGGGAGGGTAAGATAGGAGCGAGGGGGTACGTGGTGGGAAGAGGTAGGGGACGTACGGAGAAGGACGAAGAGATAGAGATAGAGAAAAGAGGGAGAGATAGAGCAGGAGAAGGGAAAGTCGATATAAACGAATGTCTGTGTGTAAAAACATAAAAGATAGACAGACACAATGAAGGGATAGAGAGGCATTGAAAGAGAACAGAACAGATAGAGAGATTTCGCTATTTTGTTACAACAATCAATGAAAGCATACAGAGCGTAATACGTACATAGCTCTTCAAACGAGCAGACAGACAAACGGACAAGATAAAGCAAGCGGAGATGCGGCGTTGAGAGGTGGTGGTGCGGAAGGGGATTGGGGGGGCGAGCTTGGGTTGGCACGAGATGTGGGCACGATGAGTAAGTAGTGCGTGGTAAACGCGTGTTTGTGTTCACTGTTGGAGACGAGGGGGTGGTGGTAAAGGTTGGGCTCGTTCAAAAGGAGGAAAGTACAGTACTCCGAAAACGATTGGGAAAGGAAAGCAATTGAATAAGCTTCTTTTAAGGATTGGATGGATGGCTCGGGCCTGAGGAAACTGGACCCTTTGACTTGGTGCCCAGATCAGCTAACCAAGAATTGATGAGACGGGCCAAAGAGCGAGTCCAGACCTATCGGACTCATGACGCGTTCGCGCGTCTTGTCGGTACAACTCTAGACGAGTAATATACCAATCAATGAAATCCAACAGGCTCCCCATGACCAAAGCAATCCAATCTCCCAAAGACGGAGAACATAAATCCGAGAGGTTTTCGAGAACAGACAGACCCAGCCAACCCGCCGCCCTTCCTATTTACACAAAGAAAAGAGGAAAAAAGAGCGTTCAACGCTCCGTTTCTCTCCTTCCGTGATATGCACGTGCGCACGCACACTCGTCACCAGGACGGGCGAACCCACGACGACGACCATTCATCGCAAATCAATAATCTCCAGACGTGGATCATTAACCCATAAAACGTGTCCCTTATCCGCGTCCTATACAAAAAGTGAAAGATGAGAACAAGTTTTCTTAAACCCAGTTGCATGTGAACGTACAGTATACATAGGGATATTTTCAGGATGCGGATGAAACGCATTCCTGTCACGACAACTTTTGAGAGTAGACAAGCCCACTTCTGTAAGACGGAATACACCGCAGCTGTTTTGAAAAAGATTAATTCCCACGCGCGAAGATGGGTTAAAAAGAGGACTTACTTGGGAACATGATACGAGGGCGAACACACGATAGCAAAGAACTCGCGCAAAGAAGCTTGAAACGCCGCATGAGTATGTAAATCCAGAGAAGACATAAAACAAGACTGCGTCGGATGTGTATGAATCTAAATAGGTGATATGTTAACACGCAACGGGAAAGAAGAAGAATAATAAAAAAAACTTACCCAACCGAGAGCAATCAAACCTCTCTTCTCCGCAAACTCAGCAACAAGCTCTTCATCAAGCATAGTACACGAATCACTAGTCCCACTCTGCCTAGGTATCAAAAGCGTATTAACCACGAACCCTTTACTCTCAACACCATTATATCGACTTTCAAACCGACCCATGAGCATACCACACGTCTCACGTCGTTTAGCAGTATTAACAGCCGCGACTGTCAAAAACTTATCGATAACGAGAAGCGGAACTCGAACGATTCGCAACTCAGGTCCTAAAAGACCTTCCATCTCGTCTTTTTGAAGCTGATCGGTGAATATGATACGTGACGAAGGAGAAGGCCGACGGGCGGGCATCTCTTCGCCCGACTGCATAGCCCAGAGATGTCGAACATGGGCGGGGGGACGATCGGGTGATTGTGGAATGTTTTTCGAGCTCGGACCTTCCGGGTGGTTAGCAGCGAACAAGAGACCGGTCGAAGGTGCCGGTAGTGGAGGTGAGAACATGGACTGGAGGGAAGGTGTATATCCCTGCTGGCGTTGATGGTCTGACATGGTGTCGCGGAGAGTTAGAGAAGGATATGTGCAATAGCCGTAATACCCGTGTCCAGGTCTTTCTTTAGGTGCAGGTGATGTGGTCGTAATCGGTGCGAAATGCGATGCAGAGTGACTGTGTTTTTATATAGGTGAACGTCAGCACAGCTTCCAAGGGAGAGAGAGAATGACGTGTGAAAACTTACCCTTTGCCTGATCCGCTCGATCGGGAAACGGCGGCTACCTGTGGTGTAGGCTGTTTAGGCTGCGAGTGGAGTGTTGAATCGGATGGGACAATCTTTGTAGGAGACTCTAGCGGTAGAACAGGGAGACCGTCGTGTCTTGTATACTGTGTCAGATCTGAAGAGTATGATGGTGAACGGGACGAGGAGGAGGACTGCGATTGAGACTGAGATTGCGAACTCGACTGAGACTGAGATTGCGAGCTCGACTGAGATTGAGACAAAGAATGCGATGATCGATGAGCAACAACCCCACGCGCACTATTCGCTTCTTGTTCACGCTGTTCACGCGACATCTCCCTCCGCTTCGCCTCCTGAATTTCCTCCGCCCGACGTCTCAAAATCTCCTGCTGTCGTTCCTGTTTCCGTAGAATCTCGGCCTCCTCTTCAGCAGCTTTTCGTTTAGCTTCCGCAGCAGCTTCCTCTTCTGCGCGTTTTCTAGCTCCCGCCGCCTCTTCCTGTTGTCTCCTCCTCGCCTCTTCAATTAGCCGCGCCTCCAGCTCTTTTCTTCTTCTCTCTTCCTCTGCAGCGGCGGCGGCGGCCACCTCCTCTTTCAGCCTCTTCTCTTCTTCCCTCCTCCTCTCCTCCTCTTCCACCGCCGCCCTCCTCCTTGCCTCCTCAAGCCTTTTCTCATCTTCCGCTCTCCTCCTCTCCTCTTCCGCCTTCTTCTTCAACGCAATATCCTCCAACCGTCGTCGTTCCTGCTCCCTCCTTAACTGCTCAGCAACAACAAAAGCCTCCCTCTCTTCCTCAGCCTTCCTCCGCATCGCCGCAGCCGCAGCCGCTTCTTCTTCCTCAGCTTTACGTTTCGCAGCAGCCGCAGCAGCAGCCTCAGCCTCTTCTCTCCTCCTCGTCTCCTGTTTCTCAAGCTCCAACCGATGTCTCGCAACTTCCTCACGAAGCCGTTGTTGTTCCCGTTGTTGTTCCCTCTCCCTCTCTTTCTCCCGCTCTCGAAGCTGAGTTTGATAATCTTCAGATTGACTTCGACTATGTCCGCTCCCGCTTGTTGTAGCTGTTGACGAATACGCTGAATGACTAGGCGAAGCCTTGTATGCTTGTGTTGGAGCCTGAACCTGAACCTGAGCCTGAGCCTGAGCCTGCTGTTGTTGTTGTACCGCATTCTGCGGGGACTGTTGCAAATGCTGCTGCCCCGCCAAATGCTTCTTCGGCGACGGCGTCGTCGTCGTCTTCCCCTCCTTCGTCTTCTTCGGCGGCGAAGGTAAACCACCACCACTTCCACCATACCCCAACCCCAAACCCGCACTCAAATTGCCCAACGCAGCACTAACAGCACTCCTCCTCTCCCTCCTCTTCTGCATCATCAACCTCTCCACGCGCTGTTTCCTCATCTTAACCTCATACGACTCCTCCCTTTCCTCATACTCCTCGTCGTCCCTCCGTTGCATTATACTCATAATCCGCTGTAAATCGAGTGTGGTCGGTAATGCGGAATGAGATGATGCGAGTGGGAGAGGGAAGTGCGGGTTTTCTATGCGCCAGGATTCGTACCGTTCCACGATGAGAGGTTTTAACAGGTCCATTTGGGCTAGACATTTATCGCCCCTCTAAAAAAAGAAAAGAAAAAAAAAAGTCAGAGATAATAGAATATTACTGTTGAGAGAAACCAAACATACAGCAGCACATCTAACTCTATGACTCTCCTTCAACTTCATAAACATAGGATGAGACGGAATCTTATTCGAAACCATCGTAACCGTCCTCGCATAATTCACAAAAGCCATCTCCACGTCCCCGAGTTCATGATCCAAAATAGCCTCTTTCAAATAAACCTCGCTAAACTCTAAACCAAGGACAAGATCATCGTCGAATTCCGTATCGGGTAATAAAGCGAATTTCGCAATTTCAGCGAGTTCATCAATCGAATGAGGACGTTCGGATAAAGCGGAGCGGTATCGCTGAACGGCGGACGCACCGGGGTGATGATAACTTGTGAAAGTAGGCCGTTGAGACATTGTATAGCCCTTTGAGAAATTGTGATCTCGTCGGATGGACTGTTGAGCCTGAGCGTGTTGAAAGACGGGTGCGAGTGTGCCGGTGCCGGAGTTGGTCGTTTTGGATTTGGGGAGGGAGGTGAAGAATGAGCTGGGTAAGACGGGGAGGTAGTCTGTCGGTGGGATGTAACGGTGTTTGAAACCGAGTCCGGCGACGGGATCGTTGTTGCTGTTGTTGTTGTTATTGTTCACTGCCGCAGAGGCAGTGACTGCTGCGGCTGCTACCACTGCTGCAGCAGCAGCGGAAGCTGATGAAGCTGTTGTCTGACCTAGCGAATGCGCATGTGCATGCGGGTGAACATGGGAGTGTGAAGAAAGTGTCGCTGTTGTCGCCATTTGTGTGTTTTAATGGTGGAGTAGGGGTTGTGTTGCCTTATATATGAGGGTGTGTTAGTAAGTGAGCCGAGTTCGGGAGATGGAATGAGCGAGAATGCACTGGTAATGGATGGGCAACAGACTGTGTTTAAGGATGAGTCAAACTCTCGGGATGTCTATTAGTGTAAGAACAACAGCCAGAGAGAAGGCCAGACAAGGGTGGGGTAGAACAAATTAAAAATGGAGAGATGAACCAGCCCAGCGGAACACAAAGAATTTGATAGGATTTTATAAAAAAAAAAAAAAGTTATACTGTTTGAATAGTTGCCTTGGCCGCGAGGGAAAGGTGACGAAATGGACACAAAGACGAGGACAAAAGAGATGTTTGATGCCGATGAGTGCTCGCGTAAGAAAGTTTTCGGTTGACCACGGCGCTTAGAGAGGTGCTATTGGTGGGAGGAGAGATCTGGCGTGGTGGTTGCGCCAATGAGCATGGGCCAGTGATTTATATAGGCGTGGTGGTGGTGGATAATAATATAAGTAATATAATCAAGGTATGCAGGCTCGTTTCTTCGTGTCTTGTCGATGTTGATGTTGTTGTTGTTGTCGAGCCTCACAGATTATTGTTTTTTTCGCTTACTTGTTGTCCTAGAATGTGGGTATTGTTTCAGTTCAGCAGGGTGAGGCCGATTCTATCGTTGCTGTAACTCGCCTGTGAAAATTACGGGCTGCCGGATTAGGTCTGTGGTTGGACGATCGTTATTGCCTGTCGGGGGGAGAATGACGTATGATGATGATGTAGTGTGAGGAGAGGAAGGAACGGGGATGAGAGGAAACATGTCAAGCTCACCTAGCCAGGCTTGCGTCGGGGGAGACTAGTACTCGAGGTGAGAATAGCGGTGATGACGGAAGATGGGGTGCTGATCAAGGGACGGAGGTGCAGAGTCGACACAATATCAATATCAATATCAAACCCGAAACTGGGGTTGTAAGTCAATAGGATGTGATTGATATATTCGGTGACACAATTTGATCAGGGATTTGCAGAGTGGGCCCAGACTGTTCGTTGAAGACGACGGTGTAGATGGGGATTGAATAGGAGTGAAGAGCTGTGAAGACTGGAAAGAGAGGAGTGTGAAAGGGGAGAGAAAAGGGGGAAGAGAGAGGGGGGATGGGATAGAGAAGGGTGTGAGGGTAGAAGTAGGTAGTAAGGGCAGGGGAAGGAGCTGGAGGAGGAGGAGGAGGAGGAGGAGGAGGAGGAGAGGAGATAAGGTAAAGTAGAGTAAAAGCAAGGCGAGGCGAGGCGAGGCAAGCACTGGCAGGACACCGTGTGTCTTTGTGCACACACAGGGACACACAGACTCAGGACACTGACACTGACAGTCGCTGACACTCTGACGACACCGTCAGAACTGCAGACAGAGTTAGATCGAATAACGCGATCTTTATTCAGTTTATTTTATTTTATTTCTAATAGAGATTTATTCCTTTCTTCTTCTTCGCTGTGCGCGGATCCTGGCTGACGTGGGCCACCGTGGGCGTCCTGTTATTTTGAGTGATTTCTCTAATAGCGGACAAAACAAAGAAAATTACGTCAACAATTCACAGCAGCTGCCTCGTGGCTTACACGCTGCCCTGTCTAAGCGGCGTACCGTACTAATTGTATACCGACTGGTCAGTAGTGTCTAATCTCAATTCAGCACATGCAGGGACTCCTCATCCCGGATGGCTCGATTAAGGGCACTGAAAAAGCCTATTCTCAAGAGTCCCCAGTTGTACAGTGAAAATGAATACTAACAGCCATTTATCACTGTGCTCATCCTTTTCATTTATCTTCCATTTTACCTTCTTAATACTAATACTAATACCCTCTTCTCGGTGTACCCCGACATTCAAGACGACGGAATACTAGTCTAATCTACCGAGTTTTCATCCCCGTCTACCGGCACTGTCCATCGACGGAGTCGCATAGAAAGACGAGCAGATAACGGACATTTGCATTCCAAGATCATTTATAACAAGCGATCATTAGATTAGGGCACCTACTACACTACCAGCCCGAGTGCCATATGCATGCATCTCCGACCGTACGACTCGCCCAATGCTATAATACCCTATACCACTGCAATATCACCAGCATGACTATCATCGATAGATCAACTCATACTCAGCCTGGTTATTAGTTACTCGTGTCAGTACCGTCCCTTCAATGCCTCAATAGTATCAATATCATGACTCCATAACGATAAACACAAATAGCAAGTACACATACGTGCGCAAAAATATTAATACATATACATAGGTAAATACATGTGCGTCAAAATACCTGCAGCCTCCAGTCCGATCTATTTTTCGCATACCCAACTGTACCAATTTCATCCAGATCGACAATATAACAAATATCTCCAAAATTTCTTCTTCTTCTTCTTCTTCAGTGCCAGATATCCTTCACGCTTCATATATTCAATGATCCCCGTCTGTAGGTTCGTTGAAAAATTGCCGCCGCCGTCGCCGCTTCGACGAGTTACCGATTTTAGAAGGCAAAGAAAAAAATGAAAACACGTTGCAACCACGCGTAAACCATATGCATCAGGCTCATCGTGCCAATGCACCGCTCCTAGGTCCAATTTCTTCTTTCTCTCTCTCTCCATAAGTTAATTCATTTCTCGTGAATCGGGACGGTTAGCCTGCCAAGGGTTGCACTTAGCAATTAGCTGTCAGGCTTAAAGGTCTAGCCCGCATGATTAGTATTCAAAAAAAAACAACTTGCATCATACATATATGCTAACAAGTCTTGTGAGAAATGTCATTCAACACGTGTATTCTATTTCTCAAGCGAGTTTTGAGGAGATGCGTGTAATCAGGCGACCTCGGTCAAGGAGGTAGTACCAAGGTCATCAAGCCCCCATCATCCCCACGACGCTCGCTCGCTCAAGAAACTCATACTTCTCTATATATATATGCGCCTCGATGTGAGTCACATGCATACATATTTTCATTTTATTGTCAGCCAAATTCACGTTGACTATTATAATAACAGGTCATACTGAGCCTGGTTGTCTAGGTTCTGATGAACATGTCAGTACCGCGTTCCATCATTTGACCCGGTCTTAATCAAATATATCATTATCCGAACGTCCCACACACAAAAAAACTTGACTCAGGAGAGTCAATCCTGTCAACGCTATTGATCATGAATCAACAACGGAGTTTTCTATTTTCCGGTCGGTTACAGTCGTATGATCCATAAAGAGAGTACACACACATAAAATTGGTACATACGTATCTATAATTTTACGTACATATGCACGTCCGCGTCACACATCAAGCTTCAAGCCTCCAAACTGGCAGCTACATCTTTACGAAACTTGATCACTGGAGTAGCTCACCTCAATTCCAAATCTGAAATCTGAAATCTGAAATCTGAAATCTGAAATCTGAAATACGATGCGCAGACGGCCTCCGTCCCCCATCCACCAAGTACCGTCACTGCACATGGTCTGACCGACCAGTAAATTATATATCTAGATCACGCGACGTGTATATTAAAAGGGCAGATAAACATGTCTTTTGCTGCACTTTTGATTTCAAAAAAAAGGGTTTTTTTGCAAGTTTGTGAGTTAGACTTTATTTAGACTCCTTTTAACAATTGCTTCCGGAAAGAGAAGAGAGAGACTTAAACAATCCAGTCACCGCTCACTGAGCCGCACCTCCGAGATGCATTGTGCCGGAATGCTAGGTAGCGCGTTTTTTTTTCCTTGCTTCAATTCTTGAATTTCGACTCGTGCCGCTGCATGGTTTAATGTCGTAGGCTTATGTATACTGGTGAAAAGTTAATCTAAACTCACAATCAAATAAAAAAAGAAAAAAAATTAGAGTCATATCACAGTAGTTATGAAAAACCTTCTTTTCGCAGCGAGATACCGAACAATTATTAGTGAATTCCATGAACGGTTAGCGAGCCGAGCCCGAACGCAAGTGGGATGTGGACGCGTAGACCCTTGAAAGTTTTGGTGAAGAACGGAGAGAGTAGGATCACTGTAATGAAAGAGAAACAACTCATATAATTCATAAATCGCAGCTGAAAGGTAAATCACTGATCGTCCGCCGATCGGTTGGTTGGTTGGTGTGTTAGACCAAAAAAAAAATTAAAAGGGCTGTTAAACGCGTAAGCACCTCATTAAGTAATGATAAGTTCAAGAGGAGGGCTAGAAAAAAGTATGTAGATCAAAGCACGTTAAAAATGTATTATTCACATGATTTCACTAACGAGCGGAACTGAGTCTGGGTGGCCTGGAGCACCTGGTCAGTGGACCGCACCTTAAAAAGAGCATAAGCGTTTATTTCATTCGGTGCTATTGAATAACTTGGGAAATCCGGAGTTCATCGTGTCCTCCAGTATTGGAATTTTTTAGAGAGATTATCACATGCCGAAGTCGAACCAGTAGCCGGTTGTTGAAAGCAAAGCCAATCCCCCCCCCTTTTAGTATCACTCCCCTCCCCGTCTCCACTTTCCTTACCCCACACCTAATAATAATTTTCGAGGAGCGCGTTTAACGTTATCTTCCATACAGGAACAGGTCAAACGAAATTCTGGATTTTCAGTTTCTGTTACTTAATTACGGAACGCCGGATAGACCGGTAATTTGATCTACCCGGTGTGGAGGCTCGGCCAATTGAAAATTTAAAATTGAAAAGATAAACGCCACAAAGTCGAGTGAGAAGAAGAAAGAAGACAAAGAGGATCACATGTGTGTGTTACATGTAATGTGGGCGCTTCAGTGTGATGCGTGTGATGGTCACATTTTCAAGGCTTTCTTGGCTTCAAAAGCAATTCAAAAGTCAGCTTTGGTCTAGTCCGACAGTTAACTTTTCACGAACCATGACATGTTCAAACCTCAAAAGAAAGAAGGATGATGCATGGAAGATACGTTTAACCATCCCGGGCGAGTACTATACGTAAGTCGCTGAGCGCACACAGTGGCATCACCTCAGAGTCAGGCTGCTCAAGTTCGCAGTTCTCCACCAGACACAACCTTCCAAATGGACTTTGTAACAGAAAAACTGACTTGACTCCATTCACACCTGTGATGTGGCCGTGATTGCCCCTCTCTTTACGACATATTTGACAGGCGATCGCTGATAGTACGGACGGACCAAACAATACCGGGTACCATCCATTCACTCGCTCCCTGTGTGTTGTGTGTGTTGCATACGTTGCATACCCAAGTTACCCCTCCGTTCCACGCCATTGGCATTCGAAATCCGCCGCTGTCTGGTCTAGAGGTCCGGACCACCCACCAGAGGACGTTACTGTGCAGGAGACTTCCCTAACAAACATATATGTAAGTATGCGCCAAAATAGTTTCAATTCGGTTTTATTAGTCATAATATGAAACACTTCAGGGATACCGAAGCAAATCAATATATGTACATAATACTTATTTGAGCTTACGAAGCGTACAGATAAACTTTGGACAGAGGCTATTTATAATCCAAGGACCGATCCACGTCGTTATCGGAGAAGACATCCCCTGCTTCGACATCGACTGAGAATATGCAGTCTCAAATTGTATCTTATCTCATTTCGGACCGCACAAGACATTAATAATAATAATTCGATGTATGTACCAATCAATTACCTTCACGTAACGCGAAACGTCATTTATTATTAGGTCTGCAAGTACTATTTCTCCCTTCTTTTTCAAAGTTCCTTTTACGTACACGCGTTGCATCACTAAATTCGTATGCGCTCCTTCCTTCCTTTTTCGTATTCTTTTGCGTTATCTCCTACAATTCGTCGTTATCTACAAATAGGGGAATCTTACGCCTCGTTTACATTCTTATTATTGCCCATACTGATTTGATGTCTGAGTCTACCAGCCTCAAGCTTAAGCTAATACTAAACATTTGACGTTGATGAAATCGAGCTGGACGACGTCGGACTACCCATTGCTGTATCAACGTTTACACCATTGAGAATCTCTCTTATTCAAGCGTGGGCTGGGGTTTTCTTTCCTGTTTTGATTGCGTATCTGAGCGCGTACTCCACGCCGACGTCGAGCTACATTGTTTCATTTATTATTACTTCACTCCAGCTTAGGTACTTACCACAACATGATTGATACCGACGGCCTCTTACAATGGCGAGCACGGACTCGAAGATGTTCTTTTTTTATTACTTTCTTATCTGGAGCAACCTGCTTCGTTGAGGAAGGTACGTAAATAGCTCGCTCTGATTCGATAAGTCCCATCACTGGTAAATTGTAACCAGAGGAGCCAATCCTGTTGAAAGGAAAATCACTAAAACTAAAAATTCGATCAATGATCGAGATTCTCGACGACATACATAGAATGTCAGCTCAGGCAGCTAAAAGAAAAAAAATCGAAGCTGATTTCCGTTAAATATCGCAGGATATTTATATGTATATATATGTGTGTGTGTGTACTATGTCCCATTTGAAAACGTTGTTTTTCGTTCTTTTTGAAATTCGGTATTAGCATCATGCCATGGAGGAGGCGCAAGAGGGGGTTCGATCGCCAAACAGATTCTGATCCACCATTTGAATACTAGTGTCGTGCGTCGTGCATGTTTCTCTTTGCTTTAAAATCTTATCCGCTGTCATTCGAGAAATCATATTGCTTCTCTTACCCGAAATTAATCAGATGCGCCTTGGGGTTTTTCATTCAAAATGCCTCTTTTATCAGCCAAGGCATTTGATTCAAATTTCTGACTGAGTTATATGCAGTATCACCACGCCGCGGCCACGGGTTTCTATTGCGTGGTTCTGGAGGAGTTCTAGCTCATTTTCATGATGAGATCTCAGATGACTGAATTGTACAGTAGCTTACATGGTTACTAAATACATACATATGTACATACACTAATTTGTGTTTGCCTGCCGTGTCCGTGTCCGTGTCGTATTTTGCGCCATCCGAGCGTGTTTCATTCATTTTTTAATTTCGATAGTTCCACTCATACACAGATTCCCCTCCCAAACTGCATCCAAGGAGTATGGTCGGCGTCACGAAATGGGCAACATCCTTCAGACCAATGCTGGATTGCGTCATTCGTCCAGTCCTTTTCGCCCGAAATACTATCATGAAGCTCAAGAGACTTTTTTGAAAGGCAAATAGAAGGTTCCCGCTTAAGAGCCCTCTGTCGACCTTGACTCTGTTTGCCACCTTGATGTTGAGGTTGAGGTGCCGGAGTTAGAGTCTGAGGGTTATTTTGTCTTGATCGTTTTTGGCGTTTGGATTGTTTGGGCCGACGACTCTCCGTATAATTACTGTCTTCATCATTTTCCCCGTTGTCGTCAGAACTATCTACAGGTGGGTGATAAGTTAAATCGTTTGTTGGATCATGAGGGACTTCAGCCGTCCAAGCCTCGTAAATATCGCTGATCTGGGTCAATATCGGGAATCTCTGAGTGAGCCAGCTGTGATATGAGGGGCCAGCTTCCTGAGTGATACGATAGATTGCAAAACCGGCCTCTAGGATAGCGAATTTCGGATGTATATGACTTGTCAAATAAGGCATGGTATCAAAGGGAAATGTGGATAGTAAAATCGTTTGGCGTCATACTGGACCGATGACAATCCTGGCGAAACAAAGCAATCTTGCTCATGTTTATTCCTATGGGTATAAACTGATAACTGAAGTCGTTCTTTTCCTAATATAGAGCATTGTTAAAATCATGCTAGATGTTTGACATAAAACATACTGGTATGGGTATGTCTGGAAAGTCGTAACGGTCAGCCACCCATTTCGTACCATTAAAGGTTAAACTATCGTGGTATCGTTGAACGATGCTTTTCTCTGGAACAAGAATCCATGAGCAACTGTCAAATAAGCGATGAATCGCGGCGCCAGCTAATACACGAATTAGTAAATTATGCGAAAATCACAAAGAAAGAGCTAAGTACCTCGGAAGATATTCCGGCGGGTGTCGAGATTCAAACTTTGAAGTCGCATATTCCGGTGCCACTCAACACTCTCCATCTTTTGATATAATATTAGTGAAAAAAAATGAGGATGAAAGTCAAATAAGCCTACGATTTCATCGTTTGCAAATCTTCTTGCGACGATGTGAGCGAAATCGACGGCACGTCCTTCGTCGCAATTTTCAACAACACATCGTCCGCTATTTGGATCTATCTTTTGAACTCGGGCTCTGTCTCTGTCAGACAACGACTGCGGCATGTCAAGACGTGATGAAGGAGTGGTGTTCGGCACGCTAGGTGCTTTAACCTTGGAGACTGGAGTTGGTCGGATTCGGCTACGCTTTTAGCAGGGGTATGGGGATCTGGCATGACAGTTGTGACTGAAAACGTCGCAGAATACTAGTGATGGCGTATTAAAGCGACAGAAAATGTTGCTCTTAAATATACGCGTGAACGCATGAACTGTCGCGCGGAGGGTAGGACAGAGCCCTATCTTCAGTAAACTCCGACTGGCCGGAGTAGCCATGCCGAAGCGAGTCATCGCAAGAAGTTCCAATGCGACCGAAAGATCCTTTGTTGTTTCGTTTGTTCGGATTCCGGAATTCCAGGGATGTATGGAAAACCTAGATAAAAAGATATGCACGTAAACCTCATGTAAACTTCGTGGATCAAAGCATGGCGCGGGCCTACCACTTGGGTGACAGTGGATGCTTCAGTAGAGTCGACCTCTCTCGTCTTGTACGAGCGTTCCGGAGCATTCCTAATTGAGATCCGAGGATATAACGGTAAAAGACCAAAGTTAGGAAGACTTGGTATCGATACGGTACAAGCTAAAGAAGTAATGATACATCATATTACATACTATAATCTAATCTCAATTTCCAACATCATTGTCAGCCTGTTTTTCCGAGCTATACGCGTATGTAGTTCCGAATATACAACTTTATCATGTAAAAAAACTTTCGTATCTATCTAACCGTACATCGCGGTTCTTGTAAGGCAGTGAGTCAGGCCTGATCCGGAGGAATGCAATGGGGTGAGGATATAAGATTCTTTCTGCCTACCAGTTTGAGACACAATAATAAATGGGGATTTTCATTATAACTATGTGAACTGATGTCTGCTAGGAGGGATTGTGTCAAATAGTGTCAAGTGATTTTCTGAAGTTGGAGCGTTAATGGGGTCCGGACTCCGATCGCGTCACTAAAGAGATCACGTGAATCCACGACCATCCAATAGGAATCAAATTTAGCAATCACACGCACATGCTTGGTTCCGACTTGCTCTCACCGTTCTGGAATGTTCTAATACCTGTTGCCCAGTTACAAGTGGATTTATTGAAGGTATACCTTTTAAATTTCGTTGCTGTCTGTGGATAATATTCGTTCGAACCTCCTAGCAAATATGTCACTCATGTTTTCTTCCTCAAGCTTCCTTGATGACCCATTTCTCAATGACTCCTTTTTCACAATTTCGGATTTAATCAAAGCTACGATGGGTGCACACAGTAGACGCAACGACAGCTCTGGAAGTGTAAATAAAGCTGGCGCTTCGAGGCCTGAAATAACCTACATTCCGAGGTATGGTCTAGCTTCAGTCAATAGCGGTGGCAAAATTGTAAATGCAGTAGGATGGATATCCATGGATCCAAAGACAAGAATGAGGTGACCGTAACGTTCGAAATGCCTGGAATGAAGAAGGACGACGTCACGATTGACATACACCAGAACCGACTAAGAGTCTCCGGGCACAATAGGTCTTTGACTGACTTGGATGAGGAAGGATATAGACATCGTGAAAGACGAGTGGGTCAATTCGTCAGAACCATCACTTTACCTGATGGGGTCAAAGTTAGTTGTGACTTGAAAATACGCATTGTTTGCTTGGACTTTTCTTACTGACTAACTGCTTCCTCTGCCCCCTTTCGGACACAATAGCCAACGAATGTGAAAGTGCGCATGGAACACGGTATTTTGATGGTTCGCTTCCCTAGGTCAAATATCGAAGATGCACCGAGAAGCGTAAGTCAATCTTGTTCACCTGCGGCATTAGCTTTCATTGACGTGGGTCTAGTTCAAACTAAAGGATCTCGCCAAACTCTAGTGATAAATTAATGATCATTATCGATGTTTGCCGCCGGATATGTTTATATCTTTCATTCAACTTATGTTATGTAACGTCAAGTTTTTGTGAAATTCAATGGACGTGCGGGTATGACCATTGTGATCAGTATACGCTAAAACTTGTTTTGCGTCCCCGCAGACATCATGGTACACCCTATATCCTCAATACTCGATTTGGAACAACACGTTGCTACGGTATTTATGAAAAATCGATTAAGTTAGAATTACCTTCAACCCCAAATAGGATCCGTTTTCGCATCGTAACCATGATACCTCTCTCGGAGGAAATGTTCACAGACCCAAGGCGACTGGGATTGAAGTGGGTTCCAATCATCATCGTCTCATTCACGCCACAACAATGGTCCTAGCCATGCTAACCTCTGGTGCGATACTTAAAAGTGTTAATCAATCATGTAAGATGGTTTTCTCGATCTGGTGATACACCATTAAACGCTTTTGTTCTCGTTGTGGTTATCCACATCTTCCTCGGGCATTCATGCCGGACTTACTTTTCTCGCAAGGCTGATCCAGGTAAATATGCAGTACTAACCCAGCTCAAGCAGATTTATGAGCCATTTCTCGGGTGGTGTCTATCGCACCAAGGGTACCTGCTAGTCAGGGCTGTACATCATTGGCTTAACGAATTCGAAGGGCAACTGCCCTTCACTAAATGGACCCTGGCGTTTCTAGTAGAGTCCGGTAGAATTAGTTATCCAACCTCGATTTATACGATAAACATGTAGACCCTTAAAGGTACAAGCATTTCGATAAGGGGTATAGTATACAGATGTAGATGTATGTAAATGCAATATCGCCAAACCATTATATAACTCGTTGGGTACTCAGCTATGATTGGGTGCCTTGCACACCTTTTTATGCTCTGGCCAATGCAGTTTTTGGCAAGAAGGATCGCAATATCTGAATAAGAGATTTAACGTAACTATGTATCACAATCATTAGCAGTTATAGCTTGAACAACTTACTTGACCTTCGCACACCTCGCACACTTCTTCAATGAAGCACTAGGATTGCTACAATGAGCACACGTATACAGCTCTACAATGTCATTTCCAAACGCCGAAAGCGATCTATTGGTATGGCCGTAGTTACGCTCAAGCTCTTCATCACCATCATCATCCAGCTTTGTTTTGTTAAGCCAGTTAGCCAACTCGTCTTCTACGGAACGACCGAGCACCAACTCCTGACTAGGTTCTTCTTGTTCAGCCTCAGTATCGAAGCGAGAAATGACAGGACCCCATTCTTTCGCCGCAGATTTGTAATACTTGATAACATCTTGCTGCGCTAGATGGAGCTGCGTGTCGACAAGAGAGCGACCAACGACCCATTTTTGAACATCTTCAACAAGTTTGTATTGATTGATGAAGGGCTGAGTAAATCAGTATGATATTAAAATCAAGTCAGAAAGGAACGCACCTGAACCTCACGCAAATCAGGACTAATCTCCGGACCTCTAAGTGTGAGCATGAGTAGGATGCACCAACTAATCGCGTTAGGCATGTTTCTATTATCGGGTGGGGCTTCTGCGACAAAAATTTTCGCATCATTTAAAGCGGCCCTTAGGAAAATGTAGGCTTCTTCAAATTGCTTCGCCCCTTGTTCCGCCTTCGAGAGATACTCGATTCCCAAAAGACCGGCATTCATGATGGCTCGGAACAACAAACCAAAACGCACATACGGCGTCATCGTTAATCCCTTGCCCATGAGACCCTTCTTCGCCCAGCGCAAAGATTCTTCTTGGCTAGGTGTAGCTAGAGACAATACGTAATAGTAAAAAGCAACAGTGGGATTGTTCTTCAGTCCCTCTTCAGCAAGGCGTTTAGCTTCTGCATATTTAGAGCCCAAAATGAAGTACTTCAACTCGATAACATTGGCAACATCGTATTTTTGGGGACCGCCTTTTTCCCGAACAGCTTTGGCACAAAGTGGAAGAGCATCCGACCAGCGTTCAAACGCAAATCCCGTAGGTATTGGTTTGCCTTTTTCATCAGCGTAATACCCGTCAGCAATACTAAACTCGGTTCTCTAAATCAAGTCGAAAAGAGTCAACCCTAAGGCATAATAGTCTTTGTTATGCGCAAACTTCATCATGGCATCCTGATATTCCTTCATACATGTCATCGTAACGATAATCTCCGTTCGGAGCATTCCGTAGTCCATCATGGCGTCCGTGACAGAGTCGGGGGTGTTACGGCCATTTCGCGTGTAGTTTTGCATAATGGCCTGTGGATCCCAATGAACTTTGCCCTTGAATGCAATGTCATATTGCAGCCGCATAATGCCACCCAAGGCATGAATACGAAGTTGAAGATCGCTACTCCGGAGACAAGCAACCATGACGGCGATGGAAGAGCGCACAGAAAGGAAAGCTTCCCGCGCATTTTGACTGATATCCATTAAGAAGCACATGATGTGAGTGAAAGATTTGTAAGTTATATTAGAGCTTCGTAATAGGGCATCGACAAATTCGAAAACGGGAATCAAAGATCCAACGGATTTGAGAGCTTTTTGATCAACAGATGTATTTTCGCCCGGCCAAAGGATTGCAGTGAGGCAATGTGAAATAATAATTGAACAAGGTTCCGTCACAGAAGGATCGTCGATATCGTTTTGGCCAAGTTTGACTATATCAGATGTATAGCCAGCAACGTGGTAGCGAGCGTCGATACCACCGTGGCATGTCATCATGGCGAGACACCGCAGGGTTGATGTACGGCACTCAGGGAACTCCAACAAAGTAATTACTTGTGAAAAGAATCTCCCTGCAGGTAACATGTCAGTGGTGGAAAACTGAAATAGCCCAACGCGCACTCTCAGAGGCCAGCTTATCCCTGAGCAGAGAATCGACACACATCCGTGCGTAGATAGCCACGACCGTTCCCTGTACGAGGTAATGCCCCGCATTGTCGTCATAGCAGGTTGATAATCGTCTGTATAGATCAGGAAAGTTTTTGTGGATTTTGCGTAAACCTCGACGCGTAGTAAGGTCTAGTACGAGTACGCGAAAATTAGTTCCCGAAGGCCCACGATAAGGAAAACGCCTTACCGGGGATATGAAATCTTTCGCATAAGACTTCTATCCGCCTGGACCACCCCGGTGCTGACTCGATCTCTTTCCAAAGGGTGTTTTTTCCCATAGTAGCTGAAACGAGGAGAGGCTTCAAAGCTTCTTCAAGGCTCTTAAGCGATCGTCACATTTAGCGCCAGTATAACGGGATTTTGTTGAACAACTTGAACGATGAGGCCGAGGATTTCGTGAGTGTTACGTGTTTAACAAGTACAAGTCGTCAGAATGTGGCGTAAAAGGGTATTTGGCGCCAAATCACTCCCAATTTGAATTTGCGAGATCAACATTGAGAAGAAGAGCAACCGAAACAAGCGATCAGCGGGAAATAAATCTTCAGTACGAGGCTGTTAAGCACGTATGTACGTCATAAAT
Organism: Dictyophora rubrovolvata; assembly: GCA_029959195.1. NCBI lineage: Eukaryota > Fungi > Basidiomycota > Agaricomycetes > Phallales > Phallaceae > Dictyophora > Dictyophora rubrovolvata. Next base: position 1,062,735 of record CP114122.1, on the reverse strand, counting down.
TGGCCATCACTTGCACTCCCAAGCTAAGTCGTGGAATAACCAATGGAAAACTGCACTTCAGCCCGAGTCATGCACGATAATGTGTAGTGTGAGAAAACAATTGAGGAATTGGCTCCTGGCACTATGCCCTGAGCTCAGGTTTGATGGGTGAATATCGCTTCATTATGTCACGAGTGCAAATGTAGGATATGGCATAGTGAAAAATTCGCGCACGTCCTGGGTAAAATCGTTCAGTTTATGTGGCCAAAACCTTGAAGGGTGTCAAGATATTGAATTGAGATTGAGAGGCGTCCTAGTTGGATTCCGGGTGCTGTTGGGTTCAAAAATGAATTTCCTGATTTAGAAATTTTCACTGGACACCTCAAAGGTCGGCACGACTGAAATTCGCATAGTGAGCTCTCGCTGGAATCTTCCATCCTCTAATTTTAGCTAAAGTCTAATGAACGGAATGCCATGAACCGCTCCCGGACCGTTTTGAAGCTTCATAAAGGAGAAGCTTGAGAGGGTTTCCCCGTTGTTTCGACAAGCCCAGTGATGCCAGCGAAGTTTCGCTGAACACGAAAGGCTTAGTGAACTTTTCAAATTTGATTTATTGAAAGGATCGAAGCTTTGTCGTAGCAATTGCAGCCGAATATGCGACGTGGACATCATCCGGTGGGCTGCAGTGACAGTGACAGTAAAAAGCTATTTGGTGGAATCCGAACATTGCACGTTTTGATTCAATTTCGCCTTCTATTCTTGAAAGATGATCTAGAAATATATGTTATGCAGACCTAAATAAAGTGACATGCGAGTCGTTGGAGGAAATCACGGTGGCTAACACACTTTCAAAGTCCGCAAAGCTATGTGAGTCGAAACTATTCTCATAGACTTCAAGAACGGCCCGTGCAGTTCTCACTTCGAGCGATATTTTCTCGGTGGTTGCAACTCTTGCAACCTGTAAAAGCTGTCTCATGTGATAAAAACGGTACATAACTCGATATTTCGCCTTGAGAGCGGCCCGGTCATGTCAAGGGTCTCCAGTTTTGGGACATCTAGGTTTGTGAAAGCTTGGAGCGAGAAACGCATTAACGAGGCAAAGAAAAACGTATAAAAACTAGTTCAAAGCGTTACTTTCAATAATCATTTCATGATGATCTCTGCACTTTACCTCCTCCTCTCTATCTCATCTTTGGCTTTCGCTCGACCTGCTAGCGAAGCAGCAAAGAGGTGTACTGGAACAATTTCGTCCCTCGACGATGTTTCAGATGCCGTTGAATGTACCACCGTTAACATTAACTCTTTCACAGTAAGTAAAATTATGAATTGCTTTGCTTTCCCAACGTGGAAACTAATACCCTCTTGCGCGAAGGTCCCCGCTGGTATGAGTTGTATTCCATGGTGTATTGATTTCTCTATACAGACCCGTTCTACCAGGCTCTACATTCAATTTAGAACTCCTTGACGACACAACCGTCAACTTGAGCAAGTATTTTCTCAGTCAAGGAGGATTCCATCAAATGTCTAATAATTATTTTTAGACGGAGATGTGGCCTTTGGAAATCTAAGCTGGTCCGGCCCTCTTTTCCAAATTAGGTAAAATTAGTCTATTTTTTCTCCTGAGAAAAAACAAAACCCTCACGCACTGGCTCATTTTCAGTGGGAATTCAGTTACTTGTGAGTAACTGTTTGCTTTATATCGTCATAGACTACTGGTTACGCATGCCTTCTCTTCTCCAAGTTAATGGAAATGGACATACGTTTGATGGCGGAGGCCCCTTCTATTGGGATGGCCAAGGCTCCAATGGGGGGGTCGAAAAGCCAAGACCTATGATGAAGTGCGTGAACGTTCTAATCTTCTACAATAGAAAGCCTTTTTTTCACGTTCAGGCTAGAATTAAGATTTCGGGAACTTTCGAGAATACAAAAGTCGTCAATTCACCGGCTCAAACGTTCAGTGTCTCAAACCCTGGGCCTTTAACCATTACAGGCATTAACATTGACAATTGTTTGTGGCCTCCTTTCCCCGAGGCTTGCGCCAATGTTTATATTACATAGCTCAGGGTGATCTTCCGAATAGTAAAAGTGATGGTCAACCTGCCGGACACAACACAGATGGCTTCGATTGCAGCACTACTAACCTTGTCATCGAAAAGTCCTCCGTAAAGAACCAGGTATGGTATTTACTTATCTTTACTACACCCCTGAGTCCACTCAACCGTACTCTCGTGTTCTAGGATGATTGTTTGGCAATTAATAAGGGTTCAAACATTGTCTTCCAAGATAATACATGCAGCGGCGGACATGGTATCTCCGTCGTGAGTACCGAATTAGTCATGGAGCTTCTCAACCTGACGATCTATAGGGCTCCATTAGCAGCGATGTCACTGTTTCTGGTATTGTAATCACCGGAAATACTGTAATTAACAAGTGAGAAGCTCATTCTTGTGAATGACAGTTAATTAATGTCTCTCAGCCAGCAAGCCTTAAGAATTAAAATGGATTCAACGGCCACTGGTTCCACTGTCACGAACATTACATATACGGGAAATACCGGTACAGGATTGACCGAATTCGGTATTCTCATTGATCAATCCTACCCTGATACATTGAGTGCGGCCCATTTTGTTTTTTCGCCAAGTTTGGATCACTAACTCGAGTTTAGAAACTCCTGGAACCGGTGTCATTCTTAGCGTAAGTATGCATATATTGAGCGGGGATTGGTATGGCTGGGCTAAAACATGTAAAACTATACTCAGGACGTCAATTTCATTGGCGCAACCAATACCTTGTCCGTTGCGTCCAGTGCTACACCCATTGCCATAAACTGTGGAAAGGCTGCCTGTACAGGTATGACGACAAAATAACTTTTATTCATTGTAATATCAACCATACATTAGGGACTTGGGACTGGACGGCGTTGCAAACATCAGGGGGGAAATCCAATTTCTTCTTCAACCCCCCTGCAATCGAAGGAGTTTCAACTTAGTTTTAGGCGAGGGTAAACAAATTGTCCGGCATGTGTCAAGAATTTCCGATGTTACATAGCCAATACAATATTGAATAAATGAACTTTTGACAACGCATATAAACACCATGAAATTTTGGAGTCGCCCGGTTATATGGAATTCATTCTTGAACACCTTGCAACCAGAAGGTCGTTTAGATTTTGAACGCTGAACAGCTCCGAAACACATGTGACATTAAGGTTCGCTTGTCTTTGAATTGATTGGAACCAATTCCATCATTAAGAAAACAGTGTATTATTCACGAAGGCTTCGTTCAATCATGTATTAAACTTCTCCTGTCAATCCAGTGAATGGTGAGGCATTTGTATTTGAATAGAAAGAAAAAAACAAAGATGTAAGGGGCCATTGACATCTTCTAAAGCTCATGAAGACAGTGGATTCTTTTCTCACAAGCCGATTCCATCGCGTTTGGGCGGCAGCTCGCCTGTTGTGAAATCACGAAGTAAGTATGTATCAGCGGCGCAGGCTGAATATCGAATCTCTTGGACACAAAGAACACAACAATCGGATCTGTCAATAATCAATGTCCAAGTTTCAACCAGCTTCATTTGTCTCTTTTTCTAGAAAGCACGTGTACACTAGCGTCCATGAAGTTCTGAAAAAGATAAATAGGTCTCAGTGTTTAATTTACCTTTCCCCCAGTCTCTCCCAGACACTTCACTCTTCAGATAATCCTTCAAGAATGCAATTCAAGTCTCTCTTTGTTGTAACCTCCTCACTCGTTGGGGTTGCTCTCGCTTCACCATGGTTTTCTACCGTCACCAAAACTATTACGGCGACCCCGCCGCCAGCCACTGTAACCACAATTTCTCAGTGCAACACCGGTATAAGTGTCTCCTCATTTATAATGTTATGGATATGCTACTTACGTTTTGAATATAGGATCCCTTCAGTGTTGCAACTCGGTTCAATCTTCCAATTCACCCGCCGTAGCATCTTTGTTGGGTCCACTAGGCATCGTTCTTCAAGGTATAGATGTCCTTGTCGGTCTCGGATGTACTCCTATCTCAGTCATGTAAGGCGGATATTCCAATTTACCTATAATTTGTTTTCTCACTCTTGAGATAAGCGGTGTTCTTTCTGGCACTAGTTGCACTGCACAAGCTGCCTGCTGCACAGGTGATACGTTCAATGGACTGGTGCGTAATTATCAATAGTTCTTTACAAAAATTAAGAGGTTAATCGTGCTACACCAGGTCAACATCGGCTGCACTCCTATCTCGTTGTAGGGACATTTGCCATAATTCAGAGATTAATAGTAACTACCTACCTCATTGTATGTAAATCCGGGTGTGCTAGTTACGGACAACTCGTCATTCCATATTATTCTGGTTATAACTTTTAAAGAGTGCGCATATATCTCAAGTTCGGTAATAATGCCGTGATACCCGGCCCCACTGTTGTGTCCCACTGGTATACGTTTAAATTACCACCGTTGACAATATTTGGATATTGAATGGTATGGAATTGAGGATCGAGTGCCCTATACATACGCCAGAGTATCTCTATAATCTTCAGGAACAACCAGTATGTGGCGAGGAGAACAGCAAAAATATCGTATATTACATACATTTCAAAATGACAGCGCCTGGAGCATGCTGTCATCAACAATCATACCTAATTTCATTTAAATCTCGTGGCAGTCTTCGTAATAAGGAATCCTCCCCATACACCTCAAACTTCTTTTCTATTCAACAAGCAAGCCTTTAGCTTTATGAAATATCAGCTGGCACAGCAAACGTGTGTACTCAATGGTAGGACAACAGCCGCATCATTCAAATTCTACGTACAATTCTAGTATCTATTAAATCAGAACTCTAAGATTTCCGAGAGATGGAGCCACAAAATCTGGAACCTGTTCTGGTGAAACACTCAGGAGGTCTTCTTTGGATGCAATGCCGGTGAGAACTAATAGTGTTCCCAGACCGCCTTTCTTTCCGAATTCGATATCGGTCTCGAGACGATCACCTACCATTATGGATCGCTTGGGGTCAAAATGGTACCTGATAAAAGAATATCAGTGGCTGGGGCAATTAGGAAAAGTAAGGGTTTACTTCGCCCGTATGCAATCTAACATAGTTGTATTCGGCTTGCCGGTGGTTACGGGTTTCCGCTTCGATGCATAGGTTAATGGTGCCATTATACTACCTGCCCCGGGTAAAATTCCACCGCCTGCAGGATAGGTGCTGGAAATCTGGTCTTGAATCTTGAAACGAGAAAGGAGATATATTAATCATACCTGTCCTCATTTGTAGCGATGAAAAGACATTCGTTATTCCTTATGTATTGATATGCTTTGCAGTACTTGGTGTAATTGATTGACGTATCTAAGCCGCAGATAACAGCGCCGACATCTGGGTCAGGCGTGAAATTTTCGATCTTGAAGGACTTTAGGGTGTTGTCCGTTGGATCCTGTACCATGTAAGGCATCAAGAAGATAAGGTGTACAATTGAGAATACAAAACCGTTCCGCCAAGATACCGATAACCTTCTTCCGCGAGCTCCTCTTCTATGCCCGCTTCTCCAATAACATATACTTTCTTATTTTTGGGTAATTTTACGACGGAAGATAGGTACACGGCTTTGAGTTCAACGAGATAAATAATGATGAGATATTGAATTATATAGAAACCAACCAGAAGCATACGCTGAGCCGAAGATTTCATCCTTATTCGCGATAAAACTCTTAAAGATCGAACCCCAAGGTGAATTCACTTACGACATTTGCTTGGACTCCCAGCTTATCAAACTTGCTCTTATAACTACGACGAGACTTGGTTGCATTATTCGTTACGAATATGATCTGTTTCTCTAAGATATATATAAGATGATTAACGAACTTTGAAAGGATCAAACGATACGAACTTTGGCTGCGAAGGTAGCTCAGGACTTCAACAGCACCTTCGACCAAGTTATCACCGTGCCAAAGAACACCGTCGCAATCGAAAAGCCATGTGTCGTAGTCCTGTAATAGTCGACTATATTCCTCTTTAGAAACTAGGTCTTTCATAACCAGTTCAGCTCCAAAAGGCCAAGAGTGATCGAGAAAGCTGAGAGGCCCGATACGGCGTTTTGGGCGCTTATACCGCCGTCATATGGACAGGTTTTGCTTAGTCATCACTTTTTTTTTTACGAAGACCCCATGCCGGCAGTAAAGCACTCGTTTCCCAAGGATCCTCCTCGGTTGAATCCTTGTCGACATGATACCACGAAGATTCAACGGCTTTTTGCCTTGCGGTCCATATCATTCAATTCTTGCATGTCGTTTTACTATCCGAAGATGGAACAGCGTCCGCGCCGCCGTGCCAGGAAGTTCGATATCTTCTAACAGCACTTCGGCAGCGCAAGGAATTCCTCCACCGTTGAAAGGGGTCCGAATCATTGATTTAACTCGTGTTTTGGCTGCTCCTACCGCTACTCTGCTACTTGCCGACCTAGGGTATGTGCTAAAGAAAAATGCCTCCTACAGTGGGCAACGAGCTGAATGAACATGCGTTTCAGTGCAGATGTAATTAAAGTTGAGGAAGTCGAGAAAGGAGACGATACGAGTAATGCACTAAAAGTACATTGATGTTCATAAATATCTAACCTCACAACTAGGATCGTGGCATCCGCCTTGTGCACCTTTGAGTCCGAATCAGCCACCGGAGGCATCTCACCTACCTCCGGAATCTGCATATTTCCTTTCAGTAAATCGAAACAAACGCTCCATTACTGTAAACTTTAAAGAGCCCGAGGGCTTGAAGATTATGCAAGATTTGGTCAAGGGCGCAGACGTCCTCGTCGAGAACTTTGTTACCGGGAAGCTGGCCAAGATTGGCCTGGGCTGGGAGGATTGTAAGAAGATCAATCCGAGATTGATTTATGCCAGCATAACTGGTATGTAGATCTTGTTTCGTTTCAATCAAAATTGTTCATGTCCTTTCAGGTTATGGCCAAACGGGTCCTTATGCCGAACAGGCGGGCTATGACGTTATCATAGAAGCAGAAGCTGGTCTTATGCATATGTACGTCCTTTCCCACGTCCGCGCCACACAACATTTACTTCCCTTGAAATTTTATGCATAATTTAGTACCGGTGAACCCGATGGTCTTCCTGTGAAAGTCGGAGTCGCTGTTACTGATATCGCATGTGGACTATACGCCCATGGGGCCATTATGGCAGCTCTGATTTCGCGCCAGCAAACCGGACAAGGTGCTTTCATAGATTGTAACCTTTTCGACTCTCAGGTATATTATTGCTTTGCTAATAAGTCCGAACGCCACTGACTGGCTGTACGATAACAAGGTTGCTGGACTAGCTAACATTGCATCAAATTACCTTGTGGCTGGTATGGAAGCATCCCGGCTAGGGACTGCTCACCCTTCTATCGTTCCTTACCAAGTCTTCGAGTGTAAAGATAGTTATCTTATGATTGGTGCCGCCAATAATCGTCAGGTGTGTTAGTTCGATTTTCGATGGACAAATTTTAAAGATGTGTTGCGTAGTTTGCAATTTTGACTACTCAAATCCTAGAACTTCCGGAGCTTGCAACCGATCCCAAATTCATGGCTCCCAGTGATAGGGTGAAGAACAGAGTAGAGTTAATTGAAATTATTGAAAACAGGTTAATGGAAGAAACTAGAGATTACTGGTTAGAGAAGTTTAAGGGAAAGGGGTAATTTGTTTAGCTAAACTGATTTCTCCACAACGTATTTATCCTATCTATCAGTGTCCCCTTTGGTCCTATCAATAATATTCGACAGACCTTCGAGCATCCGCAGGCGGTAGCTCGTGATCTTGTAACTGAGGTTGATGTAAGTGACTTATATGATCCCTTTTAGAACCTGAGATAACTAACGTGCATGTTTTTTTTTTTAAGCATCCTCGTGTTGGGAAAGTAAAGATGGTAGCACCAGCAGTGCAATACAATGGGAAAAGAATGCCTATCACCCGTCCGCCCCCATGGCATTCTCAGCATACTCGCGAGGTAAATGGTATTCTTTGAATCGACTGCACCTAGGTTTGATTATTTTTACAGGTTTTGAGAGAAATTGGTTATTCTGATGAACAAATGGATGTATTGAGGAAGAAGGGCGTCATCTAGTTTTTAAATTCGATACTATCTACTTTATTTCTTGAATCAAGAAAAATTTACTGCCTTTGCTTGAAGTTGTTTAGTTTTTGAGGAAGGAGATCCATTATAATTAGTCGAGAATGTCTTCATACGAAGTTTTAGTAAACTCGCACATAATTTTATGCGAACACTGAACCCGGGAGTGGACGCATCATGATTGATAATGCTCGACTGTCAGGAAGGTAGAGAATAATCATGTAGTCGCAATGATTAAAAAGTTGGAGTCAAGAATTAATATCCTTTCCTTCTTCAACCAATTCGTCTGTGATAAATCTTTTTAAATCGTTGGACGCCCGCTTTGCAGATAATGTCGACATTAATGCACGACTTTAAAGAGAATTATCTCTTTCGCGAACTCTTATTGTAAAACCAGTGGACTGAGAATAATTAGTGGAAGAACCGAAGTGAGATCTTACACGAGATGTATGGGTGTAATTGGTAGAATATGCTCGAATTCGAGGAGCTTCAGAGGTCAGATGAATGGTGACAGCAGTGCTTGCTATATGATAATTCATGAGTAAGACAGACATAACTCATTTCCAGTAACCTACCCAAAGAGCAAATAACCTAGTGGCCGGGCAGTGCATCTCATTCTCACTTGCGAAGTCGAGAGGCTGGCCCGTTGCCACCCGAACATTGTTGGCATCATATGGATAAAGATACCAGTCTCCCGAGCAGTTACAAATTTCCCTTAACCAACAAGCGAACGTAGCTACTGAAACACCACCATGTTGATAAAAGCCTGAGGGAGTTCGGGTTAGACGGACTGTGCACGTTATTTCCCATTACTACATACCAGCCACCTCAGTACTGGCATTTCCACTGCTGTACGGCGCATTGTGAAGGTGGGAGGCAAACGAGGTGACAAGCCTCAACCTAGCTTGTCTGTTGAGATGTAGTTTCAAACAAGACTGATATTCCATGATGCCTCGTCTCGATCGGGATCGAGGAACACAAAGCGTAGCGCCGCCTCGGTATTAGCGTGACCCGGGAAAAAAGCGGCGCGAGCCCTAACGTCACCTGGGAAGTTCAAAACGAAATATGAGACTGTTGCGAATTTTCGGCTCAGAAGAACATACTGAAACTGAAAATTGGTCTACAAATGATAAAAACGGGAATATGCGTAGTATTGGGTCAAATAAAGGATCTCGCCCTCATCACCAAGTGGCAAGAAGGGGGATGTCGATTCAGGGATGTGACGCGCCTATAAGGGGCACGCTGACCAATGAACGACAGGCTTCTACATTCCTACTAGCGCGCCATCAAAGACTACTACTAGTAATCGTTGTCTTGGCTAAGGATGAATGGATGACGCCTATAATACTTCAAGCCAACAACTAATCACTACTTAGTACTCCGCGGAAGACTGTCGAATTGTACTTCTTTGAACGCCTTGCACTGAAGACATCTCGTCTTTGCCTTTTGCGTTCAAATTTTTATGGAATCCCCTTTCAAGCCTAGGACTTCGTCGTGTCGCCGGCCTTCTTTCGTGTAATGAATAAGCTGTCATCTCCTTGAACGACGCGTTGTGAATATCTGTGGACGGCGATCGATCCGCTTCGAGCGCAACGTCATACAGACAGAACAGATCTTCCGACTTTCTCCTTAAAAACTGTTTCGTTGTTTGCCTCAACAAACAAACTTCAAAATCATGTCAGGGTTCAGTCTATCTCTTGCAGGTATGTAATAGTGGGTGATTTCGTAATGTTCATCCAATCGCATGATGGTACTCAACTAGGCAAAACAATTGTGGTCACGGGTGGTTAGTAATTCAAATCGTTCACCTTGCACAATTGGTTTAAAACATACATCAGGGAATCGTGGTATTGGATACGAATTCAGCAGAGCGGTTGCTCAAGCGGGGGCATCAGTGGCAATAATATACAGGTACGTACGTACGTACGCATAAGGCCAATGACGTCGTGCTCACCGAGAACCCAGGAGCTCCAAAGATGCAGAAGCTGCTGCATCAAAAATTGGACGGGAATTTGGCGTCGGAGCTAAGGTATTGCCTTGTACTGTTGTTCATTGAATTCAATAGTAATGCTGATGCTCATCACAATAGGCCTATAAATGTGATGTTTCTAACTTCGCGTTGGTGGACAAAGTAGGCATTTTTTGATTGCGCTAAAGATGCAGCTTTATCAATATTGGCCAGACATTTGAAACTATTGAAAAAGAAATGGGACCGGTCGAGGGGCTCATTGCTGTGCGTATTTAATCATTCGGTGGCCAAGTTAATTGATATATATTATACGTAGAATGGTTAGATTTTTCTTTCGTCCTCAAGCAACGTCTGTTTTAACAAACTTAATTAAAGCTGGAGTATCTGTTGTCAAGGAGGCTCTTCAACTGACTGACGATGATTTTGATAAAGTCTACCGCACGAATGTCCTAGGAGTTTTCAACACTGCCCGGGCCGCCGCTAAGTGAGTATTTTGAGTTTTGATTTACATGCTTCTTGAAATTCGTTTTTTTAGACTATGGCTTCAAACAAAAACGAAGGGCGGATCGATTGTGATAACATCCAGCATGTCCTCTCAAATCATTAACCAGACTGCTCTCAACACGCCTTTGACACAGGTTATTGTAGTTTTAGGTTGATAGCCCTCATACAAAAGTATTAACAAACATAATACTTAGGTCTTCTACAACTCTTCTAAAGCTGCCGTATCAAACTTAGTCAAAGGTTTGGCTGCTGAATGGGCGCAGTATAACATCAGAGTCAATGCTATATCGCCGGGCTATGGTCTGTTTAACTTCCCTTCGTCGTTCCTCCTACTAAGCTAAAACCTATTATTCGCGCTCTTAGTGAATACAGATCAGACTGCTCGTGTGTCGCTATTAGTACTATTCGGCTGTTGCCGTTTAATTGATAATGTAATATTCAATAGATATGGACCCCAAACTTCGTGAATATCAAGCAAGTAATGTTCCATTGAAGAGATTTGCGGAAGTAAGTCTATTCTTGGAAAAAGCGTTCAACTTTTGAAGTTTTTTTTAGCCGAAAGAAATGGTGGCGCAGGGTGTGTTACTTCTCACCGACCATGCTTCGTACATGACCGGAGGAGAATATTTCATCGATGGGTGAGATTTAGCTCCTATAGCTGTCGAGTTTTTATAAGCGTTACTCAATTTTTTAAAGCGGTCAGCTCATTTGGTAAAGGTCTAGAAACTGAAATTTCCATTTTCTCGTCGGTCTTGCTCGTGTTTTGTATCTAGTTACCACGTTAATTAGATCGTATTTTGAAAATGTCATATATTAAGCTTCATCCGACGAGTTTTTTTATTTCAACGAATGACCAACCAATCATTATCAGTGTGCGATGGTAAAAGATGTCGACCGAATTAGATCAATATGAATTATGTCACTGACCAATCTCATATTGAGGATATGCTGTTCAATGGGATGTCTTTGAAAGGATAAAAATACCGCTTAAGATAGGAATTGTCGATAGTGATAGCCTAATTCGTCATCACCAGTCCAAAAAGAGTTGGGGCATTGACAAAGATCTCTTCCTATCGCACAGATTTTAGATAAGGTGATGGTTTCACCAGTCTAGTCAAGGCTCAGCCGTGTATCATGTGCATGCGCAAAGACGAGCTTTGATTTGGACTTCCGGTCCCTTTGTCCCATCAGAACAAATTTCCAAGGTGCCTTCGTTGATGGCCCATCTTCATCAACTGTGAGCCTTGGCAGTAGATCGCGGACGGACAAAGGGAGGTTGAAAATAAGACTCGCGGATTCAACATTTGTTCAGCGAAGCGAGGTCATTACACAAGTTTCTAATCAGGAACCACTATTACCACGACGTTCAGGTCAAAAAAGATTTATGGCTAGAATCGGGATGCATTGGGTGATTGAACTGATGCAGTTTCTTTTGGGTCGACATATCCGTAAAAAACATACTTGAAATAAAAAGCATATCATACGTCTGAATCATATGCTATAATGTATAAGGTGTATTTATTCAGCATCAACGACAACAGTTTGTAAACCCTGGGAAGACAGTTAAGCACATTAAACAACAGATAGAGATAGAGACAAGACTGTGCTAACCTTGAAGTTGGTGACGGGAACAAAGGTAGCATACGTATATAGTTTTTCCTTCGCGTCTTCCTCATCGTTTCTTCGACCTAAGTGGTATAGTTGAGTGAGCAAAAAAAAAGGAAAAAAAAACATGCGAGTTCAGGGTGAAAGTCCCACTCACGTTCCAATCTGACACGGACTCGGTGAGGTGGGCTTTTGACACCTTTAGCCCAGACAGCCTATAAGAAATGAGGATTAATGATAAACGATTAAAAGGGTGATAAAAGAACGAGTAGTCCTTACTTCGTTCAGCTTGGGATCAATACGGACGTCCTTCGTTCCCATCATGTGAGTAGCAAACTGAGCAATAGCCTTAATGGCATGAGGCGAGCGTTTTTTGAATGAGCGACCGTGAACATGCTTGTGGAGATGAACGGTGTATTCCCGTGTTACGACGTCCTGAAGGGCCGAACGGGTTTTTGTTTTTGTCGTCTGAACAAGGACAATCCAGTCACTCTTCGGCTCAAATGCATGAGGGAAACGATAAGATTACCTTCTTGCGGTCAGTGGGTGCCTACAGTTACATTTTTAGTGCTCAAGGTCATTGTACGACGCTGACGATACCTACCATTTGCGCCGCCGAATTGCTGAGGTGTTGAGGGAAGGGGAAGTGAAAATGCTGACGTGAGAAACTGTACAGTTGCCGGAAGCAGCCGGTGTTTGGGCGTCTATATTGAAAGGCGTGTGAAGCTCTTGGTGAGAAAAGCTGCCGCATATCTTTTTTTATCCACTTGTGCCTTTTCCCATTGTTCGTTCTGGAATTCAACATTGTTTATCGCTTGTAGCTCAAGTCCACACATGCAACAAAAGATGGAAGCATTCTTTTATTTTCCTTCAAAGCGTAAGCACTCGAGGATAATCAAGGAATAATGACCACTTCTGGAACAATGGATTCCTTTTGTCGCTTGTGTGAATTGCGCGGGCTATTGAAGGCTAGGGATGACCAGTTCGCCGTCCTTTCTGGAACAAACTTCGAAGCGATATTGAACCCTCGCACGGATATATAAAGTTGCTGGTTATTTCTCGTTCCTGTCCCTCTTCAGACTCCTTCCAGTCTTCTAATCTTCATATAACCCTCAACCCTTCGTTCGTTTTCCAACGTCGCTCACTGTCTGCTTTTCACCATGCAATTCATCTTCTTCTCCGTCTTGGCTTTGTTGTTCTCAGCCGTCAGTAGCTTTTCACTCGTCGCCCGCCAACAGGGTGCCCCTAGTTGTGCCCTTAACTGCTTAGCAACTACCCCGACTGGTATGTTTTCGTTCTTTCTCTGGTATTGGATAGGTAGTTGAACGTGACGACAGGTTCCTGCGGCCAAAACGATACTTGCCTGTGTCATGATGAATCTTTCCTCGAAGCTCAGCTCGCTTGCGTCAAAAAAGACTGTACGTCTAGTGACGACTTCGCCGCGGCTGAACAATTTGCATTAACTCTTTGCCAAGAAGCTGTAAGTGTATAATTCAAACGCCTTTTCGTGACCGTTGATTTACTTTTTTTCGCTCAAAGGGTGTTGACTTGACTACGGACACCAGTCTGTTTCCCCAGGGAACTTCCACAAGCAACGCATCCGCTGCAGCTCCTACTACAACCTCCCCTTCTACGTCTTCTCCTTCTGGAACTTCTCCTGCGCCGTACGCATCTTTTTTCCCGTCTTCCTTTTGATAAAAGTATTTAACATTTGTAACAGATCCACTACCCAAACCAGCGGGGCTATTTCTCTCGATGTCCGCGCAGCTGCGGCATTACTCCTTACTGTGGCTGGAATCGCTTTGACTCTTTAGTCTGAGTCAGCGTGTTAGAGCTTTTTCTCTTCCGCTCACTTATTGTTACTACACTTCAAAATTACTTCGTTTTTCTTGAGTAGTGGCATATCATTATGTCGTGAATATGGGTAGAAATTGTATTTTTGAATGTTATACCTAATTGAATTCTTTGTTCCTTATCAATCCCAACAAAGGAAAGAATGGCCCAGAGCATCGCTTCGTCCAACATTGTCTGAGGTCCGAGGAGTTACCTTGTGCTTACGTCAGCTGTGGTTCGCCTTGTGCGTGGCAGTTTTTTTGTCCGCGTCCCTTGGCAGCATTTTTTCTCTCTTACCACTCCATCCACTACTTTCTACTTCTTCTTCTCCTGTTGTATTCTTCCTACTCTTTTTACTTTACGACCATCTATATTAAATGGCCTCACGACCACCTCCACCTTCGGGTAAGTATCATCAACAATCACAACTTTTTGATGTACACAATGACTTCACCGTCGTTGAAGGTCGTCCGCCCTCATATGCAATCGCAAACCGGATGTTTGGGCGAGCAAACCTTCGACCAATTGTTTTGGGTTTCACTATTTTAGCAGTAATATGGTCTCTCGTTTGGTAAGTAGGTGTGAATATCATACTCGTTGCCATCTCATCTCTCTCTGACAGGTCTGTACGTATCTCCGAATTTCTCAAGTACTTCTCAAGTACTGGTCGTATTTCTTAACTTATATGTTTCGTATTGGGATAGATTGGTGGCTTTCAGGACATAAGTACCGACAGAAGCAACAATGGTGAGCCATGCCCAGCTTGCCACCTTCCTTTGGTCGTAATAATGCTATTTTCAGCCAACAAGCTCATTATCTTTGACATAATTATTGGGGCTGTATATGCCGGCGTTGCAGTCATTGAAGTATGTACTGACAATCCTGTAGTGTATATATATATTGTCTTACCTGATATCTTTCTTTCAAGGCGATAGGTTTCTATGGAGCACTATCCGTGCGCCTCTTGGCTTGTCATTCTTTGTGAAGTATGTTGATTGATTGATCCCAGCGTCGCCTTGCTATTGCCAAGATCTTCGTGGGATTATCGGTTTTGGTCATATTCCTAGTGGCCGCTGCCGAGCTTGTGCGAACCGTTGTCCATTTTGCTTTCAAGGTAATTCCTATGATCCGATTGGTCCCATTTGATTTTAGACATGGATCTGCATTGATTTTAGAGTACGTTGATAAACGAATGTGTAAACGTAGCCACGGGCAAGACAAAGGGCTCAGTGAGTGTCTTCAGATTCTTCTGCGTCGGGCTGTTTTCAACTTTTGCGCAGAGTTTCGGGTTCTGGGGAAGATTCAGAGTCACGACAGAAAATGCCCCACAGTGTAAATTTTCATCTGCATTGTAAATGCTAAGTCACACTAACCTTCTTTCTATAGTTTGTAACGATCTCTTCAATCACGATTCATTCGCTGTCATTGTTTGGTTGCTGCTTGCCACCCTTCTCGCTGTCCTGTTTGCCAGCATAGCTTATTCTCACTATCGGCAAGTCCTGGATCCAAATTCCTCACGTGCGCAGGTTAGATCAGATCAGGTCCGCCTTGATAATCTCAGGTACGACCATTACGGCGACCAAGATGATTACGAACCCCAAGGATATGGCAGAGGTCAAATCCCGTATCCAACATTTGCCCCTCCCCCAGGCCCTCCCCCAGGTTTCGAAGGCAATACTTCATCGAATATTCCCCCTTACGAGGGCAATAAGCTCCCCGGATACGGAACTGATTCCAGAGATGACTTTGGCGATATCGAGGAAAAGCCGAATGCCGGTGACCCATTTTCAGACAACGTCTGATTGTGTAGTCTGCTTTTTATTTTATTTTTCTTTTCAGTTAGTATGATATATACGAGTCGAATGTAATACTATTTAGGGCCTATGTACAGTCCACATGAGTGGATTGTTTACGATATATCACTGATTATTATATTCTTGAGAAATGCACGTTTATTATTTGAACTAATATTACACAATGGTGTATCCTCCATCTACGGGAATGACTTGACCGGTGATAAAAGAACATCTGTAAAATTGTGTCAAAAACACTCGCAAGCTTGCTAGGTGTTGCTTCAGTGGTTTTGGGGCTTACTTCATGAGAAAAATGAAAGCTTCTGCTATCTAAAGGTATTGTTTGTTACCGAACAACTACGAGGCGTTCTAACCAACTTTAGCTTACCTCTTCAGGTGTCCCAACATGTTTAACGGGCGCAGTATTCTTTATTAAGTTGAAAGTATATTCCTTAGCCTCAGGCCTGCTTTCCTGCCATAACTGATGAAATGCGTTAACCATACTCAAAGAAAAAAAAAATGGACGGTTTACCTCAGTATCGATCTATTGAACAAGGTCCGTCAGAAAGCTATAAGCTAAACCGAAACGTCAGAGTGTCGAACTCACCACACCGGCTCGAACTGCGTTAACTCGAATCGGTGCAAGATCGACAGCTAAACCCCGACAAAGCGTTTCCACGACGCCGACTGCGCAGGTGGCGAGCGACAGTGACCGTGCAGGTTTAGTAACTGTACTGGCTGGAACAAGGACATTTTAGTGAATATGAAGCCAGTGTTTGAATAATGAAACCTCACAGCTAGTGAGAATGAGTGATCCACCTGGCCTGAACTTGGCATTCTTTGCAACAATAACCGGCCCCCAAAAACGTACATCAAAAAAGGCTGCGGGTCAAAAGGTCACTTCAAAGATCATACATAATTTAATGAATCTTTCTATTCACTTTTGGCATCCTTTAGTTCAACCTCTGGAAAGAGACATGTGATTTTGTCTCCGCTGGTCCATACAATGTGATCCATCTCACCAACCTCATTGAGCAAGGCTATAATAGCGGCTTCATCTTTGCCATCTGCGGGACGTCCTATAGCCTTTCCTGGACCTAGCTTGGCCTCTGAAAGTCTCGCAACAGCCTGGTCCACTTTATGTGGACTCGAGGAGGAAATAATGACCAGCTCGGCTTTCTCTCTGAGGCATTCTTCAGCGACAGCGTATCCCATACCGGAGCTACCGCCGAAAAGGAGAATTCTTTTGTTTGAAAGATTGACCATTTCAACAGGTGCTTTTCAAGATGCCGGCTCTCGCGAGATTATGGGTTTCAAAAAAAAAAAGCATCGCGCTCTTTTTATCCTAAGAGGTCTCTGAATGACGACACCCAACGGTTAACGTTCCCCAGAGAAGCCGTGGTACAACGGACTGGAAAATTATCCGCGGAATAAAGCGAGTGGCCTTCGGCGACAGAATGGGCAATACATAGATTGATCTTCGCGCCGATATCGATCACGGGAATGAAGACTTGAGAGAGAGTTCGGAATACCCTAGAGAACTCTAAGATACTAGGCTTTAGAGACCTCAGGCCTTCAGAGGTTCATCGTCGCAGCGTGGTGTCGAACATAAACGTTCTTTAAAACCCTTGCAACATCCAGGTCATTCTCATTAATCCCTGCTATAGCCATAGGTGGCATGCTTGAGCCCGATGTCATTGTTTTATTACATAACGGAGATTTGATTATCAAAGCTTGTCTGTAGTTCTTATAACTTGCAAGTTCAGACTCCTGCGGCCTGCCATGTTTCCCAAGTCACTTCCCGTCGAAATTTGGGATCAAGTAGTATATGGGATCGATTCAGGACGCGATTTACTCTCCTTAGCATTGGTCTCTCGCCCTCTCGGTTCAATAATTTTACCTCACCATCTCCCGTTCTGCCACATCCGCGGCTGGGACATACGCAGACAATATGTTTGGGAATATCTAGTTGCTCATCCTCCCTGCGCGCGAGCCGTTCGTCGCCTGTGTAAGTTAATTAGACTCTTCCCTAGTGGTCGGTAACGAAGAGGTGACGCGCTTGTACTACGCGTATAGGGCGTGATATTGGCGCTTAAAGCGCCAGATTCTAACAGCCTGGACCTTATTGTCGAAGACTTTTTCCAGCATCCTAAACTACCTCCTGTATTGACGCAGCAGATCCAAGACCGTTCTGCGCATATTGACCCTTCCATTGTAGCAGCGTTGGTCAAGGCGCTTTCGTACATGACCACTATAAGTATATTCACGTGGAAATTTACAAACTCCGAGAAGTTGTCTGATGTGACTAACATCATTCATGCATTGTTGAACGGGCCCATTTGTTTACGTGCCCTGTCATTATATTGGCAGTTCGGATTTGGTGATAATCCAAACTTCCTTCCCGTTTGCATCTCCATCTGCTTCAAGTACGGAAGCTGGACAAAGCTCCGACGATTGTCCTTACATCTTCTTAACCATATGTCTGATGTGGTGGAAAGGGAAACAATCGTAGCCGATTTTTTTCAACGACAACCAAATCTCGAAAGCCTGGTGTCGACTGCTGACCTCTCATCGCCTCGTTTATCCGTCTCCTCTTTGCAGATGCTACGTTCCGTTTGGTTCGACGTTCCCTACACTACAGGCGGGTCCTTCCTTTCAGAGGACGTCTTATCCAATATAGTGCACTACAAAACAAACGCCCGCTACTTCAATCGCGTAGTCAAAATGTATCTCACCTCTTCCTATGAATATAGCACTACTGATCGGACGGACTTTGTGAGAAACGCACCGAAACTACGAAAAATAAATCTTCTTGGGCCATTATCTCCAATGGACATAGTAAGCCTTTGAATCCCATTTATATATTCCACGATTTTTTATCTTGCCAAAATTAGAAACGCTGGGTGGCGGCTTTGGCTACATCCTCTAGAGTCGCGCATGTTTACCTGTCTGCAACCTTTCATTCAGAGGAAGCCGAGAAGATAATAAAGCAATTTTCTCGGATCAAGACCCTTCAATATATGCAACTATATATTTGGAATCGATGTGAACCTCATCTGCCTCGTGTTTATGAAGAAATCAGAAGGGACTCGTCTGGCAAGCTCATTAGACATCATGATGTCCCGTATTCTAAATCCGAGATCGGCCCATCTCCGTCCGAATGGGAAGATTTTTTTTGCGGAATTATAATATTTATTTAACCTCGTTGTCTTGTTGATTATGTTCAAAATCTGTGAATTCCACATTCTCAAAATAGCCGATGGGCTCACACCCCGGGCCCAATTTGAGAACAGAGTTCAGAAGGAGTCGAGATTGCCAATCGTGTCCATCCGCTGCTCAGCGATACCGTTTCCCAATAATTATCGGAGCGTCCTTATTTGATTGCGGAAATTACAGAACTCGCTACATTATCCGGAGTCATGCGAGGACGGTTACGATGGTTTTTTTTCATTCTATGTTTATAAAGTTGGAGGAGAGTCATACATAGAGTTACGCCACTGTATTTGGTTTCTCAAGAGTAAGTTTCACTATCTCTGGCTTTTTTATTGGGGCCCCTCCTCTGCTCACAACACCTTCACCCTCTGAGCTGAGCTCTACATGGATGCAGTGCTCAAAATACTCCATCAATAAAACGGCACCGAGCTCACGCCGCCTTGTCAATAATCAGCCGGCAGGCGGGCCGATCAGCGATCTGGGTTTGTGCTCCGGAGGATACCAGCTGATCTGGAAGGCTCTTTCCCTTTCCGGATCGGCTAATGTGCTCTGGAGCAAACCCAGATTGAGCGTCTTGCATGACCATGACACTCCACCCTTTCCCTGTAAGTTTGCATGAGCCTTGTAAAGCCTTGCGAGGTCAGTCCATGCATTAGATATCCCTCTAACCTCAGAATATGTATCACAATGTTGTCACAAACTATCCATGATTCCTGCCTAACCCCTTGACGTGCCGGCAATTCCTAGCCTTTACTTATGAAGACTTCATGAGGTGTTCCTGTCGTAAACCTCATTAGCTGTTTACAACGTTTTGGTAAGCCTTTTACACACTCCAAAGTAGTACCTACCAATTATGATCATGTTGTTAGTATTCTCTGGGAGGTGGGAACTTGACCGTCACTGCTCCTAACCGCAGAATAATAATAATAACTCAGTAGCAATTCATTCATGTGATTTGAGGTGATTTACCCCTGGATTCTTTTCGAACGCTCGCTAATTCAAATAATATCCTTATCCGAATTTAGCTGTTAATAGTAGCTTGCGACATAAATAAGTGCTGCGTATGCGCATGCTATTATTATCCATCAAATGACGGTGATTGTCACTGTATGGTTATTAACTTATAGTTTGAGATTTCCAACACCCCCACAACATCATCTAATTGCCTCCAGCTCTCTGTGTATAATGGATCGGCTCAAACTTGGCCTTTTATACTTGTTCTATTTGGTCTGCGTCTCACGAGTCGTACTAGCTCAACTAGCAGATACACCACCTCAGTGTGCTTTATCATGTATTATTCCCCAAAACTATCGTATGTCAATTGTTTTTGTTTCTGCCCGCTCCATCTTTATTTAGTCTTGACTAATATAATAATAGCCAACTGTAACTCCGATTCTTCAACGACCGCCTGTCTTTGCACCAATACAACTCTACCACTCGTTCAGTCATGTATCAAACAAAATTGCACGTCTAATCCAACACAACTACAAGAAGGAATCAGTTTCATAACAAATGAATGCAACAGTGAGTATCTCCTCTTTTCACGCTATATCAATTGCATTCCAGTTCTGGACAGAGTCCAACAACAACCCAAACTGTATTGAGTGCCGGCCAAGCGACCGATGCCTCTTTCGGAAATACCAATAATTCCCTATCCGACATTCGCCTATCCAGGATAGATCTTCCTCTCTTACTATTTGGACAAGTATTACTATGCCTTTCAACTTATATTTTTTAGTGAGACGATTGTCTCTTCTTTCATTTCGGACTTTTCATAAGCAGACTTTATAACGTGCATTTGAACGACAAAACGGAACCTTTTATTCCTCGCCGACAACATAAACAAACAGACACAGTTTATGGTACATGTTACATTGTTACGAGGCGGAGAACAACTTGAAGGCTGTGTTTCAATTACAACACGTTAATGTTGCTGCAAGCAATGCCAATCTAATCCAAAGTAAAGACACTGGCAGATTAGCGAAATGGGGTGGCCCTTCAATCGAATTAAAAAATAATGACTGACAGTAGGGAAGTCGTTATTAGAGCAGCAGAGAGCATTGGTACTGCAACTGCCGCCGACGACCCTAGTGAAAGGAAGAAGCACTCACAGTCTACAGATACACCTACAGCTAATTTCAAAATAGAAATAACACGTTTGAAGGACACGAGGCGTGTTCTCAAGCTCTTTAAGCGATATTATTTCGATAAGAACTCCCGCGAAACGACGTGTTTCCACAGGGGTATAGTAGACCTGAACGCGTACGAAAATATAAATGATAAGCTGAGCGGAAACAATTATTGAGAAACTGCAACTGCAACACACTAGCCACAAAAGAGTAAATCCATGCTAAACAGGTAAACAGGGTTAGTACAAAACAAGAAAAGGAAAAGGTAGACAATGACGCGTGACGCGTGGCGTCGAATACGGGAAATCTCCGAACTTGAGACGGGAAGCGAGACAACGAAGGTATGTATATACCTGGCCTGGGATTGATTGACTGATGGCAGCGGAAAGCCTGCAACATCGCTTGCCGTCAAAATTGTCCTTAGCAAGCCGATCAGCGCCACGTAGTCGGTACAGATCTGATTGATATATATCTCATCCATAGGTGGAATAACAGCAAGTTATATAATTTATGTAATGGAAAAAAAGTCTTCTGTTATTGCCCTTGCTTACAGTGACCGCGGGAAAGAAACACAGGTCAAAAGGATCTTTGAAGAGCAAGTTTTTTGAACAAGCTACCCGTATAAGTTACTCAACCCCAAACTCCCCTTTCTTTTTCGTTGAATTGTCCGTCTATCTTTCCAGCTAAACTGGCTAGCCTCTTACAATTCCCACCGTTACTTCTGCATCTCCACCCAAAACTCCGATACATCGCTCCCATGCCCATCTTGTCAGTTTCAAAACGGACTCATCGTCCAGATCTTGTGAAATATGAAGTTCGAGCGTAACGATTAGCGTCGGTAAGGAGCGCGAGGAAGTAGATTCAGTAGACGTGACAGAAGGTGTGAGCTGCCAAATATGTGGAGGCGGAAGGTGGAGAATTTGGGGATGTCTCTCAAACTAATTTAGATCGTAATCGGAGAAAGTGGAATTGCAATGGTGATAAATTGGCGATGAGAAAAAAACATAATTAAAAGAACAAACCTCTCGCATAACACGCAAGAATGCCTCCATCCTCCCATCACCTCGCATAATGCCTTTCGGTTTAATTCTACTCCTCTCAGGCGCAGTTTGCAATAGTATTTTACCAAGAGCGACTACGGCTGGGTATGATGCCCAAAACGTAATGACGGCCATAACAAATGCCAACAGTAAATCGGCTTGCCGGTGATAAGATCTATGTATGTTATTCCAAGGAGAGAGAGAGAGAGAAATCTCTGCATAAGCAAATGTATCTAAGAAGAAGAAGAAAAACCGTACGTACGCATTACCCAAGCTCCAAACACCGAGAATACATAATCCCATGGTAAAAGGGAGTACGGTATATGGATTGGAGGACGCTTTCCCCAAGGGAGTATTAGGCTCGGAAGTTAAGATATGTTGATCGGGTTCGAATAATGACGTTAGACTAGGGAGTCTATTCGAAGTTGCTAAAACGAATAATTTCAAAAAATAGAATCCAAAAAACAATCGAGTTGATAAGTTACGCCATACCACCTACTATATTCGAATTATTGTCAAATTTGACGCTGCTGGCTAGTAAAGTGCTTAACGCGGCAAAAATGAGAAAAACGGGAAACTCGATTCTTGGTCGAATGTTGAGAAAAAAAAAGGAAGTAGCTTAGAAAGGATAGACACGTACCCATATTCGCCGTCATGCTCGTCTCCGCGATGATGATGATGTCCATGACCTTGGTCATGTGTCAAAAGAGCATGTTCAACAGCTTCTTTGCAAACATAAACGGATGCAAATATCAAATAAATGCTCTGCGCAAACATCGCCAAGGTCTCTATCCGTGCGTTTCTATTGATCACGGGGGGGGGAACAAAATTGTGTTATTTTGTTAACAACGATAATTATGTACTAGAAATTTTTTTTTGTTTCTTACCCGTACGAAGGACTAGAAGCGAGCCACTGCGGAAGAACTTTGGCTAAGGCTATACCGAACGAGTCGAACACAATCCAGTAGCCTAAACCGGTGCACGATAGCGAACCAACTTCTTGCCCACGTATCCATAAAAACGCGCCTAACAGGAATTGGACTAGTGCACTTGCTGAAGCTGATGATATCAACGAAGCGGGTGAATCATGACGTTGGGGGGGTATAATAGCAGGAATCGACTCGGTTACTGGCTGAGGAGACGGTGTTCGAGTCCAAGGAGCGCTTGAAGTGGGAGTGGTAAGAACGGTGGATATTGGTACAGGGGTAGGGGCTCCAGAAGTAAATGAAGCATCCTGCGGTTCAGGCTCCATGAACGAGAAAAAGTTGTGAGATAAGGAATGTTTATGATGATGACCTCGTCGAGGGACTCGAGTCCGACTCGGTGCTCCAAGCGATGAATTGTCATCTCCGGTATCATGACCGTTTTCAACTGCCTTCCTCCCACCGAAAGTGAAGGTGGAACTTAGCTCTCTTCCTTCTTGAAACGGAGCGTCACTATTCCTGCTTTTCAATAGAGTTTCAGGAGCGAGAGTAGTATGATCGTCCTCTTGAATTCCATCTTCAGCAATTGAGGGCGGTCCTGCACCTGGTCTAGGGAAAAAGACTGATAAATTTCTGGAATGGATTCGGGAATGCCTTTTTGGAGGGAGTGGAGCTGGTCGATGAGCTATGGGTGGTTGTGGCGCAGCATTAGCACTTGTATTTCCGTTTCCATTCCCATTGAACGAGTCGTTATCATCTGGAAGGGAAGGCAAAGGGAATGAGGCCGAGAGCGGTGACGGCCCTGGGCCCGGGGTATAAAACGAGGAGGTCGAGGGTGCTCGTGTATGACTACGGTGAGGATAATGATTGGGAGCAGTCGCCGAACCGAAACTGGTTCGATGATACGTCGGGGAGGAAAGAGGAGACTGAGGAGGTGGTTGAGACGGGGTTGAAAGAACGCGTTGACGAGATGGAGACAATGGAAAAGGAATGCCATTTAATGGTGGTGGGTCGGGAGCCGAAGTCGTCAATTTGCGTGGTGAATGTACCGAATGTTGACTCGGACTTTGAGCTTGAGTTTGAGTGTTTTGAAGATCATCGCCGTTTTGGTTATAGTGCGTGGCGGTGGGCTCTGTGATCGCGACAACGAGAGATTGACCTTCGTCATCCCGGCTTGACTTGCGTCGATGCAGTGAACTAACGCTGCTCATAGCTCAGCATGAAAACTTGAATTTGGAAGTGAAGATAAAGGAGCGAAACTGCCGAGGACAAGACGCGGTCTGTGCTCAAAGGGCGGAGTCTGAAACTCCTTATCTATCTCGGCGAGTAACATAATAGAATACACTACATACACCCTCCAAATCCTACACTATCTTCACTTATTCAACACTTGTGCCTTCAAGCTTTCAAACACAAAAACGCAAGCCCCCTCCTCGCCTTGGCAGTCTCCTCCTCAAGAGCCCTCGCATCACTCGCCGTCCAACCACAGCCTTCTTTAGAAATATCCTCAGGCTTTTTTCCTGCCCGAATATCATTCTCAAATTTAGTTTTGCGCTGGCTTAGACTAGCCATAATGCGTGGGTCAGAGTGTCCACTGAATATGATAAGCGCTGTGCGTGGCGGAAGAGCGTGGTGTAGCGCTTTTAATCGCGCGTCGAGAGACGAGAGTGTTTGGTTCATGTCGACAGCGGGTAGTAGTTGTGTTTGCTGTTCGGCTTGCTGTTGCTGTTGCTGTGATTTAGAAGACCCTGGAAGAGAAAAATTTCGCGTAAATCAGTAAATCCCCCTGAAATAAGCTGATAGAGTTACGTACATCCAAGAGCCTCCGACAACTCCATAAACCGACCAAACACAAACTGACACTGCCCAAGACATTCAGTCACCCCATTCAGCACATCTTGATCTGATTTACACGCGATAGCAATCGTAGCTTTTGCACCGTGCCATGTAGACGGATTTCCATAGTCTACTACACCAGTTTTGACACCACCCGGAACACGTGTAGTAGCACGCGCAAGTCGTTCAAGAATCGACTCTTGATCTGTTTTAAACTCGCCAAAAGTAGGTCCTGAGAAAACAAAACAAAACAAACAGAACATTAGCCCTCTATTCAGATCCGGCTTCAACAGCATACCATTAATCAACTTCTTTTTCACCAACTCTAAACACGCTCTCGCATCCTCTTCAGGGTCATGCCCGCCCTCTCCGTGATTCTGAATCTCCTTATTACACCACTTCTTCGTCAACCACGCCAACCCCGGTTTTAACGGCCGCCCTCTAGGATGATGATACAACAACGCCGTATCAATGCACCGCGGATGAGCAAGTTTAAGCGCTTTCAAATCTTGCTCTAACGAATGACCCATGAGAATAGTACGCGATGTGAACATTCGGAGTAGACGTGCTTGAATCAGCGGGAGGGTTGTCGTGACTGTTAAGAGGTGTTCGGCGGTTATACCTGAGAAGCTGGACCAACCCAGCCATAACTCTCAAGTCAAAAAGTCAAAAATAAGAAAGGAAAGAGAGAGGACACACCGAGTGAGATAGTCAAGGATAGGTTTGACAGGCTTGACGAGCTCATCGAGCACAACCTTTTCGGTATAATAATCTATGACACAGACTCTTGTAAGCTCCTTCCCATCTTCCGTCTGACACTGTAAAAATAATGAAGCAAGAAGGACATTAAGACGCCCCCCCCCCTATCAGGCACGTACCATCTCACAATCAAGCGCAAACACCTTCGGCAACTCCTCTTTCCCTTCCTCTTCCTCTCCTTCTCGCACCTCCGGACTCTCCACCCACCCGGCCTCAACCCGAACCTGAGCCTCCACCCCAACATCAGCCATATAACTCGGAATCGGATACTCCTGCAAACACATCTCCTCTGCACTCAACACCAAACACGACGGATCCTCCTTCCTCTTCTGGCTCTGACCGGCTTTACGCTCTTCCTCAAGTCGCGAGAGAATCCTCCGTTTCTTTTCTTCAGCGCTGACGGGACCCATGAAGAATGAGCCGAGGACGCTGTGCATTTTTGTGGGTTCGCCTGGTGCCCGAGTGGGCAGTGCGTGCATAAATGTTTGGGAGATGAAAGAAATTGGGCATTGGGAAGAAGAAGAAGAAAAGGATGGGGTTGGTGATGTGAATAACGACGGATGGGAAGGGCCAGCGTTTGGAATGGCGATTGGGATGTGAGGATTGATGGTTGGATTTGTTGGAAGGGGAGGGAGATTAAGAAGTGAATTGGTTAAACCGGGTATTTGAAGTGCTACGACTTTGTGAATTGAGGTGCGGTTCTGGGAAGATGGGATACTGAGATTAAATGCGGTAGCGGTATAGACATGAACAAGCATTCACCTCGACTTGCAACCACGCTTGAGCAGGTCCGTCACCAGCTAAATGAATAACGAGTTCCCGCAAATCCTAAATAAATAAAAATAGACACTTTAAATTGATTTTAAACTAGAAAGGGGACCATTGGAGTGAGAAGTACCGAAATGCTTATAGGTTCTTTTTTAGCAGTGATACCCTTGATGGAGTAATTAAACCGAGGTGGGTTATTCTACAAACAACGTAAACTCGCCAGGTGCAAGGTAAGCCACGTCTATTTGACATACCGACATCTTTAAGTCCAAATTCCTAACCTTCTTCATCTTCCTCTTCTCCACTTTCGTCCAACCATCGGCCCCATTTGCACTCCCGTCTGCAACAAAGGAACTAAATGGTGCAATAACTTTTGTAGGAGACATATCGTCGACGATGATCTCTTCTGACGCAGTTGCAGCTGCAGATTGCTGATTATGGTTTGTATCAAGGTTAGAAATCGGATTCGGATTGGGGTTCAAATGCTGATATCGATTCTGATACTGATACTGATGCTGATGCAACTCCAGAGTCGCCTTTTCCTTATCGACCTCTACGTTATCCAACCGTGGTTTCTTCGTTGCTTGCGGTGATGCACTCGTAGCTCGCTTCATAATCAACTTTTTGCTTTTTTTCAAGTGCTCAGCGTTTCCGTCACGACTGGATGTTGTTGTGTCGCCGCGTCGTTTTTTTTTCGAACGAGGCTTTGAGATTGAGCACAGCCTCCGACACACCAGTTTGAATACGGAAAAGATCGGGTGAGGGATATAAAAGAACGAGAGTGATTCCAGGTGGGGATCTTCTTACGTACGCGGCGAAAATCAGTCGGAGGATTCCGATTAGCCAGCGACTCGGCGCTTCAGCAATTTAGCTCCAGCATGCACATTTTACGCCAGCTTCAGATGATATACAGTGATATTTCAGAAGTTCACAGTTAACAATTAATGACACAATGATTTACATCCTTACTCATTTGAGACCGCAATTCAGAGTATTTTACTCTCCACATGAAAGAATTGGGGCAGCCATGTACCAAACAGTTTCTATTATCCAGAGTAGTATGGATCAGACAAAAAGTGACTTTACTTTCTGCAACCTATCTGAGCACCGATAAGGGGACTTTTCAGGAAGTAAATCCACAAGCCAAAGAAAACCAGACAAATCTCTTCAAACATAACATAAAGAATCTCCAGAATATTCTCATATTTTATCGTATCTATTACTAATGACCTATGCTAAACCTAAAGAAAGGCTCCCTTTTTCATTTGAATGAACCTCATCCCTGCATAAAAAAAAAGCAAGAAATTCGGTGACCTCAAAGTACTCAAGAAGAGAATATAAGACCCCTGACGACACAAGCCGATACTGTAATGGCACGGTCATCGTATCCTTCAACGTGCAAGCAGAGGATGAAGGACGGAGGCGACAAAAATTGGCTAACCAATGATGACCGCGGTGCGGCCATTTTAGTGGTTAAACTAAAAAGAACAGATACTACACTTGATCTAAGCCAAAAGGCCAGAGTGGTGAGGAAACAGAAACGCAGGAGATCCGGCTTATATACCGACCTGAAAAGACGCCCAACCGTGCACAGACTCGCTTCGCGTATTTGAAAAGCATCTTCGCTAACTGAGCGGAAAAGTCATCAAATTAACAGGCCTTTCGTGTTACCTACATATGTGGCAGCTCGGTATATATCAGTCAACACGTTCTATCTAATCCACTAGTGATCGTTCCCAGACCAAATTCTATGAAAAAAGATTATCCTGAATCGATTAGGCCCTAACAAGTGCTCGTCGGGCCGGGCGATAATCTATAAATTATTAGCCCCAATAGCGAAATTTCTCATACCCATCCCCATCCTTGACGATGACTTCCAACATCCCCATCTACACTTTGAACAATGGCGTCAAAATGCCAGGAATCGGTGCGTAGGCACAATCAATATTCCCTTCATGTTCATTTTGACAATTGAACCGAAAGGACTGGGTTGTTGGTCCGGGACGACTCCAGAGCAACAAACTGCTGGGCAAGCATGGATGGAAACAGCACTTGAAGTGCGTTCTTTGGCTCTCTACCTCTAGCCCCAAGTTCTAACACATTCTTTCCCCACCAACATGAAGAACGGATATCGACACTTGGACACCGCCTATGGCTATGGGACCGAGCATAGTGTGGGTAACGCCGTTCGAAAAGTCGGTACTCCACGTGAAGAAGTCTTTGTCACCACAAAACTTCCGTAAGTCACTCTACGATTTCAATTTTAGACCGAGGGAAAAGATCCCCAGACAAACGACATCAGTAATCATCATCATGGCCGTGTCGCTGAATCTCTGGAGCAAAGCTTGAAACGGGCCGGATTCGACTATTACGATTTGGTATGTAGCAGTCGTTTTCAAGTCGCGCATGCATACATATAGCACGAGAGCATTCCTGACATCCGTTCTAGTATCTTATTCACTGGCCTCAAGCATATAAGTACAAAGGAGGTACGTTCAAGTTTTTTTACTGCTTTTCTATACATAACGTCATCTTTTGATCGATTTTCCCAGAGGATGACACTGACCCTCGTCTCCCGGACGGTCACTATGAAGTCGCCGATCCCCCGGGCATCAAAGAGACATGGGCTCAGATGGAACAGGTCCTCGAGACTGGTAAAGCCCGAGCTATAGGTGTCTCCAACTTTTCAGTAAAGACGTAACGAACCATTATCTTATCATTATGAAGATCAATATCTTACATATCTGAAAGGCTATCTGAACTGCTCAAGCATTCCAAAATCGTTCCCGCGGTGAACCAGGTCGAGTGCGTCAATTTCAACCCCTCCGTCGCTTTTTTTCCTTGTGTGAATGTTGCTTATTTTAGGATGCACCCTCACCAAAACCAGAAAGAACTGAAAGAGTTTTGCGACAGTCACGGAATTCTTTTGACGGCTTATAGCCCTACAGGTATGTAACCCCCGCGCAATCTTCTTTGGGCTTATTCAATCGTGTGAAGGATACAGCCACGTCGCAAACGATCCCGTAGTCATCGAAGTAGCGAAGAAATATAACGTCGTCCCCACACAAGTCGTTCTCGCCTGGCATCTGGCAAGAGGAACGTCTGCCATCCCGAAATCAACAGGCGTCAAACATCAAATCGAAAACCTTACCGTAGGTCAACCTCTTAAATCACAAAAAGATACAAAAAAAGACCGATTCAACTTATTAGCTTCCTACTCTTGAACAAGAAGATATTGATAAACTCAGTTCTTTGCACAAGAACATTCACTACTGCGATTATGGTGAACCGCGAGACAGAGTGTTTGGTTGGACGTATGAACAGATGGGTTGGTAAAATATAGTAGTATGTTATGTGAGAAAACAAAATAGGAGAGTGAGTGCAGTCGATCGCAAACACGAGTCAAGGTTTCTCTTGGGTTGTTCCGCGGAGCCTACGGACATTCCCTTTCAATTTCTTTGATGTCGCGCTTAATGTTCGAAATAATTGTGAATCTTAGTTTCTTAGTTTCATAAAATTGAATAAAAACGAGAGATCATTCTCATATATATATAACTCTGAAAATGTTTTTTTTAAATAAAATCATCCAAACCAGATATCTCCTGCGACTTAATCTATCCTATTTCCCATGCTTTATGAAAAAATGGTAATGGTGTTGTTAATGTTCTGCTGTAAACTTTCAAAATTAGATTGCTGCTGATCTACGGCGCCCTATTCAAGAAAAGAGAAACATGAACGTGAACATCTAGCGTTCTCAAAAATAATCGACAACATACCTTGTTGAAATTCTTTGCGATGGTATTTTCAAGCATCTGGCAAGGATCGTCATTCATTCAGTATTCATATTACCAAACACACTATCTGACCTGGATGTTCTGCGAGAATAGCTCGAGGTCCTTCTTGGTGTCGGGAATAAGGTTAGGATGATTGGCAGCCACGCTCTCGAAAAGGTCTTTCTGTTGACCCAAATGGTTCATGGTGTCATTGAGGCTGAGCCAGATCGGATTGACTTGGAATTTCACGAAGTTGTCGCTATCCTGTTGGTTGAAGGGGCCAGTGCGCTGCATTGACATGATTTTCAGTTTCTTTTTTCACTTTTCTAAATTTTGAAGTTCCTTACACCCATGTCTACAATCGTCTGTCGGTGAAATTGTTTCAGTTACATGCACAGGAAATCTCTTTTTTTTTGCGGCTGAGAATCAAAAGGGTTGTTTTTTTTACCTCATTTACCTCCACTAGGAGGTCTTGAACATTCCGGACGAGTTGCTTAAACAAAATGAAACTTTGAGAATACACATGACAACCCGACCTGGTAATAACTCACTGGTATTTCTGATTCGCCAGCAGTTGGAAGACTGTTGAGATCATCGTTGAATTGCGACTAATTATACAGACAGAGGGTTGTTAAAAAGGGGTGAGAGAAGTTAATTTGTGATACAGAAGGAGCATAATGAAGGCTCAAGTGGGACTTACGATCGAGGACTTTACTTGATTAAAATCAAACGTTACATCCCTAGTTTTTGGGTGAATGACAACACCAGTGCTAATCAGACCAGCGGGAATTGCCAATACGGCAGTGGCAAAAGTTGTTGCGAGGAAGACAAAAGGAGCTTTGAAAGAGTACATCGTAATGTTTGAATGAACAAGGATAATTAAAAAGGGATTATAAAAAATAGAGGGGAAGTATGGTAGTAAGGTTTAGAAAGCTGATGACTAGCCTGAAATGTGTCGACCTTATATACGCAAAGACCCTGAAAGTTCGGCGTGAAGACCGTCTCCGAGAGTTCCGGTGAGTCATGTTCAATACATTCCAGTAACCAGAGGGAGTATTTTTTGTATCCGCACAGAATTTAAATGAGTCCCTACGAAAATCAGGAAAAACAACGATCATATTTTTTTAGAAGGAAGACTGATTTACTTACATGGCAGCAAGTCACAGTCCTGCGACAAAGCTATGTACATATACACATGGCCATATCCAGATGCGGTCCGAGAGGGGGAGGGAAACACCCGACAGTAAGTTGATGCGCGGAGCCCTAGGAGTCTTTGTTGCCAGAGTCCAGACCACCCTTGCTCCCACTTTAAAATTCCCACCCTATAAAGGAATCTGCATCTTGGAAATATTCACGTCCAACTTCTACGTCACTCTCCTTTTCTAACATGGACTCGAGACTTTTTTAGTACCTGGTCACCTCAACTGTTTCAATATTATGAAGACAACGTATCAGCACTAGAGAAGCATGAAACCTTGGAGCGTCCTTTCTCAGGGTGACCATTCATGGCTTCCACGCTGAACTTGGGACCTCGCGCAGTCACCAAACGGCGCAGAAACCTTCAAAACTTGTCGTTTGGCCTCTCCGCAATTGTGCCTTTGGGTCAGTTTGACTACAGGAAAGGGGGTAAGTTGCGTTTGGTGGAGGTCGGCGTTGAGTTAGAAGTCGCTCCTGGAGATGTTGTCTTGTTACCCTCCGCCTCTATCACCTACTATGATACCGACATAGGTCCGGAGGAGACTCGGTCTTTGTTAACGTTTCGCACGGATAAACAGACATTTATGTGAGTCCACGATGAACGTAAACCGGTTAAGTAGCTTGACAACTGATCAAAAACAGGGGTAATATTGAGGCTACCAGCGGAAACAGCACTGGGGAGAGTGGATGGGACCTGTATCTGTCGGTTAAGGAGACTGAGAAATACTCCGTCCCGTAACTGCATTTCACAATTTATAACATACAATATTCTTTGTCTAACGTGAAACCCCCCCTTCGGCAATTCCACCTAAGTTCCTGTTCGCATTTTCGCTTATATTTCATGTGGACTGATGGATAATATAATATTTGATAAATAATTAATTCGTACCTTATGCGGGCATACATAAATAATTTAATTCGATCAAAAAAATTAACAACAAATTAGCGAGTGGAGTTTTTGATCAAACTGCGCTGCTGCTTTCGCACTGAACTCCACCCCGAACTCCGAGAACGAATTCACCAACGTGAAATCCCCTATTCCCTCGGTTTTACGCCAAAGACTGCAAAGCGTCAATAGCAGCGGTGAAGGTTCTCGTTAAGTCTAAATTAAACCGGCGCAGCTCTGGCGTTTGTAACGCATTCTTTAGGGGCAGAGGCATGAATGCAAGAATTTAGCGTTCCTTAGAAGTAACCAAAAACATACCTCATTAAAATTCGCGTTGACGGCCGTCGATAAATCCTGTAAATCAACATCATCATTAAGGATTATTATTAGCAAGTTAAACTATCCCACCGTAAGGCCTACTGTTGTAGCCTGAAAGGATTGGTCGAAGTTGGTCGAAAAGTTTGAGATGTTTAAAAAGATAGTATTTCCGAAGGTATTACTCAGAGCTATGATGGTGTTTGCTTGTTGATTGAGCGCGGTGCCGGTGACGTTGATGCTGGCGAAGACCGGTACGAGAAAGTCATTAATGAGTGTTTGAGTATCAGTCTGGTCGCCGGTGAGATTAAATGACTTTGTTGATATTAATTATCAGTTTCTTCTTCCTAATAAAACCCAAGTTATCTTACGTTCGCGACCCCAACCAGCTACATGTTTCAATTACATAAAAAAACATTTTTCTGGATGAGAATAAGGGATGTTTCTTACTTCGCCCAGTTTACTTGAGAAGTCTGAGAAATCATCGAAAAATGCCTGAAACACAATCAAATTTGAGACAACATACAGCAACCTAAATTGGTAGATAATTTACTTGTACCGCCGATTGATTAGTTGTTGGAGAAAGATTTTGAATGTCTAAGGTGACAAGTTGCTTGTCCGGACGGAGGGTAAGAGGGGGGAAAAAGAATGTGTAGGTAGGCATAGGCGAGACTTACGGCAGATACACCCAATTGAGCCAAACCGCTACGTAGGTCCGGAACGGCGTTCGAATCGGTGGTGAGCTGGGGGTCTCGCCGAATGGGAACATAAATGGGAGTTGCGAAAACAACGGTGACGAAAG
Source organism: Dictyophora rubrovolvata (assembly GCA_029959195.1). Taxonomy (NCBI): domain Eukaryota; kingdom Fungi; phylum Basidiomycota; class Agaricomycetes; order Phallales; family Phallaceae; genus Dictyophora; species Dictyophora rubrovolvata. The sequence goes on along the minus strand of CP114122.1, from coordinate 1,029,289 downwards.
TCGTTGCGAGGAAGACAGCTTGAAGAGGAACTTTGAAAGAATACATCTGAATCGTGATAACAGGAATAATTGAAGGGAGAAGAGCTGACAGGAAAAATTAAAGGAAAAATAGTTGAGAAGTATGGGTCCGAAATGTTGCGATCTTTATGCGCAAATCTGAAATTGTTTGACCAGGTTTGACCGTATCACCTCGTATCACCCAGGGGCGGTGTGGTTTGTCTTGTCATGATGTCAGGGTATGATGGCACAGGAGGGCACAGGAGGACCCCTGATAATCCGCATTGAGGCCGTGGCCAAAGATCATCAAAATTTGGTCTTGCGGCCCGCTCAAAAAATGACGTTTTGGGTCTTTTTGGCCCGAAATTCCCTCGGCATTGACGCATTTTCCAGTACATGCGCATCTACTGCCGTAGATACCGGTCTTCACTGGCCGTCGTCATATCCCAGTAGATTGGTCTGTGATGGTCTGCAATGTACACCGTCATCCAATGAGCAAGGAACGGTCATGTTCCCCGCCATTGTTTATTTTTAAAATTTAGTACGCATTGCTGAGTATTAGTACAAAGCACATTGCACATGTTAAAGGGTTGATGATGCGCCGGGAGGGTGTTTGAGGGAGAGCCGCCACCTGGATGTCGGTTTGGTGGACTGTAGGAGCCTCAACACTGATTTGGGTCGATAACGTGACTCCGGGAGGTGCAGGGGGAATTCCCTGTTTAATGATGGTTTTTAATGCACTAATGTTTTTAATAAATCAAATAGTTTTCAGCATAGATACAGACTATACGCAGTATAATTCACACTTACCCGGTTGGATCTTGACCCTCGGTGAGAATAACTTGTTGAAGGTCTTCTACTGCCCTTTCTCTACTATTTTAGAAGTGGCAGCAGTGCCTGAAGGTGGTGCACTGGGTTGGCTTCAAGTGGAACAAGGTTGACGAGGCATGGTTGTTGTGGAAAGCTGTTTTCACTGTTTTTCATACTTCGCTGGAACACAATATTTTTTTCTTAAGTCCGGACAACCCGAGCCTGAGGATGTGGACTAAAATTGGATTGTATTTATTATTAATTTACATTTAAAATCATTATTTATCATTGACTTCCAATAATGGCCATCACTGGCCATCACTGGACACTGGGTCCGTCAGTAGATATTAATGCACTCCATTTTCGAACTAGAGGCCCGCTTTTTTGCCCTGGCCTCATAAAATTGAAAAACTGACAGTTTCGGCTTGAAATTTGGACCTGGCTTGAGATCGAGGAGTGCACCAAGAGCTTTTTTTGAGCTGGGAAGCTCGGGGAAGGCAGTAGCTCTGCTCCTAGTGAACGTCCCTATAGCCGGCACCAGGCACCACCAGGCACCAGCTACCTGGCTACTAATAGCCATCGGCTATGTCATGTACTACCTAAATTTAATAGTGACCGGTAGTCACCGATGTCTAATAATAAATTTTATTAGAATGGCTTTGTCAGGGTACGCTAGCATCGTCCCCTTATTTTTCTATATTTATCTTCGGTTCTGGTCTATTTTATTTATTTCCATATTTCTCGTATTCTATCCCATCTCTTGCATTTCCCTCTCCTTCTGTATTCCCATTTTTCCTCCAACAGGCGCTGAGCGCCCATTCTCATCAGAGCCATGGCCTAGGCCCCGGCTAAAAGTCTGGGACCGGCGCGTATCCACGCCCAGTCCATGAACCAAAGGCCGCGTGTGGCCTTCGCCGTTTTTCATAGTATATAGTTAGTAGCCCTAGAGGAGGGATCCCTAAGTTTGTTCTCTTAGGATCCCCTCCCTCTAGGTGAGTTAGTATTATTCCTAGAATATATCTTGCTTAGGATCCCCTCCCTCTAGTCTGAGAGAGTAGCCCTGACAGGCTTGTTGAAACCAGTGGCTATCATTAGATTTTAATGGAGTCTTATCCTGCAATTCCACAGAAAGTCTGCATATAAGTAACTATCCCTATCTTGTTTTCCAACCCTAATTTTGATTATGTTGTAGATGCTTTCCGAACCCTCTACACTAAAATTTCTGTGGTTGGTGAGGGTGTTGTACATACTTAATACACCTTTGCTTATGATGGGTAGTTTTAATGTGTTTTTGGTACATAAATTATTTTTTCATCCATTGCCAATAACACTTGACATGGTTCCGGAGTCATGTTCATGTCTGCCATTGGCTCCAGAGTGAAGCATTCAAGTCAGCAAGATCTCAAAACTAGATCCAGTACTACTAGTAGCACAGGATTCCAGTCGATTCGTCTCATTCAGCTAAATGGGCTGGTAAGACTGGTGCAGGGAAACTCATAAATAGTAATAGCAAAAATAATGTCAGAATAAATCATTGTCATGCATTTTAGTCTCCATTTGTTCAGCTGTGCTGTGCTGTTCAACAAATAAAAATAAACTAAAGTATATTATCAGCATTAAAGACTTTGAGTACAAGAGCTAAAAATAAAGGCCGACTTAGCATGTATAACAGCAAGGCGCATTCGCAGAGTTCAGTGGGAAATCATTGGTGATCCAGAGGGTATCCATGCTGGTAGTGGTTGTGTAAGGGGAGGTAGTAGATAAGGATTGGAAGGACAAGTCCAGACATTAGGATGAAATGAAGGGCGTTACGGGAATGAAGCATAAGCGTGCTGTGTTGGGAAGGAAGGTCTGGGGATGGGGTGACGGATAAGGATCATGATTAGGGTGCTGCAGGAAAGGAGGATAAGCATTGGGAGAATGATTTGGGAATCCTTTATCATGTGTCAGATCATGACAGCTTTGCCTTGTCTCTAACAGAGAGACATAGAATATCACACGGAATGTATGTTCAATTCATTTCTTTCCTTTCCTATGTTTACATTCATTTTTACTAGCTACTCCTCAAAGTCATACCGACTGTGACTATAATCAAGCATCTTCTTCACATGCCAGCTCGTCCACCACATCTTCCAGCAAAATTACCCACTGAGAAATATGCCCAGTATGTGATCACGTGTATGAAGAGGGGACTTACTTTACTCACTTGAGAAATGACTGCAAATCTCCCTTTGTGGCCTCCTCTCCCTAATAGAATACTATGTTTACAACCTTTACTTATGAATGCTCAAAATATACTCGAGTTTAATTGTTGAATGGCACAACACGGCTAAATGAACGGGGGCTAAAATATGTGACAATGATTTATTCTGACATTATTTTTTTCTATTACTCTTTGAGCTTCCCTGCACCAGGCTCACCAGTCCATTTAGCCAAATGAGACGAATCGACTAGGAACCCTAGTAGCACCCAGTGGATGTCACTGGATTTGACTCGCCGTGCAAGACTGTACCAATAGTTCAAGGCCAAAGTGTAATGTGTGTCACTAGCGCCCATTATTGAATGCCAGTAGACAGTGGGACATTCACTAGAAGCCATCATACTCATGTAAGTGCTGACTTAATTAGCAGAGTGCTGCCAGACACCGGCATTCAGCAGCTGAGCAGGTAAGCACCATCGCTGTCACGACAGCTCGTCTAGCTCTCTAACCACCACAACAGGAACCCATTGCACTCACTAGATTCATTTCATCTCCTTTTGCATTCATTTTCTTTTCAATTCCTCCATTAAATCCCATCGCATTAGCTCTTAATACTCAAATATGATAGGTAGTGCACCAGTACCCAGCTTCATCACCCAGTGTTAAGTACCGATTCTCAGGTATCAGCGATGAATGTATAAATGTTAATAATCATATTTAATGATAATACAAACATCACCGTAATGTCATAGAGCGTGGTGTCACGCACCAAAATCTATATTTGGCAAAAATTAGGATAAATGTTCCGAAGATTCCCTAATCCCACGATATGTCCCTCGGAGCTTGAATTCACTTTTGCAACTACCCAAAACTCACGTCCAAACATTTTTTTTTATCCCAAAAAATGTTGATACAAAAGATATGTCCTCACTCCAGATTCGCTCTTCTCGTTCCCTGCCGTCCCTTCACGCTCCTTCTATCAATGACTCTGATTGTTTTCGTTTTGTCCCTTCTACTCCTGATATCAATCTCTGTGATTTGGACACTCAGTACTACATCTACTTCACATCCTATGCACACCTCAACCTCGATCCCTCCACCTTATTACCATTATACCCAAACCCCATTGTTATCGGTCGACATAAAGCTTTGGATCTGATCTCATATTCAGATGCGGGCAATAAGAAGGTTTCTTTTGGAACACGATTATGGTTAGAAGGATATGAAGAATGGTTCATTGTGGTGAATATGTACACAATTCACATAGGTCTACTGGACACAGTTACTAGGATATGGGCTACTGCTGAACATGGACATGCATTCTGGTACATTGCATTCGATGTCCCTTGTTCATGGATCTATTGTCAATATCAGCACATGCCAGAACCTGAATTTTTCCTTCCTTGCTATGATTCTGGTACTCTGCAATTTCCCATGACTCCTAAACCTCCTATCTCCACCTTTGATCCTCCTACCGAACCTTCATCACCTTCTTTTCGTCCTACGACTCCTATTTCTACTGTCCCCAAGCTACATTGACTTTGGAAATTCTGTTCGGCTATATTTAAGATATCTGGGATAACGCTATAGGAAGTACTTCATTTGAATAATACTAATTAAAACGAAAAACAAGGACTTTGTCAGGGCTACTCACTCAGACTAGAGGGAGGAGATCCTAAGCAAAATATATTCTAGGAATAATACTAACTCACCTAGAGGGAGGGGATCCTAAGAGAACAAACTTAGGGATCCCTCCTCTAGGACTACTAACTATATACTATGAAAAATGGTGAAGGCCACACGCGGCCTTCGGTTCGTGGACTGGGCACGGATATGTGCCGGTCTTGGACTTTTAGCTGGGGCCTAGGCCATGGCTCTGATGAGAACAGGCGCTCAGCACCCATTGAAGGGAGAATGGGAATATGGAAGGAGAGGGAAATGCAAGAGATGGGATAGAATACGAGAAATATGGAAATAAATAAAATAGACCAGAACTGAAGATAAATGTAGGAAAATAAGGGGACAACGCTAGCGTACCCTGACAGACTTCTTTATTTTTTTATTCCCCTCTTTTGTTGTCTTGTTTCTTTTCTTTCGGAGTCTAAATTAATTCCATCCTTTCTTATCCTTCTCTTCTATCATGAGCCTCGTGCAACCTCTTGACTATGAATCACTTGCCCCCACTTCCTTCCTTCCTTACCCCTTTTATCCTTTTACAGGGATAACTTTGGACGAACGATATGCCAACTTCGAATCAACAATATAGATTTATCGCATCTCTGGTACAAACATCGAGGTAGACAGAAGTACATTATGGCTGCATTCTCTAGTCCCCATTCAAGAATACCAGGTACCCTATGAGAAACTGGAATTCCCAGAGAATCCAAAAGTGAATGAAATAATCCATATCAACATACTCGCTCGTTCATATGAATTGGTTTGGGTTTGCCAGTTTTATCGTAGCAAACAATCTGTTTGGTGGTTCATATTCCATCAACCACTTCTTTATCATGATGAATTTCTTTTCATGGATGCTCCCACTAATGCAATCAACAATCATCCTGCCCCTGACTACTGTCCACTAGAGGTTGATACTTCCCAACCACTTTCCGAATACCTTGAGTGAAGACCTTTAGTTCTGTACGATTGGAGCTCTTTAACAAGAGTTCAACAATGAAATACACAGATACATATGGCAGTGGCGAATGCACATCGTTTCCGAGGTTAAAGGAAGGAGATGAAGATTGAAAATCTGAGGCTGTGAAGCACTTATCGATGGTGATGTCTATTTTGGGAAAATTAGTAAGGATGAATAAAATGACCTCCTATCCTCATCGTTTCCTTTCTTATTTGCTCCTTTTTCTTTCTTTTTGTACTTGTATTGATTCTAAATTCATTCTTTTGTGTTGCTCCTTTCTTTCTTTTGTTCACTCTTTATAATAGTATAGCCTCACTGACTCATATGCCCCTTTTTTTATTACTCGCTTTTCTCTTTGTTTCTTTTCCTTCTTTATTACAAATCCAGCTCACAATTACTAATTGTGTTACCACTCAAAGTCCAAAAACATTCTTATTGTTCCAAAACATATAAATACTGCATGTAAATACCTGTAACAGCAGCAATACCTACGTTGGTTTGACTCAAGTTTAAGTTTGTAGTTTTTGTTTAGTATTTTTTGGTTTTGCCTCTTGTCTATCTCTACACTCACGTCTTTACCTTTGGAAAACTCTGAGACCATACATTTTGGAGTATAAACTTGCAATCTGAGTTATTGCGATTATCGTACTTTGCCTCACAAGCAACCCTTGATTTGTTAACAGTAACCGTCTTTTGGTTGTTGTTGTTTGTTGTTGTTTCCATCACCTCCCCCCCTTTATTTCGCACTAAGCAGTACCTGGACTCACTGTCACGCCCTGTGTGACCCATAGTCCAAATCCGGATATGTCTGAACTCCGTACTCTATTCTGTCCCACTTCCTGAACTCCGTACTCCGCATTCTTGTCCGTACCCCGTATCACAGAATTTCCCTATGGGGAATTCTGTCCTGCGCACTTAGCAACAAGGTACTTAGATTATAATATCATCATCTTGGCTTGCACTAGTCAATTCCCACTTTCCCTTATTTGTCACTATCCCCATTTACATAGTTCCACTCCCTCCTGTATTTAAACCCCAGCTCCCTCAGCTGTGGATCCTCAGTCTGAATATAATCAGTTTAATCAGTTACTCTCTCATCTCCAGTCCGTCTTGTACTCTTAATCCATATTGCGTAGTTGGTCCGGACTTAACATTCAAGTCAACTCGTACTAATCGTTCACGTCATCTTCGACGGCGTGGACTTGTACTCCGTCATTGTATCACACGTTGTCGGACTTGTACATACTTGCGTACTTCCTCGTATTCCGAAATTGAGGGATATCGTAAGCTGGGCGAGTGGGCGCAACATATAAGTTGAAGCCAAGTCCCTCACCCCATACTTCAGTACTCTGCCTCCCATCTGACCCCGTGGTCCGGACTTCTTCGGAACTATCCGGAATAGCTTCGGGCCACCGTACGTAACAACTAGCGTGCTTTCAGTGCAGCCAAGCAGGGCATCTCCCGTCAGTCTGCAGAGCATCCTCAACAACAGCAGAGAAACCTTGCCTCGAACTCTATGAAGGCAAAGGCAAGAACACCCTCAAAGCAGCCAGCGGAAAGACAGTCTGCTTCAACTGGTCATCCTCATCCTCATGTCGCTACAGCCGGTGCTCCAGCGAGCACGTCTGCTCCATCTGCGGAGAAGCCTCGCATGGAGCACTTAAGTGTTCATCCACAGCAGGGAGACTCTAGACATGTGGTCACCCCCTGTCACACTCCGTGTGCCACACCTTCCTAATTTGGAAGTCCGATCCTGTCAGGGCTACTCTCTCAGACTAGAGGGAGGGGATCCTAAGCAAGATATATTCTAGGAATAATACTAACTCACCTTGAGGGAGGGGATCCTAAGAGAACAAACTTAGAGATCCCTCCTCTAGGGCTACTAACTATATACTATGAAAAAACGGCGAAGGCCACACGCGGCCTCCGGTTCATGGACTGGGCGCAGATATGTGCTGGTCCCGGACTTTTAGCCGGGGCCTAGGCCATGGCTCTGATGGGAACGGGTGCTCAGCGCCCGTTGGAGGGAAAGAAGGGAATACAGAAGGAAGGGGGAATGCAGGAAGTGGGATAAAATACAAGAAATAAGGAAATGAATAAGATAAACCAGAACCGAAGATAAATGAAGGAAAATAAGGGGACAACACTAGCATACCCTGACAGAACCCCCCTCCTTTAGACATCATTGACCATCATCTCATCAGGTCAGTGAGGGTGTCAGTGGCACAGGCGTCATTGAATGACACAGAGAGCTATGGAGCAGGACTCAGAAAATTCCACATCTTCTGCGACATCTTTTCCATCCTGGAAGAAGACAGGCTCCCAGCTACAGCAGCAGTACTGCACTCCTTTGCCTTGTGGGCAGCAGCCGACCCATCAATTGTAGCAGCAGAGGACACTCACCTCCTGGGCACAGTTGCAGTGTCCACAACAAGGAAGTACCTAGCAGCGATTAGGGCCTGGTACCTCATCCAGGGTTGGCCACCACCACTGTCAGCAGAAACGTCCACCCACATCAATTGGTCACTATGAGGACTGGAAGCCATCCAAGCAGGGACGCGCTTGCGCCCCCCTTGGCCACTGGTAACACTGCCAATGTTGAAGGCACTTGAGGAAGGACTGTCCTCATGCTCTCCCTTCGATGCATGCGTGTGGGCAGCAGCCTCCTGCATATTCTGGGGACTCATGAGGCTGGGAGAGGTCACAGTGAAATCCAGAAATGCCTTTGATGGTCACTTACATGCCAAGAGGCGAGACATCACACTGATCTGGGAAGGGGGCAGAATATGCTCTGTCAAACTGTCACTACCCTCAGCGAAGACTGCTAGACCAGGGCAGGTGCAAACAGTGGCACTGGTGCCGCAGCACACAGGTTGTCCAATCCAGGCACTGCTGAACCTCGCCAAGGCAGTCCCAGCAAGCCCCATGGACTCTTTATTCTCCTGGAGGGACACATGAGGTAACATCCACCCCTTGACAAAGAAAGCAGCCTTGCAGCAAGTCAATGGAGTTCTAGAGAGTGCGGGCTGGGCAGCTCCTTCAGTCACTCGTTCAGGATTGGGGGAGCCTCCCTCTTGCTTCAAAAAGGGGCCAGCCCGGAGATCGTCAGGCTGGCGGGCAGGTGGAGGTCACTGGCATACGAAACTTATATCCGGGCTTTCGAGCAAATCGCCCACAAGCACCTAGGCTTCATTGAGAGGGAAGGCCTGTCAGCAGATGTCAGTGGGGTGGTGGTTGGTGACCACAGGGGTGGTTGTGGGTGAGCGGTCACCTCCCTCCACGCACTGAACCCTTCAGGTTCCACCCCCTCTCACAGGGTCCCTGCTGCATCTCTGCCAGCGACAGAGTGTCCGACAAGACTGGACGGAAACAAAATGAAATTGTTAGAATCCGGCACACTAAGCGCCAGTATCATGCCCTATACACATAGTACAAGCGTGTCACCTCTCCCCTAGTCGTCATTACCGACCACTAGGGAAGAGGTGAGTAAACCATATCAATATAGTAACATAACGTACTTACACACCTGTAGACTAATTAACTTACAGGTAATCTAGTTGTTGTTACCAACCACTAGGGAAGAGACTAATTAACTTACAGAAACTACATCAAAAGGATTAAAACCAACACGTGCCATTCCATTCAGACTATAGAACTGTAAGACACCAAACCGCACAACTTGGAGGTTCTGGCCTAACCTCACTCTCAGACGGCCCCGGGCTACCCAATTTCTGGTACGCTCGGCCTGCAAAAAAAAACCCGGCATGAGTGCAAAAATTGACCTAAAAAGCCCGCAAAAACCACGGCATTGAGGGCTCCAGACCACCTTGGGAGGCCCGAAAATGACCACGGCCTCCATGCTGATTATCAGGGGTCCTGCCACAGGATGCCACGGACTTTACATATTATATCTAATCCGTGACCGGTGACCGATGTCCGTTAAACAAAAGCGTTGCCTACTTTAAAACTCCTCCCCCAAAAAAATACTCAAAAGCAATGACGGAAGGCAGCACAGCTGCTCGCAGAGGTCTGCAGTCAACTCCCTTTTAAGTAAACTCTTATCCTTCGTTATATAATGATCAATCACCTCGACTGTCTGCAATGGGTTAAGCGCATAATTTTTTATACTTATGAGTTGTCGCAGATTGACCAGATAAATAGGATGCCATTGGGAGCAATTCCGTTTAAAAACCCGAATTACAAGACATTGAAGGTATTCGCAGTGTACGCACGTATGTACAAATCCCACTGGAGATAAAATCCATTCTCTATTCCTTTATGGGACCAAAGGCTTAAAATTGTCAACAGCAATGGTCCAGGTTTTCATTATGTCTGAAGCAGCCTGGTGCAGCTCTGGTGACTCTCCTATCACAGTCTTTAAAGGAAAAAAGGCATGAATGCGAGTGTGTTTAGCGTTCTTCAGAAATAATTAAAAGCATACCCGATCCAAATTCGCGTTGACGGCCGTTACCAAATCCTGTAGATCATCATCATTAAGGATTACGCTTAGCAAGTTAAGCTATCTTACCTCAAGGGCTATTTCCGTAGCCTGAAAGGATTGCAGGAAGTTGGTCGGAAAGGTACCACTACTATTAAAGGGAGTTTCGCCGAAAGTACTATTCAGAAGTTTGATAATGCTCGCCTGTTGATTGAACGTGGCGCCGGTGTTGTTGGCGCCGACGAAGGTCGGTACGACAGAGTTAGTAATGAGAGTTTGAGAATCAATCTGGTTGGCGGTGAGATTAAATGACTTTGTTGATATTAATATCAGTTTCTTTTTCCTAATAAGCCCCAAGTTATCTTACGTCCAAGGCAGCAACCACCTATTTGTTTCAATTACACGAAACATCTTTTGGATGAGAATAGGGGACGTTTCTTACTTCAATCAAATTGTTTGAGAGGTTTGCGAAATGATTGAGGAATATCTGAAACACAATCCAATTTGAGACGACACACAGCAGCCTAAGTTGGTAAGTAATTTACTTGTGCCTCCGATTGAGTAGTGGTTGGAGATAGATTTTGAATATCTGAGATGAGAGTTTGCTTATCCGAGAGTAAAAGGGGGGAAAAGAATGTGAAGGTAGCAGAATAGTAGAGGCATAATAAGCGAGACTTACGGTAGATGCCTCCGCTGTATCAAAACTACCAGTTAGGACCGAAACGGCGTTCGAGTCTCGTCGAATGGGAACATTAATGGGTGTTGCCAAAGCGGTGACGAAAGTCGTTGCGAGGAAGATAGCTTGAAAATGAATTTTGAAAGAATACATCTGAATCGTGATGTTTGAAGGAGCAATAGCAATTTCAAAGATTATGTTCGAATGAACAGGAACAATTAAAGGAAAATAGTTGAGAAGGTTAAGTACGGGTCCAAAATGTTTCGTTTTTTTATATACGCAAGGACCCTGAAAGTTCCGGGTGAGCTTGACCGTATTACCCAAGAGGTGCGGTGTGATTAATTGATCTATCATGATGCACGCATTGCCTGCTTTAAAACTCCTCCCCGAAAAATACTCAAGAGCAATGACAGAAGGCAGCACAGCTACTCGCAGGGGTCAGTCAACTCCCTTAGACTCTTATCCTTCGTTATATTAAATTGATTACAAACTAACAAACTACACTAGTACATATACGTAACGACTACCCCCGATGTTATAAAAGAACCTACACGGCTCATACAATCAAGTTGAGTACATTTTTATATAATATCTGAATAACCAATGCCGAATCAGTAGTACAACACAAGATTCCTCCCTATATCATATCCGGAAATCAACAAAAAAAGCGCATATATATAACTTGTTTTGCTCCCTTGTCCTGGACTCCTGTATCTTGAAAATCACTGACGATCGTAATCCAGCCTACTTGGGAACTCGTAAGATTCCCCATCACGGTGTTTATGTTTTCGGCTTTCATCCGCGTCCGTATGTCTTCTTTTTTCTTTATGGAGCTTCAAATGCTTCGCGGTGGTGTAATAACTTCCGCAATGAAGACATATGTAATCTTGAAAAAAAATCATTAAATGTCGGTTTATTAAATAAATAAATAAATAAAAAATCTCCGTACACGAACTATGCTCGCTTTGCATGTGTTCCTACAAGAAAAAAAAATATTAAAAATGAGAAGAACATAAACAAACGATAACACACGATTGATTCGGCTCGACTCGACAATTGCCGCAAACAGAGTACACAATCCCATTTTGTGGAGCGTTCCCTCTTGAGACTATCATCCCGAGACTCGCGTCGATGGTGATCCCCACTTTTATGCTTTTGACGATGATGTCGTTTATCCCCTTCCCTTCCCTCATGTCTCCCTTCTTTAGCCAGCCTAACTCCATCCAACTCCCTCCTCCCCTCCTCCCCAATAACATTATCAACAGGCGACGCCCCATCCTCAAACACCTGGCTGGCAGGTACAGGAATAATCGAGTGAATCGACCCCTCCCGTTTTTTCGACGCCGGTCCAGTAAGCAAGCTCGCCGGAACATTAACATTACCCGCCGCGGGACTGTGAGGCGGAATAGTAACAGGACTCGCCACTCGTTCTTCTTCCTCTTGATTATGACTATGACGATCGTTATTGGTTTGATACATCGGCGATAACACAGGTGAAAGAGCGTCAGGTTCTGGAAACACCATATTAAATTCATCAGTACCCCTCGTACGAACGCTGTCCCTTTTCTCTTGTTTCAATCTGGATATGGATATGGATTCGGGTGTGGGTTTGGGCTTGGGTTTGGATTTGGACCTGGACGTAGACGCGCCACCACCATCTTCCCGAGATGACTCAGTTGACCTAACAGTACCGGAATTCGCAGGCCTAGACCTACTCCTACTAGCAGCAGCAATAGACTCCTTTGCCTTCTCAATTTCCAATTTAGACGACAAAGCCCCTATCTCAGCGTCTTGCTCCTCCTTTTCAACCTTGTCGAGTAATCGATACCTCTTAGGCGTCCTCGTCCCCGTCAATCCAGCAGGGTCTCCCACATCAGTCGGCACATCGAGACCCAAATCCAAATGCGATACGTCCGCATTAACATCCGCATTAACATCGCCCTCACCACCATTGCCGTTAGCCCTATTCTCATCCCTGTTGGCGCTCCCATTTCCGTTTTCGACAATCGTCTCTTGCGTCTGGGTCACAGAACTAATCGACTCTATATGCGTCGTATCCGTGTCGTTAGTATTAGCACGGCCCGGCGGAGGATAGTATTCACGTCTCTGGGTATAGGCTGTAAAAGGTGTATGTGTCGGTGTTGGTGCTACGATATATGTGTTTGTCGGTGTCGGTGCAACAATATATGTCTGGGGGGGACCAGGCATATATGTCGGCGTTGCTTGTTTACCCGTAAAAATCGAAGGAGGTTGCATAGGTTCTGGGGAAGCTGAAGAGATACGTGGATTATGATAATAACCCGAATCAGAGGCCTAGTAAGCATGCGTGAAAAAAAGATCCTCGATATAATAATAAGACAAGACTCTTACAGTTCTCCCTCGATTCTGACTAGGTTGTTGGTTGATCAAAAATTGTTCCCGCCCTGAAATATCACCACAAGTTCAAACAAACTAGAACATAAAACCAGCGGATAACTTCAACCAGAGACTTACTCGACACCCTTGCTTCGTGAGAGTTCTGAGGTTGAGTATTGAACGGAAAACCTTCATGCGTGCGTCCTTCCAGCTGCATTCGATGCATTTTTTGCTGTCTGGCAAATTCAGTTTTCCATTCAGCTGCATAGAAAAAAAAAATGTTGAGAATAGAATTTTACACCAACGACACGTCTCACCTGGACGCGCATGCGAGAAACTGTGAGAACGGTGGGGCGGTGATACTGTCGTTGACTGAGTTTATAAAATCTTAAGAATGGGAAAAAATTAGATTGGAATAGTATGCGTAGGATGATGAAAAGACATACGACTAAACACAAATATACCAGCTCACAGGATACCCTCCATGTAGCTTTGAAAGGCTGTCAGGCAAAAAAGAAGAGAGAAATGGAGCTTTGTACGGACTTTCTCCGAGCTTTCCCCATAAAAATGGTGACTCAATACCATCGTAATGTCTCTACGAAAATATCTTCCAAGAGATCGATACGCTAAGAACTAACCACTCACAGGCGCTTTACCTGCATACTGTCCCAGATACGCTAAACGCAGAATTTTAGTTAGTTATTGAATTCAGCGAACTCTTGTATCGCGAGGACAAACCTGGAGGAATTCCCAACACTGAATATTTAACGTTCCGAAACATATGTGAAACCGAATTTAAGATTTTTTCGCTCTCCCCCTCTGGTCCAGACACAAATCGTTTTCTCAAGCGACCCTTAGGTATATAAGCACAAAGAGCAAAAAACCTTTCAGCGCATTGTTTGATTTTGGGCCGCCGCGCAGGATTAGAATCGGTCATTGATTCGATAAGAGGAGTTAAGAATTCAAAACCATGTTTGTCCTGAAAAAGATCGTCAATAAAAACCCAAAACTTGTATATTTACTACTCACCTCGAGAAATTCTCTTCTGAGCATGTTTCCGAACATATATACATCTGCTGCAAACGGATCATGTTTATTATTATACTCCAAACCACCATATTCAGGTATACTAGTATCAGACGCAAAAACGGGATGATCGAGAATCCCTTCAGACCGATCATAGAGCTTGGCATAACTAAAATTTGTAATATAATATCGAGGTGGAAATTCGGTACGCGAATGATGTTTAGCGCGTCTTCTGAGATCCCGGGACATTTGTGTCATAATGGGGTGGTAGCCTTCCGGAAAAATGTATGAAGGGTCGTACATGAAGCTGGCGGCACCACAATCCCTACGCACAAAGGAGACAAAGTCAACTATAAGACCCAGAATAGGATGGATTTCTTTTGACAAACTTGTGAGCGATATTATTAGAATGCAAGAAAAAAACAGCCTGAAAACGAAAAAATTTCATCAATTTCAGTTATTGATGCACGTAGTTTCGCGTACGTCTAAAGCTTGTCTAATAAAGTCCAAGCCTTCTCCGATGGTCAAGAATGGAGGATCATTGAACGTTCTGAGGAACGGGAGGACAAGAATGATATCGGTGATATTGCCAGAATTATCGTCAGAAATGTCGAAAACGTCGATCAAACGCGCACAGTAGTTGATAGGAAGGTCGTAATGTTTACTTGAAAGCATATTTAGAATCTGAACTTCCGGAGGATCTGGCTCGACACTGTTTGCTCTCTCTTCATTCGTGCTAGCATGAACACTTGTGTTCGAGTTACTTTTGAAACTTCTGCTTCCGTTTCCATGGACGTATGTCTGGGACTGTGCAGCTGATGGAAGGTCTCTTTTGTAATGTTTTCTCTTTCTTCGACTCTGCTCGCGAGATACGCTCCCATTGGTTTTCGCATCTCCACTTCGATTCGCCTGGAAAGCATAAGGTAGTGCCTTGACGCGTTTCAACATCACCGGTTCATTGTCCACCATGCGAATAGCGTCCATTGAATGATAGCCTTGCTAAATAGAGAAGCTTTTTGAGCAGCGCAGATCGAGAAGATCAAGAGAACGAGAAGAGAAAACAAGAAAGAAAGAAAGCGAAGAAAAGGAAGACAGCGCACCATTACAGGCATTGGAATACCATCCTCGCATTTCCGAGGGTTCTTGTAAGAACTGTACCACGACGGAACCCATGAGGGATGATATCGGGGCCGTAACATGTACCCGCACTTCTCTGCAAGAAATGGCTGGTGCTTCGACCACCACGCCTCTGGAGGATGCAGTCTCTCCGGAGCATTGACAATCGCTGCAGTTTGATTGACGAGGTTTTGGAGCTTTTCCATCCCCTCACCTGCTCCAAGAAACCGCGGTCGTGAAAAGACCCAATGGGAGTATGTGGATTCAGATATCGACGACAGCTTGACAAAAAGGACAGGGAAGGAAAAAAGGATAACGGAACCGATTATTATTGTAACGGCGCTCTATAACAGATTGAATGGCAACTTATAGTCTGCTGTTGTCCATCAATTGATCTTATTGTCAAACGCACACACCCGTGCGAAGTTCCTGGAGTTCTCCGCTGAATTGTGGGGCTTCACCCACTTCCTCTATCTTGCTTTGTTTGGGGCAAGTAGTGATCACAAACAAGAACAATGAATGATCTTTGACGTGATATTTCAGTCTCGTCCACGTTCACAAACATAATATGTAATCTCAGGCTGGGCTGTGTTCTTGGATGAGATTGGCCGCATTGCAGGGCTGTCACATGTAACATGTGTGACAGAACTAAATAGATTAGCCGCCTCGAGGCTGCCTGACATCTTCGAAGGTTGCCTCGTGGACCATGTATCTATCAACAAAAAAATACACCCTCGTCAAGTTTGTTTGAATACTGCCTATGGTACAAATATGGTGATATATACGGATGATGGATATACTCCTTTCGGAATGTTGGCTGTTTCGTAAGTGAAGGAATTGTTGTACAAACCAATAGATATGAATGTTTTCCATAAAAAGCTTTTTGAAGATAAAAAGGCGAAAACGAAAGAATCAAAAGAAGTTTTTTTTCGATGTGCAAAGTCCTGAAGTAAAAATAATGTGCCAAATAATAATATGAATATGCAAGAAGAAAAACCAGAGGGTCGGAAGTGCACGTTTGTCAATTATCATCGAAGTAGTTCTTGAATGTGCTGAAACCATGATTGCGCTTCAGGTTTGTTGAGTATTCGATACGTATACAATTTCTCAGGCTTTTTTTTGAAACAGAATCAGCTCATGAAAGTATGATTCCACAAATGAAGCAATTAATTACCGTCTCAAAAACCAGGTTCCCTCCAAGGTCGGACGTTACCTTTATGAGTCGCTTTCCTGTACGATTAACAGGAGACTTGGGGAATAGGAACTCTTGCTTGAGAACTAGTGTTCCATTCCCCGTTAAAGAATACCTTGCTTTCACGCATATTATTCGAGGAGACGTCGTAAAAGCCAGTATCCTCTGATCTGTTCTTTGAAAAGGCCGACGTCCAGTCCTCACCTCTACTTTGGTGATTCGAAGTATGGTTTCCTGTGGTAGCAATATTAATGACCTGAGTACATTTCAACAAGCAGTTTTAGTATCATTAAAAGACATTTCTTACCAAGAATGATCATTTACTATTTTTAACTCTTCCGGTTTCAAAGACGTAAGAGGTTTGGTATCACTAGCAACAATAGTCTTCAACGTTTCTTTGTCATCCAATTTTTCATTGGTAAAATTATTTCCGTTTCCGTTAATCGTTGGTATAGATGAAGCATCCACGACATTTGCAGTAGGGACGACAGTATTAAGTTTGTCCCCAAATGTAGGCGCAATAGGCGTTCGGGGGTCTTCAGGGTATAACTCTTCATCAGCAACTTCACCTCGAGGCGTCACAGGACTTGCTTCAGGTCTCTCCTGGTCTAGTGAAATAACACTAAATTCATTGATAAAATCGACCCAAGCAAGTCCGTTGGCTAATTTATCATTGCTTGGAAGTGGGAGAGGAGGGTGAACCAGACCAGATTCGATACGTGCAGGAGGATCGGACCATAGCGATTGCCAATTAATATATTTCCCAGTCGAATCTTGATCTTGCAGTCCATGCCCGATAAAAAAAGGATGATCTCGCAGCTCTTGAGGAGATGACTTGGGCGGTGTTCCCAGTCGGCTCGTAGGATCTGTGACCTGCCAGAAGCCATAACGTTAATAAAAACGAAAAAAATGTCAAGAGTTCCGAAATGATGCAATAAACTAACAATCAGACGCTGAATTAGGTCTCTAGCATCGGGATCAAATCCTTCCATAAAAGTATAGTCCAGCTTTTCAATTTTCTTGAAACTGAGGTAGTCGGTTAACGCCAAAAATGGTGATTGCCCAACTAGAAGGAAATATATAATGCAACCGAGGGCCCAGAGATCCGAACTAATATTATTGTATTAGCAAAAAAGGGAATGCAGAGTAGAATATTTTCACTCACCTGAGGCTGGTCATTTTTTGGGGCCCAGATAATAGCTCAGGCGAGACATAAGCGGCGGTACCAACGAAAGTGCTCGCTCGAGGCGCTAAACGGAAGAATAAAAGAAAACATCAGTCCACGTCAAGTCACTTTAAATCGTTCGACAGACATAAATCTAACTGCTCGGATACGTAAGCCGAGCCAAAATCTGCAAGTTTTATCCTCATATTTGCGTCGAGAAGAATGTTTTCCGGTTTCAAATCACGGTGCAAAACGCCCTTCGTATGCATCCATTGCACGGTGTCGACAATTGTTGCTGCATAATACCGCGCGCAGTCGACGGAGAAGGAGCCGACACTTTTGACGAGCTCTCTCAGATCACCATTTGGAGCCAGAGATAAAACAAAATCTGTAGAAATATATTATATAGGTGTTCGGAGCAACTTGGGAATTGAGAAGTAAAAACGCACATAAAGAGGTAGAATCTTGAAATGCAGAATGCAGTATGATAATCCCCGGGTGGTCTCCCACTTTCAAGGTCGCTAATGCTTTTTTTTCTGCAACGGCAGATTGTGTCATTTTTTCTTTAACCAACTGCGCTTTGTTTAGAATCTTAATCGCATAGTGTCTACCCGTCGATATATGAATAGCGTCTACAACCTATCGAGACGATGAAAAAAGTGGGGTGACTTTTTTGAGGAAGTAACATTTACATACAATTGACCATGAACCCCCGCCAATTTCTTCTCCAAACTCAAAGTCATCGGGTGAAGTCATTTGAGGTGTGCCATTAGCAGGTGGAGCTGGTGATGCAGCTGCCCTTGGAGTCTGTGTCCCACCGTTATCATCAGCGTCCTTGTTGAATCTTTTTGTCAGCCAGGCCGGAGGTCGCCGTTTGGGCTCTGGTGTATGAAGAAACGTATCCGACATATGAGAGCGAGTCTGAAGAGGAGGGACGTCCAAGGAAGAGCTAGAGGAAACTGTCGATATGACAGAGGTATTGCGAGATAGATTGACTTTGGAAGATGTCGCTACCAATGCATCGTCAGAAGCGGGGCGGACTAAGCTCGAAGACTGTGACATTGAACGGATCGAGAAGATCGGGAACTTGAACAGCTAGATCGCTCGACTATGACCTCGAGCAGAATAGTAAGTTCAAATAGATGGTGACTCTCGAGTTTTAGGTGGATTCGGGAAAGTTTGGAATTACGACAGTCACGTGCTTCAAGCGGAGCCTAATTTACACCGTGTTCCGCGCAGGAGTCACACTACATACCTGCCATGATACGCAGAGACATTTCTAAATATTTTAACATAAATTTAGATGAATTTCATCTCATTATCTTCTTTGCATCCATCGTAGTAACATTAGGTAAACTCCGTATGTGCACGGCACTAAAATGCCATATCAACTACCGATCGAATTTACAGAATTAAATATCAATCTTCTCGCATCCCGGACCGAGCTTCAGGGATGTCTACATATCATATCAAATATCTCACTCATGAAAAACCAGCCGATTTGACTATCTTATTATATCCTTTATTATTAATAATTAGCACACGGATTTGAAAATGGTCGATTGATCTCGACCACGGTACTACATATTAAATACGCAAACCTTGGAGAACATTTACGCCGCTTTTCGATGAATTCAAGGAATTACTTGAAAGCGAAGCCAATGTATTAACGGCACACGGCCTTCGACAGCTTGAAGTTTAAATAACGTCACGGTGAATTCGGAGTGACTCAAGTTTGGCCAGTGAATTCGGACTTGGCCGTAGGCGGGTCAAAGCTTTCAGCTTCGCCGCGTGACCGGGAATATGGCCTATTATATAAGCACGTCTGATCAATTATCACCTCACGACCTTCGTGGCCGAGCGATTGCGCGGTTTTTTCACGAAACCTAATGATTGCGATAGCTGAGAAAGTGGAGCTATCGAGTAAACTATCCAAAAATCAAAAGAAAAAGAAAGCTGCTCAGAAGAAAAAGGTACTGTATTCACCCTCCAGCACAACTTGTGCGTTTCCCTATAGCACACCCTCGGCTTACACACTTCCTCCTCTGAAATTTCTCAGCGTGCGAAGAAAGTCGATAATGATAATGGAAAGGAGGAGGCATTGAAGAGAACTATACGTCTCAAAGATGAGATCGATGCACGAATTGTATGCTTTTTTTACTGTCTACCCCATACATGTCGTTAATCGCATCGTCCGCTAGGTTGATCAGTTTAACGACAACGCGATGAAATCTCACGATTTTCAGATGTTGAACATTAAAGGCAAGATGCTGGCTCATCCATCACAAAGGTGTGTCAGATCCCTAGAATTCGCAAGCTTTTACCCCCGTCGCCTTACGTCCTCCCCGTCTAGTTTCATGGTCGCATTTTCTAATCTCAGACAATCAATGAGTCGCGAAATTTACCCACATCGAATCAACCACGCCCGCCGATTTTTCCCCTTGGGGCTCAATAAAGCACCCCTGCCTTCGTGGTCCGTCGCAATGGGCACAGCGTCATTCGTTCCTATCAACAAGATACTTCTCGCTGCCAAAGCAGCCAATTCTATTGATGAACCTGATGAAAGTGACAGGCCTACCTTTTTCAGCTTCTTCGAACCTGCCAAGAATCGCGCGTCAAATGGCTATACTGACTCCCTAACCTCGCTCGCCATCCTGGTCTGGTACCCAGTTATGACGTACTGCATGAGTACTGGAGATAAACTCCCCTGTATAGCACTGCGAGACACGTGTGTGGCCCTTCGTCGATGCTATGGTTTATTCCGAAACGATATGACCAGGTATGTTCAATCGATACCTTCGCTTCTATGCATTAATAATAACCGCAAATCAGGCTAGAGCAATTTGTTTTCGACACCGAAAACTCTTTTAACGTCAAGCAACTAGACTGGGTCGCACGGCGCATCGAAGTTCCTCCATCACCTCCCCAGACGCCACCCCCAGAGGAAGCACCGCCTCCCCCGCCTATCAAGAGCGACCCTTTCAGAGCTCCAGCGGTTGTCGGAAGACGCTGGTCAGACTATGACGATGACGATGATTCTTTAGGCTCACCAATGTCACTGCCACACTCAGGAAGCCAAAACGACATACCCGATCTTGATCTCGATTCCAATGCAATTCGACGTCCACAAACAGTGCTTATTGCCGTTCCTACCCTTACAAATGACGCGTTTTGGTTTAGCACAAAGAAGACCGTTCTTCCAGTTCCCAGGATGGTACTTCTCCTACCAGAAGATTACCCACGTTTATTACGTTCTCAATCAACCCACCCTATGAAATTGCAGTCATCCATCTCGAGACCATACCCACTAAGGGAGAACCAGAAGATCCGTGGAAGACTGGAGCATTGGGTCCGCGAGGACGTTGAAAAGAATTTGAAAATGAGACTTTCGCTAACAAGTGCGACTAGAAAGAAGGCTGATGCAGAAACGGAGATGGTTATATACAATCGTTTCGCTGCTCTTTCCGGACTCAACTCCGGTGACTTGAGCTATGTAGGTGAACCGGATATACTCGGTGCGGACGTTGGAATTTGTGTGGAAGATATCCTAGAGTTAATTACTGCGCGATTTAAGACCGAAGAGAAGGAAAAGATAAAAGGAAGTAGAGTGACTTTATTTCCTAGTCCAGATGGTTGGATTTGTAAACAAATTGACGAATAAGAAATTGTACAAATAAATTAAACCATTGATTGTTTGTTAAAGTCCAAATTAAAGTTTACACGGTAAATGTTTTGGGTAAGCAAAAATATCCGTAATGTGAAACTAGACATAAACTGGCAAAGGGAGAAGCCTATCATAGGCAGGTTAGCAAAGAAATTCCAGCAAACGGAAAAAGATCCAAACCTATCAGACGGGAAAAGAAAATTATTTACAACGTCTTCGCCTTCTAAGAACCGAGTAGGGTACACAACTAACGTTCCGGTCAGCACAAAGTACAAGCAGCAATCTAGCGCAACGTCTGTACCTAGGTGACCACAAATTTGGTTCAATGAAGCTTCCATCTCATCACGTTCCCATTGTTCAAAAGGCTCGTCAGGCCTCGAACGACGTCGATATTCTGATGCGTCTAATCCTGCCAATGACGGGGTCCTAGACGTGCCACCATTATCTTGGCTCGTCCTTCTACTCTCGGCAGCCGGATCGGAAGGTGCAAGATTATGATATTGCATTTCTGACGGCAATTGTGCAACACTCTCTGACGTTCCTGAATTGGACATTTCCTTCCCTTTCACCTATGGTGACCTTATCAAAGAAGATCATAAAAGATGGACAATACTGTTGGACGTACCGGTTTTTGCAAGCGATCATGATGCTGAATGAATTCTCTGTATTGCTTCCACGTTGTAACCAAATCATCTGGAATAGCATGGAATACTTTGCGGTATATCTCAGTCTGAACCCAAGATAATCAAAATCTTTCTTTTACAATTTGAAAACAATATCCTTACATTATGCACGGCAGCAGCCACCCATACGTTCTTGAAGAAATCGTCTATAATAGGATCCTCGAAGCCATGTGGGTCGATCTTGGGTGCGGGAACCGGTGCAGTCCAAGGCTTTGTTCCAACACGTGCCGAAAGATGATGCCTTAGGATCGAACGTCCACGAACAGCGCCTTTTTCCTGTTCACTAGAATCGTCTTTGCCTTGTCTAGCATGCGGTGGTTGATCATCAGTTTGAGGATTCCTGGAGGCATCGGCCGGTGCACCGTATAATTCGCCCGAGCCGTCGTGAACTCGAGCTTCAGGTGGATCTCGGTCAATAGTAGCACCAGTACCATTTGGCTTGTTAGAGTTAGGACCTTCCTTGGAGTTTTCGTCAATTTGATCTAGAATAGGTTTGTCATTTGCTTGATTCTCCGGGGGTCGATGCTCCATCACAGTCTTCTCTTCAAGAGTTGGAACCAAAGATGTCGCAAAGTTCGGTACCTTATTTCCTTCTCTATCAAAGCCTTGACGTTCTTCTTCTAGTGCTTTGTCGTCTGCTCTGCTATCGACATTGCCAGGCTTAAAACCAGTTCTCCGCAGCGCAATACCTGCATCTTTGGAGGTCGCGTCAGCAGAACCATGAATAGCTAATGGAGAGTGGCGATGATGAACAAAGTCTTGCTACGTAGGGAATGCCCCCTTACCTTGATTAGCCGCGTCCTTAAAATCAGCCAACATACTTCCGATGGGTTTACCGTCTGAAGTCTTGCCAACATGCGTAACTCCAGGCTGTGTGGTCTCAGGATCTTGCTCATTATTAGGGTCCCACATTTCACTATCTGGTGTGGGATTGACTGGAGAAGCAGTCTCCATTTCCTCATCATATAAACTATCGACGTCCACACCCAAATGTTCGCGCATAAGCCTGACTCGCAAAGTATGAGCGAATCGACCGACTTTGAAAGGCTTTCCGTCCATTTTTCTAAAATTTCCGTGATTATTGAAAGATCATCCAAAAGACAGCTAACAAATACAAACCCGTCGATCATTTCCGTGTCTCGGATGATACTGGCAAGCTCTGAATCCCGGTCGCCTCGTTGCGATCTTTCATTGATATTTGCGGAGCCAATGATGGCCAACCGGTCATCTACAATCATAATCTATTGCTAGTTCAGTTTGAAGTCCAGGTGGACATTGAAAGAAAAACTAACTTTGCCGTGGATGTAAACCTCCATAATTGTCAGTATTCAAAATTATCACAGGTGCATTGTCCCATTCATACCTGTTCGGTAGTCAAAACGTCACCTTTGAGTTTGCCCCAACCACGTAAAGAAAAGAATGTAATGTAATCATCCGGCTATGAAGAGTCGGAATATGCGTTGAATAAAAAAGATCTGGACATACATCAATATTTTCCTTTCTCAATCTCGCGAAGATTGAGTTAGGACCACGACCAATTGTTCGGTTTTGGCATTCTAAAATTATTCGTATCTGATAACAATGTAAATTGTCAGACACTAGGAGTTGATGTATGCCAAAGAACGTACAGAACTAGCTTCTCCTTGATCAATTGGAGATGGAAATCCCGGTAATAAGGGTATAACTATGATTGCTTTCCACTTGGTTCCTTCGCGATGAGCACGAATGATCCGATGGACTAGAGCATCACCGATCTTATTTTCAATGCGTACGTCGTTGACAACGGTTCTTGGCATCGTAATTAGAGGAAATTTTGACGAAGGACAAAAAAAGGAAACGTACGATGTAATAAAGAATTGATTCTCGATGTATACAAAATGTTCAGATAATTGAATCGCTATATAACTTTCGTCGTAAAATGTAAACCGTGAGATGGTTGAAACTCCTACCTTTAAGATACGCGTTTTGAATAGAATGTTCGATTCGAGCAGGTGTGCCGAGAGACCAAGGTCCAGCAGAACGACAGATTTGTAGCTCGCATGTTCCGGTCAAACCATTTTCAGTCAACTCCAGGGCTTTGAACTCTGGCGGAGGAAGAAGAAACGGCATTGCACGAGAGTGATTCTTATAGGATAAATGTAAGAAACCTAATGAACGTGATTGAAACTTGTGATGACTGACCTTGTTTCGTAAAAGAAAATTCCATCTCAATAAAAAATTTAGCAACAAATTGAAATCGACGAAGCTTTTATATCACCTTTGAACAAAATGCCGCGCCAAGTCTCGGCTCGGAGCACCAACCATCTGAAGGCTAACGTCATGCCTATACATAGTCAGAGTTAAATCTGATCAACAGACAGCTATTTCTAATTCCTTACCAGGGCATTCGGGGAACTTTGGTCCTGTCATACATATCTTCATGCGGCTTATTGAGAGTATGGAATTCGACGACACGTTCATTACTATAATCCTTGCCTAAGCCGGGTTCATAAGCAATTGCATAACAATATAGGGGAACAAGCAACTCACCGGGCCAAATATACTCTCCTGCTGCCGCCCCTGCCATCTCTCCGTCGTCGATGAGAACATGCTGAGGGGTATCCCATCTTCCAAAACATAGATCCAAACCACCCATGAAAGCAACTACTTCGTCTATGACGCATAATTTTTCATGCTAGAACATGTTATTTTCTCAGTTATTTCTGGACACGAGAGTGAAACGCTTACATGTGCCCAATAATAAGTGCCTGTCTGGAAATGTGATGGAGATCTTTGGATGAATATGTTTTCATGGAGACTAGCCAACCGTTGTTTGGTATAACTGACGGGTATCAACAAAGCAAAGCAAAAACAATGGAAAATAAATATTTACTTGCTATTCGTTGGAGTAGTCCTGCTAGAAACTTCATTGCTTTATACAAGTTAACCCATTGATTTGATGTAATAAAAAGTCAAAAAACCATACTAGACAATAACAAATATTTTGACGCCTTCTTTGGCTTTACGTTCCAATAGATGATCTAACCGATATTTCGATTTATTCGGCCGACGGAGGAGTAATTCTAACACGCGGTAAGTACCAGGAAAGATTTTAAAGAATCGATTCAAATTACCGGGTGAAAGCCACCAGTCATGAATATATATTGTCTTTTTCGCTAGTAAGATAGCACGCGATACGTTCCAGAAATAATCCCGCTATTTGAAAGAATGAACATCAGCACCTGAATGAGGTATAAAACTAACCCCATCGACCAGCCACTGGGCTGCAACGTTCAAGCGGATCGGTGCAAAGCTGCCAAACCGATTCTGACTAGTCCAGTGGGACGTGGCTGCGACGCGTTCTAATGAGGTGATCCATTGCTGCATTTGTCGCTAGTGTCATAACGGTTAATTATCCATCGGCTTGGTATGTCAATGATGGGGCTACATACCGCATTCCGAGCGTACAGTCTCAATCTCATCTGAGAATTCTCTATAAAAAAGGTATGTTTAGACACGTCTTTTCGTCGCTTGCGCATTTTAGCTTGAATTTCTTGTTCAATAGCTTGGGGGTTGGGATTTGGTCTTAGATCTGTTTCGCCTTCGCTCAATGGCTCTCGAAGCGGATCCGCGTTAGTTGATGGATCAACCAAAGGAGTACCGATTCGAACAGGCTGGTCATCGTCCGTATCGCTAGAACTACCGTAGGACTGAAAAGAAAACCGACCACGACGCGTTGAATGAGTGGAATTTGATTTTTTATGAGTAAATACGCGAGAAAGAGTCCATTTGCTGAATGTGCTTGTCGAGGTTCTCCCATTTGCCTGTTGGTCGTCGTCTGGAGACTCTTCCATGTCAAGGGTTTCAGTAGCGTGGCGACCTTGTAGGAGGTGGAAGCCCTGGCGATATACACGAACAGGACGTTCAATCTTGAAGTCTGAGTCAAGAAGAAAAACCTCAAATATTTCAGTCTGAAAGCATGCAAATCAATACTAGTCACATAACGACCAATAGTTTGTTCACGTGCCTCTCCAGGATCAGTGGACACAACAAGGTAGCTCTCTCGTACGGCACACCAACGAGTTTGTTTCTTTTCAAACCAATTCAAACCTTTTCGACCGAAAGCACCTTTCGTTTTCGAAGCCCCTTCAATTGATAACAGCCCAGCTTTCGATTGATATCCACCACTTTGAGCCTGTTGAATGAACAGGGCAGATAGCTCAAAGAACCGAGATAGACGATTCGAAGTAGGGTGAAACATCTAATCCAAACCTATCAATCGGCAGACCAAGTGCTGCTGACATGCAGGACCTTACCACAGCACGAATGAGACCCACTAGGTAATTCTCTATAGCCTCACGCTGGAGACGAGCGAACTCCGTTCTTCCGGGGTCGGCATAACCCCTCTCTCGGTTTTGTTTTTTCAAAAAATTCATGTAGGGCAAACCTAGACAAAAAACATGTATTAGCAGATGGATCTAAGTTTCCCACCTTTATAGTCGGTCACGAACTTGTCATAGGGAATTCCGGTAGGGCATCAATATTGCGATTATAGGCATTAGATAAACGATAGTGGGTATGGAGGGAGATTAAGTCCCGTAATTGTCGGTATATGACCCATTTGGCAGCGTTGTTGGCATATTCACACTGTATAACAGGTCAGAAGATCATTGCATGAGACGAGACAAATCGCACCTCAATACGAAATACGGTTTTGGTGCTATGAAGAGGGTACAAGCTGTCGCTTACACGGATCCGGAGACGATGTAATAAAACAGGAATTCGACGGGTACCGTGGTCATCACGCTCAAACCACATTCCCAGCACTAAACCTGAGAGACCTCCGGTAATTAATTCATCGGTGATATTAACTGATTTTCCGGCAACTGAAGAAGCTGGATTTTGCTGAGTCGTTTGCGCGGAGCCAGTGATATGTGGAAAGATGGACCGCAACTTTATCCACCCGACAGCCTGAATTCGTTGTGCTTTTGGAGACTGGGGTTGGGATAAGCTTCGGGATAATATCAACTTCGGAGGAGGCGGTGGAGGAGGCGGTGAAGCAGAACGAGTATGCTCAAGTTCCGCGCCTGAAGCTGAAGGCTCCTCATGGAGAGTACCTGGAGTACGATCTTCCAGGTTTACGAGCCATTTCCTTGGATTCCAATTTTCTCGGTCTAACCATGTCTCGTGTCGTCTGGCGCGTTTTATCCTTTCGGCGGCTTCTCTTTCTTTCTCTCGCTGACCTGGATCATCATAGTCTAAAGCACTCCTGAAATCTGTGTCAGCACTATGAAATCGGCGACGGTACGGATCTGGGGGAGCTTCTTCGTCGTTTTTAATGCCTTTAGCTAATGTGTACTCGAAAGGATTTTTGCCAGAATTGTGAACGAGCGGTGACATGTAGTCCAAAGAACGCGGCACGCCTGTTCTACCGGATGGACTCGAGGGACTGCGAACCCTCATCCCGTTCTGGCCGGAACGACTGCGTATTGTTTTGGCATTGCCGACGGTGTCGCAGGAAAGGGTAGGCCGGCTCGTCTGCTCGTGATTGTCCGTGAGCGCATCGAGAGCTTGCTCGATACCCTCAATGCCCTCGCTTCCCATTGTAGGGTAATGCAGGAGTGGTAATGAATGTGTACTCGGTAGTACTTGAGCTGAATGACTGGCCTTGTAACGTCACGTAGGCGAAGCGCTTAAGTCTCCAGGTTTATCAGGAAGGTGAGAAGACCATTATGAGCTCATATATTAATAAAAATCACATGTACAATCATAGAAACGTACTTAATAGATGGGTATACATATTACACAGCGTAGATACTATGTGCGTTTTGTGGAGTTCAGTTTTCATGATGTCATTTACGGCTGTCGAGCACAAGATTGTAGAGACAATTCAGGCACAAAAGAATCGTACACTGAAGATCTTATTTATTCGCTTTTCGGGGCTTTGGTGAGGGAAATATGTACGTGTATATGTGGCGCAAGTTCGTATTCCAATTCTTTTCGGACCAACCCTTACCAACGGGCATGCTAATGACTAAGCAGGCTGACGTAATTGATCAAATCAAATTCTCGAAGGTCGGCGGGTCGCAGTGTGGAGGCAATTATACAATACTTCATAACCCCATTCCTCATGTCTTGTTTCCCTCGAATAGTTTTCCAATGCTTTAAATCATTAGAGCGACTCGCCGATCGGGTAACTGGAGCAGCTGGTCCGCTTTTCGTTGCATCAGCATGGCTCCTTATTGTGGCAGGCGTCGTAATATTTTGTACGTTTTTGATCATTCGTCTTGTGCTGTAGAAAGTAACATAAAGCAGTTGAGATCATTGCGCCGACGCTTTCTTATCCTCTAATTACCATACCACCCTGCGTCCTATTAATTGTCAATTTGTTCGCCCACTACTATCACGTTTTAACAACCTCGCCAGGCTTTGCAGATGAATCTATAACTCTGAATCGGCCCGTTGGATGGGCGTGGGCAAAAAAAACAAGCACAAGTGCAGGCATCCAATGTTACGATGAGTTATCTCCTCCGAAATACAATAAATGTAGAAGGTGCGGATTGCCACGTCCAGAGGTCAATATCTTCCCCTCGTGTTGGGTTATAATTGACTTCTCCTTCTTTGAAGAGAACACATCATTGTAAAATTTGCAAAAGATGTGTCTTGAAATATGACCACCATTGTCCAGTTCGTATGGCTTTTTTTTGTTCACTATCCTTTTGAACTGTCTTTCTCCCTTTAAAGTGTTCGGTTTGCTTGTTACTTTTTGTGAGCTTCAAAGTTTCGAATTGAGCCATACTAGGGATCAATCAATGCGTCGGCCTACACAACGAACGGCATTTCGTTTTATTTATGTACGTTTATAGACAATACACAGCTTCTGTTCTAACAAAAAGAGATAGGTCTTATTTAATAATATGTTCATTTTGCTTCGTCGTTCTGGGTTTACCTTTCTTCTTACAAGCTACACGATTCTTCGACCCGGTCAGTTGCGTCTTTCTTCATTACTCGCAGAAAGGCTTATCTCGCACACACACAGTGGCCATATCGCACACCGACATCTGCTTTCATGCTTTTATTCATTTTGGCAGCAGTTATATGTCTTGCTCTCTTGATTATGTGCGGATGGCATATCTGGAGCATTGCAAAAGGAGAAACCTCTGTAGAAGGACATGATTTTGAAGCCTACCGGCGTGTCGCTAAAACCCGAGGAGAAGTACATATCATGGCATAAACACGGAACCCTTTAACTCAGTACATTTCTTAGGTTTTCGTAAACGCATTCGATCTTGGGTATATTCATTTCACTGCTAATACCGTATATCCATTTAAGCTTAGCTCAGATATCGGAAGAATCTTGCGCTTTTTTTCAATGTTGGGCCCGGACGATAGTAAGCATCATGGATTACTTACCCCAGTTAATCGCAATGACCGAGTATCTTAGCCCTATGTATACATTATTATTACCGCTCCGTGTACCACCTTACACTGATGGCATCGGTTGGGCGAAGCGGGATGGAATGGAACGCCATCACGGGATCAGGGAAAACGAGGAATACACAGACGAGGAATAATTTATTTTTCTTTTGAATATGACATTAAGCTTCATGCCCCTAGTTGAGGGCACGTGAAAGTTTCACAACTACTTTTGATATCAGCTGTACAACCGGCGTTTTTGAGACTGGAACTGAAGGAACAGCATGACATTGTATATAAAAGATGGAACATGGACCATGCTGAATCTATTGATCTTGATCAAATCTCTTCCAAGCGTGTTTTTCGTATTCTTTAGTCTTGGTTCTTCTCCGTTTGGGTCTAGGAAAAAAAGCTTAGTATAGATCGAGGCGTGAACAAGAAATACGTACAAAACAGGAACTCGGGGCTCAATCAGAGCACGATGTTGAAAGCTAAGGAAACGATCTCGCAAGAGGTTCCCTTCAGGCTTAAAAGAACCACATAAGTTTTCCAGAAATCTTTGGGGCATAAGTGTCTATACCTTTAGCCTTCGCAAATTTTCACTTAATTCTTCGTTCAATTGGACATCAATTGGATTCTCCTGCACTCGGTGCTTCCCGAATTTTTGTCCAGCGAGACCCGAGCGTCTCAGGCGGAAGATTCGCATCGCCCGCCGGGTATCTAAAGCCTCGCGACGAGAGCGTAGTGATTTAGTCAACTGTGATCGTATAGACTTGGCTGATGGTATAACGGCATATAACCGACGCTTCCTTCGTTCTCCTTGTAAAGCACGTCTCTTAAGATGACATCAGAAAATATCTACCGAAGGATAAGAAGGGTCAACTGACCTCTGCAAGTAGCTGCGCTGCTTTCCGTCGCTGCTTTTGCGTTTTTCGGGGAGGGAGCTTTGAAGCAGGAGCGGCGTCCTCTGGATTGTATGTCTGCTCTCCTTCAGTCTGCGGTTCAAGGTTGTCGAGTGTCATGCCACCATCCGGTACTGCAGCCAACATTTTTTCCTTTATGCTCTTATACTTGGCCTTTTCCGCCTCCTTCTTGCGCTCAAAATCTCCAGCTGATGATATTAATTGTTCGCGAGCGGAAGGGAGTGGTTGATATGACGTTCCACCATGTGGTTCTGGGACGGCTGGAACGTGAATGAGGTTGTTGGGATGCGATGTTTTGGGTGGCTGTTAAAATCTTCGTTTAGCATTAAACTCAAAGTTTAAATACGTATGAATACCTTTATAGCGGGCGTAACGACAATAGGAAGGAGGAAATCTTCAGGAGAATCATAATTGCGGGTGCCTTTCAGATACTCCGCAAACGGATCGGATGGGTCACTCCATATATCATAAGTCCCGCTTTTCTTCACGGCTTCCGTCGTTTCCAGTAAAGCAGAACCTGCGCCTAACTCGGTAGGATCAACATATGAGTTAAAAGGGCCCTTGACTTTTCGTTTTCCTATTCGTAACAAGCGTGCTTTTTCAGCTTGTGTTAATTTCGTTTTTTGCGGTTTGGCACCATTAGGCCTTGAAAATACTGCTGGTACAGCGGATCTCTGGGCAAGTATTTTCGCGGATTTGAGTTGAGACATGTCAAACTTGGGCACGGCTCGTTGTACTACATTTTATATTATGTGAGTGATAAATGCTCGAGAATAAGGTTCTGGTTCTCACAGCTTTTGTCTCCTTCAACATCTATTTTAAAAAGTCCATCGTCTGGTAATTTATGGATAGCTTCACTATGGTAGCATACAATTATTCACGGTAAAACATGCCAAAAAGCGGAGAAAAAACATACCCCACTAGTCGCTCTTGGTCTCTTATTGTCTCTAAACCGTCTTCGATGACATCAATATCCACATTTTTCCGCCATGCTTTTTTGCCTTTCCTACTAGGTTGCGAGCGTTGGGAAGGCACACCAACAGCTTTTGGCATAACTTACTAGAGAGTACTTGTGAAAGAGTAAAAGATTAGGTAAGCAGTGTTTAGTAATCCATATTACATAATCAACTTTGACAGTCGTTGAGTACATTGCATGTGTCTTCGACCACTTTCCGTTATAATGTCTAACTGTAACTATCATTTCCTTTGCGTTTATCTCTCTTCGACAACAATGAGACTGTTCCCTGAATAAGCCCGTGTTGAGTCATTCGACCACCCTGCACGCAGTGTACACGAGTCCATCCCGGACCATATTCAGGACAACACCGATTACACACACATCCTTTTTATCACATGTGTCTTTGCCGGTATTCTCGGTGAGATAATTGAGGCTCGTCCTTTGTGGTCGTTGCGATCCTCAATTGCAGTGCTTGTTTTGCTACAAATGGCACACACTGTAGATCGCATTCCCCTTATGTTTTACGCATGCTTGCTGAACCTTCAACCTTCAATAGTCGAACAAACGAATATCTGCAGTCCTTGTTTTCTTCCATAATTAAACAATGAACAGGGTGCTGCCTTTCTTGGTTGAGTTTCCTTTTTCGCCAGACTACAACAAAAGAGATATTTCAAACTCCGCCACGTGGACTCTAAGCGAGAAGTGGGCGCTTCTTATTGTCTTCCAGAGTTGTTCTATTGTTCGTTCACTTTCAAAAGGGTATAATTGTGCGTTATGACAAGATTTCCTTCGCTTTCGTTTTCTTGGGACCAGTTCTCTCTTTTACAACCACCATCATGCGTCGACCGGAACTGGCCGTCGCTGTTCCCAACGACGAAAAACATTGGTCTCAAAGTCAGCAATACTACTTGACACAATCTCCTTCGACTATTCAAGATGCTCGGTCATCTTTTTCTGAAAGTATAAAGAAAGATTTATCAGACGATGAAAATTCCACTCCTGCACCCCAATACTCTCCTCCCAAACCTTCCATACGCAACCTATACGCATTCTGCACGCGACATGATGTCATCTTTCTCATCGTACCGGCAGTATTAACTTCTATATTGTCGGGCGGTATGGCGCCTTTTATGACTCAAGTCGTTGGTCAGGCATTCAATGCCTTCTCCGAATTTCCTCTCAGCAATCCCTCGCAACAAGCTAAACATAATCTCATCCATGGAGTCGGTTTCGCTGCGCTTGAACTCGTTGGTTTGGCAGCAGGTCAACTCGCGTTCAGCAGTGTCCAATCGTGTATGTGGATATGGGTCGGTGAACGTAACGTCATGCGCCTGCGCAAACAGGTTTATGACGCTGTCTCTACTAAATCCATGACCTGGTACGATCTCAAGCTAGGCGGTGATGCAGACACCACAACTGAAAAAGTTGGCGCCGGTGGTTTAATGGCTAAATTCAACAAGTTCGTATTCCTTGTGTTTTTTTTTGAAACAGTGACTGAAAATTTTGTTTAGAGAAACTGACGACGTTCGAACGGCTTCCGCTTTAGCAGCCGGGATGATTATCCAGCATCTTGTTACATTCGTCACCTGCATGATTCTGGCATTTGTACGCTCTTGGGATCTGACTCTGGTCATTCTCTCCACGGTCCCTCTTGTTGTCATCGCTCAAGCTCTTGCCCAGCGATATGGAATGCCTCTCTACAACCGTGAAAGCGATGGAACGGCTAAAGCCAGCTCATTGCTCGAACGGGCTGTCTCAAATATCGCGACCGTCAAGGCTTTTAATGCTGTCCCTCGTGAAACATCCGCTTTTGACCACGCCGCGGACATCGTAAGGCGCTATGCTGACAGCAGCGGTATCGTTTGGGCAACCGCTCTCTCTTTTACTCAATTCCAATCCATGGCTCTCTTCGTACAAGCATTCGGATTCGGTGCAAAACTTGTTCGTGATGGGAAACTCACTCCTGGAGACGTCATGGCTGTTTTCTGGGCATGTCTTATTGCCGCAACCAGCCTTCAAGCAATTATGCCATTCCTTCAAACTTTCACAAAAGGGAAGATCGCAGTGATTTCTCTTATCACTTTCATTGAAGAGCCCGTATCTGTACCCTCTTCTGACGATTCGTCGACCAAGACGTCCACCCAGCTACACAGGCCGACCATTTCCATTCACGGCATCCGGCCTACTAAATGCCACGGCGAATTCACATTTTTAAACGTCTTTTTCGCCTACCCTTCGCGTCCGGACTCCCTCGTTCTCAAAGACGTTAGTCTTTATCTTCCTGCGCATGAAATGACATTTATCGTCGGCGGATCCGGATCGGGAAAATCAACAATTGCACAACTCTTACTGCGAATGTATGAACCTCAACATGGCAGGATCGAATTCGATAATAAGAATTATCTACAAATCGACTCCGAATGGCTTGAAACGCGTGTCGGTTCGGTCAACCAATCCACCGTGCTCTTTGATATGTCTGTTCATGACAATGTTGCAATGGGCATGGGAGTAACCCGTTCCGAAGTTATCAATGCATGTCGACTGGCTCTCATGCACGAATTTATTCGAGACCTTCCTGACGGCTATGACACTTTGCTCGGCACCGGTGGGGCAAGTCTGTCTGGTGGACAACGACAAAGACTTGCAATTGCAAGAGCTTGGATTCGAAACCCCGACGTACTTATTTTAGGTATTATATCCCTTTTAATTATGTTAGCTTGGTTCTCACAAGTATATATTAGACGAAGCAACTTCCGCGCTCGATGTCACTTCTCGTCTCCTTGTCTTTGAAGCCATCAAAACTTGGCGCAAGAACAAGACCACCATCGTTATCACTCACGACCTATCTCAAATATCTCCTACCGACTTCGTTTATTTCCTCAAAGACGGCGCCGTGGTCGAACAGGGATTCCGTTCTGATCTTGAAGCCAATACCGAGGGTGATTTCAACGCGATGGTCAAAACCCAAATGGACAACGGCTTTCCTGAAAAAGAAATCGACGTTACAGATAATCATACCAAAGTGGACCAACTCTTGGATGCCCAATCGGTCCGCGAAGGTACACGGGATGCATTCCTTGCCAGCAGGCCCCAAAGCGTTGGATTTTCTCTTCGGCCAGCGGCTGACTGGATGTTTGATGCTGTCAACGAGTTGTCACATACCCGAGAGCTTTTTCGTCCACAAAGTGCTACTCCGCCTAGACAACGGAAAGTTTCAGACAGTTCGTTCGAATCCGTACCTGATCTACGTAGACATTCTACCATCGGGTCCCCAATATCCAAGCCTCCCAAAGCCTTTCATTTCAATAACCGTTATAGCTACCAATCGCCTTTATCGCCGTCTGCCACCTCGTCTATCGATGTGTTCCTCCCGAAACGTTCATCTGGAAGCTCTACAACCCTGCTCGCCATCGACGACATGGATTTCGAAATTGAAAAGGACGCTGTACGCTCTAGTGGCATGGAAGCTGTCAAACGCCGTCACAATCGAACCCGAAGTCATACCTTGGAAATGAGGACGCGATTAGCTTGTGCATCCCAAGATGTCAAAGTAGAGGTGGCTCCGACAGAGGCTCCTGTATCAGTAATTCAAGTCCTACGGAAAGTTTATCCCACCATCCCGAACAAGCCACTGTTTTTCGTGGGCTTGCTCGCTTGCGTAATCAGTGGCTCGATGCCACCCTTGTTCTCTTTTCTACTGGCACAATTATACTTCCAAGTCTCATCGGGCGGCGAATTACAAAGTACAATCGTCAAGTATGCTTTCATCACATTAGCTGTTGCCGCGGCCGATGGCATTTTCGCCGGATTGAAGTCGATCCTTATGGAATTAGCTGCTGTACGTTGGATGACAAAGATTCGCAAGGAAGCCTATGCTCGCGTTCTCAAACAAGATAAGACATGGTTCGATGATCCGGCGAATAGTCCAGTTCGCTTGCTCAACATTCTCGCTAAAGATGCTGACGACGCTAAACGTCTTCTTTCAATATGTCTTAGCATGTTTGTCGTCGTAACCTCGATGCTCACGTTGGGCTTGATTTGGGCGTTGGTTTGGGGATGGCAGCTGACATTAGTCGGCCTTGCTATTGCGCCGGTATTCGCTGGTGCCATTTCGCTGCAAACACGACTTAGCTCCAAATTCCAATTCAAAAGCAAGCGAGCACGCGAAGAGGTTTCGAAGCTTTATTATGAGGTATGTCTCAATGCTACAACTCCTGAATTATTTATCTTACCGTCTTTTAGATGATCTTGCATATACGCAGTATACGCTCAATGTCTATGCAAAGTGTATTCACTCGCCAATACGATACAGCTCTCTCAGAAGCATTACTCACTGGCGTGAAAGGTGCCTTTGTTGAAGGGACTGCATTCGGTGTTACAAATGCTATGATATATCTGTCTGAAGGTAACAACTCCATCTTTATTATTTATGAACATGTCTGATCATGAGAATTAGCTCTGTTGTTCATTATTGGCGCATTGTTGGTGGCTAAGGGGACTTACACCTACCTTCGAATGATTCAAGTCCTTGATCTTCTCATATTCAGCGTTTCGATCGCAGCCCAAATGATGGTCTTCAGTAAGTTCTTCACCTATCCAATTCTCCCTCTTTGACCTAACGCCATCTTCATAAAACAGTTGATCGGATTGCCAGATGTACTCAAGCTGCCCACGATCTCTTAAGGATCTGGAGCATCGGGACTGACACGGAAGAATCGAAGGGTTCATTATGTCCAACAATAACCGGTCGCGTCGCATTCAATAATGTCACATTCGCATACCCGCAACGACCCGACGTTCCAGTCTTGAAAAATATTTCTTTCCAGCTCAAAGAAGGCGAGTCGGTTGCTTTCGTTGGCTCCTCTGGATCTGGGAAATCAACCATCGCACATCTCCTTCAACGATTATATGAACCGTCCGAAGGCTCCATTGCTGTCGGAAAGACTCTTTTACATGATACCGATGTTTCATGGCTCCGGGAAAATGTCTCAGTCGTCAGCCAGCAACCTCACTTTTTCGATGCGAGTATCTACGATAATATTGCTTATGGCGCTTCCGAATTCGCGGCCTCTCAAGTTCGCCGCGCCGCAAAGGCCGCAAACGCTCATAAGTTCATTATGGAACTTCCAAAAGACTATAATACGTCTCTGGGGGAAAACGCCTCTCTGATATCCGGTGGTCAAGCGCAGCGCATTCAAATCGCGCGCGCGCTGGTGCGACCGTGTAATATTCTCATCCTCGATGAATGCACGTCGGCTTTGGACGCAGCCAACCAAGCAGCAGTTATGGAAACGATCCAACGAGTCAAACTTGGCAGAACGACTGTCTTGGTTACTCACAAATTGGAGATGATGAGAACGTGCGATCGAATTCTTGTCGTTCAGGATGGAGCTATCGTTGAAGAAGGCTCCTATAATTCTTTGATGGAACGACGAGGACATTTCTTCCAGCTTGCCAATGCTGGTGAATGGTCAGGGGACACTTAGTTCTCTGGTTCTATCTTATTCCTTTTTTATGATTTTACTCTTCAACGCTCATTCCAACATATCCATGATTCATTCCTTACATTTATCTTTATCTCCTAGAAAAGCATTGTACACCACAGCATTTGTTTTACTTGCCTGCATGTCATAATCGCATACCATTCGTTTACTTGTAACCCAGTGTATAAATATTTTCGACTTCGAAATAAACCTTTTTTACACGAGAAAGAGTACGAAACTATGTAAATTGGTATGATGAATGCACATTTGATTATCCGTGCCAAAAGAAACTAAGTATTTAATCTACAACTTAAAAATCTACGCATAACTAGCTTGGGGTGCTTCCTCCGAACTTGATAAACCAAAGTTCTCTCCCTTAACAAACGCTTTTGTACATTGCGCCATAGTGACAGATCTATTAACGTAAGTTTGTAAAAGCGTTAAGTTCGACTATACAATAAACTTACGCTCGTGATATAGGATCGGTCTGATAAAAGTTAGCAATGGATTTCTTGAATGGTTGTCCCGAAGCTTTTAGGTTAACTTTGGATACCAGCTGTTTAAGGCCCGTTAATGCAATATCTGTCGATACCGGCTCTCTGGTATCATAGTGAACGAGTGTCGGAGAAACGTCCCATAGTCGATCACGAAGACTCAAAACATCATCGTAGGGTAATGGTGTCTTTAAGACATCCGAAAGCGCCCTAGTTTGACATCATTGAAAACGTTCTCAAGCTCAAGAAAAGACTCTTACCGAATAATTTTCCAGTCTTCTCGTGCGGCACCGGGTATTGATACAGCTGCTCGAGACAATTGTGAGCGACCTTCAGTATTAACCCATATCGAAGATTTTTCCGTATATGCTGCCGCAGGGAGCACGACATCCGCCAAAGAAGCACCAATGTCACCGTGGTGTCCTTGATAAACAACGAAAGCATCTTTCGGAATCGAAGAGGGCTGAATTTCATCCGCATTTAAAAGGTATATGAATTTAGGTTTTACAGTTGAGGCTTTCTTGGATGGGACGAATCCAATATCATATGCAGCCGCTCTCGAAGCAACCTACAAAAATGACTCTCAAGCTTTATGGGAGGAAGAGATAAAATACCTTTTGAAGTGTGTTGAGTCCATTCCAGCTAGGAGTAATAAACCTGTCTTTATTACTCTCGACGTATTTCGCTAAGGCACTATAGACAGCCATTCCGTCCGGGTGTTCCGAAATAGCAGCTCCAATGATTATTAATGGTTGTTGGGCTTGCTTGAATTTAGCAGCAAAAGTTCCCTTTCCTGCGACAAAGTCCGTTACAACTTTGAGATCTTCTCCGAGGAACTCATAGCCATACGCGGGGTCGGCTCGTTCACCGATCCAACCAACTTCAAGGCTGGTGTGCAGCCACGATTTGCGGATCCGGGAGTTTAAAACAGCAGCCTCGTGTCTCGGATTACTACCAACGATGAGGATAGCGTCAGCCTTTTCCAAGCCAGCAATGGAAGAGTTAAAAAGATAATTCGAGCGAATATCAACGCCGTGAATTGGTGGAGCGTCCCCTCCAGGCTGGTCTAAAGCGAGGTTGTCAGAACCGAGAGCATTCATAAGGTCTTTCAGAACGACGAGTGATTCGGTATCAGCGAAATGACCCGCGATAGCTTTAATCTCGTCGCCCTTGGCTCCTGACGCAGCGAGACCATCGGCAACGGCTGACAAGGCATGTTCCCAAGATGAGGTCTCGAAGCGGTCACCACGGCGGAGTAAGGGAACAGTTAGTCGCTGGAACTTCAATCCGTCATATGCATATCGAGTCTTATCACTAATCCATTCTTCATTGACATCATCGTTGGCTCGAGGTTGAATTCGCATTACTTCTACACCTCTAGAGTCAATGCGGATGTTGGAACCAAGGGCATCCATGACATCAATAGATTCAGTGTTCTTGAGCTCCCATGGACGAGCATGGAATGCATACGGTTTCGAGGTTAGCGCGCCCACGGGACATAAATCAACGACATTTCCCGACAATTCCGAATCCATAACCTTTTCAACGTAGGTGCCAATCTGCATATCATTACCACGACCCGTGGTACCCAATTCCTCTACACCTGCTACCTCATTGGCGAACCGCACACATCGCGTACATTGGATACATCTGTTCATGCTTGTCTTGACCAGAGGACCAAAGTCCTTGTTTTCGACAGCACGTTTGCCAGCGATTTCATGGAACCGTGTACGATCTGCACCATATGCCATTGCCTGGTCTTGAAGATCACATTCTCCACCTTGATCACAAATAGGGCAATCAAGAGGATGATTTGCAAGTAAGAATTCCATAACACCCTCCCTGAACGGGTGTAAAAATCAGAAACCTTTCATAATGGGAAGCGTCATACCGTGCTTCATGAACTTTGGGAGTGTTTGTAAAAACTTTGGAACCCGGAGCGGCAGGCATAGCACAGGAAGCCACTGGTTTCGGCGCTCGCTCAACTTCGACCAAGCACATTCTGGAAAAGATTACTTGAGGGGTATTGATTCATAAAGGCTGCAACATACCGGCAGTTACCTGCGATAGCTAACCTAATAAAAATGCATAAAAAGTCAAAACCACAAAGACAATCAAATACCTATCATGATAGCAAAATCTTTATTTGATTTCGTTAATAAGTAATTAGCTGGGAAAAGAGATGCACTGTATGACAACCTTGGAACTGGAGACCCCGCGGCTTCACAGGCTTGAATCAAGGCTGAGCCTATTATTAAATTATTAAAGTATAATCTGTATTCATAAGGTAGATATGCGTGCCTTGAGGAACGGTCACTTCTTTTCCGTCAATTGTGAGGGTAATATCGGCATGTCTGGAAGACGATGAGGTGAAGGTTCGAAGACCTAATTTTGACGGTTATAAAAAACACTAAACTATGCCATGTCAACCCTTACTAGCGGATTTGCATAAAGGTGATATTCGATGGCCTGCATGGGCGCGAATAACGCGCAACATTTGAAACCGACGTTGTCCAAAGATGTTGAAGTGCTGACTATCTGTGATTATGTCAGCGACTGGACTGCCGTTCCGAGACGAAGTCACACTATGTGACTTTGTTTTCCGCTTTCAGGACAAAATGGGACCTCTGTCTGTAAAATGTTTTCCTTGTCACTATGGTTTCGAGCTCACTTCTTACAATCTGAGACCAAATTTATAAGACAGGGAGTGTCGGGTGAGTTCAGAAAGCCGAACTCAAAGCTGTGCAGTGTGAACCTCCGCGGAGCTTAGTCCGATATGATACTACGAGACAAGTTGGTCTCCTTTCGGCTCCAAACTGAATCTTCTGACGATTCGTGGAACATGCTTCTAGAACGTCGAAGTTCCTCGGACATACCACTATTACGCCAAGGAACACGGATTCAGCGCTCGTATTATTTTTTTGAACCCTCTACTAGTTCGATTGCCTTTGCCTAGTCTAGAACCTCTTAAGTGACTTGAGTCATTTAATATAGCAAATAAATTTGATCTTTATTGACTGCGGAAGTAGCCATGAATTCACCGAAATGGAGAAGCAACAAGCAAGCCCAACGTATCTAGCCGTACTAAGTCCTTCACAGCCTCGCAATCTCTGGGTTAAACAGAGTCTTTGTTGTGTTTTAAGCTTATCACACAGGTTTCGCATCCATCTTCATATCAAGAACCTGTGCTGTAGACCTGAACCCTCATTTCAGCGTCGAAATGTCAGTTAACCGTAAATCGGAACCGACTGTGTCTCGGCACTCCGGCATTTGATGCGAAAGTTATCCGGTAAGCTGGATAACTTACGATCCAGTGTGATTTAGGCGCCAAACAGGCGAAAATTGCGTCTGATCGAGCAAAAATACCGAAACAAAATTCGCTCGTCGACTTGGAAAAAGACTCACTTCTCCGCGCATTTGGGACACCCTCGAGAATATAAAAGGGGGGCCTTTCATGGCGTTTTTTCCTCATTCTCATCTCTCTTTTGATAACCCGCAGAAATCATGAAGTTCTCTTATACACTCTCTTCCGTTTTGGGTCTTGTCACCCTTGTCACTCTTTCCAAACTCAGCTTTGGCGTTAGCGCCACTGCTATCCCTGCTAAGCGCGCTGACAACAACGGCTCATCTCCCCGTTTTGTCGCTTACTGGGATGACTTCGTCTCTGGACAATCTGGTCCTCCAGATCCATCTGCTTTCAAGGGATACAACGTTGTGTACGTCCATTTACCTCTATTCTGTCTCGCGTAGCTATATCTCTTATACGCTTTCATTAGCAACTTAGCCTTCTTGCTTAGCAATGGTCCCGCTGACCAGGCTCAAGCTTGGTCGTCCCTTTCTGATTCCGAGCGTTCCTCTATCAAGTCTGCATACAACGCAGCCGGAATCAAACTTATGGTTTCTGCGTTCGGTTCCACTGACACACCCACCTCAAGTGGTCAGGACCCTACTCAGTTGGCCCAGACCATGGCCAACTTCGTCAAGAGCAACGGCCTCGATGGCATTGACGTCGACTACGAAGACTTTGGCGCTGTCAGTGCTGGCACTGCTGTCAACTGGCTGTCTTCGTTTACCAAAGCTTTGCGGGACAATTTGCCCGCCGGTCAATTCCTTATCACTCATGCACCCGTTGCTCCATGGTATGTTTTTTGTCTTAGCCTTGTATGCTTGGACTCGCTCTCATGTCTCGCCACCAGGTTCTCACCTTCACTCGGCGCTCCCTACCTTGAAGTTCACAAGCAGGTCGGTTCCCTCATTGATTTCTACAATGTCCAATTCTACAACCGTAAGTCTATCTTACCTCCTTCAACATTGTTCGCAGTCTCACCATCATCACAGAGGGTACCGCTTACACGACCTGCGATGGCTTATTGAACAGCGCTCCCGAGTTCCCCGGATCTTCGATTTTCGAGATGTCCAAAGCCGGTGTTGATCTTGACAAGATCGTCTTGGGCAAACCGGCTCAGTCCGGCGACGCCAGCACCGGTTTCCTCGACACCCAAACTCTGGCGCAATGTGTCGACCAAGGTTCCAAGCAAGGATGGAACGGAGGTGTCATGGTTTGGCAGTATCCTCATGCTGACTCGAGCTGGATCTCTGATGTCAGAGGATCTACCTTCCCCGTCTAAGCAACTCGATTACTCGACCTTATAGATTTCTTTTCTTTTATCGTTTTCTTCTCCTTAATTCTGTATCCAATAGATTTAACCACCGCAAGTGATATGTATCTCACAGATTTATTAATTAGCGTATTATAATACTAATT
Source organism: Dictyophora rubrovolvata (assembly GCA_029959195.1). Taxonomy (NCBI): domain Eukaryota; kingdom Fungi; phylum Basidiomycota; class Agaricomycetes; order Phallales; family Phallaceae; genus Dictyophora; species Dictyophora rubrovolvata. The sequence goes on along the minus strand of CP114122.1, from coordinate 987,311 downwards.
CCTAATTTTCAATATTCTTTACTCGAGTTTTTTTAAGTTGCTGGTTTCAGTCCAGTGCTTTCGTTTACTAAGTCTCAAGTCTGACTTAGGAGTTCTAAGTTTACACACCCACGTGCGCCGCGGCATGGTCTTGTCGGCCTTCAGGAACTTCAGGCAACAGCTCATTTACACAGGATCTGTCTAGGATGACATCGGTGCACAGGTACTGTGATTGGCAATCCCGCAGCTACTTATTCCAGCTCCCCGCTTTCCATCTGCTTTGACGTTCAACACGTCGCTCGTATTTGTTGTGACTTTTAACCTTGCATATGCTTTCGGAATTGCTCAACCAGCCTCCTCCTGCATTCACCCCAGGAGATTATAACTCAGGTTCATCTCACGACGAACTCGGCTTGCCTAGTTACAGCAGTTCAACAGAACCGGATATATGGGAGCGTTTCTTCAAAGGAGCTGATGCGAGTTTTGAAGTGGCAGACGCAAAGAAGCGCTTAATTCTATTAGAAAGGGATCTGGAGAAGCAATCAAAAGAGCTTAAGAAACATCGTGAATGCACGTAAGTTTTCAGTTTGGCGATTGAGGCTGCATGGAGTTTGACTATGTACCACTAGGTCGAAGCTATTCAAAGACCTACATCATCGGTCTGCGTTGGAGACCATACAGCAACCGTTGAATGCTCTGAGACGAATCCCTTCTCGAGGATCATATAACGACGAAAAAAGGAGCAAACAGCGTGCAGACTTCGAAGCTTCACATCAGTTGGAAACACAAATGCAGGAAGTCGTAAGCGCGTTTGAGGAAGAAAAACGTGAATTACAGCACAAAGTAAGTACGTGATATATTACTAAAATTTCATTGACAGACTAGGCGTATCTTAAAGATCGACATGAACACACCGCTAGCATGTGAAACGGATCAGGAATTTGAGTTAGTAGCCAGCTATGCTACTGCGGCTTCGTCATATGCAAGTGAGAGTTAGTGTCCTCTCCTCGATTTAACTGAGGCTAAAGGTAGTCGTGTAGACACCGAAGAAGTCAAGACAGCAGAAGAGAATTTGGCCGTGCAAACCGCGTCATACAACAAGGTAGACCTTTTGCCTCTCTCTCTAAGTTTTGCGCAGCAGTTTTTTCACATGTCTGGTGAAGGCAGAGGAAGCCATGATCAATTTTCAACGTGGACGTGTAACAGCACAGCATGCTCATCATTATTATCATAGCGCTATACAATGTCTAGATGCTGTGCGTGGTGGTGTTGGTCCCATACTTTTCTCCGGTATCAGCGAAGTAAGCAAAAATAGAGATTATCAAGGTAAGATAACCATGCTTTTTTGGTTGTTTGTTATGTAAACCTTAATTTTTCTTGCTGCAGCTGCGGCTACCTTAGCAGGGAAGGCCCAGGTTTGCTTCAACGAAACTATTCGAGTCATGGCACCTTATGTTGCAGGGATACCTAGCGAGGTCTTGTCAGATTTTGAACAGCTCAAAGATCTCGGTTTGCTCCAGGCAACGAAGATATACGACTTAATGTATGGTTGGAAAGGAAGAGCAAGTGATACAGGTGGTACGTCTGTTATGTTTCAGTTTTGTCTTTTCGGAAACCAACAACTTTTGTTTGTATGCAGGATCTGTGAAACTTATATTTCAAAGACAGGAGACGGTGTTTGCTTGTCTGACACGATTTGCAGTTTGGGTGCAGGATCATGCTCCAGTTATTGAAAGTGAGGCTCAGAATGCACGCTCAATGAAGATTGTCGCGCAGAAGAGGCTTGTTCAATTATGGGCGGAACACTGCAGAACTTCAGTGTCGTAAGAAAACGGACATCTTTTTATTGAATATGTGTAGAACTGTAGCGTGTTGTATCTTTGTATCTCTTACTCCTTTCGGTTAAATATGTTATAACAGACTCTATATGGTTATAACGCAGAATGCCGGCTTACTCAAAGCTTCACTTGGGGCTTACTATAAAAGAAAGACTTGATGACATAAGCGTGGGAACGCGCAACTTCCGAAAATTAAGCGAGAGACGAGCTCTATTTAAGAAACCCATGCGGTGACACCACTTGTCACAAGCTTTTTTTTCTTCGTCCTCCATCCACAACATAGACACCTTCTCAAGCTGAGCATTCGAGTTCGATAATGACCAAATACCTCCTCCTGAACTCTGGTATCCGATGGTTGCCTGACGTCTAATCTATAGCAGCAAGCTCTTTAGTCCATTGGAAGAAAGATCTTCTAATACGACCGCTTTTCTCATTCCTCTCCCCCACAACAAGTCAAGTTCTCCCCTTCTTTTCCTCCAAAGGGTTGCACTGTTACGCTTGTGGAAGATCGAACCATTCACTTATCCTCGTGATAGGTTGAAAAACTATCCCATAGAGTTGTTCGTACCGATTTCTTCCTGATATAGTCTTCATACAATGGAGGTGGGTCGAGTGGGTACGTTACTTAGTTAAGGGACAGACAGACAGACGTAATTATATGTGAAAATAGACATTTTTTTCTGTACTATTTTCAATGAAAGGAATATTTTGCGATTTTAACCTTGTCGTGAGAAGATGCCGGGGCGCCACCAACGTCCTGTAGAGCGCGACGGGCACTAGAGGCACTTGCGGTTCTTCCACACACCATCATCATCTCGCTATGTAGATAGCTTTTCACATTCACTCGCATTAGTTATCGTTTTTTGCTTTCCCTCCCATCCCATCCCATCCCAGTTATATAGTTTGGTTAAAGTAAATTACAACAAGCTAATACGCCAGTAATACTTCAAAATACATCCTCCGGAATTGGCATCTGAACCGTAGGACAGAAGGTCCGTCCAGTACTGAGCTCCGCTTTTCCCCCAATCGACCACAGCTGCCATCTTTTGAGAGAGAGCAAGACGAAACAGGAGAATTGTTCTTAGTTTGTCAGAGACGCTTGGCACGCACTAGCGAAATGAAGATGGCAACCATGCATAGCAAAGAGAGTAGGTTCTTTATTTAATAATTTAGTAAAGATGCTTATGTTTACAGTCTAAAATGAACGTCATATACAAATACATTCCAAAAAGGTTACAACGACAGCTTTTGATAGTAGATAGCAGTTCTTTCGAAGGCGGAAAACGTGGGGAGAGGTGGTGTGGCCAAGCTTCTTCCAGAAGATAATCCAAATGCAATAAAAAAAAAGGTTATAGCGCCTCGCGTTTGATTTAGTAAATCGAAGTCCCGAACCGAAAGATTCAATGACAGGCTTTCATGATGCATGCTGCTCGAGTAACATGTTGATGAATAGGTTGATGTTATTGTGTAGTAACAGGTCGACGAAGAGTGGGCACATGGGTACTGTGGGGTTCTTCCAAACTGAAATACGGGAACAGTGTCTTAGTATTACATCCTGTGAGAAAAAGACAGAGCTATATGGGGCCTACCCTTCAAAGGTTCTCTTAGGATTGTTTGGCCGCCTTTTCGAGCTGTTCTTTCTGACATTTTGGTCGGGCCTGGCACAATCACTCGCTTAGAAGTGGGAAGAGAAGATAAAAGATAAGAATACACGCACCGTACCACAATAACGGGCACCGGCGATCGGCTTACACAATATCTAGGAAAAGAATTCAGACGAAATAACGGAAGGCGGACAAATTAATCATCCTTCACCTCGAGACACTCCCCATCCCTGGGGCTCCGAAAGCCGCACCCCATTGTTGGAGGACAGAGCGAGCCCTCGTGCCAACGACTAAGGAGTCCGGGCGATACAAGGCGATCAAGCGTTCAATAGAGGCAGTTACTTTCCCCCCAACAAATTCCACTATAACAAATAGCTGGTGAGGATTCTAAGTAAATATAACGAAATACATTGATATAACGGCTCACCTTGCGACCTGGTTCGACCTGATCGTTTTTCTCTAATACCCATTTCATTAGTTCACGTGCCTCTTCCCGTCTATTTTCACGCATACATTTATCTGTGGTTTACACGTGAGCAACAAAGAAAAGGGAATGAAAGAACTCTTAAGGGCCACCTGTATCTTCTCCATCAAAACCACGGAATACTATTATTTCATCACCGTCCTGAATGAGTGATTCCATAACCCATTGCAGCGCATGAATGCCACTATCGTCACTGCTTGCAGCAATTAAATATGATCGCGTGCTCCTGCCTCGTTTATAGCCCTCGGATTTGACCTAGTATGAAGCCAAACAAGTTAGGAACACGGTAAAAGATGCAACGTAAGACGGGTACTGCCACTAACTTGTAGAGTGTATGAAAAAAGCGTGGTACTTGTTGGATTCTGAAAGGTATCAAAGCCGACTTTAGGGGTATACCTTCGACTGCCTGCTGTCGATGTTACTGATTGGAGTGTTTGGGTCCTCGGAAATGGGTCTACAACATTTAGATCTAGTTGAGGAGGATGGGGAAAATCTGCTTCCGCCAAGTTTCCGCTGTTGATGCGTGGTGTCGACGGCCTCGACGACTGTTTCAATGCTGAGCGCAACGTTGTGGTAGATGCTGAATTGTTCAAAGACGGGGGTCTGGTCGCCGAAGGCGTTGACATGAGATCTTCCCGGCGTTGTATTGTCGTTTGAGGCACAAGACAAGAGCTGTGGTGAAACCATTGAGCGGGATTGAAGCGAAGCATAATTTGAAATGAAAGGGGTGAAAATTAAAAAGAAAGACATCCATTGACTCACTCTTTTTATAACAGAAAAGAAAGAAAAACACAAGTTTGTCTTGGGTGTGGTGCGCAAAAGAAATGTGGCAGGTTTGTACCTGAGGCGACACCCGGCGGAGTTTCAAATATGGAATCTTGACACTTTTGTGTGGATGCCGAAGACAGACTGGCGTCCGTCCATGATCTCAAATTCCATTCGGAGGAAAGGAATAATATTAATCCTCCCTTCCTCTCTTGATGTCGTCTCCGACACGCTTACGGGCTGTTCGGCTTTATAAAGAATTGCATAGGCTAGGGAGAGACTATCCGGATCCATCGTAAGTTGTGAATTTGCCAAGGAGACTGGCCGAGTCGACTCGTAATACTGATCGCACTGCTCATTATCTCTATGCACAGCTACGACTTTCACGGGAAATTAAGGAGGGCATTTGAAAGTGACTACGGCATTCCAAGACTTTTTGTTGTTTGTGTTGACTCATTATCTTGACATAACCTTCTTTTTTCAGAAAACAGACATCTAAGCGACCACGCCGAAATTGAAAGAGCGTTTGCATTGGGCGAATACATCAAGAAAGGTGCATTTCTCTCTTCGCCCGATTAAAATTAGGGTTCATGATCCTGTCGCGTGACCCCGCCAGAAACCCTAGCTCTTTATTCGCTCGCCAAATACCGCCATTTACGTCGTGCCTACTATCCCGTCAACAATAAAACCACATGAATATTCCTTCCGGATGGCATCTGTTATTATTGTTATGAAAAAGTACCACACACACCACGCATTCCTTCCACATCAAGATATGTACACACGCAGACAAAAATATAGCACCTTTTATGAGCTCGCTGTGGCCATTGCTAATACTGTCGACGTTGCACTCATGGTCGCAACAGGTTCAGTCACAGCTAGGGGATCATCTCCTCCAATCGCCTTGACAACATAATGGCTGAAGAAAAGCACTTTGAAGGTTATAGCGAGAGCTGCGTGGAGAATTGCAAGGGCAATAATCAGCAGTCGTGCTGCCTTTTGCTCTGCCTGTAAAACAAGTTGTTCAATGAACGTGTGGAAATATACATTAATTATTACATGCTTGATGTGGTCCAATACGTACCGAAGCAATAATGGGATATATATTGGCGAAAAGATAATATCCTGAAACCAGGAATGCTACTCCCACGAGTACCCAGCGAACCTCTGGCACGGGAATGACACAAAGTAGCTGGGTACATGTGAATCGTGTCAGCCTTTCGAAACGAGAGACTTAACACGGCTATACTGCACGTACCGAAACAGGTATCCATATGAATTGTCCATAACCAAAGACAGCCACAGCCTCAACAGGGCTCCATTCAGAGACACCCAAATACTTCAACACAACCCACAGAATCACGGGAATACAAAGCCCATAAACATACACCAAAGTAACCCCGATTGATAATAGCTGGAAATCATACGAAACAGGCGAGCTCGATAAATAGGAAACAATGGACGACGCAAGAGATGAAAAGACGAATAATGAAAATATTAATGTCGTTAAAGTCCAGAATGGCCCGTATAAATCAACGGATGGATTGAGGTGTGCTGTTCGGTAATTCGAAGACGTGGGTAACAACGTTGTATAACATCGCGTTAAGACCTGTGAATAAAACGAGGGGTAAGCATGCCGTTTAGAGAAACATCCTCGATGCCATACCAGTTTCGTGTCGACTTCAAAGTACTTTTGGTAATAGTCCAACGTCCAGAATCCTTTTGAATTCTGGGACTGTTCGTAGTATCCTGCTTATATTTGGCTCCTGTGTCTTTCTTGTTTCGACATAACTTACTCACCTCTATTAGATGAAGCCGAAGCGTTATTTTGTGCATTATCGTCTGTCAAGAAAGCTGTGTGTGTGTATTATTGAACACGCGTTAACAGTGAACGACTCCCGAGGAATATACTATGACACGTTACATCTAAATTCCAAAGAACTAGGGCCTGCGTCTACTCGCTGTCGAGTCTATTAGTCATAATATGTGGTTCTAAAAAAAAATCTTATACCTCGTCTGTTTCAATAGTTTGGTAGGCCATACTTTGAGGAAGTTGAAAGTTGCGGTGTTTGTGTCGTTGCCGCCAGCGCCGGCCTCAGTCACCTATTTCGGTCTTCCGAAGTGTCTCGAGGCTCGCGTGACAATAACTGTTTTCTGATATTCTCCACAACAAAACCTTGTCGTACAACATTACTGCATAAATAAAGGGGATAAAGGAATATTATTTAATTCTTCAAATAAGGATAGTCAACCGTTCTCATGTAATACTCTGATCACAGGCGTACAACGGCATAATTGGACACAATGTTTAGGATACACTACTAGTAAACAAACCGTTACCACCGACTTCATGTAAAAAAAAATATGAACCAGACTACCAAGATCTATACTGATATGGATTAGACTGTTGAGGTTGCGTATATTGTGATGGAGGTGGCGGAGGTTGTTGAGATTGATATGATACAGGAGGAGGTGGAGGTGGAAACATTGACGATGGTCGTTGGTAGTTTTGAGGCGGTTGTTGTTGTTGTTGTTGTTGTTGTTGTTGTAATGGTGGTGGTGGTAGTGGGAATGTGCCTTGTCTTTGAGGCGGTCCGCCAGGCGGCGAGTATGGAGAATATCCTTGGGAAGGGTACCTTTGATGCTGAGGGGGGTTGTTTGGCTGCATGGGACGATCTAGTAAGAATTGAGAAGATAAGCCTGGTGCATCGAATGTATAAGGGTTTGAAGGGGCCGATGGTGGTGGTGGTGGTGGCGGTGGTGGTGCAGACGGTGTGGGAGTGGAATACGAGGGTCGCGAAGGTGGTGGGGGAGGATACGCTGATGAAGGCGAGTTCCACGAAACTGGTGGGGTCCATGAAGCTGGCGGGGGTGGCGCATTGGGCGGGGGTGTTGGTCTATTCCATGTTGTATTCGGCGCTGGAGACGTCGGACTTCGTATATTCAAGTTTGAGAAGGAACTTTCCAGAGGAGGTGCTGGTCTTGGCGGAGGTATAGACGAAGGTGTTGATGATGTCAACCGTTTCTCAGTTTCAGCCTTGGCGATTAACCCTTCCCTTTCAGTTGCTCTCGACGAGACGTAAGCTTTAACACTCCGACGTAACTGGCCGCTCAGATCTGACAGGTCCCGATAGAACCGTAGCCCTTTACTGTAAACCGAACTGTAAGTCAGAACCTCTGCGAAAGTCAAAGGCAGCTTACTTTAATCCATCTCTAACTTGCAACCAAATTTCGCGCATCTTTTCAAATCTTTTAATGCAGTTTGTCCTTCTCTTTTCCTTCTCTTCCCACTTCTTCGCGCCAGCACCACGTCCAGCGAGATCCTTCAAAGCCTTCCAATACTGTGATATTTCTTGTATCGCTGCTTGTTGATACTGAATACTAGCTTGAATACGCATTTGATATGGCTTAAATTTCTCCAGCTCGGTTTGGAAAAGGGATGGCTCTACAGCACTGTTCCTACGATTGAGGAGCAGTAAATGTGAGACATCATCAGATTGAATCTAATGGGGTTCTTCAGTTTTTAGAGACAACCAAATTGCGTGGGTAGAATTACAAACCTTTTCTTTGAGATCTTTGAGTGTCTCGTTTCTTTCTCGACTGATCTTGCTCAGACGACCGAGACGTTCCTCGATTTCAGCTACATAACCCCCAATTTTCTCACGTTCTTGCCAGTCATTATCCTCCACTTCAACATCAAGGAGATTATTCTTATCCGCACTCTGCAATTGTCGGTTAAATTCCGCTTCCAATTTGTCATCGTCAAGAATAAGTTCGATATCGCCACCAATTGACTGCCATAAGTCAGTCGCTTGTTTATCAGAATTACTTGCGGCGTCCAATGCATTAACATGATTTTTCAGATCCTGCCTAAACGTCTTCGTAAGTCCCGAGCTCGGCGCTTGAGTCCAAAAATGTTCATATTTGAGACGCCCAGCTTCGCAGTCTCTCGATTCAATTTCCAAATCACGACCAATGCTATCTAGTTCCTCACGAACAATCGCTTTGAGCCGGTCTAGTTGTCCGAACATGCTAACCGTGCTTTCGGAATCTTCCGCGGTACGGATTTCGTTCTGCCAATTACGGACTTCACGAGGAACGATATCATTTGTTGTGACAATACCCTCGACCATCGCGCGATAACGTCCTAATCCGTCTTTGACTCCTATCGAGTCCAACGCAGCTCGATATTCGTTATCAGCTACGTCAGCTTTCTCAACCTCTCCTCGAACAAGCTTGGCCTTCTCCTCTGAATACACGCTTGCACTCTCATGGACGCTGAGAGGGATAAGCTTGATGAACAAGTCCGGTCCAATAGTCTTCTGAACATCTGGAGTGCCATAAACCTCTTGAATGGGAATTGGCGTTGCAACTGCAGTCTTGTCAATCACAGGAAGTGTGGCTTCCGTCGGAACGACAGCATTGTAAATCAGATCGTTGTCCCTTTGTGCTTCGGCTCTTTTCTCGCTGCAAAGTGCTAAATGAGCTTTAGTAAGCTCGAGCATGGCTGTTCCTGCGTCGGCAGGGAGAGTAGGCGTTTGCGTTGTAACAAAATATGGTGAGAAGCTTCCTGAGGTGAGTGAGTGTGCTTCTTTTGCTGCTTTCTCTGCTACTATCAAACGTGCAAGCGCGTTTCCATGCTTTCCAGAAGCGTTATCCGCGAGAGATCGGTAGTACTGAGACAGTGAAGTCATATATTTCGATTTAATCTGAAACGGGAGATGAGCACTGGTAACTTCACGCGCTGAGTAACTACGCACCGAAAGCAGTGTAATCCAATTATTATCAAAGATTTTCTTTCCCTGGAATTCCTTGACATTCTCGACCAAAGCCGAATACAGCGCAGCGGTGTGAGCCACAACTTTTGCAATCAAACCGGGTGTCTTCTTCTCGTCTCGACATTTCTCGAAGAAAACTTCATGGGCCTGAGCAAGCATTACGTCGATGAGATACTTGACGACTTCTCTGCTGAGATCCGTAGAAGGCGCATGAAGGAAGTTCTCGTTGATGTAAGTTAACATTCCTGCGGCAGTTCGGTAGTAATGAAAAGCCCGTTTGACTCCTTCGGGGTCAAACCTGGTCTGCATTGTCGCAATGGCAGAATGTGTGGCAGCGATTTGAAATATTATTGAAGCTTTTTCGTAGGCGAGGGAGGTTTGAGTGATAAGTTTGTTCGTGAACGCATCACGCCACGGGAAAGTCACTCGAATTTCAGGGAAGCGCAATTCCAACAGTTCCAACTGACCAAAGTATTTGTACAGTAGATCCCGTGCTAAACAAAGCGGTCTTCTTTATAGTCTGAAAATAGTTCAAGTTGTGAAACAGTATTCACCGGTCATTTCGCTTCCGGCTCCTCTAACAGCGTCTTGACGACATCTTTGTAGAGCAGCACATTCGGAGGCATAATTATCAGGACTCTCGCCATACGATTGGGCGATTAGATTACGGATTGGAGTAGTCCAGTCTACTTCGTCTGTGCTTTTCTTTGGGATAGAAACCGTCGGCGATTGCGCCATAACGAAAGAGCGAAAGTCGAGTGAAGCTCAGGAAAATACACGGCGCAGTTTCCCACGGTCCGCCGGCCGGGCTGCGCCTGTTTTCTGAACATGAACGCAGTGCCAAATCCAATGAACTCTTCCAGATCTTTCGCCGCTGTTCTCAACCGCTGCGATAACTTTCGCCGGGAGACGTCTTCTGAGGAATTTATAGATTTCCGTCTTTTTCCCTCGTCGACGAACATCCTCGGGCTGATCTCAGAAGATGTCTTCAATCTTCTCCAAACGACTCATCAGGAAGCGCTATTAAAAGGCGACGAGTCAATTTGGTTCATACACCGTCCTGGTAAATATTTTACATATCACAAAAAGACACTCCACAAGTAACATATTAAAATTCCTAGGTACATCTACCGATAAGCCATTCCTATCATTCAATCCTCGGTTAGATACGGCAGAAAAACGCTCAGAAGCTCTTCGAGTTTTAGCAGAGACCTGGCGCGACACTGGCGTGTTTGCAAATATCATATCCCCGAAACTTTGGAGGAACGAGCTATATACGATTTACGTCGATCCATTCGGCCCCCGCACCGATGACAGAGTAGCTTTCGTATTAGAACGCACCGCTTGCGCTATTTTTGGTCTTGTAACTTACGGTATTCATATGACCATGTACACCGCCGATTGGAGAATATGGGTTCCGACAAGAGCCAAAACAAAGCAAACGTACGTCCTATGCCCATGCATATATGTATCTGTGTATATCTGGGATCGATCAGGCTTATTGACAGCTAATTTACAGGTGGCCCTTGTGTCTAGATAACTCTGTCGCCGGGGGAATTCCTCATGGATTGACCCCCTTTGAGTCATTGGTCAAGGAATGTGAAGAAGAAGCAAGTTTGGACCCTTTTGTCGTCCTGGCGCATGCTAAACCTTGCGGTGCGGTCAGTTATTATTTCAGGTATGCAAATATTTTAGTTTCTTGTTTTTTACCAGCAATGGGGCTCATATCAGCGGCAGAACTGAGAAGGGATACCTTCAGCCAGAGGTTCAGTGCGTAGTTCCATATTTGGCGTTCTCCCGTTGCTTATACAATCCAGGTACGTATATGATATGCTGATTCCAAGAGGTCGCGAAAACGAAATTATTCCCCGACCACAAGATGGAGAGGTAGATTCATTCAAGGTCATTTTTGTTCAAATTTTAAAATTAATTCCATTCACTCGTTTAATCTCTCGCAGCTGGAGACCATCGATGGCGTTATCGAAAAAATGCACGGTGGCCTATTTAAACCAAATTGCGCTTTAGGTTATTTGAATTTGCTTGATCTCTATTTGATTAATCTTAGCCTTGCTTCTAGTCCTCTTAGATTTCTTAATCAGACACGGACAAATCACACCAGAAAGCGAACCGAATTATCTAGATATTACTACACGGCTCCACGGAAGGTTCGGTTACAGGCTATGATACTTTATTTCTATGTATACAACTTTTGTAATCATGTACATTTAATCCAAAGTGACGGTCAGTGTCGTAACATAAGCAGGGGGAATGCGCCAAGACTCTCTCATGAATGAAATACCTATCGAAAAGATGTCCTGAATTGGTATTTCCAACTATCTCTGCGAGTCCACGCTTCCCAATAAAGTTGTATTTTTCTCGGCACCTGCTTTCCACCAAGCTCTTTCTCCAATGATTTCACTCCATCAGCGGAGGGCGTTCCACCTAAGGCCCACACCGTCCGCACCAACCAAACGATGAGATGAAAATCAACCTCTCCTGGCTCACTGTCTCCACTGGCAAATCCTTCATCTGGAAGATATCTCGGAAGATCCATTAGAATAAACTGTGCCACATTTTCCCAGTGTCTCTTGGAGCGCGCAAAGAAACTTTGCTTCACCTCGGGTGAAGCTGTGTTTTCGAGCAACGACAGTAAAATGCCATTTTGTGAGTATTTCGTTTCGTAGAAAGTCCGGTATTCCGGACTAGTACGAGCTAGTTGTTCCAGGGTCGTTTGACCTACAAACGAACGAGAAAAAGTTTATGAGCATTGATACTTGGACAAGGTTGGGGAACTGACTTACGGTCGCGGAGATATGTAACCGCCTTCCCTTTGAAACGATTTTGTAAATCACGTTCATTCCGCTTGTAGGACTCAATAAAAAAATCTCATATCAATCGATGTGATAATGCTCACCGATGATAGAGCCGTGAAGTTTGGGTTTAAACCTGGACAATATAGGTTTTTGACGAGGTCGATAAATCCAGAGTTCACCCTAGCGGGTCGTCTCCGAGTCGAACCGCATCGGCAAAGATATCTTACGATTTCGATGGGATCAGCTAGGACCTTGTCTGTATCGATGACTAGTGTTGGGGAACAACTCTTATGGTTTAAATTTAGAAGATTCGGCCTTAAGTCAGCGTCCTCTGAAATAGGCCTTCGCTTCGGTAAACAATTATTGCCGGGGAAGAGTAGCACAAACCTAAGTTTACATATTCTATTATTATTTCTCGACATTCGAGTTCACGGCTGGATAAGCAACGTCAACGACCAAAGCACAACAACAAGTCCTAGAAACAAGGACTCACATTGCAAGCTGAGGGGCTGTAATCCAATTAGATGAGCCTTTATAGACGTACAAAACACCCTGTAGTGGCTCAGTTCGTCAATATTAGCCCAATTGGCAGATTTTCCTCGGACTCACTTTTCCAGCCATTCTGGACCCCTAGTTTGCTGGTGCTGAATAGCCCACAAGTCAGAGAGAGATTTCCAAGGGATATATGTATGTACCATGAGCCCGCCCAGTAATCTCGGCGAAACTAATAACAGGAACAAATTAGTTTTCTGTTACCCTTCTATGTATGGACACTTCGACCGGAAAAGTCGGACAGCTAAAGAAAGTAACCAACATGAATCACAGTTCACCAAAAGTTGTGAATCGTGACGCATCAAGTGTCCCGAACCCGAAAGGAATACAAACAGGGTTCATCGGAGTCTTCGCAAAGTCGGGAACATCGGAACTTCCAGACTAAGAATTGAGTATATAAAATTATGTATTATGTATACTTTACCCGCATTACACGAGCGGTCGCTTGGGACTTCCTGATCTTTAAAAACGTTGCAAATTATACATACACCGCCTTTCAGATCGACCCCGCGTGAGAACTGTACACGCACAAAATAGTACTGTCTGTATATATGTCTTTTTAGAAGCTTGCGAGCCGTATGGGAGCTGGTCACATTTTTTTGATTCCAATTCGAAGCACAGCAAATTGTTTTATGATTTTTAAACAGATCACGGGACAGACTAGCTGGCAAACTAATTTGAACCCATGTCGATCGCGATCGGTACGCTCGTCCTTTGGTCACCCACGCGTGTGTAGGCTAATCTCTTAGACTGGCATGTGTGCCGGTGCTTGATGGAAACGTGAATGATTGTTGCTCCTGGCTTAAGAAGTAGTACTTGAATATTCTTAGCCAGGGAAGAAGCTGGGAGAAGCAGCCAATCAGCAGCGTTGCTCGAATTTCTGCAGGCGACTTCTTGAGTAAACTCCTATTATAGTAAATCCAGGCCTAGCCTTGAACTCAAATTGAAGGTGAAACATTAACCCGCTATCTCAGGTATCTTGTGATAACGTCATACGAATACCTGGTCGTGGTTATAACAGCACTGTGATAAACAAGTTTGAGCCCGGGAACTCGAGCGGATACAGACATTTCTCACACTGCATACGGCCTGTTTGCAATGCAATACTAATCAGCCTCATTTCCTAGTTCGGAATCTCCCCTCGACGTGTAAGCAGTCGACTGCTTTCAGCGAAGTCTTTGCCCTCGGAGGCTTTAGTGTTTGACAACACCCGAACGAAAGAAGTCCGACATAATCAAAATTCTCAAGCTTCAAGCCATGCATTTCATTTAAAAAGGCAGGATCTTTAACTGTTTATGGCATGAAGAGCGTGACCTGAGAAAAAGAACTACACTTTAAGCGGTACACACCCCTGTAATAATTATGTCCGACTCACGCTCGAAGCCCGCAGGGGGTCGTGGTGAAGTTGTCATTTGAGTCAGTATTCCCGAATTCCGAATGATGAATCTATCCAGGTCTGGATTCTGTTGCAATGCATAGGTGTTCTACGGGAAAGCTTCACCGGTGACCGGTGACCGTTCAAACGTTCACAGGTACCAGTAAATAGCGAACGGAGATGGTACACATGGGGTAAGAAGAAAGAAAACCTGACTTGTGGAGACGTCGTCATGGTCTCAACAGGAAGTTCAACATTTAACTGTCGAGGACTGAGTCTTAATTTCGGGACGTGCCGAGTTGCCTTTCTCCCAAACATTCCAGTGCGTCGAATGACGTCTCCGGGGAAATTCCAAAGCGAATCTAGAAGATGTCCCAAAAAAAACTGATTTTGACATTGAACTTTATTCGCGTACAGATACACAGCGAACACGAATTCCAAGAACAAAGAGCGAGAACAAGAGGAGCAGCCACAGCAACAACGACTCGGAGGAGGAAGAAAAGGAGGACAACAAGACAGCAACACTGAACAAAAGAAGAAGAAAAAGATAAAAGGAAAAGATGACGACTTGGCAAGCGGTTTGGTCACCGCAACAACAATGCTTACAATAAACTACGCGCATAAATCCTAAACTGGAAAGTAGCTCCGGCAACGAAACCGGTACTTTCATTCCCTCGAATGCAAGTCTAGACCAACACCATCCGGATTCCGGACTCGGGCTTTTACAAAAAAGTGAATGGGCTTGGGAATGGAAAGATCCGTCATCCACCTCAGAAGCTAGGTGGATGGAAAACATATGAGCTCAGTGTACTTCCATGTGAACATGTGGGAAGCAGAATAAAAGCGACTTTGCGCACAGGAGATTATAGATGGTGAAAAGAAGAAGCTTGATAAGTGTGTTAATTGACTCGCCCTCACGGTTCAAATACAGTAATAGGAGCGGCTCTGGGATGCAAGGGTGAAAAGAACCGTACATGAGAAACTTGAACGCAGATTCAAATTTAGCAATGGAGTGCGAATTGTTAGTATTTTAGATTTGATCCGCTATACTCACACTTCTTTTTCTCTGGTTCAATTCGAGAATGAGCGGACCAGCACGAGGGTTGCGTTTCATTCTCAACGCTAAGACCACCGTGAAAAGTTTATTGGCCATATTTTTATATTCAATATATAGACCGATAATAGTTTCGTTTAGTCTATCCGTCGTACACCGTAGTGAACAAGCCTTCCTCTTTGGCCTTGATTTCTGAGTAACGACAAGTTAAGTTTACATCCTTGAAACGTCCCAAGCATGACGAATCAAAAGACTTACGGAGCGCGACATGCGTCGAATAAAAGCGGCACTGCGAAAGGTTACCTATAATTTGAAAGTATATTCTTAGGATTTTTATTGGTAGGTAGCAGCAGAGATGTTAACCGCACCCATCATAACATAAACGTTAGGAAGACCACATTCGGTATACAATCCTTGCATTTCCCCTTCGTTCGTTAAACCCCAAATCGGTTTCATTTTGTCAACCAAAACACCCGGGAGGATTTCTCTTGCCGTATCATGTGCATTTGTGAAACTAACAAAAACAGATCAAAAGAAGTTATATACATCGACTTTCATGTATTAACTTACCCAGTGGCGCATATGATAACATCTGCCTCCAGATTAGAGCCATCTTCGAGTACAAGACCATTCTCGGCAATTTTAGCCACACTGCCTTGCTTTAGTTTAATTTTTCCTTCGATAATTGACTGAGACGCTCCGACGTCTAAAACATTAGTATATTGGTGTTTTATGAAACAAAAATAAAATATCAAAGCCCACCGATATAAAATCCACTTCCCTTCTCCCAAACCATAGTAATGAATCCAGAATTGTTAGGACCGTCGTGACGTTGGAAGCCGACTTTGTCAAGACCTTTACGGAGTTCCCTAACAAGTCGGTTCAGTTGAAATTCTTAATATTACTACACTGGGCTTACTTATCCACTTCTCTAACCACAAGCATGGCTCTCTCGTGAGTTCTCTTCCCCAAGAAAGCAGGGAATGACGCATTGATGAGATCACAAGTTTCGGTTGGAAGTCCTTGCTCGGAATACAGGCCTGTGAGATTCAGGTCAGTCGAGTAGTAAAGCAAGTGTAACCAGAATTCATTACCTCCAGCTAGAACCGGTAGCGCTTTAGCCGCTGAGACTACGCATGTCGGAGATCGTTGAACCTGGTATATATCGAGTCAAATAATTAGAAACTTTCACTGATAAATTCTTTTTTACCATCGTAACGTCAACGCCACGGTCCACACAGTCCTGACAGATATCGTGGGCTTAAGCAGTACGTAAGACGCTAAGTACATATTAGACATTCCCGTCATATGCAACTTACCGGATGTACATGCCCCGATTACAACAACTTTCTTTCCCTTGTAGTCCGTAGCTCGCTTGAACTTTGCTGAATGTATAATTTCGCCTTTAAACGCGTCCTTAAGGCAAAATCACTAAACAACATCTTTACATAAAGCAAAAAAAATTTACCACTCCGGGAAATTGGGGCATTTTCGGAATACCACCTAAGAATCCGAAAGCCAGAACGACGTACTTGGTACGGAAGATGCGTTTCGAACCGTCACCTTTCAAAACAGTGACTATCCACTTGTCCTTCGCATCGTCCCGTTCCACGGACATAACTTGACTTGAAGTCCAGACGTTGAGATCCAAAACCCGAGCGTACGCTTCTAACCAATCCGCAAGCTTTTTGTTTTCATTTTTCTGTAAAAACGCTTTGTGGAAAAGCAAAGTTATATCGCACCTTTTTTCCAGCTGGAAATACAGGCCATGTTTTGGGGAAGCTTTATATATAGAAATGTACATTTAGATGACGGTTCATTCACGCCCTAGTAATATAATATGATGGACTAACGGGAGATGCGGCATCTGGCCAAACCCTAAAAATGGTTTAGCATGAACCGAAGGTATGAACGATGGCAAAACAATAGTACGCACAAACAGGATCATGGAGGCAAAGCGTGTCATAACGGTCTCTCCAACTATCTCCAACACGGGCGTTCTTCTCAATAATAAGCGAAGTCACTCCTTGATCATATTTCAGTCTAGCAGCAACTTCAAGACCAGCGTGACCCGCGCCAACAATAATAGCTGGAGGGTCTTGCTCCTCGAAATTCATCTCTTTTGCACGGTCTTCAACCCACGAGCCATTGTTCAGTGTAGAATTACGACGCAACCCGACTTTGGGAGGGAAATTCTTGAGTTCGTCCAGGTTGGTAAGGACGGTATGAATCTTCCATTCGCCATTTGGAGTCGGAACGAGACGGAAAATACCCGAACACAGACCAATGGAGGTTTCGAAATCGAAAAATGCTTGGATCATTAGTAGATCGGGAGTAGGATGTAGCAATAAAGCTGGTTTAGAGGGGTTGGTTGATAACCTGACGTTGCCGATTTTAGCTTGTTCAAGTCGGGCATTCAAGAGTTTTTGGATATCGTCATGTCCGCAGATGGTTCTGAGATCCCAGGTGAGAGCGAGCAGATCTCTCCATATTCCATCTTTGAGAAATAGAGAAACGATGACATCGACTTTGGTTGATGATAACGCCTCGAGAAAAAGAGGTGACCATTCAGCAAGAACCTTTTTAACGTCGATATCTGCGGGTGGATCGATAATACCCAGCCTCTCAAAAGTAGGGAGAAAAATTCGTTTGTCCAAAGACGCAGCGGCCATTGCGATGATGGTTCAGAGATACGATTTGAAAGCCAAAATTAAAAGTCCTTACATCGCCCATTCACCCTCGGCACGAGTTTTTCCTTGAACAGCGTAGACCTGTGTTGGCAGCCTGTGTCTCGGTGAAGCGTCTCGGTGGAGCATGACCGTGAAGTCTCTCCGGACCTATCTCGGACATAGCAGCGTTACGGTTTCCGAGGAGTATCAGGTCAAAAATCTATGTAATGTTCTTCCAGCCTCAGACGTCTCCCGACACCTATTTTTGGATATCCTGGACATCCCAGATAAATGAAAACCCGATCAACTACTCTTTATGATCTTCCAAGGTCAAATTGACCAATTGATGTGGATGATTCAAACGAAAGTTGTCCCAAGGCTCCCAAGCTAACGAGTTCTATAAGTAGTCGCAGATTAGATAAAAAAAAACTTTCGAGACTGCCATACCACCCTGACCTATCATTCCGCCCGCCCCATGCATTGAACATTATATTCCGCATTGCAATATTAAAAATTCTACATTGCAACATCGGACATTATATTCCGCGTCGCAATATACACCGCACCTCTCGAGGACAGTGTTCACGCCAAATTTTCAGGTTTTTGCAGGGTTTCAATGGCAACTGCCATCGGGATCTCTTTCACATAGGTATGTTCCTGATTGTTTATGAGTAACTCACATTCATGCCTTTTTTTACAAGGATGCGGTAGCTCAGCAAACATCTCTTGCTGACAGTTTACTGGCTCAGATTAACAGGGCTACAAGAATTTAGCGCGCGGCCTACCGCGCTGCCGCGACAGTGTACCGCGCGAGCCCCACCCGCCGCCCGCTGCAAAATGTGCCCTCCTAGTGGCTGCATTGATTATAGGAGGAACATGTGCTGGCCCCGAAGTGACAGAATCGGGCTGAATATGCTTATCTTGAAATATTGAATCTACAAAAGTATTTGAGTTACTTGAAGTTATCATATAAAGGAAAACATATACGAGGATAATCAGGATGTATAAAATAGCCGAATGGTTCGCCTGGTATATATAAATATCATAAGCTACCGAGTATTTTACTTAGAAGATGATGACCTCTTTGATTATATCCAGGTAACATTCTTGGAGGATATGAATCTGCCTGATATATTCCAGCAACTAGAAAGCAACAAGTCAGTCAGAATATTGAGTTGGTGTAAACTCAACTAACTCTTTTCTTTGGGTTTTCCAGTAGAAGAGAAACGATTGGCTAGAAATGCAGCCTGCTGATATAGATATGTGAACCAATCCTGTATTTACAATTTAATTGTTAGACTTATATAGCTTATATCAGAAAAGTAAACACCCGAACCATTAAAATATTAATAAATATATCAAATTGATAATGAGCAGTTGTCCAATAGCGAAGCAAGTGCTTTGAACAATGCTTATCTAATGGCGCGGTAAAGATTCCTTACATGGCAACTCGCGCGTTAAGAATTCCTTATGTGGCCACTCGCGCGGTGAAGATTCCTTACACAGCAATCGTACCGCGCCTTTAGCGCGATAATTTCCATACAAGGAATTCTTACCGCGACTTCACCGCGACATATCATATGCCACAACCTATGCCAAACTCTCATTTTATCTCTCTAAAGTATGTTATATAATATTCAGATCCTTCTACTCATTATATTCAACACTCTACTGAGCCTTACAGCTTGAGTTTGTACCCTATAGGAGGTTTTTTTTGCAGGTCGCGGCAATGTCGCGGCAGCGCGGTAGGCTTGCGCGTCAAATTCTCATGGCCCAGATTAACAGCACTATTGCCATTTTTTCGCCATGAAGGAACGGGAAATGGATTATCATTCACCATGACACGGTGGGAGGTTTCAACATACAGCGGCAAAGCAACTCCATGACTCTCCTTCAGCTTCATAAACATACATAGGGTGAGAAAAACCATCGTGACCGTCCTGACTCCTCGCAGTCACATAACACAACATCTATCTCAACATCCTCAAGCTCATGGCCTCATTCAAATAAACTTCAGAGTCTTGCAATTTCCGCAAGCTTGTCAATAAAATGAGCATGCCCCGATAATGGGGCACGGTATCCGAGTCGCTGAACAGCAGATGGACACGAATCCACCTAAACTCTGTTCTTAAATTGGAGTGTAAGCCTACCAGCAAAATTTTCGCGAGAATGTGGAAAAGTTCACAGATTTTAAACATAATCAACAAGACACTGACGAGTCACGGTTAAATATACATTATAACTGCACAAAAAAATCCCCCCATTCGGACGGAGGTGCACCGGTCTCGGATTTAGAATACGGGACATCGTGATGTCTAATGAGTTTGCCAGACGAGTCCCTTCTGATTTCTTCATAAACACGAGGCAGACGACGTTCACGTCGATTCCCAATATATAGTTGCATATATTGAAGGGTCTTGATCCGAGAAAATTGCTTTATTATCCTCTCGACTTCCTCTGAATGAAAGGTCGCAGACAGGTAAACATGCGTGACTTTAGAGTATGTAGCCAAAGCCGCCACCCAGCGTTTCTAATTTTGGCAAGATAAAAAAATCGTGGAATATATAAATGGAGTTCATAAGCTTACTATGTCCATTGGAGATAATGACCCAAGAAGATTTATTTTTCGTAGATTGGGTGCGTTTCTCACAAAGTCCGTCAGATTAGTAGTGTTATATCTATAGGAAGAGGTGAACTGTAAAGTTTCGAGACTAGACATTTTGACTACGCGATCGAAGTAGCGGGCGTTTGTTTTGTAGTGCACTATATTAGATAGGACGCTCTCGGAAAGGAAGAATGACGGTTTGGCTGTAGTATAGTGAATATCCAACGAAACGGAACGTAGCATCTGCAAGGAGTCGTCGAGTAAACGAGGTGACGAGAGGTCGGTAGTCGACATCAGACTTTCAAGATTTGGTTGTCGGTGAAAAAAATCGGCAATGATTGTTTCCCTTTCCACCACAGACATATGGTTAAGAAGAGGACTGCCCTGTAAGGACAATCGTCGGAGTTTTGTCCAGCTTCCGTACTTGAAAATCGAGGTGCATTTCGAGAGAATCATAGAGAGAGACAAGTCCTCGAGACTAGGACACCTCTGAATGAGCATCTCCTGGGCTGATTCACATGGCTCGTGCAGGTTAACTCTTACGAGAGAGCACAGCTGCCAGATCTATGGGACACGTTAATATTGAGTAGAGGTATGAAAAGCAGATGCAAATGCAAACGGGAAGGAAGCTCGGATTATCACTAAATCCGAACTGATATAATGACAGGGCACGTAAACAAATGGGCCCGTTCAACAATGCATGAGAGATGTCAGTCACATCAGACAACTTCTCAGAGTTTGTAAATCTCCACGCGAATATGCTTATATTGGTCATGTACGAAAGCGCCTTGACCAACGCTGCTACAACGGAAGGGTCAATACGCGCAGAACGGTCTCGGATCTGCTGCGTCAATACAGGAGGTAGTTTGAGAGGTTGGATACTAAGGCCTTCGACAATAAGGTCCAGGCGACGAATGGCTCGCGCGCAGGGAGGATGAGCAACTAGATATTCCCAAACATATTGTCTGCGTATGTCACAGCGGATGTGGCAGAACGGGAGATGGTGAGGTAAAATTATTGAACTGAGAGGGCGAGAGACCAATGCTAAGGAGAGTAAATCGCGTCCTGAATCGATGTCATATACTACTTGATCCCAAATTTCGACGGGAAGTGACTTGGGAAACATGGCAGGAGGGCAAGCTATCAAATCTCCGTTACGTATTATGTAATGCGTAAAGTTTGTCTTTGGTTCTTTAAGCTTTAAGCTTTAGATCTTTAGACCTTATACTTCGGATGTGTTATCTCTGTTTACAATTAAGCTGCGATAGCTCCACAGTGTTCACCTAGTAGGCATCTCACCGTATTATAAGACACCGTGACAGCCCTCAGTTACAACTTGAACTTGTCTTCATACCCACCACAATGTCCTCTTCCAACCCCACTTATATCTACAAAATCTGGGACGGTTCCGCAAACATACCTCTAACAATCACATCTCTCCCCGAATCCCTCGATCTCCCAGACCTGGATCAAAAATCGGGATTCATCTATCTGTCCACCGCACCTCAAGTTCCCAACACCTTAAAACACTTTTTCAAACACCACGAAAAAGTGTATCTAATCCGGATTTGTTTCAAGCGTGTGGAGAGTGATATTAGATGGGAAGATCCTGAAGCCAAAGTTTGTGGGGATAGAGATGGGGAGGGGATGTTTCCGCATCTTTATAACGGGCTTCGTTTGGGGAGGAATGAGATTGATAGTATACGGGTTTTTGAGAAGGAAGAGAATCAGACTTGGGCTGAAGCGTTGGAGAGTGCTAAAGATTGGATGGTGTATTGATATGTAAGTTATACTATGATCTACACATTCACACGCGGTTCTGACCCAAGAAGATAAAGAAATAAATGTCCAGTGGAAAAAAAAACGATACATACAAACAAACCAAAATAATTAGCACATCGAAGCAAAAAATATAGTGAGAACCCTTGCTTGCATCCAAGGGAATAACTGGTAAAATACACCCAATCTAGGTGAGTCGTAATGCTTTGTGTTAAGGGATATTTATGGAATCGACTTTGAGTCGTGACTCAGATAAATTGCCCGAGAATCGAGACGTTACACTCCTTGACTCAGACATGAACCGAACAAGTAGAGCCATTGAATGAAGTGAGATCTGTATTTCTGAAGCGACGCTATCGTACAGCCAGCCTGGGCGGGGGTGTTGTTACCATCTTCACTTTTAGTTCTTGTTTTACATATTTTATCCATCATAAATAGTAGTGAACAATCCCTCTTCTTTAGCCTTGATCTCTGTTCAAAGAGGCTTTTTTTTAATACTATATCCAAGAACGACTTAGAAAAAACACATACGCAATCCAATATGATTGGAATGGAAACGACAAAGCGCAAGATTGCCTATAATAACAAAAAGTCAAAACATCTATATCTATCGAAAATGGGCACGCAAAAATCATACCAAGCATAACATAAACATTCGGAAGACCGCTCTCAACATAAATACCTTGAATCTCTCCTTCATCAGTTAAACCCCAAATAGGTTTCATCTTATCGACCAATTCAGAAGGGAAAATCTTTCTCGTCGCATCATGCGCATTTCCGAAGCTGTTCATAAAGAGAAATTATTCCCACACAGAAATGAAGTTTTTTACGCAGGCAGCTCCCCAGGACTTACCCAGTAGCAAACACAACCACATCAGCCTTCAATTTTGACCCATCTTCAAACACAAGCCCGTCTTCCACAAATTCTTTGATACTCCCATTTTTCAATTTGATTTTTCCGTCTATGATCAACTGGCTTGCTCCAACCTCTGGCAAGAAAAAGAAGAAACACGTATTCAGTAATCATAATTCAAAATTACTGTATCATCTATGAAAAATCTCACCAAGGTAATACCCGCCAGCATTTTTCCAAGCCATCATAGTCCAGCCAGAATTATCGGGTCCATAATTGAGTTTAAAGCCCACTTTGCTCAAGCCGTCTAGAACTTTTCTAGAGAAAACAAATAATTTTCAGGACGCAATTTTTCCAAGATAATACTTTTGACCCACTTATCAGCTTCTATAACCGTTGGCATTATCGTCTGATGTACGTATTTCTGTAAAAAGGTTGGGAAAGAAGCGTTGATGCGATCGCAGATGTCGACCGGCGGACCGTCTTCGGAATATAGTCCTGTGTGAAGGAGAAGAAGAAAAAAGGTAGTGAACGTGAAGGTCGGAAAGTTTCGCTAAGTTGACATCATACCACCAAATAGCAAAGGCATTCCTTTATGAACCGATACAACACAGGTAGAAGAACGTTGAACCTGAGAACCGTCTTTGAGTCAATCAAACAGTTCACTATTAAGCTAATGGTAAACTACGAACCATCGTGACATCGATTCCGTAATGACAATAATCCTGCGAGATATCATGTGCTATATGCAAGCACCATCAAAGCCCCATTAAATTAGCAAAACAAGTCAAAGTTTCACCTGAAGTACAAGCACCAACAACAACAACCTTCTTCCCCTCATGATCTAACGCCCTCTTGTGCTGAGTCGAATGCAAAACCTGTCCTTTGAACTTCTCTTTTCCAGGTACAACAGGCATCCTCGGTGTATTTCCCGCAAGCCCAAAAGCAAGCACAACGTACTTTGGCCGGAAAACGCGTTTGGTGTTATCAGCGGTTTTGACGACAGTGACGACCCATTCGTCTTTAGCTTCGTCGCGCTCGACGTGTGTTACTTCGCTTGAGGTCCATACGTCGAGTTCCATTGAGTGGGCGTAGGATTCTAACCAGTCTGCGAGCTGTGTGAAGAGGAGTGGGGTGTTTTGTTTAGATTGGTATGGATGATGGGTTTGTGGATGTTTACCTTCATTGCCGGCGAGAATACGGGCCATGTAGCTGGGAAACTGTATATTTCATATTTCAGTAATCAATAAAAGGGGGACAACGAAATGCGACTCACGGTATATAAGGCATATGATCGTACCCTAAAGGGAGGGGAAAAAATGAGCAATTGAATCCACGACGGTCAAAAAACAACAACATACAAACAGGATCATGAAGACAAAGTGCATTATACCGATTCCTCCAATTATCTCCAACGCGAGCATTCCTCTCGACAACAAGGCAGGAAACACCCTGATACTTGAGTCTAACAGCCGTGTCCAGCCCACTCTGCCCCGCGCCAATAATCAACACTTTCGGCTCACGATCTTCAAAAGCAATTTCTTTTTTCCTCTGTTCAACCCAAAAACCATGATTGGATTCATAACTTCGGTACGGCCCGGCTTTTGGCGTAAAACCTTTCAATTCTTCCAGATTGGTATAAACCGTATGAGCTTTCCATACTCCATTCTGGGTCGGAACGATACGGACAATGCCAGAACATATCCCTACAGCTGTTTCGAAATCGAAAAAACCCTGAATCCAAACAAGATCCGGACTCGGATAAAACAACGCAGGTTGTTTATCTTTATGATCCGACAACCTCACATTCGAAACTTTACTCTTCCCAAGACGTGCATCCAACATTTTTCGAATAGCTTCGTGTTTGAATAAAGTTCGAAAATTCCAGGTGAGAGCTAGCATATCTCGCCATAATCCTTCTTCGACGATTTGAGATATGGCATCGTCGACGTTGTTGGAGGATAGCGCTTCGAAGAAGGGTTCGCTCCAGGTTGAAAGGACCTTTGAGACGTCGATGTTTTCTTTTAAAGGAGGAGCTGTTACACCTAGTTTGGTTAACGTTGGGAGTGAGACTTGATATTCTAAGGAAGTGGTGGTAGTAGCCATCGATAAGTGGATGCTGGGTGATTTGGAACCGAATGCACGCTGATAGATAAAGAAGGAGGTTCACGAGCTTGTGGGGGCGTTTACTTTATAAAGTGCGGTATGGAAGAACGAGAAGAGTTACTGATAGCAATCTCGTTGGCATTTCACGTGATGCACGCTGATTTGATCCCACGAATAAAAGAATGAAGCAATGGTCGTGGAATTTCTGTTCTCGCTAATTGCTGCCGAATGACCTCAAGGCCGCATAAATTCGACTCACGACTTCGAATCGGCACTCGTGTGTGGGAGGGAATCGGATTTTTCAAATTGTACGCCTGTAAAGTACTTGAGTAGATTAATAAATCGCGATGCCTGAATTTGGGGAGATGAAGAATTAATGAAATCCAGCTAGAACTAGAATTGAGAAATATGAGCGAATCTAATTATCATGTTCTTCTAATTCGGATGTTTTCCGTTCATACAAGGCTAGTGCAGATGCATAACATAACGTTAACCTGGCAGAAGTTAGAACTGCATTTAGTAAACTTAATGACATCCACTCAATTCATACCGGACATCGAAGAAGAAAGGCACATCCTTCAGCCTGCAATGATATCAAGTCATGGGAAGACCAGTTTTTGGTTCCGCGCTCATTGGCTCGAGCGCCCAAGCTGGCGCCGTATGCCTATTACATCCGAGTCCTACCCCGCATTGTCCGGTCCTAGGATTGTATGGACACTTGTCTACGTATCGTGCGTTCGTATAACTAATCGACTACATTAACACAATTTATGCGCAACGCCATCTGGATTATAACTACAAATCCAACAAAACTCGAGGCTTAAAACTGGAGTTCATCCGAGTCGCAGTGCTGTCTGAAATCAGAATGAACATCGCGTTCCTCACGCTTCAGGCGTAGGTCTAAGGAAGCTTACCTTCGAATGGTGTATGTTTGTTTGTGCTAAGGGTTTCGTTTCGGTGACCTCCTGATGGATGGCAAAGCGGGAGAGACTGGTACTCGAACAATTAGTGGAGTTGCAGGGATGCTACGAAGGTCCTCGAGTACATTTGTGTGAGCTGGAAGCATGCTTAAGGTTTTCTAAAGTTCTCTTTAGAAATGCTTCTGTCGCCGTCGTTCTAAAAGTATTTTTGCGCTCCGTCATTTCTGGGCCGTACTTGTTCAGTAGCAAGAAATTTTATTTCTTTTACAAATCAACTGACGGAACGTCGACAGTTTTTCTCTGGCCATTGTGCCAGAACTGACCACGATTCCTAAGCTGATTCTTCACGCCGAATTTCTACATCCGGAGATCCCAAACTTGAAGGATCGTCATCACCTCCTTCCATCGTATGGGCATTTTCATGATCGCCCATTTCCACGAGAATAGATTCGTGTATATAGCGCATCACGCTTTGAAATTCAATCGTCGGTAATGTTATGTTTGCAGATTGAATTGCTGCCGAATTTTGTTGACGAAGATCCAAAGCAAAATCAGCGAGTAAAATGGCCGAAAAACTTGATATTTAAGATGAATAAATTGACATTGGAATGGGAGGGGAAGTGACAATACCTATGTTGGAAAGCGCCCAGGATATTTACTGCCGATAGAGCCTGATATGGCAGGAGCCCATGACTCAGTGCACGAGGGTGTATATATTTCACCCCCAAATAGAGTGTACTTACAAGCTACAGAAGAAAAGTAAGATTCAAATAAGAAACATAATCAGGTTTTGTGCATATCTTACTGGATCAACGACCGTAACAGCAATGGTGGAAACAGCCGCAAAGCTTTCCCGAAGGCCAAATTGAGAAATTGAGATGTTATTAGAAGAATTCTATATTTAAACTTACCAAAATCGTGATGCAGCTGTAATCCCTTATCAAAACAGCCTTGCTCGTGAGGTGATTGGAACCTACTTTGTCTAAGTAGCACCGAGACAAGGTCGTTGTAACTTTGGATGCCACTGTCACGCTTTAACTTCCATGTACCCCAAACCTCCATAAGCAAACGCAGAAGGCAAGCGAATCAATTAAAACAAAACAGATATTGGCGGTCAAGGTTTCTGGGAAAAGATCTAGGTTTTATCGCAATGGGATGTATTAGTTAACTTATTATGGAATAATACTTGAGGCTTAAACCTACTATGCAAGCTAAAGTAAATTTTGATGAAATGGGGTCAACATTCAAATTATTTGAATATACATATATTGCCGACCTTTGAATGCAACCAGGAGCCACAACGTCTGCTAAATAAAAAGTTAGTTGAATGCTAGGCCCGATGCTTAAAAAAACTAACAATAAGTGTTTATAATGAGCGGTGTAAAAAAAAAAAAGGCCAAGGCCACAGTTATGATATTATTCCCTTGACATAGTGAGTATGTTCGAACGACCAATAAGCCTAAACGGATATTCGTAGAAGTATTTACAAATCATTGTATTACACCAACCTTGAACACCAGCAGACGTCAAAATAATCCCAGCATTTAGTATATTGGCCAGATCATTGCACGAGCTTTGGGACTTTCTTGATTTCCGAACTTTCAGAATTATCATATCTTACCTTCTAAACTGTAGGGAAGAAATATCAACATTGTTGTTTGCAGGTTTCTCATAACTGTCCGGCTTACCTGGACCGACACAAGATCTAACGAGAAGGAAAGTGCTTGACAGATCAAGCTTCCATATCTTGTAAGAGCATAAAGCAAGTTTGGAATACTGAGAGGTTTACGTGACAACCACATGTATTCTACTTCCTGTGACATAGCCAATACGGTAGTATAAAACAGGAGTGCTAAGATATTACCTTCATCATGGGCCCCTTCAGTTTATTAAATATCGGATGACGTACTTAACATGCTAACATCAATAAGCGCGTTGACGTAACTAAGACCCATCAACAAATAAACATCGAATATTTGAGAATGGAAACACACCTTAAATATATCTCTTGGATCAAATCCGCAGTCACTGCACTATTAGTAGAGGTAAGGTTAGTAGTACTGTTGTTCATTTTTTGGAGATAATCAAAACTCAAGGGTACCAAGGGATGAAAGGTAACGTGACCCAATAGTTGAGCTGTAGAATCAAGTATGGGGCAGACATATCCGCGCATATATGCCAACTGAACCGAGCCAACGTCGGATATCCGGACTCCGGGCCACCCTCCGAGTCGGCGATCGCATGATTGTAAGATATTGTTGTCCCAAAACTACATTCATCTTCTAAATCCATCAGTGATCTGGGTTTTTCCTCCGGAGCATAAACCCAGATCACTGGTGTCATCTGCACTCAGCTGAGTTGGACTCGCGTATTTCGTCAGTGTCTGAATTTATTGGCACTTTGGTTTCTAGTGTTTGCTCCTAGACTTTAGTGTCACATCCTTTAACTGTTCAGAACAGTCAGATACCGTGATGGGACAAGTGTTCACTGGATGCCACCACAGTCAACTGGTTAGCGGCTTCACAGCTCATTGACAAATCTCAGAAGAACTCACAATACGCATCAGCGGGCGGGCCGCTCAAGATGATGGCATTATAGACCCCCAATCCACGCGGTTTATCAACTTCTAAATGATGGAAAAGATATCAATTCAGCCAGGCTGTTTCTTTGGTGAGTTCATTGAATACCATGCGATCGGGTGGAAAATGCATCCATCACTTAACTACGTCATGTTCTCTCACAGGAAATGATATTGAGGCACCGAAACCGTTTACATATGCCTTATCGACGTTCTAAGAAAACAAGACTAAGGGTGGGAAGGAAGGAAGCTGAATGTAGTTCTTTAAGATAGTTTTTGGATCAGCTGCTAGAGCACTTTAGATTGTCATGCCACGTTAAACTCGAGCACGTCAGATCAATCGGATGGTAGTGGTAATGCCCATGTAAAGTCGATAGTTTTGTTGTAATCGACTTCCAAGTTCGCGGAGACTAAAGCTTGTTGAATTCGTTTGATTTAACTGAGGAGAGAGGGTCGACTCTCAACCCAAAAACTATAATTGGATTCATAACTTCGGTATTGCCCGGCTTTTGGCGTAAAACCTTTCAATTCTTCCAGATTGGTATAAACCGTATGAGCTTTCCACACTCCATTTTGGGTTGGAACGATACGAACGACACCAGAACATATCCCTACAGCTGTTTCGAAATCGAAAAAACCCTGAATCCAAACAAGACCCGGACTCGGATAAAACAACGCAGGTTGTTTATCTTTATGATCCGACAACCTCACATTCGAAACTTTACTCTTCCCAAGACGTGCATCCAACATTTTTCGAATAGCTTCGTGTTTGAATAAAGTTTGAAAATTCCAGGTGAGAGCTAGCATATCTCGCCATAATCCTTCTTCGACGATTTGAGATACGGCATCGTTGACGTTGTTGGAGGATAGCGCTTTGAAGAAGGGTTCGCTCCAGGTTGAAAGGACCTTTGAGACGTCGATGTTATCTTTTAAAGGAGGAGCTGTTACACCTAGTTTGGTTAACGTTGGGAGTGAGATTTGATATTCCGAGGAAGTGGTGGTAGTAGCCATCGATAAGTAGATGCTGGGTGACTCGGAACTGAATGCACGCTGATAGGTAAAGAAGGAGGTTCACGAGCTTGTGGGGGCGTTTACTTTATAAAGTGCGGCAGGGAAGAACGAGAAGAGTTACTGATACGCAATCTCGTTGGCACTCCACATGACGCACGCTGATTCGACCCCACGAATAATTAAAAAAAATGAAGCAGTGGTCGTAGAATTTATGTTCTTGCTAATTGCTGCCGAATGACCTCAAGGCCGCATAAATTCGACCCCTAACTCCGAATAAGCACTCTGGGTTCGTGGGAGGGAATCGGATTCTTCAAATTGTAAGCCTGTAAAGTACTTGAGTAGATTAATAAATCGCGACGCCTGAATTTGGGGAGATGAAGAATTAATGATATCCAGCTAGAACTGGAATTAAAAAATACGAGCAGATCGAATTATCATGTTCTTCTAGTTCAGATGATTTCCGTTCATACAAGGCCAGTGAAGATACACGACATAACGTTAACCTGGCAGAAAAGTTCAAGCTAAAACCTGCTAGAACTGCATTTAGTGCAATGACAACAAGTCATGTTGACGTTCACATGTGCCTTATCAAACTTCGAATTTGCGACAATGCGCTCGGAGTGGGAACGAACCTGAACGTTGAACGTTGAACGAACTTCAACTCAGGTTTTTGGTTCCGCGCTCATGGGCTCGAGCGCCCAAGCGCATGCCTTTAACATCGCGTTGTCCAGTCTTGGATTGTATGAACACCTACCTATGTATCGCGTGTCCTTCGTATAACTAATCAAACTCCACATTTACACGATTTACTCCCAAAACCACTTGGATTATATCTGAAAATTCAACAAACCTTACTTAAAACTGAGGTTCATCCGACTTGCAGTAGGTCGCAGTAAGATCCGCAGTAAGAACGTCGAACCACGTTCCTCGCGCTTTGAGGCGTAGGGTCAAAGGAAGCTTACCTTCGGAAGGTGTATGTTTGTTTGTGCTAAGGGTTTCGTTTCGGTGACCTCCTGATGGATGGCAAAGGGGGACGCTGCGGGAGAGACTGATACTCGAACAGCTTGTGGGGTTGCAGGAATACTACGAAGATCCTTGAGTGAGTTAGAAGCATGCCTAAAGTCCTCTCTAAAAATGCTGCTGTCGCCGTCATTCTAAAGGTATTTTTGGTGCTGGTTTTACTCTGCCATCGCTGGGCCGTACTAGCTCAGTAGCAGCAAGAAATTTTATTTCTTTACAAATTAACTGACAGAACGTTGACGGCTTTTCGCTGGCCATTTAGCCAGAGCTGACCATGACTTCTAAGCTGACTTTTCACGTCAGATTTCTACATCTGGAGATTCCAAAGTATCGTTGGCACCCCCTTCCCTCGTATGGACATTTTCATGATCACCCATTTCCATGACGATAGATTCGTGTATATAGTGCATCACGCTTTGAAATTCAATTGTCGGTAATGTTGCGTTTGCAGCTCGAATTGCTGCGGAATTTTGTTGACGAAGATCCAAAGTAAAATCGGCGAGTAAAATGGCCGAAAAACTGGAGAAGAATAAATTGACATTGTAATGAGGAATGAGAATGAAGATACCTATGCTGGAAACTGCCCAGGATATTTGTTACAGTGATCGGAGCCTGCTGTAGCATTGGATTTGAAAATTATTACTCAGTGCACCAGAGCCATATTCGCCCCTCAAACAGAATGTACTTACAAACTGCAGAAGAAAAGTAAGATTAAGATAAGACACATAATCAGATTTTGTATACATCTTACTTGAGCAAGGACCGTATAGGCGGCGGTGAAAACGATCACAAAGCTGTCCGGAAAGCCAAATTGAGAAATCTGAGATCGATATGAATTCTACATTCAAGCTCACCAAAATCGTGATACAGCTATAATTCCTTGTCAAAATAGCTTTGTTTAGAATGTGATTGGGACCTACCTTGTCTGAATAGCACTGAAACAAGGTCATTGTAATTTTGGATGCCAATGTCACGCTTTAATTTCCATGTGCCCCAAACGTTCCATAAGCAAACGCAGAAGGCGATCAAATCAGTTAAAATAGTACAGATGTCGCAGACCAAGGTTTCTGGGGCAAGATCTAGGTTTTATCACAATGAGATATGTTAGTTAAAATATTATGGAATAATACCCACTCAGACCTGATGTGGAACTTGCTTGAGCAAAATGATAGAAAAATGGGGTCAGTAATACTATTCAACATAATTTGAAAATAAATTGCCAACGTTTGAATGCAACCGGAGGCCGCTACTACTGTCACTAAATAATAAGTTAGAATTGATTGTGTGTTCCTGCTGCTTCAAAAACTTACAATAAATTTCTATACTGAGAGCTCCTAAAGAGAATATGGCTAAAGCCCCAGCTATGACCCTATTCCCCCGACATAGTGCGTATGCTCGAGTGATTAATAAGCCTAAACGGATATTCGTAAAAGCATTCATAAGACATGTACTACACCAACCTTGAACACCAATTGAATATGTCAAAATGATCATAGCATTTTGTACATTGAGTAGGCCATTGCACAAGCTTTGTCGCTTGTTTAGTTTATTAATTTTCTGAAATTATCGTATCTCACCTTGTTGACTGCAGGAAAGAAGCAGTTTGACAATTAATTGTTATTTACCTGTTATTTACGGGTTTCAACTCGTAACTGTTCAGCTTACCGGTGACACAAGATCCAACGAGAAGACAGCTGCTTGACAAAGCAAACTCCCATATCTTGTAAGAGTATAAAGCAAATTTGGAAGACTGAAACGTATGGGCGACGACCACATATATTCCATTTCTTGTGGCATAGCCAACACGGTAGTATAAAACAGGAGTGCTAAGGGATAATCATCATGAGACCCTTTACTTTATTAAATATCGAATGACATACTTAACATGCTGGCATCAATAAGAGTGTCGATGTAACTAAGATCCTATGGTCAAATAAATACCAGATATTTGAGAATGGGACATACTATAAATATTCTCCTTGGACCAAATTTCCAGCAACAGCACTACTCGAGGTAACATTAACAGTATTGTTGTTCATTTTCGAAGTTAGTCACAGTGGAGGGGTATCAAAGGATTAAAAGTAATTTGACCCAATATATGAGATGTGGAATCAAGTATGAGACAGACAGATTAGTGCATTATATGCTAGCTGAACCAAGCCAACGTCGGATGTCCGAGCCACCCTCGTCATGCGGCTCATGCCGTCATGGCATGATTGAAAGATATTGTTGCCCTGGCAACTTGAAATAATTGAACCAAATGACTCCCCATTCATTTTCTAAACCGTCTGCACTCAACTGAGTTGAATAAGTAAATTTAGCCAGCGTTTGAATTTTTTCTAGAATTTGGGCACTTTAGCTCCTAGCGTCACATCCTTTACTGTTCAGAAGACTCAGATACTGTAGTTGGACAAGTGCTCACTGAATGCAATACAGTCCACTGGTTAGCGGCTCTACAGCTCGTTGACAAATCTCGAAAGGACGTGTATCAGCGGGTGGCTCTACTCATGATGATGGCCATGATAAACCCCCAAACTTAGGCGGTGTATGAACATCTGAATCGTGAAAAATCAGCTCTGTTCCTCCAGTGAGTCTACGTAACAACGACACTGATGCTCGACCGTGCCAAATCGGTGAAATCAGTTTTTGGAAAAGTATGAAGACCTTTCTATCGTATTCTATCAGAATCTGCGTCGAGATTGGGACACAATTTACAATCGCGCAACACCCGAATTCGGATTATACCTGTGGCAATTGCCAAATCAAATATTAAAAATCAAACAACGGCTCAGCCGCAACTTCTTCATCAACTTACCTCAACAAATCACGTTTACCTTTAATCTCCTGAAGACTCGGGATACCAGCAACAGTACAAGTGATATCCAAATCAGCGAGTAGACTTTTCATAACATGTCTACAGCCCGATTCGCCTTCATGTGCCAAACCCCAAATATATAACCTAAAAACCGACATATGAAAAAAAAAAAAAGAATAGCGGCGTGATCCATCACACATACCTGCCAACGAGTACAGCATCAGCACCCAGCGCAATAGCTTTGATAATATCCGACCCGGTAAGTATCCCCGAATCAAACAAAATAGTCATCCTCTCCCCACTGCGTCGCTGTGCGGCAATCTCGCGCTCCCTTTCACGAACTGCGTCGACGATATCAGGAAGAACCTCAAGTGATCCTACGGCTCCATCAACTTGTCTCCCCGCATGATTGGTGGTTACAATTCCGTCTACTCCCAATTCGAGAGCTCGTAGAGCATCTGCGGGGGATTGAATTCCTTTTATTACAAAAGGTCGATCGGATGTTAGATTTTTCCACTACCAAGAAAACTAAGATATATTGACGCTCTTTTCCTTCAAGTCGAGTACGTACTTCTGACATAACCCATTCGACTTTATCCCATGTATGCGCTTTACCGTGCCATACACATGAATCGATCCATTTACCGCTGTCTCGTTTTTGTTCATTCCCGTATTTGCGCATGAATTCTGGATCGGAGAGACCTAGTTCGTTACCTGGCTGTGAAAGTGAGAGTTGGTAAGAAGCACAACGAAGTGTATACATAGAAAGGGGATGTACCGTGTTTTCGTAATAAAACCTATGTGAATGTTACTAAAGAGATCAAAATGATGGGCTCGGGGAGACAGACGTACGTGTAATTCGCTATGGAGATGTCTGTAGGACGCCATCCAAGTTGCCAAGTATCCACGGTGAGAATGAGTACTACGATTCTTTATCAGCTGACATACATAAAATAAATAGGTGTGAATTATGAATACATGCCATCAAATCCACTGTTCCAAGCTCTATTCAAGAGACTTCTCGTCTAAAGATAGATTAGAATACGATCTCAACATCGCAAGAAAGGAAGTTCCATTACAATATCGTCGTCATGACCCATATACAACTGAAAGAACCTCGGACTTTTGGCATTCTTCTCGTGCTTATTCGAACCCGGGCTCGGCGCCGGTTCTTCACGACGGTTCGGGTTAGCATCCCGGTCGCCAGATTGAACCGGTCTTGTGGTCTCCTCCAATTCAACAGTTGAACTGGCGGGGACATCATACGCATACACGTCAAAGGTCTTTCTTTCCCGAGGATCCGTAGGAGTGTTCATATGACCGGCGTCCGCAGGGGCGGCTTCAGGTTGTGAGCCGGAAGACCGGAGTGTGGTGCCTGAGTCATTGGCAGCGGCGACTGCCTCGATAGATTGAGATGCAGCTGTGGAAAGACAATACTGCTCGTGGTGGAGAGAGTAATACGGAACGTCGGATAAGCATAGCCGTTACACGAATGAATAGGTGAATGAGAAGCACGGACGGACGCCGAGATAGGAACGGATATGAGATTGTTCATCAATGAATTTGGAATGTGATATGTGACTAGTGACTAGTTACTCACGGGAAGGCCTAATTCACCCGCTATCTTAGCAGGTGCTAGCTCGCCGTTTGGGGTATAGAGTTTGGTGATGCCTATTGGTGCGAAGAGAATGGGCGCAGGGATTGCATGGCCAAATAAGGTAGCTGAAGAAAGATAGGCGCATATAAGCATGCTACACGAGAAGTGATACATATATGAGATATGATAGATCGCGTACTGGATAGATCGCGTACGGTTGTGTCGACCAGCATGCGTGGAATAATACGCCATGCATAGAATGCCTCTCTGTTGGACGGATGTCAGTGAGCGCGTTGACTACCAGGCACGAACAGCAAGCAGCAATGAGCCTCCTGAGTCATGCGCACCGTACCTATTGGCTTTGTCCGTCCAGCCTATTCCAGCATTTGAATTGGCGTAATAGAAGCTCCTGTCATTGAGTTTTGCTCTTGTGGATACGGCCAATTCTTCTGGATGTACGCTAAAACCGGGGACTGTTTGAATGAGATCAATCCGAGTGCCAGTGATACTAAGGGCTGATCATGAACATACGTTGTCCAGTCTGACCGCCCCGTTTGAATATCTCTCGCTGGTACAGTGAATAATGGGGTGATTTGCCCTTCGGTCTGTTAGTGGGGTCCATTAGATCCAGAGTTACCAGTGTCGACACTCGGAGCGTTGGCTATGTACTGTCCTCGGCACATTCGTCTGTCCGATGCGTCACCCTCACCCACAATGCACTCGCCACCGAGAGATTTCCCACTCACCCCGCTCACCGGGACCGATCAGGGCATCGACACCCAAAAAAAATCAAAAGACCGGTGTCCACATCGATAGTGATTGATTATCTGGAGTAAATAGGGCCGCGAGGTCTGGGGATGGGGATAAGACAAATTACTTAATACGACTGACTTAATTCCCGTTAGCACACACTATCGCGGGTCACGGGTTCCCGCATTCAAAAAAAAAAACAGTTTGATCGAAAAAAAGGCCCACCACATATATATAATACAAGGGACATATTACACACATGCTCAGTGTCTCTCCCCCTCTCTCCTCGTTATTCCCATGTCTGACCTCTCTGTCGCTCCCGAATTCCATCCTATCGCTCCTCGTGTAAAAGGCACTCACGGACGTCCTAAACCACACGTCGGTCCCTCTAAGAAAGATTATCATGATCTCCATTCCCAGACAGTCGGTCCTCACTCCGATGCCTGGTGGGCCAAGGCGAGTGAAACAAAAAAAAAAGAGGAATTTCAAACAGAATTCTCAATTCTCAATTTATTGTCTAGACCGCTCGTGAGACTCTCCATTGGGACAGCCCCTTCCACACCGTCAGATCAGGCTCCTTCCAGAATGGCGACATAGTCTGGTTCCCAGAAGGGAAACTAAACGCCTCTTACAACTGCGTAGACAGATGGGCATTCAAACACCCCAACAAGGTAGGAAAACTCGTGATTCTTATTCAAACAACACCACCCATTCATCATTATGCTTTAGACTGCCATCATATGGGAAGCCGACGAACCTGGTCAAGTCAAATACATCACCTTCTCCGAGCTTCTCCACGAAGTCTGTTCAGTCGCCAACATTCTCAAATCATTCGGCGTAAAAAAAGGAGACACCGTCTCGATTTATCTCCCAATGACATGGCACGCCGTCGCAGCTTTCCTCGCCTGCG
Source organism: Dictyophora rubrovolvata (assembly GCA_029959195.1). Classification (NCBI taxonomy): domain Eukaryota; kingdom Fungi; phylum Basidiomycota; class Agaricomycetes; order Phallales; family Phallaceae; genus Dictyophora; species Dictyophora rubrovolvata. Next base: position 950,456 of record CP114122.1, on the reverse strand, counting down.
CCCGAATCGGCGCAGTTCACTCCGTAGTATTCGCAGGATTCAGCGCCGAATCTCTCAGAGATCGCGTGCTAGACTGTAAATGCCGCGTCGTCATCACCACGGACGAAGGTCGTCGCGGCGGTAAAACTATCGCTACCAAGGCTATCGTCGATGCTGCACTTAAAGAATGCCCCCTCGTCGAGCATGTCCTCGTTTTGCAGCGTACGGGCGGGAACGTACCTTGGACTCCCGGCAGAGATAAATGGTGGCATGAGGAAATTCTTAAAGTTCCAAGATACTGTCCCACTGAATCAATGAACGCCGAAGACCCTCTTTTCATACTTTACACCTCCGGGTCGACTGGAAAACCGAAAGGAGTGGTTCACACAACAGGAGGATACCTTCTCGGCGCCGCTCTAACTCTCAAATACGTCTTCGACGTCCATCCGGACGACAAATTCGCATGCATGGCAGACGTAGGCTGGATCACGGGACACACTTACATCATCTACGGTCCACTCTCCAACGGAGTATGCACTACCGTGTTCGAAAGCACGCCTGTCTATCCTACGCCTTCGAGATACTGGCAAGCCGTGCAAGAACACAAGTTGACCCATTTTTATAGCGCGCCGACTGCGATTCGCTTGTTGAGACGGATGGGAGAACATCATGTCCAGGGACATGATTTGAGTAGTTTGAGAGTCTTGGGAAGTGTTGGAGAGCCTATTAATCCGGAGGCGTGGCACTGGTATAATGAACATGTCGGAAAGAAAGAGTGTGCCATCGTTGATACATTCTGGTGCGTGCCTTCAATGAACTTCAGGTTTCTCAGACTTATTCTTTCTCTAGGCAAACCGAAACTGGATCTATTGTTATTACTCCTCTACCAGGTGCAATCGAAACCAAACCCGGTTCAGCTACAGTCCCCTTTTTCGGAATATCGCCCGTCATTCTAGATCCCACAACCGGAAATGTACGTCGAACACACCTGTTCTTTGGTTCTCTCTAACTCATTCATCTACTCTACTCAGGAATTAACAGGAAACAACGTCGAAGGCGTTCTAGCAATCAAAGACCCATGGCCTTCAATCGCTCGAACGGTACACAACGACCACAAACGATACCTCGAGACATACATGCAACCTTACCCAGGGTACTATTTCACAGGCGACGGTGCCGCTCGCGATGAACATGGGTATATCTGGATTAAAGGTCGTGTTGACGGTACGAGAAATGACAACCTCTGCTTGTGCTTGGTAGCTTATCCTTGCCGTGTTTAGATGTTATTAACGTATCGGGACATCGTCTTTCAACAGCCGAAATTGAATCTGCGTTGATTCTTCATCCAGGAGTTGCTGAAACGGCTGTTATCGGTACAAGCGATGAACTCACCGGACAAGCTGTTCACGCATTCGTCACCCTAAAACCGTGCGTCCCTCTCTCCCCACACCTTAAAACTAAAAACTAAAGTATCACCATTCTCAGCGAATTCCAATACGACAAAAACGACGAATCAGCATTGGCGAAAGAACTAACTCTCCAAGTTCGAAAAGTAATCGGACCATTCGCTGCTCCGAAGAAAATTTATATTGTTAATGATTTACCAAAGACGAGAAGTGGAAAGGTGAGAGAGAACACACGACGTCACTTGTCACTTTTACTGATATGAATAATATGATGTTCTAGATTATGCGTCGTATAATGCGCAAAATCGTTGCTGGAGAAGCCGACCAATTGGGAGATCTTAGTACACTTGCTGATCCTTCTGTTGTTGATTTGTTAAAGGAGAAGATTCTGGGAGGATCCAAGGCTTGATTGAGATTGAGTCATTGGCTAGAAGCACGATTACCCCTTCCCCACGCCTTGGATTCAAACCCGTATTTCTATACTTTTACGTAATAACTCTTTTTCCTTTTCTATCTTTTTTTTCGTATTGTTTATAATTCTTTATGTATGACGATAAACGTCAATTACTTGCATGTTGCTCGATCTCTGACGTTCTATTCCCCTTTCTTTCTTTCTCAAACGTATTGCGTAGAGTCAAATTGATGTCGAATTTTGTATTTGTACAAAATGGAAAAGAAAACAACGGTGATAATAATACATTTATGTTACGGATTACACGTCTCGGCATGCTTCAAGATGCGGCCAGGCCTAGTTGACCGAGTTAACCCGTCAATAATCGGTAACCAACGGCAGGACAGACAATCATCTACCGCCCCATTCCCACCATTCATTATGTCTACTGGCACCATCGAAGTAAAACCAGGCATCTCGCTATCCTACCTCGACAGCGGCCCCCCAACTCCAAATGAAAACACCAACACCAACACCGAACCATACAAAACACTATTCATGCTGCACGGCGGCTCATTCCACACTCCAATCTTCAGTCGCGCAATCTCCATATCATCCACTCAACCGCAATACAACATCCGATTCGTCGCTATAACACGAAGAGACTATCCCGGTTCTGCGTCGCTCGATGACGAAGATGTGAGTGCTGTGTTGGATGGTCCGACTGCGAGACGGTTAGGTTCTTTTGTGAAGCGCGTTGAGGAGATTTTGTTGTTTATTAAAGAGTTTGTGGAGAGAGGGTGGGTGTTGCCTCGAACTCGAAATGAAGACGCAGGTGGAGGGGGAGGTGGAGGTGGTGGGTTTTCGATTGCGGGTACGTCGCTTGGGAATTTGCAGGGCCTTTCGGTTTTAGCGTTTGGAAATCTTTTTCCGGATCTTGTTGAAAAGCTTGAGCCGCATTTCAGAAGCTATATTTTACATGGTAAGTGCAATGTTTATATATAATTGAAAAGTATTCACTTACTGCACGGCTATAGAGGGAACAACGTTATTTCCACCTTCACAAAAAGTATACCACCCTCTAACGGACGAATCCATTCCAAAAGAAGACCGAACACCCTTCTTTTGTAATTGGATAGCCTCATATTTCGAACACCCCGCCGAAGGAATTTCATCCGGCGATCCAGCCTTTTTAAACCAAACAACACCATCTCCAAATAAACCTCCCTCCCAATTCACACCCGAAGAAGAGGCAGCAATATTATACCACAAACCTTTTTTACGTGCGGATGCTTTTTATTTTCGACTCGATCAGAGGGTGAATGAAGGTATTTTGGAGAGGGCGTTTGCTAACAAGAGCAGTATTAGCGTTGAATTTGAGACTGGATCTGAGACTTCGAACTTACCTATTGCATGGCCCGATGTTCCTGTTCGTTCGTTGTACGGAGATCGAACCTCCTGGACTACAATTTTCACACAACGGAAATTGGAAAGATGGGTGCAGGACTTGCATGCGGATCCGGATCCGAAGCGCTGGGTTAGAAGATATGAACCTAATTGTGTTCCGGGTGCTAACCATTTCGTAAGTTTTTAAAAAATCCCTCCTTCAAAGTCGGTGAGAATAATAATGAATTTTTTGATTGATAGCTTTATTGGGATAATCCAGACAAGTTTTTGGAAATGGTTAAACGCTTGATGATGTGAAATGGAATCGGAGCGCGTTTATATGTACGCTGTAATTGTATTGATAAATATTCGTATCTTGTACACCGCTGAACGTTGAAACATGACGTCGAAATCGACGTGTTTTCTTCTCCATAACGGTGCAACACGTCGGCGTGGTATTGGTGGCTCTAAGCGCGTTCTTAGTTTTGTGCCATGAAACAAAAGAAAGTTCCCCGATAAAAGCTCCTTTCCTTTTAAGTCCTAACTTTTCTGGTCGCGCGTATTTGACATGTGTCGACGTCGAGAGAGTGCGGATCCGGATCCGAAGCGCTGGGTTCACTGGAAGCAAACGCTCAAGCGCTCATGTCCCGTCTCGGGAAACGCCGTAGAAACACTCTGGGATTCCTTAATCTTCATTGTCCTGAAGGCTTTCCTATTTTTAGAAATAATACAGGATAGCTTAATATTCAAAATTTTGAAACTTTGATGAATTGGATTTGTGATATTTTATCTAGAAACTGACTGCATACATTTCTTCCATCAGGAGCAATGTCCATGAAGCAGAGTGCACTGCACTCGCAAAAACAGCACCCACCGGGTGTCTAACTGAAACCGGCCACCCACAGGATCGATATTTTTTTCTCGCTTTGGTATGTACCCTAGAGAGCTTCTCTACATAAAAATATATACAGTGCCAGTGGTACAGTCTCTAACCTTCGAGGAGCTTGTAATGCTGTGGTAGCCGAGATGAACAATGAGTTGAAACCTCGTCATATACAGATGTATCTCCTCTTTTATCCAGCTCACGATATATCATTACTTATATCTCTGTCTTTCTTCATCTCTTGTTTATTCTTTATGATTTTCATCAGGAAAAAAAGACATGGCTAAAAGTGGCTATATGGTCCGATATAGGCCGTGTAGGCCGTGTAGCCGTATTGCCATGTCCCCTGTTTTATTGGCCGCTGTAGTGCACCATAGCCAGACTCGGACTACATTGTTATATAGAAAGCAACACGATGCTACCAAAAAATGCCAAACATTTCTATATAGACCTACGTAGTACTATGACAGGATTTATGAACTTGTTGCTTACACTTAGGTCTATTGGTTATGGATGCTTCAGGTAATGCACACATGGATGGTTTGATTACAATAATGTCTGAATCATTTATTAAAGAAAGTAATTACAACAGAACTATTGTTTTCATGATATGTATATATATCGTTTTTACTATCATCATCACTATCACTATCACCTTCACTTCCATCCTATCCCTCTTGGCTTCCATCCTCCATTGCATTGTTAACTTACGTGATAGAGAGCGAGAAAGGAAAGGTTAGTGTCAATGATAAGGATGGTAAAAGAGGTGGACATACGAATATCTGCCGCCTTCATTATCTCCGTTGTTAGTCAATAAGCTATGGAACAATGAGGACAGCGACAAGTTTAGAAAAGCTAAAAAGTCTATGTATGTGAAACTGACTGACTTGGGTAATAACTCGGATTCGACATTTCTTGGCGTTAGGAGAGGAGAAAAGGGGAGGGATGAATGAGGGCAGTTCTAAGGAGTTTGTGCAGTAAAATGACAAAGTCTTCTGTTATATAAATTTTGACGGAATGAATCACCTGACTTGTTCAAACGTTTTTACACATTCGTCATTCCTGAATAATACCGGCCTTGTGTCTCCGGGACTTATATGTAGGGAACTTGAAAGTTTCGCAGGGCAAAGAGAAGGGTTGGAGAAGCAAAAGTTCATGCATTGAATAGCACAAATACAGTCAGTCGAGGTAGTAATCAGGAGGCTAAAACGTGACTCAAAAAAAAAAATATTAGACCGGTAGCTCCTGGTAGCTCCTGTAGCCACGAAGCATCACATAGTTTTACTTTAGATATGGAGGAATTATGGACAACAATGTAGCGGCGACGTGGACACAACATAGCTATGAACTGCTATAGAGTGTACATAGCACCGTCACGTTACATAGCACAAGCGCGCGCATCATAAATGCTGACGGTTATATCGCGTTACTGCAAGACTTGAATTTTCCTGATGTTATGCCTCCTCTCCTCTTTCGCTATAGGTTGTGACTCGTGACTGCCATGGGCCAGTCCACGTGTTTATGAACCTTATTTACTTGGTAGTGACATCACGCGTCACAATTTCATTCGGTCTCGTCGTTGTCTTCCCCGAGTACTAGCGAGTACTTCAAATACATTCCACATGCAAGCCTCTAGTTCCAGTCATCAGTCAACGCCCGCAAAGCCTCGATCTAATCGATCTCATACGACCGTATCACCTGCCTCTTCTCGCCCTCAGTCGGAGCTCATGGAACTGATCGGTTCCGAGCTCGATGACCAGACCTACGAGTTTGAGCCAGACGTAGTGGCGCGGATGTTGTCTCCCAAGCTGCCTCACAAAGACGCAGGCTATATTCCGTACCCTACCTTGACCGACTACGAATGTCTTATTGATCATCCTACTGTGCAAAGTGCCATGCAACGGCTCCCGAAGCTGGAATACACGGGTTGGGATGATTCGTCAGAACCAAAGAATTATCTTTCATTGGCCGACTACTTGACCAAGTGTGTTAAGATGTGTGACGGGGCTTATGACACTATCCACAAAACGTTGCCGCAAAACAGTCGTTTCAAGGTCGCAGAACGAACCAAGCGCTGGTTACCGCAGCTCTGTTTCATAAAGTATGGCAGGGAGACCGGAGACGGTATTCAAAACTCAAATGCCCTCAAGCCCGATATTGTAGGATTGGACGACTCTAAAGCGATCACACAAGACCTGAACACTATTCGTTGTTGGTGGAACCTATCGTCCGCAGAGTTTAGGCGGAAGGAAAAAGACGTGTCCTCCCGCCAAAATTATCAAATCGTGATTGCTATGGAGGTGAAGGATAATTGGCAAGCGATGGTGGTACAATCAGGTACTTACGCTCGAGGTCTATTTGCCGCCTCCCCACTTCGCAGTTTTGCCCTCGTGATTGCGGCAAATCATAAAAAGAAGGACCTCCGGTTTCTGATTTTTCATCATGGGGGTCTTTCCGCTTCCAAGGTCGTAAAGCTCGACGAAACTGGCTGTGGTGCTCTTCAGAAGATGTTGCTCAGCATTCTGCTGTGGCAATCAGCTGAGGACGCTGGACTTCCTACCTTCACCAACGGTCAAAGCTTCCTCCTTCCAAAAACAGCAACTATCGATATCGGTGGCGTGTGGAATATCAACCATGTCATCCATCACTCGTTGTCCACTCGCGGTCGTAACACATTTGTAGTCAGCTTGGGATCCACAAAGAGCGGCACGGAGGAACGTGAAACCCGTAGGTATTTGACGAGAAAACAAGCCCCGCGTGTGGCTAGCCCAGCATCACAATGTGAGTGCACTGACTTGTTCCTGATCGTTGGCTGATCCTTTATTTGCAGTAACTCAGGCATCGTCAAGCAGCCTTCAGGTCAATAGCGGAAGTGGGAAACGCCGTTCAAACACTAAGGAATCTTGTGAGTAAATCTTTCGTCCTGAGATTACAGCTCTATATCTGTTTGCATAGCCACCAGGGATTCCCCTAAGAGGAACGCAGATGAAGGTAAAGCTTTTCAATTTGTGTTCACTGTCATATAACGCCACATACCTGTAGCAATACTTGATCCCATTTCGCACCGCGAGAAGAGACACCGTCCCTTAGCTGCAGTTACACCTTCAAACGTCATTGCATCAGAGCACAAAACATCCCTACCGTCTACACTTGTGGTAAAGTGCTCCTGGCCAAATGCAGCAAAAGAGGAGGTGGAACCAAAAATGTATGCTGCTTGTACAAATAACTTTGGTACTCCCCAGTCTCTGGGCTCATTTGTTGCATGCATCCGTGAAAATCAACCAATGTGCAACTCCATTTTCCTGCCTCCAACGGGGGAAAATATCAGCAAGTACCATTGGCCTGTTATTACCTTTGAGGGAAAACCAACGCCACCACCAAAAATGGTAGACTGTCGCACACTCTGGGTCACAGTACTCGCTGATGAAGGACAGAATCTTGATGAATGTTCTAACGCACTAGACCTATGTGAATGTCTCCTGCATTCCATGATTGGTATGCTTTTTTCTCTCTTTCTCACACACTTCTCTGACATGTACACTAGGCTGGCTCTCTGCGTATCAACGTGGATACCTGCACCGGGACATTAGCATCGGCAACTTGATTAAGCTCGCTACACCTGTATCTCGTGAGCCGTTCAATGCCCTCGGAATTATGAAACTCGTGACCCCTCCAGAGGAGCAAAAGAAGCAGGACAAAACAGGCTCGAGCAACGAGACGGCGTCGGAATACCAGGAGCTGCTCACGGTTGCTCAGGACTTAAATACTGCCTTGACTCAGTATGAGTTAAAGACTGAATTCAAGGCCATCGTTATTGATGGAGACATGGCGACATATATCCCAGATTACTTCAATTCTGTACACGATAAGGGGGTTTTCTCCGTACGTTGCCCCATTTATCATTCACTATGGGTTTGAGGTTCAATTCACTATAGGGTACCACTGAGTTTATGTCGACACAACTTCTTCGTGCAATGTCGCTTAAACAATCCTATCTCCATTCTCCATGGGATGACTTGTGGTCTTTCTTCTGGACAGCCCTTTGGGCAACCCTGTACAATCATCACCACCGGGGTACGGCCGATAGTGAGAACGAGTGGCGTCGTTCGTTATGTGATGGGAGAATGCCTCGCGAAGACGTGGCGATGTCCATCAGAGATAATTGGGATATCGACGGAGAAGAGACATATTCCCTCATCCTGCGGCAGATGGCGCCATTACTCCGTCAGTGGTACATTTCTTTGACCGGTCGGAATCCCAGATGGAGACAGGAGCTGAGGAGGAAGAGTAATGCAAAACCAGATGAAATTTGCATGCTGTTCCACAAGTTTGCATGTACTGGTGTCCTGGATTTCGTTCGTATTTATGTTGAACATGTCCAGATTCTTAACAACGCCCTGGCAAATGAGGTCGTGCGTTGATAATTCATGCGATCAATTGATACCTTGTATTAAATAACGAAGATTGTCTCAGGAATGTGTTAATAGTGATCTAGTATACTGGCAGAATTTACGATGGTCTTCCCGTGAGTTTAATTGCGCCAATCATTGACCAATCACCATTCCGTTAGAGTACCGTGTTCAGTATATCTATCAGGTCATGGAGTGACCGGGAGTCTGGCCGAAACCATCTTTATTGTTAATCGTAAGGGCGGCAAAGCCATCATTCAAAAGAGAAAAGGAGGACGAAAAGAGGGCAAGAGACGCAAAAAAAATACAAAAGATATGGGGCCCAATCCTAAACCGAGACCAAATCATCAAAACGAATATCGAAGATATACGGGAGTTTTTTAGTGGGTATTTCTCGAGCAATGCCGCCGTGAAGAGCCCCACACTCCCTCGAAAGAGGGGTGCGTAAAAGCATTTTCTCCCAATGGAATTACCAAGGTCTCGGTCAACAAATAATGGAAACGAAATAATATAATTAATGTCACTACCTAGTGATACATCAGCTGTTTGTGAATGATGGGCCAGGTCCAGATACTTCAGAACATAAAGGCTCCATAAAAAAAAAAAAGAACAGGAGGACGAGGGTGTGTACGTGTCGAGTTGATCCCGTGTGACGGCCATGTCACATCTTCTTCCTCAAACCATGCTGTATTTTGCATTTTTTATTTCAACACTATTTTTCATGCTATGTGTTTCAGATTCGTATCCAACATTTACTCTACCTCGAGTTCATTATAAAACAACATTTCTTCCAGAACTTGACGGGAATCATTATAGCCGAATATCACCACCCCCAAATCATGAACCAGATACCACTATTATCCTTCTCAATTGGTCTAGATTGTCTAATGTCGTACTACAAGTGTCCGTATATTGTTCTGCACAACTTGCCGATGTTGTTAAACACGTCCTTGTCTGGAACAATAAACCAGATCTACAACTGGAGCATGAAAAGGCAGGGGTAATACGTTTTACAGCCGTCAAAGCAACTTCAAATTGGTCCTTAGCATTTTATAAACTCGAGTTGTCCCAGAGGAAAATTGATCGTACACAACTCGGCTGATAATGTCTACTTTCAAGCTAGATTTCTGGGTTGCTCACTCGCACCGACACCTTTGTGCTTCTTACAGGTATGTAAAATAATAATGAGCCTCTGGCGTCCTTATTAAATTTTCTTTCCCTAGGACGACGATTATATAACTCGTCCAGAAATACTCCGCAATATACATTCTTACTTCTCAAGAAGCCATGCATTGGGTCACTCGTATCCTATCATCCTCCAGCCTCCTCACGATCATCTTGAAAGCGACTTACTTAGTATCAATGTATCTTCTGATAGTGGCGACTTAAGCACATCTTTCGCTTGTTTGGGACACGGCACTTTTCTTCTCAAATCACACGCCGTGGAATTCATGTCTCTTCTTAACAACCTTTCCCTAACACCCGAGGAATTGAAAATAGCGGACAATTATTTTACAATTTTGAACGGTTATCCTCCCAATAAATGGCTGACACATACTATCGAATTGGTGGATAAAGAAGCTATCCCATTTACATCCGGTATCGAGGGCGAAAACCGAAATTGGTTACATATTGTACGTCATTTTATCCTTCCGAAGCAGTATGCTTTACTGGATTAGAATCGCGCCATGGTATACCTGGAACAATTATTGAATGCATCTAATCATCACCTGCCACACGTTTTGTCACCAGGGTTCAATTCGCAGTGGACGTCTACCGCTCCATGTCTCGTAGATCCTTGCGTAATTAAGACCAACATTCAAGTCTTTCCCAATTATGTCATCTCCCCTCATGTCTGGAAACATGACGATATGAGGACTCTACAATCTCAACGATTCGCAACTTTAGGACGAGACGGCGTACGTTGGTATACTGATCATCCACTGTCGCATGCTGTGGATGGCGACCCGGAGACATCTTTCAGAAGTTTCGGCTGTGAGTGAAACTCTCGCGCTTCATTTTTTTTAGATTCTAAACATGGTTCAAAAAAATCGGAAGATGCGAAGAAAGGCGATATGTTATCCTTCACTTTATTCGGCCATGAAACATCTCAAGGAAAATCAGTGGAAGTTGTTTTCCTCGTTGATGTCTCGACCGCATCGCTTCTGTATGCTTCGGATGTCGAAATCTCGGCAGATGAATTATCCTGGGTATCTAGCTCCACTTTTGTTCCTTCTTATACGGAGAGTTTATGTCATATTTCATATGCAGCGGATGCTTTTTGACGAAAAGGTTATATGTTTTCCGACATTTTTGTCTTCACCCCAAAATATGCTCCCTCCTTCAATTTTGGACGAAACCGGATGGGTTAACTTTGCCTCCGAAAACTTATTTGAATGTCATTTCGTTATTACCGAGGGAATTCCTTTACAAGGAATCCGGATAACAGCGAGAAATGACAAAATTGCCAACTGGAATTTACATGAAGTCTGGATCAGACAACAAATACAATTATGATTTGTCAAAATATCAAAAAGAAGGGGTTTGTTCATTAATTAGAATCGATCTTCCTAGCGCATCCTCGTGGGATATATATATTTTCATCCGTGTCAAACCTTGCAATACACTGCTGAGATCCGCCTGTCTGCTGGCACAGCCGAGGGAATAATTTTGTATGTTAGCGTATCTGCGCCCCCCAATAATAGGGCGATCCCGCCTACGTGAAAACCTTAAGGGAACTATCGGAACGTAGCGGCGTAGGATGAGTAAATAATTGCAGAAAACCCGGCTAATCCCCGCACTTCTGCTAATCCCTAACAAATATAGAAATATTAATAAATATTATGTGATTAGACGCGAAAAAATAAAAAATAACCTCGACAAGTTCATTGGGTGTTCCATGAATGGCCGCATGACTCCATCTTGCTACCCCTGGTAACATTCCTGCGAGTCTTATCTTATCGGGATTGGACGGCCCCTCGCTCGAGACACCGTCCGGAAAAACTGTTCGACGAAGGCCGTCAAACAAGATATCCGTGGCACGGTCCAAACAGCTTTCCAAAACCTGTCCAAAATCAGAGGAAGAAATAAAATCACGAGTATCTTCGACCAGTTGTAAAAAAGCTGTGTCGTCGATATTTGCTAGCTGAGGCGGCAAACCACCTTTTTCTAGAACATCTTTCAAGCCTTCTGGGTTAACGGGGATCAGGGAAGAGAGGAAACTTTATGAATGCAAGGTCCAATAGGTACATTGTTTGCCACAGCAAAGAAAAAATAAAGAAGGCACACCTTATCCGTCGAGTAGATAAAGCTGGCGCGTCTGGTGTTGCATTGGGAAATGTTTGCTGGGAATGGGAAAATTCAACCATCTGACGAACGTCCTTAATTAAACGTTCCAAATCTTCCATGCCAAGCTTCGCCTTCAACGATACCCTATTGAGCATATTAAGAAAACAACCAAAACGAACGGCGTTTTAGATTGACAAACCCATCAAACACTGCTTCTACCGCCACACGAACACGATCGCCAACTTCCCTCCAACCCACATTGAGTAACCACCAACTCAAAGTAAGGTATTTACGTTCGGTATACCCAGTCTGATCAGATCCGAACAGGCCTAATGTACTATTTATTTCTTCATTAATTAGAGAATCCGACGAGCCTGTGATATCTGCAGAGTCCCAAAATAAATTCGCAAGACTAGTTTGGAGGCTTTGGCGTTCTTTGAGTTTTTGCTCTCGTTCCATTTCAAGGACGGATCGGACATATTTATATCGTCCCAGTAAGTTGAGTTGGATATGAGTTAAAAGCGATAATAAAGTAGTTGAATACAGAATGGTCAAGGTTCTTGTAAAGGCTGAGAGAAAAGGATTAATTTCCGCATATTCAGATTGAGGAGTTGCTTAGACTTGCTAAGGATTTTTACTTCATGCCACAATTCGGCCTTCGTTTTGCTCGTTAGAAGAGCGTCTTCAACAGATATTGCTGGACGGGCTTCGGCGCGCTCCGACCGTCCACTATGTAAAGATTCAATGAACTGGTGAAATCCGGTCAAAAAAAAGATTTCCTCTGAAAATAACAGCAACATACATAAGACACATTTTCACTGTCTGTCGCGCTCATAAGACTCGCGCTGGTCACAGAGTCGGATAGATGAGCACCCGACGATGATGTGGGGGAACCAGGTACGGGTGGCCCATCATGTTGCAAGTGACCGGTCTCGCTTGGGGCTGAACTGGAGTGGGTTGAAGTAAATTGTTCCACCCAGCTTTGTGTCGATTCAGGATGCGAAAGAGAGGACTCTGAAACGCGAATTGGGCTGGGCATAGACAATTCCACGCTTGAGGTTATACTCGGTTGATCGGTGTTCAAGCTCAAACTAGAAGTGTTTACTTCGGAGGATGAGGACAGAGATTGCATTCGAGATTTGGCAGCTTTTGATTGCATTTGAAGTTTTAGCGTTATACTCTCCACATCCATTTCTTCAAGAATCTTGTCGCCCAGAGTGGGGACCAGTGCTAAGATGGTATAGGTACAATCTTGTTGGTTTTGTTGGAACCGTCGTCTCAGACTAACAAATCGTCAATCGTTCTTTAGAATAATAGACAAGACGAAGACATAAAAACGGACTTTTCACGAGCTGTCTTTTCTTGTACAACCTGTTCTCGAATCTCTTCCAGTCGTTCCATAACATATTTAGCAGCAAGGTAAAACGCCCCAGCAAAGCCTACAGCAGTCATAACACCCTTCCTACGTTTATAAACGAAATCCTTGACATTGTTGAGCATATGATTGAGCAACTGCGAGATAGTCTAGAAGTGGAGTGATATGATAGCTACACGTGAATTTAGCGTCATGGATCCTTGTGGGTGGCGCCCCGTATGATTAGGTAATTTCTGCCTTTGGTCGCAACCACAACCATGGTATGTCGCTGAATCCCTATAATGCTCATATGGATGTTCAGGGATAACAACTGATTTATAGGGAGGTGGTGCACGTTATCCATATCCGAAAGAAGTTTGGTCTCCATCCGGTTTGTCCATTGCTGAAATTACCGATGCTTTGCCATGAAAACTCATCCTGTCATAATTCAGGTGGATGGTGGACACGGCCCAAAAATTGGATGGCAAACACGTTTGTAGCTGGAGTAGGAATCGCGGCAATAACATATGCGACGTTTAGAGTTAGTGCAAAGCATGAGGTCAGTAAAGAAATTTCACTTTTTTCTTTCTGGATGCTCTCCGTTCCCCCACGTTCGCATTCATGGAAACTAACTCTATATCAATTTTAACAGTGGAGATATATCCAACCCGATAGGCCAATTCCATCATTTTTGGTACGTCTCCGTGAAGCCTCCGACATAGTGTTCTAAAATCTCCTTCAAAGTGGGCGCACCAATATACTAAAGGACAAGGTTCGGGATCGGCTTCAAGCTCATAAACACCCAAAGCATGTAAACGAAAAAAAAAACCATTTCCATCAGAGACAAAAGAAGACATAGTCACTTCTTTTACACGTTATATACGCAATTCTCCCGAAACTTGAGCGTAAAACCCGTTCAGGGTGTTGTTATGGTCGAAAACCACACTAGTGGCAAGAGAATGCTCAATTAAGCCCTTTTCTCTTTAAAGTTTTTGATCAAAAGCATTTGTTGCTGTTCGTTAAGAAAGCCGGATAAACTCAAGGATCATACTTCGGAGAAATATTCAAAACACAAACAATAAGGGTACATGATATACTATGCAACGTCATCCCGGCGATCGATGTTTTTCGTTTCTACAATGACATCAACCAGAAAGGTTAGCTGTCTTTCAGATCTAGAGCTGCGCAGCCTACATTAAGAGCAATACTTCTAGATTGACCTAACCATCAGATTGAGATTGTTACTCGCTGGCATCTTCAGTGTCACTTTCGTCCGGCGGCAATGTCATCATGTCATTCAGGCTGAAGATGGTTTAAGAGGACCATCACGAAATTCAAATGAGATCAGTGCCAAATTGTCAAAAATAGAAGACCCACCAATGTACCAGGGGTTTCATCACTTTGACAACTTTACAAACTTGCTCCATAAAATCGGGAGCAAGAACCTCCGAATCTAGGAAACTGATAAAAAGTAGAAATCCAAAGAACGGAAAAATAGTCAGGGTTTTATATTAAATAAGTAGGCAGGCAAAAGACAAAGAACAGATAATAACTTCTTACCGATGGATAACTGCCACAGAACGCAATTTTAACAGATCAATATCTCTGGTTAATCAAATTACACGATTGATCTTGGAGAATGAAAGTCACAACAAACTTGTGATCCTTAGCGACTCCTTTGGGAGCTGTTTTCAACTCGTCTTCGGACCCGAATATATTTTGACGGTCTCTATTTGGATGAGGAGTGGGCTCCCCGAAAAACCCCACAAATTCAGGATCTGAGATGATCTTCCGAAGACGGGTCGAGTTGCGCTTAATATGGGAGCTGGCGAAGTGGAGTAATCAGCTTTCAAATTTTTGCGTCCACTTTGTTTGACCGAGGACGAAAGCTTTAGTTTTTTTCTCTTTCTCGATGGGACTCACCGCATAGTTGCCAACTCATTTTTCCCAGGTTGCCAAGCACCCGCGGCAACGATACTTCTTCCGTTCGGAATAACTATTTAGTTGACGCCGAGCTTAGCCATTAACTCCTTGATCAACGTTTGATAATGAGGAAAACAAACCAGCACTATGACAATTCTATCAGCCAGGGCACGACTAGCGAAAAAGCAACCAGACGAAAAAAGTATGAGGACACATACATGTGGTCTTAGCGACAGGAAGAAGAGAAGCCAGGTCAATGCACATCAAAACATCAATTTAAAATTGGTCAAAGAAGATAAGCACGTATGGGACTTGTCAGACTGTTATCTCAATTTGTGAGAAGACTCACAGTGTGCAAAAATGCCTTTTCGACCGGTACGCGAGAATGAGACGCTAAAACCTTGCTTATACGGAGTTTTGTCATTACTGAAACGTATCTTGGAAAAGACGGTGAAAAAGCGACAAATGAATAAAACCATTCACTTCTAAAAATGATACAGCGAGGAACCTTACATCTCGATAGATCCGGTGGATAACGTCTCGAGGGGGTAATTCGGGAATTTGATCGTCGATTTCTATCAACAAAGGGGTGAATGTCTCAATCCAGGCATTCCATTCCTACAGAAATGTCACCAAGGCCCTCAATACAAAACAAACCAGATTAAATGAAAAAACCTTTTCGGCAAGCCTATAGACGGGTTCTGGAAATATAATTAATGTGAACTTTATGCACAATTTGACGAGCGCAAGGTGACACAAACCGTGCAACTTAAACCTAACAGGATGCGCAACATAAAATATCCTTAGATGACCGGAGCATGAGAACTTAGAAGTAAATGACTAACCATTCACGATCATTGCATTCAGGCTTTGCTAGATTTTTGAGGAAATTAACTGTATTTTGTGAAATTTCACCCGGAGGAACTACGGATAAAAAGAAAAAAAAATTCAGATCCTCTCATATTTCATTTCAAAAAAAGGGCCGCGGGAACAGATTAATTCCTCGTGTTGACAAAAACACGAACCTCTTCCCTCGGTTGGAGCTTTAACGACATTTCCAACGATTGTCAATCCTTCATCGCCACTGGAGTCAGCTGGAGCATCATTATCACAGAACTCGTCTTCCTCGGACTGCCAGGACTGGCCCTCCGGACTTGGCTTCTTCCGTTTTTTGGAAGGGGATTTCCGTTTCATAGCGGCGCGAACTCTTTTCCGTTTTTTAGAGGAACTCGAGATCGCGCCGGCTCCCTTGTCAGAGTCGTCGTCGTCTAGCGCGTCGCTGTCAAGTTCCACTGCTTCTTCCGAGTCTGGCACGTCGTCCTCTGACTCGAGATTTGACCTCTGCGATAGGCTCTCTTCGTTGTCAATTTTCAGTTTATTTTTACCACGTGGAGTCGCGGTTTTCTTGACTTTGGATTTTTGAGTTTGTTTACGAGCAGGAGCCATGATATGAAAGTTTTTTGATGAAAAGGGAACTAAGGCACCACGCGTCGTGCTACAGGCGTCTATTTTACAATTGTCCTTTCAATGACGTAATTGACTATTCATTTGTACATGCTGCAATATCTCTGACAAAAGTTTACTTTCCTTCTTTAATATACTTTCCCAAATTTATTTTCTCCCCTTTACTCTTTAAGCCAGCTTCAATAAACGCAACGTCTTTTAACGCCTCCCAGGGGTTTCCGACTTCAACAGTAGGTTCGCCTAAAATGGCAAGAGCCCAAAACTCGAGTTCGCGTTTGACATCGTCCTGTTCAAATTCGAGAACCTTTACTTCTTCCTTCTTGATATGAATAGTTGCTTTCTTGATGCTTCCTTCTGGTCGAAAGTCAATCCACCCCAGGGCGCCAGTGATTGTGAAAGACGTGGTTTTGCGAGAGTCGTCTGGCCCACCCTCTGATCGTTCAAAGAGCCCGTGAGAGCCGTCGGATGACCGCACTAAAGCTGTCATGGTATCTACAGGAGCTAGATGTTCCATGTTGAGGGAAACATGAGCAGAGAGACTTTCAGGTTCATAGGGTAAAATGACGCGCAGGACGGCGGCGGAATGCTAGAGTCAGGGGTTGCCGGTGAGATTTTTTTAATTTTGAAGATAAGCTTACGACACCGCCATCAAGCTAAGCACATGCAAAAAGAAAATTAATTCGGAAATAGGTTAGCAGAGGAGAAAAAATGCGAACCAGGAATCCACCTTGATACTGCATATATGGGCAAGGGTTAAATTAAATTTGAAATGTCAGAACTAGGTTTCTCCGAAATGAACAACTAAGGAATGAATGACTAACGTCCGGCACGGTCCTCCAAGGAGTATTATACCAAGGATTGTCTGGGCTGATAGAACCAACTGCATTAAGACTCCACCACGCGACGTTGCCTATTATCCCAGACTTGACCAGCTTGCCGACTTCTCTATTTGCCGTTCCGGCTTCTTCGTTCTCAGCGACCCGCCATATTACCTTTTCCTTGTACTTTTTATCATATTCCCTAATTAACAGGGCTCCTTCGGCCACGGTGGGGGCGACAGGTTTCTCACTGAGGACATGCTTTCCATGTTCCCAGGCACGCCTGATAACATCAGGCTGCGTTGTTATCGGTAAAGCGATGATGACAGCATCAATGTCGGGACTGGTCAGGAGAGCATCAAGATTTCCGTCTTGACCACCCTGATCGTGATAGACCGGAAGAGGAGCAGAGAGACCCAAGATCTCTTTGGCTGTTTCGGCGAAAGTGGAGGCCGATTTGAGGCTGCGAGAATATACAGCTCGGAGAGAGATTATCGATTGCAATTCAGCGATAGCCGGAAGATGTGCTTGAGTTGAGGGAGAATGTAAGACGCGATTAGGTAGTTGTTGCTCAACATGACATCTATCTACCTTTCGTAGGGAATAATCCAGCACCTATCAGAGCAACATTCAAGGGCTTGGAGAGAGATGGCATGATCGCGGAAAGTAGTGCTCACAGTGCACTGTATGCTTTGTCAGCGTGGACCTTTTCCGTTGATGTTGAAACTCCGGAGGAGATTATAAGGGTTTTTTTTTCCACACAAATTTACAAAATTCTGGCATAAAAAGGGGTGGCAAATATTAAGCACACCGGTCCGTTGGCCAAGTTTGGGATAAAAATGTGATAATTTCAGCGAGACTATTTCGAGCGCCCGTCCGTGGGTCCTGGACCCGATTGGGAATATGTCGCTAGTCAACTAATTTACAGTCAGTGGCATCTTGAGCAAATTCGAATGTTTAAAATTAAATAAACCTTGATAATTTGGCTCGGGTTCTCATGCGAGAAGACGGGCCTGTGTAGACTGATAACCTAAAAACGGATGGAACGAGGCCCGTGCGGAACATCGTCGGGAAGTTTTCATACTTTTTTCCTGAAAACAGGAAAATGGCAAAATGACCGCCTACGCGGAGTATCCTCGGGATTATAAACTCCGACACCATCCTCTCGTCCTCACTAACAATGATAACTTGTAAATATTCCCCGTCCTTTATATACACCTCCTCCGGCCCCTCCACATTCTCCCCCGCACTCCCCGCATTTTTCATCCCACAATGAGCGATCCCAGTTCGTCTTGTAAACTGCCCAAGGACTTCTTTTGGGGTCTCGCGACTGGTTCGTTCGTCTTCAAGAGCTTTTTTCTAATAATTTATCTCACCTGTCTGTTCCCAGCTTCATTTCAAATTGAAGGCTCTACGGATGCCGATGGTCGTGGCCCTAGTATCTGGGACGAGTTCTCCAGAGAACCTGGTCGTACGAGCGATGGACTCAACGGCGACGTCGCCACAGACTCCTACAGACTCTGGAAAGAAGACATTCAGCTCTTGAAACAATATGGTGTTCAAGCCTACAGACTCTCTATATCTTGGTCACGTGTTATTCCTTTAGGCGGTCGGGACGACCCTGTTAATGAACAAGGCATCCAATTCTACTCCAACTTTATCGACCAACTCCTAGCCAATGGCATCATACCATTTGTTGTTAGTATTTCCGCCCTGCTGGTTAATCCAAATTTTATCCTTACTTCTTCCTCAAAAACCCGTGTCTTGCCTTTCTCCTGCATATAGACGTTATACCACTGGGATCTTCCTCAAGCTCTCCATGATAGATATGGTGGTTGGTTGAACAAGGAAGAAATCGTCAAGGACTACGTGAACTATGCAAAGGTTCGTGTTTTTTTTTTTCATAGATTATGGCCTTCTTCTTTTCTCCATTATTCCTAAACCACCGATGAATTCCTCAATCTAATCAGTGGCAAAAAAAAACGCGACGCGTCACACAAGACGTCAACGCGCCCCGCAGACCTATTCTTATCATTATTCTTGGCACTCACCAACCTTGTTAAACCTTTCTTTTCGTTTGCCGTAAATTCTATTCCCACCCATCCACCGTATATTCAGTCAACTTCTACTTCCTGGCCTGTGATAGGGTCATTTTTTTTCCAACCTTACTACCCTACATATTTCAAATCACGTTCTTTTCGTTTCCTCATACTATCGGATTATGGAACTTACTTCTTTTTACAGTTATGCTTTCAGTGCTTCGGTGATAGAGTTAAGCATTGGTATGTACCCTTGAAATGATCGTCCTTTCGACCAGTTTGTTTCGGTTATACTTGTTTGGGAACAAAAGTTCCCGGCTTCCTTAATTACGACGAGTAAAATTCTCTCGCACTGGCCTCTATTTGTTTGTTTGTTAGCAACAAACACCCATCCATTGTGACCAACCCCTGTCATTAAACGTTCTCCTTCCACGTTTTTGCTCTTTATCTTCGCCCGGGTTACCAGAGGCCATCCTCCCATTTCCATCCCTGATTATCCACCATCTTTTCGATGCTCCGTCACCGTCAATTCTTAACCAAACATTGCACAAGCTACTCATACTGATTATTTCTTTCCGCATTGTCTAGGCTTACCATCAACGAACCATGGTGCGTAGCAGTCCTTGGCTACGGTCGAGGAGTCTTCGCACCTGGACGTTCAAGTGATCGTTCCCGCAATGCGGAAGGTGATTCTTCTACTGAACCATGGATGTAGGTTTTCTCCTTCTTTTTTTGGGACCTCTAGTCCCCTTTTTTTTTGAAACCTCTTTCTCAATCGAACCGTCCCTCAGCGTCGGCCATAACCTTATCCTCGCCCACGCCAACGCCGTCAAATTGTATCGTGATGAGTTCAAATCAGAGCAAGGCGGTTCCATCGGTATCACTCTCAACGGCGACTGGGCGATCCCGTACGATGACAACCCCGAAAGTAAGTAGTGGACCACACAATTCTGTGGATACCTTTTATATCGCCGGGAAATGAAAACTGATGTACTCACGTGTCTCCTTTTTCTCTCCTCACCTTCCTCTTCCAACCAGATATTGAGGCGGCGCAGCATGCCTTAGATTTCGCTATTGGTAAGACAGAAAATTTAGCTTCTTCATTAGGACGCGCATGACTTCACACTACATTTGTTTTTTTTCAGGTTGGTATGCCGATCCGGTCTACCTCGGCTTTTATCCGTCGTACATGAAGGAGGTGCTCGGCTCCCGTCTTCCTTCTTTTACGCCTGAAGAAATTGAAGTCGTCAGAGGATCGTCGGATTTCTATGGAATGAATACCTATACTACCAATCTTATAAGTACGCTGCGCTTTGTTTCAACGTTTTGTTGGAAAGACAGGCACTTTTTACTGATTTAAAAATAGAGGCCGGCGGGACAGATGAATTCCAGGGCTTTTCGCAATATACATTCACACGTCCCGACGGTACGCAACTAGGTACACAGGGTAAGTATCTTTCTACCCCGCACTTGTCTTGGTTTGCAAGCGTTCGCTTAACTTATTGACCATTCTTCTTTTTACGTGTAGCTCATTCCCCCTGGCTCCAGACTTGTGCGCGCACTCGTTATTTTATCTTTTAGAGTTATAGAGTTCTGATCTAGATTATCCCTAGACCCTGAAGGCTTCCGTGCGGTAAGAGATCCATCGGCGATCCATGTCTATTTATGTACTCACAGCTTTGTATCCGTGTAGCTGTTGAACTACCTGTGGAAAGTACGTGTAACTAATTTATATATGTTCATTTCGGTCCTGAGCTCA
This sequence comes from Dictyophora rubrovolvata, assembly GCA_029959195.1. Lineage (NCBI taxonomy): Eukaryota > Fungi > Basidiomycota > Agaricomycetes > Phallales > Phallaceae > Dictyophora > Dictyophora rubrovolvata. The sequence continues at coordinate 929,357 of CP114122.1, read as the reverse complement.
ATTTTGGCACTAATAGCGTTACCAACACCCGATTTAGTATGTGGTTTCCAGACATTTATAAAGGAAGCTTTTAACGTATGAATGTCGTGCGATTAGCGTCACCGAGAACGGCTTTGCTGTGAAGGACGAGAACTTTAAGTCCTTGGAAGAAGCCCTCAAAGACAATGATCGTGTTGAATACTTCGAAGGTGCTACACGGTCTTTGCTTGCGGCCATTAACGAGGATGGCGTCGACATTCGTTCATATTTCGGGTGGAGTGCGTCTCTTTTTTTTGGTCTTCATTTGTTCTTCATTTAGCGCTAATTAAACTCTGCTACCATCTTAGGTTTCTTGGACAACTTTGAATGGGCCGATGGCTACAGTACACGATTTGGTGTTACATATGTGGATTACGAGAGCCAGCAACGGTACCCTAAAGCTTCCGTTAAGTTCTTGAGCTCCGTAAGCCACAGTCATTTGAATAAAACAGTTTGTTCATACTCACGAGTTTATTTTGCATCTTGACAGTGGTTCTCGGAACATACATTTAATGCAGTTCCGTACGACTCGGCGGAAAATAAGCCACTAGAGGAAATAGAAGACGGCGAATCAGTGGCGAGCCACGAGACGTCAAGTTTGACCGACTCACAAAGTAGCAGCTACGAGACGACGAGTATTTCCGAGCCCCATTCACACGAGGATCAAGTCGAGGGGATTGAGAAAGTTATCATTTCGTTGGTTGAGACGACAACGCCTGGTCACCTTGTGGGCTCGGCGTCTGAAGAAACCCAGACGACTTTAATAATAACATCAGATGTCATTCCGGAAGAAGCTAAAGTTGTCGATTCCGAATTGCAGCAAGTGCAGCTACCCGAGCCGTTACCTGAGTTTGAAGCTATTCCTGTCGTTGCGTAGACGTGAAGTTCCGGAGGGGAGTGAAGGCCACATGATTGAAGGGAGAGATAGGCTTCGGAAGAGAATATAGTTCTTTTTGGCATAAACGCCTCCGAGTCCGATTTGTAACGGCGTCGTTTCTTTCTTTCTTTTTCTCAATCCCTCTTCTTTCTTGATTATTTCTTGATTATTGATCCCAGGGAGAAGAGATGACATGTCCTAATGTGATCATGATCTATGACTTGTAGAACTTTTAGCTTATCGTTCTTCCCTTGACGTTCCCCGCAATAACTATCAACCTCAATTTTCTCTTCCATCTTTGATTATTTTTTCTTCTTTTATAACCTGTATTTATCATGGTGCCGTGTGTAGTAGTTTTCTTGTATACGTAAGTAGTATTATGCAATAAACCTGAAAACTAGCCTTTAAACGATCCATGGGGACCCATTTGAATATGCTTGTTTTGGGCTGATATTCCCACAATTCACGTACCAACTTGCTCACGACATATCGAGGACAGTGTTTTCCTCTCAGAAGGAGGTGGAGGATTCTGGCACTAAAACGAAAACTAAGATTACAAAAGGGAGAGGGAATAACATTCTCTTTTTTGTCTCGTCACTGCGCGCCAGCGGATGGAACGCAGATTGCTCCCCGTTGCGTCTGTTCCAGTATCAGCTGCCACCAGCGCATCTCCAATTATCTCACAATCCGCGTCGAACCCGATTATTTCTAGCACAGCAACTTCTTTGCACAACTTGGCTAGCGAGGAATCAGTCAGAAGAGACGATCCAAACCAAGCTCAAGTTGCTGTCGCTTCTAATGCTGGTGCTATTCAAAATCAGGGAGTCCAAGCTAAACGACGGGGCAAGAAGGAGGGCGATGGGGAAGGTGGTGGTGGTGATGAAATAGAGGATTCCTCTGCTGCAGGAGCAGCGAAAAAGAAGACGAAACGCAGAAAGGTGGATCATGCATGTGTCTATTGCAGGTTAGCAAGCCTATTAACATGTTTTTCTTTCAAACCCAACTTGTCCCGAGAATGGCGGATGTTTTCTCCTTTTCCCCTTACACTTATTTTCAAATTATCATTTTTCTCATCGTTTCTCTTTCCAGACGGTCCCATATGACTTGTGATGCCGGGCGGGTGAGTGAATACGACGATTGTCATGTCACTGTTCTTTGCGCCTTGCGCATTCTTTATTTTTCTTAGTTGTGGTTTTATTGTCTTTATGTGGTACATTGCTGACGCGGTTTCACCCGTAGCCTTGTCAGAGATGGTAAGATCCTGCGATATCATTCGATTAATCTTGTCTGACTTGAACAAACCTTAATTTTTTCTCTCTTTCCACAAAAGCATCAAACGTGAAATTGGACATTTATGTCACGATGAGGTCAAACCTTCCCAACGAGAAGTTCGGGAGCCCTCGGCTGCAAACAACAATGCATCAGCTTCCTCCATATCCCGTTCTAATCTGCAAGACCCTTATCCTATTCCAGGTGAGCTGATCCGACGTCGCGTCTTACTGCGTCGTCGTTTCTCTTCAACGTCTTCTATTTAAATGCTCAATGATGTATGTGTTTTCTTTCCTTCTTTTCACAGCACCAGACAATAATAGCCAGTTACCGTACAATATGCAAACCCTCACGGCGCCTCCAGACTCGACGCCCGGTTCCAATTGGCCTATAGTCACTCAAGCTCCTTTTCCATACGGATCTCAAAATGCTGGGAACGAGTTTGCTGTATTAACGTGGGTACCAACTTTGAAGTTTCTGCACCCGGGCTGACACCCCTCTTTACCCAAGTGACTTCCTCCAATCATTGGATGATCGTTCCTTTTTTGGAGCACCGCAAAATATTTTTCCACCACCGATGCCCCCGGATATTCCCCCATCTTCGGCATCAATACCAGCTCAACAGCAACCGCAACCGCAACCGCCTTTACCTCACCACCACCAACCTCAACAGCTCACAGTACATCACATCCCACCTCAACACCCCCCGCAACATCCTCATCAAATTCCACAGCAACAACATATACCCCAACACCAACAACAGCACCAACATCAACAGCAGCCGCAACCTCAGCCACAGCCACAGCCTCAGCCCCAGCCTCCACAACCCCAGTCACAGCATCCACCACAACCTCCGGCATCGCCTATTCTTCCAGCAGCTACGAAAACGGAACAATTCCTGCTTACAGCTGCTGATCAGGAATCAGGCTCCCGTGATGAACGTTTGGCACGAGTAATACATAGCAAATATGAAGCCGGATTGTTAAAACCTTATAATTACGTTAAAGGATATGCGAGGTTGTCTCGTTGGATGGACCGGAAGTAAGTTCGGTCTCCTCTTTCTCCGGAATATGATACAGGTGATGAACTAACGGTATTTAGTGTATCACAAGATTCTAAACAACAAATATTAGCCCCGTTATCTGTATTAAGACCTAAGTTCCGAGTAAGGGACACTTTCTTCTTACTTTCAGCCATAAATGAGATAACCATGTTTTGTAGAGTATTGCTCAATCTTTAACCGATATGGTAACGTCGATGTCTTCTGTATCTCGTTTACGTATCTTATTAGCTTGATTATGCAGGACCTTGTATTTATAGAGGAAGCTTTTGAGCGTCTTCTCTTGGACTATGACCGTGTATTCTCTGCTATGGGTATTCCAGCATGTCTATGGCGACGTACTGGAGAGATTTATAAAGGAAACCGGGAGTTTGCTGAGCTTGTAGGCGTCGAAGGACGTATGCTACAAGATGTTAGTATAATCCGTTTCTCTTCTCGCTTTTTTCCCCTTAAACTCAAGAAATCGCGTAATGCAGGGCAAACTTTGTATTTATGAATTGATGGCAGAAGAGTCTGCCGTAAATTATTGGGAGGTATGATCGTTTTTTCTTTCTTTGTTTCTTTCTGATGTATGTCTCATGACCCAAAAACGGCTGATCCAAACTCAAAATAGAAATACGGCCACGTAGCATTTGACACCGGCCAAAAAGCTGTCTTAACGTCATGTGTTTTGAGATACAAGCCTAATCTGTTGTTGAATTTGGGTATGGGAGGATCCGGAGGTATGTACATCATCAGCTGAGGGCTTACTTTTGGGTATAACGAACTGACTTTACTGGCATTTTTTTCCTTGTACAGCCGCGCCGAATTCAAACTCGTACAATTATGGGGGCATTAAAAGGGGAATGTCGGAACCGACTGAACAAGCGACTATTAATTGTTGCTTTTCGTTCACGATTCGACGAGATACTTGGGGGATTCCTAGTATGATAGTTGGTAACTTTATACGACATTGATGTGTGGTATTATTGATCAATGGCGCTCCTCTCTTTCCTTTACGATTTTACGAAAAGCATTGACGCTTTCTTTCTCTTTCTCTTTCTCTTTCGAAAATTATTGGATATATACATACCCCTGCGATGGTGATATTATCCTTCTCCTGTTGTTTGGCGTTATAATGCGTATTTCAATTATTTATTTAGTAATGTGTTGTGTTTCTACCGTTATTCATCAAACAATCTTATTAGGGGTGTCAACGTTGATGTTATTTTGAAGAATGCCGGAAACTGTTTGTGTTGTTTTGGAGCTCGACATGATGATCCCGCGTTTGCACGTTTGTGTGAGAACAACAGGGAGCTGCGCATTCTTTTGTGTTACAACTAAAAATACATAACTGCGTAAGTAAAATATTGAGTCCGAGGTATCGTTTGGTACAAATGAGATAGATAGTCGCATCGGATGACCTTTTTTTCTTCTTCTTGACAGCATTACAAAAAGTATTCTGGTGGCGGCCGTTTGGCCGGGATAGAACGCACGCTCTGAACACAAAAAGGGACTGTATGAGATACTGTTTGGGCTTGAATCAAATTTCAAAAGTCTTACTAAAGGTGCGTGCGAAAACACCTTGTACTCTTGTTGTAGTTGATCGTTCAGCTCCAATATAGAGGCTACATTACCACACCTAATCAAGGCATTCAAAAACACGCCAACAAAATTGGGGAAAAAGAAGAAAGAAGTCATACCGGTAACAATAATTCGGCGCACTCCAAACAGTGACAATCGTTCTATCAAACATCATCTTAAACCCCTCCATTGCTAACTGATGCGCGCGCGCAATCAAGTCAATGTCATTGTCGTGCGCGAACTTTTTTGTGATATCCCCTCCGAATAGGAATCCAGCGCCTCGAGGGGATATATTCCATCCTTCGATCTCTAAAGAGGGAGAGGAAAAGGAAAGGAAAGGAAAGGAAAAAGGAATTTTTAAAAGCAACGTGTTGAGATTATGTAGGATAGGATGGGATAGGATGAGACCGGGACCAACCGTCTGGGTCTGACCATAGTAAGTCACACATTGCTCCGTCATGGGGAACTTCTTGTTTTCTATCTATACCACGTATCTAAACGCGTATATATTAAAAAAAAGTACAACCTTTTTAAGAAGATGACGTTTACCTGATCGATGGTTGTTAGTGAGGGACTAAGACCTCCGTGTACGCAGAAAACGCGACCGTCGATTATAGCACCCAAAGCGAGATAATCGAATACTTCACAGCAATATCTCCATACGTTGGGAGAACCGTATTTTCTTTGACATTCGTCGTAAAAGCCGTATACTGCGCATGAATTAGAATTCAGGACGAAAGTCAGCGCGTTATCCCCCCCTTGCCGGTTGACAAGAACTCTCACCTTGAGTGATTTGTCTGGATTCGTGGTTGCCTCGAATTAGAGTGATGCGATCTGGATAGCGGACTTTGTAGGCTAGTAATAGTAGAAATGTTTCGACGCTGAAGTATCCCCGATCTACAAAGTCGCCTGGAGGAAAAAATACCGATATGGTAAAGCAAGAGTAAGCACGGAAACACTGCACAACGCATAACTACTCACCCATAAACAAATAATTCGTCGAAGGACACATTCCACCAACTCTGAACAGCTCCAGCATATCATAAAACTGACCGTGGATATCGCCACATATCTTCATAAAAGAAAAAAGAAAAAGAAAAAAGAAAAAAGAAAAATTCAATTAGTAAACCGTCAAAAAAAAGGAAGATAGTCTCAGTCTACAGTAACAGGAGAATACACATTCTGCACATTTCCCTCCTCTATCAAAATTTCACGAGCTTTCAGGCATAGCTGTCTTACAGCTGCTTCGGATATGGGTTCACAGCGTAAGAGCTGTTCGATGTGTCTATATGTTTAGCGCTTCGTTTGATTATTTGTTTTATTTTGAGAGAAAGGAGAGGTAGATAGATTGAATAACTGACCTATCTAGGAGACTCATAAGAGTTTCTTGCCGAGTGGTAAAGGCAAAGGGTCCAGGGACTTACGTAATATGCAGTTATTTTAAGATCCCTCTCTCGACGACGACACATGTCAAATACGCGCGACCAGAAAAGTTAGGACTTAAAGGAAAGGAGCTTTTATCGGGGAACTTTCTTTTGTTTCATGGCACAAAACTAAGAACGCGCTTAGAGCCACCAATACCACGCCGACATGTTGCACCATTATGGAGAAGAAAACACGTCGATTTCGACGTCATGTTTCAACGTTCAGCGGTGTACAAGATACGAATATTTATCAATACAATTACAGCGTACATATAAACGCTCTCCGATTCCATTTCACATCATCAAGCGTTTAACCATTTCCAAAAACTTGTCCGGATTATCCCAATAAAGCTATCAATCAAAAATTCATTATTATTCTTACCGACTTTGAAGAAGGGATTTTTAAAAACTTACGAAATGGTTAGCACCCGGAACACAATTAGGTTCATATCTTCTAACCACTGGAAGCAAACGCTCATGGCCGTCACAGGTCGGACTACCGTGTTTGGCGTATGTAAACTGACAGCTATTTCAATAACGGCAAGTTTTCCAAATTAAACATCTTTAACAGCGCCGATTAAACTAGGTTACATACTGAAACGGACTTGAGCTCCTTAAATATATCACAGAGTATCACCATGTTCCATTTATTTTGCTTTGATTAACCAAACTGTCGACAACAACGATAGCCTGTTGCCGAAAAGAAATTGAAATCTTTGAATCACGACCGCAGCACTCCTGAGCACCAAGCGGTGAACAGATATTATAGCTAACCAAAATCAAAGCTTGAGTTCGAGTACCTACCTGCCTTCGGCCTTCGCCGCCTTCAACAGGTTCAACTCGACACTTTACTTACACACCCTCGTCCTCTTTTCTCTTTTGAAGGATGGATTTGCCGCCCTTACGATTAACAATAAAGATGGTTTCGGCCAGACTCCCGGTCACTCCATGACCTGATAGATATACTGAACACGGTACTCTAACGGAATGGTGATTGGCCAATGATTGGCGCAATTAAACTCACGGGAAAACCATCGTAAATTCTGCCAGTGTACTAGATCACTATTAACAGACAATCTTCGTTTAGGTATCAATTGATCACATGAATTATCAACGCACGACCTCATTTGCCAGGGCGTTGTTAAGAATCTGGACATGTTCAACATAAATACGAACGAAATCCAGGACACCAGTACATGCAAACTTGTGGAACAGCATGCAAATTTCATCTGGTTTTGCATTGCTCTTCCTCCTCAGCTCCTGTGTCCATCTGAAATTCCGATTAGTCAAAGAAATGTACCATTGACGGAGTAACGGCGCCATCTGCCGGAGGATGAGGGAATATATCTCTTCTTCGTCGACGCCCGAATTATCTCTGATGGACATCGCCACATCTTCGCGAAGCGTTCTCCCATCACATAACCAACGACGCCACTCGTTCTCACTATCGGCCGTACCCCGGTGGTGATGATTGTACAGGGTTGCCCAAAGGGCTGTCCAGAAGAAAGACCACAAGTCATCCCATGGAGAATGGAGATAGGATTGTTTAAGCGACATTGCACGAAGAAGTTGTGTCGACATAAACTCAGTGGTACCCTATAGTGAATTGAACCTCAAACCCATAGTGAATGATAAATGGGGCAACGTACGGAGAAAACCCCCTTATCGTGTACAGAATTGAAGTAATCTGGGATATAAGTCGCCATGTCTCCATCAATAACGATGGCCTTGAATTCAGTCTTTAACTCATACTGAGTCAAGGCAGTATTTAAGTCCTGAGCAACCGTGAGCAGCTCCTGGTATTCCGACGCCGTCTCGTTGCTCGAGCCTGTTTTGTCCTGCTTCTTTTGCTCCTCTGGAGGGGTCACGAGTTTCATAATTCCGAGGGCATTGAACGCCTCACGAGATACAGGTGTGGCGAGCTTAATCAAGTTGCCGATGCTAATGTCCCGGTGCAGGTATCCGCGTTGATACGCAGAGAGCCAGCCTAGTGTACATGTCAGAGAAGTGTGTGAGAAAGAGAGAAAAAAGCATACCAATCATGGAATGCAGGAGACATTCACATAGGTCTAGTGCGTTAGAACATTCATCAAGATTCTGTCCTTCATCAGCGAGTACTGTGACCCAGAGTGTGCGACAGTCTACCATTTTTGGTGGTGGCGTTGGTTTTCCCTCAAAGGTAATAACAGGCCAATGGTACTTGCTGATATTTTCCCCCGTTGGAGGCAGGAAAATGGAGTTGCACATTGGTTGATTTTCACGGATGCATGCAACAAATGAGCCCAGAGACTGGGGAGTACCAAAGTTATTTGTACAAGCAGTATACATTTTTGGTTCCACCTCCTCTTTTGCTGCATTTGGCCAGGAGCACTTTACCACAAGTGTAGACGGTAGAGATGTTTTGTGCTCTGATGCAATGACGTTTGAAGGTGTAACTACAGCTAAGGGACGGTGTCTCTTCTCGCGGTGCGAAATGGGATCAAGTATTGCTACAGGTATGTGGCGTTATATGACAGTGAACATAAATTGAAAAGCTTTACCTTCATCTGCGTTCCTCTTAGGGGAGTCCCTGGTGGCTATGCAAACAGATATAGAGCTGTAATCTTAGGACGAAAGATTTACTCACAAGATCCCTTAGTGTTTGAACTGCGTTTCCCACTTCCGCTATTGACCTGAAGGCTGCTTGACGATGCCTGAGTTACTGCAAATAAAGGATCAGCCAACGATCAGGAACAAGTCAGTGCACTCACATTGTGATGCTGGGCTAGCCACACGCGGGGCTTGTTTTCTCGTCAAATACCTACGGGTTTCACGTTCCTCCGTGCCGCTCTTTGTGGATCCCAAGCTGACTACAAATGTGTTACGACCGCGAGTGGACAACGAGTGATGGATGACATGGTTGATATTCCACACGCCACCGATATCGATAGTTGCTGTTTTTGGAAGGAGGAAGCTTTGACCGTTGGTGAAGGTAGGAAGTCCAGCATCCTCAGCTGATTGCCACAGCAGAATGCTGAGCAACATCTTCTGAAGAGCACCACAGCCAGTTTCGTCGAGCTTTACGACCTTGGAAGCGGAAAGACCCCCATGATGAAAAATCAGAAACCGGAGGTCCTTCTTTTTATGATTTGCCGCAATCACGAGGGCAAAACTGCGAAGTGGGGAGGCGGCAAATAGACCTCGAGCGTAAGTACCCGATTGTACCACCATCGCTTGCCAATTATCCTTCACCTCCATAGCAATCACGATTTGATAATTTTGGCGGGAGGACACGTCTTTTTCCTTCCGCCTAAACTCTGCAGACGATAGGTTCCACCAACAACGAATAGTGTTCAGGTCTTGTGTGATCGCTTTAGAGTCGTCCAATCCTACAATATCGGGCTTGAGGGCATTTGAGTTTTGAATACCGTCTCCGGTCTCTCTGCCATACTTTATGAAACAGAGCTGCGGTAACCAGCGCTTGGTTCGTTCTGCGACCTTGAAACGACTGTTTTGCGGCAACGTTTTGTGGATAGTGTCATAAGCCCCGTCACACATCTTAACACACTTGGTCAAGTAGTCGGCCAATGAAAGATAATTCTTTGGTTCTGACGAATCATCCCAACCCGTGTATTCCAGCTTCGGGAGCCGTTGTATGGCATTTTGCACAGTAGGATGATCAATAAGACATTCGTAGTCGGTCAAGGTAGGGTACGGAATATAGCCTGCGTCTTTGTGAGGCAGCTTGGGAGACAACATCCGCGCCACTACGTCTGGCTCAAACTCGTAGGTCTGGTCATCGAGCTCGGAACCGATCAGTTCCATGAGCTCCGACTGAGGGCGAGAAGGGGCAGGTGATACGGTCGTATGAGATCGATTAGATCGAGGCTTTGCAGGCGTTGACTGATGACTGGAACTAGAGGCCTGCATGTGGAATGTATTTGAAGTACTCGCTAGTACTCGGGGAAGACAACGACGAGACCGAATGAAATTGTGACGCGTGATGTCACTACCAAGTAAATAAGGTTCATAAACACGTGGACTGGCCCATGGCAGTCACGAGTCACATGTCACAACCTATTAGGGATATAGCGAAAGAGGGGAGGAGGCATAAAATCATAAAGAATAAACAAGAGATGAAGAAAGACATTGAAAGGAGATATAAGTAATGATATATCGGGAGCTGGATAAAAGAGGAGATACATCTGTATATGACGAGGTTTCAACTCATTGTTCACCTTGGCTACCACAGCATTACAAGCTCCTCGAAGGTTTGGGACTGTACGACTAGCACTGTATATATTTTTATGTAGAGAAGCTCTCTAGGGTACATACCAAAGCAAGAAAAAAATATCAATCCTGGTTTCAGTTTGACACCCAGTGGGTGCTGTTTTTGCAAGTGTGATGCACTCTGCTTCATGGACACTCCTGATGGAATTAAAGAAATGTATATAAACTCATCGCACATGCAGTCAGTTCCTTCAAACTACAAGCATCCTCTCCCTACTTTCTCTGTCTCAAACACTTGAATGGGCAACCCATGGGCCTGTCAAGATCCAGATCTGCTGATAAACCCACTGACCGATATTACTCTGAATTATGACTCTGAAGATTATGAAACTTATGTCACATCTGTTATGATTATGTTTTCTCCGAAGTAATCTGTTAAACCCAAATTACCCGAATTAGAATACAATAACTGATTGTATTCCAAATCTGCTCATTCCCGTTTTAGTCTTATTGTTTTATTGTAATCTGAATTGCGTTTTATTGTTAAACTGCTTTTATCAGTGCTGTAAGGGAGCACAGCTTCCTACACGAGGTCTCTAGCACCCATTTAGAGTATATTTAGGTTCTTTGTCCTCATCGTTCATTTGTCCATACGGACACTCCTTTCTTGTCCTCATTTTTAATCCTTCCATTATATCCTTAGCTTACATTGTGGTCCTCGGACCTTTTGTATTTAATCCTCATTTTTCATTCGAATTAAATCATCTTTCCATCTTAGAGATCATTACAGTATATTAGGTCGATGCCAGATAGTGACGACTTAGTATCTACAGTGCTGACAAACTAGTACATTCCCATAGTATAAATAACCCCGAATCATGTATCTAGTTCTTCAGTTCTGAAATCAAACTAGTCATCTGACTCGTGGCTATTCTTGTTTGATACTTTTGTCTCTCTAAATCTGATCGCTAAATCCGGACTCACTCCAAACTCTGTCCTGAACCTCTGACCAATATATCCGCTATCCGTGGAGTGTTGCAAAGCAAATCACTGAGCACATACAAGTAAGTGGTGCAACACATAAGTTGAAGCCTGCTCAGTACACCAATCGTCTGTGACATCAGTTCCACGAGTCTGCCCGAGTTAACTGAAGTCCAGTATCTTCGGTAACTTCAGGAACTTAACAGGGCCATACACTTATTTTTTTTACAACAATGCAAATTTCCACACTCTTCTTTCTCTGGTTTCAAGGGATTCTTTGACTTCCCAGTTCCTTTGTGAAATGAATGAATCTGCAAACCATCATTGATGGAAAACACTTGCTGCAGGCCTAGGAGCGCAGTGTAATGTCATCGTGCTCAATACCTACCAAGGATTTCGGTTTTGTCAACAGCGAATCTCTTTGAACTTCCAACAGCGGTATACCCATATTGTCAAATGGTCAAAGTGCACAACATCAAGAGTACGTTGTTCTCTGTTCTTTGTTAATAGTAGAATAAACAGATATTTGTATTTCTTTTTTTTTTTCTCACCTAAAAGTGCTTATTCCTGTTTGCAAAATAGTTTTCCTTGGCTAACATTGCTTACCATTCAGTAGAGGCTTAGTCAAGGAAAACTATTTTGCAAATGACTAGTTGAGCTACTGATTCTACTTGTCTCAAAGGTCAGCAAGCATGTGTTGTAACGATCTGAAGATAATAGCTAAATGTCGTAGCTAAATATATAATCGGAAAAACTATGAAGATATTTGTTTGAGGTCATCTAGTCTCTGTGGAGTGGGTCCTGGTGCTGATTTCATGAAGAGGAAGTGGTGGGGGGGTAATATGATATAATGAGTGAGTGAGTGTCAATATTAAACCAACAACAACAAAAAAATAATGATCCTAAGATCTTGTATGCATGAAGGGGACGATGAATATGAATTTGCAATAAAAATGGTATGACAATACGCCGTCGATAATACAGCAATAGTAAACTGTTAAAGTTAGTAAAGCTTCAATGACAATACGAATCGTTGAGTTTATACTCTGAGGCCTCACTCAGAGTAACCCAAAGTAATAGACATGAGCATAGAAATAGACTAGAGATGAAACCTTGACTTAAACTTGACTTAAACTGAACTAAACTTGAGACAACCATTCCGGTAGTTACATGCAGTATTTATACTGTTCTGAACAAAAAGAAATATTTTTGGAGTTTGGGTGGCAACACAATTAGTAATTGTATGCCAGATTTGTAAAGGAAAGAAGGAAATAAAGAATCAGATGGATAAATAGAGGAACAGATGAGTCAGCGAAGCTATACAACTACATAGAGGGAAAAACAAATGAATTTAAAGAGATGACAAAAAGAATGAACAGCATGATACAATCAAAGAGAATTAGGATCAAAAAGGCAAAAGAGGATGGAATGATGAAAATAGAAGGTAATATCCTTACTAATTATCCCAAAATTAGACATCACCATCAATAAGCGCTATACTGTCAGGGTATACTAGCATCATCCCCTTCTTTTCCTCTGTTTATCTTCGGTTCTGGTCTATTTTATTCATTTCCATATTTCTCACATTTTATCCCATCTCTTGCATTTCCCTCTCCTTCCGTATTCCCATTTTTCCCTTCAACGGATGCTGAGCACCCATTCCCATCAGAGCCATGGCCTAGGCTCTGGCTAAAGCCCGTGACTGGCGCGTATCCGTGCCCAGTCCATGAACCGAAGGTCGCGTATGACCTTGCCATTTTTCATAGTATATAGTTAGTAGCTCTAGAGGAAGGATCCCTAAGTTTGTTCTCTTAGGATCCCCTCCCTCTAGGTGAATTAGTATTATTCCCAGAATATATTTTACTTAGGATCCCCTCCCTCTAGTCTAAGTGAGTAGCCCTGACATACACAGCCTCAAGATCAATTTCCATTCTCTTCCTCTAACCTTGGAAATGATATGCATTTGCCACTGCCATATGTATATGTGTGTTTCATTATTGAACTCTTGTTAAAGGGCTTCAATCATATAGAACTAGAGGTCTATGTTCAAGATACTTGGGAAGCGGTTGGGACGTATCGACCTCTAGTGGACAATAGGCAGGGGCAGGGTGATTGTTGATTACATTTGTAGGCACATCCATGAAAAGGAATTCATCATGATATAAAAGTGGTTGATGGAATATAAACTACCAAACAGATTGTTCACTACAAAGAAACTAGCAAATCCAAACTAATTCATATGAACGTGCTAGTATATTGATATGGATTGTTTCGTTCATTTTTAGATTCTCAGGGAATTCCAGTTTCTTGTAGAGTACTGTCAGGGCTACTCACTCAGACTAGAGGGAGGAGATCCTAAGTAAAATATATTTGGTAGAAATACTAACTCACCTAAAGGGAGGGGATCCTAAGAGAATAAACTTAGGGATCCCTCCTCAGGGCTACTAACTATATACTATGAAAAAACGGCGAAGGCCATAGGTGGCCTTTGGTTCATGGACTGGGCATGGATACGCGCTGGTCCTGGACTTTTAGCCGGGGCCTAGGCCATGGCTCTGATGGGAACAGGCACTCAGCGTCTGTTGGAGGGAAAGAAGGGAATACGGAAGGAAGGAGGAATGCAGGAAATGGGATAAAATACGAGAAATAAGGAAATGAATAAGATAAACCAGAACCGAAGATAAACGAAGGAAAATAAGGGGATGATGCTAGCATACCCTGACAGGTACCTGGTATTCCTGGATAAGGACCAGAGAAGGCAGCTGTCATGTATCTCATAATTTCCTCCCTTATCTACCCAAAAACAAGTATTTCCTTTATTCTTTTTTTTAGTTCCTGCTTGCTTTAATAATCCTTTATTTGTAATGTATCTTATCTTTCAGGAACAGTCAGATGACTTAGTTCCAGGAACCCCTTTATTTTCTTATCATCTCTCTCCACTTCCCTGTCTCACTATAATTTCCCCTGATCCACTATTATTCATTCACTTCCTTTTTAAGTAATTTCTTATCTTTCACATGATATTTCTCTTACTAATGTTTGGAGCTATTTGTACTTGCTCAAGGTGTATAAATAGGGGCTCATTTCTCTTGTAAATAATCTATCTTGTAACTACTGTTATGCACCAAAGTGCTTACCAATCAAATTAGTCCTTTTTCCTCTTATCTTTCTCTATTCTCAAGGACTTAGTAATAAGTCCCTATCTATCTCTACTAATTTGAACTTAATTCTTAAGTTCAAATATTCCTTCAAGTGTCTCACCTTCAATAACAGGACTTTTAGTTGCTGAACAATTCCTAAACAAAACTCCATTATATTTTATTAGGAACTAAGCCTATTCTAAATCTAACAAATCCCTCACAGCGGTCATAATGTACTTTTATCTACCTCAATGTTTGTGCCAGAGATGCGATAGATCCATATTGTTGATATGAAATTAGCATATCATTTATCAGAAGTTATCCCGGTAAAAGGATAATAAGGATAAGGAAGGAAAGAAGTAGGGGCAAGCGATTCATAACCAAGAGGTAGCACAGAATTCATGATGGGAGGGGAGGATAAGAAAGGATGAAATTAAATTTTTAAGCTCCGAATCGGGAAGAAACTAGAGAATGAAACAAAAGAAAATATATCCATATTCGTTTTATTTGATTTTTATTATATTCCAAAACTGTTCAAGCTTGTTTCAGGCTCATTGAAGTGTATGAAGGGTTTGTTAATATCGGGGAGGTTGTATGGTTAGATCAGATGAAGTTGGGGAATGAGGGGATGAAGGATTATTGAAAGATACTTTAGGTTCTTTGGGAATAGGATTTGCTGGGTGATAAAATCCTAAGACCGGTTAGTGATTACATGTTGATAAGATCCACTGACTTGGAACATCGAGGACCATTATCACGTATCCTAATCCAACTTGTGTTGTTAACCAAATACAATATGAATCTTGTAAGGCTGATGCTCAAGTAGAATAAACATGTGTGACTGTAAACCATCTTAATTCCTATTCGACATAAACTTCTCTTCTGAAGGCCATGAAGGGGTGTACGATATCTGAACTTCAATACTTATAGATATCTCAGGGAATCTCAGGCAAGTAAACGGGGAGGAGAGTCGTGGGATCAAGTTCAAGGATTGGAGTAGGTGAGTAATAAGTGAATAAAGTTGTCTCAATATCCAAATCATGAGTGTGGGGACTATCATGAGTATAATAAAATAACGGAGGAGTGACATCTTCTTCTGGGGATGGTTCTCAGGGAATAGAGGGAGAAGTAGGATTTTTGAGGGAAAGAGAGGACGATAGACGAAATTTGAACATTTTATTATTTCTGAATGAAGGAATTTGGGTAGTTGGAAGTCGTTTATCCAGGAAGGGGAATTTGAATGTCTGCTTTAGGAAGGACAACCCAAATACCAAATAGGGAAGATTTTGGTGTGCGACAGCGTATATCTATGATATAAGTAATCTCTTTCCTGCAACATTGGGCTGATCATTTTTTTCTTGAAATATGGTGCATCATGTGTGAGTTTGCTATAACTATGTTTTTCCTGTTTGGGCATGGTGAAGAGAATGGTGAATGTATTTGAAAAAAACTTCTAGATCCAAAATTTTGAGAAGCAGAAAATCAGTTAAAAACTAGCTTTGGGTGGGGGGATTGAGTGTGAAGGGATTAAATGCACTTTCCCTTCATACTTGATCTTTTCAATCAAAGTAGTTTTCTAACTGCTTTTCTGCTTTTCAAATATTTTCGAGCTAAAAGTTTTCAAAAATGCATTCCCCGCTTTTATTTCACCATGCCCAAACAGGAGAACATAGTTATGGCGAAAGTGATGCCACTTGTGATGTATCCGCTGCAACTTACATGTCAGTGACTTGTGTAACGGTATTTACATCAACATCCAACACTTGCGTAAGTAAGGTCCAGTAATTTAAATACTGTAGATTAATCAAGAGTACTTCAAGAAGAATATCAATGACAATCTCCTATCAGCTTGAACCTTGAAGTCAAACTTCATTTAAGTGTCTTTGGTTAATGCAAGTTTACGGTTGCAAGTATGTGCATGGAAGTATATGTGGCTATGAATGATTGCTTGAGTGAGTGTAGACTCGAGAGAGAGTAGGTCTTGCTGGTGAAGGTTGAAAGTCCTTGGGGGTCCCTTTAGACTAGAGAGAATAGTATTGTTGATAATGGTTATGATAACGTTATCGACAATTACAACAACATTTAACGATTATGACGGTGTTCAGCAATTACTGTCAGGGTACGCTAGTGTCGTCCCCTTATTTTCCTTCACTTATCTTCAGTTCTGGTTTATTTTATTCATTTCCTTATTTCTTGTATTTTATCCCATTTCCTGTATTCCCCCTTCCTTCTGTATTCCCTTCTTTCCCTCCAACGGGCGCTGAGCGCCCATTCCCATCAGAGCCATGGCCTAGGCCCTGGCTAAAGATCCGGGACCGGTGCATATCTGTGCCCAGTCCATGAACCGAAGGCTGCGTATGGCCTTCGCTGTTTTTTCATAGTATATAGTTAGTAGCCCTAGAGGAGGGATCCCTAAGTTTGTTCTCTTAGGATCCCCTCCCTCTAGGTGAGTTAGTATTTTTCCAAAATACATTTTGCTTAGGATCCCCTCCCTCTAGTCAGAGTGAGTAGCCCTGACAATAACCAGATCGACCACATATGTGATAGCACCGGCCTGGTTGGGTGTACCATCAACATTGAATACAGGAATAGGTTTCCGGAGTTTGACAGTCAGGAGTCGATGTCTCTCAATGAAATCGCGGTCCAGGAACATACTACTAGCACCCGTATCCAGCATGGCTTTGCTGGTGATCAAATCTCCTATGTCAGTACTCTGGAGCTCTACTGAGATTTCAAGTTTCTGAGTACCGGCAGTGGCTGTGAGTTGATATTCAGAAGGTAGTGACTTCCGCTTCGAAGTTGAGAGTCGTGGAGGTGGCGGTGTCATGTATTTCATGATTTCCTCCCTTATCTACCCAAAAACAAGTATTTTCTTTATTCTTTTTTTAGTTCCTGCTTGCTTTAATAATCCTTTATTTGTAATGTATCTTATCTTTCAGGAACAGTCAGATGACTTAGTTCCAGGAACCCCTTTATTTTCTTATCATCTCTCTCCACTTCCCTGTCTCACTATAATTTTCCCTGATCCACTATTATTCATTCACTTCCTTTTTAAGTAATTTCTTATCTTTCACATGATGTTTCTCTTACTAATGTTTGGAGCTATTTGTACTTGCTCAAGGTGTATAAATAGGGGCTCATTTCTCTTGTAATCAAGCTATCTTGTAACTACTGTTGTGCACCAAAGTGCTTATCAATCAAATTGGTCTTTCTCCTCTTATCTTTTTCTATTCTCAAGGACTTAGTAATAAGTCCCTATCTATCTCTACTAATTTGAACTTAATTCTTAAGTTCAAATCTTCCTTCAAGAGTCTCACCTTCAATAACAGGACTTTTTAGTTGCTGAACAATCCCTAATCAAAACCCCATTATATTTTATTAGGAACTAAGTCTATTTTAAATCTAAAACAATCCCTCACAGGCGGCATAGAAGAAGGTGTAGGGAGAGGGGGGTTTTTAGAAGATACAGCAGGGGTAATAGGATTTGAATTACTATCATCATTTTGTTCACGATCTATGTACAAAATGTCGAATCTATTGAATGTTGGCAACAAGGGTGTATCTTTCACTCGTCGCCTTCCTGAAAATCCTCTGTTGCTACTGGTGCAGGAGTCTCTTCTTCCTCTGTTGGTCCAGGCCCTGCACGACTCTGCACTTCTGCAACATCCTTCTGGGCAAGGAGCAGTTTGACAAGGTTGTCAATCTTGTCTGTATTCATGAAATGAATGTCATGTGTGCGAGGACAATCGCACATGAGATGCCTGTAAGGGATTTGTTTTAGATTTAGAATAAACTTGACTCCTAATAAAATATAAAAGAGTTTTGTTTAGGGATTGTTCAGCAACTAAAAGTCCTGTTATTGAAGGTGAGACACTTGAAGGAATATTTGAACTTAAGAATTAAGTTCAAATTAGTAGAGATAGATAGAGACTTATTACTAAGTCCTTGAGAATAGAGAAAGATAAGAGGAAAAAAGACCAATTTGATTGGTAAGCACTTTAGTGTACAATAGTAGTTACAAGATAGATTATTTACAAGAAAAATGAGCCCCTATTTATACACCTTGAGCAAGTACAAATAGCTCCAAACATTAGTAAGAGAAATATCATGTGAAAGATAAGAAATTACTTAAAAAAAAAGTGAATGAATAATAGTGGATCAGGGAAAATTATAGTGAGACAGGGAAGTGGAGAGAGATGATAAGAAAATAAAGGGGTTCTGTTAAGTACCGATTCTCGGGTATCGGCGACGAATGTATGAATGTTAATAATCATATTTAATAATGATACAAATGTCACCGTAATGTCGTAGAGCGCGGTCTCAACCTGAGTGGGTTGTACCATGACAGTCCTCTGGACGTTGGCTCTACTTGTCTTGACGTCATTCGGGATCTTCAAGTCGTCGGAGAATATTGTTGAGTCGAAGCTCTAGGAAGTCTAGAACGATCTGGTAGAATAGATTGTCGACTAGAAAGCAGAAGAACAAGAGATGGAAGAATAGATTGTCGACTAGAAAGCAGAAGAACAAGAGATGGAAGAAGTAGTGGATCCAACGCCAGAATGGCGTTGTCGCTATGGATGGTTTAGATTTAAAGTGTTTGGAAATGACTGAAGCGCTATTGGGAAATGAAGACTATATTGAGATATCGAACTAGGTTCGATATTAAGTCTGAAGAGAAGTCTAGCTACGAAGTATAGGAGGCTTTATATACAAGTACGCTAGAGGTTTGAATCTCAGTTCGAAATAGATAACGAACTTGAGAACATATACATGTCATAGCAATTTGTGAGTATCATAAGTATATGCAGGGTCAGTTTGCCATGTGGCAAACATGAGGCAACAAGAACAAAGGGAAAGCACATAAGGACCTACGACCGTCATAGATGGTCTCATGTACGGTTTGGAACTAGAATATATACCAAAGGTCTATCCGTGGCTTACTGTAAGTCCTAGGAAGACGACGGCGTCTAGGACTTCGTGAAAACGGCAATGAAGTCTGATAAGACTTCCGGTCATGGCGTCTATGAAGCGATTGTGATAAGATAACATTTAAGTATGATAAGATAAGGGAATATAATAAGGAATCCGTATTGCTAGTAATGTCATGAATCGGATCATGACAGGTTCCTGGAACTAAGTCATCTGACTGTTCCTGAAAGATAAGATACATTACAAATAAAGGATTATTAAAGCAAGTAGGAACTACAAAAAGAATAAAGGAAATACTTGTTTTTGGGTAGATAAGGGAGGAAATCATGAAATACATGACAGAGGCCTAGGCCATGGCTCTGATGAGAACAGGCGCTCAGCACCTGTTGAAGGGAAAATGGGAATATGGAAGGAGAGGGAAATGCAAGAGATGGGATAGAATACGAGAAATATGGAAATAAATAAAATAGACCAGAACCAAAGATAAATGTAGGAAAATAAGGAGATGACACTAGCATACCCTGACACCATTTGAAGATATAGTCATCACCCAACGTCAGCATTAAACTCAGAAGTCCACTAGGAGAGGAACCTGGAAGCCTTCATCAGGAAAAATTGACTAACCTATAAATGCCGATATAGGTGTACATAGGCATAGTAGGCACTCGTAGGTTATTAGGATTGTCCCCAATTATATGACACATTTTAGGTCGATATAGCCAGGTGCGTCTTATGGTTGACTATGTAGGACTATTTTTTACAAAAACAATGCACTGAATTTACATAGATTGAGTCTATGTAGAGCTAAAAAGTCCGATGTAGGGTTATAATGGTCTATCAAAGTATATCAATTTATGTAACGAATGTATTAGGCACATTGAATAACCAGATTATAAAAAACCAAAGAACATATATTTCGAACAGTTTTTAAGGTTAAAACTAATGTTTTGAGCATATTATCAAATTAAAATAATATATCTTCATTATCATCCAGACCTTCTCCATCGTTATCTTGTTCTTCATCTTTGTCCTCTAATCTATCCTCACTTTCTAGCTCATTTTCCTCTTCCTCTTCATGTTCACTGTCATCTTCAAGGTCATCTTCATTGCTGCTGGACTGTTCATCAGCATCACTCTCGGGCTCAGACTCGACTAATTTTTGTTTCTTTTTTGGCCCAGCAGATTGGTGCATCAATCGTTTGCTAGGCACAGGTGTGGAAGCTGAAGCCAAAAATCAGTCAATGACTAGTAGAACGAGGAGGATATACTAGTACTAGCTAGCTCTTTACCATCATCACCATCATCTGTATGATTGTCTTCCACATCATCCTGTGCAAATTGAGCAAGAAATTCTTGCTTGAACTTCGGAAAGTCTTGTGTGGGTGTTGTCAGGGTATGCTAGTGCCATCCCTTTATCTTCCTACATTTATCTTTGATTCTGGTCTATTTTATTTATTTCCATATTTCTCCTATTCTATCCCATCTCTTGCGTTTCCCTCTCCTTCCATATTCCCATTTTCCCTTCAATGGGTGCTCATGCCCATTCTCATCAGAGCCATGGCCTAGGCCCCAGCTAAAAGTCCGAGACCAGTGCATATCCACGCCCAGTCCATGAACCGAAGGCCGTGTGGGGCCTTCACCATTTTTCATAGTATATAGTTAGTAGCCCTAGAGGAGGGATCCCTAAGTTTGTTCTCTTAGGATCCTCTCTCTCTAGGTGAGTTAGTATTATTCCTAGAATATATTTTGCTTAGGATCCCCTCCCTCTAGTCTGAGTGATGTAACAATCTGAAGATAATAGCTAAATGTTGTAGCTATATATATAATCGGAAAAACTACGAAGATATTTTGTTTGAGGCTGTCTAGTCTCCGTGGAGCGGGTCCTGGTGCTGATTTTGTAAGGAGGAGGGTGGAGGAATAATATGATATTTAGTGAGTGTGTGTGCGACGATATAAAACCAACAACAACAAAAAAATGATGATTCTAAAATCGTGTGTGTGAGGGGGACGATAAATGTGAGTTTGTGATAAAATGGTGTGTCAATATGCCGTCGATAATACAGCGATGATAATCTGTTTAAAGTTAGTAAGGCTTCAATGACAATACGAATCGTTGAGTTTATACTCTGAGGCCTCACTCAGAGTAATCCAAAGAAATAGACGTGAGCGTAGAAAATAGACTAGAGACGGAACTTGACTTGAACTTGACTTAAACTGAACTAAAACTTGAGACAACCGTCCAGTAGATTGCTGCTGTTACACATATTTACATACAGTATTTATACCATTTAGAACAAAAGAAATATTTTTGGAATTTTTAGGAGGTTTAACAATAAGCAATTGTAAACCGTTTTCATGACATAATAAAAGAAAAAGAAAGAAGAAAAAGAGAGGAAGAGTTACATTTGGGGAGAACAACAAGTGATGAGGAATTTTTCAGGGAGGAAATAGAAGTACAACAAACACAAACAGTCCCAATTTGGAAGAAAGCGATACTCTCCTTTTTACCATTTTTGCACCATACTGCCACAGCAATGATTCCTCCATTTTCTTAATCTCTTATTCTTCTCCTCTTTATGAGTCATACATCCTCTTCTTCCATCAGTTGAGGTCGTTTAGTCGTCGGCAAATAAAATGTTACTGAATTAGTTGCCTTGTAGCGAGGGGATGGAGTAAGGGGATTGGAAGGGTTAGAATAGAAACTGGGAGGGTATGGGAACATGTCTAAAGGGGCATCAAGGAATAGGACTTGTCTGGCTAAAAGCACAGATCGTTGGAAGATGAGTCACCAAGCTAGCTGTCCATCTCGATGCATCTGTAGATATGCTGCAAGTTCATATGAATGTCCCTTTACTCTGATATGATATTGATCATATAAACGAAGTATTGGTGGTAACCTTAAATCATCGTAGTAGAGCGTATGTTGAATGTACCCATCGTGAAAGGGTAACAAGGTTTCTTCGTTGACATTGATTAGTCCTTTTCAGCGGAGGACATATTCTCGTATGACCATTTTGAAATTGCCTTGTGGGCGATTGGATGATGCCATGGTGTAAGAGGCTGTGAGGTCAATCATTATAGTAGTGAAGGGATAGAGTAAGGCTGAAGAAACTTGGAACTCCGAAACAAAAAGAGACCAAATGATTAAAATAGATGTTTACCCTTATACATTATTTTTGTTCTTTATTATGTTCCAAACTGATCAAGCTCATTCTAGGAATCCAGAACAAACACATCAAAGTGTGCGGATTGTTTGTTGATATCGAGGAGGAAGTATTATTAAATTGGAAGAAGTCGGAGATAGGGGAGGTGAATTATGGTTAGACAAGGAGTTTGTTGGTTCTTTGGGAAGGGCATTGGCAGGTCGATAGAATCCTAAGACTGGTTGGTGATTGCATGATGATAGGATCCATCGACTAGGAATGTCCAGAACCATTATCATGTATTCTAACCCAATTTGTGTCATTAACCAGACACGGTATGAATCTTGTAAGGCTGATTCTGGCGTAGAATAAACATGAGTTATTGTAAACCATCTTAGTTCCTTCTCGATGTAGACTTCTCTTCCGAACACCAAGAAGGGATGTACGATATCTGAACTTCGACATTTATGGATACTTCTAGGAACCTTGTGCGAGTAGACTGGGAGGAGAGTCGTGGGATCAAGTTCGAGGATTGGAGCAGGCGAGTAATAAGTGAATAAAGTTGTCTCAATATCCAAATCGTGAGTGCGAGGACTATTGTGAGTATAACGAAATAACGGAGGAATGACATCTTCTGGGGATGGTTCTCGGGGAATAGGGGGAGAAGTAGGATTTTTGAGGGAAAGAGAGGATGATAGACGAAATTTGAACATTTTATTATTTCTGAATGAAGGAATTTGGGTAGTTGGAAGTCGTTTATCCAGGAAGGGGAATTTGAATGTCCGCTTTAGGAAGGACAACCTAAATACCAAATGAGGAAGGTTTTGGTGCGTGACAGCGGTCTCAACCTGAGTGGGTTGTACCACGACAGTCCTCTGGATGTTGGCTCTACTTGTCTTGACGATGTTCGGGATCTTCGAGTCGTTGAAGAATATCGTTGAGCCAAAGCTCTAAGAAGTCTAGAATGATCTGGTAGAATAGATCATTGACTAGAAAGCAGAAGAACAAGAGATAGAAGAAGTAGTGGATCCAACGCCAGAACGGCGTTGTCACTACGGACGGTTTAGATTGAAAGTGTTTGGAAATGATGGAAGCGCTATTGGAAAATGAAGACTATATTGAGATATCGAACTAGGTTCGATATTAAGTCTGAAGAGAAGTCTAGCTACGAAGTATAGGAGGCTTTATATACAAGTACGCTAGAGGTTTGAATCTCAGTTCGAAATAGATAATGAACTTGAGAACATATATATGTCATAACATTTCGTGAGTATCATGAGTGTATGCAGGGTCGGTTTGCCATATGGCAAACATGAGACAACAAGAACAAAGGGAAAGCACATACAAGTGTCAGGACTACTCTCTCAGACTAGAGGGAGGGGATCCTAAGCAAGATATATTCTAGGAATAATACTAACTCACCTAGAGGGAGGGGATCCTAAGAGAACAAACTTAGGGATCCCTCCTCTAGGGCTACTAACTATATACTATGAAAAACGGCGAAGGCCACACGCAGCCTTTGGTTCATGGACTGGGCACGGATACGCGCCGGTCCCGGACTTTTAGCTGGGGCCTAGGCCATGGCTCTGATGAGAACGGGCGCTCAGCACCCATTGGAGGAAAAATGGGAATATGGAAGGAGAGGGAAATGCAAGAGATGGGATAGAATATGAGAAATATGGAAATAAATAAAATAGACCAGAACCAAAGATAAATATAGAAAAATAAGGGGATGACGCTAGCGTACCCTGACAACAAGGACCTATGACCATCATAGATGATCTCATGCGCAGTTTAGAACTAGAATATATACCAAAGGTCTATCCGTGGTGTCGTGCACCAAAATCTATATTTGGCAAAAAATAGGGTAAATGTTCCAAAGATTCCCTAATCCCACGATATGTCCCTCAGAGCTTGAATTCACTTTTGCAACTACCCAAAACCCACATCCAAAACTTTTTTTTTTTATCCCAAAAACATTGATACAAAAGATATGTCCTCACTCCAGATTCACTCTTCTCGTTCCCTGCCGTCCCTTCATGCTCCTTCTATCGATGACTCTGATTGTTTTCATTTTGTCCCTCCTACTCCTGATGTCAATCTCTGTGATTTGGACACTCAGTACTACGTCTACTTCACATCCTATGCACACCTCAACCTCGATCCCTCCACCTTATTACCACTATACCCGAACCCCATTATTATCGGTCGACATAAAGCTTCGGATCTGATCTTGTATTCAGATGTGGGCAATGTAATGATCCGAAGATAATAGCTAAATGTCATAGCTATATATACAATTGGAAAAACTACGAAGATATTTTGTTTGAGGCTGTCTAGTCTCCGTGGAGCGGGTCCTGGTGCTGATTTCGTAAGGAGGAGGGTGGGGGAATAATATGATATTTAGTGAGTGTGTGTGCGTTGATATAAAACCAACAACAACAAAAAAATGATGATCCTAAGATCGTGTGTGTGTGAGGGGGATGATAAATGTGAGTTGCGATAAAAATGGTGAGTCAATACGCCGTTGATAATACAGCGATGATAATCTGTTTTAAAGTTAGTAAGGCTTCAACGACAATACGAATCGTTGAGTTTATACTCCGAGGCCTCACTCAGAGTAATCCAAAGAAATAGACGTGAGCGTAGAAATAGACTAGAGACGGAACTTGACTTGAACTTGACTTAAACTGAACTAAAACTTGAGACAACCGTTCCGGTAGATTGCTGCTGTTACAATTATTTACATGCAGTATATATACCATTTGGAAATATAAAGGAAAGCAGAATGATCACTCATCATTCACCATGATAACAAAAGGAAACAAAAAGAGAACAAAGAAACAAAAGAAAAAGGAGAAAACGATGGAGGATACAATTACAGAAAAAGGGGAATCGCATATGTGGTTAGGGGGAATAGGAGAAATATGTTGAAACAAAAGAGAAACAAAAGAGAAACAAAAAGAGATCAAAAGAAAACAATGAAACCGGATTCCCAGCATAGCTTTACCAAAATCACCATCTGGCACTTCTCACGCTACCTCTTACCCAAAACTATAATCTTACCATCCCAAACTTCTTACTGATCTGGTTCTTGTTGATGAGATCTTCTTCTTCGTGGCTGTGGCACAATAATAATGGCTATGGCAACGCTTAACAGTACCAGATCTTGAATGAGATTGGATTGGAGATCGGAATAGGAAGGGAGGGTTTGATTTCCAACAGAGTAGTCGGGAGGGGATGGGATGGCAGATAGGGGTGCGTCTATGAATAAGAATTGAGTATAACTTTGAAATTGATGACGAAAGACCAGTCTCCAGATTGATTCTTCTTGACAATTTGTTGAAAGGAACTCGACAAACTCATACGATTCGTCCATGACATTGACGTTGGTTCATTCATACAGGGTTAAAGCTTGTGGATATCCTATCTCCAGATCGTCATAAGGAATAGTAATCTCCATTAGTGGCTGTGGAGTAATTGGAAGCATTGTGGAGGGGTCGACATCAATTTCAGAAACAAGAGTATTGTAAACGCGAAGTCGTGAGAGGAAATTAGGGTTGGGTCCGAATCTGAGAGAAGAACGATATTCAAAAGGAAAGAAAGGGAGTTGAAAAAGGGGAATAGGGGAAGTAGGAGTATTGTTATTGTCCGACATGATGATATGAGTTAACCAAAATTTTTAAGTGCTAATGAAATGTCCAAAAAGAAAGAAGGAGATGAAATACAAATCTAATCGCTTATCCTAATCAAGCCTTTTGTCCTAATTTCGTCTAAGAAGGTTTGAGCAAACACGTCGGATCTTTCGGAAGGATCGTTTGGATGGAGAAGAGGGGAGAGATATTGGTTCTGGCGAATGGGGTGAAAAACGAGACATTTGAGGATCTACAGGAACAAGATTGGCTGGTCTATATGGGCTATGTTTTTGCGTTTTTATGTTTTTCATGACAACCCAACGACTTGGCACATCTAGAACCAGGAATGTAAATTCAAACCCTTCTTGTGTCACTAACCAAATCCGATATGAGTCTTTAACGGCTGATTCGGGTGTAGAATAAACATTGATAATTGTAAACCAGTCTAATCATTCCTCGATATAAACCTTTTCTCCAAACATGAGACCGGGGTGAACCAAATCTGAACTTCTGCATTGACGAATAATAAGAGGTGGAGGGAACTTCGGGAGGTACGTTTCTTTGTCGATGTCAAGACTCGCATATTGGGAACTATAGATATAAAGAGTCGTATGCAGATCCAAATCGTATGTCCTTGGACTAGAAGGCGAAAAACGAAAAGGTGATATAGATTCATCGTCGGAGGGGGGTAATGACTCAGTGGGAGATGCTGGAATGGGCAAAGAGATTGATGATGTATAGTGAAATGAAAATGCGGCCATTTTTCATAAGGGTTTTGATTTTGAGAGGCTGTGGTGTATCAGTTAAGTTTTTGGTAGTTTGAAACTCCGCTTTGAACCAAAAATCGGAACGTTTCCTTATTAGGAAGATTTTGGTGCGCGACAGCGATAAGAAGGTTTCTTTTGGAACACAATTATGGTTAGAAGGATATGAAGAATGGTTCGTTGTGGTGAATATGTACACAATTCACATAGGTCTACTGGACACGGTTACTAGGATATGGGCTACTGCTGAACATGGACATGCATTCTGGCACATTGTATTCGATGTCCCTTGTTCATGGATCCGTCGTCGATATCAGCACATGCCAGAACCTGAATTTTTCCTTCCTTTCTACGATTCTGGTACTCCACAATTTCTCATGACTCCAAAACCTCCTATCTCCACCTTTGATCCTCCCACCGAACCTTCATCACCTTCTTTTTGTCCTACGACTCCTGTTTCTACTGTCCCCAAGCTACATCGACTTCGGAAATTCTGTTCGGCTATATTTAAGACATCTAGGATAATGCTATAGAAAGTACTTCATTTGAATAATCAGGACTAATTAAAACGAAAAACAAGGACTTCTTTATTTTTTTATTCCCCTCTTTTGTTGTCTCATTTCTTTTCTTTCGGAGTCTAAATTAATTCCATCCTTTCTTATCCTTCTCTTCCATCATGAGCCTTGTACAACCTCTTGGCTATGAATCACTCACCCCCACTTCCTTCCTTCCTTACCCCTTTTATCCTTTCACAGGGATAACTTTGGACGAATGATATGCCAACTTCGAATCAACAATACGGATTTATTGCATCTCTGGTACAAACATCAAGGTAGACAGAAGTACGTTATGGCCGCATTCTCTAGTCCCCATTCAAGAATACCAGGTACCCTACGAGAAACTGGAATTCCCAGAGAATCCAAAAGTGAACGAAATAATCCATATTAACATACTCACTCGTTCATATGAATTGGTTTGGGTTTGCCAGTTTCATCGTAGTGAACAACCTGTTTGGCGGTTCATATTCCATCGACCACTTCTTTATCATGATGAATTTCTTTTCATGGATGCTCCCACTAATGCGATCGACAATCATCCTGCCCCTGACTACTGTCTGCTAGAGGTTGATACTTCCCAACCGCTTCCCGAGTACCTTGAGTGGAGACCTTTAGTTCTGTACGATTGGAACTCTTTAACAAGAGTTCAATAACGAAATACGCAGATACATATGGCAGTGGCAAACACACATTGTTTCCGAGGTTAAAGGAAGGAGATGAAGATCGAAAATCTGAGGCTGTGAAGCGCTTATTGATGGTGATGTCTATTTTGGGAAAATGTCATGATCCGATTCATGACATCACTAGCGATACGGATTCCTTATTATATTCCCTTATCTTATCGTACTTAAACGTTATCTTATCACAATCGCTTCATAGACACCACGACCAGAAGTCTTATCAGACTTCATCGCCGTTTTTACGAAGTCCTAGAGGCCGTCGTCTTCCTAGGACTTACAGTAAGCCGCGGATAGACCTTTGGTATAAATTCTAGTTCCAAACCACGCATGAGATCATCTATGACGGTCATAGGTCCTTATGTGCTTTCCCTTTGTTCTTGTTGCCTCATGTTTGCCACATGGCAAACTGACCCTGCATATACCTATGATACTCATGAATTGCTATGACATGTATACGTTCTCAAGTTCGTTATCTATTTCGAACTGAGATTCAAACCTCTAGTGTACTTGTATATAAAGCCTCCTATACTTCGTAGCTAGACTTCTCTTCAGACTTAATATTGAACCTAGTTCGATATCTCAATATAGTCTTCATTTCCCAATAGTGCTTCAGTCATTTCCAAACACTTTAAATCTAAACCGTCCATAGCGACAACGCCGTTCCGGCGTTGGATCCGCTACTTCTTCCATCTCTTGTTCTTCTGCTTTCTAGTCGACGATCTATTCTACCAGATCGTTTTAGACTTCTTAGAGCTTCAGCTCAACGAGATTCTACGATGACTCGAAGATCCCGAACGACGTCAAGACAAGTAGAGCCAACATCCAGAGGACTGTCGTGGTACAACCCACTCAGGTTGAGACCACGCTCTACGACATTACGGTGATGTTTGTATCATCATTAAATATGATTATTAACGTTTATACATTCGTCGCCAATACCCGAGAATCGGTACTTAACAGAAAATTAGTAAGGATGAATAAAATGACCTCCTATTCTCATCGTTTCCTTTCTTGTTTGCTCCTTTTTCTTTCCTTTTGTACTTGTATTGATTCTAAATCCATTCTTTTGTGTTGCTCCTTTCTTTCTTTTTGTTTGTCATCACCTTGAAATTCTTTTGTTCGCTCTTTATAATAGTATAGTCTCACTGACTCATATGCCCCTTTTTTTTTTTATTTTTACTCGCTTTTCTCTTTGTTTCTTTTCTTCCTTATTACAAATCCAGCTCACAATTACTAATTGTGTTGCCACTCAAAGCCCAAAAACATTCTTATTGTTCCAAAACGTATAAATACTGCATGTAAATACCTGTAACAGCAGCAATACCTACGTTAGTTTGACTCAAGTTTAAGTTTGTGGTTTTTGTTTAGTGTTTTTGGTTTTGCCTCTTGTCTATCTCTACACTCATGTCTTTACCTTTGGAAAACTCTGAGACCGTACATTTCGGAGTATAAACTTGCGATCTGAGTTATCGCGATTATCGTACTTTGCCTTACAAGCAATCTTGATTTGTTAACAAGTAACCATCTTTTGGTTATTGTTGTTTGTTGTTATTTCCATCACCTTCCCCCCCCCCCCCCTTTATTTCGCACTAAGCAGCACCTGGACTTGCTCCGCGGAGATTGACTACCTCACTCATTCTTTTCTTGTGTATTTCGCTAGGTGTATTATTTTCCTTTTGCGCATAGTGAAGCTTACAGCGGCTTACTGTAAGTCCTAGGAAGACAATGGCGTCTAGGACTTTGTGAAAACGGTGATGAAGTCTGATAAGACTTCCGGTCGTGGTGTCTACGAAGCAATTGTGATAAGATAACATTTAAGTACGATGAAATAAGGGAATATAATAAGAAATCCGTATCACTAGTGATGTCATGAATCGGATCATGACAATTGTCCCAATTTAACAAACTTGAAATGTCATTACTGGCTCCTTCATCAGGTACATCCTCGAAAGGGTCTGAATTAGCATGTGTAGATTTGGTGAACATCATGGATACAGGTGGAACAGGAGAGGCCCGAATAGTGGCACTTGGAGTTTTCTTCGTGACCTGTTTTTTAGCTGGAGCCTTGCATTTGGGCAATTTTCTATTTTCTTTTGACAACTCTTCAGCTATGTAATGCTCAGTGGACTGATGTCATAAATCACAAAAAAAATACCATAAAGTGACCCCTTCACTGTACGAACACGCTGACGAGTTGGGTGAGTATGTCCTGCATAAACAGCAGACTCGGAGGCTGCATTAGGATTTTGAATGGGGAGAGGTTTAGAGAACACTGGCATTGTGAGCAAATAGGAGGACACAAGGTTGATAGGAATAGTGAAAGAGAGAGAATTTGACTCTGCAATATATATACAGCTAGAAAAAAAATCACCTGACTTGAAAAACTTTATTTTACGGGCAGGTATCACCTGTTTGACACGTCAGTTTGGAGTCAAACACTAAGCACAAACCAAACAATAGTAATCAACTCACTTAGCAACAGATTCACATTTCTTCTTGAATTTTTTTGATTGCACGGTCATGGTTTTCCTCTGCGTAATTTGCAGACAACCTTTCACCTCAGAAAAGTCTCAGCGGAGTCATCTTAAACAGAACTTAGCATGCGCAGCTGCATTTCGCAAGCAAGTTGAAGAAACTGTTGATGCAAACGAGTCCAACATTCCACAACCAATCCACTCTATCTCGGATTCAGTAATTAACCAGCAGGAACCTTTTCCCGACTCACTGAGTGCTACATCCATTCCAGAGGAGCCCTTCCATGCTCCCCATTATATCGAAACCTATCCTGAACATGCAGAGGCTGGATGTGTCATTGGGATTGGCGAGACTGCTTGGGAGACAATGAAGAACAACTCAGATAGAAATGGGGAATGGGGTGGGTTTGCCGATGAGGAGTGGGAGATGGCACATTGGATAATGAAAAGCAGCCTCTCACATGGGCAGATTGATAAGTTCCTAGACTTAAGTTCGGTACGTGTCTCTAAACCCTAAACCCTGGTCATAAAACTCACCACATAACATAGGTCAAGCGACGTTTGGGACTGTCTTTCCATAACAAACGCTCCTTCCTACAGAAGATTGATAATCTGCCAACATTCAATAGTACAGCGCTGGAATGTGAAGAAATTGAACTTATAGGAGATGTACAGAATGAAGCCGGTGTACCGCAGAAAATCCATGTTGAACTTTGGAAGCGTAACCCTGTTGAAGTTGTTCGTGAAATTATTGGGAACCCAGCACTCAAGGGTCACATGTCATACACACCTGTCAAAATCTTCACCGATGAGAGTCAGCAAGAACAGATATTTAACGAGATGAACACAGGCAACTGGTGGTGGAAAACCCAAGTAAGTTCTCAACCAAACTTAGTTATATGAATATATCCTCACGATTGGTAGGCCAAACTTCCACCTAAGGCTACAATTGCACCAGTAATTATTTCAAGTGACGCAACAAGGCTATCACAGTTCGGCGGGGATAAAGTCGCATGGCCTGTGTATCTTTCCATTGGCAACGTTTCCAAACACGTGCGACGACAACCTCGGGGTTGCGCAATGCTGTTACTGGGGTACCTTCCAGTTAGTAAATTCGAATGTTTTACTGAGGCCAAGCGCACTGCAATCAAGCGCAGACTCTTCCATTATTGCATGAAGATCCTGTTACAGCCACTCATCGAAGCTGGCTGCTCTGGAGTGGACATGACCTGTGGAGATGGGAAAATTCGTGGTGTTTACCCAATCTTCGCAGCATATGTTGCTGATCACCCCGAGCAATGTCTTGTTGCTTGCTGCAAGGAAAGCAGGTGCCCAAAATGCTTGGTTCAAGCTCGAAAACGTGGATGCCCTTTAAATGATCCATCAGTGACCGCTACCCACCGTGAACAAGAACATACACTGCGAGTCTTACAGGATGATGCAAATGGATTCAAGACTACTATGAATGCCGATGGAATCCGTGATGATGTCTTCAATCCCTTTTGGGAAGACTTACCACATTCTGATATCTTCGCGGCTTTCACACCCGACTTGCTTCATCAAGTTCATAAGGGGATCTTCAAAGATCACCTTCTTACCTGGTGTTCCAACTTAGCCGGCAAAATTGAGCTTGACTCCCGTTTCAAAACCCTACCTACGCATGCAGGACTTCGGCATTTCAATAAAGGCATTTCCGTATTGTCCCAGTGGACTGGAACCGAAGCTAAAGAAGTCGAAAAGGTTTTCCTTGGGGTCCTGGCTAA
Source organism: Dictyophora rubrovolvata (assembly GCA_029959195.1). Taxonomy (NCBI): domain Eukaryota; kingdom Fungi; phylum Basidiomycota; class Agaricomycetes; order Phallales; family Phallaceae; genus Dictyophora; species Dictyophora rubrovolvata. Next base: position 896,871 of record CP114122.1, on the reverse strand, counting down.
TTCAGTCGACGATAAATGTTTCCACGCTGCTCGTGGCCTTTTTGACTTTATATATTATGCCAATTTCTCTACACATTCTACAGAAACACTCAAGTACATGCAAGCCGCCCTAAATGAGTTCGATAAGTACAAAGAAGTATTTATTATCTCAAATCAGCGCTCAGATTTCAACATACCTAAACTACATAGCATCCGCCATTATTGCCAAAGTATTGCCAACTTCGGATCCACCGACGGCTTCAATACGGAGCTTCCTGAACAATTGCATATCAATTTTGTCAAGGAAGGTTATTATGCAAGTAATCATCGGGATCACCTTAAACAAATGGTTGGTTGGCTGCGGCGACAAGAAACAGTTGACGGTTTTGAAGCGTACTTGTGTTGGAGGCAGGAAGGCTCTACATTTGCCGGTGAATCAGATACCGAGCCAGGAGAAGACAGCCAGTTAACAATGGAGGATTCCCCAATTACGCATTCAGGCCTAAAGCAGTCTTCAGAACCAGCAAGAGTGTATCAATGGAAAGAACTTACAACACTCAAGTTGAATAAAGTCCCGGCGTATCCGCGAACTTCGGTGGAAATCCTGCAAGAGCAATACGGTGCATCGAATTTCCTGGCGACACTTAGCAACTTCCTCATTGAACATGCCCCTGGAATATCAATACCCTCTGAACATCATCGCTTCGATGTTTACAGAAGAATTCGTTTGGCTTACGCGCCATTATCAGGATTCAATGAACCTCCAGAAACTGATATAATTCGTGCTACTCCTGCGGCTGAAAATACTCCTGCTCATTTTGATACGGCAATTGTTGATTTAAAAGGGGATGCAGAGGTGATGGGAATTGAAGGTAAGCTTGTGATTACATCAATCCGGATGAAATCTATGCTTACCATGTGTAGGAGTGGCTGTAGTTCAAGTCCGAGTGATCTTTACATTGCCACCAGAATTAGGCAAATTTGAAAAAGCGTTAGCATATGTTGAGTATTTCACCAGTCGACGTGTCATTTCAAATACTTTTGGGATGTACATTGTGCGCCGAGCAAAGGTACGAGGTCAGCGGAAAACAGGGATCATTCCACTTGAAAAGATAAGGAGCGGGTGTCATCTCTTGCCAGTTTTTAACCTGTCCTGGGATTCCACATGGACATCAGAAAATGTCCTGGAAAAATGCGAATCTTTCTTCATAAACCCTTAACTGAGTAAATACTTCTTCCAGTCACTTTCCGTGCCATACAAATAGATCTGAATGAATCAGAATTAAAAAACGCAATAAAAGCATCAGAATAGAGTTGATAGTCACTTATAGTGTGATTGCCATATGTAAACTAGGGCGAGATATATAGGAAGGCGTAGGTCGACGTAGAATTGCGTAGTCTACATATGACTATATAAAATCGTCACACTACATAACGCGACATAGGACATCGTAGACGCCTGTTTCCTACAGAGCGCTACACGAGTGGGGTAGTTTTCCTGATGTTATGATTTTTTTAACACAATTCAGTAAACTGTTATTTTTGCAAGCTGTCTTGCTCGGACTTTCAATATTACAACCCGAGAAATGCAAATTATTCGATATCATCTCAGGCTCAGGCGTGCCGCGTGATGCATTGATGAATCGGTACTAATGAGTCGAGAGCGTTCAATAAAATCAAACCGTGATATAATTCACGTTCGCAACGGTTTTAATTGCCAGCGGAGCGCTGTCCATTGGTGGCCGGGAACAAAGGTGAGAACCAGAGCCGACATTGAGTAATATAGTTCGGCACTGGATCGATTGAGGTCCGGGGGCGGCGGGTATTTGAGATCACTTGCGAATTCTCGCGTGTACATGTACACTAACCATCATCCATTGAATACTGATTGATTTGACGCAACAAAAAGTAATTATAAATACAAGTTGAACATATGCTGATGAATTTAAATTAATGAAGGCGAGCCACAAGCGTAATCCCATCTAGAACAAAAAAATATCGAACGTCCTTTCAAACGTACAACGCGTCAATCTCGCTCCTGAATTTCCTTTCAGCCGCTACACGGTTTATATTACTTTTAAACTGCGTGCACAACCATGTTATTTCAGGTGTCAAAAAATCAAGAGAATGTAATCCATGACTCACGGATGTACGAGGCAATTCTCCAGGGGGTAATAGGAGAATATGGCTTGGATTGATGCGCTCGCAAGGAAACCCACCCTCGTTGATCGAAATCACCTTCTCACCGATTTGTCGAATGAGTTCTGCCACATCAACGATGTTGGCTGAAGCAGGCTCCACAAGAAGGGCGGGTGATGGCTTTCCTGATCCCACCGTAACACAAATAGAAATAAGACCTTCACATAAGTTGTATACCTGTTCCTCGATGTACCTAGGCGATCCAATTAGAACCATTTCCCCAAAATTCTTGAATTGATCACGAGTCCACTCACTTGGTATCGAGTTTGCGAGCTCCTTTCATGATAAGAATATCATCAAGCCGGCCCCGGTACATATATCCTCCCGGTGTCACTTCTTCGAACAGATCTTTTGTATGGAAGTGTCCGTCATGTGGATCGCAGAAGGAGGGGTCCGGGCGATCTGAGGAATCTGAAAGAACGACTAGTTCTAATAACGGAGATTTCGCTTTGATGTATTCTGGTGCGACTCCATCATCAACCGGAACCATTTTGTACGAGCAGCCGTCGGGTCTGATAAGATGGAATATTGGGGGATTGTTGGTGGCCATCAAGATGCCGGTCTCAGTCATAGCCAAAGCCGTCTGCACCAGCAAAAAGAGAATCAGATTTATGCGTCATCAAAGGGGGAGCAAAACAATACCGATAGTTGAATCTTATTTTTCCCGCACCATTCGACATCAGCTTCGCTCAGTGCTGCACCAGTATAAAAGACGGTAGGGAAAGACTGTAAAATTGCGAGAAGCTCGGGATTTTTCTGAGCATATCGGATTGTGTCCGACAAATACGGTGCGTATTGAACCAATACATTGATCCCACATTCCTTGGACATTCGAATGGTGTCATCAGCGGAGAAGTTATTCCATGGTATCATGACCAGGCAAGCTTGCTCTTTGAAATACATTATCAAAGCTATTAAAAACATTAGAAAAAATAATCTGAGAGTGACCATGAAACCTACACAACAACTGGCCCACATGACAGAAGGAACCAACTCGTGGTACGACTATTTCACTCTCTTCTCGAATATTCAACTTGCGAGAATTGGCTTCAAACCACCTTTGTCTGAGCCGAACGACCTTCGGACGACCCGAAGTAGATCCCGAAGTCTGTATAATCGCAATAATATCCTCATCGGGTATAACAATCGTGTCAAAGTTTGGTATAACCGCATCTACACATTGTTCTTCTGGTATCTCTTCAGCATCCGGAGCGAGATAGCAGGGTATTTGCTTGGGCAGTTCCTCTACGGAAAGGGTAGGCACGTGAATTACGACCCGAGCATCGGTTTGATTGAACAGATCGTGCATCATGTCTAGACTGGTTATTTCTGAGAATAGGATATGAGGAACGTAACCGGCTCTCATAACGCCGTATATATGCAGGAGATCAGAGTAAGGCATGCCAGACATCCTGATTGTATAAGTGTTAAAATACTTGTCCTAAAAATGAAGGTGAGACCATACCATAGAGCGACTATAGACCCACAGGGGAGTTTCAATGTGTTCGACCAGTACTTGGCTACGATGTCGAGTTGGTCGTAGAACTGTGCGTAGGTAACATCTCTCCACCCTTCGATAACACGGCCCACTTTGATGGTTGGGACTCTAATTGCTGGTTTATTACCATAAGACTGGGCGGCTTTTTTAAAGGTCGTGATAAACGGATGGGCCATCAGTGGCAACTTGGCGATAGGAGAGGTTTAGGTATTGGACGGATATGGATGGAAGAGGCAGGGAGTTTAAGGAGTTGGGTCGCTGCGACCAAATATCAACTACAGGGTTTTTAAACGAATATTCGAAGCCAAGGAATCATTTTTTAAGAAGCCATGTTTGTTTTGTATCCCACGACTATCGTTGGCTCTTGAGCTGTTCCCTTGCAATAGCAATATATTTTGAATTGACCAAGCGCGAACAAGAAAGGAAAAAACTTTGCAATTTCATTGATATTTCTTAACATACCGAGTCACGTAGGAACAGCAATTTGGCGAAGTTGCGACCTTTCACGAATGAAACTTGCGGAGTTGTAAATACCGGGCACACACATCATCGGGCGGTTATCTTATCCATCATTGCACCTTCTTGAAGCGCCACTGCCCCTGATGTCATTGAAATAAGCATGTGGGTGCTTTGTCTTCCAATCAAATTCGACGTTCGTAGCGTTGGGGGAAAAGTTTTCAATAATATGATCAATGATTCGAGACGTCCATTGTGCACACCCGGTTAATGTGTAGCCGCTCGTAGCGCTGTAGCCAGCCCGACTTGATCAACGTTTGAGATTGCTAATATTTGCCGGAGATTTACATTAATCTGCGGAAAACAAGACAAATCATGTCCGAAGAACCATGGGCAAATTGAAAACATGTTACCCAGGATTCGATCGAAAACGATTGTAGATCTATCACGTCGAACTTGTTCCACATTCGAGACCCAATTACTGCTACACATTAGCATACAGCACATCAATTAATTTAATTATTAAGGGATGTCAGAGTAGGCCGTTTCAAGGCCGCTTCGCTGTCCGTTTCGACTTCAGTGAAACGCCTCTCGAGGCGTTTCACTGAACTGAGCGAAACGGCAGCCGTTCGTTTCACCCATCGGTCATTCTCGGTCAGGGATGAATTTTTAAGGAGGATTTTTAGAAATATTTCTTTAATAAATCATATAAATTTTTTTTGAGTAACTGTACAATGCATAGGTGAAACGGCGCACGAAACGGTCGTCGAAACGGTCGGGCAGCGGGGGTGTTCAGAGTTAAAACGGGATAAGTGGTATTCCCGAGGTATTCCCGACATCTCGAAACGGGCAGCGAAACGGACAGCGAAACGGCCTTGAAACGACCTACTCTGACATCCCCTATTAAATTTCATCCTTGAATTCAGCTTCCGCTGCCACACGACTTACATTTCGCTTAAACTGCAGTATGTAATTTAGCTGGTGTAACCCCAAGTATCATTGAGTAATAGATATTCTAAATCATCATAGTACTCACCGCAGTCTGGACTAATCCATCTTTGGCTATAACCAGTATATGGTTTGCGGAGATGCGCTCATGCGGGTATCCACCTTCATTGAGAGATTCAATTCTTTCAGCGATACGACGTACTAGCTCTTGGCCGTCGTTTTCGGCAGTAAGACTCGACTCCGCAAGCAGTGCCGGAGAAGGTCGGTTGGTTCCTACGACTACGCAAGTAGCGATGAGATCCCGGCGTAGATTATACACCTCATTTTCGATGAATCTGTTTCCATCAGAAAAGAAAAAACTTGAAAAAGCTTGGCTTTCTGGCTCTTACCTAGTATCGCAATTTCTACCATTACGCATTCTGATAATATCGTCAAGACGACAACGGTACTCGTACACTCTAGGACTCATTTCTTCAAAAAGGTCCCTGGTATGGAATTTACCATCCTTAGGATCACGTAGCGATACATCGGGGCAATCCCAAGAATCAGGAAGAACAACCGGTTCCAACAGGCATGATCGGGATTCTATCCCGGAGCTGCGGTCCTCAATTGGAGGCATTGCGTGGGAGCAATTTTCAGATTTTATCAGGGACAGTGATGACGGACTATTCAGGGACGATACCATCATATAACCGACTTCCGTTGAAGCCAGAGCTGTCTACATAACATGAGTTATCCCAAACGATCAGTGGATATACATACAAATATATATACCTTCAAGGCAATTTTGTTCTTCCTGCACTATCCAATTTCAGCTTCGTTTAGTGCACCGCCGGCGTAGAAAACTAAAGGATATGATTGGAGTACCTCTAGAAGCCGTGAGTTTGTTTGCGCAAACCGAATTGTCTCGGATAGAAGCGGTGAGAATTGGGCAAACACCGTCAGATTACATTCTTTGTGCATCTGAATGATTTCTTCTGTGGTATAGTCCATCCAGGGGAGCAAGACAACACACGTGTTCTCCATGAAATATAACAGTGAGACTTGCAGGTTTATAAGAGACTAAACAATATGTGCATATGAACGAATGGAGCTCACGTCCAAGTTGGCCTACATGACAAACCGAACCCATTCTTGGAACAGTAGTGCCTCCTTTTACGAGTGGAAGTTTACCAACGTTTACTTGAAACCATTTTTGACTAAGTCGGACTAGCTTTGGACGACCGAAGATGGATCCCGAGGTATGTATAATCACCACGGTATCGTCAACATTGAAGCCAATAGAACCGGAACTTGGTAATGATACCGTATTATCCGTATCTTCTTCCGCTTCTGGGAGTTCCTCAGCATCTAATGCAGGATAACATGAGAACTGATCCGACAAGCGTGAGGCACATTTCGAAAGCGAGGGCACATGGATGATTGCGGAGGCAGATGTCTCGTTGAACAAAGCTCTCACGACGTCAAGGTTCGTGATCTTGGAATTCAGAATGTGGGGAATGTAACCAGCTCGCATTATACTGAATATGTGCAAGAAGTCGGAGAATGGAATACCAGACACCCTGAAGGATAACTAGTGCTGTAGCCGAGATGACGAACATGATAGATTAGATTTTTACCATAACCCAACAACAGATCCGAGAGGTAGTCTCAGGGTTCGCATCCAGTATTTTGCTGTCGTGTTGAGCTTTCCATACAACTGGTCATATGTTACACTCCTCCATGCTTTGATAGTTCGTTTTCCGTCCAATATCGGAAGTTTGAACGCAGGCTTTTGAGGACAAATCTTTGCATTATCTTCGGGGACGGTGATGTAGGGTGAAAAGTGCATGTTGACTGAGGAAAGTGGGTATGCACTCGATCGAGTTGTGAAGCTAATAACGCTTCGCTGACCCGGAGACTGCACATTTCCGCGACTTCTGGAGGTGTACTATGTAGTATTGCCAGTTCCATTGGCCAATGAGGAGAACGTAGTATAAATACACCTTTCCATCAATAGACTTGAGAAAGCGAACCATATAAACACAAAACAATTAGGGAGCTTCCATCTTCTTTTCCGTGCCAAGTCAGGTAGATCACACTTGGACTTGATTGGCAAGCCAAGATGTCAAAGGTGACTATTAACCGCCACAACTGTCAAAAGTCATACGGTTCGGCATGCAAAAGGAACAAGGTGCAAGGAGTGGCCGGTAACTGGAAATCTGTTGAGAAAAATTGACAGCCTGAGAGTGCCATCGAATATGGTTTTCCGATCGTGCACGGCTAGCAGTGAATAACCGATACTAGTCGTCACCTAATCATATCACTATACTTTCAGCGAGTTCTAGCTTGTTCTTATTATTTATTGCCGTATCCAAGGGGGCAGTTTGAAGGAAGAACAGCGAGAACTTACAGCCGCGACAGAATGCAGACGCGTCGTCATAGATTAAGACTTTCTTGGAGAACGTTCTGTCGGTGTATTCCACGAGCAATCATACCGATTCGGTGTTATCCTCATCAGCACGACTTCTACTGCTGCGACAGTGGTGTGGAACCGAGTGTTGACCGAGTGCGCGCCGCCAATATTCCGACATCGTGACGTTGAAAGCCAACAATTACTTTCGCTATTTTTGCCATGGCACGAAGGAACTTGGAAGAGACTTTGTGGCCAAATTATTAATAGGGTTGGGTAAAGCATGACCTTTGTACATCTCTGAAAGGGTAAATGTTGTAGATTACCCGGGGCTAAACGCTTGGATCAAGTCGAGTCTTCCCTGAGGACGAGCATAGCACCTTAGACTGGTCGCTGGCCCAGTACAAAATGACAGTCATCAGTGATAGTGATGACAATTAAATTCATATGTCATGTAGATGGGGTGCAGGGGAAACAAGTTGTAAGGAGATATGAAGAATGCAGATTTCAACTCCGCACTTGCTGATACCCATGTCCCAAAAACTCCCTCATGATGCAAGCAGAATTCGAACGATAATTGTTGCCCTACCCTTGGCCATCGTTTCGGGCTGTTAGTCTGTTTATTTTGTATATTCTTTCTGTTTTGTTCTCATCAATTACATTTGCTACAGTCGTCTTGTTTAAGCGGGTCGCTTGGGGAGAAGAACAGCGACGACTGCCTCAACCAGATGCGCAAGGCCGTCATGGACCTTTATTAGGAATTAAGACTGTCACGAAGACTCCTTTTCCAGAGCACTGGGCTCAAACACAAACAAAGGATGCCACGACCGGAAAAAAGGAAACAACAAACCGAGATAACACAGAAGAGAGCTTGTAGATTGTACATAGAATCGGTTGCAAAACTGAAGAGCTCTCTTTCGTATCTCGTATGCTAATGAAAGGCTGCTGATAGGAGCACCTATTTTGAAAGCGCCAGGTTACAAGTATTGCTGATGTATGGTCTAGTGCTCGATATATACACAAACGACAATTCCTGTATTCAACGGATCTCATCCTTCTAAGCAAACCGAGGCCTTCAGGCCTTAGGTCTTTGGCCCTATGATTCAGAATGTGTCTGCGAGTCTCTGCGGAGAATCCTTGTTCCTTGTATCCGCGCCGGGTTGAAGGACCGATCACAGTCAGCATAAGCAGCACCTAGTCCGAATCCAGTCGATAATGTGATAGGCCATGCACGCCCTAAGAGAGTAAAACAGCTACGTCAAGATACTTGAAGTATGCCAAGCAGGTTGAGAGGCACACGCACGGCGGAAGAGGATGACAGACGCAACGACACCAATGCCGAAACCTACACCGCTATATGGGGAGTTGGATGATATGAAAAAAAATGAAGAATTCTTGATACGCACGCCTTCACAATGAAATCCGCCACTATAGTGATTTTTTTGAACAGTCAGGGAGGGACAAGAGTGAGGTAGTGCCAGATGATATACAAGAACGAAAAATACGTACAACAGCGGTCATACTAGACAAACCTGTCAGTTGCATTCAAAAGTTTAGTCCGCCTCCTTTTTCACTCACTTTTTGCACAACAGCGTTCTCACTCGAAGTATTACTGGAGGACATGATTTCTGAAAGTAATGAGACGTAGCCGCCCAACCAAACAAGAACAAACAAATCATTACATTCTCCACGCGGCGAGCGCACTGTACATGTCAAAAATCCGTATGTGCCATTCATTGACATTACACTTTCAGGTGTCATTCGGACGTTATAATCCGCGTCTCAATGACTATGTATGTCTCTTCCAAGTTGCAGTACTGTCAGCTGTTTGCTAGTTTGGGAGCAACGCGAAAGCACCGCCGAATGCAGCTTTACATGTGTTTGTTTAATGTCTTAACGTTTAAGTTGAGGTCACTTGCATCATTAGCAGATCCACTAGAACCAACACAATAAAATCAGATGAGTGAGCTTCCTCCGTTGTTAGGATGAATATACTCAATAAACTCGGTTGCGAAAGATATGACTGTTCAATTGTTCTGCATCTCCTGCGTCTTCCGGTTCAGATGAAAACGAACCGCTATTAGACCTCGGTTCCGAGGTGAATTTTGGCAGAAACCATCGGTTAAGCAATAGGCCGTTGTTTTGTCAACCTCCTTGATAGTTTGTCCATCTGTACCCCTTCAACTTTATACCTACCGACTTCGCTGTCAAAATTGCTTGGAATATGATCTACCTAAATGAGTGCTGAAATAGCAAGTTTCTGGCATAGTGGTACGAGCTTTCTAGACTCCCGGGTTTCCCCGGTACCGATCAGTTGTTCTTAGTGTCTATTCTATTCAAAGTTAGAAGGAAACACTCAGAATCATCTTGTTGCCTTCGATACCTAAGTATACTGATGGTGGTGAATACAGCCACTAACTTTAATTCACTGGGGCGCTCTATAGATTCTTGTCAACTCCTGCGCGTCGTGGCACTTGGCGCTGCTTCTGAGCGACCATCGCAGATCTTTGATGTAATCCGACTTGGTTATCCTTCTTATGAACTTCGAAAATTCAAATCTGGTTGCTCCAAACGCACGTTTGTTGCATTCATTGGAAGTAGCACAAACGTGTGTTAAGTTAAAGGATTTGCAATCATCACATCATGGTTATGATTTGCCCATCATTTCCTGCAAATCCCCTATGATCTGATGATGCGTCGAATTAACATGGTCATCAAATATCTCTTTCTTACTTGAATTAGAGGCAGAACCACGTGTCCAATTCCCGAACTGGAAGGCCAAGAACTGCAATAGTGTTGTTCGCCCAGATACATAGTACTATTCATCAAATCGTTGCAATCCACCAATATTAACTCGGCTTGCCGTATCAGCGGCCCCGCTGAACACACTCGTGGTCTCTCCATAAGCAATACTTTGATATCCTCGATCAAAGAATCTAACTCGTTGCAAATCTCTGATCACAGCTCAAAAATAATGCCGCCAAATGGATTCTTAACGTATTTCAAAAAAATGTGCGGGTGGGGAGGTAAATAACGTCGCGCAGTCATAAACCTATTAGCGACATTACTAATTTCTTCCTAACGGGCAGAACGCTAAGGAAATAATATCTCCAAACTACAGTCTATCAATCACTCAGCTCCCGTTGACTGGGGTTATTAAAGGTTAATAATCTGGTATCCATCGAGTGCCAGTGAGGCAATTTGATATCCACATGCGCGGCCTCCTGATTCTCCACTGCCATCCAAACCTGGATTGTGCAGATTTTGAAGTTAGAGCTACTCGATGAAGCCAAACCCTCATAATAATATTTATTTTTTTCACAGCTTTGTACATGTAGCTTCAAGAAAATTTAAAGGGGGGTCTTTCAAGTAATGTCTTGCGAATTTCCACTTACGCCCCCAATCTTGAAAGCAAAATATGGTTCAGATAAACAGTCCACGGTGAGTCTGTCACCCACTGACAACTGACCTAGACTTGAACTAACTAGCCACTAGCATGGTACAGCTATGCATACAATATTCTAGCCTAGGTAATTCCTCGAGACTGTTCATCGTCTGCGCAACCTGACATGCACTTCAGCACTTTTATACTATGACTATCTCCTTACTTTCCCTAGAGAAGTTCGATACATGTGGAGGCAAAGATTTCGCTTTTCAACGTTCCTCTATATATTCAGTCGTTATGCTCTTGTCTCAAACGTTCTTTACCTGCTGGCAATAACAGAAAAGGTATGTTATTATTTTATTTCATCATCTTTTCGACTTGTACTGACAAAACAATGATGCATCAGCTCTCAGCTGGTTGCAATGCCGGATACATCATTTCCAGCGCACTGAGCGTAGTAGGTCGCGCTTGCGTTATCAGTAAGCGATTTGGATTCAGCTCTGTTAAACAAGGTAGTGGCAAGTTTGAGACTAAAATTCTCGTATAGCCGTATGGATAATGCGAACCTATGCAGTCTATGGCGCGAGTCGCTTGATTCTTGTCTTCTTTGGTATTCTCGGACTTGCTTGCTGTTTCATTGATATCGTACGTCGATCGTGCCTTGTTTGTTTGTTATATCGAAGCTTGTTTTCTAGGTTCATGTTCCCACCGTGCGATGCCCAGGCCATGCTGCTGTAAAATCGCCCATCGCCATGTGAGTTATATATCCACGGGGCCAGTATTTATGTTATCCTAACACTGTTTTGTTCCCGAATCCAGCAGTATGTTATATACTTCCCCTGCTTGGTAGGTAGATTATAACACCCTCTCTAGGTGGCACCGTTCTGGCCCTTCTAGTTGTCATACTTGAAACCTCGCTTGCCGTGTTGACGATCGGTCGATGTGTTCAAGCACTTTGGAATCAAGGAAATTGGCGGACCCAGAAGGATAGCACCAATTTCCGCGTTCTTGAACAAAGTATGTGAGAATAGGCGATTATTTTGTTTTTAAAACTGAAGCTTTGTTAGGTGTTTTATATTTCGGGTAAATGTTACTGCATATACTCTCCTGCGATTGAGGAAAGAGCTCATATACATACATTTTCAAAGGACCGTATTCGGGTTCACTCTAACAGCGTTGATCCTCGATTTTGTAAGTCTGCTTGATTTAAATTATTTCATCTGCTAAGAGGTTTTCAAGGTCGCATCAGTAGGCGAATCCAATCACAGTCATTAGTAAATACTAACGACTGATCTAGTCAAACGATTTCATCAAAAAACTTATTAACGCACTGACGTTACCGTAAGTGCTATCAAACGTTTGACGATGGGCATTGAAGGCAATGGGCTAATTTGACCTCGCACCTTTACAGTATATCGGGCCTAATGACAGCTAGATTTCTTTTGCATTTACGTGAATGGGAAGAAAAACCAGATAATGTGACAGCTGTATCGACGATGGAGAGCATCGAATTTGTGGCAGGTCGTTCAGTTGTGCGGTCTGCGTTCAGTGATTTTGGGGAAGACCCGGTTCAGTGTGCAAAGCGGGATGAAGGTAGTGGGACTCAAACAAACTAGCTTCGCCACCTTGGCGTATAATACGAGTTGTGATGGCACGTTGCATACCGAGTTATGACCGCTCCTCTCTTTCCTTTTTTATCTTTCAAATGAATCTTCCAAAAAGAACCAGAAATGCCTTTAGCCACTAACAGTCGTAAACAGTAAACGTATATTATACTCTTTCACGAATTTTTCACTTTGTAAACCTAGTTGAAAGACGTCATTAGTGCGTTTCTTGTATTGTTCCATAGTAACATGAGTTGTTTAGTTCCGACTTACTGTCAATGGATAGCTGTTCCGCGCGCCCCGACACAATTGACAGCTACAGGCGTTGCTCCCGAATCAGCCAGAGTCGTGGCAACTCTTTTGACCTTAACATAGATTGCATATTTGAATTCGGTTGCGCCAAATACACGGTTTGAGCATTCATTGGAGGTGGGACGAACGTGTGTTAATAACAAAGGATCTGCAGTCACATTCAAGTTGTCATTTATTCAAACCCTTTAGGAATTTAAATTTCATTGGTCCAGCCTTCAGGTACGTTGAATGGACATAACGTCAATAGAAAGGGCAATGTTTTCTTTTTTGAATTAAACACACTGGCAGAACCGTCCTTAATATAATACGGTTCAAGACATAACTTAACGTCTTCGATCAAAGAATCTCACTCAATATAAACATCTGAGTATAGTACTCCCCTCGAAAACGAGGCATTTGAGCGACCTCCCCCGCATTTTTGAAGAAAGTTCGGAGGGAAAAGTAAGTAGAACGAAAGAATGAGTTGGGCGGTCATAGAACTGCTATTCGACCTAGTCTCTACCTCACGGGGAGTACTATTCAGTATTTTCTTCAATCTGAAATGACTCAACAACCGCCCAGCACTTTTCAACTACGGCAATTTAATAACCAATTGACAATCGATGAAGGAAGGCTATGCCGGAACCATTAAGCCGCAATTTTGCGAAACTGTCAGGAGTTAGTCCAAACATCGCCATACAGCCACGGAACATTCTTTTTATAGCTGCAGGACATTTAAGCAAGGGCCTTTCAGGTCATGTCTTGTGAAATTCTGCTGGGGCTTAATACCCCGATTTTTGAAGGAAATCATGGTTCAGATAAACAGTCCGCGGTGAGTCTGGTACTAACTGACCACTGACCTAGACATTGAACCAATTCACTACTAGCATGGTGCAGATGTGCATACAATATTCTAGCCTAGGTAATTCCTCGAGATTGTTCATCGTCTGCGCAGCCTGACATGTGCCTCAGTACTTTTATATTATGACTATTTTCTTACACTCCCGGGAGAGGTTCGATACATATGGCGTCAAAGGTTTCGCTTTTCGACATTCCTCTATATATTCTGCCGCTATGCTCTTGTCGCAAACATTGTCTACACGCTGGCAATAACTGGGAAAGTATGCATTTATTATTCTATTTTATTAATAAAATACTTCTTCGATTTAACTGACGAAACTTAAATTAGCTTTCAGACGATTGTAATACTGGGTATCTCATTTCCAGCTCACTGAGCGTAGTAGGTCGCGCTTCCGTTATCAGTAAGCGATTTAGTTTTGGTTCTGTTGGACGCCCGGGGTGGCATGTTTGAAACTCAAGTACTTGTATAGCCGTATGGATAATGCGGACGTATGCAGTCTATGATTCGAGTCGTTTGATTCTTGTCGTCTTTGGTGCTCTTGGATTTACGTGTGTTTTCGTCGACGTCGTGCGTCGATTATAATAGTACTATTTACGCTTTGTTTTTCCGCGCTGAGACTTATTTTTTTTAGGTACACGTAATCACTGTGAGATGTCCGGGCCAAGCTGCTGTGAATTCACCCATCGTCATGTGAGTTACATACATATCTACTGGGTTATATCATCCCGAAATGATTTTGATTTCCGAATTTAGTAGTATGTCATATACCCTCTTCCTGGCGAATACATAAACACCTGTTTAGGTGGTACCATTCTAGCCCTTCTAGTTGTCGTACTCGAATCCTCGCTGGCTGTGTTGGCGATCGGTCGATGCGTTCAGGCACTTTGGTATCAAGGAAATTGGCGGTCTCGGAAGGACAGCATCAATTTCCTCGTTTTTGAACAAAGTATGTGAAGGCCGGGGATCATTTATTCAATTCTAACTGAAGTTTTGTTAGGTGTTTTATATTTCGGGTAAAACATTACACATACGCGCTCCCTTGATTGAAGAGAGCTTATATACATACATCTTCAAGGACCGTTTTCGGGTTCACTCTAGCGGCCTTGATCCTTGACTTTGTGAGTTTGCTTGATTTAAATTATTTCATCTGCTAGCCTAAGAGGTTTTCAAGGTCGCATCAGTAGGCGAATCCAATCACAGTCACTAGTAAATACTAACGACTGATCCAGTCAAACGATTTCATCAAAAAACTTATTAACGCACTGACGTTACCGTAAGTGCTATTAAACGTTTGACGATGAGCATTGAAGGCAATGGGCTAATTTGACCTCGCACCTTTACAGTATATCGAGCCTAATGACAGCTAGATTTCTTTTGCGCTTACGTGAATGGGAAGAAAAATCAGTTGATGTGGGGTCTATATCTCTGGAAAGCATCGAATTCATGACGGATCGTTCAATTGTGCGGTCTCCATTCCATGATTTTGGGGAAGACCCCGTTCAACATGCAAAGCGAGAATTTGAAGATAGTGGCGCCTCAAGACATATTGGCTTGTCCATTCTAGCATGCGAGTGATGCCGGCCATTGTTCCTTCCTTTTTTTCTTACCATCGTCCTTACCTATCATTATTCTTTGAATCTTTCCAGAGAAAACGCGTGCTCACTAACAGTCGAAATTCGATTCCATTTTTAGCTTTGTAAAAGTATCTTAAGAACTCCCTATATTGTTCCATAGAACTTAGTCCCCTTTCAGTCCCCTTGACTCTTGGCTCATCGAGCTCACCAAAAGGCTGTTCCGCACACCTTTGGAAGATTTGCAGTTGCTGCCAACAGACTTAATTGGTTCGGCACTGACACTCACAAAATCAAATGGACATACGGAAGACACGGACGACGGCTGTCATAGACCTTTATTAAGAACTGAGACCGTTTCGGCGACACCTCTCGGGCACGAATACAAACAAAAGACGTTGTTGTCGACTCGGGGCTTGGTTTCGGAGCCCCTTTGTATTTTGTATGTCAACGAAATTCCCTGACAGGCGACTCCACGTCGAAAACATCGAATGATGGATATCACTGGTATCATATCAAACACGATGGGTCTCGTATTTAATGCGTCCCATGCTTGTCAGTAAATCAAAGGCCCTAAGCTTTGAGCCTCATGGTTCAGGAAGTGTTTGCGAGTCTCTAGAAAGAATCCGTGTTCCTCGTATCCGCGCCGGGTTGAACGACCGATCACAATCAGCATAAGCAGTACCTAGTCCGAATCCAGTTGATAATGTGATAGGCCATGCACGCCCTAAGAGAGTAAAACAGCTACGTCAAGATACTTGAAGTATGCCGAGCAGGATGAGAAACACACGCACGGCGGAAGAGGACGACGGAGGCAACGACACCAACGCCGAAACCTACACCGCTACACGGGGAGTTAGACGATATGAAAAAAACGAAGGATTCTTGATACGCACGCTTTTACAATTAAATCTGCCACTGTGCAATGTTTGGGTAGTTAAGGTACAGGTGAGGTCGTGCCCGGTGAATACGAGAGCGAGAGATACGTACAACAGCGGTCATACTAGAATTTCATTGGTTATAGAAATTCTGTTTTTTTTTAAATTCTTTCACTTACTTTCTGTACGACAACATTCTCACTGCGAGCAGACATTTCTGAAGATGCTGTATGACGCAGACGCCGAGACCAAACAAGACCAAACAGACTTCTCTGCGTGACGGTTCTCCGCTTTTGCGGCACAGAATCCGCACGTAATACACGCCAAAGCATCAGCCATTCGCTGAGCTTGTCAAAATGTTCACAAAGTCTCCTTTTCTTCACTTCACCAAGCACAAGAGCGTGTAAACATGGTGCACTCGGTATGCGTAAGGGCATGACAAGCAGCTCAGTGAAACGGCAGCCAGTTTTCCGGGCACGAGGCTTCTGGGACTTTTTCTCGGCCAGCGCCGCCTCATTGCACCCAACAAAGATTTATCACGAGAACCCTATTTCAGCAATTGACCCGTCCCTTTACTCGACTTTTCTTTCTCTCTTTCTCAAACCATTATCTAGACGATGTCTAACAAATCGACCTACAAAGGTGCACCACCCAAGTGAGTAGCCAGCGGACAGCGAAAAACGTTTGATGACGGGACTGATCAATTCACAAACAACTTGTCAGATACCTGAACGATTTCAGCAAAGCACTCGCATCTGAAGTGCGTATTCTGCTTCAAGAAGTTGGAAAGCTCAGAGATGAGCGACGTGCATTGCAATTGTAAGCTAGAACAAGACCCAAGGATCGCTCTCTTCGTGACAATGCATTTCCAGTGAAATCGCTGAACTCATGGCTGTAAAGTCAAAACACGGTGCCGGAGGAGAATACGCTCCCGATTGGAAACCAAAAGTGCGTCCGATGTGTTCACTGCGGGAGAGCGAATATGATTGACCTCATACTTTTGTTTTTGTTTGCGTAGTTACCAGAACCTGCAGCACCCGAAGCTGTTCCACCACCAGAGGAGGAAGCCGCAGCAGGTCCTGCGAAACCCGCATGGCGAACTGTCAACAAAAAGGCCATTGCACACAAGAAAGAGCCTAAATCTCTTCCCGCACCGGTAGCTGCTCCTCCTCCCCCTCCAGAAGCCAAACCACTTCCCGCCTGGGCAACCTGGAAACGTGCGTTACTTATTCCTTATCATTCTCTGATTTTTCCCCACTCTTTTTATATATCATTATTTTAACAACTTGGAACAACCTTCCCGTTCTCACACGCGAACGTGTTTTCCCTCTTTTTTCTTCTTCTTAATTTGAAGAACCCGACCTTCATGTTAACACGTATTATTCTCTTATAGCGAATCCGCTTGTTCAACCGACACCGAAAGCACCTTCCGTTCCGGCCCCTTTGCCGCCTCAGACACCTCGTCCTCGTGGCTTGTTCGACGAGTAATTATATCCTTCTCTTCTCCCTCTATGGCGGTGCCAGGCGAGCTGCATACGAAACAAGGCGATAATTAGGATGGGCGTTTATGTTTTTCCGGCTTTTGGTCTCCATTTCTTTAATACATTCACGGACATTGATTGGGTCAAAAAAGGGCACAAACAAAAAGCTACCACTCATAATATCCATCGCCCTTATTTCTTCCTTCCTTGTAGTTTATACCTCTTTTCTTTTCTTCAGCTTTTTCTTTTTGATACCTTCTTCCTTTTTACCCCTCCCTTTTTGATCCATCAAATCCATGACTTTAACGTAGACGGGGGCACGGAAAATGAAACTCTTCCCTTTCTGTTAGTCCGAGTTGCACAGCTCGCATCATTCCAATTCTTCTGCATATCGTTTGTTCCGAAATTTCCATCCTCTCTGCACAAAGTTCTCTTTGTTACTTTCTCACTCTTACCATTTCAAATTATATTATTACATCGTTACAACTCCTACGTTCAAGCTCCTCATCTCCTGGCTTCATTTACCCTAATACTTACGTCTAAACCTCCCTGCTTGACTGAACTTGGGGCCTGGGCCCTAGTCAATGATCTTTCGCCGCACCTTTCACCATCAAGTAAAACGCGCTTCTCACTTTTCCCTAAACCTGATCGCTACCCATACGCGGCTTACGCCCTTCTCAGTCTCGTTACCCGCACTCTATGCCTCATGCCTCGTTTATTCAATTCCCTTCCCATATGCACTTGGGCGAAGTTATATCTCTAACACGTTTTGCTTTGTTATATGCCCTAACATGTTTGGGTACAACCCTGCTCCCCTCCCACGTTGATACATGCCTCTTTTTTTTTATGCGTCACATCCAAGCTTTTTCTTTCTTTATGCTATTTATGGATTAGGATACGGCTATTCTCTTGCTGTTTGGCGGTTGCATGTTTACGCCCATGGTTTAGCGAGTTCATCTTTCTTAAATGCTTTATCTATTGCTTTGTTGTCTTGTTATATATCAAATATATAAACGACTGTGTATTGTTATAGTGTTATAAATGGATGATATGACATGTTCCTGAACGATAATGCAAGATGAGTAAGATAAATATGAATTGTTGAGTTGCGGATATAGTGGGTGTAAAAAGAGCAAGCAGTGTGATGATAATCGAAGTGGAAACAAGAAAAAAGCACTTCCTTTTCAGGTTTCTCTCTCTTATAAGGTGTGCGCGCTGATCAAATGCGGATTCACATCTCGAATCTGAACGCGAACAAACAGCGTCGAAAAAAGGTATTGCGAAAGCTGTTGATCATGAAGTGGAAGATGCCGAAATCCTTCTTGCAAACTGCCCAGACTGGAACAATAAACAGGTGTACTCTCATCATCTCCACCGAACTCTTGCTTCACAGCGAACTTGACAAAAATGAGATCATGCATCTCGCCTACGCAATCGAACGGTAGCGAAAGAGATTCCTCCCATATGGGGTTGAATCCATTGTTTTTCACAACGCCTGTACGCGCTGTGACTGTTCGTGCGGCAGACGAAGAGGTGATTGTCGTTGTTGGAGCTAGAGTTGAGGGTGGATCGAACACGTCTGTAGGGAGAGGTGTCGCAGGGGAGGCAGTTTGTGTGAAATCTGGTGATGAAGATGAAGATGTTGCATGTGAATGAGGGTGAAGATGAGGAAGTTGCATGTGATAGTGTCGCGATTTATGTTGAAAGGGCGAATGTGTCCAATCGGGTATGAATAGCGACACTTCGACGTATGGATCGATGATATGCTTGTGCAGAATCTCGCGACCTTCTTTATCCCGTGCGCGGGGCAATTGTTGCGCGGATATGATCTGTCGTTAGAAATTCGTAATCAGCACTCTTTGAGCATGATAACGAGCCTAGGTAACTCACGGTAACATCCAAAAAATGTTCACCACGCTGCATCAAATGCGTTTTATCCCCTATACGTAACGGAGGAGGTTTGAGAACATATCCAGTACGTTCATTTCGTTGAAACATGGCATGGTTTATCATATACCCCAGATCTAAGATATAAAATTGATTCAGCCAGTCAAAACAAGTAACCAGTGGCAGGAATGTGCTACTTACCAAACGTTTGCCAATTCAACGCAACGAGTTGCGCACCAGCAGCCCAGTACCGGTGTGGCTCAAAATTCGACGAACTAAGTCTCAAACCATTAGGATAAACTCTAATAACATGCGTTCGCGTATGCTTGATCAAGTCCATCATAGTCTGCTTCAACATCTTATTCGCCGTCTTCTCTGATAGCGAGAACACATGTTCGAGAGCGTACTGTTCTTTCTTGTTCAGTCCGCGGCATTTGACGCCTATTGTATAAACAAGTAGTTCAGCCAATGCCAGAGACATTTTAGCTTTGCTTTTCGGAGATTCTTGTGGAGACGGGAGTGGTCTGGATTGAGATGGCGAAACCGATGCGCCTCTAACCCGCTGGAGGACATTTCGTGCACGACTCAAGCCCTGTTCGATCTCGGCTATAAGAGATATATTGTAAAAAAAGATGATCAACGGGTTAGGAAAGTCACAGTAAAACCCACTCTTGAGTTCTTTAGCTTCAGCTGTTAGCACTGTCAGTTAGTTCCCTAAGCAGTTTGGAAAAAAGGGCCTACATTTAATCATTCGTTCCGCTTTAGCAGCATCCCATTCATCTGTGGAACTTTCCGAGGTAGTAGTAGTAGTAGTCTCGTAGACATTCCTGATTTCCCTAAAATCCCCAGCAGAATCTATCAGTAGATTCAGATCTTTAGCCTTCAGCAATACTCTCCCCTTAAGCTCCTCAGGACTGGGCAACGTCTCAGGATCCGAGCTTTCTTCCAATCGTTTGGTGACTAAAGCATCACCAAACGTTTCCTTCATGATTTCAGCTATCATATCTTGTTGCGCAAGCCCGCAATGATTTTCGGCAGAAATTATTATCGGATAAGGTGACACAAGGAAGGCATATTTTGCAATAGCCACGCAAACTTCCCGCAAGGGAACTTTGCTTGTAAGAGTCTTTCCATGGAAAATCATCGGTTCCGTTTCGCCATCATAAATATCCACTTGGAGAACGAGTTAGAGATGCCTATATATAATGAATGATAAGAAGTGAAGAGTTTACTCACATTCTACACTGCGACAACCTTGCAACAAGGCTCGGATGTAACCTTCTGTTGTGCTGTTGCCGACAAGCTGATGTCCTACGAGGTATGTATTATGCGACGATGAGATATAGTATTCAGATAAGGGTCTAGTCATGTCATGTGGCGTGTCCTTAAATGGAGCGTTTTCCGCCGATTGAAGGAAGGATGTGAATCCAGAGAGGGAGAGAGTTGGGGCGGAGGTTGTTGTGACTGCTGAGGGTCGTATCGCATCGGCAGGCTCAGTAGATAACGGATCCGGAAGTGCTTCTCGAGGAGAGAGCATCGGAGACTGGGGAATAGGGGCAAAATTATTAAAGATCCTTTCTAATTCTGAATCCGGAAGGGTACACTGTTAAAAGGGTTCATATATTAGTATCTAATCGATGTGACACGCAGATAGTCTAGATCAAACCTTCTGATAGTTCCTCATAAATAACTCAAATTTATGGAAATCTATTTCACCACCAGCTCGAACCATGTTGTACAATCTTTTGATATCTGGTCTCTCCTTCAACAATCGAACGAAACGCTGGAAGTCAACGAAGTTGAGGAAACCTTGATTATCAACATCGGCTTCCTGCCCCTCTGTATCAGCACACGGCCCACACCGAAAAGATATATGTGTACAACCTTGAATTTCCTTAGCAAATCTACTTCGGGGGCGTGAATGTTTAAACGTAAGCAAAGCTTTTTCACTTCTCGCCATTCGAGTCGTCCTCCACCAGCTTCATTAGCAGTTTTCCAGTACAACCGTTCCCATACTTTTTCTTTCCGCAAAACGTCTCTGGCAGCATCACCGTTAGTTTTTCCTTCGGACATGTTCGCTAGTTCCTGCCTCAAGTTCCAGAGTTTACGGACGGTATCGATCCACATATGATAGACATCAATGGAAGGGGCAACAAGATTCAACGTTTTGTACTTCAAGTCGGTTAAATAGATTATTGTTATCCATCTGGACTCCGCGTCCGCTGCAATCTTGAGTTGAACGCGATAAGAGCGAGTATCTTCACCGGTGCGAATTTCCTTGATTGCATCGATAGACACTTGATCAAAGAAAACATTTAGCACCGCATGATGAACAGAGAATAACGGGTACGTACAATACTTGGTTTTCTTGGATTCCCAACTTATCTGTCCTCGGTCAGGATCTAGTCGAAAGACACGATTCTGCACTTTCTTGGCCGACACTTTGAGAAGTGGAGTGCCGTGTAGAAGAAGTTCAGGAACAATTACTTCTTCTAGCGCATCTTCCGTGGAGTCCAACCCAGATATATTGGTAGAGGAGGGTCCCGAGGAAATATGGGAAAAAATTGATGGGGAGCCCTGGGAATTTGCCGAGCTTCCCTGCTCGCGTGCCTGGCCCAAAACTAATTGGGAGGGGGGAGATTCATTCATAGACTCGTGCGGTGGCTGAACGATGAGTTTAAACACTGGTCGTTCAGAATTTGGTAAAGAATCCGAATGGGAACGATGATGCCCGGAAGTAGAAGATAAAAAAGCAGGTGCAGGGACATCAAGCGCCCGGGATTGACCAGAGCGGGTAATACTATCGCCGTTCAGCTTTGGGCCCGCCGTGTTGCTTTTGAAGACTGCTCGCGGAACGTGTTTTATCAAGTTAAGACCGGAAAGCCGTTGCAATGGGGTGGGGCGATCAAGGGCGTAGGTGAAGGGCACAGACGGTCGACTCTGCACGCTGATATCGTTGTGTATAAGCTCGAGAGGAGAATGCGGAGAATAAGTATCCATAACATCTCAAAATTGGAAAGAGCTTTGGAAATATCTCTCCCGGATTATAAGCATTTTGTAACGTCACGTGCAAGGTGCGACGCATGCGCGGATCCTTTGGAAAGGCAGTGTGATTTGACTGGCCATAATGACTCCACAACCTGAGGCACTGCGGCGAGGAAGTATGACTCAGCTTGATTAAGATAAGCCTTGTCTGAGGCTGAGGCTGAGAATAAGAGATTGAAAATAGCCCATATACACAATAAAAATATCCATATGAAGCCGCGTTGACATGGCACTCATAGCTCAGATTGGCCAGGATAAAGCTCTTCGATTTATTTACAACTTCACAATAGTGGAAAAATGTTGATCCCGTCGAAACCCTGTTTGTGCAAAAATAGATACCATAATTCAACTGATCAACAGGTCAATTACACATACATGAGCGACAATTTCCGCAGTAACCGAACTTCCGACGTGAGTCAGCGCGCTTTGGTTTCAAATCTCGCAGTCTGTCGACTTCAGGGTGAACAGCGCGTAAGAGACGGCTCTCAAACTGGATGGCGAAATGCGTTCTAAATTATATTCCATACTTCATTTATGAATGTCGGTAATCTTGCAGGAACTTAGCACGCAGCCGCCGCAGAACTGAACTGTGCGCGTACCGAAAGGCAATACAGTGACTTGGCCGCTTTGTGAACAAATGAAATTCGGTTAAGTGAGCGTTAACCTGTAGCAGCCCAGCCACAGCTTCCCAGCATCACAATGAAAGGCCAAGTACGGTTTCCGAGGAGTATCAGGTCTCTTTTTTCTTGCACGCGCCGCGTAGACTCGAACTAGGCTCTATATCAGGGGCTGATATAGAGTGCAGCCGCCGGCGCCCAAGTCATGGGGACTTGGCGAAATTTCGTTGCGTCAACGCGTCTCTAGCTTCAAACCACGTCCTGGGAGCCTTTTGAACACCTGTAAAGTACGTTCAATCGTTTTTTTGGCTTATTTATTACTTCTGAAAGCCGATTATAGCTTCATTTGCGGCCTTCGTGTCCAGAAGCTTTCTCAGATCTCCGATTCGCAAGACAGCCATTATATCCAGAGATATGCTCGCGTACATATGATATATCAATTAAGGTACCGAGTAATCTATGGACTCTAATTTGGCTTGGGTCGTTCGAAATTCGAATTGACTCTTCCATTATCCATATTTGTTTAACAAAATATTTTAGATTGTTTGCGGATTCAGACTCACTTCATGGGAAAAATGTTGAATTGTCGATGATGCGCGTGGCTGGACGATGGTATACATATTGAGATAATTTCTCGTATTCATGTCGAGGGACCTACCCTGGAGGGGGTCGAGGTCATTCAGTGTGTCCAGTTTGCCGACAACATGTGTCTACTTAGTGGCCTGTGGGAACATTGATATTGCCGCAGGCGTCATTGTCGCCCATAATGCAGCCACCTATAGACCGAGCAAAAGAGTTTTATCTTGTGTGTCATGGGTTACCGGCTACATTGCAAATGACAGTCTGGTTGTGCTAATCTACGCTGAAGCAAGATGCCATTTAGGTTCCGTTGTTGTTCTCAATATCTCCTTCAGTCTAGCATACTTTTCTAAGGGTGGAACAGGAAGATTATCCAAAGGATCATTCGATGCCAAAACGATACAATACTTTGGTTCTCCCGCACACGAAAGAACTGATCCGATCTTTGAAAAGGGGGTAAGTCTTGCTTTGGCAAGGACGTCGATAAGGGCAGCCGATATAGTTGATCCGACAATGTCAACGTCTTCCTCAGGTATACCGCTCTCCTTTAATGCTTCAGGAGTAAGATTGTCACACAAGTGCGTGCGCACTGCGTATTCCAAAAGCCAAGTGTCCTTGATTATTACAAGTACTGCCACCTCGGAGTCGTTGTTTTAGCGTTAGTATGAGAAGGCGGCATGATAACCTGCTCTGTGACTAGAATTTAGAACGTAGATGAGTACGTAAAATGATGTGGGTGTGGAAGGTGTGCAATGGCGTAGTGGATGCTCTCGCTCTTTTGCTCTCTCGTACCGTCGGAACAAGTTGATTCATGATTGGTGGATCGTGTAGAATTCAAACTTTCGGTCACGTGCACGATGTCACGTCTTGAAAGGTCTTTTGACTAACATCATGACCATCAAATTTCAGTGACAGGTGAGTTGAAGACTCATAATTTGCCTAGTCAATATTTTGAGCGTTTTTTTAATTTTGTTATTGGCGCAGGTACATGTAGGGCCGCTCTACGGCTGCCGCCCTGACAAACGTCAATGAAACAGCGAATCTAGGAGTCCAGGACTGTCCAATGACATTTTATTCTCTTCACCCAAGACTAATTTGGCGGGTTTTTTTCCATATATTGGGTTGGGAGTATAGCAACTAATACATAGTTTAATGAATAATAGAGCTGCTGTCACTTCAAACTACCAATGGCAATAAAGGTTTAAAGGTTAAGAGGACTGCAGCCAAGGTTGATCTTAAAAACTGGTCAATCCGTTGATCCCAGGATGCAATCAGTGTTATACTCACCAATCCACTGAATGAGTCGCCAGTGCAGCAAACTGCCTGGGAGTTGCAGCCGGATCCACCGCCGAGACCGCTATGTATATGCAATTTGTCAAGTTTCCTTGATCAGTGAGTGTCCAGAGCAAAGAACTCACATAACAGAAATGGGGTCGCAATTCAAACCAACTTGAAGGCCAATGTTGGGAAGAGAAATACCAAGCAAGCCGGCGAGTTCGGCGACGGCTTCGTTGGTGGAGTTCATAAGGGAGTTGCAGCAACTGGCACTTCCTACAAGGTTTGAGTCAGCATGATATTCATTCCTCAGCCAACCTGCCTACCTGTGTTGCACTGGGAAAGGGAGGTTTGAGGTGCAGCGGCGGCGAGGAGCGCAAGAGAAAGGGTAGCAAAAACAGCTTTCATTTTCAAGTCTTGTGAATACAAGTTGATTGCTTTCAGCTGCAGGCAAATTCTCCTTGTTTTTATAAGCCTTTTGTTTAAACAAGTTTGTCCAAGGAACGTAGGGTCACCGCCGTGCATCGCAGGCACAACCATTACAACATCAGTTACTGTTACTCGGTCCTGAAATTGAAAGCTCAACTCCAAGTTTGTCATGGGAAATTCCGAAACAACGCGCATTGTCCTTTCTTTTTGTCTTTTCCTTTCTTTAACAGTACCTTGATTTTCAATGGTCAATGTAACTTATCCTCAGACTAATTTCCCTAATTTGAACACCACTCTACAGTAAGGTAAGTTCTTTTTTTGCTATGTTTTGTAAAATAAGACGTTCATCATGACAGCTTGCACTTCAAGTACCCAAAAAGTAACCGGGGCCGTCCTCCGGGATTCATCCACCCATCAGATTTGTAACACGACATTCATTCCTTACCCGAGCGATTTGCCAATTAACAAACTTCTGGAAGACAAGGTTTACAAAAGCGTCCCGAGGAAGAAAATAGATGACGTCTCATAAGCTGTTCCTTAATCTTACCACATTGAACGAGGCTCTCCCCTACTTGTCGTTTCAACAGTACTTTGACGTCCCGTTTATTTTTTTCACAGCTATCAACGTTCCTTTTTCCTTGGGCCCGGATACTGGAATTGTTGCATTCGGGACTTTGCGCTAGTTTTAATGACTTATGGCCATCAAAAGTCATATGGCACTCAGGGCATGGACTATTTTTGACAGGGATTGTCGTTCGGTTGCGGGGAAGTACTGGCAGCCTCGTACCGATGACAGGTGATGGCATCGGAATGGCTTTCATTTGACACGTCCATCAATTGACCTATTGAGTTCAACATGACGTATTGCCAGAAGCTTGGTTTAGACAAGGTACTCGAAAGCAGTGACTCAGATTCTGTTGGCAAAAAAACCTCGCCTAATGA
The DNA here is from genome assembly GCA_029959195.1 of Dictyophora rubrovolvata. NCBI lineage: Eukaryota > Fungi > Basidiomycota > Agaricomycetes > Phallales > Phallaceae > Dictyophora > Dictyophora rubrovolvata. The sequence continues at coordinate 870,553 of CP114122.1, read as the reverse complement.
ATTAGAACAGCGTGTAATATCTTCCTTGCTAGAAGCTCTTCCAAACCCCTTGAAATTTTGAGCCTTGTGGGAATTACAAGATCGTAGCGAAGCTTTTCGGTCATCACAGTCATTGTCGACCAGTTCATAATTGTTCTCTCGGGAGACGTCGTTGACATATTTCGGTTCGCTTTTTTGGAACAATGGGTATTCGAGGATTTCCAAAGATAATGTGGTTTTCCAACACAAATAGAGTGAGTTTTGAAAGTCGAATATATGCGCGTGTGTTCTTTACATGCTCTCATGTTCAAAGTGCATCAAAGCCCACATGAACAAGCTACAAGCTACGTTTCAGTCATTTTCGAGAAACCCGGTCAGGTACGCACAAAGTTTGGAACGTAAGCGGGAAACATACGCTCCCCATTCGACTGATGATTGCACCGGGAGGTCTTACCGCTGTTCGTTTGATAAACATTTACCCCTCAAAATCTACCCCTTGCGGCAAAATTGGAGGACAAACTTTTGTTATAAAAGGCAGCACATTTTGAACAGAAATTCCTCAGTTCAAAACCCAAATTCGAACTACTACACTTTCTAACTCAACAATGAAGGCTGTTTTCGTTACTCTCTCTCTTGCTCTCCTCGCCGTTGCTGCTCCTCAAGCACTTTCCCAATGCAACACTGGTATAAATGATTCCCTCTCTCTTAGCCTTCTAAATACTCACAGAGAAAACAGGCTCGCAAACTTGCTGCAACAGTGTCCAAGAGTCATCTAGTGAGATTGTTCAAGAGCTAGAGGGCTTGCTTGGTATCTCCCTCGGTGGTGTCACCGGCCAAGTCGGTATTGGATGCACCCCCATTAGCGTTGTGTAAGCCTCATTTCGTAAGGTAAAAGACCATTAATTAACGTATCGATTCAGTGGCATTGGCGGTGGTGCTTCCTGCAGCTCACAAGCCGTCTGCTGCACTGATGCACAATTCCAAGGCTTGGTATGTTTTTTTTTTGTTATAAGAAAAAAATACAATGCTGATGACTCTGTAGATCAACCTCGGATGCACCCCTCTTAACCTCTAAAAATAAGTATTTTTGAGTTATCGGTTGTGCGAGCACCGGTCATGTATTAGTCGCAGTTAATAAATGATGTGATGTCTATTCCGTTTGAAAAGTGTTAAGTGTTACTTGAGTATTTGTTTCCTGAGGTAAATATTATTTCGGCTTGATATTTATACCGAATTACTTCGCCATAGTGATCTCATTCATCTATTGTTTAATTATTACAATATACATATATAAATAGAACTAAAAATATGGATGCATATATGGGTACATATCTCTCCACCTAAAAGCGAAATGAAAACTATCTCAGACGATTTCATATTCATCTGAGCCAGCGCTAATACTCTTCGCCTCAAGCACCTCGACGTCTGGATCTGGAGACTCGGACCGTGCAGTCTCGACGTTCTGTTGTGTGTCCGCGTCCATGCAATCACTATCGGACGACGAATCAGGATAAACAACGTCAAATTGTTCATTATTCACGTCCACCTTTTGTGAAACAAAAGGGTGGTCCGAAGAAGTCGACGTATCTTCATTTTCACGAGGAACATACATGGTTTCTGGTAGTGTATCCGGCGGAAATGGCGAGCTTGACACCACCGGAACGCTTTGCACCGCGTCTAACGCCCCATTCAAATCCGGTTTAGATGACGTTTTCACGGCCTCCGATATTAAAGTCAATTTGACATTGTCAGACGACGATAATGCCTCAAACAAGTGTACGTCCTCGTTCCGACTCTTGCCGGGTTCAGCCACTGGATTGGAAGCTCCACTTATTTCCATTCGGGTGGGCTGTGTTGACTCGGAAACAAAGTCAACCTTATCACTGGAAAGCAACGAGGTATGGGCATGGATGTTGTTGGTCTGAGGGTACTGGCAGGGCTCAGAAATGGCTGTCATAGAGTCTAAATCACATGCCGGGGAAGAAGCACCATTGCCGCTAATGGTGCTAATGATGTTGATGTCCGCGCCTCTTTGAGCTTCTAATCTTGCGTGATCATTTGCGACTTCTTCATCGGGATTTGGTTTGTTAATTAAGTCGAAAGTCACAAGGACAGGTGTGTCAATGGTCTGGAGCGCGGAGACGTGGTGGACTCCAATAGAGGCATCGTTATTGTTCTTTTCAGCTCCAGCACACAGGGAGATCTCGGATTCTTCTGATACAACGTGAGACAAAGATTCGGCGACTGTCGGATAAGAATTGCTATCCGGATCGTCATCTGAGGCATCGGAAGAATGCGAGGGTTGACGGGTTTCAATGTCTTGAACAAAAATGGAAATAGTGTTAGCCTCCGCGGACGATTGGCGAACATCTTCAGAAGATTGAGTAGTCGGGGCATTGGGCGAAACGTCAGCCAGAACAGGAGAAGTGGCAATATCCGCTTCCGGTACCTTGGCAATGTTCACGTCACCCATCGACATCGTAATGGCGGTAGCATCTTGACTCGAAGAAGATGGCCCTTGTAGACACAACTCGTCATTGATTATTATTGATGGTGCGTTCGGGCCATCTGTACTTCTTTCAGGAGGTGCGATGGATGATGAGGTGTCAACCGATATGTCACTAGTAACCAAGTCGGGAGCGGCGTCGACGGTGGATTCGATAGGAACATTTTCGGGGTCCGATATAGGAACGGATACAGTTTCAGATCTTTGTCGATTCCATATATCTTGGATCAAAGATTCCACTTTCTCCAAAGCTTCCTCGACTGACTTGACAAAAGCCCTCCGGGCACTTCGAACATTTTCGTTGCCCGAGCTAGGAACCCCATCAGCCAAAGATAGTAACCTGTCCAGCTCGTGTGTGTACGTGTTGACTGGTACATTATCGGAAGAAAAGAGCAAAATCGGCTTCTCGGAATCTTCACGGAATTCCAAGTGTTCTGGAGCGACAAACGAGGATTGTAAGAATTCGAAGCGAGAACGGAGAACATTAATGGTATTAAGAGCATCTTTTGCTGCAGCAATTTCGGCTAAACGAAAACGCCAATGTTTCTGGATGGCACGGGCTGCAATTTCGCGACGACGACGCAATTTGACACCTTCCGTACGTGGTTCGGAACCTTTGAGGACGTCCTCATTAAGAGGTGCGATAGGATCAGCAGGTGTATTATTAACAGGATTCTGGGGAACGGACACGGGACTAGCTGTCGGAGCCTTATCTGTCATGCCAGCAGGATTCGAGACTTTTGTGTTAAACTGTAATATATAAGATAAAGCTATATTTGTGAAACACTCAAAGCTATTCACCTCGTTGGCAAGAGCTTGCAATTCTTCTATGACACGAGTACGAGCATTGTGAATAGCTGCTTTCCTAAGCCGGTCGCTATCATCTATTCTCCGAGTCTTCACATGTTTCACTAATGGTACCTCGGCAGGCGTACCATGTATAGCATTATCGTTAACGTTGCGGTTTAAGGACCTAGCGTGCAAGCTACTGGGTGTTTGTCCGATGGCAGCAGCCAGTTCTTTGACCCATTCATTACAAGCCTAAAATAGCACATAAGCGGACATTAATACAGAGGGTGCTGACATATACGTACCCTCTTTTCTTGTTCAACTTGGTTTAAGTATTCCGCCCGAGCCTACCATGACTAAATTAGATAATCTGATTAATTAGTGAATAAACACACGCACCTGTTGCGCTTTGCGCCTTCTGAACGTTTCATAGTCTGATTCATATAGATTGATACCGTGTGCAGGTAAGGAAATAACTTCGGAGTTAGATCCCTCCCGTAATGAAGGAGGACTTTGACCGGGAGCTTCAAGTTGAATGTAACCAACGACCGGAGCACGAGCAAGTCTACGACCATAAAACTTGTTCTGCAAGGCATGAAGCTGTCTCTGACGATATTCTTCTCGAAGAATTGCTTTCTGCTGAGCTTGTCGCATAGCCAGGACACGCTGCTGCTCCGCATATTGCTCGAGAGCGAAGTAGAGTTCTGCGTCTGACACGGCATTCATGTACGGTTCTTGGTAAATCGGTGTACGCCGTGCAATCGGGACGCTATATACGACAGGGCGTGCGTACACAGGGTGAAATTGAGTTGAGTAGGCGGCAAGCATGAGATGTGCTGGTGATTGTGAGAGGTGGAAATGAAATGAAGATACTGTTTTCTGGTTGACGACATTCGGGAGAAACTTGCGCGCCGCTTTTATGGGCTTTTCCAAATTTGTGCTATGTCAGCAAATGCGTAAGCCCAAGTCGGACGCGTCAGCCATTGCACTGCGTATCGTCCGAGTCGAAGACGGCGGAAACGTCTAGAAGGCGCTCAAATTCTCGGTGTCGTTCCGAGTCGCGTTACCAAGCTTCCGTAGAATGCAATAACGCACAGGTATTATGTGATAGCATTCAGATATTTGCATATTCATGACTTGCTCGAGTATTATGGTCGTCTCCGTAACGTCTCGGACGTCGATGCGGAGAGCCGCCGTGAAATATTTTCGGACCCCGCTTTGAAGCATTACGAATGGACAGCTCGTCTGCTTCCGCGAGCCTCATAGAGCATGTAGAACGACATTCTTCCTCAGATGCATCTTTATCATCCCCAAAAATTATGTCGAATTTCATGCCATCTTTTCTAGAAGATTTTTTGGTCTCAAAGTAAGGAATGCTGCAAAACTCGCGTCTGGTGTAATACTTACTCCCGAAAGCCCTTACTTTTCAGCCGGTTTTGGCTTAATGGTCAGTTTTCTCGCACGGTTAATGTCAGGAAAATTAGACAAACATTCAGGGCGTTGGTGTTGGGTTAGCTGCCTTACGGCGATCTGGTGCTTTTCTAGCTCACATTGCTCGCCGGAGAATGCTGGTTACTCTTGAAATCCCAAACAGAGACAAGTCGTTTGACTGGTTTCTAACTTGGCAAGCTAAACAGGGAAAAGCGTCGTCTGCGTCCAAGTTTATACCCAGTCATGAGCTCAGCGTCGAAACTGCATACCGACAAAGACCTAATGGAAGTTCGGAAGCCGTGTTTAATTTAGTGGCTGGTCCGGGTGTCCACTGGCTGAAATATCGAGGGTCTTGGATGCAGGTTTGATCCATGCAATTTTCTCGCCTCCCTGGTTGTCTCATCTGTCCCATTTCTTCAAGGTAAAACGGGAACGTGAGACCAAAACGATGTCAATGGCCGTCGGTGTTCCATGGGAGACAGTAACTCTTACCGCTCTTTCAAAAGATCGTCGCCTTTTCCCATTACTGTTGAGTGAAGCCCGACAATTGGCATTGAACGACCAAGAAGGTAAAATTGTCATCCATACACCTTGGGCAGGCTCCTGGAAAGCTTTCGGTAAACCTCGTTCTAAGCGATCTTTGAACAGTGTTGTTTTAGAAGCTGGGATATCTGATCGTGTTATGTCTGATATTCAGGCCTTTTTGCGACGTAGACAGTGGTATGCTGATAGGGGTGCGCACTCTCGCCAACTTGCTTCAGTGCAAGTTTAGTCATCTGTTTTACAGGCATTCCTTATCGACGAGGTTACTTGTTACACGGTCCACCTGGTTCTGGCAAATCTTCGTTCATTCAGGCGCTGGCTGGAGCTTTGTCATATGATATATGCATTCTTAATCTGTCGGAACGAGGGCTGGGTGATGATAAAATAAATCATCTATTGTCCAATGCTCCTGAACATAGTTTTATCTTGATTGAAGACGTTGACGCGGCGTTCAATAAGCGGGTGCAGGTGACTGGAGATGGGTACGGCACATTCTTTTGCACTTTTTCTGTTTCGAGAGTCATATTTCAATCCAGCTACCAATCGTCCATAACCTTTTCTGGATTCTTAAATGCTCTAGATGGCGTCGCCTCAGGCGAAGAGCGCATAATCTTCATGACTACCAATCATATCGAAACCCTCGACCCCGCATTGATTCGACCCGGACGCGTGGATCTCATCGAGTTTCTAGATGATGCTAATCCATCACAAGCTAAACAGTTGTTTCTGCAGTTCTATGGAGGCGGAGACACAGAGAAATCCGATACTGTTCTGGCTAATACTGCTGCAGACTTGGAATCGATCGTGCGACGACATATGGAGCGGGGACGGCGGATAAGTATGGCTGCTTTGCAGGGCTTATTCATACGCCACGGCCCTTTGGAAGCTGTCAAGGCTTGTGAGAGTGCCTTGACGGAGAAGGAGCGTCAAAAGTAGTCGTAAATTTACAGAGTATATATTCCGTGTAATAAACAATATGGCTTATATCCTGAGGTTTCGCCTTGTGATACCATTAAAATAGAATACAAATATTCTTTTGAAGATTCCCAGCATAGTACGCAGAACATAACAGAGTTTGACGGGACGGCGCGTTATGGACACCTGTGGAGACTCTGCTAAAAATTCCTTTCTCTAACCCCAAAACCATCTGCATTATGTTCAGCGATGAGGTAAATCACTCTTTTGTGCTGTCGAGGATATCTGCTAATGGCCACTGCGTAGGAGGATATGTTTTCACCTCAACTAAGACCTCCTTTAGCGAACACATCCGCACCAAGAGATTCAGAACCACTATCGAGTGAGCAAGATGTATTGGCCAAATGGCAGGAAGAGCGTATGCAGCGTCGGTTGCGGGGTGAATATGAATCGCAAATGATTAGACTGGGTGAACTTGTATGGTTTTTCTTTTTGTTGCTCACAAATTGCGCATTTTTACGCACGTTGTTTTCCAGGTGAACGCAAATCTCAAGCTTCCCCTACGGATTCGAGCTGTGCGCGTAGAAGGCGCAAATTATACCCGCGATTCATTCCTTTCCTCGATAATAGAACCTGTATTGCATTCTCAAAATATACCCTTTCCGGAATCACCCAGTGTTCAGCCGAAAACTTTGGAATCCATCTTACATACTACCCGACGTCTTGCGGACGTTCTTGTCCGTACGGATATTTTTTCTTCCGTCAATCCTACGATCATTAGAAGCAGAGATGAGTTGGCAACAAGCCAGGACGTTGATATTGTCTTTGGGTGTCGAGAGCGGAGCCGAAAGTTTCTCCAAACAGCTACAGAAGTAGGGAATAATGAAGGAACAGCGGTATGCCCTCTGAATTAAATCATAGAACGTGCGCGATGAGAATGATTTATTCTTTGAATTCGTATAGAGGATCACTGCCCGTTTGCGGAATATCTTTGGAGGAGCAGAGAACTTCGAAGCTGCCATGTCTTACGGTTCATTCACGCGACATGCGTTCTCTGCACATCTAACAGCACCTTTATCACCCGATCTCCGTACGAGTGGAACTTTGGCGTTCTACTCTAACGATCGAGATCTTTCAAGCTATGCTAGTTGCAAGGAGGTTCTCAAAGGGGCTAAGGCGACAATCAGGGTGAGCTGAGTGAGTTCCTTATCGAGCGTGGACGCAATAGGGGATCTGACTGAAGAACCTTGTTTTTTTCATTCTCTCTGCTTCTCCTTCTTCGGCGCTGTTTATGTTACCCCTATAGACGGCATCCCTTTTTGGTTCACACGAATTTGGATACGATGGTGTGTTGCGACACTTGACTGACTTCGCACCGGATGCATCTGTCAGGTGTGTTCGGATCTAACGTTTCCGATGTATGATGATCTGATTTTCACCCTCGATCTACGTACAGTATGCGCGAAGCTGCGGGATTCTCGCTCAAGTCTTCTCTGTCACATACATTTGTCCGAGATACTCGAGATACACCCGCTGCACCTAGCCAGGGGACATACTTGAAACTTTTTCAGGAACTAGCCGGTCTCGGAGGAGATGCCTCGTTTTTAAAATTCGAAGCTGAATCACAAGTCGTGCAGTGGTTAGGATTTGGTCAGGTAAATATGAGCGACTCGTTTTGAAAGAGAGAGACAAAAACGTTTCTAAACCATGGTAACAATCTTGATACTTTTCTACCTAGAGACTTTCCTTATCTGCACGTGGTGGCGTTTTACATTCCTTGATGCCATCGGGAAAAACGTTCTTTAATGACCGTTTTCAATTGGGAGGACCATTCAGCTTGCGTTCATTCAAAACGAACGCATTAGGCCCGAGAGATAAAAGTGATTTTTTTCAGCTGTCGTTTCAGATAAGAGCATGCTAAAGAATGTAATTATTTAGATGATTCACTAGGTGGTGATATCTATTGGTCCGTAGGCGCAAGTCTGTTCGGGGATCTACCTAAAAAAGCTCACTGGCCAATCAAAACCCATCTTTTCATCAATGCAGGTCAACTTGATACCAGAGATACTCGTAGGCGTTTTTTTTTTTCATGCCGCAGCAGCAGCCTATTTACTGTATCCAGGAAGCTCCTTAACTCGCGCGATCCATGCTAGTATTTCAAAGCCCTCCGTTTCGGTTGGAGTCGGAATAATGTATCATCTGAGTCCTGTCAGAGTGGAATTGAACTTCGCCTTCCCAGTGATTGCTGCGCGGTCGGATGGGCTACAGCGAGGATTGCAAGCCGGTGTTGGAATTGACTTTCTCTGATGCAGCAAACTTTTCTTTTCTGTCGCTAGAAACTCCTCTACGGATGTTTTTATTTTATCGAGCAGCGGAACTTACAGTTAGAGAATTAAAACAGTCCCATAGTCACAATTGTCCCCCATCCCCGCTGTCCCCCCCTCCAGGATGTCATTGCTGTCAGTCATTCAAAGCTTGCTTCTGGACGTCTTTGATTTAGGCATACATACCTTGTTTCCCTTGAATCGGGACACGTTATTTCGTTGTGCAAAGCGAGATAGCATGACCAGAGTTCTTAGAGGTGCTCAGCACATAAGCGACATGATCGATTTCCCATAGTGCATGCATGGGAGAGAACACACGTATAGGAGGCGTCCATTCAACAGCAGTCACATTGGTTCCAGACGAGGACCAATATTTGATGATCAACATGTTTGACGAATGAATTAAGCATTATGAAGGAATTAATTAATGAAATAGTTGATTGGTCTGACAATACCCCCACCATATGCAGCGTTCTCGCTATTAACAGGCAAAACTAAGCGACTAAGCGACCTCCAATAATAGACGATGTGGATACATACATAGCTCTGAAGCATTTTTGGTGGTGAATCCAGTTGAGTAAAGTTAAGAGTAGGAGGTCATGTATTCATATATCTCAGCTCCGCCGTTCATGATTGTCAAGCAATGCCAATCAGAGGCGGCAGATGAGGTCAGATGACTAGAAAATGTCCTTTCAAGGCTACGAAATCGATTGACCCCATGCGCTGCATAGCGATTTCCGGACAAAGACTTCATAAGCGGGTCGTTATTGCAGAAACCGCTTCTCTTGAAGTAGTCAGTCCAGACCCTCCCTTATCCTTACGACTAAACGTATGAAAAATCATTACTTACAAGTAAGAAAGACGGTGCCAAATGAAATCCGCCCGAACTCGCGATTCCAGACACGTGCCGGAATGAAACTTCTTCTTTGAGGTCACTGGTCATGTCCAGTGGGTCACGTTCGAACAAGGAAAGAAAAGCCTGACTCAAAAGACGAACGGGATGAATAGTGAGATTGGACATGCCTATCGTGCGTGTTGTCGAGAATGGGTCTGATGGAGTATTCCGAACACGTACATACGGCTCCATCCCTGTTTAGTTGATGATGCTCGCAAGTTACATAACCAAGTGGCGACAACAATTCTGTCCCGATATGTGAATAAAAGGGGAGCATGTTGTGCTAGCAGCTATGGGCTCCTGGGTGGTGTCGCTGTGTTCTTTTTGTTTTTCTTCTTCTTTTTCTTCTTCTCCGTGTGTATGTGAAGAGGAGAGGAACCCTTTCCTAGGTTGATCCGAATGCCGAAAGATCTGTTGGAAATATTGAGCATCCAGGAATAGTATTCGCCGGCCTCAGCCTTAAAACCACTCGATGTCGGACGCACATATTAAAGGCTCGAGTTAATAGTTGATAGGGAATTAACTCTGAGCTGATTGTTTATAAAAAAACTTGTGGCGGTAGTCACTTTTCTGGCAACCATGTTGAGTACAACCAAAAGCGGACCGTCTCTGACACGCATGAGCCGAAATGAAATCAAGAGTCTGTTCTTCCTGGGGGTAGGGAATATTTGAATACAGATTGGGATATTAGCATAGCATGGGCATAATGATTCAGATGCTTCACTTAACCAGTGTTGTGGTGCGAGTCCAGCTCGAAAAGACCCCGCACACTGGCCTCGGCGGATGTGACAGTACGTGACGCGTTTCTTGCAGTACCCTAAACGACTCAAGTGCATTTCGTGAAACTTCTCCATAGGAGAATTTCCGACGTAGATTTCATCAATTCATTTCTTCTTTCGAGTAATAATCGTGTAATAAACGGCAATGGCGGTTGTCAATCATCACGCCTCGGTCGCCCTTTATAAGGATCAGATGGGAGTTACCAGAATTTTCAACTTTCGCTCACTCTCTCTCTCTCGCTCTTGCCATTGAATCCCCGGCTTCAGATTCCAGTTTGAACGCGGATGCAGCAGTTCCAACAACATCTCAAGGCGTCGTCGCTGGAGGCTCAAACGAATTCTCTTTCCGGCAAAACCGAGCATCCGCTGTCCTATGGCAACCTTCCGCGGTCTGAGACGAGCAGTCCACGCACTGTGGCTTCGACGCCAACCCCGACTCCCTTGCCAGAAATTACATTTCCCAACGGAGGCTGGGTCGCCTGGTTGAACGTGTTAGGAAGGTGGATATTTGTTCATTACTTTCACGTGCAAGTGGTTCACTCGGATTAACTTCCCTCTCTCTCAAGTGTGCTGGTATGCTTCACCACCCTCGGCGCCATTCAGGCCTTTGGTGTCTTCCAAGACTTTTATACGGTGCGTTCGGTCGATCTCTTTGTGTTCTCTCCTCATCTTGTCTCATCTTCCGTTTGATAACCAGAGAGACTTCCTAAAAGAGCTGTCTCCCTCCCAAATCAGCTGGATAGGATCGATGCAATTATTCTTAATGTTCTCCCTTGGTCCAATTTCTGGCAAACTGTTTGATGAAGGATATTTCAAACCATTGCTCCTCTCATCCTCGCTTCTGTACTTGTTTTGGTGCGCTTCTCGCTCATCTCAGGAAACTGACTCCGCCCCTGACATTTCATTTTAATTAGCCATTTCATGCTTTCGATAACGCAACCTCATCACTTCTACCAAATTTTCCTTTCCCAAGGTCTCGGTCTAGGTTCGGCAATCGGGTTGATGTTTCTTCCTTCGGTTTCTATTATCGCACATTACTTTTCTGTTCGACGTTCTTTCATCATGGGCATAGCCATCGCTGGTTCGCCATCCATTGTTTTCTTTATTGTTCACACAGCTAAAAAAAAACAATTGCGAAATAAGGATCATCCCTTGGAGGAATTCTCATTCCTATCATGCTCAATCACTTGTTCAATGATTCAAGAGTCGGATTCGCATGGGGAGTCCGGTATGTGGTAACTTCTCTTATCGCACCTCTCAATAGAGTGTGATGAAGGGCTTCCATTCTTGAGAAGCCAGGACCCTGACGATATATCGTTCTTCACAGTTATCTAGGCTTCATATTCGCTGGTTTACTGTTAATTGCAAATTTGACTATGAAGCCGCGCTTCCCTGGTCGTAGACCTTCTCCTAAAGAAGACTCGCTTAGATTACTCAAAAAACTCTTTACCGATCTTCCGTATATGCTAACGGTTGCAGGGTATGTCATCACTGCTTCTTTCCCCCCCTCCTTTCCATGTTTCGGACATTAAATTTTAATTTAGTTTCACACTCGTCTATTGGGGCTTGTTCTTTCCATGTCAGTTCGCGCACCATATGCTCCAGATCACCCCGTTTATGTAACTTTAGTTTTCTACTTGCAACTATTTGCTGTCGTTCATGGGATAGAGGCGAATTTAGCGTTTTATTCAGTAGGCAACCTTCCCACATGCTCTATCTTGCGGCACTTCTAACCGAATGAAAAGATTACAATTTTAAACGCTTCCTCTTTGGTCGGTCGAATCATACCGAACTTTATCGCTGATTTCTATGGACCCATGAACAGTAAGAAGCCTTCTTTATTCTCGAAAACCAAAAATCATTGTAAAAACCCGATTAGTCGTCGGTCCCACAGGAATATGTTGCGGTTTCTTGATGTTCGCGATGTTTACCGCCGGGACTGTTAAGGGATTGGTGACTTTTGCAATTCTCTACGGATTCGTTTCCGGTGCAAGTAAGTACTCTCTGACTACCTAGGTTACCGGCTGGTTCAAAGTTGGTTTTTGTAGTTTTAGCCTTGACTCTGGCAGGTGTAACAGCTTTTGCTGACGATGTCAGTGAAGTAGGGTATGTACCTCTCTATTTCTGACGAATGCAGAAGGATGTCGCCGCCCAATTAATCACTCCCACATAGGATACGTTGCGGATTTGTGATGTTTTTCGAAAGCTTTGCGCTATTAATCGGCAATCCTTTGATGGGTGCTCTCCTTGACGCACCCCGTTACACCTGGCACCGTCCGATCATACTAAGTGGAGTAAGTTACAGGCATTCATCTACGCAATAAGGCAAAATTTCTGATTATTAATGAAAATTTTAAGGTTCTCGTTTTAGTTGGCTCTGTTCTCTTGTTGATTTCACGTATGTTGTTGGCCAAAAAAAGAGGAAGATGGCGGGTTTAACACCGGCTGGTTAGGAAAACGTGGGTATTTATTTGTTTTTATGAGGCGTAATATAAGTTTCCTGTTTTTGTTTTTCTTCTGATTAAGTATCGTTGAAATTGTTCACATCAAAGTTTTGGTCTTTTATATCAGATTCGCGTGATATGAACCGCCAAAGTGAAGTCTTTACGCATGCAATATCCAATATCTCTCATATCTACCTTGGAAGTCAAATAATGACCTTAAACGCTGTCCGTTACTTGTGCCTAAAGTAGAATGCATCAACGGTGGCACTCCGTGACTCCGACGCCGACGCTTCAAGAGTTATGAACTGATGATGACCCTTGAAAATACGGAATTCATAATGAACTGGCAGTGCAAAGAAATGAAATTGGGGCACGCTCTTCTTGCAACAAGCCTCTGAGCCGTGATTGGGATCAAAGATTTTCTGGCGTCACTTTCGCTTATATGGCATACATATGGACATGAGTGCTTGTGTCGGAGCGTCGGCGTGGGCTCGAGTTCTCTCGTATTAAATTCACAGAAGCTGAACAGAGTGTCATATTTCGACGGTGAAACGCAAGTTTTAGATGAATTTTTAGAAGGCTAAGTAAGTGACTATAGAGTTTGTGGCTTGAATCGGATCAATTATTATGCGTCCGAATTTCTATGTTCGTTTTTTTCGTCGGCTGACGGTGTTTCAGGTATTAGGCTATTTGACGAAGTGTCTGGCCTTCTTTTATGCTTGACGGTCGCTCCGGCGTTGCCAGTCTTTTTGTAGGACGCCCTAAAATGAGAACAATTCACTTGAAAAAAAACTTTCTTATAACCCTGTCCTCTTCAAACATTGTTTCTCCGTTAAGAAGTCGTACATTAATGTTGGATAAATGCGGTTGTCATAGATCTGTTGTACAGCCACTCTTATATTACCTGGTCGTTGGCAGTAAGCTACTACTTCTCATCCTGAAATTACTCTTCTAATGCACCGTTAAGTCTGCACCAAGTCGGAATGTTCGGCGAGGCTGGTTATATGCATTCAAATCGCATCTATATTACATTGAATAACACTACGTATATTGTTGGAATTCAGAGTGTTGTTGTCCTCAGATGCTCTAAATGGTCTTGCCATCGCGGTCCAACCCCGGTTGATTTAGGTTCAGCATCGAAAGTTATTAAACTGGTCAAACGCCAAAGAAACCTATTTTTTTCAATGATACACTTTCTTTTCCTTTCGCCCTTATAAAATTCGCATCAATCTTTATTATAGCAACTTGAATTTCTAAGAATACTAATATTACTAGTACATCGCCTACCGCAGCAGCCTTGTGCGCCGATACTTCTTACAAAAACGTGTAAACAAAGAACAATTTACACTTGAAAAGAATACGATTTAAAAAGAGGGATTCCGAACTGTGTTCAAATTTCAGTGCAGCAAGGGTCAAGGCAAATGCCGCCGCGGGCGTCCGAGTTACCGTGACCATGTCAAACTTTAAATTCGATCTCAGCAATGTCATTATTATGTCTCTCACAGTTGTCCTAAGACACATTACTACTGGCGTGTTGGCAGGAAGGTGTCTCAAACGACATGTCCGTGTGTTACTAAGTTAAGTTGATAATCTTAGGGAATTAAAAATTAAAAACGAAACGGTACAGGACGTTTAGCACGGGCTTGTATCAAGCATCGTCTTGTACATATCGTCGCGACGGAACCAGAGTACCTAGCTGTAGGTCTAAAAGCCTAATGAAGCTCACCGCTGTATGATGAATTGAATGGCTATTCCACTATGCGACTTTCCAAAAAGGCTTACTAGTAGTCTGTGCAAGCAAGGTACCTTCTGGAACACCCTTGTACGATCAGTTTTCTCTCCAAAGCTTTCGAGTTCAAGATTTCCCTTTTAAAGGTCCTGTCGTCATTTTATACCTACGTATCTCTCAGAGTCTCAGACAGCCCCCTCGACCACCCTCTCAATTCTTGGTTCAAGTTTCCGTGCAGAGTTTCTCAAGGAAAGGTGGTTGCTTCAAGCACTTGTCCTTATCTTTTAGTCCATTTCGTAATTTACTCCACATGTGTCACTTACGTATGTATACCAGACTCTAAGTAATTGAATTTCGAAGCTGATGTCAGGTTCATTATAGATACGGGGTTGCAAATACTTCAGTTCGGTTAATAAAAGCCGTTAATATACTGTGCCGACCTACTTATGTATATCACCGGCCGTCACCAATACGTTCTCTTCGTTGTTGAAGGAAGCGTCAAGACTCTCGAGGAGATGTTTAAGGTTCGTCTGAATTTAGATATGAACGGGAACCTAGAGTACCTAGCCCCTAAATGCCTTGCCATTGTTAACAATTCGGTCATAAGGGACATACATGTGTGAGTGTGAGTGTGAGTGCGAATCTGTTAAATGGGACATACATGACAGATGTGTCACCCTGACAGGACATCGATAACCAAGTGTCAAGTATACACCAATGTGGGAGATGGCACCGCGTACAATCATTTTGATGAGGCCTATGCCTAATCCCTCACTCAATAACTGGGCTACCTTTAGAGCGGCTCCTGGTCAAGAGACTGCCATCCATCCTTGTCATGATTCTTCGACGTCTTGTACCCAATCTCCTCGTCGGATTTACTTCTTGCCGGACAACCATAGCCGACCTGGCTCAACTACACCCCTCTCAGTCCTTACAACACCCCTGTTATCCGTGTTCATCTTGAAGCTCGACCCTTTGCCAGAACCCGCAGGTCTGATATGGATATTCCGATCAACTGTGTATGTATAAAAGTTCAGCCAATATGTGAACTTAATCACATTACTGCCCTAGGCAGATATTATCTTCCTTTGACCATGTACAAAGGATTCGAAAACGACTCCGGTGAGCTTGAGAAAGCTGAGACTGCTGAACCCATTACTTTGTCGATAAAGGCGCCTCCGAGTCAGCATGCTTTCCCGAACGGGGGACTGGCAGCTTGGTTGAATGTTATCGGAAGGTACGCTAAATTGATCTTAGATTTTTTTTCTATTACCAACTACAAGATTTTCTATAGCATGCTGATCTGCTTCTGTAGTCTTGGATTCCTGCAGTCTTTCGGTGTTTTCCAAGATTTTTACACGGTCTGTCTCATCTGAGTCTCTTTCAGAACAGTTCTCTGATACTTGTCCTCAGAGGCACAGCCTAAGCGAATTCTCACCCTCACAAATTAGCTGGATCGGATCTACACAATTATTCTTATCGTTCTTTATAACTCCCATTTCTGGTAAACTTTTGGACGATGGATACTTCAGTGAAATGCTTCTCGGCTCATCTATTCTACATGTCGTTTGGTGAGTCTTCTCACAAAGAAATACGAGGCCTCTTGTTCTAATATTTACAAGCATTTTCTCACTTTCTTTTGCCCAACCGCACCAATATTATCAAGCTTTCCTTTCACAAGGTGTTGGACAGGGAGTGGCGATGGGTCTCATGTTCCTTCCCAGCGTGTCAATTTTGGCCCAATACTTTTCCGTTCGTAGATCATTAATGTTAGGTTTGGGGATCTCTGGTGCTTTTCTCGACTGTTTTCTTTAAAAGAACAATCAATAACTCGAATTCAGGATCGTCCCTGGCGGGTATATTGTTGCCTATTATCCTCAACCAATTTTTCAACGGTAGAGTTGGCTTCGCTTGGGGTGTTCGGTAGCTCATATTATGCGTCACTTTGCTACGTCTAATTATGGTCTTTCTACCAGATATTTAGGCTTCATAGCCCTTGGAATGCTAATAATAGCCAATCTAATGATGAAACCCCGTATTAAGACAAAACGTCGGCCTTCCAAAGAAGAGAATATGATGCTACTGAGGAAGCTTGCCACTGACGTCCCTTACATCATCGCTATTATTGGGTACTTATTTCCAACTGACATAACAAAAGTTGTCATTGATTAAATATTCTTATAAGGCTTGTTTTAGTGTTTTGGGGCTTATACGTACCCTGTAAGTCTGTTTTGATTTAATCCTTAGCGTGGATTTTCCAAACATAATGTGGACAGTTTTCTATTTACAGTTATTTGCCGTCTTACATGGAATAGACGGCACAGTGGCCTTCCACTCCGTAAGCTTCATATTCACAATTCATCACGCTTTGAAAACCCCAAACTCTCCGCTTAACGTGTATGTATGTAGATCACTATTTTGAACGCATCATCCCTCGCTGGAAGAATCATTCCCAACCTTGTTGCGGAATATATCGGAGTGATGAATGGTGCGTGCATATGTTTCAAAACCAAATTGACAACCCACATATACATATGCAGCTACGGTACCATCAGCTTTTTTGTCTGGTGCACTATTATTCGCTATGCTTGGCGCCAAAACCGTACCGGGACTCATCGTATTTGCAATATTGTATGGTTTCTTTTCTGGTTCTAGTAAGAAATGAATTCCCTGAATTTTACTTGAAATTTTTGAGACTCTCAATGTTTCAGGTCTTGCGCTAAGCTTGGCAGCAGTAACAGCGTTCGCAGATAGTGTCAGCGAAGTGGGGTGCGTCGAATCCACTCGACACTAGCTCGTATAATTAAAACTTTGTTATAGAATTCGCACCGGAGTATGCATGTGCGCTATAAGCATGGCACTGCTGACAGGAAACCCTATCGTGGGTCTCCTGTTACATGTGCCAGAATACAAATGGGAAAGACCCGTCATCTTTTGTGGGGTGAGTATCTCATCGTTTAAGAGCTCTCAAGTGATCAAAACCTGACATCGGAAAACAGACCGTAATGTTGGCAGGCTCCTCACTGTTACTGATAGCTCGGACATTATTAGCCAAAAAGCGTGGTACGTGGAAGGTCTAAATCCAACAATCTGCGCATTAGTTTGTATAATAATCACAAAATGAAGTCATTAACTGCGTGGTGATACTTGTTCCCTCAAAAAACACAGCTTTCGGGTCTGACGAAATTAGCTCCAACGCATTTTTTCCCCTGCATTTTTCAATCAGTACGGACCCTGTGTAGGGAATTACGTTCCTTTAGTTCGGTGTTTTCGTTCATTTCATTCAGTATCTTTCATAATCGATATTCGATTACCCATTCCTTTGCGGAAAACATTCACTCTCGTTTATTATTTCTGAACTATTCGAGTCTTACACAGTTGAGCGGACCAAATCGTTAAACATTACACACATACAACATGAATACGTAAGGTGATCGGAAAAGGTAAAAAAAAACAAGAAAGTCATATAATCCAAACCCTTTCTACATCGGCAGCCCGGTATATTTGAAGGAGTCGTAATTTCAGGTAATCGTTCCGGACCCCCATCCTCAGTAGAGCCGAGGAAGAATCTTGAAAGGCACACGCTGGTGGTAATCATCCCATTCTTTTCCAAACGCGGCTTTCAGATTTCTGTCTTCAACAGTTGGTCTAACAACCACCAGTGAATACACAAACCACCCGAGCATCGCCGCCCAAGCAATGAATACCCATCTTACGATGGGATAAGCGGAAAATACGCCGCACGTGTTGAAGTAGCTGTCTGGCCTTGATCCAAATATGATCGCGCCTGTATGAATGAGAGCTACACCGAGGTAGCTAGGGTGTCGAACTATTCCGTACGGACCGCGGGTGATTAGCTTGTGATCCGGACGGATGCTGATCTCGAAGGTGAAGAAATTCCCCAAGGTTCGGTAGCACCACAGACGGAGAAAACCGCCCAGGTGAATACTCGTCAAACCTAAAACGAATAAGGGCGAGAAAGCAGATAAATCGCTTTTGGGTGGTAGGACCGGAAATAGTTGGCTCGACAACCAGCGTTCGCCCCCAAAGTGGGAAAATCCCACCAAGATAGCCTCCACTATAAGGAGTCCACTACCACCATACTACGTTGGTATTTGAGTTAAAAGAGAGAACAATAGCTGACGTGACTAAACTTACTCGGGCTACCATAGACCACATGCGGACGTATTTCTCGAAGTCCCTCTGCGACGTACTACTAACTTTGTCTCCTTTCTCCTTCTTGGCAGCAGGAGTCGGTGGTTTAATTCCAACCTCGATGAGCCAAGCACCCAGGATAAGAACTGGGACTTTCAAGATGGCAGCCATGGGGACGTAGACAGAGTTTTCGATACCGGGACAGGGTTACCCGCAAATTTTGAAGTAGAAGCCACTTTTTTATATGCGAAGAAATAGGGACCACATAATAAGTTAAAATCCTCTATTTGCTTGGTATCCTATGCCTCGTGTCGAATAAACCTGGACTGGGGTATCAACCAAAAAAATTTATCGGCCGATGACTTGCAAGGGGTTAGCATGGGCCCTGATGATCTTTTTTAGCCCTGTATGTTCGGGTAAAGCCCCCTCATAATTTTTTCTCAGCCATGAGGCCAATCGTCGATAACTTTGACCGGAAAGTGGGCCAGTATCTGAATCAGTATCAACTGCGAATCGACGCTTAATTAGATCTGATATTAGCTTTCTGTTTATAGAACATGCCATTGGCACCGACCAGACTGGCTGGTATTGGCACCTTTCGAAAAACTTTCAACCGCAACATCAGATATTCAGCCCACATATTCAGAAAAAGCGCTTTGACGATTTTTTTTGAGAAAGCAGCCCTCCGGTAATGGCTGTTTTGGACCAGATATTGTCTCTTCAGGCTTCTTTTCAATATCGGCTAGAACTCGTATTATTCACATAGATTGGAAGCGAATCCCTAGAAGCCCAAATTCACATACGTAGTTAGCTAGTTAGCTAGCGAGACCTTGATTTAGAAGGTGGTTTACCAAAGAAACGAAGCTCGCATATACCACATCAAAATACATCAAGCCAGGGTCTACTTATTATAGAAATCATCGTCGGTGTCCTTCCCGTGATATTTCCACGAGCGTTTTGTAAAGATGCTTATTGTTGATTGACATGTGTAAAGAGATTAAAGAGACTCAACTAAATAAAGGAATGTACCTCACTCAAATGCCAAGGAACAGATGCTGTAGCTATGGTCCGTTGTAACCATGTTATGCTTACTAATAGTGTGACGGTATAGTTCAACATTGATGCGGGGTTTAATAATGTCCAACGTCCAAACTGTGAATTCAATGGTATAGAACGTACCTCAGAAAAAACAAGCGGGAATTCCGGCCGTTGGCTCTCTGGGAGTCCTGATGGGTGTGCGCACTGTAAATGGCGTCAATCAAAATCGACCTGGCTAGGATGACTGGCAATGGTGAGCTGGAAATCCAATGGCCTATCATCTATGCAAAAGATCACAGAGCTGGGACAGTTCCTCCATGCCACATTTGAGGATAATGTCACATTTTTTCTGACAGATAGGAAGACAACCAGCCGGTCCCGATACGAAAATCTGTGATTCTTATTGAAAGCACCCTATGGTACACGTCTAGGCAAATCTATGCATGAAGTCCAATTGTCCGGCAAATATCCGAGGTCTGACAGGAATTCTAGGTATTTCTATCATAAGTTTAAACGAGTCCCTTTCTGTTCGGACTCGGACTTTTGGGGACGTTGACTCTAAGTATACTGACTCTAAGGTATGTCTTTCACACTCCCACGCTGCCATGAGGAAACTAATTATACCATGTAGACCCTAATTATACGACACCTGGGGATATGACACCGAGAATACGAGAAAGTAATAGAGATATTCAAGTTTTGGTATACGAAGGTTTTGGACAACACCCACAGCCTCGGATCCGGACAGCGGGGTAAGTTGCAGCAAGACACAAATCACTGCACTCCAGGGCAAGAACTTCTACTGGGATCTTGATGGAGTCCTGGTGGAGCGAGGAGCGGTAGTAAACGATGCCCTGTGATACACCGGCTCGTACGGCACCTTCAGGACCATTGTTAGTATCTTTTCATCTGTGGTGGCTTTTCGAAACACTCTATACTCAATAGCGCACATGCAATGTCTCACATACACACTGCAAGGTTTGGTCCTCGTCGCCTCAACTTGTCGGCTCTTGCCTTCCTGATGTTATATGCCAGGATCAGGGCGGGGGAACTTCCGAAAACAAGAGAGAACACGTAAAAGAAGCCATGGAGCCCATTTCTTGATTAGAAGGCCAGGGTCGAGTTCAGATAATATGTAATACTATACAAAATGGCGGACAACGGCGAACCACTACAAAGGGTTGGTAGAGCGGAAATGGGTGTGGAATGGAAATTAAAGTACACGGGACAACAAATGACAACGAAACTACCTTTACAAAAGCTAAGAAACGATCAATATCTTAAAGGTAAGAATAACGTTCATTTCTACCACAAGTTCTCGGTAAAAAGCTTGTTGAACAATTCAAGAAGCTTTGATCATTTCAGCATTCAAGAAATGATACCCTATTCAATTTGCAAGGATCTAAATTTTGGATCTGGCAATTCATGCCGCTCATGAGTCATAATGCATAATACGTCATTGTGAAACATGAAGGGCAACACCGAACACTCAATGGGAGCTCAACTGAAAGGACAAACAAACGATCGATCGCAATAGAGAAGATAGATCCAAGAGATAACCAATTATTTTCTCGATGATGATTCGTTGAAATTTGTATATGCCAAAAAAGCTGATGCAATGGTCTCCACACAAGGGTCATGCATCATGCGCGAAAAGGAAATAAAACGTCGTTCCATCTCTAATCTATCGCGGGCTTATGATTATAGTAATAAATAAGAGACATGTAGGATCTTCCGGAAGTTAAGACACGCCTGAATGACGTCAACACTTGTAAAGTATCATGTATTCATTGGGTTGAAACGGTGGGGTACGGAAAATGACCAAATTTCCCTGACCCAACTGCACAGCTTGTGCTAACTCATGAAGTGGCGCGTAGACGCCTTTGGCACCCGCGGCCCAGTCCCATCATTGTCGAAAACACCGTCTGCTGAATCCTTTGTTCTGGGGTCTATACGAGATACGTGGTACTCGTAAGTCCGAGCTCCTCGTAGATAGCTATTATATAATCGAGTATCACGCAGCGTGTATATAGCTATTTTTTTCACCGTAGGCGCGTGCAGATGCCCGTGTGCGCCCAAATTAAGCGGGAGGCGGGAACCGACAGGGCGGGGCGACTAGTTGACTATGGTACAAGAGGCGCAACCGAGGAAAGTTCCATCACGTGACCAAGTCGACAGGCGCCGAACGGCCCAAACCTTTTCTCGACCATCACTACCTCCTTTCCCAACTGCGCCCATCTCCCCGCGTTTGCATCTTTTAGTAGATGCGAAAATGTGCAGCATTCGGATAGATATGTATGGATGAGGGCCGGCAATGGATCAATAGTAAGCATCTGCCTAGTGAAAATTTTTTTCACCTTTTTAACGTTTTTTTTTGTTCATGTACCTCGGTTTTAGCTAGAGTGGACGCTGCAACCTCTCCTCTCCCCTCTCCCCTCTCCCCCTCATACATGGCTCATTTTTAGGTTTCAGCTCCTCTTTGGCGGGTTTGCTGGGTGGTGGGGGCTGGATGTGACGGTAGGTTTGTAAACCCTAATGCTGGCATATTCCATCAAACATTAGATAGATTTTGGTGTAAATAAGTAAATTAGTAAATTTGAAATATCTAAGCTATGGCAGTTGTGCATGGTGCAGATTAAATCGTCGGCGGCGGGAGGACTGTTCAGATTGAATGTTACCTGCCTGCCCACTCGTTTTGTCGTCTACGCATCTGGTCTCGAAGCTAGCAGCGGGTGGAGACGTTGGAGGGTTTGGCGTGGGGAGCTACCACCCCGCCTCTACTTAAGGCATTTTCAGCTCATCCCGCCCATATCTCTTAGGTTTGGGGCGGGCGGAATGATAGGTGGGTCGCCGGTTAACTAGCTTTCTAAAAATAAAATCACTTGACGCCTTTGAAGGGTTTTCATCGTCTACGGGCATGGAAGTCCGAACTCCTTTGCCGAGTGCCACTCTCACGAAGTTCGTATTCCCTCTTTGTTCTGGCCTTGTTGATCTTGTAATGTCTACATGGCAGCTCTGATAAAAGGCAAAAACTTCCGGGACAATCGAAATATCCTGCTTGAAAGCGGGTTATGATTATTGAAGGCGAGCCTTGCCATCTTTAGCGCCACATATCCTAGGGTGGATGCGTATATCTTCAAGGTGAAGGGTTATAACCCATTTCTCGAATACAAGACGATAAGAAATAGGATCCCGAGAAAGCCGAGTAGTTAAAACAACTAGGGCTGAACATTGTCAGCATCCCAACATTGAATGCATCACCAGAAGACATACAATAACAATAGACCAAAGAATTGATGAAATAATTTGAGCTCATACTTCCTGTTCAAACTGTTCCACATAATCATCTACGCCCCACGTATCATTGTTCTTCTCCCCATCTGCTTCCCCGTCAAGATCTGGTTCTTCGTCGCTATACGTCCTCGCTGCAGCCGAAGATTGTGATCCTTTACCGTTTGCAGTCTTCGACGAAGGTCGTTTAGCACCGGTACCAACACCGCCCCCTTCCTCTTCGACAACTAACATTGGCTCTTCATTTTCTTTATCATCTTGATCTGGTGTCATTCGACATAGACCAGCATCATCGAGAGCATCGCTCTTCTGAGACCCCAAGACTTGAGCACTAGTGTTCGTCCCAAATAATGAGTCGTAAGCTGAATAGTTAATTTTCCGGCTGAACTTTTTACTCTTGGTCACCAAAGTCCGAACCGACTCGGCGGCGGTTGAACCATGAGCATTTGAGGCATCCCGAGGCTTGTTAGCTGACGGTTTTCGCCGCTGTAAAAACAATTTTAGTCCCGGCTGAATTCTACGATATCTGGAGGCGTGCATACCTTTCGCGGCTTTGGTGCACTAGTTTCGCCATTTTGTTCTCGCAAAGCTTTTGCTATCAATACGTGAGCATACAACAAAAACAAACTTCATTTTTTGCCTTCACTTACTGGCAAGATTTTCCAAATAGTCTCTATTCAGCTCCACCCATATCCGTTCCTTGATTCTTACCTCCTCCTCAGACAGTAACATCCTATCTAATTCGTCCTCATCTAGTCCTTCCAGATCGTCCAAAGTTGTTTGGTGCTGTCTCTGGGCGGCGCTTAACGCTTCAGCCAAAAGAGAGCCTTGCTCGTTCTCGATGAACTCGGATACCTCTTCAGCTATGAAAGAATCTAATGTTTCGTCCATTTCTGACGTTATCTTAGATTCGAGAAGTGAAGACGAAGTCGGTTCCAGAAGGCGAGGGTCAATATTGTCTTCGACGTTGCCCTCGAATGACAAGTTTTCTTCGTCGGGATCTGGCAGAAATAAAGGCGGATTTATTTCTCGGGTTTGGTGTGAAGGTGGTTCTTGCGCAGGTGTACTTTGAGTACCAGACAGTATGCCTTGATTAAACAAGGTAGGATTAATAGTCGATGATTGCGATTGGGACACTTCAGTCTCCTCTCGCTCCTCCTCATCAGATTCTTCACTACTTTCGGCGGTTTCTTCATCTTCTTTCATCTTCTTTCTTTTACGTTTTCCTTTTGATACTTTGACTTGCAACCTTTTCTTTTCTTTGTCTTTGCCTTCCGTGAACGCAGGAGGGTCCATCTCTTCTTCCAGCCAAACTTTTCTGAAATCGGAGATGGTCAGATTGCCGCTTGAAGTTTTCCTAAACTCTTCAAGACGCTTTTTGAGAGTTACATCGGCAATTTTTACAACTTGTACAATTTCCTGGACCGAGCGGCGGAAATTGTTCATGCGGGCAGCGAGAAGAAGAGATGCACCACATATGCCAGCTGGACGTCTTCCGGCAGTCATCCAATCACGATTAAAGCGTTGGACTAGACGAACTGCGTCTGTTGCAACTTTGCTAGTTTCTTCTCCGAATTCCAAAAGCGCGGCGAAGCGATGGATGTAATGTGCAGGGTCGATGAGAGGAAGCTTGATGTTTAAAGTTTGTACGAGGCGAAGGTATGTCATTCCAAGAACAAAAACGTTAACCTAAGTGTGATAAAAATGTGAGAATGAAAAAATGTAAAGACATGGGTAATAAAAATGATATGGTAAAGCCCGAACTTACTTGGAGCATGTCTGAGAAGTCAATTAACATGTGGCTAGTATTGCTCATACGACATGCAACATATAAGCAAACGGCAACGACAAGTTCGCTTCGACGACCCTTCGTGAAGCGATGTTCTACGGCCAAAGTGTACCATCGTTGCGCTTGGTCACCTGTATGTTCCGAGATATGTAACGCAGCTTGAACCTGCCGAATTTTCCGTCGTGCTTGATTATAAAAATTAAAATTCAAACTAGAAATTATGAAGGCATACACATACCATTTGCCAGTGTTTGTTCCCTTGACTCTCCTGATCCTCTGAAGCCTCCCGGTCCAGTTATACGGGCTCTCGCTGTTGAAATTCAGTGTTCGAAGTCTAGGAGAACTGCAACGAAAAATGAACATACTTTGGCCCTGACCAACATATGATCCTTGAACCATTGCAGCACCCGTTGAAGTTTCTCCGAAAGTAACTTCCGCCACAATAGTGTTCTCCTCTACCACCGTACCACAGTGGATGCAGAAAGCATTCCCAGCAGCGGTGTCATATTCAATCGTCGTTCCGCCACAGTCTCCACAGACAGGCTAGATTCAAAAGAGACATAAAAGTAAATCCTGATAATGAGTTAGCATATGCTGTACACATACCATTTCGCTTTCGACTTCGTTCACTGAGTTACTTTACGTAAGTAACTTGTTTACGTAATCGTTTCAAATGTTCAGCGCGCCGTGAACCATCGCGGAAAGCGAAAACCAAGCGAAAGCTGTCTAAAAGCTCCCAATTTCATTTCCAGTTGTCAATAATCCCCGTCTGAGCGTTTGATAGTTGGCAGATTGATATTGAATTTCCTAGAGTGGCTACACTGCCATACTGGTGCTAGTGTGCTAGTGATCAATGATCGTATGGTACATCCCCTGCCTTCTATTTGCTCCCGGCTGAGATTTGAAACACTGGTGACTTCCTCCTTATCTACATGCAATAATATCCAATCTCGACTGGGCTATTTCACCGAAGGCGGGAAACAATGGTCGCAGGTCACCAGATGCCACAAAGCCGCTGAGAACGTCCATACTAGGAAAATAGGCTGAAAACCAAAACACACGTGCGTTACTTAGAGTCTTAATAGTGACGATATGTCGGGCTGACGGGGGATTATGTTTAGAGATTCACCTCAAAATGCCGAGTAGTTGCATTCCCATTATTATCGGAACAGTTCCATTTTTTGAACATGAACCGGTAAGCCCATTTCCTTATCCCACACTCATATGATCTTTTGCGAAATGCATGCTGAACGTGTGTTCATCGAAATTCCTTTTTATAACAGAAATGATCAATTTTATTTAATTGGTAGCATTGAGAGTTATATTTTTATTATCATTCCATAATTCACAAGGCCTTTCGTATGCGGGAACCGGGATCACTGATCCATGTTTATCCTTGCGAGCTCCGAGTCGACCCCCTCCCAAGACATCATCTTTCTATTCACAAAAATAGAAAGTCTTGATTTCGCCTTGGGCCAGGGCGAAAACGTTTGCTGTGTCGCACACGACCCTTATGGTAACGGACGCTGATTGGTCCAGCACGCGCACGTTGTACCTTCAAACCCTGAGGGTCTAAGAAGGCACACGACCGAAATAATAGGGGCATGCTCTATCCCACTATATTCAAAACTCAGCCCTCGAAATATCTACGCTTGTCAGCTCTCTCCCTCACCATTTTTCCTTACCACCATCACCATCGTTAACTTGATTCACCTCCATGCCGCCGGCTGCCTCTTCCTCGTCATCCGCTTCGCTTTCACAACAAGACTACAATCCTCCTCGTAAAGTTAAGCGCCTAAGGGAGCTAGCTCTCAAAGAACCATCGCAGTCTTCGGCCGAATTCCACTTATCAATGGTCGCGCCTGTCCCTGACGGACAAGCTATTCAAGACTCTCCTCCTGCGACGGTAGCCCCTCGTCGAAGAGGTCGAAAACCCTCAGGCCCTTTATCCAAGACCGCTAGAGAACAATTACGAAAGACAAACCATTCAGTCATTGAGAAACGGAGGAGAGAGAAGATCAATGAAGCCCTTGCTGCCTTGCGCCAGCTGGTTCCTAACGAAAGGGCACACGAGAAGAAGGATAAAGAAGATAAAGAATTCAAGCTCGAGATCTTAGTTCGAACTGTCGATTATTTGCGCAGTATGGTTGATAAGATGAAGGATCTCGAACAGGGTTTGTGTCAGAGATGCGGGAGCGAGCTATTGCCATTAACCAAAGCGCCAACATTATCATCGCTCTCTTCTTCTCTTCGGGGGGAAGCTTGCTCGGTAGAGCATGAGCGTGAACGTGGTTTGGAGCGAAAGCGGAAAGTCCAGGAGGTGGAGGAGGATGACCCTGTCGACGATCCTGAAAGCGATTTTGACGATGAATTTACGGAGTATTATGGTCGTACGAACGTTTCAATACAACCGGATGTCGTTCCCGACCATGCTAATGCCGGCACGGGCAGAACCCGTCTTCCTTCCATATCTTCATTACTCTCGTGTTCACCCACTTCTTCGCCTATCCTTCAATTACCTTCGCCTCCTCAGTCTGTGCCCTTTGCTCCCACAGCGATGGCGAAGAGTTCCCTGCCGGGTCTCACTCTTCCTCCGCCTCTCGGACTCACGCCGTCTACCACATCTCGGTCTTCTTCAGATTCTGTAACCCATTCTCGTTCCGTTCCATCCTCGGTAAACTGCTCTCCCAACATTCTTCCTAGTCCGGCGTACGCGGCACATGGCTATACAATCTCCCATATCCTGAATCCGACCAATGTCACGACATCGCCAGTGTTACTGCCATCTCCGACATCACCCTATCAAATTGCTCAGTTCACCTCGAAAGGATATGGTATACCAAGAAGCGCGAGCCCACTTTCGCTAAATTCGGCACAGCCCCCGAAAAATTGGTCGGGAGATGAGCACACTGCTGCATCTTTGCTTCTTAACATGTCATCACGCCGTTACAGCAGTAGTTCAGCTTCGGATGATAATAATGTTGTATCGGATGCGGTGCACACACGCCGTCAATACTCTATGCAGGCTCAAACGCCTAGCTCATTATTGGGAATGCCTTCCGGATCTCCGGGAGCATAACTTGAAGAGGGGACTGAAATAAGAACCGAATCAAAGAGACTTTTTTGGTGATTTTCGGTATTAAATTTTTATTGGTTCTCTATTGGTGATATACATACGTTTCTACTATCAAATGATTAAGAATTTAGAAGAAAAGATTTGACATGTGTATTAGTAGAAAGATCATTACGTCAAAATAATGAAACGTTCGTCGAAGTTGAAGTCAAAATATCAAAAGACGATTCTAATTACACACAGGAAGCGCGGTTCGCGGTTTTGAGTTGAAATTCATTTATCACCTATGGTTATTCAA
Source organism: Dictyophora rubrovolvata (assembly GCA_029959195.1). Classification (NCBI taxonomy): domain Eukaryota; kingdom Fungi; phylum Basidiomycota; class Agaricomycetes; order Phallales; family Phallaceae; genus Dictyophora; species Dictyophora rubrovolvata. Next base: position 842,575 of record CP114122.1, on the reverse strand, counting down.
ACATGTGATCATATGCATTGTGCTCCAGTTTCAAATAGTAGCGGCCAAATATATTCGACCCTATTTCATAAATGGGGGATTTTTTTTTAGAATCTGGGGCACCGGTTATGTTGCCGGATTGCCACCAAAATAAAGCTGAGAGCTGAGAAAACGTTTCCCGATGCCGGAGTAATTTGCAAAAGCATCGAGTTGACTGACTGATATGTACACGTACTTGAGGGTAATTACATGAGGTCAAAGCTCCACTCGTTTCTAGTCCAAATTTACGTATCAAATATTGTCTGTGTAGGTTACGTGTTGAGACGATGTCTTGATATCAAGGATCTAATTCACTGCGGATTTGAATGCCGGACCGGCCATTTCAGAAATTGTGTAGGTGTATTCGGTATAGAAAATGTTTGTACACGTACCATTGTGCTGTTATTTACGTGCTACACTGGGGTATCTCGAAATCTAGGGTATATTACAGCGATTCGAGAGTGTCACGAGACAGAGGAACGGTAATTCGTAAGAACCATCCCAGTCATTGCAAACTATGGGCCGGAGACAACTCGGGACCAAACGTTTCCCAAGCTAGGAATGCAATTCCCCATGGACCCAAACGGCCTAAGGTTCGTAGCCACGTGCTGGTACCAGAGTTTGACGAGAGTGCTGATCTAGATGGGTTCTCGAAAAACGACAGAAAGCCTTCCGACTCGAGCTTATGCGCGAGAATGTTGACGATTGATCGTGTCTGGAATAGGGGAGAATGTGGTGGAGGTGAGTTTATATTGCTCGCTGATGGAACGGGCTTTGTTTTGGATCTACGTGGTCGGTGAGATAGAACCGTGCGGCGTGCGATTTCAAAGGGTCTGCATACGAGATCGTAGGAAAGGCCCGCAAGCATACCTCCTCCTACAATTACAACCCCGTGAGCAACTCGAGGCATGTGGGACTTCACGTGAGGAGAAATATGTCTGGATGGTATAGACTGGGAGACTCGAGTGCTGAAAGATCGTGCACGAGCTGCTGCACGTCGAGAAACTTCAAAGATAGCAAAAAAGACTGCGAAAGCTGGACGTAGGAAGAAATCAGTTCACAGTTATTGTAACTTCAAACCATGAGTAGGCTACTTACCACAGCTATCTTTTGCCATTCCGAAACCTAATCCATGCCAGCCTCGTCCCGCCATTTCTCTGGCTTCTTTGACCCAAGCTTGCACGCGTCTCACTTCATCACGGTGCTTTGCGGGCTCGGAAGATTTGGTACTTAGAGATTCAGTCCCCGCAAACACTTCTCTCCATGCTGTGGACCAACTACTACGAGTTTGTCCTCCTTCAAGAAGAATGCGTACATTCTCAGCGGGAGCAGCTGCTAGTGCTTGTACGGAACCTGCACAACTCCCGGACAATGCAGCTACCGCTGTAGGGGACAGTGTCGGTACATGTGTGTTCAATAAGGAATTAACTTCGGAATATGTCGTCCAAAGAACAGTTCCAAGAAAAGCGTTTACAACGAGGGGAGGAACGAAATGGCTCGGTATGACTATCCACTTGTAGAGTCAATCGATTACTCTCATACGCTCCGAAAGAACGAACTTACGCCCTTTTGTTTAATCAGTAATGGAAGAGATTGGTTTCCTAGCGAATGCCATCCGCTGATCTTTGATGGTCGAAAAAGACGAATTGGACGTGAGAAGTATAGGGCTAGGATCCTAAAGGCGAATTAGCTCTTATTTATATGGTTATTATTTTCGCTGACCTTGTTGCCGTACTAGCTAGGGCAGCTTTTAGGCCGACGGTTTTTTCTTGAATAGTCGATTCCGAGCTGGAGGACATTCAACTTGAACTCCTGTTCTAGTGTGACATGCGACATGTGACGCATAACGCGTGACTGATCGAGAGAATTCACCGCACGACTTACTTGCTCTTTTGTGCTGTCAATTGGCGTTGCTTTACGGCGGGGTAAACAGGACATGCAATTGGAATTTACCAGCCAGATTCCAACCAAGTTCATCTGGAGGTGTTGGGAATAGCAAATCCCCAAAATCGCGCATCACTTTGTACCCCGAACGAACACTGCGCCCGTCAATCTCGAGAGGGTTTATTGGCTCTACACGCCGTTGCGTGAATATACTTCTGTCCAACTTATGGTGATATTAGACCTGGAGCACGACAAGAAATTTCTTCGGGCAATGTTGGTGGCATTGCGCCATTCTGCTGTTTCAAACTCCGCACCCCCTTAGCTTGATCCCACACCCTCATTGCACCCTCATGTCAAATTCCTACAAGTTCTAATTGGCAGTTGCAACCTACACAGACTCATCTCTTGTGGTCCTGAAATGGCGGACGATGCTACTCTGAATTTGAAGCGGAAAGCATCAGACGCCGCTACAGACGCGTCCTCTGTCATCAAAAGGCTGCGTCTGTCGACGACTTCCGAACCTGATGTAACACCAACCGAGACCGGAGGCACAGTTACTCATTCATCTTTCAAAAGTAGTATTGGTCACGATAATCATGACCATGCGAGCTCCTCTGGCTCCTCTTTTTCGGTGTCGTTGCCGGAGGGACAAAAGACTATCGCTAGCCCTTCGGGTCAGGTTACCCCCTTTCAAGGTGCAAGTCAAAAAGGAAAGGGAAAGGCTTCAGACCTCTATAGCGAGTCTTCTTCAGAAGCGCCGCCAAACAAGGACACAGTTCTTTCATATCCTTCATCATCCTTGTTGAATAATAGGAAACGTTTGTCTGTTTTTCGGAGTTTACCCAAAGGTTACCCCTTTTTTTTTCAAAAAATGAATGCAAGTTGTATTCATGCGAAAAGTAGGGAAAACTTCATCGTCGAGTCTCAATGGTTCGTGGAACCTAACCAAAGCAGGTTTGTGACCGTTCATGTCATCCATGTTACAATGATGTATATTTTATGGGGGCTTTCTTCAGGTTCTTCTTCGGACAAGCAACGCAGGCGTGAATCATTTATGAATTTGACTCAGCAGGATATTATTTCGATCTCCTCTGATTCCGAAGACGAGCCTACGGCTATCTCGACAGCTAATGAACCACCGAGGAATGGTACAAGTCAAGCGGACGCTATTGATCTAACTTTAGATCTCGATGAAGATGATATTATTATTATTGACGTGAACCCGGAACCCTTACCTCTCAAAGGACTTCATTCCCGTGAGTTTATTAAAGATCTTTGGGTGAGACTGATGTATCTTATGACAACGAAGCCTCATTTTCGGTAAATATACCTGCGGGCGACCCTCAATTAGTACCGCCATCGGTTCATTCTACTTTGTCAAATCATCCTGAAGAACAACAGTCGAGCAGTGGACTCTCCCAAACTATTGAATCGGAGGCAACTGCGTTTCAGTCTGCCATACAACTGGATGCAGAGATTGTTGATCATTCTAGTTTTGGTCACGATTCACCTGCCGAAAGGCTAGTGGAAGAAACACTTGGCCTGGTCATTTCAAGGGAGACCAATCAAAATTTCAGTGACGGTTCAAATGAGCGTCGTGCTCTAGAACCCCCACAGTCGCCAATGGCCAAAACCCTTTCTCAATCTCCGCCTTCGCCGATACACCCTAAAAATGAGGATGTCATTACAAACTTGGTAGATCCCATCGCTGAATTACAAATTGATGCGGACCGAAACACTTCCGAACGCGAAACTTCTCAGCTTATTACTGTTAGTTACATACTTTTGAGATTCTACTTCGATTTTGATAATTGTATATTAGCCCCTGGAAGATGATTCATTAGTGAAGGTATTTCTCGTTTCTCGTTTACCTAAAAATGATATCGTTTATCGAGAAACATACAGCATGAAGAAGAGCATTTACGCGGTAATTTTCACGCTCCTTGTGTATCTTCCGATGAATCCGTACGTTTTCAATCTACCATTAACATTAACAGGAAGGTCTAGACTGTTTATTTTATAGACTTCGAACACCCCCAAAACTCCAGACAACGAACTGCTTCCAAAACGTCCGACGCTTGTCAAGGAACCAGACTTCAGCAAGATATCTGCTGGTGACACTGAGCCAGTTCCGGATTACAGTGACCGATTAGTTGCCTCAATCAAATGGCCAGCTGAGAAGCTCCCTACGGAATTGCACGACATGATTAACCGTCTTCCTCCTCACTATCTTTTTAACCCTCAAATGAAATACATTTTTGAGGCAGTGATAGAGGACAATACGGCGGATGACGAGCCCCTGGCCCCTAAAATTCCTATCATCGGTCGTAAAAATGGGCCGGTTACGCCTCCTTGGGAATTCTATTATACTAATAGGATTGTTTACGGTGAAGGTGTGCCGAGGTCGGATAAGAAATTGCTTCAAGGATGTGATTGTGTTGGGCCTTGTGATCCCAAATCCAAAACTTGTGCTTGCGTCCAACGACAAATGGCTTGGACTGGTGGTGAAGTTAAGGGTTTTTTGTACAAGAAAGAAAAATTGTTGCATCCACATTATCCAGTTTTCGAGTGTAACGACGCTTGTGAATGTTCGGAGGAATGCATGAATAGAGTAAGCGCTTTAGAAAATTTGCTTCACGCACAACTACTGAACTGCGTGCGGTTATTTTTACATAAAAGGTGGTTCAGAATGGTCGTAAACATCGTATTTCAATTGTTCTCACGAAAAGTAAAGGTTGGGGTAAGATATCAAATAAATATGTTATACATTTCATGGTATTCCGCTCATGTCTGAATATTGGGTAGGTGTATTTGCGGAAGAAAAGATCCCCCGGGGCACTTATTTAGGTATATATTCCGGAGAAATAATTTTAGAAGCGGAGGCGGATGAGCGGGGGAAGTAAGTGTAACCAATGTAGGAATACTCACTGGCTAATCTTGTGATGCAGGTTGTATGATCGTTACGGTCGGACTTATTTATTTGATGTTGATTTTTATCATCTCCGATCTCTGGACAAAGACGTTAATAAGGGCAAAGATGAAGGCAAAGATGAAGAAAGGAGTAATACATACACAATTGATGCTTTTCATGTTGGAAATGTGAGTTTTGATCTTATCCTGACTAAAGATGACACGTATTTAAAACACCCACAGTTCACGCGATTTTTGGTGAAATTTGTTTCAATTTTTTTTTTCACCCTACGGAACCTAATGAGCACTAAAAGAATCACTCTTGTGACCCTAATTGTCAAATAACAGCCACCTATGTGAATGAACCTGATGTGCGAAAGCCCGCACTAACAATCTTTACTTCGCGCGATATTCAAAAAGGAGAAGAGATTACTTTTGCCTATTTTGGTGAAGGTGATGATGATGAAGAAATGTCAGATGAAGAGTTAGAAGACAAAACAGTTAAAGTGGTCTGTGCACAAATTTTTTATTTGGGGATTGTAAAAGCTTATGATATAATAATATTTTTTTGCAACTTTGCAGGGTGCTGGCCCTTCTCCACATAAGCAACAAGCTATACACCGTAAATGTCTCTGTGGTGCTGCCAATTGTCGTGGACAAATGTTTTGAAATCCAGGGTTATTTAAAAATGTGTATTGTATGGTTACATAATAACCTAGCCCAAAAAAAAAATATGTATGAGACTTAAGCTATCATTATAATTTATAAATTGCTTTTAGACACAAAAACTACTAGCTGTTGTATGTCCCTATTTTGGCCCACAATGATAGCAGGTGATACATATTGCTTAGTAATCATCTATAAATAATTATTGTCCATGCATTGTCCATTTTCTTACCTGAATGCAAAAAAAGCTCAACTAAATAATACATTTTTCTTTCTCTATTTCGCTTTGAATATCAAAAAGAACTCTATGTACCATCCCTGCAGTAAATTGACCATTCCGATCCTTCCCAGTAATTTTGATACATTTGATACCAAGTTTCTAGAGCCATTATCAATGAAACCATTGTGTATCCATGACGAAAGCCACATTACCTGTATTTTCTGAACATCCACTTGCACTTCGGAGTCTGAGATATAAACAAGATGGGTAATAAACGCTGATACGGGATAGTTTTCCGTGGACAAGGGTGTATTCCCTAAACTATTTTTACGATAAGGTCTTCTAAGGGTTCTTGTTATAGCTCTTCGAAGCCATTTGAATTATTTATCATCATCATCTGATATCTGTAATCACTTACGAAATATAATCCATAGCGATATACCCATGCGTTTCACGGTCATTGATCGAGTTCACTATAAAAATTTGTTAGACCGTGGACATTCAGGGTATCAAGAGGAGTACAAACGTAATAGTACTTTTGCCTTTAATGTTTTCGATCCAGCGATGGCTTGTCCGAGGCCTTGTAGTGCGAGGCATGGCATGATGCTATGAAAGGGGTAAGAGAATCGAACCCACCAATTCGGAAAGTGTGGAAACAGTCGCAAACCTAGTCCATAAAGAGCCACAAGAGTATATTAAAATTTCTCTTTTATTCAGTTGTGTTAGGTATTCCGCGTTAGGCCACGGCTGAATCTCGTGGCCATAGGAATTGATATAAAATACACCTATAAAACTGGTGGGGTTCCGCAGACTTTGAGAGAACGAATGACTTACGTGATATTGGAGAAGAAAGCGGTTCATATGAGAGATCTGGAGTCGGTAGTTTGGAAAAGCTGACATTCCGGGAAGGTAATAATCTATCACTGTCAAGGGAATCACTTTCAACAGTGAGTTGGGTATCTTGATGAGACGAAGTTATCGGATGGGAAATATTGCATTGCCCAATAACAGTAGAATGATTTTCCTAAGGCATTGTTAATTTCGGGACACACCCGTTTTTTGTGTGATTACGGACCAATTCGGCAGCAATCGTGACGGTATGGTTTGTCATCAAAACAGGAAGAATATTGGCTTGACTTTGAGTGATGGCAGAAAACAAAAATATGGCGGCTGGGAGTGACCGCAGGAAATCGCGAGTTCCAGCTAGAAAATAATTGCCGACACTTCCGTTTCGGAAAGAAAACCCTTTATGAGCTCGCTTTAGCACTTCGCTTTCAAAATGAACCAGAAATCCTGTATCACAGATATATCAAGTGACTAAAATGAGCAGTTATAGCGTATAGATATACCTCTAATTGCTTCTTTCTTGTCGGACGGGATTCCCTTCCAAAGCAGATGAGATCCTTCGACAATATTCCTCCATTCCTCTCTCGCCTTAGTATCAGAAACATCGCTTGGAAGCCTATGCGAAAGAAGGGTGCGAATAGCATGCAAGGGTGAATCGGGTGGTGTTGTTGGGATAAGACGTATCAAACGCGATCGAATGTCGCCTTTCGATGAACGTTAGAGACATGTATCAGTACTCAAACCGTGACTTCATACCCACTGACGGACCACCTGCGAAAGCATCATTATTGTCGTGGCTAATAGTTAAATCTCAGGTTGACGTACCGATGACACGGATTATCTCACTACTTGAGCCTCCATCATCGGACACCGGCAACACATAGCAAGCGTCGCTTCCAAAAGCAGCACATAAGGAATTGGCACCTGTTCCTCCGGATATAACTAGCAATGACGAGCGTATGGGTTCCAAATAGTCGACATCAGGAGCAGTCGCGTTATTTTCTACGGTTTTGTCTTGACTTGACGGCGGTGGATTATATGAGCCCAGAGGTAAATCAAATACAGATGAGCTAGGACTAGACGCTATAATTTTATCTTCGGAATAGGATGGATTAGGCGGGTGGAGAAAATCTGAATTTTTGTAATTCATAACATGCATAACAATTGATTCGCAAAACGCCACGACATCGGTATTCAAATTCTGTTCAGGCGCGTGACAATGGCGTGAGAAACGCTGTGACATCATGCAACTTTTCCCCATTTCTGCAAAACGAGTCCGAGTCGCAGCGACGAAACAGCTTTGGCGTAGTAATGTCGCGAACATTCGAATATCATTGCAATGCCGTTCTTTGAGAATGTTCACCACTTCCAGCTTCTGTTGTTCAGGAACTTCTCATCCTCCGAGGGGTACCTATTCGACCGTTCAACCTGAAGACATTCATGCTTTTCGTGACATCCTCTCCGGAAAAGCGTCACTTCTAACATCTGTAGAAGGTTGGGAATCGATTTTATGTGTCTCAGAAGTTCGTTAAAGTCATTAGGGTGCGACGCTAACGTTGAAATTGTCCCGGAAAGCGAACTAGAGTCGTTTAACGTTGATTGGATGGGAAAATACCGAGGAAACTCCAAGGTCGTTCTCAAACCCAAAACCACTGAAGAAGTCAGTAAAATCGTCAAGTACTGTCATGACTGCAATCTCGCCATTGTTCCTCAAGGAGGTAATACTGGTTTAGTTGGTAAAAGGCATCATTTCTCCTTTCGCTCTCTCAAACGCTGAGAACCCAACATTAAAGGCGGTAGTGTTCCTGTTCATGACGAAATAGTTCTTAATCTTGGAAACATGAATACAGTCAGAAATTTTGATGAGGTTTCCGGAATCGTCACCTGTGATGCCGGAATAATTCTAGAAAATCTGGACAATTATTTGGCCGAGTATAATTATACTGTTCCACTCGATTTGGGAGCTAAGGGCAGGTAAGTAATTACTCCATCGATGCCTTTCCTTTATTAAACCATTACTAGCTGTCAGATAGGAGGAAATATAGCTACTAACGCAGGTGGCCTTCGAGTAATTCGTTATGGATCTTTGCGAGGAACAGTGCTTGGACTAGAAGTTGTATTACCCGACGGCCGAATATTGGACAACCTCAGTGCATTAAGAAAAAATAATACTGGATTTGACCTCAAACAGCTTTTCATTGGCAGCGAAGGTAGCATTGGCGTTATTACAGGTGTTTCCCTACTGGGGGCTCCGAAATTGAAAGTAATGCTTATATATCAATATCGAAACAATAGAAAGAAAGTTTACAAGACCTTTTTTTTTTTCCTTCAGGCAAAAAATGTCGCAGTATTGTCTTTAGATTCTTATGACGCCATTCAAAAAGCATTCACCAAAACCCGTCAACATGTCGGGGAGATTCTTTCGGCATTTGAATTCTTCGACCAGGCTGGACATAGAATTCAACAAGCTCATTCGGGAACCCCGAAGAAAGTTTTTGAAGAAGGAGAAGATGCTCCATTTTTCGTACTAATCGAAACAACTGGCAGCAATAAAGATCATGACGATCAAGTATGGCTTTATTTACACGTTTGAATATGTTCTAAATTTTCCCTAGAAACTTACCGCTTTATTGGAGGATTTATTAGAATCTGAGATTGTTACCAACGGTGTCCTTGCCCAGGATAACACACAGTTCACTTCCTTATGGGAGCTTCGTGAAACTATAACGGAAGCAGCGGGAAAAACGGGCAAAGTTTTCAAATATGATGTCTCTTTACCAGTGTCCTCGATGTATTCTGTCGTCGAACGAACCAGAGAACATTTGGGAGAACTTGGCTTATATAAAGGCGAAGGAAAGGAGGGCAAAGTGAAATCAGTCATCGGTTTTGGGCACTTCGGAGATGGTGCGTGACTTTCTCGTGAGGCTTGGACTGTGTTATAATCTATTTACAGGAAATATACACCTTAATGTCATAGCGGATTCTTATGCGCCAGAGATTCAAGAAGCTTTGGAGCCTTTTGTATATAAATTTGTCGCCAGTCATCGTGGCTCTATCAGCGCGGAGTAAGTTCAGATTTTTAAAAAATAACTGAATGTATTTTAACCGATAGTTTAGACACGGACTAGGTCTTCAAAAAGCACCTCATATCGGCTTTTCCCAGCCGCCTTTGAGCGTTGATCTAATGCACCAGATCAAAGCGATCTTAGACCCCAAGGGTATCTTCAACCCTTACAAGTTTTTGTATCCATCTCAATAAAAACAATGCTCAATTCATTGAACGCGGCATGCATAGTACCATTTTTCTCTATAATATGTTTTTTAATCCGCTGTTTCGGTTCCGAAGAATCTCTTGGTTACGTGAGTAAGTTGCTTTACTGTGATGCATCAAGAAACTGTCCCAATATTGCCACAAGGTAAATCGAATACGTAAACCTCCAAAATTCCCCACTGATAGGAGGAAGTTGAACTACGTTGATATTGAAATGCAAATCGACGGTCACTTTGAATACAGATTAAAAAAAATGCAGACAACAAAACGGACCCGGGACGAGGACAGGAAAAAAGAAAAAGCCGGAATCAAAAGTGTGGACCGTTAGAATTCGCAAACAGGTTGGCGGCACACAATTCATAATTACCACGGAAAGGAATTATAAGGAGAAAGGACCAGCACTAATTAGAACATCAAATGGCACTTGTATTCTGAAAGGCTTCTGTCAATCAAACATTGGTTCAGTATCAAAAGAAGCCCATTAGCTAAGAATTGATGTTGTTGGGAAATGATGCGCGCATGCATGCTGTTGATATCTGATGTGCACCTCTAGTTGCCTGATGAGAAGATATCTCTAATCCCGTTCATCGCATGTTATTCAAGTCCATAGCAATGTGAGACTTGCGTTATAACATTATTACGCTGAAAAGCCCCAAAAGTACAACACTACAGAATACAGAGCGAAGAACAAGAACGTCGTTCAATAGAGGGAAGACGATCTTGAATGCCTTTTTCCTAGGTAAATTTCACTAGTGTCTGATTGATACACTCCGGTCGCATGTCCTGGATCACCATGCAGAAGCAATGCTAATCGACAACACTGGATAAAAAGCGGGTTAGAAAAAAATTGTGACTCCCCTAAAACGCGCAACGAACAGATATGGATGTTATCCCAACGATTACACTGTGGATTTGAATTATCAGCTGAACATGAACGAACGCGCATTGTATGCAAAGACGTACACGGGACCAGCAAAAGTCAAGATGTTTGTACTGGAAAAGGCTGTCAGCAGAATAAAACCTACTAACAGCCCAACTGAAAAATCTTCAGCACACGGTTAGGTTAGCGTAAGAATGAGAGGGATTTTTACAGAAATTGCTAGTAAAGTGAGGTTCTCAACTCGAGGCGCAATCGAGACAAGAAAAGACTCACGTAATATAGCAGACTACACCATCCCGAATGAAAAGAATGTATAACGGAGCGAAGTTCTCCCTCACAGCTCCTACCCTAGACAGTAATGCCTTTTCGCGACAATGTCGAAGGAACGCGTGCCAGGCAATACCGATATATACGCCTGATCAGAGTTTAACACGTTTCCACAGCATGTCAAATAGAGCGGATTATTACGCACAGATAAGGACCATGTATGGAATTCTACATCTGTTCAGTTAATCTTGGTTGTGAAAGCATTTATATGACTAACATAATCAAACTTTTGGAGAGCCAGAGTGATTTTGAGACATTTGGGGCGCATGCATGGGTGACCGAATTATACGTCGTCTCTGACTTTGGTAAAACTGACATCACAATCGCTATTTGTGACTGGTAAAATAATGAATTAATGAAGGTAGTTCAGATATAAATGCCGCCGTGACTCGTACAGCAACTTCAACTGTTTAAAATTTGGAGTTTTAATAAATTCATAATCAACTAACGAAAAGACTCGACTCACCGAACACCAAAAAAGCCAATGTTATGCGCACTGTGGCAGAAGAACTAGTCAGAAAAAAAAGTACGCAGAAGCTTTCCCCGAAACTGGCATACTCAATGTGGAGTCATACAGTTTAGCCAGCCTGATAGCTAAGAGACCACTACTAGGTAGGAGGGAGAAAATTATAATTATACTGTAATAGCCTTGTTATTAAAATAGCAGCGGCGTCGATAAAACTACTACTACTCACAGGCCAAGATACCACTCCAGAAATTCACAGCTATAAAATCATAATTGTATGAAATTTTGGGCGAATAGCATAGTTTTGAGGTCTTACTACTGAATGAACCTATGAATCAATTCGAGTACAAACAAATCGTGGGTCTATACTCACTGCATCACTTGGCGCCGGGGGAACTAGTAGTAACTGCCATTGGAATATTGGTGATACTACACAGACGAAGTTGACACTTACTTATGACGAGACTGTCGTAGAGTCAGTGATTATTTAGCTGAGGTTCGAAAGTTAGAGCCTTACAGGGCAGGTATTATAGCAAGATATCTGCAGCACAGGAAAAGAGTCTTGAATGGTGACCAAGGACGTCTTCAAAAGAGCCCGGTCTTTGAGTTTCTCAGGACGAAAGGAAACGGTATGCCTAATTCCTTACCTCCAAATGTACATTATCTAGCAAAAAAGGTTCCTATGAGGCACAAAGTTCGTTTATAGAACAAAAAACTCACCTCTTTGTTGGACGTAAATATTACTTCAAGAACACAGAGAGTGAGAATACTATCTTCAAATCAAAAGAATCTGTCAAAGCTTTTCTTTATTATATGAGAAACAACCCACAAGATATTGAACTGAGAGCACGAGATTGTGCCAAGGCTTTAGTCAGTTCTTGCACTCGGATTTCAGATGCATTGGATGCACCCGGAACGTCCATGGCAGTAAAATTACAGTCAAATGCAAATTATGATGGCGAATTTATCAAGAAAGAAAATTAGTATGCAGCCAATACAAATTGCCACGGACAAATCTCACTTGATGTTATGGCTCATCATTAAATTGGTGGAGCCTGTCAAAATTAAATCAAAGATCTAGAAATGATTCCGAAATTAGGTGTTTTTCTCGCGCGTACGACTCGGATTAAGGAGAGAAAAAGATCAGTTACTAGTTACCACTAATGTGATAGCTTTAAATTCGCACGGGCATTGAAAGCTGAACTAACATCCCGGCTAGAGTGTTTGATATAATGTCAACAGGGACGATAGCACCAAGAATGACGTGAGCATTAAAAGAACAGCAAAGGTGACGTGGAACAGCCTCTTCTTATGAATTACTTACTATCGGCCGCAAGTAATCTGACGAAACGAATTCTTGGGTTCTGAGTCGGACCTGAGAAGTCCTCGCACTTCCCACTGCCATATTTGAAAAAGGTCTGATCTTGCGCGAAGTTCCGAGGCAGCGGTTGGTAATATGGTAGCTTGGGAGGCGTTGCAAGGGAAAAGGCAAAGGATTTGCCGAAGTTCGGGCTATTTGAGTTGTGCGTCTCCCATGTTGCGGTGAATTCAGACCAAGTATGCTCTTGATTATACGGTTACCGACTCGGAGATAACGTTGATAGGCAGGCGCCGGCACGAACGCTGAGCTCGCGAGCGCCCAGACGCTCTTTGCTCGTCGCTCTCACCATCCGAGTCAGCACGCTCGAGCATCAATTCACTTTTTCACAATCTTTTCAGTTTTTCTTTCCCACCATCTCACCCATTCATCACAACTTGCTTCAATCCGCCCAGCAAGGAGCCCACCCGGCGGTCTTCTGTTTCGCATTCCGAGCGTAGCTCGGCTCCCCGACCACGGATGCCATCACGGAGAGCAAGACGAGGCAGGATCTGAAATAAAGCCAACTGAGCGCTAAAGCGAGACAATACATGACAATGACACGTTCAGATCATCTACTATTAGTATAAATAAATCCCAAAATGCAGTCCAGTAGTGCGCTGCTAATCGAACAGACAGACAAGTTAGAAGACCAGAATTTGATGGGCCACTAGTGGGCGTGATATTCCAATGCTGCCGTGAAGATGTTGCCTCTTTGATGGCACTTAAAAACAATCACTATCAAGGACCATACGAGCATCCCTATTAGCTAAGAAGAGTATGGTGAGTGCATGCCCCACGAGTAATATGCATTGAGATACTTGCAGATCATTGGCAGTCTGTTGGCATAGCATTTGGGAAATTTCGGAGGGCCAGAGTTACAATCCAACAGTCCTTAGCTATGTACATGTTCAAAAGACACATAGCAGATGAACTCACTTGTTCAACCGTGTTCCCGGCGCGGCCAGTTTGGCAATGCTGTAGCATCTCTTAAGCTTCAATCACCCGCGGCGGGTGAATTCTCGCTGCAAGCACGGATATTCGTTGTCTCCCGGCGTCTCCGAAATGTTATTTCCTTTATGGAGCTATGTATAGTCTTTCAAGTGCTTGAACCTAGTAGTCCAGCACTCGTAAATCACCAAATTATCACTTTATAGTACATAGATGAAACAATAAATACGTCTTATGCCAATGATTTGTATCCGAAACGGTTTAGTGGATCATAAAGGAAAAAATACCCGTTGTGCATCCCCCCGATTTTTCGAAAGGGGAGACTATAATGTTCCTTTAACACCTTCCCATTCCTATGTGAATTTCACTAGTGCCTGATTGATAAACCCCAGTCGCGTGCCCAGGGTCGCCATGCAGAAGCAATGCTAATCGACAACACTAAATAAAAAGCAAGTTAAGAAAAAACTATGGCTCTACGAATTGAGCGCGAGTCAGAGCGTAACGAACAGATACAGATGTTATCCCAACGATTACACTGTGGAATATTATCAGCTGAACACGGACGCGTATTATATGCAAAGACGTACACGGGACCAGCAAAAGTCAAGATATTTGTACTGGGAAAGGTTGTGAGCAGGAGAAAACCTACCAGAAGCCCGACTGAAAAACAATTAGCACACGGTTGGCTTAAGAGTGAGAGGGATTTTACAGAAATTGCTATCATAAAGTAAAGTTGTTAAATCGAGGTGCAATTGAAGCAAAGAAAGACCCACGTAATATAGCAGACTACGCCATCCAGAATGAAAAGAATGTATAAAGGAGCGAAGTTCTCCCTTACAACCCCTACCCTAGACAGTAATGCCTTTTCGCGACAGTGTCGAATGAATGCGTGCCAGGAAATACCAATATATATGCCTGGATCAGAGCTCAACGCGTTTCCACAGCCTGATAGAGCGGATTATTACGCACAGACAAGGACCATGTATGGAATTCTACATCTGCTCAGTTATTCTTGGCTGCGAAAGCATTTATATTACTAACATAATCAAACTTTTGGAGAGCCAGAGTGATTTTGAGACATTTGGGACGCATGCATGGGCGGTCGAACCATAGGTTATTCGAGACTTTGGCAAAAATAACATCACAATCGCTATCTGTGACTGGAAAAATAACGGCTTAATGGAGATTCAGGATAATAATTGTTACTGCGGCTCGTACAGCAACTTCAACTGTTGATAATTTAGAATTTTAACTTTAACAAATTGATGATTAAGAAATGAACAGACTCGACTGACCTAACACCAAAGAAGTCAATGTTGCACGCACTGGAGACAGCGCTTGTCAGAAAAAGAATTATGCAGAAACCTAAAGTCATACTCAAGGTGGAAGCATACAGTTTAGCCAGCCTGATGGCCAAAAGGCCGCTACTAGGTAGGAGGGAGAAAACTATGACAGCGCTGCAGTAATTGCGTTATCAAAGAAACAGCGACGTCATGAAACTGCTACGCACAGACCAAGATACCAATCTATGAATTGACAACTACAATCAAAATCTTATTACCTGCTAAGCGGAGAAGATAAGGTTCTCTTACTACTGAATAAATTTATGAATAAATGTAAGGACAAGAAAATCACGAGTCCATACTCACTGCTTCATCTGGCGCAGAGGGAACTAGTAGTCGCCATGGAGGTATTAGTGGTGCGTACATTGGAGACAAAGATAACACTCACCCAGGACGAGGCTGTCGTAAGTCAGTGATTATTTAACTCTCATCCAGAATTTAAAACCTTACACGGCAAATACTAATGGATGATATCTGCAGCTCAGGAAGAAAACCTTGAACAGAGACCAAGGTCGTCTTTTACATATAAAAGTCCGGTGTTTGAGTCTTCGAGACGAAAGGAAACGGTACTCCCGATTCCTCACCTCCAAATGTATATGATCTAGCAGAAAATGTTTTGATGGGACACAAAGTTCGTCTATAGAACAAAACCCACCTCTTTATCAAACGTAAATATTATCTCAAGGACGCAGAGAGTAAGAATACTATCTGTGAATTAAAAGAACATGTCGGTGCCTTTCTTGATTTTCGGTTTTATATGAGAAATAGCCTACAAGTTATTGAAATGAAAGCACGAGATTGTACGATTGAAGCTCGTTCAAGCTCCTGCACTAAGATTTCGGATGCATTTGATGTACCTGGCATATCCATGGCAGCAAAATCGCGGTAAAATAAACATGTCAGCGAATTTATTGAAACAAACCATCATGTGAGGAAGCTCAGTTGAATTTTTCGGCAAGATTATGATTGGAGTCCAATGGCCAACCTGTGCAAACTGCCACGGGAAAATCTCACTTGATGCCATCTCTGATTTGTGAGATCATTTTTGATTTGGAAGTGGTCTTTTCACGCGCGGACCACCCAAATCGGATGAGAAAAAAGACAAGTCACTACCAGTGTGATCATAGTTTGCGCGATTATTACACATCATGGTTGGAGTGTTCGATATAATGTGGCGATAGCACTTCAACCAAGAACGATGTGAGCATTAAAAAACCAGTGGAAAATGGTTTGACACAGAACCTTCGCGTCTTCTTCAAATTAAAACGGAACCTTGGGGATTTCAGTTGAGAAGTTCCCGCATTTTCTATATTTGACGAGCTTGCGAAAGATCCGAGGCAGCAGCTGTGCTAGCTTGAGAAAAGGAGAGCGAATGGCAAGGGATCTGCCGAAATAGTCCATAGTCGCCCACTCGAGCCACTAACTCTTCCTGCACAGTTTTTGCAGTTGATTTTCTGTTTGAGCCACGCTTCAAATAGCTTCTGGTCCCGAGTACGCAATCATCAGAGCCCCGTTACGGAGGAAAAAACGGTACCGGACGCGGACGCCTGAGGCAGCGTCATAAATTGGCAGACGAACTTCCTGTCCAACTATTATTAACCTTCGAGTTTGGCATCAACATCTACTTCACCTTCAGGCGGAACGCGATAAGTGGTGTCACGGCCATCAAGGTGTCATTTGAGCTAACACAGATGTCGGAATCGTCTGCCTGTTCCTTTCTACTATCTTGAACCCTCTTAGTTTAGGAAAGAACAATTCCCTATCAAAAATATCTCGCGTCTTTACGAAGCAGTCAAATGAGCCATGAAAGTGACAGTATCTCATGTCAAAAAGGTCCTCCCAAAAGGTGGGGCAATGTTGATCGGTTCATCTCTCTTGTCTTCAGGGACTACGAAACTGCGAACGAGTCCCCCGGCGTTAGCTCTTCAATTTCATCGCCTCGGAGAATGTAATGATGACCATTGATATGGAGTAGTAAGTCCCACAAGGGTTGCATCGTCAAACAATGTAACCTGGGGCTGAGATATTTACAGGCGTCAACAGACACGGGACCATTTATGGAAAAAAACAAAATTGTCCTGATTATTTCGCAGCGCATTAAATTGGGGGGCCTGCATACGAGGTAAACTTGTAGGAAGGCTAGTCTGCGCCTAATAATAAATTCTACCGCGCCAGCCTAACTTGCTAATCAATTATCATGCAGTATCATAGCACTCCTTTTAATAATATATCTGATATATTTTCCATTTTTGTTTCGAATGCAATGTCGAATTTGCTATCGTTGTCATCGTTCTCCGTCTTTCTCCGTCCATCAACTGGCATTCCCGGTAATTCACCGTACACTGATAGCTAGCTTACGTCTGTTTACTCGGATCCAGTGGACGTCATAAAGGGTGCCCTCTGTTTCTTCGGGGCTGTGTTTTGTTGTCATGTCTTTAAATTAAAAAGAGAAGCTGGTCTAAGGGTGGCATGGTAATCAGCTCAGACACGTTCATTGGGAATCGGGTCACCCTCTTCAATACATTGCAGTCGACTGGAAATCGGAGGATATAATAAGGGTTTCTGACTACCCACACTTTTTAGCACCGCTATGACAGCAGCTGACGACATGTTTGGAGCCTTGTTCGTTGGAAACGAAATCAGCCTCGTTGCCTTCGGTTTCTTGCTTCTTCAGTACTGGAACTTTTGTCATAACTGGAACCAAGAGCCAATTTCCCTCAAGCTGGTTGTATCATTGTCACTGTAAGACTTTACGCAGTCCGGACTCCGTTTTAATTGGAGCAAATTCTCGTTTATTCATTTACTATTTTTGGCAGGATCCTGGGGTTTCTTCTTATTTTCCTAACCTCACATACAAATTATCACTATTTGATAAGCTCTATCGGCAGCCCTAAAGCTTTGGTTGAAATAGTCTGGTATGTCTTTTTTGTGTCCTGATGAACTTGAAGTTATCCCTACCCCGGAACTCATTATCGATTAGGAGCTTCAAAGCCGAACCATGGGCATCAGTATGTGAAACATACCGAAACATTAAAATAATTCCTGATTTGAGAAAAGGAAGCAGCTGTAACTTTAACCCACTTGTGAGTCTAGATTTTCGTCTGACGATTCTCATTCTCGATTAATTGCCTAGATTTTACGCTGTAAGAATCTTCTACAGTATGTAACATCATAACCTTCTCTCACATACAAAAATAAACTGATTGATCACTGATCAGTGCAGAGGAGCTATGCGCTTTCTGGTCTGCTGGTGGGTAATGGAACGTATCATGCATCTCTGCTTATGTTTATAACATTCCGGTTTGAAGCTATTTCTTACACTGACACACACTGGCAAGTCATTTTTTCATTAAGGAGTCGTTAGATGATGATTATTGGCATCTATATGGTCACGCCGAACAGCTCTCGTTTTAGGTATGCTCTTCCATACTCTGTTTAATACTAGAGACAAACTCACAAAGATCCATAATTTTACAAGCCGCAAGCGGACTTAAGTATGTGTCCCCACCCGAATAATCACAACAGTAACCCCACACAGAGCCCAGATTATCTGTAGGGGAATTCACAGCAGCGAAGGCTAATATTGCAGTGGAACTCACAAATGCAAGCCTCTCGATCGGTTTAATACTAGACGTAATCATCACGCTTGCCATGTTTCATTTCTTCTACATTAATCGTAGTGAAATCAAAAGGTTAGTAGCTTTTGTTTTTATATTTATGTAAGTCCCCGGACCCCGAACTCACACATCTACCCTCCCTGGCGCACAGCACACAAACTCTACTTAATAAACTCACATTATATACCTTTACCTCTGGATTGTTAACAGTCGTATCCAATGCAGTAATCCTGGCCACAGTGGGCTTTTTCTTCTTTCCTCATATAGAACTCTACTGAGAGATTGTCACAGTACCTCAGCAAACCCAACACTCAAATATATACCGGTGCTTCTTTCGTTCTTCCCCACTGTAAGAATCTATCTGCCCCTTCTTCAACAAAAATTCCTGACTTTTTGATAAAGTATACTCCAATTGTCTCCTTGCCATGTAAGTCACCGTCTAGCCTTAGTACTCGATTTCTTTTTATTCTGTTTTCTGGTAAAATTTTCATGTATAGGCTCAACTCCAGAGCAAACCTTAGGGCTCGTTACGATAACACAGCTGTTATGCCGACCGAACCCTCCGCATCTTTATCTGGTTTCAATGTATCGAGGCAGTCTGGCAGGGTGGACCGCTTTTCGCATGGAGAATACTTAGTTGACAAATCGTACGAGCAATTAAAAGTTGAGCGCAACGGATTTCAATTAAACGGCAGAGTCTAAGGGAAAGCAGGAAAGACGTTTGGAATATGATAAAAGAGAAACATATAGGACTTCTGTGGATTTTTATGCGTTTATTATTTGTATCTAATTGCATGTAGCATGTAACTTACTACGAAGACTACTAAAAACATTCTACACCGTTACAGTAACGGCCAACCATTGACTAATAGTCATAATATCATCGACACCTCGGGCTCTACACGACGAGTTTCATTGATTTAATTTAGAAATATGTCCCGGATCGCCGTGCAAACAATAAGCAGAAGAAAATAATTTATCATAAGAACATAGAATTGTAAGAAACAGAAAAGGGAATTTAAACATACGGAAAAATTCGGAAGTCGGGAGTCTCGATCATAAATCTTCGCCGCTTTCAGAAACGGTGAATGAGGACTTGGGGGAAGTACCGGGTGGCGTCATCGTTTGTCGCAAAAACCTTAACAGGTTTATAATCCTTTTGAGGTTTATAAACGCTTTATAAACCTTGATCGGTAAGTTATATTGATTTAATTACTCTTCTCCGCAATATACTTTGATTTAAATATTGCGGATAGAGATTGAATTGGTAACTTAGCCGGAGGCTTGATGCGAGCGGATGCTGTGAGACGACGACTTGCGATCAGTACCGATATGAACTGGAGAAGAAATGAGAGAAAAGGAAGGGGAAGAGAAGGAGAAAGCGGAAGAAGGATTTTAACGAGCGGTGGAAACTGGGAAAGACGAGCGGTTCATTAGTGATTCACCTCGGTGGGAAAATATAAAGAAATGCATAGAATTCAAAATGACGAATAAAAATATGGATCTTTATTGATATAACTCCTGCGAATCTAGGAAAAAACGTACAAAAGTGTCATTATCAACCACATCATTTAGAAAATAGACTTTCTTTTTGCTTGGAGAAAAAAAGGGAATGAAGTGACAGCCTCGAATGACGTATTCGAGACAAATGAACTGAACGTCTTGTTCTTCAAAAGCTTGCATTCCTTCCCACCGAACTGACTTCAAGACTGATGGTACAAGCATTTTCACGAGTGCAAGGTCACATTGTTGGTCCTTCGAATCTTTGCAGGTAAAAATGAATAAAAGCTGAGCAAATGAAATTGGGTTTGTGTTTATTGCGACAAAATCAAAGCGTGGGTGTCCATGGAATTCAGTATTGCAACGGAGGATGTCCTTTGATGGTCGCCAGTCTTCCATTGACCGAAAGGTAATGTAGAGACATTTGAAAGGTTGAATCTGAAAACAAGAATTGATCATGTTCATACAGAAACAGATATACGCGGCACTCACAGTAGTATTATGATTTATCGACGGCCTCTGTTCATCTGGGATCTCATTCATAAACTCCAGAAGATTTGATGCAAAGTGAGAGAAGTTGGAATCTGGTGAATTATTTTGTTCTACCTCGGATAATTTCATGGTGGCAGAAGGGGAGCCTAAGCTATAATGATTTTCGATTTCATGCTTCTCCCGCGCTGTGTCTTCATCAACGGGGTTTTCGTCATCCGCGGAGTTGCGCTCCTTTTCGAATTGATCGACAAACATTCGTATTTGGGCTATCGCCTCCTGATTTTCATCGATTCTGGTCATCTAACCATAGAAGTTATTTGGTTAATCTTTGAACAGTATAGATGAGATATTTTACCTGAGCTTCAACACTTTTGAAGTTTGTTTGGCGATATGCCTGCTTCACTTCTTGCTGGAAACCTTCACCAGGACGGGTTGAATAGCCGTCAATACATCCTTTCCGACGCAAATCGGCTAAAGCATGACGCATCATATGGTGTTTAGGATAGCTATATGACTTTCCATGTAATTCCGTGATATCCTTTACATTGTTAATTCGTCTAGAATATTAGAATTAATTCAGACTCACGGTGCAAAGCTTGTGATATTCGGGTATAACAATTTGTTCCAGATATAAAATATTACGTTCAGATATAACTTTGAGACTGAGAACCGCACGAAATATGCCACACCAACGAATTGCTTGAAAAATGGGAGATTGCGCTTGAAGAATTGGAGCGAGACATGGAATAATACACTGGAATAATGATTCATTTGAATATCATGCAAAAATTGTGTTGAACCATGTATACCTTTAAAATGTCGCGAAAAGAGTTTCCGTCGGTATAATCTATTTTAGTGACATGATCAAAATGTTTTAATCTGGCCCAAGGTGGTACTTGTGCCATGCTATGCTCGACGTTGAGTTAGATGATAATATACCAAAGTAATAATGAAACTCACTTTCGAGATAGTTGTGCTTGTTCACTAGCGTTCAAGACTTTCAACAGCAGGGGCCATTGGTGTTTCCCCCATTCGCCCGAGTCAAAAGAATGTAAAATATCATATGAATATGCATGATAAGGACAGGATCTACACAATTTCCAAAAACAATTCTAAAGAGAGTTAATTATCCTTCAATAGAATAGTCACGATCTTACTGGTATCAAATGAAGCACATTATTTTTCAATAAAAGTTCAGCAGGCTTTTGCTGCAGCGATTTTGCTTTCGTGAAGATCTCGGCCATGCTTGTATCAGTACGTTCTTGATACGCGGTGATTATGGAATGTAGTTCTTGTTGTGGAACGAGGCAGCGTGGACAAGGATAGTTCGCACGACAGCCTCGTGTTCCACAGAAGGAATAAGCCTCTTCTAAGTCGAGAGAAGCGATCAAAAGGCCGGGAAAAATAATACGGATCGTCCCATCACCACACATAATTGCTTCGCCAAAGATCGATCAGTTTTTGAGAGACCGGAGAATTATGCTAAGAATTTTATGATAGACTTCACGTTTGTACTGTGCCAATTCAATAGACGAGAGCGAGTCATCTTCATTATGAGGGGAATCAGCTGGATCGCCAACCTAAACCATATAATCTAATTAGTAAAAATAATAATCGATGTTGAAAGAAAATTACGATGGGCATGTAACCAATTAATATGCCCCCTCCATTTCCCGATGCATTCCGTATTTGGCTTGGAAGTGCACATGCGTGTAAGATAATTGGATGCATTTTTTTATTAGTGGACACATTGCTCTTATCAAGCCATATATGCAGCGGGAAATAACAGTGTGGATGCTCTGAGTCGGGATTAATAGAATCCTAAATTATAATGTTAAAGCAATATGATATGATTCTCAACAAAATTGTAAATACCTGATATTCCCACCACGCATCGCCTGAATTAAGTTCATCATATATTCGCGTGACTTCCTCGCCAACATGTAGGAACTTCTTCACCGGAAACCATGAAATATCTTCGGACAGAGTTGGATCCTGGACTAAATTCATGATCCACTGCCACGGATCTCGATATAGGAACTTGAAAGTTTGAGTTTTTCCTTGAAAGGTATGCGAAACCTCAGCTTCGGTAAACTTCAAATAGATCAGACATACGGCAACGATCAGACAAGGAAATCAATTCATACTTGCTGGATAAATTTTCGGGCTGAGGTAAGAGAGTCTTGAACATCTTGATGTGTTCGGAATGTTAATGAGGAGTTCTTTGCCCATCCGCCGTGAATACCATTGAGAATCCTGTCTGTTATATCCTTCTTTAAACAGCCAGTCACTACGATTTCGGCAAACTCGAAGTCTGCGTGTGTGTGGAAAGGGGCCCATGGCCGTTCAGGATCAGGAGTGTGCTGAGAAACTGATGGTTTGTCGGAATTTGTTTTGGGAAACTGTTCTGTGTCTAGTGGGATGATTGTAGGCTCGTGTAGTTTGCTATGCGGATGATGTATAATCTCAATATATTCATCTGAACTTGATGGTGTTACAGGGGGAGTAGAAGCTGATTCGTCATCTAATATTTGATCTAATATTTGATCCAGAAATTACTTGGTAAAATTTTGCATAAGCATGGATGATAACGCTGCTTACCATGCATATAAACGTCATCTACCATACCAACAGACCACGTGTTCCGATCGACACCTACACCCTCGGATACTTGTAAATGTGAGCCTGGATATCGCTCTATATGGAATAATTTAGTTTGAGAATATTGAGATAGACCAAATGTACCCATACGATCGTTCAGACCCAGGGTCGGTGTCCGAAGCACATTGTTGCGCAAGTGTTTGATTCTGCATGCCTCTTGATGTTTATCGAAGCGATGGTATTTCTTTACTTTGTTGCAGTATTGGCAAAATCGCTGGTGTCCTAATACTTTACGACTGCTGTGTATGAGGGATCGACGTTATCGATTATACTGTGTTTTCATGCCTGAAAGCAGAGCAGTGAGCTCAGTTGACTTCACGTGACAGTAAGTAAACTTCACTGTTCCGCTTTTCCGTCCACTTGGGTATCCTCCCCACAAAGGGACGAACGAGAATGAGAGCAAGGAAAAGAGAGCAGTGGTACTTATTGGGACGTTTACTCCCATCCTGCAGCTGTGACATTTGCGGCTGCACATCCACGACGGACGATACCCAAGTTCGGCCCCTATCTCCTCTTGCAAACTTGGGCAAGGGTGAATTTGGAAAAGTGAAGCTGGGTCTTCACTCTAAATGGGGCGAAGAAGTTGCTGTCAAGTTGATAAGACGAGGCAATGTTGATAACCATCTGCGATTGTCGAAAGTTGAATGAGAGATTGAGGTCCTTAGGGTAAAGTTTGTTTTCTTTGTTATTATTTGCTCATTTGTAATAATACTTTTTTTTTTAGCTTCTTAAACATCCAAATATTGTACGATTATACGATGTAATCGAGACAGACAAGTACATCGGTATCATCCTTGAATATGCCTCTGGAGGTGAACTCTTCGACCACATCCTTGCGCATCACTTCTTGAAAGAAAAAGACGCTTGCAAGCTATTTGCGCAGCTCATTAGTGGTGTCTCGTATATCCATTCCAAGAAAATTGTTCATCACGATCTCAAACTCGAAAATTTATTACTCGACCGCTCCCGAAATGTTATCATCACTGATTTTGGATTCGCCAATCGCTTTGAACATCATGCAGACATGCAAACATCATGCGGTTCTCCATGTTATGCGACTCCGGAATTGGTCATTTCCGAA
The DNA here is from genome assembly GCA_029959195.1 of Dictyophora rubrovolvata. Classification (NCBI taxonomy): domain Eukaryota; kingdom Fungi; phylum Basidiomycota; class Agaricomycetes; order Phallales; family Phallaceae; genus Dictyophora; species Dictyophora rubrovolvata. The sequence continues at coordinate 818,085 of CP114122.1, read as the reverse complement.
GGGCTCTATGTTGGCTCCGCAGTCGACATTTGGTCTTGCAGCGTTATCCTCTATGCCATACTGGCTGGGTATTTACCCTTTGACGATGACCCAGCCAATCCGGAAGGTGACAACATCAATCTCCTCTATAAGTATATCATCAATACCCCTCTTACCTTCCCGGATTATATCTCCACTGACGCTCGCGATTTGCTATCCCAAATGCTCATCCCGGATCCCAAACACCGTGCCAGTTTGGACAGCATCGATGGCTCGAAGCGTACAAGCACTTATTCGAACAAAGCACTGCTGAATTGGAACGCATCACATTGGAGCAACAGACTATGAAGCAGCAGGCTTATCAACGCCAAATACACACCACCGCCTCACAGCAACAGTCCCAGACCAAGGAATACTACAACTCATCTGCTACAAATGCACCTACACCACGGCATGCCGTTGCTAGTGCCATCGTAATGGGTTCTAATCCAGAAGCCGAATCTTTTGTCGACTCGGCGGCAGCGAATGATACCCTTTCACCTGCTACATCTACTGCTGAACATGACCGGAGCTCTACACGGTCGAAACGCTCCAAGTTTAAGGAAAAATGGGCCAAGACTCTGGACAAGGATAGAGAGACTGGTAGCCGGCGGAAGAAGACCAATCAACATCATACTCTTCAACTTGAGTATGCAGAGGACATCCCTGCCTCTCCTCAAGTTCCTATGCCTCAGCGTCCACAAGAGGCTGTTTCTGACATCATGACGACTACAATTGCTCCTCAAGCGGTCGCTGAAGCTGAAGATTCACCAGCCACACCTAAGGCGCATAAGACAGCTTTCGAGACGTCTGCCCAACAGTCTCCAAAGATGCTGACAGCCGCGCATCCTATGCCTTCATCATTTGAGGCTCTATTTACTCCTCCCTCGTAACATGCTCAACAGTAACAGCAACAGCAACCCACGTTGTCTCAACCTAGTCCAGATCAGACCATTCATCCTGGAGAACATGTTGCTCAAGTGCCCAGTCCTCAAACTATGCCGCGCAAAGCTGGTAAAGGTGGCAATGCGGAATCAACAAACTCTGGAGGAAGTGGTGGCAAGAGACTCCGTCGAGATTTGTCAGTGGATAGGTTTGGGTTTGGTGTTGGAAAGAAAGCAAGCAGTAGCGTTACTGACATACCCGGAGAAGAGATGGTTCCCAATGGAGTGAAGAATAATGACATGTCGTCTTCCACGTCGGCTCTTGTCCCAAGCAGGAAAGAAAATCTCAAAGTCAACGGGACCGATACGAAGACGGATAGAGAATCTGAGCAGGAGAAAGATGATAAGAAGGCGAAGAATAGGCGAAAGACCTTAAGTTTGATGGTTGAGCCTTTGAGTCAGTAAGTAACTTTTGTGTTTTCTTTTAGTATCTCTGAGGCTGATGGCGCTTTGATATAGGACTATCAAAGAATGGAAGAACCACTCCGTCACCGTCGAAACTAACAAATCTCGGGATACTTCGCATTCCAATAAAGAGAAAGAGAACCAGAAAGAGAACCAGAAAGAGCAGGTGAAGGCGAAGAATGGCAAAAGACCACCGACTCTGACTCTTACTCCTATGCCGACCAGTGGTGGTACTGTGAAGGCTGATATACCCATCAATAATATTCCTGAGGCACTGCTCAGTCCACTGCTGGGTGGTATCCACAATCCTACATTACCTCGAGCCTTGTTCAATGGCATCACCACCAACACTGGCGTGTCGACTCTCTTGGCTAAAGGGGTGATGAATTGGTTTAGACTGCGAAGTCTCGGGAGGAGGAAACCTGAGATTCTCAGTGATGCTCGGGCAGAAGGTGCTTCAGACTTCATAAGTCAAGACACTTATCATTCCTTTTATTATTGTGTCTAGCTCTTTCAATCTGACAGGTCATTGTCAATCCTCCTGCTCCTTCCAACGTAACCATCAGCTCTGCTTCCACAACTTCGCGCCGTACTCCGTCAGAGACCTCCAGCGCAGCTCCCTCCACAGCATCCCATATAATGTCGATCATGCGGACTGTTACTTCCCCTCAATTCCCTCAAGTTCCTTCACCGTTCGCCTCTGCAAATGCTTCTCCAGCCCCTGTAACACCTAATTGCTTCAACGTTGTGAATTCATCATAGTGCCATTGATCAAGGAACTGTAACGAATGGTCCACCTGCCATGGTCTTTGCTCATGTCACCAAAGTCCTTCCGGGTATGGGTTTAGAGATGCAAAGGGAAGCCGAGTTCAAGTGGCGCTGTGTTCATGCTAAAAAGGATAAGCTGAGAGTGTTCAATGTTGTTGTAGGATCTGGAACTGCCGGAAGTGGCGGGGTACGTGATTGGCCATTATCTTTTCATGGCGTTGTCGTATTAATCTTTGTCATTGTCTGTGCAGGTTAACAAATGGAGTCTTCCTGTTCTATCTCATACACACTCGTCGGCAGGGGGGATGCTTCGGGGCCTGCTTATGTGTCGCACTACTTCACAGTCATTGTCAAACCCTTCCATACCACTGTGGCAACAACAGTCTGCTAACGATACCTCCAATCATCTAAACATATACAATGGAGATACAGAACCAATGAATTCTAGAAGAAGCAGCAGTGATTGATGGTTATAGTATATAAATATGTTTTTGTTATATCCAATTAAATGAGACCCTCTTATAATGTGCCATTTGAGGGTTTTTACTCTTTTGAAGTGTCTTTGTATCCTCATACTTTAAAGTCAAAGAGTAACGTGTGACATGACAACGCCCAGACTGCTTATCCCTCCAACTTCTTCATTTCATTTACTGAACTTACTGAACATAAAAATGCCACAATATACTGTTCCAGCACTCCTCAGTGATGATGATGATGATGTGACAGAGCTGAGTGAAGTAGTTGCGGTAAGATTTGAGATATAAATTTATCCACACTAACCCTTTTTAGATGTATCGTGATCTCAGGGCCGATATAGCTATGTCATCAAGAGAGATGATCGCATGCGAGCAGGAAATTCTGGATTTGGAAGCAAAACTAAAGTTTTTGAAGAAGAGCAGAAAGACGCCCCAGCCTCCACAAGAAGAACTCCCTACAAAAGACAGTGATAGATATAATGCACTTGGCAAACAATATGTTCTCACTGTATCACTGTGGCTTCATAATCAAAAAATTGCTTTCACAGTCAAAGAAGATCCAGGGTACAGGCCTAGCAGACGGTATCGTGATGACATGATCATGCAAGGCCAGTTGCGTGATCTCAAAGAATTAGTCCCAGAAGAATTACATGGCCATTTTGGCGATGTAAGATTTCAATCCAAGGTATTTATTCGTGTAACATTGATGACTCCTAATTATTAATAATATACAGTTCATCAAAGGAATGAATCAACAACGAGCAACTGCCGTCAATCATATACGGAATGGGTTGAATATGATATTTGAAGGTTCAGGTTTTGCAATTGAGAAGGAAGAGGTGAGGCTTGAGCTAAATGGTTGGTCGAAAAAAGAAGGCAAGACCGGAAGCTTTCACTGGCTGGCACCAATCGCTTATGAGGACTTCAAAGTAAATCCTGGCGATGGCCATACCAGACTATTCCATAATATGGTCATACTTCGCGTAAGTCTTATATTAAAAGAAGAATGCCAGTTACTTACAAGATTTCTCTCAGACATATCTATTACTTTATTACGGAATACGTGGTTTAAAAGACTTCAAGACAGTGAGAGGCAAATATGGTGGTCGAAAACCTATTGGGATTGTGTGGGGACTGAAAGAGGTTACTCCTACCATGCTAGCTATTGTTGTGACGATTGTAAGCTCCAAGTATTTATTACGGGTTCTTATATTCTAAGTTGATTTGCGACCCTTAGCTTTGATGCGCGCTTACTGAGGATGATTTCAATGCCACGAAAACGGATTATGAGCCAGGCATTTCATATCACAAGTGTTTTAATACCTACATGGAGCTTTGTGCAAAACGCAGTAAGCATTTGCAGCTAGAAAGTATGCTTGAATGGGCCAATCGATTATTATATCCTCAACATCAAAATGCCGATGACTCCTCTATTAATTCAGATCAAGAAGAAATAGATAAAGCTATGGGAGAACGGAGCTCGGATTACGAAGATGATGAAAATAGCCGGGAAATGAGGGAAATGAATGAGAATGAGAATGATCAGCCCCAAACGGATGTACCTAGGCCTCATCCTCATATAATATCTAGAGTAAGATATATTCAGATCATTACTTTAGCAAATCATCCAAAGACACTTTCAGAACAAAAGCACTGTGACATCCTCTACTGCACCTCCAGCCCCCAGCGCTTCACCACAAGCCCCCGCCTCTCCTGAACATTCTGAACTTCTGGCTTCTCCTGAACTCCCGGCTTCTCCTGAACTCCCGGCTTCTTCTGAACTCCCGGCTTCTCCAACTTCCACCTTATTTCCCACAACATCTTCAACTCCTGCTGTGCCCTCAGCTGCTCCTACTGGATCTCGTATGTCTACTGGATCTCGTATTCCCACCACTGGATCTCGTATTCCCATTGCTGGATCTCGTATTCCCATTGCTGGATCTCGTATTCCCATCACTGAACCTCATATTTCGGCTGGATCTCAGGCTTCCATAATGTCTCAAGCTAGTCCATCCACAAGCACAAGACCCTCAGCCATGACCGTTTATGGCTGCATTCCTGCTGCAGATAAACCAAGCATGCCACAAACTACACGTGCCCATGGTGGGCAAAAACGTGGCAACGATACAGCCGACACTGAAACTTACACACGCAGATTGAGATCAAGGACTAATTCGAATCCAGTGACTGAGAAAGATGCTATTAGGGATGTTAGAAAAGACGGTGGTCGAAAAGGGAAGGCTAAAGCAAAAAAATGAACATGGATTAGTTTAGTATTTTTTAGGATCCGACTTCCTTGTCCTCGATACATATATGTTTGACCAAATTCTATTACAACATAACGTAATGACAATTTGATTATATGTCCAGTCGACTAGCAAAGTTCACAGCAATCGCGACTAGTAAAACTATGTAAGATATCATTATACATTGTTAGTCGCATCACTTCCTCCTTTTTCCGATCTTCATAATTATTCTGCATTATCTCATACATCGCTCGCAAGTCCTTTACAGTGTGTCTCAACTCTTTTATGAGTTCCAATGCAATGAGCGTTGGGTTGTCTTGTTTTTCTTCTGCTTCGCGTCTGATATTTGATTCAGTACTGGGAGGGATATCCTATAATAAAACTCAGTTAAGCAAACGTTAATCAGTGTTGACAATTAGTGTACCATGGCATGTACATTGCTTTCCTCTCTGGTACCATGCTGAAATCCACCATTATTTTCAAGTTGTTGCAAACGGTTCGAGACTTTTGTCAGTCTTTCAGGTGTAGCACCTGTTATATATATTTTGAGTGGATAATCCATTTATCAGCTGCTAGACATACCGATACGATCTAAACAGATTTCAGATATCATTCTCTGTCGACCAACTCCACCTTCATCCAAGCCCCAATTTGATTCAGAAGTCGGGAAAATGGCGGAATGATCGGATACACTGTCCTGAACTGAGACTTGAGATTCCGTCTCAGGAATGATAGTATTTCCCGGAGAACGGGGATGGAAAACAGGTGTCAAATGTGGCATGATACGAATGTTGAGCTTTGAATTTTGGTTTATTTGGCTCAAGCACAGTTCAGAATAGACGCCCAATCACAAGTTCCTTTCTAGCGGCTGAAGTTTTTTTTTTCACGCTCCGCTTTTCTCCTTTCTCCTGCTACTATCATACCATCACCGTTATGAGATTCAGCAGTGAACAATCCCAGTAAGTCATTTATACATTTTATATAGCATTCCTCGACAATTTTTATTAGAATGGATAGATATTGGAGTGTTCCAATATGCAATTTTAATGTATGTTAACACTTTTCTACTATCAGAAAGTCTCCTACGCATCTCATTTCTATTGCAGCAATCTTTCCAAACGAATAACCCCAAGATCAAAGACTTCAAAAAGAAGTGTGCCATTTCATCTCCCAGGCTGGAACCTTTCAGTTTAATTTATTTTTGCTAGGTTTCCGCATTTAAATTGGGTGTGTCAGTCCATGATACTTGACTTGGACTTGATTAGCGGACCGGCTCTTTTTGATGAGCAACGTCGCTCATTGGAGATGTTTCTGTGTGTAGCACCGTACATCTCTTTTTGCAAGCTTATGTCACAAGCTAGATCAAACACAGGCATCGCTCGATTATTTTGAAAACAAGAATGTGATCCTCATGCCTCAAGCTCTTCCCTCTCGGTAATGTGTCCTGTGCATGTTTATCAATTCACAATTATACTAATGAAATTTTATCAGATTTTCAGGCTTCATTTTCAGGAGGTAAGGTAAGTAATTTGCCGTCTCATTGGGGCTGTGGTGAAAATTAATGTCTTTCAAGTAGACTCCTTGCTAGACTATCACGTTGCACGTAATATTATTCGATTAGGTATGCATTTAACTCACTCAATCTATAAATCCAATTAATTTCACAGGGTACTTGGATTTTCATCGCTCACTCAGGTCCACTGCACATCGCTTTTATAGTTCTAGTCGTTGAAGTTTTGATAGCTGGATGTGATTATGTAATCCACAAATGTTTAAAGTAGATAGATAAGCGGCGATTTAGAATCTAATAACAAAACGTTGACTTTATAATCCTTGTCTGAACATACTGAAGTTTATTAACACATTGTGTCGTATAATAACCAAAGCAACATAAAATAATCTACTCGTTATACTAATTATCTTGAGCGAGTGTTCAAAAACTAAACCGGCCGATATTTAACCTTGAGTTGCAGTAAATGACTTAAAAATTGACCTCGTCCCAAAATTATCCAAGTTTTTAGTTAATAATTCCGTCCTTAGGTTTGTTGGTGCCTTGAGTTAAAAATTTACGGTTAATAAATTGCCTCGGCGCCTGACAAGCTTTTTTAGGTTTATAATGATAAATAAACCTATTTCGATTTTTGCGACATTAGACTGAATCAAAATACTATCAAGGGCTGCGAAAATCTTCCGCGCAATCCGCACCTTGAACAATTGTTGTTCTGCCGCGGGGTATACGAAGCGATTGCCAAAATATATATGTAAAAATCGATTTATTGTCCGTAGGTTTCCCTTATAAAGCTTGTTAGAGGCCTTGATCGGTTCGCTTAGCAAAAAAAGGCGGTTAGGATTCAATTTGCGACAATTGGAGAAGAATCAAAAAGGTCTGAATTTAATGATATATCAAAACAGATGCAAGATTTAACTTTTATGTGATGTTTTGAGTACTCTAGGTTCGATACAAGGCTGCTAGCAGTGGACAGGCTAGACATCTTTTTCAACTTTTACAAAGACGTACAGATTGACGAAATATTCGTATCTTCTATCACCAATTTCTCAATATGGACTTCATTGGTATCCACCTGATAAACCCCAGTCGCATGTCCCGGATCACCGTGCAGAAGCATTGCTAATCGACAACTCTGAGCAAAAAAGCAAATTAGAATTTTTTTCTTTTTGAAATGCGACTGTAACGAACGGATAGAGATGTAATCCCAACAATTATGCTGTAGTGGACGGGTTATCAATCTAACTATACAAGTCAACCATTTATAGGGAAAAAACGTACGCGGGTCCAACATAACCCAGAACACCTGTGCGAGAGGTAGACGTTATAATGACGAAACCACACAATACCCCGACTAAACTTTTGTTAGCATACGACAAAGGAATTACAAGTAAAACAAATATACAAAAATTCCTACAAAAGCTAGACGTGAGTTTGGGTGGAATCGAACTCTGAAGCAATATAAAACTTACACGATATAACAAACCACGCCATCCCGGATGAAAAGAATATAGAACGGTGCGAAGGTTCTCCGCACAGCCTGCACTCTGCACATCAATCGCCTTTCCCGACAATGTCGAATAAATGCATGTGTGGCTATGCCGATATATATACCTATTCACAAGTCGAATTGTTTCAAAAACAACGCAGGCCCGGGGTACTAGTAGCGGATACATACAAATTAGAACCAAGTATGGAAGCCTATATCATAACAGTTAACCTGAATGTTTGGACAATATTTCAAACACGAACATAATGAGACTTTTAGAGATCCATAGTAGCTCTGAAAGTTCTGAGGTATTTCCACCGCATATATGAGCACTCGAGTTGTACGTCTGGGAATAATGAGACAAAATGGACAGTGCGGCTGCCATTTGTGACTTGGGAATTATAATAAGCGGTCATACAATCAGGGATGTTCGAGATTAAAATGGACTCGCACAGTAATTTCAACTGTCAGGGTTTGATTTCAACAAAGCATTGAACAAGAAACACAGAGGACATGACTGACCGAACACCAACGTAACCAATATTACGCGCACTAAAAACCAAATTGATTAGAAAATTGCATACAAGGTCTTTATAGCACCATACTGGGTTTAGAGGCATACAATCTATCCAGCCTAATAGCTAAGAGACCGCTGCTAGGCAGGAGGGAGACAACTACAATAACGCTGGAATATTTGACTTGTTAGGAAGTGACAACATTTTAAAAATATTACGCACAAACTAATGTACCACTCAAAAAACACACAGCTATAAATTAATAGATTCACTGTGCTAGTTCAGGTTGGCGCAGTGGTTGATATCTTACTACTGAATAAATTATGGTGATTAATCAGAGGAGAGATCAAACACAAAATACTTACAGCATTACTAGGCGCAGGGGGAACTAATGGCTGTTGAGAATATTGTTATTGTACGGAGATGGAAATACACTTACATATTATGAGACTGTTGTCCATTAACTAATATATTCAGTCTATCTGGAAGAGTAATGGAAGTCTTACAGCATTGGTATTATGGAGAGATATCTGCATTGTATAAAGAAGATCTTGAAAAGTGACCAAGGACGCCTGTAAAACTTTGGACTGAGTCTCCGAAGAAGTAAACAAGCTCGATGAACCACCTCCAAATGTATATTATCTGAGAAAAAAACAACAGGGTTTAACTAAGCTGGGAACGAAATAAGTGCGAAGACTCACTTCTTCGTCGAATGTAAATAATATTTCAAGCAAAATGAGAGTAAGAAGACAGCCTAAGAGATCGCTCAATTTTATCTCATGGTCGACACGAGAGAGCTAAGGACTTACAAGATATTGAACGGGACAAGCGAAGTTGTTGTGTGAATGCTTGGAGTGCCGATATCTCTTCCGCAATGGAGGTGGCATTCAAACTACTTGTGTCCATGCCAGCTAGTAGTTAGGTGTGGACAAAACGAGGGACTGGACTGAAGATGCTATGCCGTGGTTAAAAGTTTTTTTGTATGAGATCCCACCGATTACACAATTTTGTTAGAACTGTGTTGCTTAGAGCTCCAATCACACCTATTTTCTCTCGGCCGCAATACCAGCTCAGATCATACGAAAGCAATTTAGAAGATGGGTTTTATTTAGTTCTGTTTATAACACTTGCGCCCAAAAGTCTGAACAGTCAAAATAATTATCACATGCAATAGGTATCGATACGGTGGGTATTAGTTACCAACGGTACCGCCAGTGCAATTTCTATGTCGTCAATAACGGAAGAAAGCTCAAGCTCAAGTCTAACCACCCCATAAATTCGTACAATGGCTTGCTATAAGTAGATGTTATCTCACATTGAACTCGGTACAAATAACAATCACTCACGATCCGATCAATCTATGTGTGGAACAGGTTAGCCCGCATTCGAGTTGGGCTGCAGCCATTAACTAGTGAAGTCATTCTTTCGGGTTCCGGCGAGAGCCTCGTGCTGATAGATCGTTAGACGGCATTCGCAGATCATTGATGAAATCAGGTAGTAACCTCTTTTGTGTACATCAAAACACGCTCTAAACTGACCTCAATTGAGGGAAAGGGGGTGACAGATACTGAAGCGTCTGATGCCAACATCCACTACATAGCTTGAAAAACAACATTATGACATTTACACATCCTGTCTCGTCCCGCTCCTCGTGATGTTGTCCGTGGTAGGTTGGGGGATCGAGCTGTGGGCGGGCTCCTCGCTCGGCGGATTTGGACGCCATCTCCAGAGTCATACAAGACTGTAGTACGCCTAACTACGGCATGAATAATGCCGTGAGGATCTGAGTGGGATGGTGGGAACGAAATTCGAACAACGGAAATGGATTGGTGGTAAAGGACGTAACGACGGTGGGGAGCAAAAGGCACGATGAGGAACTTGGGCGCCTGCGAGCTCTACAGGACGTTGGTGCCGTGCCGAACCAACTGCAGAAGACCGAAAAAACATCACCTAAGCCGGCGCCGATGGGACCTATCAATATATTGATCTGTGGTCACCTTAAGGTTTGTCTTTCACTCCATTTGATAATAGCATTTACATCAGGCATGGTTTTTAACATAACTAGGTGCCATCGTGCTACTCTACAATCAACTAGATTCCGAACATCGTGATGTGTAGTATATCAGAAGCTAGTGCCTAACATTGCGTGTTAAATTTGACAGAATATTTATACATTGGTCACCATTGGTTATAGGTAACATACATTTAATACTGATTGAACTCAACACAACAAAAAACAAGACGGATATATCTATACAAAAAAAAACGTCAGTTCTGTTAAGCTCTCCCTATTATTTACATTTCAGAGGCCATTTTTTTGCCCTTCAGCGTGAGCTGCTAAGGTTGATTCGGACAAATAAAAAGTTCCCTATGAAACAAACCAAATAAAAATCTAACAATAAAAGCAAGGCGAATTCATACGGCTGCAGAATCAACAGTTTCCGACATCCTAGGTTTATCGCTAACACAGACGGACGGGTTAGATGTCTCAATGTCCAAGTCTTTCAGATTGACAGTGTTGCCGGCAGGCGTCTCAGACTGAAGATTCCGTCGGCATTGAGACTACGAGTAACACTTAAGCAACGTTGTAATTTATGCTGAGAATAAACTCACAAAGCTAACATGGCGTTCGAGTACGCTGGTGATAGTGAAATCATCAAATCATTAATGAGTAACTTTACCCGGACACACCTCCTGAACTGATAGAACCAAACGCCCAAAATATGGTATTTTTGGGCATAGCTGCAAACTAGAAGCGTGTAAATGATAAGACACGTACGCTTCATCGAATAAGCTTGTAAGGACACTCACAAAGGCCAATCCAAATATCGCTGTAATACTAATGGTTTTGACATGAGACTCTGTTAAACTTCTCGCCAATGAAAATTTGCACATTTACCTGGTTAATGCGCCCGTGCTGACAGTGTATATGATCAGAACATTGATAATCTCGTTAGTCCTGAATAATGGGGAGCAGCATCAGCTCTGGAGCCGGAATGTGCCATAACAGCTGAATACACTCACCATTTTATCACTGCCCTTTTTTTACGCAAATAATACGTTTGGAGAGTGGAAATGACACAGTTACAGAGTGCGCTTAGTGCCAATGCTATGCATGAGGGGATCTGTGCAGTCGTGGTTTTGTACCGGGGCTCAGAATATAATGAACGCGCTACATACTTGTTCATCTTTTCCAGGATCATCCCCAAGACTAGTATGGAGACCCCTAGGAAATTTCCCAGTACGTCATTTTCTGATCCTATAAGATTGACACGAGAAGATACTCACGCCTCTATTATGGCAACTATTATGATCAGCCTTTCAGTGAGAAAAGTAAGAGAGTTTAATAAAATAAAGCTGACCAATTTTGGCTCCTACAGGTGTTTATATAAAAATATGATTTAACGCAACGGTTATTAATAAAACCCACCGTTAGATAACAAGGACAACGCCATCTTGAATACAATTAACATTTAAAGGATCATCGAAGAAAAGCGTACGATTGATATGAGGAATTTCTTCTGGCGGCCGCTTACTATAAATACGGAAATGTTAGATTGGGCATGACATTAAGGTCCGTGTGTCGGACACTTACATGTGTATACTCTAATCGCAAAAGAACTTGATAAAAAAAGGTTGTTGAGTCGATATGAAGAGTATGATATGTCTTACAATTCAACCAGGGCGACAGTGACAAGCTGAATAATTGTCAATGTACTATCTTTCTTTTTTGGTCATGCGCCGGCTCACATCGAGAATAGGTGAATACTGAAAGATATAGTATAAGTAAGACAATGACAATGTTGAAATAATAAAGAACATACAGTTAACGACCTTACAGGAGAGCATTTATTCGGCATAGCTAGAAGATGGTAAATGGTATTACGTACCAGACATTATGGCGCAAGGATAGAGGATTGGTATAATTCGTCACAGTGTAAAAATATACGCCATGGCATATGAAAACTGTAGACACCGTCGTAGACAGGAGCAATGCATAAACCTAAGATTATGTATGAATTGCTTTATACATATTACGGTTGACACTATATATGCGCACAACGAAGCTGGCATACCGTGTATTTAAGATACTTTGCATCATTTTGGAATGCTTGATTATAAGCATAGACTTGCATTAAGAAGATTCCGTATAGCCTAGGATGCACCTTGTTAGGAGAAATCATCGATGCGAGGTACGATGAATAGATGGCTACAAGACCGATATTAAGACGCCTATAAGTTCAGCTCCTAGGGTGTTGTCAAACGCAATGTGGGGGAAGATAACTGGAATACCCTGCGACTCCGACATAGTCGACATGATTTCTTGTAACTTGATATGAAGGAGTCCTGTGTATTTAAGTAATTATTTCGTCTACCCACGACACATCACAAACTGCTGTGATAATCGCGCCGTCCGAGTAGCAATAATTGCAACCGGATTGTGAACAAGTCAGTAATACACGGCCAATGCTCACTTGACGTAATGAAACCGTCGTGAGCGCTGTTACGATGGAACAAAGCTTCCGATCAGCTAGTTTGATTCGCTATCAGCCGACCTTGGCTCAGTTCAACAGAACATACCTAAGTGAATGCATGGGAAATGACAACGCTTCTTCTAAACATTCACAAGAAGGCTCGCCTGATGGAATGTGATAATTCCCAACATTTCGGCGCGTCATACTATTTGGGCCAGCCTAGGGCGGGGGTCGCCGATCACTGATTAGTAGGCCAGCGGCCTATGCAGCCCACGAGGAACTCACACGGACAATTTCTTCCCTTTATACTATCCGACCACACTTTAGTATGCGACCTTTCCAAACAAAACATATCATCGAGCTTGAGAAATTAAACAAAACCTACGACTATATTGTTGTTGGTGTGTTCATTTCCCATACAGTGGCAGCCCATCCCAAACATCCTTCTTGCAGGTGCTGGCTCAGCAGGCTGCGTATTGGCAAACCGACTAAGTGAAGATCCAAATGTTTCAGTACTTGTATTAGAAAGAGGAGGACCTGCGTCAAACTGGGCGGCTCGTGTTCCTTTGTTGTCTGCAGATTATAATTCAGATGGAACCCGGAGCAGGAGGTTTCCCTCGGTCCCACAACCAGCGCTGGATAACAAGCCCACCGAGATCATTATTGGAAATGCCTTTGGCGGTTCTTCCAAAATCAACGGAATGATTTATTCCAGAGGACTTCCGAGCCAGTTCAAAGCTTGGTCCCTTCAAGGTCGTCAAGGCTGGAGTTATGACGATCTTCATCCATACTTCCTAAAATCTGAAGGAGCATTGAACAAAACGGAAGAAGAAAAATACCATAATCTTAAAGGTTCGATAAAAATAGCTTTTCAAATTCGAATCATTTCCTTTATATATCGAATTTCTCACTTAATTAGGCGAATGGAAAAACCGTTCGAGTTCACGATGCGTCTTTGCCACATCGCACAAGTACGTTTTTTTTTTTATTCAATCATTCCACGCCGTGGAACACTCAACAACTATAAAGTACGATCAGCGCCGCTAAAGACCTCCACTTTCCATATATGTCAGATCTCAACTCACCATATGAACCAGTTTACGGGATCGCGAAACTTGATCACAATATCGACAAGAATGGACGACGTTGTGATGCAGCTTCTGCCTTCCTTCCTACTCGTCTACTACGAAGTCGAAAAGAGAGACTCCATGTATGTGTGAACTCATTAGTCACTCAACTCGGATTAGAAACATCGGGGGAAAGCATCGCCGCAAAGGGTGTCATTGTTGAACACGCAAATAAACCTGGTCAAGCGCGGGAAATTACCGCCACAAAAGAAGTTATACTATGCGCCGGTGCATTAGGAACTCCACAGATCCTGATGTTAAGGTACGCACAGCTTCCATATTGATTACGAGTAATTTAAGATGAATCAATTAGTGGTATTGGACCTCGACAACATTTATTAGATATCGGGGTTGAGGTTAGGAAGGATCTTCCCGGTGTCGGAAGCAATTTAGTATGTTATTTGCCACTGAAAGACATCGAAATACCTGACGTCGTCAAAAGCAAGACCATATGGGGATTCCATTATATTTCATTGTTCCTCTGCGAGATTCTCTAGCATCTTTGGAAAAAGATTCGTTAGTGGCTGTGCGTGAACTCGCAAAGTACTTGATATTCGGCACTGGAATGTTTTTATGTCCCGTACACGAACTCTCGTTGTTTGCTAAGGGAGACTTTCTTTCAGAGAATTCTGAAAATCTCGCTAATGATCCGACAAGCATTGACAGAGAGGATCCTAAACATCTACCTGACATTGAGTTGATGACGGTGCGTATTAGTAATAAAGTTTATAAAGGCTGAAACACAAGTTGCTTATTCGCAAGATCGCTCATGGTGAAACTGAAAAAGGCGACAAGGTCAGCGGCGGGTATTCTATATGGGCAATACCTGTACAACCTTTTTCTCGTGGTACGGTGCGACTTAAGTCTCAAGACCCTCGCGAGAACCCTATAGTCGATCCGAACTTATTGGGGGATCCCCGTGATCGCGTCGCAGCTCACAAAGGACTGAAGCTGTGTCTGAAACTCAGAGAACGATTAGTTGCTAGCGGCTATGCAATTCAAGATTACAAAGTCCCAAGAGATGTAAGTACTAATGAATTGGACCGGCACATTGTGGAACGGGGGCGTTCCATTTACCATTATACGTCAGCATGTCGAATGGCTCCAGAAGATGATAGCCTTCCTGGTGTTGTCGATGATGAGCTTCGGGTCCATGGTATAGAACGTCTGCGAATCGTCGACGCGAGCGTATTCCCCGGTATCCTCCCGACACATCTTCAAGCCACGGTGATAGCTATAGCTGAGAAATGCTCTGATATGTTAAAGGGAGTTTAAAGGGTTTTCGCGTCTGACGTTGATACAGTGAACTCATGTTATCTTCATTTGAGCTCAATATCGTCGTTCATGCTGGGTACTAGTTTATGTAAATCGGTTAATAACTTGATAATTAGAAAATATTATTGTGTGACTTGCTGGCGGTGACGTCTAGAACATGTAGAGCTAGTAAGTTCAAGGCGCAAGTGTAGAACAAGAACCTAACACGAAAAAATGACATGAAGAAAAATGAGTGACAATGAAAAGATGCCAATTTAATTCATATCTCGTACATGATGCATGTGCATCAGAGCGCTGAGCGCCGAGCATTGTTTTTGCAGAATACTCACTATTCAGCTCATCTCGGTTGAGATGTTAATCTAGATCTGATATTGTGATCAGTTATGACTGGTTGACACGAATCGTACTACGTACAACCCAGAGCTTCAAGCTTCGAGTTCCACTACGGCCAGATGAAGTGAACTTTTCATGATTCCCCAGGTTCGTCTTTATTCAACAAATTTGTAGATGTAGGGGGTCGATTTTCTTTGCCCTGGTGCAGCACAACCTATTGACCTATTCACTAAAAAAGTTTGAGCACGATGGAGTCTATGTAACAGAACGTCAATGTTTGCAATTGTTCGCGTATGAAATCCGCCTTGCCCACGAATTCAATCTCCTATTCGTTGAGTATATGACAGTGGTGGGAATAAGTTTGTCGGATGACGCAGACGTTTCTCAGGACGCGCCTCTTCTTTCTCTACTTTTCGCTTTCAAAAGTGGTCGGGGAAAAATGCTGTTGACCGAACATCTGGTTTTCCTGTTCGTGCTTTTATCGTTGAGCAGGCCGCGATGTTTAAGAAAAGATATGTGTGCCTGCTATTCGTGGTATGTCAGGCCAAGCCGTCCAGGTGGCAATGGGCAAGAATTCTCACAAAATGGCTCAGATGCGATAATGTGCTATATCCAACGACACGAAATTTCTCACAGAATCAGTTTTTTCTTTGCTATCTGCTTCGGAGCCATACATTTGATGAGAAAAACGGCGTGGAAAAGTGAGCAAAACAAATAATTTCATACGCGAACAATTGCGCAGAGTCCTCACTCTCCACGTAGATCATTCAACAGGTCAGACGACACCCTCTGACCGTAACAAACATCCGAGTAAAGAAACACGACGCTTTAATGGCGCAAGGGAGGCCTCCACCGATTTTCTCCGTTTATGCAGCAGATGGGTATGGTATTAACTAGACTCCGATGAGAGCTCAACTTTAATACCTTCTGGATATCTTGCTTTCTCGTCAAGAGAATTTTAATGTAGATGAGGTTCGGATATAATGCAACTGAGCTTTCTTGCGGAATGGTGCTGCGTGATTAAATGAGTCCATAAAAGCGTGGTGTCGCCGCGGCTCCTGCTTTCCCCCCTCATCCTCACCTGAACATGAGTAGTTTGAATACACCTGAAATTATGTCCCAGGCATTGCAGATCCAAGCATTCACACAGCAAGAGAGGTATGCCCACTCCATATCTTGTAGGTTTCGAGTTCTCCCATGTTGAGAAAAGCTTGACGTCGCTTGTGCAGACTCCATTCTTACTCTCACTCTGCTTGAGATATTGTTTACGTTCGACAAGGAAGTGCGTTCTCGTATTCCACTCTTATTGTCATCATTCGTTTTAAAATCCTTCCTTATCTCCCCTCGCCAGATAACTTACATTTGAAGGTAAACCCGAAGACAAGTTTATTGATATCCTGCTCTCGGAAACTAATCCGCGGTTTACCAAAAGGGGCTCCTGGTCTCTTTTCAAGGTCTTTTTCGTAGCGTGCAGATACCTATCTGTAGTACCAGCTCTGTAAGATTTTGTTCATATCTCAGTCAGACTCCGTTGCATTGCTAATCTTCATTAGTATCGTTATAAGTAAGTGTCACTGTGTTCATCCTCGTGCGATAATCTCAACGCATTTTAGTTCCTCCTGTACCAAATGTTGCTGTGAGTATTTTGGTAAACCTAATTTCATGTTGCTTAACTGATTCGTTGATGTTTCTAGTAGTAAGGCTTTAGTTATCAATATTTATAAGGCCATATGATGTCACCAAACTATGGTTTATAGCTGTACATTCATGTACTGGTATATCGGTTTGTGCGTAGCATGTTCTTCATGATGGCGCATCACAACATGTCCATTAAATTATCTCAGTATTATTATAGTTCTCTCTTTGTTTCCCAGCAGTGGGCTCTTAGCTATCAGGCTAGATAGACTGTATGCCTCCAAACGTGGTACGCTTTCACTGAGATTTCGTCCGCAATTTCTCTCTGAATTAAAAATTTGTAGTGCGCATAATATTGATTGTCTTGGTATTAGGTCAGCTCTTCTGTGCTTATTGTTCATTGCTTTTCTTGTAGCCTGAGCTTCAGCAGTTGAAATGGCCGTACGAGTCATCTCATCAATTGGATTTTTAACACCCCAGCTGACTTATTACCTTATGAAAGTTACAGTTAGGAATAGCAGCGGTGATTGTTCCCAAATTGATTCTAGAGTATAATCCCCTCATCAAGGCATGTGATGGAGCCTTTGTAACAAAGCCAGAATGGTTTTCTAAATCTTTAATTATGTTAGTGCTTCAATTGTTTTTTCTCCATCGTTCGAGATTAACTAATGTTGTGTTGTGCAGGGTTCCGTACTTGATTCTACTTTGTGAGTCTACTACCCTGCGCCATCATTCTTTTGGATTGACCTACATTATGAATACCTAAGGTGTATACATCGCTATTGCCACATACGCGTTGATTCAACAGTGCCGTGAAAAAGCGTCTTTGTCCAGTATGCAGGCTGTGCGGAAAAACTTTGCACCGCTTTACATTCTATTCATTCGTAATGGTGTATCCTGCTATATCATGTGAGTCTTCTATACGCTTTGATTGTGTTCGGATTTATGTCCAAATCTACAGCAATCTATGTATGCTTTGTCTCGTCTCTCACTAACTATCTCACCGAATGTTGAATACAATGACATTTTAGTCGGGATATTATGCGGTGTTGTCATATTAACAGTTGTTCCGAGTGCTAATATTATAACTTTGGCTAGTCCCGTGTATGTTTTTGCGCTCGCTCATGCAATTAATCGTTGATAACCTTTTACAGTCTAATTGTTGGAATAACGTCTATATCTGTTCGTACGCCTTCTTTTCGAAAAACCAATGTTCTAACCTGTTCTTTCAGTGCTGTCGGTTAGCATTACTTCTGCATGGCGATCCAGGACATGCAACTGGGGTTTATCAGTTAGACACCAATGAAATCCGCGTCGAGAACGTCGAGATGTTGAACGTAGAATACTTGACTGTCTCACCAACCAGTACATCTTGGTAAAAAAAATTAAAAAGGATCGTGTCCGCGCGGCGAGCGGCAGCTTTAATCGCGTGTTGGAATCCTGTAGCTTTGCTACTAGTAGTATCCCTCATGGTCAACAATTCATGTAACATTGATTTAAATTCCGATGTCCCAATCTTGATCATTACATAATGCATTTAGAACGAGCGTGTTACCGAAAGCGTAGAGATAATTCAAAACACCACCGAAACATTGATTTATGGTCAATGTATCTGTTTCGGTATAGACCTTTCCGATTCTGCTCTGACGGGGGCACACCGCGATTCTCACTGCCCTTGACGTAATTTTTACTCGGGATGGCGTGAGGCTACAAAGTCTTGGTTCACCATTCCTGAAGCGGCGAAGATTATGATCTTCGAGGCTCCCGGAAAATTATGTTCCTTATCACGTTTACTACAATTGTATGTTCTTAAATTCAACTACGTAATAGCCAACAGTCGCGTGTTATTATTCTCGCATGTTGTTACTAGGAAAAAAGCTGACTGATGATTTTGAATTATAATACATATCATGCTGGGCCATAATTATTATCTATCTCTTGTGCCAATCTGTCACTGTTGTTGTCAACAAACCCGAAGGGACTTTATATCCCCCAGTTCATGTCATGTCACAGCAGACAAACCAAAATATCCTTCTAAACCTGACAGGGGTCGTAAACCGATGAAGTCGAGTTTTCTTAGAGTCACCGATGTCTTTAACACGAACTTCGTTCGTGTCCAGTTGATAAACCCCGGTCGCATGTCCCGAATCACCGTGCAGAAGCAGAAGCAACGCCAGTCGACAGCACTGTCAAAACGAAGCAAGCTAAGAATATCTTCAGTTTCCTGAAATGCAAACGTCACAAACGGATATGGATGTTGCTGCAGCAATAACACTGCGAGAAATTATCAACTCGGCATATGTTAATGAGCGCAGATTTATACAGGAAAACGTACACGCGAACGGGACCAACCAAAGACAGGTAATTTATACCGGAAGGAGCTGTCAATAGGAGAAAACCACACAGTATCCCGACTAAAATAACCGACCGAAGGCGTTGTGTCAACGCTTCGAGTTCCAATGCTGCTTGAGAAATAACTTCGGTTTCATTCATGCTACTCATGTCCACAGCAGTAATTGGGGTGACAATCAGGCGGAAAGCTAGGTGGGAAGTGTTACACCCTTTAGGCTCTTTACATAAATGAGTAAGCAGGAGCTCAGTTAATTTATCTCAATCACAACCTATGCGTTTCCTCAACCACCAATTGTGCTGCCAGCTCAAGGAGAACTTGGAAGGCGTGGGACATTAATACCGTGATTGGCTGGTGGTGTAACGGCAACATCATTCCTTGTTGATAGACCAAAAGTGCCGGCATTGCTGTCTGATGACTCACTAAGATGAAGATAGGCTTCATACTCATTGATTTTATTTTGAATAGAAATCATTCTAGTACCGGCCCGATCAAGCTATGATAGGAGTGGAGAAGCATCAAGTTTGATTGATTGGGAGAAGAAATAGTTGACCTGTCATGCTGTGTTGAGTCCGGGAACTCCCGGACAAGAGAATTCGTCAGTGTGACAAATTTGAAATGAGAGCGCGCGGAAGAATAACAAGAAGAGAGACCATAATTCAGCTTTGT
The DNA here is from genome assembly GCA_029959195.1 of Dictyophora rubrovolvata. Classification (NCBI taxonomy): domain Eukaryota; kingdom Fungi; phylum Basidiomycota; class Agaricomycetes; order Phallales; family Phallaceae; genus Dictyophora; species Dictyophora rubrovolvata. The sequence goes on along the minus strand of CP114122.1, from coordinate 797,853 downwards.
ACCCACCTTTATTTTTCCATAAAATACATTCTCTATCCTACTTTTATCTTATATCTCCTCTTCAACAGACTCCCTTTTTCCCTGTCAGCTCCTCCTGGCTCTCTTCAGCTGGCACGCCAAAGAAACTCTGTGGTTTAATGGACGTGTAGTAGTCCAACTAGTTCTATCAGAATAAATCGGTGGTTTTCGCTGTATTACTGAGTGACAAAGTACGAATCGTCTAAAATACTTGGATCAGTTACTTGGACAGTGAATATGAAAAACAGTGTTCGTACCATGTGTACAGCTATTCAGAACCATCGACACGAACTATGGCCTCAACTTGGCTTCAACTTCGCATACCAGTGGTGCCATACCACCCTTTTGATCTTGACGTCTGGCATATCACAAATAGCAGACACACACACAACAAGCCATATCTTTTCTTTTACGTTCGCGACCTTCTCAACGATAAAAGCACAAACAAGACCAGATGCGCAGACATCACCCAGTTTTGCCGACCACTTTTGGGGGCGAAGGGTAGATCTAGGAAGAACAGGCGCGTCCTGAGAAACGTCTGCATCATCGCTTATTCCCATTTTTCATCTGCCCAGTGCCGATAACTACTCAACTACGCAGCCAACCTGAACGGTCGCGTGTTATTCTCGCATGTTATTACTGGGAAAAGCTGACTGATGATTAAAAATTATAGTATCATACTGGACCATTATTATTTACGATAAATATCTATCTTTTGTGTCAATCCGTCATCATTGTCAACAAACCCGATGGGACTTACAGTAATATCGTCAAGTTCATGCCATGTCATAGCGGACAAACCAAAATATCTTTCTAAACTGGACAAGGATCGTAAATCGATGAAGCCGAATCTTCTGTCACCAACACCTCAACACAAACTTCGTTCGTGTCCAGCTGATAAACCCCGGTTGCATGTCCCGGATCACCGTGCAGAAGCAACGCCAGTCGACAGCACTGTCGAAACGAAAATCAAGTTAGAATGATATATTCAATTCTCTGAAAAACGCAAACGCCACAAACAGATATGGATGTTACTCCAGTAATTACGCTGCAGGAAATTTAATTATCAACTCAACATACATACGTAAGTGAGCACATGAAAACATACGCAGGACCAACCAAAGTGAGTTGGTTTTCACCAGAAGGGACAGTTAGCAGGAGAAAGCCACACAACATTCCGACTAAATGTTTATTGATATTAGTGCGAAATCAAAAGGGAGTTGAAACATACAAAGATTGCTACGAAATTTGAGTGTAAGCTTGGACATGCTCAAGACGAACAGAATTACTCACATGATGTAGCAGACAACGCCGTCCCGAATGAAGAGGACGTAAAGCGGTGCGAAATTTTTCCGTACAGCCCTCATGCTAGACAGCAATGCTTTTTCGCGACAATGTCGAATGAATGCAAACCAGGCGATGGCAGTGTATGCGCCTATCGAGACTTGAGCTGCGTAGCACGATGGTGCATAATAATGATAGACACGTACAAACCAAAATCAGGTATGGGACCCTACACTCAAGTTATTCCTAGGTGTCTTAAAGAAAAAAAGGCTTTCGAAACACTAACATTATTAAACTTTTAGAGAACCATAGGTTTCTTGAAACGGTTACGGAACAAGCACCAGAAACACCCGGTGAGCTCGCAATATACTTCGGAGAAAACGTGGGTAAAACCGACACTGCAGGTGCTAGCTGCAACTTAAGGCAAGACAGTGCGTCAATTAGAATGCCTATAATGAAAGGAATGGTTCTTACTGCATTTTCGACTGTTGAAAGTTTGGAGTTTATTGAGAAGTAATAAACAAGAGGTACTAGAGGAACTGACCCAGAACTAAAGCTATCAATGTTCTGCGCACTGGAGACAGAATAAGTTAGAAATCTAGAAAAAAAGGCATACAAGTCACAGTAAAATCTTACTTGATTTGGAGGCATACAGTCTATCTATCCTGATAGCTAAGAGACCACTACTAGGCAAGAGGGTGAGAATTGTATTGACCCTGTCAATAAGATCAGCTGGCATCAGGCCGCAATGTTTCAAGTTAAACCAATGTTACGCGTACGCACAGACCAATGTACCAGTCTTGAAATGCACAACTATAAAGACTGAAAATCAATTTGATCGCCCAAGAAACATGAGATCTTACTACTGATGAAGAAGAATGGTGAATCAATCAAGTGAGAAAAACTGAAATGAGTATATCATATACTCACGGTGACACTTTGCGAGGGAACTAGTAATGACCATTAAAAATAAAGTTGCAAGGAGCTAATATAATGCTTACTTATTATAATCCTAATGTGAATTAAATATATGTTAATAGTCTAGTTATTGATAAATGGAGCCTTACAGAACTGGTATAATAGAAAGATACCGGCATTGTATGAAAAAGATCTTGAATAGCGACCAAGGGCGTCTTCAGAGCAGTCTTGAGGTGAGTTTGCAAAAGAGTAAACGACATGAATGAGCCACCTCCAAATGTATATTACCTGGTAGAGGTAAAAAAGATGTTTCGCTAAAAAAGGAGCAGAATAATTTAGGAAAACTCACTTCTCTATCAAATGTAAATAATATTTCAAGTAAAATGAGAGTAAGAATGCAATCTGCGCAAGAACCCGTCAAAACTTCTTCGACGGTTGACGCAACAGCCTGAGAACTGAGAACTTACAAGATATAAAACGGGCTGACTGTGTTGAAGCTTGGAATTCCTCGGAAGTACTCATACTGTTCATGTCTATAGTAGTAATTTGAAGATAGGGGGAGAAATTGAGCCGAAGGCAGCACACCTTTTTATGCCAAGCTTGACCCATGGCATTTCCTTTACCGCCTATCATGATGCCGGCTGGAGTGGGAAACTCAGAAGGTGGGTAGAGCTGACATCGACACAACGGTTGGCTAGACACCTGCTACTCATTGATTTTGTTTTGAATAGAAATTATTCACACCAGCCTGTTCAACAAGCTATGATATGATTCGAGAAGGATCATTTGGTTGATTGGCAAAAGAAATCAAGCGGCTTGTCATGCTCTGTTTCTATCGCGTGGCACGCCAAAGTCTGATTTGATGGCTTAGCCTAGCAGGCAGTAAAGAAAACACGTCATAGTCCGAGCATTGTCAGAATAAACCGGTAGTTCTCGTTGTAGTACCGAGTGACAAAGTACGGATTGTCTAAGGTAGTTTGATCAGATACTTTATCAGCGAATATGAAAAATAGTGCTCGTACCATATGTACAGGAGTAGTTCAGAACCATCAACACAGCTATGAACTCAACTTGGCCTCAACTGCCGGCAGTGCCATACGACCCTTTTGATCTTCACGCGGATCGTTGATTTCCTATTGATTTGCATCGCAGAAGCAGTGCTAGTCGACAGCACTGAGCAAGAGCATGGAGTAAGTAAACTAAGCCTGTTGTGAAGATGCCTTTGACGCCCATAGACACAACTTCCATGTGCGTGTTCTGATTTTTGGAGCTGTGTAAGTAGATTCTGTGGCGTAACTCCAACCATCTAATCCGGTGGCACTCAACAACTGACAGTTGGTGTTTTGGGAGGCTAAAAGCGTATTACGGAACAGAAAACCAACTTTCCGTTCTCGGGCTGAGATAGTAGTGGTTGATAAGGTAAATACTGTGTACTTTAAATTACAAGCCAGGCTTTTCTCTGCATAAAACGAAACAATAATATTAGTGTTATTGGGGTCATAATAACACGTCCAACTTCAAGCCGAGAATATAGTACTAGTAGCGGCACATCCTTTTGAGCCCTTACAAAGACGTACAGATTGAAGCAGCATCTTCAACCTTCGTCATCTCAACATGGACTTCATTGGTATCTAGTTCGTATACCCCAGTTGCATGCCCGGGATCACCATGCAGAAGCAAGGCTAGTCGACAGCACTGCCGAAAAAGAAACGGGTCAGGATATTTTCAGTTTTTTTTTAAAATGCAAGAGCAATAACTCACAGAGATGGATGTTATTCCGGCAATTACGCTATGAAAAGTCATCAACATATTTATAGACCGATGACATATATAGTATTAAGACGTACACGGGACCGACATAATTCAACTCACTCGTACTGGGAGAAACTGTTAATAGAAGAAAACCACATAATATACCGACTAAACGTTTATTAGTATTAGCGCAAAATCAAACAAGATGCAATATATGTACGGAGATTGCTAAGAGATTCTGAGTGTAAGCTTGAGCATAACCAAAAGAGAAACTGCGAAACTTACATGATATAGCAGACCACGCCATCCCGAATGAAAAGAATGTAAAGCGGTGCGAAGTTTTTCCGTACGGCCCACATACTAGACAACGATGTTTTCTCGCGACAATGCCAAATGAATGCACGCCAGGCAATAACAATGTATACACCTATCGACTTGAGGTGTTAACACTTCAAAATATGATGACAATAGATACGTACAAACAAGAACGAGGTACGGAAGCCTATACATGTATACCAGTTACTGTCGAACGTTTGAAAAAAAGTATTTGGAACACTGACATAACAAGACTTTTGGAAAGCCATACAGGGTTTGAGACATTTCCAAAACAAGTACCACTGATGCGATTCGCATGATAACGGACAGAAACCCGGGGTAAAATTGACAGTGCAACTGCCATTTGTGACTTATGCAATATTATGCGTTAATTATAACGTTAACAAGCATGGAAATAAGGATGGCTCCTACAACACTTTCAACTGTCAAAACAAAGGGTTTAATAAAATAATGAGTGAGAGGTAAAAAGAGACTAACCAAAGACTAGAACTATCAACGTTGTGCGCACTGGAAACAGAATTGATAAGAGAGAGAGAAAAAAGACCCTCATGCAATCTTACTCAGTTTGGACGTATACAATTTGTCCAGTCTGATGGCCAAGAGACAACTAGCAGGCCAGATGGTGAGAGTTATATTAACACTGGGATGATCGGATGCTCGTTGTCAAGGCGCAATGTTTAAGAACAATGTTACATATGATACGCACACACCAGTGTACCAGTTCAGAAATACACAACTGTGGACCATAACTTTATCAAATCAGCTAGGATTATGTCTGATAACGTACTACTAGAAGATAAATCAGTTAAGAAAGAAAATTGATGAGGTTATCCTCACAGCATTGCTTGGCGCAGGGGGAACTAATGACCGTTAAAATATTGTAGTCCAGCGATGGAAAGAACGCTTACTTATTACAAGACTATTGTGAAATAATTATCCATCAGTCTAATTGGAAGATAAAATGGAATTTGAAGCCTTACAGTGCCGGTATAATGGCAAGATATCTACAATGTATGAAACAGACTTTGAAAAGTGACCAAGGACGCCTTTGAGACAAAGGTTTGCATTGAGTCTTCAAAGAAGTAAACAATGTGACCAAGTAATGTACCTCCAAATGTATATTATCTGATAGAGACAAACATGAGATTTTACTATAAATGAGCAACAAAATGATCCGGGGAAATTCACCTCTTTATCAAACGTAAATATTATTTCAAGTAAAACGAGAGTAAGGATACAACCTGCGAAGAGTTCACATCGTACCCTCTTTGGCGATCGACATGAGAAAACTGAAAACGTACAAGATATGGAACGGGCGGCGCGAAGCTCCTGTACGAATGTTTCTTCCAAATTAGGATTTCCGGACACATTACCGTTCGGGTTCATACCAGCTAGCACGTTAGGTGAGGATCAAGATACTACACCGTGTTAAAAGGCCCAGCGTACGAGAAAAGTTTTTTATACGATTTGTGTCGCGCTTGAACAAAATAACTCAGTTGTCTTATCCGGATCGCGCAATTGCCTCCGAGCTGCAAAACCAGCTCAGGTGAAAGCAATCCAAAACACAACGACGTGTGCCCAACTTCGTTGAGGAGAAGATATCTCAATACCGATTATAAAAGCCGTCCATAATCAACCCTACTTTGTCATATCCTCTGAGACATGGGCATTGAGCACTGGCGAAAGGGAAGAGCCTGGGGCCTTTTCTTGTGCACATTTGGGTGCGAGAAGGCTCGAGACTACATATCACTGTTGTGTGGTGCCTGGATGACATGCAATGACTGAACCAAAGACGAAAGACCCTTTAGGTCTGCATCAAACTTCTTGTTTCCGCTCGTGCGTTCAACACTCCATTTCATTGGCAAAAAAAAAATAGATACTGATCGAAAGAGCGAGATTGTAATATGCCTCCAGCTTGCGCTATGACACCAACAAATCACAAATCACGGGGGTGAAATCTTTCTACAGAGGCAACAATGAATAACTGTTTTGTGAAAGCGATACGTCTCCGGAGTCGCTGAGGAAGATGACGACGGCCTGAGAAGCGCCCAGACCAGTCAATAATAGTAACACCAACTAGCGCCTCGACACAAAAAAAGGGAGCGGAAGGCGACGAAAAGACGCTGGTCTTAGGCCTCATTCGGTCTAGCGACACAATACCTCCAATTACCACAATCATCTTCGATTGCGAGCTGTTCGTTTATGTTCTTGCGTACTGAAGTAACAACAACATGGCTAACTTCGAATTTAATGGACACTAAACCAGCAGCGACGTCCGAACGGATCGAAACATCTTTTTAACTCTTATAGAAACATACAGATTGATGAACTTTTATCCCCACTATCTCATCTCAACATGGAATTCGTTCGTGTCCAGCTGATAAACCCCGGTCGCGTGTCCCGGATTACCATGCAGAAGCAGCGCCAATCGACAACACTATCAAAGCAAAGCAAGTTAGAATATTCCGAGATGCAGGGCAATAACTTACAGAGATGGATACCGTTCCAGCAATTATGCTATCAAACAGTCATCAGCATATTTGTGAATTGACAATATATATAGCTATACACAAAGACGTACGCAGGACCGACAAGAACCAACTCACTCGTACTGGTAGGAACTGTCAACAGAAGAAAACCACACACCATTCCGACTAAAAAGATCATTAGTATTAGTGCTTAATAAGAGTGAGTCAAAATATACAGAGATTCCTATGATATCTTAATGTAACCTTGGGCATTGAGAGGAATACGTGACTCACATGATGTAGCAAACCACGCCGTCCCGAATGAAAAGAATGTAAAGCGGTGCGAAGTTTTTCCGCGCGGCCCACATACTAGACAACGATGTTTTCTCGTGACAATGTCGAATGAATGCACGCCAGGCAATGACGATGTATATGCCTATCGACCTGAAGTGTTAACGCATCTGACAGGATATGATGACAATTTGAAATACGCACAAATAAGAGCTAGGTACGGAAGCCTAAAATAACACACATCAGTTATCCAACGTCTAAAAGAAAGTATTTGAAACACTAACATAACAAAACTTTTAGAAAACCATGTAGAATTTGAGACGGTTCCAGCGCAAGTACCACTGCCAACGAGGGTCGCAGCATATTTGAGGGAGGACCTGGGTAGAACTGACAATGCAACTGCTAGTTGTGACTTATGCAATATTTATGCGTCAATTTCAGTATTAATAATAATAACGACGGCTCCTACAGCGCTTTCAACTGTCAACACTAAGAGTTTAACAAAGCAACGAGTGAGAGGCAAACGGAGCTGAGACTAACCAAAGACTAAAGCTATTAATGTTGCGCGTACTGGAGAGAGAATCGGTTAGAAAAAAACATAAAATCTTCACGGAATCCTACTTAGTTTAGAGTTATACAGTCTATCCAGCCTAATAGCCAAGAGACAACTACCAGGCCAGACGGTGAAAACTATATTAGCACTGTTATGATTGGATGTTGTTATCAAGCTGGAATGTCCAGAAACAACATTAACATGCGTACGCACACGCCAATGTACCAGTCCAAAAATTCACAACTGTGGATCATGACTCTTAAATTGGCTACGATAATATACAACTTACTACTAAAAAATGAATAAATCAGCCAAGTGAAAAAACTGAAGAGGATATACTCACAGCATTGCTTGGCGCAGGGGGGACTAATGATCGTCAAAAAGATTGCAGTGCTCAGGCTGTAACAGCGATGGAAAGAACGTTTACTTATTACGAGACTATTGTGTTAACTATGCATCAGTCTAACTGCAGGATAAAAAATGAAAGCCTTACAGAGCCGGTATGACGGAAAGATATCTACAATGTATGAAAAGGATCTTGAAAAGGGACCAAGGACGCCTTCAAAGAAGTTTTGCGTTGAGTTCTCCGTAGAAGCAAACAATACGATTGAATGAACTACCTCCAAATGTATACTACCTGACGGAGACGAACCACATCATGCGTGGGATCTTACCATAAACAGGCAACAGAATGGTGTGTAGAAACTCACCTCTTTGTCGAATGTAAATGCTATTTCAAGTAAAATGAGAGTGAGAATACAACCTGGCAAGAAACCATCAGATTTTTCTTTAGCGATCCACATAAAAAGAACTGAAACGTACAAGAAATTAAACGGGCAGTGAGAAGTTGTTGTGCGAATGCCCGGAGCCCCATTGCTTCAGCTGATTCTGAGATATCTTCGGATGCATTTAATATACTGCTCATGTCGATGTCGATGTCGATGCCAGCTAGCGCCTTACAAGTGAGCGAGAGAATGAGCAGAAGATTAAACCGTGTTTTAAGGCACTTTGGCGTGGAGCATTGTTTGCAAGACTTGTGCGAACTGTCAGTGAGGCTCGCCCGAGACAAGGATTGGCTCAGTTGCTCGATCATCATGTCGGAGGTTCTTTGAGCCGAAAAACCAGCTCTTTTGAGAGCAGTCAGGGGCACTTCTTCCCAGATCTATTGACGAGAAGATATCTCTATAACACGCGCAGAATGTGGTTCGTTTACGAAGGGCGCGCGCCTGGGCCTGTGCGGCCGTCAATGGCCGAAATGATCGACTTCATCATCACTCGTTGCGTTCAACGCTCAACTCCGTTCGCAAAAAGTAAATATATTTTCATGAATAAGCAAAATCGTAATCTGCCTTCCGCTTGTCATTAACCGACATATCGCGAAACCACAGGACACGAGACGGGAGCTGTATAGCGACGTGTCGCTTTGACAAAGCAGCTATTTTTCATGGCCAACGAATTGTGTTGATATTCCGCGCGTCCAGTCTTGTCCTTTGTCCCTACCGAATGGAGATACCGCAAAGTCACTCCTAGAATGACATTTAATTGGAAGATATCGTATGGTATAACAGGTGCAGGTGAACGGTCAACCTAGTTGTCTTAGGTCTAGGACGAAAGCAGTTAAAAAGAGACGCCCGGAAAGGCGAAGCGTCCGGCTGCGATATATGTACTGACTACTACATACACAGCAAATGGTCAATATAAGTTATTCATATTGTTGTATGTTTCTGACTGGAAAGAGAACTAATTTATGGACGAATAATTTACAGAATCTGTCGCTATTTTCAACAAACCCGAGACTACAAACCCCCAGTTCATGCTACGCGACAGCGGACAGACCAAAAAACATCTCTTTCAAACCTGACAGAAAGTGCGAATTGTTGGTGTAATTGAATTCCTGTCCTTCAACGTCTCGACACGGAGTTCAATAGTATCCAGCTGATAAACTCCGATCGCATGTCCCGGATCGCCGTGCAGAAGCAATGCTAGCCGACATGACTGAGCAAAGAGTATTAGAAATTTTTTTGTAGAATATGTGAGCGCGACGAACAGATATGGATGTTATCCCGACGATGATACTGAAGACTATTATGAGCTCATGTCAAATGCGAACACAAAACATACGTGGGACCAGCCACAGCCAAACCATTCTCACTCGAGATGGCTGTCAACAGGACAAAACCACAAAGTATCCCGACTAAGAGACCGTTAGAATACGGGAATAAGAGCAAAAATAAGACAAATATACGGAGATTACTGTCAAACCTAGACGTCAAACCTAGATTGACAATAAACAAACATCGAAAGACTCACATAATGTAGCAAAGTACGCCATCCCGGATGAAAAGAATATAAAACGGTGCAAAGTCCCTCCGCACGGCCCATATGCTAGACAACGATGCTTTTTCACGACAATGTCGAATGAACGCGTATCCAGCAATGGCTATATACATGCCTATCCGAAGGTTAACATATTATTCCTGTCGCAGGATCCGGGCACGCTATCACGTACAAACTAATATCAAGTATGGAAGCCTTTATAAATAATGTTAGTTAATATCAAACATCATTCGAAACACTAACATGGTCAAGCTTTTGGAGAGCCATTCTGATTTAGAGAAAGTCGTAGCGCATTCACGAACAAAGGAGTTATACACCCATTGAGTTTTGGGTATAATTGACATCGAAACCCCGATCTGTGACTTAATATGCGACAGAGTTTAATAACTAGAAATATTTTTGAGCTGAAGCAATGGATCGACGTACAATGATTTCGGCTGTTGAGAATTTCAGAAAAAAAGGGAGAATGAACGAAAGTTTCAGGTAACTGACCAAACACCAAACAAACTAACGCCCTGCGCACTAAAAACAAAGCCAATAGTCAAATAAATGACGTATACAACCATATCTGTGGAATCATACTCGACATGGAGGCATACAATCTGTCCAGTCTAATAGCTAAGAGGCCGCTACTAGGCAAAAGGGAGACGAGTATGATAGCGCTAAAAATCGACTTGAGCTATGTTTCTCGTTGCGAAATCGTACTCACAGTCCGATGTACCATGCCTCAAATCGACAACTGTGTAGAAAGAAAAGTCATCACATTGATAATGACGACCGTATCTAAATCTTACTACTAAACCATCCTTGTGAATAAGCCAGCTGAAAATATAACAAGCATATACTCACGATATTACTTGGGGGAGGAGGGACTAACGGGCGTTAGAATTTATGATGCGGAGTGTTGACGGCTTACTGATGGCTATGCTATTGTCATAGTGAATCAATTATGTATCCATCTCATTTCAAAATAGATGAAAAACCTTACAGAGTTGGTATTATAGAGAGATATCTGCACGCTATAAAAAAGACCTTGAAGAGAGACCATGGACGTCTTTGAACAAAAAAAACCGTACAGTAAGCCTCCCAGAAGAGGGAAATACTGTACAAAATTCTATACCTCCAAATGTATTTTATCTGACGAAGAAAAGGGCTTACTATAAATGAAATTGAAATAGGAAAAACACACCTCTTTATCGAACGTGAATATTATCTCGAGCAAAATGAGGGTAAGAATGGAGTCTACCCCACGAATCGACGATCAACATTAGAGGGTCGAGAAACCACCGAGAACTTACAAGATATTGAACGAGCAGCCCGAAATTGTTGCGTGAATGATTGAAACTCCAATATTTCTGAAGCAATTTGCGAGAAAATACCCACATCCATGTTAGTAAAATGAGGGCGAGCGTGAAGGTCCGAAGAAAAGCGATACACCACCATTGTGTTTTTAAGGTTTCCCCCTCAATTGCCAAAAGCTCATTCGCGTGATTTCCGAACAATCACGTCAAGTTTTGATCTATGTTCTATCATGGTACCAGCTCTTGTGAGAACGGCCTGGTAACTTGGTAAGAAGAAACTTGTGCTCGGTGCTATTTATGTTACACGCTCCTTGAACCCTGAACCGTTAACATACCTATCAGATACAATGAACATTTTACAAAGAACGGCAGCAAATCATTATGGATAGTTGGTTGAATGCCTGCTAATGGTTCCAAATATGTCTGAGTTAATAGACCAAGTAACCACTAATCGGGTCTTGTTGAGTTTCAATAAGGCCCGTCAAGAAGAAGATAAGACACACCAAGCCAAGCTATGCCGGAATCACAAAACCAATGTTCCTGGGGCCCCCACAAAATGAAGTTCGTCCGTCGCCGCAGCCTGAGACAAATGAAACGAAGTATACTACTCTTTGGCACTCTCTCGTGCACATCCAAAGGCCCAACGCGAGGGCCATTGCTGTTTGCGATGATATTCTTGCTGCCCGGGCAGGACCTGATCCACTTCTTTGTAATGAGGACAACGAGCCTAGTGAATTCGGAAGGCACTGCGAAGAATAAGGTGTCCGTGCTGCCACAGAAACAATCTATCAAACGAATCACGAAGTTATCGTCGTATGTCTCATTGGTATTGGCCAGCCCATCATCACCCTTTCGTCGATCAGAGATGTTGGCAATTGAGACCCAAATAGTTTGACAGCGCGCTACGGAGTCAATTGTTGATTGACAACTACGAATTTGCCAGGCTCCAATACCCTTAGACTGGGTCTCGTGCAGTAATTATGACTGAATGAAAACCTTCAAGGCACATCTCCGACTATGTATGTATGTGAATACACTTTCATAGAGTGAATGTGATCCGTCTGTTGCCCATGCACCATGATTGCCCGAGATACATAGCAGAGCGAGTATCATTATGCGAAACACCCGACAGCGTTGGTAGCACTAGGTACAGTTAATGGGCGAGACTGGATGCCTGGTATACCAGCACGCTTTCCGAATCGGAAGTGTATTGAAAAAGAGAAAAAGAAGAGATCCGCGTCATTTAGCGACAATTCATTCCCACCACCGTCATCCGTCATCCACCTCCACACCCCATCACGCAATCAACCGCTGTGAATTGATTATGGCCATGTGCCCAACAAAGAGAGAACCCAATTTATGACACTATACAATTGGCACATCTTATTCCAAACCCACGAGAATTCGCAAGTTGACAATGATGAATTCGAGTCGACGTCACCGTGACACGTCTTGGCAAAGTGAACTTCATTGATATCCCAGCCGATGAATTCAGTCAGGCTCAGTCGCATGTCCCAGATCTTCACGCATGGAAGCAACTTAGTCGACTAATACGCGCTGTGCAGGACTCAGGAAAGGAAAGAGAACCAGTGTTGTGTGGGTCGAGGATGGGAGGGTATATGATAGGGTTTAAGGGTAAGATAGGAGCTTTAATCAATAAACAATAGAGGGAGTTGACACAAATGCGCAAAGAGGTTTGTTCGTCTGGAAACTCGTGCTCCAAAAGAAAGGTCGCGATTCAGAGGGGATAATTTTCTCTCGTATTTTTGTTCTAAATACACATTTTTTTAATGAGTCAGATAAAGAACGGGGCTATAAGTGTGGGAAAGGTTACAAAGAGGTAATGAAATATGGGAAGAAAAATAAAAAATGAGGGTTGGCGTTATAGGACGGAAAATAAAGGCAATAGAGATTTGCATTCAATGTCGATCGTGATACTGAAATGCACGCTGGAACGATTTTTGAAATCAACAAGGGAAGAAAATTGCAAACATAAGTTTCATAAAAAAACTAAGGCTTTATAACCGTTGGCGGCTAGTTGGGGCGTTGCATCGCATGAGTGGCTAACGGAGCCGGAGCACGGGGTCTGCGCATATACGGCGGTCGAGTATTGTGATGCCGAGTTATTTCGGTGTAGTGGTGCCTGCCACATTGTTATATTTGAGAGCCGTGACATTATCCTGTTCTGCCAGGTGCTAGTCTAAACGCGTTGTTTTTTGAACGTGTTTTCTCCTTCTGAGCGGTTCTCACACGACAACCCTAAACGTGAACATGAAAATGTCAGTTACGTCTTGATTAAATGTAACTAGTACTAGTTACTTGCATAAAGCAAAACAAGAGTTAGAACACAACCTACAAAACAAGTTGTGTTGTGTCAGACTGAAGTCCTTCTGACGTGAGTGGTCTTACAAGACAATTGTGCAAGCTTGGGTTCCTGCTAAAACTTCTTGAATTCAGGTTCCATGAGTAGTAAGTAGTAGCCCGAGCTCAAGTGCACATTGTTGTTTCAAAGCTTCTCCGGGAATAGATAATAACTTGAAGAGGCTTCATTCAACACTCGAAGTATATGCAAATCTTATCCCGTTCAGTTGAGTGTGAACCGGTATAAGCACCCTAAGTAGTCAATTAGACAAGGCATCGAACTTGAAGAAAAACCCGCACCTGATTGTCAAGCGGCGTCAGTTGAGGTCGAAAGGTTGAAGAGAATACGAGTCACCATATGATTCATCCGGCACGTGGCTCAATTTGCCTGATGTGTAAATCCCATCCAGTCGTCGTCGCGTGTACAAGACCGTCTAAATGCACCTTGTTTTTTTTTTTTGCCAATATGAACCGGAACGTTTGAGAGATGCTGACCCTTACAGCAAGTCCGGTGCGCGCGTCCGACTAACTGTCAAATTTCATGATGAAAAACTTATGACAACACAGAATGGAAATGCACGCACAATCACAATGACACAAACGACAGCAGCCTACCTCGGCCCGTTGTCCATTCCCAGATCAATCGAGGTTCGACTATTAAGCAATCTTAATGGACGCTCGCTGGCCATAACGTAATGTTCTCTTTCTGCATCGGAACCAATGAAGTCCATCAGTAATAAGCAATAAAACAAACGAACAATTGCCACACACTTATAGAAGGGGGGCCTGGGTTCAGCGCTCAGCTGCTGCGGTCTCAGATATCAGCAATACGCATATACAAACCTTAATTCGTGCAGAACCAACAAAGGCACACCTCCTCTCAAAGAATCGAGTTCAAATTCGCATTCATCAAACTAGCAACATGCCTTCGGTGCTAATACCACTACTAGTAGTAGGTTGACGACTAGACCAAAAACCAAAAATGAAACATATTGGGAACAAAACAAATGAAAAAAAAAAAGATCGACACGCACAATACAGCCACAAGCGTACCTTACTTAATGTTCTCCACGTGTTGCCCAGATACATATGCATGTAGATCCGAGTTAACTGAGATTTCGGAAGACTTCACACAAAACTGCAACCACAACTTGAACTGTAAAGCTCCATCGGGAGGGGAGGTTCAGAGTCAATAAATATGACTGCGCTGATAATGCAGAAGAAGGGCTCAAAGAAAGCACTGTAAGGCTCCTGCGCATGTGCATATGTATACACTCAAAAATAACATTCTACCGAGAAAAGTCAGGTGTTAATATTTCCGAAGCTAAATAAATCCGACATAAAACACACCTTTCTCACATGTTATACCATACACTAGCCAAAACGAAACAAAAACGTGATTGCAATTGCAATTGCAGCCACCAGTCATGGTGTGAGAACTCATTAACTTATTAAAAAAGATCACTAAACACCGCCGACGATCACCGTTGCAAACTTAATTCAAACCCAGTTAGGTTCCTTTGGCTTGAAGAGGCAAAAAGAAACAGAAAGAAAAAAAATCTGGGCACATAAAAACACAGCGTGTGATATATCGATACAGAAAAAAAAAGGGAGACAGCGATTTCGAGTTAACAAACAAACAAACAAACAAGCAACTTCAACAACGTCCACAGAAATCTTGTTTTCTCCTAAAGAAAGAGATAAAAAGAGAAGAAGGTAATTCATAGAATGGGTAGCCAAATATCCTAGTGTAGAGGCAGCGGAGTCAAAACAGAAAATTAAACATCAAAATGAAAGCCGACTCACAATCATCACGACAGAAGAACAAGCAAGGCAAGGCAAGGCAAAAAAAAAAAAGGATCGTCCCACATTTTAAATCTTTCTTCCACTACGCGTAGTACGTTCCGGAAGAACCTCAGGCTTGTCCAACAAAATAAGTTTCTGAGGCTCGAGATCATCTTCAACCCATCCTTTCCACCCTTTTTTGACGGCAACATTCTTCCGGGGACCGCGAGGCTTTCGAGGAGGTGGCTGTGGCATTGCCTAACGACGCGTCATAAGCGGAAAGAAGAAAGAAAACAACTCCAATTCCTTGAAGGCACTTACATCCATGTCTATCTTGTCATTATGCATAGTACGCAAATGGGTTTCCATAAATGCTACATTGATAGATATTTTCTCGCACAGTTTGCACCGGATGCCTGTCTTTTTTATTACCTCGTATAGCTGTGGAGCATCGACTCTCGTTAATAGTCTGATTTCATGGTGGTGGGGCCGTGAGTTCCGTGTCAATGATTTTTGATGATGGATACCATTTTACTTACGGTTCAGCAGTCTCAGAAGGCTCAGCGGATGGAGATGGCTCGTTCTCAGCGTACGTAATACCAGAGTGAGACATCTAAAAAGCCCCGAGAGAATTGAGCAATATTTTCAGCAATGTAGTATTAGAACGTCAGGGAAATCAATCTTACAGATTTTTTGATGAGATTGCCCTCGGAAGGTGCTGGAGGAACTATACGGAACAAGGAGCCAAGAAATTAGGCCGAACATTGGACATTACACACGCAGTTGATGAAAATATACCTTTGTTGGACAGTATGACATGGCTAGTGTGACGTCTGAAAGGGCCAAAAGTAGTCATTAGGGGTGACTAAAAAAAAGAAAGAGACTCAAAAGACCACTTGCCGTTTCAATCTCTTTTTAGGCTTAGCTGAAACAAGATTTTGAGGCTCAAAATCCAGTGAAGGGGAACGAGAAGACAAAGAATCGGAAGACGCAAATAGGCGCGACGACGGCGCTTCGGGGTCCAATGATGTGGACAGACGAGATTTTTTTCTGTTAGATGGTGCGATTTGGGAAGCTGAAACGTCATCACCGCCATGAGATGTAATAGAAAACTTGCGTTTCAGTGACGAAGGAGCGGGAGAGGCTGATGTATTTGCTGAGCGGGCTCTCCAGAACCCGGACGCTTTGGGTTTTTCTTTTGGAACGACCACAGAAGGGAGCGGGGAAGCCGGTGGGGAGGATGTGAGGCGAGGGGAAGAAGATCTAGGGGCATCCCTGTTGGAACCCGCGTTCTCCTTGTCGTCGGGATGCACGCCTTTCACGCGTTTTCCTTTAGATTTCGACACAGTCCCTTGAATAATAGATGTTGAACTAGTCGTTCTGTTTCTTTTTGAAATCTGTGGGATTGATTTCTTGAGTGCAGAGCGTGTTTCGTCCGGTGGGCGCTGTTGCTGAGACGCCATGTCTGAAACTTTGAGAGAAGAGGGCGATGGAGCGCGAGCTGGGGCTTGCAAAGGCTTGGATATGTCATTAGAGATGATCGGAAGAGGATCGAAGTGTCCGGCCATGATGCTGGTTGCTGTTCGTCGTTTATGTTTCTGAGATGGCATCAGGTTGTAGATGGCCGGAAGAGTTGGTAATAATGCGAAGGAAGCGTATGCCATGGAAAGAGGGGAATTATTGAGTATCTTGAGACAACGATGAGAAGCAAGTTTCGCGGAGTCGACGATTGAACTGAGTCCGTTGGTGGCAGCGTTCGTGGAGGACACGAGATGTGTTTACACCTGTGATGACTCTTGAGTATGTAAGTGGCACGGGTTTTAACCGACACCCACCGGCGCCAAACAGGTACAAACATACGCGAGCGCAGTGGTGAATAAAAAAAAACGACCAAATAATCAAGCCAAGATGGACCCACGACTGAAATGATGTTTGAAGCCAAAATTATCTGTGCGTTTTAATTGGAGGAGAAAGTAGCAAGTTATTGTGCGTAGAGGTTGAGGTTGGGGTGCTGATATACAGAAAACAGACTCTTCACTGCCAAGTTGAAGTAGTAGTTATCATTAGTCACCGTGCGGCAAATTCCACTGTTATCATTCCTCTAATCACTATGCGTCTGCATGCCATACATATAGTAACAGAATTGTCAAGGTATGTCCTTGATTCTTCCGAGGCAGTCCTTCTCGGGCTATGTAATCAATGATCACTAGCACTAGGGATATTCTCTGATATTCTTTGTGTGCATGACCCTTCCACATAAATATATACCGCCCGCCATTCATTTTGGATAATGAAGCCTCTGACATCTAGGTGTGCAGACTGGTTCAATCAAGGAATAGAATTAGTGATCCACCATTGAATTAATATATATATTGATTATTCATTCACGACTTCCCATCCTTGCTCTCTTTTTGAATTCTTTGCATACACCGCTTCAGGCCTTAGGCGGCCTCACGGGTGATTATATCTCTGAATCATCTCGGCCCAGAGTTATTTTAGGCGTCAACCGTGCAGGGTCGTCGTCTAATTCAAATGTACATAGAACATTTCCTTCCTTCCTTTATATACAATAATAAAAAATTTCAAATCCTTCTCTGTCAAAGTACTTTAGACAGAAGTAGTTCATCCCTCTTTTCCCTCCTGTCTTTTACCTTCTCCTTCTCCTTCCCCCCCTCCCTTTTACTCTTCTCTCCCCTCCTCATGTTGCTATTCGGTCGCTCCCCGTGCTCAAAATTCGTGGTTACTGCCGTGTACCTCCTATTAACATGGTCGGTGTCAGTGTCCGCTTACGGTACGCGTACGGTAACGCAGCGCAACACTCGAAGAGGTGTCTCGTCGGTTCTTTATCGTTTCGGTCGTTTTCTGCCAGGAATGGATTCCCATGAGAGGAACTCGGTCTTACTTGACACTCGTGAGTTTTGATTGACTCAGTGTCGGGCATCGGACATGTTCTTCTGACCATGCCTTCCTCGTCGCGTCTATAGGATCTGAACCTAGTGCTAGTGCTAGTGTTAGCGCGTCGCCTGCACCTGCCCCAACTGCAACCAGCACTAGGTGTGTGCTCAAATACATGTCCCCCCATCGATTCGACTGATTTTCTCTCTCTCAGGTTACAAGGGTGCATCCAAGTCCGAGCAGACAACAACATCGCACTAGGGTACTTGATGAACACCCCCCAGGGATTGTACGTTCGCCGTCCATCCGTACTAACCGCCAGATCGAACATAACACATGACCCTTTTTTTTCGCATTTTAGAAATGGCGTAACAACCAACCAAACTAACAAATTATCGGTTACACTCGATATATCAAAATCTTCTCTAGCTCCTGTTGATATCACAGCTCAAGTGAGTATACACGGAGTTCTTTGATCGATGATAAGGATTCTCGAATTCTGATACGACAAACGGCACAACCAAAAAAAAATTCAAAAATAAACTTATGTAATTTCTAACCGAACTTCCAGAATCCCGCGTTCCCAGGACCTGACAAGCTCGGGGGGATTACAGTCGCGCGCAACGCCTCAAGTTCAAACTTGGCCGTTGGCTCCAACAAGTACGTAAACCATCTTACATCTTCTTCCCGCATTTCCCGCGTGGATCCCGTCAAGCCGGCACTAACGACCATGAGAAAACAGTGCCGTCTTACTAAGTAACGTCCCCCAAAGTTCGTGATCTTCTCTCACCGAACCCGGCATTATAATTACCTTACCGCCTTCTACTTTTGCAGCGGCCCCCGGCTCACGCCCCGTCCCCTCCTCTCAGGGAGCAACCGAGTCTGCCATATGGACACTAAGTCAGGGTTCAGGGGAGCTAACAGGTATAAAAAATAGCTAGCTCACAAACTTTTGAAATTTCTGATTTTTATGGTTTTATCTTTAGCTCACTGGATCAATAGCAATGGCCAATCGCCAAAGACGTTTATCGCATACAATCAAAACAACAACACGTTGTATCTTACAGGGGAACAACCCTCATCTCCAAGTAACGCGAGTCTGATTCCCGTGGTATGTCATATTGGAAATTTGGAACGGGATAATCTCAAAACTCAATTATTACCATTACAGACCTTCTTCTTCGATCCCAATGTTTAAATCCCTTATTTCGTTGAGGTGGTTTTTGTTCGAATAATAGACAATTCTCTTTTTTTCCTCTGGTATTGTTTTATAATCTGTGACATATCTGTCTGCCATTCATTATTTTCCCGACGATATATATACCACAACTCTCGTCTGGCTCTGCCTTATTGATTGTTGACTTTTTTTTCATGTTCATCCTATGACATCCTCGTCATTCTTTTTTTAATCTATTTTCAAAGATATAACCAGTTTTTTGATTTATCTTCCTGTTTTATGTAATTGGGGCTTTTTAACTGTTTTGCCGGTGGTTATACATATGTGGTTATTCAAATGTCTTGACGCTGATTTGCCTGTTATAGATTTAGAAGCCGAGTTCCGACAGGGCAACATGGCCGAGTGGTTAAGGCGTCAGACTCGAATTACCGTCGTATCTGATCCTCTTTGAGGGCGCAGGTTCAAATCCTGCTGTTGTCGGTGGTTTTTTTTTTTGACAAAATACCTCATGACACGCTCAAATACCAAGATCATTATCCCAACAGAAAATCCCCAACCCCGCATCATTTTTGGCTTTCATTCTTCCCACACAAAAATTACAATCGTTCTATAATGGATTTAGCTAACGGTGCGACGATCTTCCGAGTAGCATCCACTCTCAATTGTCTCCACACCCTCGCTCGCCCACCCGCCTTCGTCACAACATCCCCAGACTTAGTCCTCTCCACACCCTCCACAAACACTTTTTTCAACCCCTTCATTTCAAGCCCCAACTCTTCCCGTTCTTCCAAACCCTCAAAAAGCCCTCGTCGCAACTCATCAAGCCCCTGTTTGACAAGCCACAATGTCTGACGTTTATGCTTGTTCTTCTTCTCAGAGCGATAGCTGAATAAAACGGCGAGAACATCTAAATGACGTTCTTCCAGCCATTCGTCAAGGGCATCCCAGAATTCGGGGGACGGGTGTAGTTTGAGCCAGGTTTTGAGGTTTAGAGGTACTGACGCGATTCCAACCGCTATAGTTTTGAATGGCTCGTTCTGAATGATGTTGTACTCTTTATAGTCTCGTCTGAGGAGATCTCTGCTAGATAGATGAGAAATCGAGCTCTTGAGTGTTTCGAGTTTTCGGGGGATATCTGCGATCTTGACTTGGTCCCCCAAATTCACCGGTCCGGTCAAGTTTAAGCTTAAGTTTAAGTTCGACCTCGGTAATAAAAATTCGACAGCTTCATAATCTATTTGAACGGCTTTACCGTTTTTCCTAAGCCCGTTTGTGTCGATTAGAATTGCTGTTAGAAGGAGCGTTGCTACGTCCGGTGAAACTGGTGTTTCGTCGACTGGCCAATGAGGAGAAAAGTGCTTCGTGACCAGAGAAGCACAGCTCCCTACGGGAACGACTATTGTCCTACCCTGTGCATCCGTATGAAAGCCTTCGTCGGTGTGATGATCGATTATTGATACAACCCGTGGAAATGCATCCAGTGGTGTTGGGATGCCAGTGAACATGCGGTCCAAACGATTATGATCTACCAACGCAAACGAGGATCGCAACACTTGAGAAAACGACTCGCGTGGTATATCGTCTATGCAAAGTAAATCCGAATGATCGTCCCTTAATTCCGCAAGCCCGAATGCATAATCGTTTTCAGCTCGCAAATGAAAATCCGACCGTGCTGTACGCAAAAGCGCGATAGTTGGGTTATTGAAGAGTATCGTGGATAGGTAGGAATATGCGAGTGAGCAGGCTGATGTGTCAAGATCTGTGAGAGGTTTATTGTGTCATCTTGCTGTTTATTTATTTATTTTTTGAGAACTTGGGATTATGGGGGGTGCTTCACCTCCGGCTTCATTGCCTACTACAACCGTCCAATCTCGGGGTTTATCAGCTTTTAAAGCATCGAAGTAGCGTTGACGATTCGTAAAGAGAAATTCTGATAAAGATTGCGATTTCATTGTAGATATTGATAATAGTCGACGTTGTGGAAAGAAGAATCGCATAAGTACCGCCTCCGCGTGACGCGAAGACTTGTCGTTATCTGGTCACCTCGCGCCTAATTTCTCGCCCAAATAACATGTCTTCACCACTGCCCTTCCCGTCCTCCGAAGCAGAAGATGTCAATATGCAAGATACTCAGACTGGGGGCGGAACAATTCCCAATGCACCCAGCAGAGTACCCTTATTCCAACCATCTACGCCTTCAATGGCAGGAACACCGCTCAGGTTGCCAAGGCACAATAGTAGTGTCGCGTCAAGTTCACCTTTTAAAGGTTCTGTGGCGCGTAGAGCGTTAGGTCTTCCTGTAAGACAGGAATTACCTGGTCATGGTGAGTGAAAACCTCTTAATTTACGCGTTTTTTTCTTCTTTTCTCTTACATCGTACTTCTATAATAGATATTTTCTCCTCAAACTTGTCAGATCCACTCGATTTTCCTCAATCGCCTACTCCAAAGCGCAATAGACGGGGCGATATCCATTCCTCCGGTGCATTAACTTCAAGCCCACTTGTGCAGCGGCAGAGAAATAACAACATCCCCAACTCAAACTCTGACGGACTGGTTCTCCCACAATCATCTGCTGCTCCTTTATCTGCACCAGAACAACCATCAGAGCACGGAGACACCTACCGCGCAATATGGGGAACAAACGTATCTCTCCTAGAATCAATGGCCTTATTCACCGATTTCCTTCGAGGCTTCAAAATAAAGTACCGAATCGCGTATGATCGCGAGCACGGGCACACTACACAAATGCTTTCCTCCCCCGAAGAAGGCGAAGAACTGTTATATATTTCATTCTTACGCCGAATGCGTAAAACAGGTCAGACGAATTTGAACTTGGACGCGACGAATTTGTTGGCATATCCGCCTTCAAAGAAGCTTCATTCGCAGTTGCTCAAGTACCCGCAGGAAGTTATTCCCGCTATGGATCAGGTTCTGAAAGATCTTATGTTGGCTATTGCGGAGGAAGACCATGAAGCCGGTGTTGATGGTATGACTGGTCAGCAAGGTGAAGAGGAGATGGAGGAGATCGTTGGGCGTGTTTATAAAGTACGGCCATTTGGTGAGAACGCTGGGAATATGAGAGATTTAAATCCTAGTGGTGAGAGTTGGCGTGGTTCCATCGAAAATATTGAACGCTAACGTATGTTTTTAGATACCGATAAACTTGTGACGGTAAAAGGTCTTGTCATTCGTGCTACTCCTATCATTCCAGATATGAAAACAGGTACAGCAAGCATGACCCATCTATTCGACGTGATAATCTGACTGTATTATTTTTTTTTCTAGCTTTCTTCCGATGCTCGTCCTGTTCCCATACGGTACAGGTAGATATCGATCGAGGTCGTATAACCGAACCAGAACGCTGTCCACGCGATCTCTGTCGTTCAGAAGGAACGATGAATCTCATTCACAACCGCTGTGAATTCGCAGATCGCCAAATAATACGACTTCAAGAAACACCAGACTCCGTGCCTGATGGGCAAACACCTCACACAGTCTCTTTATGCGTTTACGACGAGCTTGTTGACGTTACGAGACCTGGTGACAGATTAACAGTTACCGGTATTTTCAGGAGCGAACCGGTTAGAGTTAATAATCGTCAAAGGACGATTAAAAGTCTTTTTAAGACGTATGTTGATGTTGTCCATGTTAAACGAGGGAGTAGAGATCGGCTTGGGTTTGATAAATCTACGCGTACTGGTGAAGCGCGAATTCCTGGCGTTGGCGGGATTGGGATTAAAGGAGGAGAAGATGAAGATGAAACGGAACTGCAAGTGGATGATCCGCAAGGAGGACAAGGGCAAGGGCAAGGTGAAGGAGAGGAAGGGGCTCTTAGTAAACGAGCACGTTTGGAAGCTGAATTACGGATGTTGAGTCGCCGACCTGATTTGTACGATGTTTTGTCTCAGTCATTGGCCCCTTCGATTTGGGGGATGGATGATGTTAAAAAAGGGATTTTGCTGCAGTTGTTTGGAGGAACGAATAAGAGTATTGCTAAAGGTGGTGGAGGTGGGGGGCCGAGGTTTAGAGGAGATATCAATGTACTACTTGTTGGAGATCCTGGGACGAGTAAATCTCAGATGCTGCAGGTAGGTTTGTGTCGTTCCTTGCATGACGCTGATTTAAATTTGGTTTGTTTGGTTTGGTAGTATGTGCATAAACTTGCGCCTCGTGGAGTTTATACCTCTGGGAAGGGTTCCTCTGCTGTCGGGTTGACAGCCTATGTAACTCGCGATCCCGATTCGAAACAACTGGTTTTAGAGAGGTGAGCAATGTAGCTGTACGATACAACAGTTTCATTCTGAATATTGACTTGTCTATGTAGTGGTGCGCTTGTCTTGAGCGACGGTGGTATCTGTTGCATTGACGAGTTCGACAAAATGTCCGACGCAACACGAAGCGTGCTCCACGAAGTGATGGAACAACAAACAGTATCCATCGCCAAAGCCGGAATTATCACTACTCTCAACGCTCGCACGTCTATTCTCGCGGCTGCTAATCCTTTAGGATCACGGTACAACCCTGATTGGCCTGTTACAAAGAATATCGACTTGCCACCGACACTTATTTCGCGTTTTGATTTGTTGTATCTTGTGTTAGATAAGATTGATGAGGTCGCCGATAGGAGGCTTGCGCAACATTTGGTTGGACTTTATATTGAAGACACACCTTCCAGGCCCCCTGAAGAGGAGATTTTGGTAGGTTATTTAATGCTAATGCAGAAATTTTCTCTCTTGTGAGAGCTGACGGATTTTATTTTAAAAGCCAATAGAGACCCTTTCTGCCTACATTTCATATGCACGGTCAAAGATACATCCAATTATTACAGAAGAAGCCTCTGAAGAGCTCGTCTCTGCCTATGTGGACATGCGAAAGCAAGGAGAAGACCCCAATTCGTCTGAACGTCGAATTACAGCTACAACTAGACAACTCGAGAGCATGATCCGTCTCTCAGAAGCACACGCACGAATGCGATTATCGCAGCTCGTTGAGCTGCAGGACGTCCAGGAGGCCTGTCGTCTCATGCGAGAGGCGATACGAACCTCGGCGACTGACCCTCGTACTGGTGCTATTGACATGGAGATGTTGAACACAGGAGCTGGACAGCACCAGAGGAGGCTTCGTGCGGATTTGAAGAGGGAATTGGTTAAGTTATTGGAGACTGGTGGTGCTGGGAGTCGTGGTATTCGGTGGACGGAGGTTGTTAAGATGTTGGCTAGTCAGAGTAGTGTGCCGGTCGACAGCGCGGAATTCAACGATGCGGTGAAGGGTTTGGAGGCGGAAGGCGTTGTTAAGGTTGTTGGAGAAAGAGAGAGGAGGGTTATTAGGTTAATGCAGCAGGATATGTAGGTCGAACATTCCAGAGAAGTGTTTGAAAATTGCACTGCCTGTTTTCGCTCCTGCGTCCGTTCCGGCAATAATTCACTTTCGTCTCTCTGGACAGCACCAATATATCCTACGCAGCTGCACTTTCACTTCCTTAATCTGGGCCGTTTTGAGCTCTGTATTCTTTATTTTCAATATCATCGTGGCAATGCCGACGTCACTTCTCCGGCGGTTTCCACTGCTGTTGTGTCCGTCATATAAAAAAGTAGCAGGACGTATATGACAAGCTTAACAGATATATTGTAAGCTGGTGTATTAAAGATATAAATGATATCCGTCTTTTTTTCCGGGGCTATTCTTCCTATGCCGTCGCCTTGATACAGGCCTCTAGTGGGACTAGATAGAGTAAAAGTCTTCAATTTCAAGGTCTAGTACATGACAGTGGACTTCGACATAGTCGTACGTAGCAGTTCATGCAATCTAGTCAACACGAACTCCCTATCGCAAACATATATATATTTACTTCAACTTTCCTCGAGTCATTTTGGGAATATCAGATTTGATTGTACACCGTGAATGAAGCGAAGGCGAAGAGGTAAAAACATATGAACGTATGTGCTTGAGAACATGGACTAGAACGAGCTTTGTGTTGATGAAGTGAAGACCAAAATGGATCGAGTTGCCGAGAAAACGGAATATTGCAAAGACAAGGCGATAAAGAACGGACCAAGCCGTAGCGCTGTCTGAAGGCTGAAAGAAGAAAAACATGAACCGACCCCTGACTTCGTCTGGGAAGACCACCAAAGAGGTGTTACTGAGTTTCTCTTGCGTTTAGAACAAGTATGAGGGTATCAGAAATGACAAAATCAAGAATATGCGCTTTTTCTTTTGGAAGAGGTATCTCGCCCTCAATCACCATGTGAAGGTTGGAAGTAAAAGGAGTGTTATGTGTGCGACATACTTCTACACTGTGTGAGATGTGAGTACATGTGAGTGGTTGCGGATGACGGGTTCTAAGGTCGACAGACTCACATTATAGTTACGGACATGGTGATGAGATAAGTGGTTGAATGACCATGACTTCATATATACCATATTTATAGATTCGTACCAAGCCGCTGCTCCAAATAAGATTCTGTTGGCGTTTTGGGGCAGATGTTAAGGGGAAGACGGTATTAGTCTCCCTCTGCGCTGTTGCTTAGCAGATAGTGACTTTATATACGATAAATGTGAAAAAGATACCAGTCAAGTTTACAAATATCATTGCCCATTAAGTTACGAATAGATACACAAACGAGATTCGCAATCATTTCTTTGCTGGGTCGTCAGCTCCCTCTGATACAATATTGCCTTGGATTTCATTTGCGACCTAAATGCCATTAAACCAAGCACGAAAAAGCATGAAAAAGATAGATATTCAGACCTCGTCACCAATCTGTCTTATCTTAGTTTCGTCTTGGCCGATTAAAGAGACAGTAACACCCTTTTGTAGCAAAGGATAGGAGCCTACACGAATTTGATCTGCCTTTAGCCGTTGATGTAAGGATGTCAAATATGGTGCGATTGAGGATTCAGGTAAGCTAATCAATTCAAACCAAGAGTTAAATAGACTTCTGAAAAAGGAGTTTCTAGGCATGGCATACCTGGTATGTATAAGAAGCCGAAAAGGCCTTGAGTCCGGAAGGGAAAGATAAGGCGTTAACCCAGCCAACATCCGTTGAAACAAACTCGGTATTCCAGGGAAAATACACAATTTCCCCTCGATTCTACACACGGGCACCCAAAGATCTTCTCCCACAAATAGAACTTCAGCTTCAGCTGGAAAAAGTGCCATGCGTTCGCGCGCTGTCTTCTGTTCTGCAGTTTGGTTTTGCAAGTCTGTGCGACGGCTAGCATGCGCATTTAGTCGTCTTAAGGTTTCTTCGTGATATTTCAGGGGTTGTTCGAATGCTTTAGCAATGGATTGGTATGTTATGTCGTCGTGAGTGGGTCCGATGCCACCTGAGGTTATGACGAAATCGTAGCTCTTGACCATACGACGGGAAGCTTCTATACTGGGACAGACCTGGTAAACATACATACAGGTTAAGGGATATGTCGACTTACATTTCATCTTCATCATCTGCGATAACTTCTATACGTTTACTGAGCCGGGAAGAATTAGGCGTGGCACGCAAAACATCAGTCTATTGGCCCTCACAGCTCTATCCCAAACTCGAAACAATACTTTGCAAAGAAATTACTATTGGTATCTTGAGTTTTTCCGTTCAATATTTCATCCCTAAGTGTACAATCAAACTAATGTCTTGCGATAATATCATTGAATATACTGACCCAATGATAAGAGCCCCCGCAGTCTTGATTTTCCTGCCTTCACCAAGCAGATTCGAGGGTATCGGAGATTTTGGAAATGTGAGTGCTGAAGGAATTGTTGTATTCGACATTCTTCGTTTCGTCAAAAGAAATGAGGAAAGAGACAAATGCCGTCGGGACAGGTGATAACACCTTGCTGACATATGCCCTGGACGAGCTTAACTCGGCCTCACCGGCACACACCGACATTCCCACCCGTACGCGCGGATGTCATCGACGTTGAAAAATTGAACGCGTCAATAACACGTCCACGATTTCTCACCTTATGGCTGATCTTTTGGATGAGGTAGAGTTGATAAATAACTTCTAGTTCATTATGCTTAAAGCTTTGCAGGGTGTAATACTGATACCATTCGAGGAAGAAGATGACGAAAGTTCGTGTTCCTTTCTCTGCACGGGCATGACAGGCAGCAATTAACGAAGAAATAAAGACAATATCTCCGAAGAAAATGGCGTGGATGGGCCTATGGCTCGGTCAGAAATTGATTTACCGGAAGGGCCCCTCTTTCGTTTTCAAGCGTATAGGAAAGCCTGGGAAGATTGTTTAGAAAGAATAAAGGTAAAATAATATAACATCGATTAAAAAAACTGTGTTTTCTTAGCTCTTTTTTTATCTAGGTAATATTGTTAAAGCTTCAAAAGCCTATTGTGGAAGAAGCAATTCAATGTATCTATGAATCCGTATTACAACCCGACGATGACTTCTTGGCTCCGGTTCAGGAAATCATGACTGTTGTCGTTTCGTGTTCGTTCTCCCCTTCCTCTCTCCTTCTTCGTCATTTTCAATGACTAGATAATCAGGCTCGGATCGAGCCTTCGCTCATACCTCTCTTCACTACATCCGCACAATTTTGATAATGTCCGAGCCTGAAGATAAATTACCTCGCGCAATGATTTCCCAGATCCACGATACCGATTGTACAAACTTATCTTCTATGGTGAAAGCGATGATAACCGGGTTTAGATCCGACCCATTTCACAATAAATGTGAGAAAAAAGGTTTTTATCCTCATTGCTCGCTTTTTGAAGAATTGTGCAGTAAATTTGAAATCCTCTTCCGATATACAAGTCTTACAGTTTTGGATCGAAGAAGTCAAAGCTGAACTTGGTACGCTGCTCACCGGAATGATTCCGTGGACTGACTAATAGGTTTATTTATTTAAAGGTGCAGAGATACTAATGATAGTGGTCCTCCCAGAAATGAGCTTGATTGCACCATCCCTTCTTACCGATTTTCTCGATCTTTGCCAGTAGGTCCAAAACAGAACTGTCTTATTTCAATCAAATAACTCAAACATTGTAGTTGTCATATCTCCGAATTACCGTTAACAATACTCACGACGGCTTCCGATACTAGCTACCTGAATCGTATTCTTCCCCGGTCAACACTTACCAAACTCCGTCTCGAGAATTTCAGCCTCCCATGCGATCGACAAGTGATCGAACATATTATTGAAGAAGTAAGAGTTTAAAATTACTTGTGGAAAAAAGAAATTATTTTTTTTCCTCTGCTTTGATAGCTAACTTGTTGAACCAGACGTTTTTCAGTCCCGAGTTTGTGCCTCGTCTAATGATCGGACCGTCGAGCTTGGAAATGATCATATCAGAGTATTCACGGATTAATATCACTCTGGACAATTTATTATCTAACATTCAGGTAACGTTCAGTGAATAACGACTATCGATGCGGACCGACCAAATTTTTGTATATAGATCCTTCACCTTCAACATTTTTACAATCCCCTCTCGCTTTTATGTGTTCCCAGTTTCGACAATGTTCTATCAACAACACTACAAAACCCGGAAGAAACCCCAAAGTGGATGCCGTTCATGAAACATATTAGACTAAAGTTGTTGTCGCAGGACATGTCTAACTCAGATTGGTTGGATTTCTCACCTGCAAAAGCGCTAGAAAAAGCTATCAAAGGGAGAAATTCATTTCATGCCCGGATACGTGATATGAAAGTCGCTCTCCGCATTTGGTGCATCATTCAGAAATTTTGTCGGGCTCGAGGATTGAAAACAAAGAACGCATCGTCGTCGTCGTTATTGGAAATTCAAATGAAAGCTCTACAAACCGGAATGGGCGACACTATCGCTGATGCGGTTGTTTCGTCATTCAAGTAAGTTGGTATTTTCACTCGGAACCAATTTGATCGCCAGGTGATTTTTGCTCTTACCCGCAGGGCATTAGACAAAGTCCAAACTGAAGCCCTTTTGGAGGAATTGTTTTATTTCATTAATAATCTCCCGGCTGCCCTTCGAAATCTTACAACTGGCATCAGAAGCCAAATTGCAGCTTCAATGGATCGGCCAGATGGGTCGGAAACGTTTTGTGATTTTTTAGTAAGATATTTCAGGTGAGTAGCTTTTTTCTTTTCTTTTTTCAACGTCTAAATCTTTTTTTTTTCGTTCACTGGTTTTTAGAAGTACATTGATATCCTTTGATGACATTCCTTTACTTGACATTTGGGTAACTAACGAAGACACGCTCCCTAACTCCGTGCGTAAATAAAACTCTTCAGTTCAACTCTCCTGTTGAACCTGTCATTTTAGCCCTTCAATCCCAACGTTCATGTGTCAATCGTGACAGCTCTCCTTGAACCACGGGGTTATCTAGACTGGGGAACGTCGCATAAACAAATGGACACGCATCCCCTACCTGATATAACGCTCGCCTTTCAACGTTACGTCGACAGTGGAAGAATGATCAATTTATATGACTGGTATCAAACATTTGTTACGGCTTTCGAAGGACATGACGAGGATGAGGACGAGGCCGATTTGATGGACATAGAAGATACCCCTACTAAATCTCGTAGCAAACGACCATCTCGTTTGTCACAGGGGAATAGGATAGCTAAGGATAAGCCTCGTGTAGGTAAAGGGGAGCTGCATGCGCGGTTTATGCGTACCGTTCATGAGCTAGAGTTTGTTGGGTTTCTGAAGCGGACAGGTAGAAGAACGGAGCACGTTGTCAAAACTGTATTTGACGTTATGGACTAAACGAATTGATACATATCTACTTGGATTCTGTCAATTAAGATGTGGATAATATGAAGTATTACGTCGCCGGATTCATCCAGGAAGTTCCTGAATCAGGGCTAGGCTGTTTGTGGATGTACCGTATTACTTCAAGTTTCATGAGGTTCATGTGCGCCATGGACGGACGAGCTAAGTCACGGTTACATAAACTGGAGGTTGAGAATTTTGGTACCGTATGGAATAGACATGCATTGGTCGCCCGATCGTAGGGCCCAAAGTCTCGGCTGATAAATGTGGGAGTGCTTGAAAAAGACATTCCATTGATTCAGAAGACTAGATGATTGAAGATGCGATCGTATACTATGCACTTTACCATACATTGCTCAAAAATACGAGATCTACAGACGTGCTATTCTGAAGTTGCAGGCAAATTTGGTCCCCGGGACTCCATCATTTCGCAGGATAATTTTTCGTTTTGTCAAGCTTAATATGGTTGTAACCGAAGTCGATTACCATGATTGAAAACTCATTCTTAATCCCCACTAGTGCCTCAGAATACTATGTTTTGGGTATACGTTTGTGTATTAGAAACGAAAAAACAAAACTCGGAACAGGGAACAGGGATCAGAGAAAAGAATAATCAAAAAAAAGACACGAGATATGCCCCCGTCCACGGTTCTACCACCTCCATTACACCAGTTGTATGCATATTTGAAAGCTGTATTCGATCGTAGGAGGAGAAAAAAGGCAAAGAAATAAACGTCCTAAAAGCTCATAAAAAAAGGATAGATCTGATCGGTGACGATCATAGCAGTAATCCAGTACTGCCGAAGACAAAGGCACCGAATAGAGCCATGTTAATGCCAGTCGAAAGGGCACTGCTGGCGGCCGTTTGGGATGGCTTTGGGGTTGTCGATGTAGTGGATGCAGAGCCGGTAGATGATGAGGCTGCTGAAGAACCTTTGTTCGAAGCCGAGTTGGTAGCTGCGGCGAAGGACGGGGGAGAAGATGATGATGATGATGACGACGGTGAACCAGGTGTAGACGACGAGGTAATATTGGCGGCTTGGATTGCGCTAAGTTGGGCGGGGGTGAATTTGCCAGTCATGCCTGTCACTCTGATTGATAAAAGAGCAAATCAGGGAAGATAAGTCAGTTGAATTAGACTTAGACCAGTGTCTTTGGGAGAACGTACGTGAATCGCGCAGAAAATGCTTCCGCTTGGAATTGGGTGTTGTCCGGCTGTTGGACAGAAGACGATGTAAACCGGAGGAAACTGGACTATTGTTAAAACAATAAAGGCACCATAGGGCATTGATACTCACTAGCCATTGAAGTTGTCCCCTGATTCGGGTGGGATCGTAACATTCTATCAGACAAGTTTAGAGGACGTCAATGTTACACTACCAAACAGAACCTACCAGAGAAGTTACGTTAGCAGTCGCGACTGATGCGGCGAGCTGGACGACCTGTGCCTGAGAAAATTGGGTTACAAAGTTTTTGATGAGGCAAAAAAAAAAAAAAAGTTACTTGAACGTTCATAGTGCCGACAAAGACACCGACCGCGCAGTCGCCCAAGTCCGCGGGAGCGTCTGAATTGAGCT
Source organism: Dictyophora rubrovolvata (assembly GCA_029959195.1). Taxonomy (NCBI): domain Eukaryota; kingdom Fungi; phylum Basidiomycota; class Agaricomycetes; order Phallales; family Phallaceae; genus Dictyophora; species Dictyophora rubrovolvata. The sequence goes on along the minus strand of CP114122.1, from coordinate 766,088 downwards.
GCCACTCAATGTTAAAAGGCGTTCCAGCCTGAATCACAGAAGAAGCAACCGGATTCGTAACCTTTGGTTGTTGACAAACAAGAAACTTTTAAGTCAACTCGTCTGGCGGAAATAAAACTGTGGACATACGAAAACATTGGCAAAAGATTGGCTGGCAAGACCGACCAAGACGAAAGCTGGAGCAATTGAGAAACGCATGTTTTATTTTATACTTTGACAACGAGTAAAGATGGTGAGGGCAAAAGAGCGACTTGTCCGAAGACGAAAAGTTGTACAGAAGGTCCTGCGTAGATGGGTGGAAAAGAGGGAAAAGTTTCGCATCGGAAAAATGGGTCTTATTTTTATAAGCGGGTAGGGTCACCAAAGACCGGTCACATCAAATTGTGACACTATTCACCAATTAGCCATGCATTAAATTTAGTACGCGAAGTGTGTGATGGAAGCTCCGTTTAAAAAAAAGAGTTTGCGATGGAATTGAAAACTCGTATTGACAGGATTTTTGATGGATGCTGTCAAGTGTATCAAGGATATAAAAACAAAGTAGAAACGCGGGCTAGAGGATCGTGTTTTTACGTACCATATGTTTCGAAAAAAAAAATGTTTGTGTGTGTTTTTCTTTTCTTTTTTGAATTGTGGAGCCAAACCACCATGGCGACCCTGTTCTCAAGGACTGCACAATCACTTTCCCACACTGGATCAAAGTATCTACGTGTCTGACCATAAAGAGCTCTGCGTGCCTGACTGCATGGAGCTCAGGGGCCAACTGAGGTAAGTAGGCAGCTTGACAAGTGAACGCTCGAAGTTCGAGTCATCTTCGTCAAAGCTTTCGATACTATAGCTTGTCGAAGTCGAACACAGGTGCGACGTTATCCCAGTTTGAGAGCGAGATATGGTCAATTATGTGATGATCGCTATTTCGTACACATAGCCAAAAAATGCATAACAATGGAGTAATATGTTGCCGTTTCCCGTTTCACTCCTTCGGGAGCGTATGCTATACACCGTCACATCGATATCGATGTCGGCGATAAGCGAACTGAGGCGATGTATGAGGAAGGTTGAAATATTTACCTAAATATTGATGCGCCAGCGACATGTCCTCGATTCCTCGCTGTGTTCAACTGAGAGCAACATGGCGGCGCAAAGGCGTGTTTTCCATCCGCCTGCTCAGCGAACTCGTCGAACGATAGCTGTAAATGACGGGAAAGACTGGAGCTGGAAGGAGCTGGACCATTTTGGCATTTTCTTCAAATTTGCTGATTTCCACACGTTCTTTGACCAAGACCCAAAGGCTCTGGGAGACGACTGGAACGTTTGGCTTACAGCGACAGATGATGGAGACCAAGCCGTCGTTCAAAACGAGAAGGTATGGTCGGTTTTGGAGAAGCTGGTATCCCTCCACGATCCTGTCCCCTCGAGTACTCAGGCTGTTAGTAAAGACCCCACCCCGCCTCGCAGAGACGATTTCGGGCTTGAGCTGGTCCACGATATCCTCCGCTTGTTCGGCTATATCATCCCAGGACAAACGGTAGTCAGGGCTGGCCACACGCTCCCGTTTACGATGTTTGGCAGTTCGTGTGTCGCCGAGTTCGACATCGTTGTCATGAACGCTTCCAAGACGAACATACTCATGGGCTTCCAGTTGGACAACAAGTCCATTAGACATTCGAGGGTGGCCGAGATCATCCCTCTAGCTGCTAGTATATTCGTTCATAACCGCAAGAATAATCCTGGACAACTAGATTACATGGAAAGGGTATGATTCCCACCCGAGCCTTCACGGAACCGTAAACTAACAGCTCACAATCTAGTTGGTCCCCATCGTAACCATGTATGGTAGTACTCCGACCTTCTATCTCGTACCGATGACCCAACAACTTGTCGATGACATCGATAGAGGAAAGTGTCCTAGCTTTGAGACAGCCGTCCTCGTCTACGAGCCCGTTCCGGAGAACAACAGGCTAAGATTCAATCTCGGACTGGCTCAAACAGGGAATCGACTGCCCATCTCTCAGGCATATCTTGCCTTCAAGAGCTTCCTGGATGAATCCGGCGACGCACTCCGAATTAACCATATGGCGCATTCGTTAGAAGACGGGGATCTCATTATCTGACCTTGGGCTGAAATCCTTATCAATCTTATGTTGGAGTCGCCGGCTAACACTCAAATTAATATTGCGTCGTCGGCGACGACGCATTAGTTAAGTCTTAGTAAAAATATTATAAATCTCGGTAGTTAGTTTTCACCTTTCAATATTTATAATTCTGTATATAAAGCTCTATATTTTCGAGCACTAAATAACAAGTTCTATCTAAACCACAACCGCTAGTTGCGACAATCATGACATGTACACATTCACCCAATTTTTCTCAATGTAAGCTAGCCCACCAGAAGGCCAACGAGGCGAAGCTCTTAGCTACTGTATAGGGACATTAGCGTGAATAATAGTTTACAATTATTGCCTGGGACCTGTCGAAAGGTACTAATGAAGACCAGGAGCCTAGTCATTCCTTCATCCCATGACCTGGACGGATCCTCGAGCATAACTAAATGAGTGCTTGGAACACCGCAGCGGCTCTCACACCTACTATGCCTTCGACACAGGCAGAAGAAGGCGAGAAGGATGGAACTTCAGCTCAAAGTACCGCAAAACAAGATTCGACAAGAGGGCACACCCACATCACTTTGAACCTGGCGATCTCGTGTTAATTCACAACTCTTCTCTAGATAATAATAAAGAAGCCAAATATAAAAATATAACCCCCTTTGTGTCACTGCTTGCTGAAAGCGAGAACGAGCTAGGGGGGGCTGGGGCATACCCCATCTTGGCCTCAGCGGCGCTCAGATCACAATGTATGCGCATTTATCGAACGAGGAATATTTGAATAAACATCTAGTAATCAACCACGCAGCCAAAATACCCGTCTAGTTGCTTGAAACAGACTCTCTCTTTTGGGATCCGAACCGGCTTATTAGTCTTGTTTTCTCCCGGCCCTATTATCATCAAGATTGCGGTGATTTATACTTTGATTTCCGTCATACGGCGACTTTTCCTTATCTCTATTTAGCAGGCTCTTTGTTGCTTTTATATCTTGCTTTACTCAAACACGAATTACAGTCCGAATACGACGGACTTCGGAAGTTGTATATAAACACGTCGTTTTCGACGTAAGAAAAGCAACAACGCTTTTTTACCTCTCATGCGAAACTTAAAATTAATAAATAGTTTGTCGCCGTCATAACAATCGTTGGTAGTGTGCATCTTTTTTTTTCTACCAACCATTACCTATTTACATTCAATATGCACGATATGCTCTGTCACTTTTTCGACCACTGCCAGAGCAACTGACATAGAAGTTTGACACAATAGCGTAATTAGTTTTCGTTAGTTTTAAGATGGTAATTGATATTTTATATTCGGTACAAATGGTACATTATTATATAAAATGATATAGGGTAACTGCTAAAACCTCGATAATATTCAGTGAAGCTTGCTCTCCGCCACAGTATGCAAGCTAGCAGAATGAGAAGTCGACGGTTTCATTTTTTTCCGACTTCCTTCATCAGCACTTTCCCGAGATCTTCGTCGACTATTGACCGACCGAAGATGTGTTCTTGTCGTTGCTGATGGTTCCACAAGTCCATGATCCACCGCAGCGTCATTCTCAGGCCAGTTTTCTGTTCCGAGAAATTTGTCGAATACTTCGATTATCCATTGTGAATTCGAGATGCTCTCGCGTTTATCTTCGTATTCATCGATCACCTCATTCTTCCGGGCGATATCACGAGCAGATTTCATTGTCCAATAAGACGGCTGAGAGGGATCATCTGCATACCGAATAGCGAACTGTTCAGTCAGCGTCCTAAGTAAATAGAAGAGATTTTGATTGGAAAATCCTGCTTCTTTTAACAATCGGCCATTGAGTAAATGATCGACCTTGCGCTCTCCGCCAAAAGATTTGCCATCCGGGTCTCGATAGGACTCATCGTAAGTGTCCCTCAAAAAACGAGACAGTCTCACTGAATTCGGTTTCGGCAGCTCATGAGACGTATATACAAATGCCATCCAAGTCAAGAGGTGAACGAATGATTCTAGATCATCCGTTAAGTTGTGAGGTCCCTCAGGTTTCGCCACCTGCAGCAGTAGCCGAGCTGCCATGAACTGCCAAGTGCCCTAACATACCTGTTATTAGATGACATTGAAAATATGAAACACTCCTCATACCGTTCTTTCAATTTCTCTTGGCGCTTGGCCCTCATTGTTGCTCTTGGATAGATCCCAATCAATAAGAAGCGCCTGGCCATTATATATCATGACATTGTTTACGCTGATATCTCTATGCAATATCCCCGTTTCTTCGTAAGCCTTTTGGTGTGCTAAAAGAACTTTTTAGGCAAACTGCACAAAAGACTGTAGATGGTAGAACGCACCAATAATAGCTTCACGGATTACTTGTACGAGTTGTTTCGTCGACGAGAATGTAGTAAGAGAAGACGCGACTTCTTTGAGAACTAATCGATAGTGTACGTGTTTGCGCAATCGTTCAGGTAGATCAACGGCCCATGAAGGGTTCTCCTTTACAAGATCCTGAGTTTGTGTTATATGGTCCATAATGTCTGCTCCATCGATAACCGTCGCTACGTAAGGCACTTCTTTTTCATAAAGTTTGGCGTAGATTTCGTGCTCAGGTTCCTGGGAGGCAAGGCGCCAAGCATCCTTCAAAAACACGACAGCCTTGCGGTCAATGGAATAAGCATTGTATGACCTAGTAGAGCGGCCCAGAGGGGACTTGCTGGATCCCATGTATGTTTTGCGAGAGACAATATATCCTCCTTCGTTGGGCGACACCGAAAACTGCAAAAGGGTGGCGCTGGGCGATAAATTGAGAGCCTCACGAGCAGCGGCGGCATGGGCAGGCGAGGGCTTGGTCACTGAAATATCCACTCCCCGTTGTTCTGGTGTCGCATGATTATACCGATGTAAGAATCCAGGAAGTAATGAATCGGTCAGCTCGATCTTCTCTGTGACAACCACCCCGGATCTGTCCCAGCGGAGTAACCTGAAATAGGTAGGCAAGACGAGCAATGAGAAGACGTGCGTTCTGAATTGAGCGGATTGATGTGCAGCTGCGTAGGAAGTGATCTGGCCCAAGGTATCGTTTGCCTTTCCGGTATCGCGTAATAATGTTTTTCCAAGTCCATTTTTTTCGTCGACAAAGGGATCTTCACCCGAGTCAGCTTTGAACTCCATCATTATATCTGGTCGGGCGGGATCGCTCAGTATCAGGTCGGTGGCGTCGGTGTAAACACAGATATCAGGACGAATGGTGATCGTATCAAAAACTGTCATGTCCTTCAAATGGGTGTCGCGGAGATGTAGTGACGGACATAAGGGCTGTACACTCTCGATCTGTGTGAAATTAATGATAACGACATAAAGAAGAAAAGAGATAGAACTAGAACTTACGAATAGGGGGTACATGTTTTCCTCTCTGGTAAAGGATGCCATCTTTTGTATCTTAGTACGAAAATGCTCGAGATCCGAAGAGTTCAACTCAACGCTCGTCTTCGATAAATACTTGTCCAAAAATAGCCATGCTGGCATAGGACCGACGATTTTACCAGTTATTTCCTCCACCATTCGAACGAATCGGGTGTTTCTATTTCCTTTGTCTAATGAATTCTGGTCTTGACTTGAAAACTTGGCAGATACAGGCGTGCTTTCTATTGCTAGACTGCCTTTATTGCTTTTCGGTGGTGTTGACCGCGTAGCAGACTGCTCGTTCTCAGTTTCGGGAGAGTTGTTTACTATGGGTGACGTGGTCATTTCAAGATGAGGGGCGAGTCGAGACAAACTTACGAGTATATTATATGAAAATGGTAGGACAGAGGACAGAACAAACTGCCCCGAAATGGGGACGAAGCAAGGACGAAGACAAAGAGATCGTGTGATACCCCAGCCTGCCAGAGATGGATTGACAACTTGGATTCCTTTGCCGGAGGACAATCGAGTCAATTGGACAAGTTAACTCATATAATTTAACCCGTTTCTTTAGGAAGAAAAAATGGACAATTTGGACGGTCGACGCCACCGAAAGAGCGTTTTCGGAACGTCAGTTTATGTAATCCCATTTAGCAAGTCCCCCCACTGCATGTCTAGCAGCAAAGCCAACACAACTGCTCCCACTCGAAATAGCACCAAGCCTCCCAAAGAACCCAAAAAGTCAAATGTCCACGCACGTTTAAAGATTATCATCCGAAGACTTCCTCCAAATCTTCCCGAACACATATTTTGGCAAAGTGTTCAGCCTTGGGTCACTGACGAAACCGTTTCATGGAAAGTATTTCGTCCAGGAAAATTTCGCAAAACGTGAGTTGAGATAAATGGATGATTTGTCTGGTTTTATTTTATTCATTGACAATTTGTTTTGGGATAGTGTAGGGAAAGAGAATATACCCTCTGTTGCTTATCTTTCCTTTAAGAACGAAGAATGCCTGGCAGCTTTTAGCAAAGAGTATGACGGACATCATTTTCGAGACAAACAAGGTATGTATGATTTAGGTAATCTTATAACAATGTGCATCATTGACTGCGATTTCTTTCCTTCAGGGAATGATTCATTCGCAATCGTGGAATTCGCTCCAAATCCCAAGGTACCTCCAGAAAAGAAGAAAGTCGATCCCAGGCACGCTACCGTTCAACAAGGTAAACATATATCCCCCAACCTATTGCTATACATCTTGATTTTTGGTAATTTAGATGAAGACTATCTCTCCTTCGCAGCTTCCCTTCAAAATCCTCCTGAGAAACACGAAGTCGACATGGACACCCTCCGTACGTTTGTTCTCTATTTATCTCTCCCTCTTCCGAAAAATCTTTATTGACCTTCTCATATGATATGTCTAGTGGCATCGACAGCACCACCCGAAGAGACGAAGATGACACCATTATTAGCCGCACTACTTGAACAAAAAGAACAAAAAGCCGTTGTCCAAGAAAAGAAAATTCTTATTAACGAAGCTAAAGCTGCTCGTAAAGCTGCGGCTGCGGCTGCCTCCGCTGGTGATTCGTCTGCGGTTGTCGCTGGTGGTAGGAAGGGTAGGAAAGGGAAAGGGAAAGATTCTGGAGCACCACCTCTGTCTGCTGTAAGTGTAAGACACGTACATCCATTTGTTTCTTTTCTTTCTTATCTCATTTGTCTCGTTCAGGCTCTTACTGCCGGAAGAGGTCGTAATAGAGGAAACCAGGCTACATCCGCTAATAAAGAAAAAGAAACAATTCAACCGAGCGCTATCGAATCTCCTCCAAGGAAAGAAAAGGACAAGGAAAGGGAGAGAACGCGTCCCGTAGTAGGTCTGGGTTCGCGTCACTTGAAAGCAGCCCTCAGTGGCGCGGGTGTACAACTCCCCGCTACAGCTACAGCTACGAGCTCGACAACGTCTGCTATATCTATGTCCGTATCCGCATCCACAGCCACAGCCACAACTGCAACTGTGCCCTCTTCATCAGGACCCTCAGCACTTATTCAGTCCCCCGTCACTGCATCTACTTCTACGTCTACTGGAGGACCAGAGCACTCCCATCCTACTGGTGTACCATTACCACCTCCACGAGGTCGAGGCGCAGGACGCGGAAAACGCGGTCAAGAATCTAAAGACGGTTCAACAAAAGAGGGAAGTCAAGTTCAAGGTGGTAGAGGCGGAGGTGGAGGTGGAGGTGGCGGGAGAGAAAAGAAACCTCGACCACCATCTTCGAGTGGACTTTCTGGATCTACAGCCGATGTTCCTCCGCCTCGGATTTTGACCCGTCAGGATCCTCATTCCGTTAATACGTCTGGTGGGGGGATTCAAGGCCAAGAGTTAGGTTCGTCTGGGAGTGGACGTGGTAATGGTGGTGGAGGTTCTCGTGGGCGAGGTGGTCGGAGGGAACGGTTAGGGCCGGGTGCTTAGACGTTCTTATTTGTAAAACAGCCGTTGCTACGTACAGACATTTGTATTTTATGTATTTATACCCGCGATTAAATTTTCCTGAGAAGCATTCAAAGCATGTTATCATGTTCAGTTAAAATATTACATGACATATTTGAAATTTGTGCGCCATTCATAAGTTATAATAAGAAAGAAAGAAAGAAAAAAAAGCAGCGTTGTATGTATGTAAAACAAAGAATAAAGAATGGTAATGAATATCACAAGAATGAAAATAGTAAGATGTTATTGAGTCAACAGGAGCGACATATGAAACAGGGGAGAAAATGTTGACAAAAACAAAACCAAAAAAAATTAGTCCAATCTTAGTGCCGGAAATTCTCGCTAATAATATAAGGTGATATTGGTATGGAATTATTCCGGCGTAGCAGATGATCAGCGTGCTTGTGAGACGACATAACAAGAGGACCATCAGTGGTTACAGGAGAAAGAATCTCAGAAACCGGGCGTGGCCTGGAAGTCAAGGATTTACGTGGTCGACGAGATAGACCAAGGAGATCGTACACCTCCCTCTCCAATGCAAGTGCTTCTGGGGTGGGTGAGAATCCAAATGATTGCGCGCTTTGAATAGAAAGAATCCCAGAAGATGATATGTCGGTGTTAAGAGACAGAATTCTCGAATTCGGTGCACCATGAGCATGACGAGGAATGGGAGGGACAGGTGGTGGTGGAGAGAAAGGATAGTGAGTATTACTGCTGTTAGACGAAGTATGTGAAAAACGAGCCCTCGACAAACGGAAGCTAGCTTTCGAAGCTCGCACGCTGGGTTTTCTAGCGGAGTCGCGTCGGCTCGAGTTTTCGCTGCTGGTTCCTTCCTGATTCACCATTACCATCGACATGGTCTCCAGTTTATCTCGAAGTTCCGCGGCCTCCCTTTCGAACCGTTCAGCTGTAGCCCACGCTTCCTCTTTTTCCGCCTCCGATTGCGCAAGACATTCAGTTAACTGCGTCATATCGTCAAGCTGTTTCACAAAGCTTGAATTCAATTTACGAAGTGCCATAGCCAGCGCGCTTCCATTGTGCACGTCCATTAGTCGGTACAGCTGTTGCAATCGATACATCGTGTGGAAAAGATCCCTAGTCAACTGATCGGCAAGGTATGACGTATCATTCAATTCTTGAACCAGCTGCGAGCGTTTAGTCCAGTCCGCATCCATGAGATGATGTTTCAGCGACTTGAGAATACCACGCCGTCTCGTAATATTAGCACAATACCGTATACTCACGTCTTGCTGCAGAATCTCAAGCCTCTCAATCTCAGGCTTAATTTCGTCGAGCGCGTTCAACGTCAATAAGCGGACTGTAGACGGCACTGCCGATTGTCGTATAGCCCGTCCGACAATTTCCTGCAGCTGCTCCGACGTAAACGTCCATAACGCAGCTTCCATAGTATTTGCACGCCATTCCACTGGTCTTGGTCTGAAATCAGGTAATACGCCTCCATCAGATGCAGGGTCGAGATCAAACGATCGCGCGGTATTCGGTGGAGACGCGAATTTCGATGACGCATTCTTGGCATTGTTATTGCTGTTGTTATTATTGTTATTGTTATTATTATTATTGCTGTTGCTGTTGTTTATGTTCGAGGAATTATTACGCGGGGGACGTGGTCCGGCTGGACGACGTAGCGAAACGTCGCTTCCCAAACGAGAAGTCTTCCTTTGCCTGTTGGAAGTAGAACTAGGACCTCGTGCATGCGGTGAAGAAACGGCTTTTGGCCCAGGAGTCGTCATGGGAGTGTACTCATAGGGTGTTTCAGGAAACGTCATCGATCCCATAAGTCTCTCATGACGTAAAGGTAATGCAGAAGGACGATTATGTTGGATAGGGGATTGTTGGATCGTACTAAGACGACCCGAACGATGATGAAATACACTCGGGTGCGGTTCGCTGCCAGAACGCGTGCGAGTGACTTGCGCAGGTTCGTTCACAAGAGGTGCTGACTTATTTCCAATCGGCAACGTAGCCTTGGATGCTTTGTGCGAAGAAACAGGAGTAGGAGATACTCCCTCAACAGTCGGAAGCGTGGACGAACGATTATTACGCGTAACAACACCGTTCGTCATAAACGTAGAGCTATTACGCGAAGGCGGACGCTGTTGATTTGAAGGTGAAGACATCTTAACCACTTCTGAGAGCCCCGAAGCCGCCTGGCTTACGTCTCCCATACTGCGGTTCGGTTTATGTTCAACATTGTGCGAAGAGAAGGAACGTATAGATTCGTGAGGTGAGAAAGGCCGTGTTCGATATGCATTCGGACTTGAGGTTCGTCCGTCAATGACGCGACTTGAATCGTTAATACCTTTCTGATCTTCAGACGGTAAAGGTAATTCCACGGAGCTCATAGACCGCGGTAAAGGATACTGTTCGGGGCGCAGGCTCTGTGTTAAACGTTCACATAGATAAGTAACTCTGAATGAACATCGTGCTACAACGGCCTTACCATGTCATTCTGCCCTTCAACATGACCATCTTGGTACAGTCCTTGTTGTGCATGGTGAGCATTAAACACAGCTTGTTTTCGGCCGGCTGGTTTGGCGTCTTCGAGGGCAAAAGAAGACGTACTGAAAGACGGGTTCATATAATGACCATTCTTGAGACGTTGACTCCCAACAGATCCCGTACTAGAATTCCACGGAATCGAGACAATGCTGGAATCGTGGATACTCTTTCTAAGTCCATTGCCAGAGGCGTTCAAGTCCTGATCTTTAGAATTCGAAGTGGAGCTCGAACAATGCATATTTTCGCTCAACAACAGGCAGTTTTCTTTCTCAGGCTGCTGCTTGTCTTCCTCAACCTTTTCAGGAAATTCATCCACAGGCTCATCAGCTCTTTGAACGTCTTCCTTCTTATCAACATCTAGACAAAACATATCAGCAACGAAAAAATAAATATTATAATGTGCAAAATAAAACACGACATACGACTCTTCAGAACGTCCACTTCTGGAATGACTGAACAAGAATTAATACCGATGCAAGCTTCAATAGTGACTTCGGGCGACTCCTTGGAACTACCCTTAACCTCCTCCTCCTTTACCCGAATATCACCACGGTCTTTACTAGATAACTCTTCCTCCTCTACCTTTTCTTCATTCAAAAAAGAGAAATCGTCGACACCACCATCCAATTTTCGACTATCCCTGCGCCCGTACCCGTACCCGCAGGTTTGCTTCTCAGTCTCGTTGGATGAAGATAACGACACGTTTCGAACAGCAGCTTGAATTTCTTCCTGTTGCGATGTAGTAGTATGACCCAGACCCTCGCGCTGTTTCACAATATCGTCCTGCCTCGTCGCCGATACCTCAACTGAACATACGCTCGTTACATTGCTCGAAGAACCTGGATGAGACGAATACGAAGACGGAGAGGTACTTGGTGCAGAAGCCATATCCGGCGTAAGTTGCTGTGGTTGTTGAACAGTTGACGGAGAGTTCGTTGCTGTTGTTGCTGTTGCTGTTGCTGTTGCTGTTGCTGCTGTTGTTGTTGTCGTTGTCGTTGTCGTTGTTAAAACTTGTAGAGTTGCGTCACTGCTGCTCTTGAATGGACGTCCATTCTCTGAATCTCCTATATTATGTCGTAAAAAATTGAAATTCGAACGTAAGAACATTTGATATGGGAAAAAAAAAGGAAATTGAATATGAAATTCACCCTGTATGGTCTTCTCTTCGACCGGCTTCTGTTCAATAAAAGATTCGGAGCGCGGTGATGATCTGTCTTGTTTCGGCGGTAATGGTGGTGGTAGTAGTGGTGGCGGTGATGATGATGATGATGTCGGAACGGCATCTTTGAAATAAGTAGGTGCGTCTCTACTCGACACCATTCCATTGGATGTTTGAATACTAATTGGTTTGATGGTTTGGTCAGACTGAACAGTTTTCCGCGACTTCTGATCGGCAGTGGAAGGTCTCGGAGAACGAGAGCTTGAGGTTCTTGACGTTTTATTAGGTTTAGAAGGTCCAGCCATTGGAAGAACATCCGGAACATCGGCCGGACGAGCAGGTAAAGGTCTCGAAGGACTCGGGGGTGGGCGAACCGATGTCGACGTTGATGTCGATGTCGAAGGCCGGCTATGACTCGACTTTGTTCTTTCGATCCGATATTTGTCTGATAATTCCGGATATAAAGAATCCGATCGTGACTTGTCATGCGTTATTGGAAAAGGAAGAACGGGTGGAGAAGACCTCTGGTTCTGACTCGTCGCGTTAGACTCATAAAAATCGTCTCGAGATCTTGTTTTGGTGGGAAAGTGCGGAGAATCAGGCATTGGAGGTAAAGGGGCATCTTTCCTCAATGGTGGAGGATTAGAAGGTTGGCTCATGTTAGCATAAGCATGAGTTAAACTTCCTCTCTGGTTATTATACCCCGTTAACACAGCAGGAAGCGTAACCTCGTCCGATGGTGAATCCAGGTACTCAATGAAGCTAGCGCGAGCTTGCATTTTCTCCGAAGCGGACATAACGGGCAGTATACTCGAGTTGCGAAGATTATCAATACCTGTGTTACGAGAGGAACTCTGATGTTTGTTCCCCCCACGTTGAGAAGTAGACTTATCCCAAAACTGAGATTGAGCATTCGGAGTGGGATTTACGCTTTCCTTGACGAGGATGGCTTGGGCGGCTTGAACAGCCTTAAGAGCATGAACAGGCATTGGTTCTCTGGGGGATGGAAAAGCACCAGCTCGATGTCCATGAACAAGCGTGGAAGGAGTAGGAGAGGATGTGGAAGATACAAGAGAGCTAGACAGTGAAGTACCGGACATTCTTGGATGTTTCGATTTAGTCGACCGACTTCTCGAGTGAGAGCGGACACTGTCACCATATATATCTGCTTTGGAGTTGGATTTGGTAGATCGACGCGCTGTATGTATACTCGCTCCTCCATCTGAATTCCTGCGTGATTTTACACTGCGTTTTCCAACTGAGCTGTGACGACTTCTCCTGTCATCATCGTCTTCTCGATTGCGAGGGCCACCACCGTGGAGAAGGTGCCAAACCAACTCCTGAGGCAAAGTTGTGGAGTCTTTTCTTGTTAATCGGTGACTCCTTGGACTAGATAAACGGTATGGATCGTCATATCCGTATTCCAACTCGGGGGCGGAGACATAACTATAGGTAGATGACGATTCGCTATAGATAGAAGGAGAGGAAGGACGTTGACCCCTGGATGGATGTCGACCAATCGGAATAGTAATCACCTGTTGATCTGACGACTAGACAAAAATTCTATAAATATACTCGACAAAGTATAAGTGAAAGTTGAGGGTAGACGTGCCTTGTCCTCCTTGTCGGAAACAGAAAATTGTTGGTCAAACATGCCACGTTGGTTGGACGTTTTGGGGTCAGAGGAATTTTTACTACTGTCTGGGTCACTTTTGCGGCGAAACATGTCATCGTCGAAAGCGGGACCAGAATCTATCGGAATGTCGATCAAGTGAGGAACTACTGCTGGAGCCGCAGACGCGTTGACGGATGGGCGTGCAGGAATGAGACTCTCCGGATGGGTTAGTACAACGGAATGTTGTGGGTCAACAACGGGAGCCCTAAAGGCGTTTGAATGTGTGACTGGTTCTTGAACTGGGAGAAAGGATGGTACGGTAGGTACTACCGCTGGGGTAATACTGGCCTGAAGTTGAGTTGGTTGGGTATTAGAGGTAGGTTTTGGGGGTTTATTAGGATTCTGAGGAGGCCATGGAACCGTGGTGATGTATGGAAAGGAATTTGTTGGTATATTAACTGTCGGTCTCTGAGCCGAAGATGTCCTGGTCGAGTCGGCTGGAGCATAAAAGGACGGGGTTGAGTTTGCTCTATCTGGTGGTGGTGGGTGCTGAGGGACAGAGGAATGAGGTGTCTTTCGTATGAAACGACCAATGAGTGGGATGGAGGACATGGAAGGACATGAAGGTGGAATGCAAGAACTACGTGCGTAACGTAGTTGATCAATTCCATCAACAAGCTCCAGTCACGGCTGTACGGATAGAAATCAAGTGGCATCTTCGGTTACTAATTAAGTTTAGACGCTCATCACCCATGGAATGCAGAAACTCAGATTACATAAGAAATAATAAATTGCCAGAGCTTTAAGGCTATGCTTATACAACGTGTAAATGGCACACCGCTCGATATGTATCAATATCCAACGCTAGCCATATCATTTGCCATGCGCCATATGCTATACCATGCAAGCTGTAGTTGTGCAGGGTCGAAATGACTTACTGCAAACTTACTGCACGATTTCCAGCCCGTCAGCCCGTCATCCGTCACCTGTCACGCATCACGCATCAAAGGTCCGGCTAGTCCCAATATGGCAGACTAAATCTCAGTTCGTCGGCACGGACATAGTACACACTCTGATTGTGACCATAACGACCCACGTTTATCTACCATAAATTTGATCTGATTGTTGTTTGTATTTACCGACGACATCATGTTGCGAACAGTGGTGCACTCGCCAAAATCTCCGACCATATGGTTAGTCTGACGATTGCACTATTTATGTCATAAACACGATCGCATTGATCAGTCGGGGTCACCTGAACTCGGTCGGTTGCAAGTCGGTTGTTCGTAAATCTTGCTTCTTTCAGAAAGGCACCTTCCGAATAGCGTCGTCTAGAGAACGGCAAAGCTTCGAAATAATTGGATTGTGAGACCGCTGCTCCCAGTTTTCACAGGGTACCGCTCCACAAGTTAGGTATTAGGGACAAAACTCAAATTAATGTGTTTAGTGTCCAACAATCCGACCTCCTACTAATTATCGGTTATCGATCAAACCGGATCGAATCATGATGACGGACTGCACCAATAAAGATCTCCCAGCGTTGGTCGAGCGATCTCGCATGGCATCGAAACGCGCAGCGCAAGAAAACGAGGGAGTCATGACCAGGCCGGTTATACATAATGCCACGACGTGTTCTCTTCTTCGAGCTATCGATTCATCTCTACGGTCCAGCCGACTTGTTCCATCCTTGGGGCTGGCTATTCCTTAAGCAAGGACAAAGGGTTTCGCGGGACTCAACCCTCGCCATCCAGCTGGTCTCCAAACACACAGACATCTCCACATCCCCACAAACAGTTACTCCAGCGTTATTCGACACCTTTAACCGATCATCCTTTAGAACAGTCCGGTATCGGACGGATGGATGGTTGAAGGTTACTTAGTCTCGAAAGGTTCCTAATGAATGACATGAACACCGCATTTGTGTCTAGCCTTTTTCCGGAATTATTGCCGGCCTATGCCTGCAGCAGTTGATAAACCAAAAGTTTTGATTGGAAAGAGAAGATGTGGGCTGTTGATAAAAATGTACGTTAGGGTGAGATACGATTGATGAAAGAAAAAAATAACTCTCTTGTCTGGTTTATGGTAATACGTAGGGCGGCAAGACAACAAGTGTGATATCGATCGTCGAAAGCAGTACTTTTTCATTTTGAACGGATTTCAAAAACCAAAGCCGAGGCCGATTGGCACTACGTTACCTATCGCACTTCAGGCCAGCTCTACGAATGAACTGAAAGAGTACATAGCACGCGACTCATCTGATAGAAATGGATAGTAGGGTGAACGGCGCAAGGCTTGATAAAAAGGTAACCCTAGTAGATGCAGATTCAGATTGCTTAGTACAGTCGAACCCCGCATAGACCATAACATGATGGCATGATGGGTATGTATGACGGAGTTGTATTCGGGTCATTGAACGAGCACAGCTTCAACTCCGCCAGATCATTTCATTTGGCGGTTTGCCGCTGTGCTGTGTAGGACTAAGACTCAGATTGTCTTTCTGTGATATTTCTATATGTCCCACGATTTAACAGATATCCAAGCCCCGTAAGGCAGAGAAGAAGAAAGGGTCAATCTGCCAGGCTTACTAGTTCACAGCCCATCCCATCGACATCTCTCTAACGCAGGCGTTTTCCTCCTTTGACTGGGTTACCTGCCC
This sequence comes from Dictyophora rubrovolvata, assembly GCA_029959195.1. Lineage (NCBI taxonomy): Eukaryota > Fungi > Basidiomycota > Agaricomycetes > Phallales > Phallaceae > Dictyophora > Dictyophora rubrovolvata. The sequence continues at coordinate 750,169 of CP114122.1, read as the reverse complement.
TGGCAATAATGTCTACGCGATGGCGCGCAGTTGACTGTTCAACAATCAAGTTCGTAGGACTGTATTTGGAAATCCCCGCACCATGCATGCCGCAGGCGTGGGGGTTACTGTGCTGGCCTGCAGGAGCGTTCGTGGAGACCGATTGAGTCCGCAGATGACATCCGTGTTTTTTGTCCAGCGATTGAAGTGTTTTATACCCTTGAAAAGTGGCTTAACTTGAAGAGTACAAGCTCCCGACGCCCCCCCCCCCTCCATACTTCAGAAACGCCGCGAGTGTATAGTCCTTGGTCTTGTAGCAAACCGACTTTGCCTTTTGGCAAAGAATCACTCTCACCACATGAATCAAAGATGACAGCCCCCGGGTCGTCATCATCAACTGGGACGAGGTACGAATTCTCCCACCCCGACGATTTGTTGAACGGAGCCGATGAACCGCCTTCGCGCTCTGAATAGTCGGACGACGGACTCTCTCTGTTTCCTCTATTTGAAGATGACTGAAGACGTTCTGCGCAACCGGACGTGCCATAGGTCTTTACATCCACTGCGGCCATCCCGTCACACCGTGTTTTCGCCGGTTTGGTGCTCTTGCTATATGATAATGCAAGTTTGTCGCATCGCAGGCTAGGCTGTTCGCCGTATTACTTAAAGTTCAATGAGGTGGTGCGTCATGGATGGACGAGCTGGATACAAGGACCTTTTTGCGCTGCACGAAGTGGACATGGAAGTGCTGGTCGTTGGATCAACCATTTATCGGGGTTTTGTAAGACCGGTGATGAAGTTACCCTATTCTATGAATACCGATGATCCAGAAGACTTGGACGGCGCTGTCTCCTTTCATGGTGCTTTGGACCATCCACCATTCCGTACAAATCGATTATGTACACATCCGGCTAGCTATTCGAATAAGAAGCTGATAAGTGGGTCACTCAATACCCAACGCCAGTCCAGGATATAGCCTGCAAGGCGAAGACAATACTGCTATAAGATACAAAGATCACTCCTTCCGTTTGATCGTACTCTAATATTCTAGCAGCAGTCCGAATGGGATATACCTCCGGCAGGACCGGTGCTTAACGGACGCGCAAAAAGTTAAAACGAATTCTGGTACTATTGACTTTATAATTACACCCGTTTCTCCGCCTAGTCTTCTCTCGTTATGTCTACCACGACGATTGTTCAGTCTTTCGCAACCAAACGTTCGCATGTTATGCCGGCTTATGTGGGCCCTTTCAACCCGAGGTACAAACCTGATCCAAGAGAGTAGCCTACACCCAGCGCAGGCATAGGGCACTTGAATGGAGTGTTTTATTATTCCACTACTTCCTTGTCCGCTCAAGGTACGGCCGACATGACATGACTGATATCCTTAAAGCCAGGCGAAGCATTTAAAAATATAAATATGATTCAGATCACTTTGACATGCACTCTTAAGATCTAATTCTGCCTTAACAAGTAATAACGCCCAGGGGTCCGCAGATGCAAATTTTCGACATGAACTTCTTGCGGGTGGGATCAGCGCTCTCATTATGGCCAAGGAGATCAGAACTGAGAAGTCTTGATACTAAGAGGCATCAATTCTGGTCCGGGCTCTTTTATCGAATGGGCATAAAAGCATTATCTAATAGAAAACAAAACTTACAAAGCAGCAGCCTATTTCAGAACCGGATTATCTGGCAGCTGCCAGCTGGCTTTAGGATACTCATTTCCGAGACTAGCATCTCAAACAGTGTCATCATCGTTCACGCTACGATAAAGCACATCGTGACGTGAAATTTTATAGGGAAAGTGTTAATGAAATTGATACCAATTTCGAAACAGCGTCCTTTCATACCATACGAATGTAAAGTGTTCATGCCCATGTTCAGAATTTTCATGACGCTCATAATTGTAATTGCATCAAATTCGACGCTGACCGGAATACTTCCGAACAAGTGTAATTGATTTCTTCCGTTATCATCCGTCCGACGACGGTGATGACCTCATATACTATCAGACTATAAAGTAATTATCCGGCTTTTGGCTCTTTTTGTTATGATAAATATGCCTCTTTGCAATTCACCTAAACTAACTCCATCTCTAAACTTGACTCGGTGCAGTCGACCCGGTCGCTCTGTTCGGTTGTTCAGTGCGTCAGCTTCCCGAGCAAAACCTCGTTTGGTGATTTTGGGTAGTGGGTGGGGTAAGTGAGTCATGAAATATGATAGTTTTGATCATGTTGTACGAAACGAGTCCAAATTCAGGCGGTTATGAAGTGTTAAGGAAAGTTGATAAAAAGAGATGGGGTAATATCTCAATGTTTCTATCAAAAAGAGTATTATCAAGGGCCCGGGCTGATATTAAACATTTACGTCCTTTTGGGTAGATGGTTAGTCCAACGTGGTGATTCTTGCTTTGTATTTTTGACCGGATTTCTGATGTCTAGTCACGATGGTGTCCGCGAATACCTATTTTGCTTTTACGCCGTTGTTAGCAAGTTGTGCGGTCGGAACATTAGAATACCGAACAGCCCTGGAGCCGGTGAGCCTTCGTGAACGTCACTCTGTACTCTATATTCGTTTAACTCAATTATTAGGTCCGGGCGTTTGCTCCGGAAGCTGTATGTAACGCTAATTCATATATTGCTCAATAGCTATGAACTAATTGAATATTACAGCATAGCTTTTTGGCGTGGTGTGATGAAATCAGTACATTGCATTCCTTTTCCTTCTGATTGAGCGAAGGAGATTTATCATTATCGCAGGCTTTCAAAAAAAGGAGCTTATATGTGTACGTGTGCACACTGTTTACACAATGTTGAAAACAAGCAGATCTGGATTGAGCACATTTTGGCTAGACACCATCTACATCGCTTAGTCTGCATGAAAACAAAAAAGGAGGGACAGAACCGGCAGGTATGGCGGATGATCGAGGGCATGCAATCGTAGGGCCCAAGTTCGCCTTGAATTATGACCGACTTGTTATTGCGGTTGGAGCGTATGCTCAAAGTAAGAGGGAAAAAGTCTTATGAGGTGAAAGCTGATCAATTCCTGTATACTTCAAACAGCCTTTGGGATTCCTGGCGTAAAAGAGAATGCACAATTTTTAAAAGACGTACGAGATGCTCGGGCTATTCGGACACGAATTTTGGAATGTGAGTATATAATAAATACTTCAGTAATGTTATTAGAAAAAAGTGAACTCACTAGGGTTTAGTGTTCGGGGAAGCGAATCTCCCCATTATGTCTGACATGGAAAGAAAAAAGTTGCTACACTTTTGTATTGTCGGCGGAGGACCAACGGTACCCACATATTTATTAGATCTTCGTTCAAAAGCAATGACAAGTCTATTAGGGAGTGGAATTCGCTGCGGAATTGCACGATTTATTAGCAACCGATTTACAAAGAGCATTTCCTCACCTAACTCCTATGGCGAGAATTACGCTGTACGATGTCGCTCCCCAGATTTTGGGAAACTTCGATGAGGAACTCATAAAGTGAGTCGTCTGGGGAAAGACATGAATTTCTTTTGGCATTGACGTTCCAACGGGTATGCTACGGATCGCTTCAAGCGAAATGGTATTACGATAAAAGCCCAACATCATGTTCAACGAGTTAACAAGGTGAGCTAGTTTGAGCCGCTGTTTTTCATCTCAGGGGATAATCGTTTTCAAGGGGAGTATGATTGTAAAAGAGGAAGGGGAAGGTTAGAAGATCGGTTTTCGGCGTATCACGATTAATTTTGATTACACACAGTTCCATTTGGTTTACTCGTCTGGAGCACCGGTTTAGCTTCTAATCCTTTGATTAAATCTATCAAGGAATTAGCCAAGGATGAAAAGACCGGGGGGTCAGTTCTACCGATATTATTATTATTTCACGGCGGCTGAAATAATGTTACAACAAAATAGTCTGCTTGTGAATGAGGAATTGAACGTGATTCGCGCGGACGATAGTCAGCCATTGGGCGACATCTGGGCCATAGGTGATGCGGCTGTCTGCACAAAAGAGCGACTTCCTGCGACGGCGCAAGGTAAATAAATCGGTTTTTATTTTATTCTGTTGCGAGATAGAGGTATAATGATGTATTGGTAGTTGCATATCAGGAAGCGAAGTATGTGGCTAAACAGCTCAATACAATTGCGAAGCATGGCCATCCGTCGGAAAAACCTTTCGTGTTTAGGAATTTAGGTGTGATGGCGTATCTCGGAGATTGGTAAGTTTACATTCTTCCTGGAAAGAAAATGAACCCAAAGCTAGATACAGGCGAGCTGTATATGACCGGTCCAAAGCAAAAGGTGGCTTCAAAACCAAAGAAGTTGGGTAGGTCTTACCTTGAAATAGATGAATTTAATGCCATTTTGAACGAATTCGCAGTCGAGTTGCTTGGTTGTTGTGGCGGTCAGCATACTTTTCCATGACACTGAGTTGGCGTAACAAGTGAGTTCAATGGGGAAGGTTTGCTTGTGGATACTGATGATCTAACTTGTTCTAAATAGAATACTCGTGCCTGTATACTGGTGAGTACTTCGGTGTTTCAACTGGGAAGAGAGACTAATGGACGATAGGTTTACGAACTGCAAGCTATTTTTTATTGATTCGAGTATCAAACAATAATCGTTAACATAAATTACTTTCTAGGGATATTTGGTCGGGACATATCTCGTTTCTAAAATGATACCATGGACAAGTACTTGTTAGATGTTTGATAAAAACTATCTATAATGAAAATGTTAGCTTGTCGCGATAACAATTTGAGAAGGCAAGAATGTAGAATCAGGATTGCAGAAAAAACAGCATTTGGATGAATCCATAAGACTGTTGAGCTTGAACTTTTAATGTGATATAGGTTTCATCATAAGAAAAAAAATGGGATGGGGAGTACTTACCCAACAGACTGCGCGAATATGTAGGAACGAACGAAGAAAAAAAAGGACTGTACAACTTTGGCTGAGCTTAAATATATATTTTTGAGACTCAGACGCGGCATTTCGGCGGCTGTTTTGATCTAAACTGTAATCATGCCTCCACGAAGAAGAAACGCCAAAACATCTGCATCTGCACCTCGTTCTCGCAAACAACCTCCATCTGATACCAGCATCGTTGAGGCTGCGCCGGAACAAAAGGAAATGGAAGTTGAAGTTAGCACAAGTACGGCCGAAGAACCCGCCACACGCGTTCCTGAGGGTGTAGTTGAGGAAGAGAAACGAGAAGAAGTGGTAGGAGAACAAGAGCAAGAGCAAGAAGCACAAGAAAGTAACGAGGCACCTTCTCAAGCAACCCTTGAGGAGCGTACGGAGAAGTTGAAACTCTTACGCCAGCGGATGGTATGCACCTCCATTTATTCTAATTGTTTGATGCCTGATTTTGAAAAAATGATTATTATAGCGACAATCTGCACAAGCGAACCGTGCTGATCTAATTCTCGAATCTCAGAGGACAAAGTCAGTAGCACGAGAACTTGCACGACAGGAGAAGGAGCGCAAGCTACATGAGCTTTTGCAATTGAAAGCTCAGGCTGAGGATCGAGGCGAGGATATGGAACGAGCGAAAAATTGGCAGTATACGATTGAGGAGAATGATGCGTGGGAGAAACGGCTGAAGAGAAAGAAAACAAGGGCAGATTTTGAGTTTCATGGTATATGATTTTTTGTCTTGATGTTCGCCGATGGCTTGTTCTGATTGTGACTTTTTATTAGATGATGCTCATGCTGCTCGGAGAAAGTATAAGAAGGATTTAGATCTTATCAAGCCTGACTTAGAAGCTTATAATGCGCAAAAGGCTGCTGCTATCGGTACTTCCTCAGAGGGCGATAGTGTACAGACCGTGTCTGTTCAACAACAGCTGGCTGTAGAAAGTTTGTATCGAGATGCCAACACTTTGTTGTACGCCGACCACAAACCGACCGAAGACGCAATTGATCGTGTCATTTCTAAGCTGAACTTGGAGTATGATTTTTTTCCTGGGAATGGTGCTTTTTTTGTTGTTGACTATTTTTTCTTTCAGTCTTGATAAACGAAATAAACGCTCGAGGAAGAGGCCCAATCAAGAAGAAGGAGATATCACATATATCAACGAACGTAATAGAGTCTTCAACAAGAAGGTTTGCAACTTCCAAATTGTCATCTCTTTATGGAGCTGGTGCTGACTTTCATTCAAGATTGCACGTTATTACGATAAATACACAGCCGAGATTAGAGCGAGCTTCGAACGAGGAACTGCACTGTAATAATAGAATACTATTTATCTTGTATTGGCTATCGTATGGTATAAAACACATGAAATTAATGAAAGTCACCAAAAAATTGAACTTTTGAGGACCATAATAACCAATCGGGAGCTTTAAAGGAGCCGCCTATGGGCGCTTAGTCGCGCGTGTATGAGGCGCGTCTTGTCACGATCCTTACTAGATTGCCTATCCATATCTTCCTTTTAGGCACCCATAATGTCTGATTCAGAGGCTACACCCAAATTGAGACGGTCGACGAGGGAGAGGAAGGTTACGAAGCTGTTTTCTCAAGGCAATTAGCTCCCATCGCCTCATTAACTCATGCTGACTAGTGCCCTAGAATCCAGGGCTAGTGGTCGAAAAAGAAAACGCGGCACAGATGATGAAGGTGGGAACACGACAGACAAGACCGTTACAGAAGGATTGGATGTTGAAGACGATCAAGAAGATGCGCAGGATGACGGAAACGAGGAGGATGTGGACGACTACACTGTGCGCAGGCCCAAACCTTATAAACTGAACAAAGTGTCAGGCGGAACCAACAACGAACCGAAGACTAAAACTAAAATAACACCAACTAAGAAAACTAGGACTACCAAACCCAAGGGGGATGCTTCTGTCCGAAAAATGAAGCCCGACGCGTCCATAGACATTGCGGCTCACATCAAAGAAAGCCATGTTTCAGACGATAACGCGCTTTTCCGTAAGCATTGTAGTCTGTTATCGTGTCATAAAGCCCTCAACGTTCCCTTCGTAGTCTTAATTCTGAAACCATCCTCCAATTTACAATCTGTTGTTGAGGACTTTCTGGACTCCCTTTCAAGTTCTCCTGAACTGGCCTTACAGGATCTAATTAACTGTATTTTGCGCGCGTCCGGTTGCAATGAACTTGCAACTCCTGCAGAAGTAGCAGATTTGGACGGTGTAATTGACACTTTAGATACATACACGGATAATCTTAAACAGGTGCCACAGCCTTTGATAACACTTCGTCCCTTTGAAAACCCGCTAATCAACTATCTCTTATAGCGGAGTGTTCCTCCATATCCACTAATATCCAGGTTGCTCGTCTTCAAAAAACTACGAAAACAGCTATCGGATTTCTTCCATCGCCTCATCTCAGCTGCAGCAGAGACTGATAGTCTATATACATCCGATTTACTCCCTACTTTAATTCCATGGGTATCATCAATGTCATCCTCTCAACTCCGGAGCTTTCGCCATACGGCTACTGTGATTGCGATGGAATTATTGAATGCACTATGTCAAGTAGCTGCTGAGATAGAAAAGGAGCACACTATTGTTACCCGACAGCGTGAAGGAGAGCGGAAACGAGCCGGCAAAAACAAAGGGAAAGGCCGAGATAAGGAATTTGAAGCCAAGGCGGAAGAAGTCGGTAAGAGAAAGGCCAAAGTAGCGGAATATATGGAAGACTTCTTCAATGGGTGTGTTATTTTTGTGTTATGGAAATTATGCGGTTGTGATTATTTTGTAGTGTATTCGTCCATCGGTATCGCGATCACGATCCCAATATTCGTACCGAGTGCGTCCAAGCTCTGGGCTTTTGGTTCAAAAGCTATCCCAGTCAATTCATGGATGGTAAATATTTCCGTTATGTGGGGTGGGTTCTGTCCGATACGGTAAGCTAATCGTCCTAGTACTGCACTTTGGTGCTTATTTGTCTCTCAAGGATTCTCATGTTCGCCTGGCGGCCGTCAGGTCGCTTCACACGCTTTATCTCTCGTCTCCTTCGGCTGCATCCATACAGTCATTCACGGATCGCTTCAAAGGGAGACTAATGCAGATGGCGACGTCCGACCTTGAACTTTCTATTCGAGTGGCCACTCTCCAGACTTTGGCACTCATTGAAAAAGCTTCTTTATTAGAAGAAGATCAGCGTGATGAGCTATGTCTTCTGATTTATGACGAGGAAATTCGTGTGCGAAAAGCCGTTGCTGGATTTGTGGAGAATGTATGGACGGAAGCTGTCGACGAACGAATGTCAGATCATTCTTTGCAGGCAAACAAGAAGAAAGACAAAACCCGAGTTGGTCTTAAATGTTTGGCATCCTTGTTTGTCAAATGGGGAAAGCGGACCCGTCAAGGTTTACTTCAGCAAGGTTTAGAGGATGAGGAAGAGATGGATGAGAACATAGAAGAGTCAAAGAACAGAGATGTCATGCGTCTTGTTGATGCCCAGCAGAAAGGACGTATTGCTCTCGCTGTCGATGCGCTTTGGGATGATATGTCTCCAATAGCCGACTGGGAGACTTTATTAGATTACTTGCTGCTTGACCACTCTGCTTCAGAGACGAACGACATCGTTGGTCCGAGTTCTCGAAGAGTCGCGAAAAAGACGGTTGAAGATGAACATGTTGACGATGCTTGGAGACTTGCCGAGACGGAAGAAACGGCTCTTTTGCAGCTTTTCATAGCAAGCCTGCGAAAAGCTAGAGACGAGGCTCTGCTTAAGAAGGTAGCATAAAAAATGAAAGCCTTTCAATTAGTTACTCATTTGTATTTTCTAGGCTGAAGGAGAGACAACTCTTTCGGACATGACTAGAGCCTTGATTAAAGCCTTGCCTCGATTGTTTGCTAAGCACCAGACGGACTCGAACCGAATAGCCGATGTACTTTTCATTCCTCCTCTCTTGAACCTGGATTTGTATTTAGAAATGCGCATGGTTCCGGTGTGTTGTTTTGCTGACTGTCCTCAAAGTTAACTAGCTGAAGTACTATTAGGCATACGAAAGTTTATGGGACGATGTTATCAAACAGTTCAACTCCCATTCATCCCCTATCACTCTCAATCATGCTACTACAGCGATTCAACACTTGATGTCGGCACGGCTACTTGCTAATACAAATACAGTGAAACAGTTAGAGCTAGAAGAAGAGTTATCTACATCACTTCGAGATGCTGTTGCTGGTCGAGAAGAATTGGAAATGGCTGATTTCTCTGAAGACGAAGTTCATAAACTTGGAGCCATTAGTGCTCGACTTGTTGCTCTGGCTTCCTTCAGGGATATAACTCAATGGATGGAGGAGGATGAAGGTGGAAAGCAGAGCAGCGCATGGGATATTATGAATGCGTTGGCTGGAAGGGGCCGTCTGGGCTTCAAGGAAGAAGAAGTGGTACGAACCCTCTTATTTCATGAAATAGACATTTTTTGTTGACACCCTTTTCAAAAATATTCTTTATAGATGATTGAGGAGTGTCTCCGTTTGCTAACTCTGCATTTGGCATGGAAATCTCGACATCTCAGTCTTGAGTCTGAATTAACCGAAGATGCCATAAAATTCAAAGAGGTCCTCGAAGAACAACGGAATTCTGTTCTTGAAAAAGTGGTAGAATTAGCTGTTGGCAAAGATTCTAAACCATGCGAGGGCGTCAAGCGAGCTGTACGAATTTCAATTACAACGATTTCCTGACGCATGCTTATTGTCGGTCTAGGCCTTCCACAACTTGTTGGATCTACACATTTTGTTTAATGGATCTCCAGATTCACCGCCCTCAGCACTACCGCTTACTATGGACGATCAAACTCAGTACAGATGCGCGGGCTTTGTCCAAGCTGAACTTGAACAATTTGCCGATGACCTTGAAGATCCCAAAAAGGACCTCGGGCACACTACAGATGAAGATGCCAGTAGAGCCGGTAGCACTACAGGAGAAGAGGATGGCAATGAAAGAAAAGATCAAGATGAAACCCACGGGAAAATGGCAAAAGGAGAGCGTGAAGATTCTGTTGGTATGTATATATATTATCCCAAAATCTTTGACTCACCTCTCAAAACAAATTGCTAGATCCTCGAATATTACCCCGACCAAGGCTCGAGCGTGAATACATTTTAAATTCCCTTTTAGCAACTTTCATCCGCGCCTTACGTGTCGGCGTACTCAGTCCAACTCACTGTGTCGTTGTCTTGGCGCAATATGGCCGATTTGGAATGGCTTTTGATTCGACCATCAAAATTGTCATCGATTTTTTACGCGACCTGGGCATGTTTAAGGAAGAGGGGCATCTTGTATATGAGATAATTGTTCGATCACTGCAAGAGGTAATTCAAGGGACCATAAATTCTGAATAGGTAGCTAATTATCACCGTAGTCGTTCAATCTTTTCATGGATGACGTGGTTCGTACGAACGATAACACCGTTGCCTTGGCACGAGCTTTGACTGCTTGCTTCGTTATTCGAGGGGCTCAGCTCTCTATCGTCAAACGTCTTGGAACCGAACACATAGTTGACATCCATAAGAGTTGCATCTCATGGATCGTCAAGCGATGTGCCGGCTATGAGGCTGTCAAAAACAAGAAACTCTTGAGACATGCGGTTCTTTTTTTCCGATCCCTATATCATCTATTGTCTACAATCGACAGTCGAGACGCATTAGCAATGTAAGCGAACTCTTGTCCAGCCTCGATTTATTGAATAATCCTTTTTTTGCAGTAAAGCCCAATTGGATCAATACGTTGCTCAAGTCAATCTTCAAGTAAATTCGACAAAGCTTTGGGACCCGTACAGGACGTATGAGAAGCGTCTTATAAGCATAATGCAAAAAGACAAAAGTACGGATTTCTTCATCTCTTTCATACTCTTTTCTCACATACATTCAAGGTATTCCTGTTTCAAGGCCGAGAAGGCGGAAGAAAGGCGATAAATCGGGGACCGATGATGAAGCAGGTGGGGAGGTACCTGAATCAGCTGGCAGTGCCACCGAAGCTGACGCTCCAGAACATCCTCCACGACCAAAACCGCGACCAAAACCTCGAGCACGACGCCGTCGTGGATCTGTTGCCTCTACTGGAAATGAAGGTGACGACGAAGACGTATTTGGACCAGTATCCAAACCTTCGCGACCGCGTTCGCCTTCAAAACGTCTTGTTGCTAAAAAAGCGAAAGAAGTGCAGAATGTCGAGACGGGTGAAGGTGACGTAAATATTAACGGAAATAGCTCTTCAAACGCTGTCAACGGTCATGGATCTTCATCTTCACCTTCGAGAAAAAGACGGAGATCTGTTACTGGTAACTCTGAAAGAGACTCGGATCCAGAACCGGACCCAGAACCGGAAGATGAGCAGGCTATCTCACCAGCTAGAAGCCACGTCAGTGCTCCTGGTACGAAGAGTCGACGAAAACGCGTCCGTCGATAAGTACTTATGATACCCATTTTTCCTTTTCTTTCCTCATCATTTCCTGGGAGGTGTCTTTACTTATCCTTAATTTTGTCATGTTGCTATCGGTTTCTCAATTTGTTCTACTAGAATACTTGTCCGTTATTAGCGTGTAAAACGTATTGTAATCTACAACATTATCGCTTCATGTAAGCAGAGAATAAGAATTACGTGAAGTTAACCGACCGTATACTAATTCAAGTTCAACGTCACACCGCCAAGTTCAGTGACTCGAGTGTTTCTTCTTGGTACACCCCCGCCATTTTCCTGTATGTCGAACATCGTTTAACGACTCTCAATGGTTTCAAAGTTTCTGTAGCTTCACATGAAATATTTTTCCACGCGTGGAGGTAGTGATGAGCTATCTTTTGAAGACGTAAGTTAGTCTACGCTCCAAATGTATGCAGTAATCTACTTCGACTTAACAAGATTCTGGTCTAGACTGTTTTAACTGGATTGGCACCAGATGGTGGATTATTTATTCCATCATACATCCCTTCGCTACCAGGCGATTGGAAAGAAAAATGGTCAAGATACAGTTTCCAGGAATTATCAATAGCTGTTCTCTCGCTTTACATATCTCCGTCAGAAATCTCCAAAGAAGAGTTGACCGAATTGGTGGAAAAATCCTACAAGACGTTTAGGAGTAAAGATGTAACACCGATCGTACAATTGGAGAGCGGTAGTTTCGTTTTAGAGCTTTGGCACGGACCGACTTATGCCTTCAAGGACGTCGCACTCCAGTTGCTTGGCAATCTTTTCGAATTCTTCTTGAAACGAAGGAATATGAAGAAAAAGCCTAGCGAAGCTCGAGAACGGTTGACAGTTCTCGGAGCGACCAGTGGAGATACTGGCAGGTATATATATCCCTTATTGGTTACTTTCTCTAACTGGGTGAACTGAATTCTTGATAGTGCTGCAATCTATGGGCTTCGCAATAAACAGGATATTTCAATTTATATCCTTCATCCAAAAGGACGTGTTTCGCCCATTCAGGAGGCTCAAATGACTACAATCACAGACGCCAACGTTCATAACGTTGCTGTGCGAGGCACATTCGACGATTGCCAGGTTTGAATGATTTAAGATCCCACTTTATATGTATTCCTTACTGTCTATCGTAGGATATGGTCAAGTCTCTCTTTTCTGATTCGTCTTTCAATGCTGAACACCGTCTCGGGGCGATTAATTCCATCAACTGGGCTCGTATTCTTGCTCAAACAGTATATTACTTTTTGGCGTATTTCCATGTTTCACGAATTACCGCGGAACCCAGCATACAATTCGTTGTCCCAACAGGTAATTTCGGTGATATTCTAGCAGGATATTACGCGAAAAGGATGGGACTACCAATGGAAAAACTTGTTGTCGCAACGAATGAAAATGACATATTGGCAAGGTTTTGGAAAAGCGGGAGATATGAGAAGGTCGATTCGGATCTCCCAGATGTGATTACACCGTCCATTCAAGGAGCTTCTGACGGTAAACAAGGAAGTGGCGTCAAAGAAACCTTGAGTCCGGCTATGGATATTTTGGTTTCCAGTAACTTTGAGAGGCTACTATGGTATTTGGCGAATGAGGACGCAAGCAATGACCGTCAAAAAGCTTGCGAAGCAGTCGCTGGCTGGATGGCAAAAGTGAAGGAGAATGGACGCGTTGTAGTGCCTTTAGCAGTTTTGGAAGCTGCGAGGAGAGATTTTCTCGCTGAACGAATATCAGATGAACAGGTACTGGATGAGATAGCTACAACCGCATTAACTTGCTAACAAACGAGTTACAGACTTTGTCTTGCATCAGCGAAACATATGCTCAATTCAAGTATATTGCAGATCCGCATACGGCTGTTGGGCTCGCGGGGGCGAAAACCGTCGCCGCACACAAATCGAAAGAAGTCGTGCAAGTTGTCCTGTCGACCGCACACCCTGCCAAATTCTCGGAAGCTGTTACTCGAGCCTTATGTAACATTCAAGGATTCAATTTCGATAGAGATGTTCTTCCGGAAGAGTTTAAAGGGTTATTGAAGAAAGAACGTCGAGTCATTGATGCGGAGAAGTCCGTCGACGCCGTCAAGGATATCATCAATAACCGAGAGTCAGGAAAGAAAGTCAAAGAAATTAGTGTTAGCGTGTAATAGTCTTGCCATCATATTATCATCTTATCCTAGAAATCTGCACTTGCATTTTGAATATAAAAAAATATACAAATACTCGGAACGTCCAAATAGATTAATTGACCGGTAAATTGACCTGGGTTACCGGAGTAGTGGCTGGGAGGACGGGAAGGAAAATATAAGGAAGGTAAACTGAAAACATAGCGGCCAACGCAAAACTGAAAAGAGAAAGACTATAAGAATTACGGAAAGCACTAGCATACTGATTACTCACGCGATACCAGACAAACCTTGACCTCCGTCTTTCGTTCGCAAAGGACGGGTATTCATATACCCCGAAATAGCAAATAACAGAGCAACCCATGCAAGATACCTTATTTCAAAAACTAATGTCAAGGACGATACGCGCGGGCACGCAAAAACTGGCACGCACCTATTCTTGGTGAGCATTACAGCCCCAGACAGCAGCATTGACAGAGCAGACAGTCCCTCTGCAAAGCTTCAAATGAGAACCAACCAGAAACATATTCTCTGATACATACCCGTGTCTTTTGTCCATGACTTTGGCAGAGAAAGCGGAAACTCCAGGCTCGGGTCTCGAGGGTCTGACGGTGCCATTGAGAATAGTTTTGAACTCCGTCGCGTCAACGGTATCCATATTCGAGACATCTAACGTAACATTTTCTTATAAGTACGTCTGAGTATATCATGCTTCATCTCTGTGGTGAACTTTGCGGTGTTCCGGGTCGTACGGGCTTCACATCAAAACAAATGAAACTCCCTACTATTCCAGCTGATTCTACAAATTCTGAAGAGTAGTGATTTTCTACAAAAGAAGTATTTTACACTAGGTAGCTAGCGCATTATATCATAAGGAACTATAAGCATTTTTCTGGTGTCTGCAGTCAATAACTCAGAAGAGGAGTGCATATCGATATGGTGTTTATATCTGCGGAATGTCATACTAAAGTGTTGGCTGATTAGACATTGTTCTAGATATGGTGATAATAAAACTTGCCTGGAGTATCATCGTCTGAGGCCACATAGTAACCTGGCCTTTTACGTCCGAGTACAATGTTTGCCGCGTACCAAACGTCTCTTCAGTGAATCTATGATGCAAATTTAGAAACTGTAAGAGATCAAATAAGTTCTGAACTGTACCTTGATAATTTGCCCGATACTCCCGGCCCTCGTCTTAAATTCGACTTACGGAAAATGGCTCGAAGAGTTTGGGCCATTGTCTTCTCAGAGAACTCTTCGTTTAACGAGCTAAACAAGCAGTTACAGATCCATGAATTTCACACGCCATAAATGGAGACCGCACTTACGAATGAGCTCCGGGAACAGATAGGCTTAAGACCTTGTCAGACAGCATCCTTTGAGGGTCTACACTGTTGGGCTCTGCGAATGCGCTGTCCTGGGTAGATAACAAGCAATGTTCAGTATAAAATACCTTCAACGGTTGCAAAACACGTTACTTACATCTTTGTAGGCACCAGCCAAGTTCAAATAAACACGGTCGCCTGCAGCGAGTTGCAACCCTTGAGTGGTTGTTACTGTACGTGCTTCGCGAAGTACTCCCGAGACCTTTACAAGAAAAAAACATTTTCAGATCTGTAAGTAGGAAGGTTAGTCAAAGATATTTACCGCAGGGTCAAGACCTAGACAAAAGATAAGCCTATCGCAATCAGTTAAATATTGAGACACTTACGCAACGCTTCGCGTACATATCCTCTAAATTGCGCCTCTTCCAGGTCACTGAATCTTGAGCTGCTAGCCAAGTTAGAAATGACATCCCTTTCTTTCTTTCTGCTTGGGTCGAGATAAAAGTCGACGACATGGACCATAGCTAGCCGGCCTTCTTAGTATCGCCAATGAAAGCATGAAGAAGCTCCGGAAGTCTTACAATGAGACCAGTTGGCAACGCAGTTAACCAGGATACCAAAGATATTATAGCTCAACTCCTCAGGAGTACTCTTGAACATCCGTTTCAACTCATTGAAAGCGCTTTTTGTTTGTTCCACATCATGATCATGTGGTTTGAAACGTTTAGTCAATTTATCCATAGTTTTGTGTAATGTCCCCACCTAGTACCAGAGTTATGAACGAAAGATTCGACGTCTAAATGGATACGCACAACTTTCTCGACTTCTCCAGACAAGGATGATATCTCCGCCAGAAGCTCTTTGGCAACCTTTCTTGAAGTCTGTTCCAAAGACCAGGCATTAGCAGGCTTGTTGTTGAGGTAAACGTATCTGTTTCGTGCTCAGGATAAACAACCTCATGATTAATACCAAATATACGCACGAAAAAACAACAGCCAAATAGTAATGTAAATCATACACACTGTATTTGCCATTAGGGTTGTCTGGTGTTCTCAGAGATAGGTTCACCTTTGAATGTCAAGTCAAGTCAAAAATCGAACGACACAAGTGAAATATGAGCTTACGACATGAGCAGCTGCCCAATGAACTGATACACAATTGATAACCTCTCGAACTATATCAACGGTTCTGGTTACAAGTCCAGTCGAATATGATTTGTTCGCCAAAAACTCCAGGGTTTCCTGGTAAAAGTACTCCCCATGGCTAGCGTTCGCAGTAGGAGTAAATAGAATATCTCTTATCTGGCGCGTCAAGTCAGTGATATATTGCAATTCGATAATCTTGTAAAGGCCTGACCAAATCTCTCATCTTCAAATTCTTAGAACTATCCGCGCCTCCAAAGAAGAATCCATAACCGTTCGTCAACCTAGCCATGTTAGACTCGTACGGGGAAGAGTATCCGGCAGAACTGCCGAGGATATCTTGTATAGTCGTGATTCCTGCTACAGGAATAATGGGCGATACTGATTGCGGTTTATTCCAGTTATATTCTTTAACCATTCGTGGTTCCTTCTCCATATACTGACGCATACGATTAGGAACATTGAATGGAAAATGTGCGTATATCGAGCCGGGTCTATAATCATTCGGGAAGGCACGAAACAGGAGTTTGGTGAGCATTCCTCCAAGTGAACCATTATCGGGAGTTGATTGAACGTCTTGGTATCCCCATGTGGTCAAATTTTGAGCTAAAAAGTGGTGTTCATTCAAATTCGTTTCGAGTATTTATAGACACCTACGAGAAAAGTCCGTGGTCAAAAATCTGTCTCCGCGAATGAGAGCGATAGCATCAGCCAGAATAGACCGGGACATTGTGTATCCAGAACATAAGCCGGAGCCTGGCCTCGAAGGTCTCACTTCTTCCGCTTGCATACCCACCTAGAGCGCGATCTCAGAGAATTTCCATTAAATCTCGAATCGATAAACTTACGAAAAGCTCAAGATTGTCGATATCATGATACAATTTCTCAGCCGCGGCCTATTATTAACTTGAGTATTTGCCAGTAAGCAGGGTTTCAAAATTATGACACTTACACTGATCTCTACGTCAGGATTCCATTCACGGAAGCTTGAATAAGCTGAGAATATGGCATTAGTGTGTGAAATGGTTATTGTTCATGGGAGGTGACATACGTTTTAGCCCCAAGAACTTTCGGAATTCGTTCAACGAACAAACATTCCAAGCACGAGATTGCTTAATTCCCATTATCTCAATGACCTTGAAAACTGCAGGAACGCCTCGAGCCCTAAAGCCTTGCGCCAAATCGTCTGTGGCATCCTGAAGTACCTGGGCCACGTCCTTATCCGAGAAACGGTTGGTTACAGGATCGCGTTTTAATCTACCGCCTTCTTTTAATTCAAGTATGTCATCATAAAAGAGGAAACCTACCCTCCAAAGACCCATTTTCGGGGATCTCTACCTTGACTGAGCAATTCCGTCCCAACAGCACGACCGAACTCTTCTGGGGTAATCTGAAACAAAAATTATTTCAAGCGAACTGAGCTTTAAAGACAACCAAACGGAAAATACCTCATCATATCCCTTATTCGGGAAAAGACGCTTCCACGACTCTTCGAGCCATTTTTCTTCGCTTTCAGAGGTAGTTGCATGCCACTAGCAATACATATCAGAAGGAACGAAAATTCGAAAAGACATTAGATCGCCTACCCTATAGAGAAGATTGAATTCAACCGAACAAGCATTTCCTTCGCCTCGAGGTAAAATCGCATGGCTTGAATCTCTGATTTCCTATAACAACATCTTAGGTTCTTGTTTCCAAGACACGTATTGAGGTTGACATACTTCGAGCGCCTCCAAGTGCCACGGATTCAAATCCGGCATCATATACAGGATGTTACCGACATAATCATGCATGATCACCTATTTATTATGAATTTTTTTAAAAAAAGAAGCGGATACATCCCGTTGCTTACCTGCATGAAAGCTCCTCTATTGCCGCATGATAATCAATTAATCAGACTGAAAAGGAGGCTTGGCTTACGCATTGACCGATCTGGCTCTGTTGAATATCTCGTCATCCTGATCTCTAAGCTTTTTAGGGTCAGAAGGTAGCGGATCAGACGAATATGTTCCAAATTCGTTTATATGTAGAATACGTTCCGCAACGAACTAAAAAATGAAGTCAGGTGGGAGGAAACTATGGAAATGTAAATCCACTGACGTTGTGATTGCGATTGAACACCAAAAGAAGCGCCGCTACAGGCGGTGGCATACCCAGCATTCTTATATCGGCAAATGTATCTTCGAAAATGCGACCGGTTCCGTCAAATTGTCGAATTGTCTGTTGTTCGGCCATATCAACACCATATAAGGGACTAAGATCTAGATAGCCAGAGGTATCATTGATGCTCGGATCACGCCTGTTCGTGTTGAACAACGTATGAATGATGAGGTTGGCAAATGCAAAGAAACAAGAAGATAGGCCGGTTGGATGGTCAACTTTTTTCGTACGCTTGAGTAAAGTATCGAAAACAACGGCCGGATCTGGAAGACTTTGTCGAAACATTGGTCGAGTGGCTGTAACTGAACGAGCGTATGCTGTGTGTGCAGCTCCCAGCTGGGGAATTAATAGATTATTGTTGCTACCATCGGGTTCTCGCCAAGCGAAGCCTTGCGGTCGGGGGGAAACTAACTTGGCAGACATTTCACTTAATGGAGGAAGTGGTGCAAGGAAAGTAGCTGGAGGATGATGCAGATCTTTGTATACTAATAATTGTGCGTAAAAACAGGATCGACAGTATGGTATGTGAGAACGTTTGACTTACGAAAATCTATCATAAAGTGTTCAACTTGTGCTCCTAGTTGAGTGTTAGGTGGAAGTCGGGCCATGAAGACGAGGACGTCTTCCAGCTTGGATCATCGTTCAAAAGAAGTGCGGAGAGCATACAGAAAAGTGTAATCACCAGCATCTTTCGGTCATCAATCCCGATAGTGTTTGAGTTTTTCAACGCATCCCAAATAGCACTCTACAAGTATTTAGGCCGCAGACTTTGACAGCTATGGAGCAACGAAAGTCCTTACAAATGTCCCAAACGTGACTGGACTACCACGTTTTATCTGGGATTCGATTAAGGCGAGAACTGAATTGTTGTTATTAGCATCTAAGTCAGCTAATGGCCTGTTTTTATCAACTCCTAGAAAGCGAGCACGCAGGTCTGAGGCGGATAGCATCCAGGAAGTACTAGAGGGATTACTAGAGGTTGGGAAATTAGTTCCGTGTGATTAAAAAGTATATGAACATATACTCTGAGGACATTAAAGTTTGTCGGAGCCAATAACGGGTAAAGGAAGCTTGGTGGTATGTAGGAAGCGATGGTGAATGTCTAAACAGAGTTAAACAGACACCCCTTTAAATAGAGAACCAGGGATGTTCGCTTCACGACCGAAAGGGAAAGAATGATGAGCGGGGGAACGAATCAAGTACGAAGTACTATGTAAACCTGAAGCTAGAAGGGAAGGCACACCAAAGGCCATCGGCAGGAGTCAAACACCGCTAATAGCTGTGTATGTCCTCTCATCCCATCTGTTTATTTTGTATTTTAATAAGCCAAATCATATTAAAATAGAATTCGAATGAGGTCTTGCTCGTGTTCACATCTGGCGAGGTGGTTCTATGGCACCGGACATAAGTATACCAGCGTGGCAGCAGGCGCTCAGGCTATCATCGGTACCGGGCATTACCGACAAGGCCGGGCTGAGCCTAAAGAATTTAGGAACACAATACATGAACCCTGCTTGTAGACTGACGTACGTATCGTATACCGTTGTCAAGCTACTGTGCCAGACGTCTTCAGACGTAGGAAACTATAATGTTTCTGGCAGCGTTATTGTAGCCCGCTGTGGTGTTCACTTCTCTGCATGTAATCTAGAAGTCGCATATAGAAAGCAGTCAGTGGAGTGTGAAGGCGTTCATCTATCCATCACATGATAACCTCGACTGTTGGAGAACACTTGACTCCCGATGTCACTACCATCACCATCAGACGTATTCAATCCCGAAGCTCAATATCAATGCATCGTGCTTGGGACAGGGAACGCAGCCCTATGTGCTGCCATCTCAGCAGCCGAATCAGGGTGTGAAGCGTCCCGAGTATTGCTCATAGATAGCTGTCCCCTTTCTTGGGGGGGCGGAAATACGTTTTTCACGGCAGCAGCTTACCGGACGACACACTCTGGACTGCAGGATTTACTCCCAATCATTAAAAGAACAGAGACAGACGAGCAAAGACTCGCTCGTGTTGACATTGAACCCTATACGAAAGCCCAGTTCAAAGAAGACATTCTGCGATTAGGAGACGGGAAATCTAATAGCGCTCTTGTCCACACTCTCGTGGAGGACAGTAGAGAGGTAATTGGCTGGTTGGCTGAAGATGTTGGTGTGAGATATATGCTCTCTACTCATCGGCAAGCATATGATGTCGGCGGAAAGCTAAAATTTTGGGGCGGTCTAGTTCTGACAGTGCCGGATGGAGGTAAAGGCCTGATCAAAGACCTGATGAAGAAAGCTACCGATTTGGGTATTCAATTCAAATGGGAAACGACTGTATTGGAACTTAATGTTGACAAAGGCGAGGGCGAGGGCGGGGGCGAGTGCATAAGGGGTGTTAGGATAAAGCAAAGCGACGGATCGCTCATGACGCTGAAGAGTCGAGCTGTCGTGCTTGCCTGCGGCGGCTTCGAAGCAAATACCAAAATGAGAAATGAACACTTAGGCCCTCAATGGGCACATGCGCACGTAAGAACTTTTTTTTTGAAATTAGCCATAGTCATCATCATTTCATCTGATGTTGATACCTTTGACATAGGTGCGAGGGACGCCATACAATAAAGGAGACGGGTTCAAACTAGTTCTTGATTTACCTGATAAGCTTCGACCGAACATGGTTGGCGATTGGGCTGGCTGTCATTCAACTTGCTGGGATTTCAATTCGCCAAGAGACGGTGGCTCTCGGGACCTGACAAACGCATATACCAAGTCTAGTTATCCCCTCGGCCTCATGATAAATGCCTTGGGAAGGCGATACGTTGACGAGGGCGCGGATTTTAGGAACTATACTTACGCGATTTATGGAAGAGCCACTTTGAACCAGCCCGGGGGATTCGCTTTCCAAGTCTGGGATAACATAGGCCGACAAAGACTCCGTATCGAAGAATATGGGCCTGATGTAACAGAAGTTATCGAGGCAGCTTCGATAGAAGAGCTCGCCGAATCGTTGGAAAGACAGGGTTTGCAAAACAAAGGAGTGTTTGTATACACGATCCATGAGTACAACGAGGCAGTCGAAGCATTCAGCAAAGAGTTCCCCCAAAAAAAGTTCGATCCGTCTGTGAAAGATGAAATTGGCACGCAATCTTCCTCTAAAAGGTTACTAATTCCCAAATCTAATTGGGCGATAAAAATTCAAGAGCCACCCTTCGTAGCTGTGAAGATTACGTGTGGCATAACGTTCACATTCGGCGGGTTGGCCATCGACCCCAATACGGCAGGAGTCAAGTCCAAAGAGTCAAATGAAACCATCGATGGATTATTCGCTGCCGGAGAGATTGTAGGTGATATATTTTGGGGTAATTACCCGGGAGGAAGTGGACTGAGTGCCGGTGCGGTGTTCGGTCGCAGAGCTGGAAAGGAAATAGGAAGATTAGTCACGCAAGGCAGAGAATGAAGGGAATAACATTATTGGTTATTTAGCTCAATTTTGAGATGGGGATTTGTATGTATTAAACCAGCATCGTAATAGTAATGTTTAAGTATACGTGCTGGCCGGGACCAAACAGTGGACGCAGCCTTAGGCTTAGGTAAACGAGCTTTCAGGTGCTTCACGTGACATCGACGCGCGGTTTAAGACGTGACACGTTCGCCGCCATCTTCAGTTTTTTTCCTTACGTATACCATTACTCACACTTTCACCCTGACCGTCTAATTTTTTTTCGTGTCATTTTTTACAACTCGCTCTTCCCTAGTCATCATGGCTTCAACAAAAACAACAACCAAACCCCACAATCCAAAAACACCTATTCGAACACGAGCACCGCTGACACCATCGCTAGTAGCAGGCATTCATGCTCTGTCTTTGGGTTCCCCTTCCAAGCGACGAGCTCAAGCTCATGATGGAAACCCCTTCCTAGCGCGACCTTCGTCTCCTATCAAACAAGTTATCGGCGGTTTTGTTGTCACTGCGGAGCTTCAGAGACAAGCTAACCAAGGAGTGATCAGAAGGGGAGGCATTGAGAGTCGAATGGAAGTTGTAAAGCATGATTACTTCCCGAGTTTGCAAACCAAGCCTTCTCCGAGACGTGCAAAGTCTATGACTCGTTTGGGCCCTGACGATAGATTTTTGCCAAGAGCCCGTGGCCTAGACGATAGTGACATTGCTGCTGCGCCTATGAAACCATATCATCCAGATGGATCACCCAGACATGTTGCAAGACTAGCAGAAGCAGTCGGTATACCCCTCAATCAACGGGTCCTGAAGTATCATGAACCTCCGCCAATGCCATCGGCAGACAGTAGTTTATCTCAGCAAAGATTACATGTCCGTGCACTGTATCAACGTCCAAATGCAGGACCGAGTTCAACGGGTGCGACCACCAACAAATCCCGAAAAATCCCGACTCAGCCTGAGCGTGTCCTAGATGCTCCAGGGATGGCAGGTAAGCACAAAAAAAAGCTTTTGAAACTCGAACAATTATGGATCACGCCAATCATAGATGATTTCTATCTCAACCTTATTTCTTGGTCCAGTACCAACATCCTAGCAGTAGCTCTGTCAGAGAACACCTATGTTTGGCGCGCGGATACAGGTACCGTAACCCAAATCGCCGAAGCCCCTGAGGGAACTTATGTTGCCTCTGTCTCATTTTCCGTTGATGGCTCGTACCTTGCGATAGGACTAGGCACTGGTGATGTCGAACTCTGGGATGTTGAGAGTGGGACAAAGCTGAGGACTATGACTGGTCATCAAACGCAAGTTGCTTGCTTGTCGTGGAACGGGCACGTAGTGAGCTCGGGGTGCGGAGACGGTAGCATTTGGCATCATGACGTTCGTGTAGCGCGCCACAAAGTTTGTGAACTACTTGGACACACCGGTGAAGTCTGCGGTTTAGAATGGCGTTCTGACGGGGATTTCCTCGCTAGTGGAGGCAATGACAATGTCGTGAACGTTTGGGATGGTCGAGTTGGAGATGCTGGTGGTAGCTATAGCGAGGAACCGTTTATGACCAAGAGAACGCATACGGCTGCTGTTAAGGTATTTGATTTGAGGCAATTTTTTTTCTTTTTTTTCTTTGAACTCATGTGGTTTCAAGGGAGTTTCGTGGTGCCCTTGGCAGCCATCCTTGCTAGCCACCGGAGGTGGTACCTCAGACGCAAAATTGCATATCTGGAATGTAACAACGAGTGCTCGAATTCACTCGGTCCAGACCCCAGCACAGATCTCGTCAGTCCGGTGGGCACCACACAAGAAGGAGATCTTTACGACACACGGATACCCCACCAATTCCATAATGATACACGCTTACCCGGCAATGGAGCGGGTAGCTGAAATTCGTGACGCTCATGATGCAAGAGTGCTATTCTCGCAAGTGAGTCCCCAAGGTGATGTCGTCTGCACTGGTGCTGGCGATGAGAATCTTAAATTCTGGAGACTATGGGAAGTTCCCAAAAAGCGCAAAGAGAAGACCTCGCGAACGCTTACTGGAGACAGTATTTTGCAGCTCAGATGATATCGACGCTTTCTTGACCGTACATTATCCGTAGAATAAGTGCAATGTAAATAATAAGAAGTGAATATATGTAATTAATATTAGACTATTACAGCGCATGAGTGGGTCCAAGGTACTGGGCACTGACGTCATTGAATCGGGCATGCTGCGTACCTAGTGCCCACTGCCACCACGGTAGTTATTTAAGCCCGTCGTCTTCAATACACAACTCCAAACTCTTAAGCCATGTCAGACTCTATCCTATCTCAAAAAAACGCAATTGATGCACCAAAACCGGTCTATATCCCAAGCCACCAAACCACTGTCTCTTCGCAACCTATTGCGATTTCAAATATGACCACTCAACTAAGACGGACACCTTCTCGACAGACAACACAGAAAGCGTTGAGAATCAGAGGTGGATGTATTCCCATTCCATGCCCGGTAGGCCTGAAATGATCATAGCCTCTGCTCATCATCTGACCATGAATAGGGCGGTGATGGCTGTTGCTGCATTTGTCCCATATAAAAATTAAAAATACCATCACATGCACCGTAATATTGTCATCTGATAGCGCTTTCATGGACATTTATAATTGATTCATGATGTATTTCAAAAGTTTTCAAAGTTGGGACAGTTGATGTTGTACGACGAATAACAGAGAATAAACCATTTCTAATCTCTGAAATTGTTTCAAGCGTAAGCCAAGGCACAACAAGAATGGGAACAGCACAGGGTTTTTGACGTCTCTGGCGTACTCCTTGAGGGGGACAAAGAAAGAAACTCACAGGTGCATCGACGCCCAACTCTTTGGCTTTTCTCACAAGCTCGCCCAAAAGCACCTCAAGCTCCATTGGTCGCCCGCTTTCTAAATCCAACAAAATGCTTGCTTTATGAATACTATCCGGGGCTTTATGTAACCTAGCCGTAACCGTAATGGTATCATCGATTATAGAAGACGGAAGGGCTTCCTCCGAGAAACCCATTGCGCGCCCAACTGCCAAAATCTCTTCCATCATAGCGCGAATCTGGGGTATAATTTGATTTTCTACGACTTCATCTTGGAAGAATACCGGAAGGGTAAAACGCGTCAGGGCCGAACAGGTACCGAAAGCAGCGTTCCTAAATGTATTGTCAACCAAGAGCACATTTGTTTTGAAGGACATGCCATCATCGGATGTGATAAACGCTCACCAAATGTTCTTTTCGTACTTCATGCTTTGAATCTCATCAACTATATCTACGGGGCTGTCCACACCTTCTAAAAGATTTTTGAAATCTTCAAGTGTAGCCTTCTCTTCGGGCGAATTGACCACGTCAGGCGAGAAAGAAGGTCTATACATTCCTACCACAAGCCGTTCCTGAAAAGTAAAATCAGTGACACCCTAACAAAAGACAACACAATATGCGAACAGGATGACTATGTTCGATGATATTTCCATCTAGCATGTTTGTGCCTATCCAAACGGCGGCGGTAATGATCTTGGGAGATTCGTTCCGTAGCCGCTTAACATCGTTGTAAAGGCTCTTCTCTATCCCTATACCGTTTTGTAGTAACACAAAAACAGGTAGCTCTCTGTCCTCGTGCAATAACGGTGCTAACAATGAGGATAAAGGTGATATTTCCGGAAGAGATTTGGTTGCAACGATGACATGTGAATAAGGCTGGTCTGCGGCGTCCGCGACGGATCTAAACACTAAAACGTTGAACGATAATGTTAGTCAAGAAGGTAAAGAAGCAATAAGTTGAAGCACATCTCACATCTATCGGGTCTCCAGTTAGGAAGATTTCCGTACTTTCGAGAGCGGATGAAGATGCCGTTGGCTGCCAGACGACAATTCAATAGCGAACTCAGCCTATCCGACACAAAAAACTGACCTTGCGTGGCTTCATAATTTCCTCGAGCAATGCAAGTAACTCGGGCTTTCCCAGCAGCTTTAATCGCGTATGAGTCTGTTTAAAATGAACGACTTCTTTACAGGTTGTAGTGTGATTGAACGATAAACCTCTCACATATAACCCCGACGGCACCGAATCCTGGGTTTTCCATAAATAAAAAGGGAGCAATTGAGATGAAAACTCGACAGACTTACCCACAACTAGAACGTTTTTCGTCGCTGTCGACATGGCGAGTGATCTAGTGTTCCTCAGCTCAGACTCGTCATCGGAGATATCGGAGAGGGAGTCTCTCACGCTGTGTACCTTGTTGGTATCGGAGTCGCCGGCTAACAGTCAAATTAATATTGCGTCGTCGGCGACGACGCATTAGTAAAAATATTATAAATCCCGGTAGTTAGTTTTCACCTTTTTACATTTATAATTTTGTATATAAAGCTCTATATTTCGAGCACTAAATAACAAGTTCTATCTAAATCATAACCGCTAGTTACGACATACCTAAAAGCTTTATATTAGGATACTCGATACATATTTGAAACTAATTACTACAGCATGCCTAGTACTAAATAATATACCACATGTCAAATACAATAAGCAAAAGAGAATAACTACAATCTGCGCTTTTTCGGTTCGGATTCACCACTAACTAGCTCGAAATCTCGTGGTCGGCTTGCCTTCTCGGCTTCAAGGGAACCATGAATGGTCCATAATTCTTCCGCTTCACTGAAGACTTCACGCTGAGCATTCTCGATTTCTACGTTACTGAAAACAGGATCGTCGCCGTTCGTCCGTTCAACTAGACGTGATACAGCCCATTGATCGTACCCAGTTCGTCCGCGCTCCCATGGTCGTTTAGATGGATCTTGCAGCTGTTGTGAGGGAGAAGGCACTAAAGAATCAGAAAATGTAGGATCGGGAAGTGAACGCGCAAGTTCGGTTAGAGTATCGATGAGGATTGATGAAGGTGGTTGCGATGGTAGAAAAGATATCGAGTCAAACCGTGCGCGGGCACGGGCTAACTGGGCATTTGAAGCAGGTATGGCTGATTTCAGTAAACGATTAAGCCGTCTTTTCTTTTTAAAATCAAGAAGATTGATTAATTCCATTGTATAGTGATGCGTATTATTCGCACGTACATTTTGTAGCTGTTTTCTCAATTCGACGACTTCTTTAAACAACTCTGCTTCGGCATTAGGGTCCTGCTGAAGATTTAAACCGCGTTGATGTGGAACAGTGACACGTAAATCGGAGGGAATAAAGAATATATTCCGCATCGTCCAGACTTCAAAGAAGTCAAACGCCAGGTCAACGTGCGATTCCAACAAAGTTTGAAAAGCAACTAGTCCCTAATCAAACACGGATGTTATACGCGCATTTTTACCGGTTTCAATCATATACATACTTCTTCAACTTCTATAGCCAAATCTTCTTGCTGTTGTTGACTACTATTACTACTCTTCGCGCGTTCTTGAGCCCACTCAGACATGAGGGTTGAAACTTCATCGGTGCATTGATATATCTGCTCATTTGCGGCATTGGCAACGTTGTCCAAAAACAGCTGAGGATGGAATCCAAGAATTTCTGACAATAAACTGCCATTCTCAAGTTGAGCAGACATTATGTGGAAAGGCCTAAGGAGTTGTTCGAACAACTATTTCTGGGTCAATTCCCACGCATCGCGTACATTCGGCAGTTCTGACTAATCTTGACCAGCCAGGGCCCAGCTTGTGATTGTCCACTGATTGTCCATGTGTTTTATGATGTTCAAACATCCAAACATTCAAAGTCTACTGTTTCTCCCAAGCGGTTGATATCGTTATTAGACCCCTAGCACTCCCAACGTGCAGTCGGGATCGACTTCCACTGCGCTGGATTAATCGTGCGGAGGGTATGAGACCTCCAGACGGTAGCTAGGATAGTTTAGCTGGGTTATACACTGGTATTTCCGCACGACTACCTAATACATGTAGAAGGCCATTATATATAACTACAAGCACGCAATATTTGCGCAAAGTTTAGTCAATCTTAATCAGGATTCAGGTGTGACGTTGCATATATCCTAAAAATAACAACACACTGCCGACAATGCCAAACTGCATCGTTGGCAACTGATTGAAATGGTCGTAATCAGACCAAACTCCAAACTACTTCGTCAACGGAAGTGAGTATTGCATTTCTGTCATCGTAGATGAAATTAGATGGAATAGAAAACTGTGCCAGGAGCTCTCAAAAACAGGCCTCTTGCCCTAAGTCTGGTTTGTACCAATATGCTTGAAATTGTTCAAAAAGACCTAGAGTAATCAACAATGGTCCGCGGAACTATTACCTTCGAAAACTCTGGACCTAACTCTAATGTGATCGATCACCCAGCCATATTTGCCATTGTGGTAGGACGATCTCGTACTGGCAGTTCTGGAATTCATATACACTTTCGAATTCGTTTTCGTTTTCGTTCAAATTCGACCAATAATTGAAACATTTCCCTATTCAGGTGGGAATTGATCTACTAATTTACTTGATTAGCGAAGGAGTATTCCTCCTTTTGAACCTGCTTGCTATTGAGAAAAAGCGGCCTCCGGAGGAGACTGTGAATCGGGATCTGACACAAACTGTAAGTATTATCAAGGAGTCAAGCTACAAGACTCAAGCCTACAACTACGCTCATATCAGCTAGGTCCCAATCGTTTTCTTCGTTCAGGTGTTCTGATTCCCTTGCATGCAGCGAGGGGTCATAACTTTGCACTATGTCCGTAGGAATTGACACTTATTTGTACATGTTTCTTCAAGCTGACAGCACCTGCGTGCAACTTGGGGCTCCATGTCGGTAGCTATAAAACAAAGCAATCCTGATATTCCTTTGTCTGATCCTTGAAACTAATTTCCATCTCAAAAATTATCTCAAAGAGTCTTTGTCACATTCTGCATACCAAATTCTTGCCTTATCTTCAAGCTCATCGTTGATGACTATTACTCGATAGTGGGATAGTTGCAACATCAGGGCCTTGTGAACAAAAAACAAGTTTCAGTTGGGGGAGTATTTCAACAACCCCAGGTTGGGGTAATAGATTGCAGTACGTTTTCCTTTTACGTTTCTTTGTCGAAAGCTACCTTTCTAAAACAAGTGACCTAGGATTTCCTATCGATGACTCCAAAGGTAGCTCCCAAACAAGTGAGCCAGACAAAGGCAAGTAGTAAACCATCGAATGATAATATTAATATTCTCTATGAGATAACTTGTTATATTCATTGATTATATCTCAGATGATGATACACATGCTTGTTTATTAAACATCCAAAACGAAGAGAAACAAACGGAGTTGATGAAATAGAGAAAAACGAAGCATCATGGGAGTTATCTTACATTATCCTTCAAGCTCTAGCCCATCCTCAGCTGCATCAACACAGTGGCTCCATAAATGCCGTCGCCGTCATACTTGGCAAAGGACTCGTTGTACATATGTAGAGGCAGAAGATGTCAATGGAGGTTGGCCTTCGCTCACGGAGACAGGAGTACACGATGGTTCCCGTACTGAATCCGAAGTCGATAATCGGCTTTGGGAGAGAGCCATTGTAAAGACACCAGATGAGCTTGAATGTTTAATCAAAGCTGAAATGTATCGGTTTCCGCTCCGAAGCACCTCGTCATCGAGCGAGTAGTTTGACTCGAGGGTATCACCTTCGAAGTTCGCGCTCGTCTAATTCTATTTCGCTCTTCGGCGAGTTCTCGCGGAAGTCCTGAAAGCGAGTCATACAGAATGGGGCCCGAAGACGAACCTCTTCGTGGTGCTCTTCGCAGTAGCGATTATTTTTAATGACCGTAAATCCTTGGACAACGGTGACAGACTGGTCTTTGGATTTTTGGAAGCGAAGTGATGATTGGGATTTCTTTTGTCTAAGAGGTTTTCTGGGTTCTCTTCTACAAAAGAACCACCCTCTCACCTCAGCCTTGCCTTTCGGTTCTTGAACCAGTTAGCAAGTCGTCTTTTGTAACTAAATTTGAACGTCTTTCTCAATATTAGCATTCTAAATCAAAGACGATCGTGTACTGTGGAAGCCAAATTTTAGCCAGGTTCCCCTTATTTTGGGGACTGAACTTGATATTTCGAAGCCGCTTCTCTGTCAAAATCAAGGCTCATTATGACCTTAACGGATGTTTAGGATATGGTGGTGTTTCGAAGCACTTCTCGAGAAAGTGTATTTCCTATTGAGTCCATCTTTTGGGTGGGTTTCTAACGTTCCCATTGTATGCAGTGAACTTTCTTTCAATAAGGAGGCTACTCCGCGTTTGCCTCCACTTCGACATCGTCCATTTCAGATTGCGGTGTAGATTTACGCATGTTCGACGGTTGGATTGAAGATGACAAGCCGCTATTGAGGAAGGCGGAACGTCTCGCTGGAATTCGGATCTTTAAGCCACTGCTCATTTTAAAGTTTATGGTGCTTTATGATGAGGATGAAGGATAGGGATGATAAACTTGGAAACAGCAAGAGAGGATGGTAAAATCCAAAAGCAAGGGATACCGAGCCTTTAGGACTCTTTATGCCGTCCGCTCGTAGGCCTGACGTCGTCGATCTGTGTCCACAGGACAGACATACTTATTTACGGAGTTTAGCGTAAATCGACTTATCCTGTCTTCCTTGTCCTGGTGCTATAATCTTCACTTGTCCGAAGTATATCCTCCCAAGTGATATGGTTTGAATGTTCTGAACCAATTTCTTATTGCACAAATCTAATCAGATTAGAGTTTAACGACTTTGGAGAACGCAATCATATAGTTTTACACCGTAGTATTACCCAACAACTGCGAGGTCACGAGTCTGAATTAGAATAAAAGCTATCCCTTAGACAGCCCGAGGGCTTGCCTTCGATGCGGGACGAATTGCTATTCCAGTTCTAAGCCAAAAGGAAAGTATTGGTAAACTATCACAAACGTTCAACTGAGGCTTTCTTTACCTTAGCGCAGATCTTTTCTACCCATTCCAATTGTAATGATAGGCTCGCTCCAACGGGCTTTATTAACACATGCTTCTAATGGATATCAGTAACTAAGAGTCTTAAATAAAGCTCGAACCCTTTTTTATTTTGAAAATCAGCTCACCTGCTCCACCTCCGCTCCCCAGGCTCATCGCCATCCACAGGCTCATAGAGCTTCTCGATGCTCGTCTTTCCCCTGGACACGATTAGAATATTATATACCAAGCATGTGGTGACGCAAAGTTT
Organism: Dictyophora rubrovolvata; assembly: GCA_029959195.1. Classification (NCBI taxonomy): domain Eukaryota; kingdom Fungi; phylum Basidiomycota; class Agaricomycetes; order Phallales; family Phallaceae; genus Dictyophora; species Dictyophora rubrovolvata. The sequence goes on along the minus strand of CP114122.1, from coordinate 719,445 downwards.
GTTAAACCGATTTCGTCGCCTTCGAGTGTAAACTTGTGGACACCGAATTTCAGTCTTCGAGGGGAATAGCACAAAATGGTCCAAATCCCGGCACTGCAAAATCTGCGAAAGTTTCGCCCGAAATTGAATAAAAGGAGGATATAGCTCGGTCTATCCTTTTGGGATCTAAGACGTGACTTGTTGCCGTGGCTTGATCGAGAGGATCGTCTACTGTGTAGAATCTTCATGTAGGGAGAAAGAGGGTAGACTCCGTGATAATTCGTCTCAACATTTTAAAATTGTTGAAACTCGAGATTCTTACTTCCCACGTCCATAGTGACACAGCCTCTGAGGCCATAGTTGTAACGAAATATCATCCTTAAGGAAACCGAACCGGAATAACAACGATAGCCGCGCAAAGTCGGAGGACTTGATACTTGTAATCTTGTCAAATTCTCCGCTGCTCACAAGTTGTTTGACACGTTGAGCGGAGGGAAACTGCATGGGATACTTCGAAAAGAGAACAACCAAAGAAGAGAGAAATGAACATACATACATACAACCAATGGATTCCTTCGACCAATATGAGATTTTTCTGCGCAACCAGCGTATTCAACCCCACCACTTCGGTGGATACATTTTCTCGCAAAAAACCATCTAATTCACGCTTTTGTCAGAGGCTATTTGGAAGTTATGGCATATCGACAGCTGATACACCGGCAAAGCATAGACCACACCACGTTATGAGTAACATTGGTACCTTCATCGGTAATGAGATCTATTATAATCCTAAGTAAATCATCATGTTCTGGCTGCATTTACAAACGCACTGTCATAGGAATCGTCTCCACTATAAACTTTGGGAGTTTTATGCTTTTGGCGTACTTTTTGGCTTTCGCGCCGTCTCTAGAGGCTAAAGCGACAACTACAACATCAGGATGGCTCTGAGCAGCTAGAATACTAGGCAGTGCCACTGGTCCAATGCGAACTGTGCTCCGAGGATTCCAAATCGCAGTCGTTGGAGATTACTATCCAACTAAGTAATTCAAAGGGTTATTATTCCCTTTCGACGTCAATAAAATTGAAAGATTCTCTTACCAACAATGTACGAATAGAATCGATTGTAGGAACCATAGTGAACAATGATGAGTTAGCAGCAAGGGCTCACAATCGCAAGAATTACTTCCTGACACTTGTTTGTGCGTGTTTTTGTTTGTGCCGACGTGTGACACCCGCATGCAACTAGGCGCCGAGTCAGCCTCTAAGTGCGAATGCCGTTTGATTGTTCGATAATACTTGTCAGTCAATGGGCGAGGATATTCGAACTGATATATACACAAGAAGGTTCTTGAGGGGCCCGAAGTTAATAGTACCCTCATAACTCTGTAACTTATATGTAATATTATTATTATATTCCCGAACCCCCAACATGAGAGCTGCATAAGTGGCACTTTGTCAATACTACCAGAGGCCCATATTCACTATTTCGCGAATATTGATTTTGGCATCATCATTCCGACCTATGGGCAATGATACCAGTGAGTCATCGACTAACAGAGAGACTGCATACATACCACATAGTTCGGCATATCAACCTAAAGTTTTGTTTATTAAAGGATTCTTGTAAATATACCCAATATCAAACATACCACTTCATGTAACCTCAAATCACCCACAACACTACATAGCATATATGCATCCTCTCGACTCAAACCATGTTCAATCTGGAGATACTGAATCATCGCGCGCGCTGCCTCTCGTGTTGCTTCACGCATGTCTGCCCTAGGCATCAAAACTAGTTCCAGAGAAAATATTCTTACGGCTCCCTACCTGGCCCTACGCCGGTGGTTGTATAGTACTGTTCCCCATTCGTTGTGATTGGAGGCGTGTAGAAATGGGGTGTTTTTACATAAGGTTTTTTGTCCTTGAGAACAGTCAAACGGACGCGTGTTCTTATGGGTGTTTCAATCGCAGTTCCTGTCAACCCAGTTAGCAATGACATAACTTTACCTATTGGGAAGGGAAAAACAAGCATACCGCAAATTTCTGTAGATACCGGCTTGAATACCAGATCATTAAAGACAATATGCGAGAGAAATTACCTCCATCTCCCTGAGCAGCATGTCCGTCCTGTATATTTGCTTATGGCTCAGAAACTACTTTGCTATGGGGAGAAAGACGAACGCCCATAGAAAACAGTGCACCAGACACCTCCACAGGAAGGTAGAGTTTCGCACCACAAGTCAAATGTTTCGTATCAATATTACCCTAGATAAAACAAGTCACTATTGTCCTACGTATGTATATGTGGCACAAGGAATTTGAAAAAACATACACCGGTTTTATAAGGAGGGATCGTCGGATGAGGTCCAGGAGTGCCTGGAGCAACCCCCATTTCACCTGCAAAAGGCCGCACTGGAATGCAGATAGAGTCATTGAACCAAGCCACGCCTTTCTCAGTATCAATCTTCCAAATTTTCAGAGTAGAAGCCGAGTATTCATCATGCAATAGACCAAAACCAGGTAAAATCCCAGTCCAACCCCATTCTGCTGTTTCGATGGACAGAATTTCCACTTCAAGCGTATCACCTGGTTCCGCGTTGGTCACATATACCGGTCCGTTTACTTGATCCAATTGAGTAAAAATAAGCCGCGATAACGTTTCTACAGTAGAGGATTCGGTTATCTGTCCATTACTAGCGTCTAAACAGTCGAAGTCTACGATATCGCCTGTTTGAACGGTCAATACGGGTGGGATGCTATTTATTTATTGGTTTGATAATGAGCATAAAGTAGACCCCGAAAAAAGATGAGACAAGCCTGTTATCCCATGCTAGATGGCTATTTGCTCGTTTAACAGAATGAATTGTAGCCATTTTAAAAGATGAACTCGGATAGAGGCAAAGATTGATAATGATAGTGTCGGAGAAGGAGCCAGCGGGCCGTTACTTAAATAATTTCCGTTCACATTGGGTCATTTTCAACACGTGATATACAAAAAATATCAACTCGTTGTAGTTCGTGTGGCAAGGTGAACTACTGGTAAAACGGAATAGGATCATGAGACGATAAATCTTTTGAGATAAATTACCTACTAACTAAAATGTCGATGTCTTCTTAGCCTCGTTTCTGATAGCCAAGTGCACTGAACAAGCCGCTTCTCCGAAAAGCGACGACAATCTATCGCTCCAAGAACGATGCACCTAATTTCAATAAGGTGGTACCATTGGAAGGGAACCGATGATAACAAGCCATGAGGCGATCGTAGCTTATTAGTGACAGCCGTCTTCGAAGAAAAAAGGATGTATTACAACATCGAATAAGTTGAGCATCTTAATCCCCGACAAGCCAATAAACATTTAACTGTTCTCGCTCATGGGAAGACCATAAATGTTAGGCGAAGATGCTTGTGGCAACGGACGAACTCCCTCGCTAAGAAATGACTTCGGCTGAATACTGGTACTGAGTTTTTGGCTTTGGAGAACAAGGGCTTCTCTTCTAGCGATCGAAGAAGTTTACGTTGACAACACTCCCGTTTATTTATTTTTTTGAAGAAGAAAGCGTGGGTGAGTCAATCTTGAATTAGTAATAAGACGGATAAAGAAGTGAAAACCGTTATAGTCAATTTGGTGAGGGAAACTAGAACGTAATGTTTACTGCAGAGGTAAATTTAGCAAAGGCAACTTGTTCCAGAGAAAAGGGGTATGCAGATAGCATAAAAGATGTCGCCGCCTATTCGGAATCCAACTAAATAACGTGCCTTAACACGGGGGCTCATCCTAGTCCCTAGTAATTTGCCTGTGGAGTCGATAAATCTGACAGCAGTGACCAAAGCGAGGTATGAGTGCTGTCAATAAAGTTTTCGACCTCACCTCACCTCACATCTCCGCCTAATTACAAGGGTGAAAAATCCATTGGTTCTTGATAAGGATTAAGTTAGACGAACCACTCAAGACTCGCCAAAGGAAGGGGAAGATTTAGGCAAACCTATAGGAACCTTCCTCAAAAATAATCACACCTAGTACATGTCCGTGTTTCGGGAAACCGCAGAGGCGAGGGATTTTTATTGGGCATTTGGTTAATATCATTTCAACATGGAATCTTCAGTAACCAAAATTTGTTGTTGTTTAATGGCCTTTAATTCTTTGATATGGTTTGGTGTATGGCTTACTGTCAATATGACAGGTCAAAGTTCTATTTTCATTTCAGTTTATAAAACTAAAGGACCGACTTACATTGTACCCCTCATTTATTATCGGAACCTGAATCAATGAATAAGTAGGAGCTTTTACTCATATTTTACACACTTGAAAATTCCAAAAATTATTATTTAGTTCATGCAAAATACGGGAAAAGACAACACCTAACGGGTTGGAACTCACATTCTTGGACCTCTTCCTAGTCAAAGCTGCTGACATTGACGCGTATTATTTGTAAAAATAAAGGTCACACATGCTTGTCACATATCCACAGAAATCTTCAAGCTCTCAAAACGACTCATTATGCGTGCGGCTGTCAATAATATCTTTGTCCTTATCGGCAGTTTCTGTTATTTTATTTCTGACTGCGGTATCCGTCGGACAGGGTCCAATCCCGATCACAAGTCCGATTAGTGACTAATTCAAATTACTAATGATTTCTAGTTCAACCAGTTTGACATTATCCACAGTCCGTTCGACGTTTTAACGCCTAATATGGCTGGTGAGCTTTTTTTTTTTACGTTGGATAATATCGTCATATCAAATAATTACTTATTCCTTGACGTCACCACAATATCTTATGTTAGTTGCGAACTTGGCAGAGGCACCACTCCCCAAGAGTTCGGAGCGAAAAAAAAAGAGGGTTCAAAGCTCAAATGCTTATCAAGTGAATACATGGTAAACTTCTGTTCACATCAATGTCATTTCCAATTGCTGAAACCTTTTTCATCTAGACGTGGCTTGCATGGCCACTAATCAGGACTCTGGGTAGGGAATATCCACGCATTAATGCATTACGTATGTGCATCCGTAGTAGCCCTTTCCATCTCAAAGCAGCTTGTAAATGGTATTCGGGTCGATTTTGCGGTTTCTCCCTTTCATTTGGGATCAGACCGGAGGGATTTTTTCGGATTTACAATCGTATGGTGGTACATAGTACATCGAAGCATTGGACATAGGCAGGGTTATGAAAAGGTGCTCTATCTTTTTTTTTTTGATCCTCGGGCTGTTCACATGGCATTAATTTTCCTAATCGCATACACAGTATCGCCACTGAATTCGATTTCATACCCGACGGCGAATTAACACGCGCCTCCATAATTACTATATAATAAAAAAAAGCTGTTCTCCTGATCGCCTCGCACATGCATTCGCCGGTCTATTACATATATACATATGTACATACACACGCACTCATCCTTCAGCCACCGCAAACCCTCTGCAATCAAAAAGCCGGTCAATTCTGTCAGTGCACACATGGTCAGGATCACTAAGCCCGTTGAAGGTTTGAGTATGTAGTACCAAACTTAAGTAATCCCGCTCGACTTTGTGTGGAAAAAAACTTTGTACCACAGCAGTCAATTTTAACGTTTTTTTTAAGCTTACTCACAAATTGACACATCAACTATGTATGCATATGTATATGTACATAGCACGATAATTCGCCGGCGGCCTTAGTGTCCGAGTCTTGCTATGTATAAGCAACCACTCAGATCAAAAGATCACAGGGACAGATCAAATGCTAGACTGCAGACAACATCAAGGAACCGAAATCTACGTAAAGACTTCTGGTGTTCTGTTGATATTAACCTATGGTCCCGGATGGACCTGGATCGATAAACACGAAACCGCCGATTCATATGTAGCACAAATTTCCCAACCATAATCACGACCAAAAAAAAAACTTCAATATATCGAATGCAAAAATGGTGTGAAAACAAGACGCCTACGTAAATGCACAAAATTAAAAAAGAGAAATGAAAACAAAGAAAGAGATGGAAATTAAACAGACGAACAAGCATCTTACAAGAAAAGACATGAGCGGAATGTACACGGTTTTTGAAGAAGTAGAATCAGAGCAGTGACAAGGTCAATAGACGTATGTTACACGAGAGAAAAAAGAAAAAAGATTATCATGCAGTTAGGCAGTTAGGATTAGCGGTAGAAGCAGTAGATTATGAAGAGCAGAGCAAGAAAAGAAAATAAACAAGGCTTGTCAAAAGGGAATACGAGTACGGGTACGAGCATGGGCATACGGGTAAAACGAGACTCAGAAAGACAATGAATCAGAAGCAAGGACATGGGCAACTTGGGTTTAAAAGGAAAAAGAGGACGATGAATGGACCAACAACTCCAGAAGCGATGATCGGGAGAAAAAAGCAAGCATATGTCGTAAACAAGTAGCAAGAGGTGTGGTGGGGACGGTCGTTTCAGACGAATTCAAAGAAGAAGGAAAAAAAGCTGACAAGTTTTCATCTCGTTTCAACCGGAGCACGTCCCAACATGATGAGAGACATGACACCAGGGACAGGAGGGAGAAAAAACAATCAAGTATAAAGGTGGATCTAAGGTAAGTCAAATGGATGAATAAAAATAGAAAACATTTGGGGAAAAAGGGAGAGAATAACAATAGTAAAAAATACAGAAGAATAGAGGTATCCACCTTTTTGAAGTAGTACAAAAGAATTTAGAGGGTCCACGCCAGCTTTTCAACTTACTCCAATGCCCTGCTCGATCTCCGTAACGCAAGCGGAACACAAGCCGTCTTTACCATAACGACCCATCTTTCCTGGACTGTGAAAAAAGTGTCCCCGTTAAAAGGAAAAGAAAGAAAATTATCTTAGAAAAAAAGACGGACCATCTTGCACAAGGCGCCTGTTCACGCATATGACGGTCCGCATCTTGTGGTCTCCCAAACTGTTTTCCGCTATGTAAGAAAACGATTTAGAACAGGATAATATAATTTAGTAGAATAGTACGCAAGAGGAGCTTACCATGCGCAATCATATCTCTTTTTACCTTCGTGACTGAGCTTATGGCTTGCTCGATCTTGTTTTCTCACGGCCTTTCTACACCTTGGACACATCCAGGCTCTTCGTCCACCGATACATCCTTGTTCAGATTGTTGAAAGAACGAGTCCAAGTCGGCCGTTGGAATACTATACGTTTCCGTAAGTTTATGCTCGAGAGCGCTTGGTGGGTCAGGAGTTACGGCGGCTGGGTTGTTAGACTTATTAGAGCCACTGCGCCGAGACCTGGAAGCAGACTTTGAAGATTCACTAGCGCCGCCGCTGCCTGAAGGTGTAGTTCGAGCTTGCGAGCTGCCAGGTACCGGTCCGTTCAGAATGGGAGATTTACTGCTCGAGCCGACAGTAGACGCATTTGTCCCTATCAGAAAAAAACATAGGTTAACGGACACTAGAGAAAAGAAGGAAAGATTTTTTTTTACCGGACTGGTAACTGGTATCATTCAAAGTGTCCGGGCTGTTTCCAACCAGAAGCGATTTAGATACGTTCCGCTTCTGACGGATGGTTAGCCCTGTATCAATTGTCAAGGTAGAGCTAGAGCGATTCGAAGGCGCTGGAAGAATATTAGCGTGTCGCACTGTGGGACGAGTGGTAGTGGGAGAAAGAGAAGCAGGCGATTGAGATGGGACTGTCATAGGAGGTAAAGGTGGGGACATTGAACTGGTTGCCACGGGTGAAAAGCCAACCGGCTCCGAAAGTGGGGATGACATGGTACTTGCTGCGGACGACGCGAGGTCACTTTGGTGGTGAATAGAGGCTGAAGGATAGGTCATTATGGACGAATACTCTGCCGGCGGTACTGAGTCTGAGTATTGTGGTTCACTAGAGGGAATATAGGGAACGATAGGCTCGGGATTAGTAGTGTACTCGGGTTTCACGAGTTCTCCATCAGTTTGGTTTCCCATCGTGTTGGGAACCGTAACATGTGAAGAGCACCCAGTCTTTCCGTCCTGGACCGTCATAAATGACTGATCACTGACTGTTGGTGGTGGTTCGGCGGCGCCGGTTGAGGGATTTGGTGGCATCCCGTCAATGGGCTTCGCGTTTGGCTTTCGGGGTTTCCTCCTGCGTATGAATTGATTCGTGCCGGAGCACAGTCGTTCAAAGGCTTCCATATCCCTCATACCGGCCTCGGACCATGGTTCGGACAGACCAACGCGGTGGTCCTCATCGATCATGTGAGGAAGATTAGCGGGAATATTCGAAGGTAATGGTGCTAGGTTGAAGCGGCTGTGAGCATAATTCATTGTCGGAGCGGGGGAATTTTGTTGAACATCGTAGACATAGTTATCGGCGTGATTTGTGGGAAAATGCGGGTAAGAGTAAGAGGGATCTGTTTGATAGTGTGTCGTCGACATAGCAGAGGGTAATGAAGGGGGTGCATAAGAGCTCGAGGCTTCCATATCGAAAGGTTGTGGGAGGTGAGTGATAGCGGCTATATAAAAGAGGTGTAATGAGCAAGTCGAGCACGTAAATATGCCGTTAGTCAGAACCTACATTGTCGTTGTTGTTGTTGTTGTTGTTGATGTTGATGTTGGGCATTAGTATTCCAAGGATCCACTATTTCCCCTGAATTTTGCAGGTCGCCGTGATTAGATGTGTGGATCTGGGGTTGGAATTCCATATCGGTCGTAGGCCAGTACGAGCCCTCCATGCTACTTTGCATGGTGTGCTTGAAACAAAAAAACGCAAGTGGAGGTGGAGGGCGAAAGAGAACGGAGAGATAAACGGGAGGAAGAGGAGGAGGGGGAAGGGAAAGGAAGGGACTTATATAAAGGACGAGGCAGAGAGGAAAGGAAAGGCCAACGCGGACGGACTCAAAAATGATATTATGACAGAGACAGGAAGCCGTAAGCGAAATAAACTCCGACACTAGCGGATTAGTCACGCTGTCACGGATACAAGATTACGGCTCCGCCTGAATAGAGTAGGCCCTCCATTCATCTCGTCCCCGCAGCGCTCGGGGTCCTTTCCCCGTAGCAACAGCTCTGAGAGAAATTAAAAAATATTAAATCCATTAATGTAGGGACCTACTTGAATTATTATTTTTATTTATATTCAATTCAGCTCAACATAATTCTAATAAAGTACGTAGAGAGGGTCTTCTCCTCATCTCCATTCTCTTATCTCAGATCTGCTATCAAAATAGTCTATGTATTCGCAATTCGTCTACCGCATTCGGCACTTGTCTTAAGCCGTTTGCATTTTTATTCTCATGGTCCGCTCAGGAAATGCATGGCTGCTGGACTGTTTTAGTAGATGTTCTCGTTACATAACCGTGCCTTATCGTATCGTGTCGTATTGAAAGGGCGAGTTCCTATACGCACAAAAAAAAAGAACGGACGAAAGGTGGCTGATGAGTCTAAAAATCGTCGCATAAAAGTAATGTCAACAAAACAAACTCTTACACGCGTCCAGACAGTTTAAATAACCGATTATTTTTAGGGTGCCTTTTTTTTACTAAAACTAAATAACAAACAAAAACAAAACCTTGATATAAATATGCGGGTGTTTTGGAAATTGGATGGATTGCGGCTCCAGCGAAGGGATGGTAAGCAATACACATCACTGTCCGTGTTCGTTTAAATATGTAATTACGTTAACAGTACCAATAATAGTGTTGCATACTTCCAGATCTTTTCCAGCTCCAGCTTTGTTCTGGGTTCTGCTTGTCCATCCGACGCTTCCTCATGAGAACCCTATCGGTCACGCACACGTCGTAGCCATTCAAACGAGGCAACATTCTTCTGACGCGGTTAAGTTTTAAACGTCTACACCTTAGCCGAATCCATTCAACACGCACTTTATGCACTTTCCTTCTAGTCTTGGCAGACAAGTCATGCTGCATGTACATACGCTCGAGAAAAGCATCGCGAAGTCCATCAACTTGGCAATCAAAAGAATAATTATTTTTTACTACCCGAAAGGCACCTGGTTCTCTCCTTGCCTCTAAGCTCTCCAGAGTCCGAAGTCCAATTTCAATAGGACAGAAGCGGCCACCCGGCCCGAGTAGCATTTCCAATCCTAACTCGCTCCGCTCCCTCTCAGCGCTGGAAAATTATGTAACTCCTTGCCGTTAGTTTGGAACACCATTGTTTGCCGTATAGTACTAATCAGTCCGTGCTTGATTGAGAGAACACACACGCGAAATCCTTCTAAATCGTCGCGCTGACCTTCACACTGGACCGGTCCTGCACCTTCGAAACCAATCGGTACCTTCGCGTGAGTAAGACGAATTTACTCTGAAACAAGAATTGGATAGTTCATTGGATACTCCAGTCTTCTACCTACCATTTAGTAACCTTCCCAAGTGTTTGTTGGATTCCTCCTCCACCATTACCATCAACTGTAAATTGCCAGTGAGAAAAAAAAGGTCGATTTCGGATCCATCGCAGTGGGTTGAAAGCCGCCTGCATTGACCCTGACAAGCATGCCTTTCGTTTTCCTAAAGAACTGTGACAAAGTAATCGAGTCTGTCCCCTATTTCTTCTAGTCACCCTCTCAGAACCAATTCGCGAGGGGCGTGGAGGACCTTTGGTGTTCTTTTGGTGTTCTTCGCTATGCAATAAACACCCGTTTTCGGGATTCCGGCCCTGAACTTCCTAAGGATAAACATTAAATGACAATACTGAGCGCGCGGAAGGGACTCAGAAAATGAGGTAAGTTGAGCAAAATGAAGACGATTGATTGACAACTCGTGGTTACTACTAGTCCTAGTAGAAAATCAATCCAACTTTTCCTTGTGCGGACAGAAACATTTACTTTACTTAGGTTACCGTCAAGTCCAAATAGTCTGGAGCTTTTCAGTATATCAGTAACACGAAAACGCCGATATCAAAATTCGAAGCGAGCGGCCCTACTGTTTTGCCTGAAAAATTCTCGTGCAGGGAATGGAAAAGAACCTTCACATCGAACTAACCGTGTGCAGATCACTCTTATAGTAACCTCTAATAAACACTTGAATTATGTTCACGACGTCCCTTGCCCCTGTGATAATTAAATAACCCCGAGTAGCAAGGGAAATCTCCTGTAAAGATATCATTCGACAGAAATGACCGAGACAGGTGCATGTGTGAGAGATCTCGTGCTTGAGATCATCCTTCGATATATGTGCGTGAAATTTCGACTAATAAGATAACCGGAGGGCGTCTAGAACGTTGCACTGAACCTCTGTACTACATACATACATACATACATACATGCCGGCATGTTTCTTCTGCATGCGTACTAAATGTCAAGGAATAGGGAGCTCAATCCCATGCAGATTGTCGAGAGCCTAATATCAATCGTGAGCTAAAATTGGTTGCACCCCAGATTACGCGTAAAAGAAAAGACGACGACATTTCTCGGATTTGTCGCAACACCCACAGTGGGTCCTAATCAAAAACAACAATTTAAACGCTTGACATTATGGTCGCCCTCTCGAAGCGAATTCAAGTTAAGGCCGACATCGTTAGATATGGAACGCAACACCCACGACGATAACATCTCAGCAAGGGCTGGAACTTCATGCAGAGATTACCCCATGTAGTTCGTTTGCGCTTGGCGATAACTCATCTCTAATTTGTACATTACTTCTCATGCGAAGAGTTTCTCGACTTTTGAGAGAGGAGGGGGCGCCTTCCAAAATTCAGAAGCTCAATTTGACAGGTCGCTGTCACCACTAGCACTACTGAACCTTGAGCTTATTTTGTTTGTAGCAGCATTTTCCCGAGCTTTAAAAGTCTAGAGTCTTGGCGTAACGGGAAGCTCAGGAAACATCATATATGGCGTAGTAGTTCTGTCACGGTAGTATTAGTACACAAGTTCTTGTTCGACAGTTTCGAGCCCTGATGAAACAAAACATTCTGAATCAGTGCCCCTTTAGAATAACGCCTGATAAGCCCTTGTTTCCATCTTGCTTCACCTATCCTGTCTCTTTCAGAGGGTGCATGCTTTCTTCTTGAATTGGCAATTGAATTTGAATTCGGAGGCCGAACAACCCATGTGGGTGATGATGTTTATGAATATACCTTTCTTTTCTATAATCGTCGCGATGCCGTTATCTACACATATGTACTGTGCCCTTGTAAGGACTAGTAGACGGGGATTACTCTACTGGCGCGGCTGAGAATCCATTCAAATCACGACCGTCTATCCGGTCTAGAACAAATGATCTAGGACCGGTTAGGGAAACAAACCCCTCTCAGGGCTATGATTAATTGATTCTTCAAGTATGTATGTATTTATTTCTTCTTGATACATTAGTATCATATCTTGTCACTTGAAGCATGTGTCGTCGTTCTTGATCCTTCTATCAAAAGATCACTTTTGAACCCCTTTTCCTTCACAGACTTCACAGAATCCCAAAGAAAAAAATTGCAATGACGACGATGCGGAGAACTTGGTGACTTCTCTGATGATTGATGACAATTGGGACTACATACTATGTAGTAGGCATGATAATTCTATAGTTACGCATCTTGAAACAATGGCTGGGAAGGCCGTGGAAGAAATGCGTCATGATGTCCCTTCAAAGTCTGGCTTCTTCCCTGAACTAGGTTCATATATGCGGTCCTTTATGCCATAATTTTTTTTTCGGAATTTTCGGAGGGGCGATTTGTCCCACTTACGTTTTACCAAAAAGGGAAATTCTATATAAACTTTATTTTTTAAGTAACTGCTATTGTCCGCCTCAATTCGAAGTATGTACATATGTATGAAGGTCACTGGCACCGAGCCCGAGGTACGGTAGTTTTAAAATACAGTGCTCCTCCAAGAATTTTGCTAATCAATCTGGCCCCTAAGCGCACCCTGAAGACATGATGGATCCTTTTACACACATATTTTGTCCTTAACATGTTACAAAGCCGCGGTTGGGGTTGAATCCTCCGACTCTCCTCTCCTGTATTATGGTCCCGCAGTAAGACGGCGAGCCAAATGGGACCAATGAACCTGGTCAATTTGAGTGTTTGGAAGTCCTCAATGGGGGACGCGACCCTGCGCTGCAATGGATGCCAAGGTTAATGCGGTATTACCGCAAAAGAGTTATTTGGGTTGGAAACGCCGTGGCTCCCATCCGAGTTGCAAAGGCACTGGCATTTGAAATGTTTGGACTACACACAAACGGAGCATTTTTTCGACGGATATAGACGTGCAAAGATATGGTCCGGGGTAATTTTATAAAAGCCTTGTCTCACATGGCGGTGGCAGCCGCGCAATGTTATGTATCAAGAACGCAGTTCTGGTATCAGCGAAGGTGTGTATGAAACTTCGTTCACAAAACTGTACCCATTTTCGTCATATGTATTATGATATAGGAGATCAAGCACATTGCCCGAATCGGAGACAAAAAAAATTCACTGCCTGCGTAATCTCAACGGATCAAATTCAACATGTGCATGCGCACGGCCCGTTAAAGAGTTTCACATAAAAAAAGAAGAAGAAACGAAGTATTATGTTTTTGGAAGATGGTTGAGAATCCAAGAAGCAACATACATACTTTAAACTTTACACATCAAAAAATTTCCGAAAGGGAAGAGAAAAAGCAGCATAGCGCTATAGCTATGATTCGAGCCATTTGAAATGGAATTCCGCAGCTCTTCGTTGCCTGAGCTTTCTCGGTGACCCAGCTGCAGTTTGCAAACGAATCACATAGGGATCTTTGTGCGAGAAAGGCCTCTCCTCTCTCCTCTTCTTTACTCAAGACGGTCACATCCACAAATTAAAATGACCAACGGCGGAAGCAAACCGCTTTATTTTTTCCCTTTCGCTGGCTGATATTACCCGCCTTATATCGGACAGAAAGCTGCCCGCGACGTGGTTTCAATAATAAATTCCAAGTGTCACGATGCGAGATAAGAGAGAACGAGCACATTACTTAAAAAAACGACCAACTCTCCCTATCACATGCCATCGCATTTTGTCATTTGTATATGTATATGGTGTCAGAATCAAATGAATGAGATCCGATCACCAGTCAGTTCGCACCTATGGCCAGTTTGACCCTACCCATTGGTGAAATGAAAGATACAGCGCCTGTGTATTAGGCACCGTCTTCTTTTTCAAGATTAAATAAATGCATTAGTGTATCTCCCTGTAGTTTTGAATACATAATGCAGGCACTACTTAGGAGATATCGCATGTACACGTTTTCGGAAATACATAACTACTGAACCCAAAGGTCGATAACTACCAAATACCGGAAGTTATCGAGCTAATGTCTCCTTTGCCACATTTCAACCCACTCGGATAACCACTGCCAACACCGAAGATTGGGTGTATTGATGAAATCGAGCCAAAGAAGCATGCCAGGATATGAAACGCATGCGCAAGCGGTTAGCTCGCCAACAGAAACTTCGTTCGTCATCAGGCCATTACCCTAAAGGCAAATGAGTGGCTGAATAGAGAAAAAGAATTATCCCATGATCAAATATTTGGTCATCTAAACTGAATGCTTCAAGTTACAATCAGGTGGCATATCCTATTTCAAGAAGCAATGCTCGCTAAACCCGAATCTTTACTGGCATCGATTGAACTCCCCGTCGTCTATTCTTCGCCAAAAGATATTTTAAGGTCATACCGGTGTTAGCATCGCTTTATAGCGTGTCTGAAAGACCGGAAGAGAATAAGATCAGAAAGGGACAACACAAATGAGACCGAGCCTCACTTCAAAGCAGCAATTTTACTTCCGGTACTTTGTCAAAACGTTCATTAATTCCCCCCAAAGAAATTGACTTTACATATATCCCATCAAGCGAACTTTTAAGTCGGCCTCCCTTTCATCTCTCAACTAAATTGAGACGTTGGAGCAAGGGACACATACAATAAAAAAAACTAAGCGGACCACTGATCGAGAGCTTATTCAGCTGAGTTAGTAAAAAAAAAAGTTCAAGGTTGGCTATATTTAGTACAGAATGTTATGCCGGATATTACCGTGATAAACCGGGAATTCGGTGCTCCCCCCTCAAGCGCGGTCACCATCGAGCTTAGTCCCGGCTATTGCCAGTAAATGTTTTTCACCCATTTAGAAAAACGTAAAACAGATCTTTCATTTCAGTTCTAGTCTAGCGAATCATAAAATTCCGTTATTATTGTATTCAACGATATGAAGTCATGAAATATTACATAAAAGTAAGTCGTTAAACTAATTTTCTTTTCATTCATTTGTGAGTGCTAAAAAATGTGTGCATTATCTAAAGTCAGGGAAAATCATTTCAGATCCTCCTACTATGTCACTCAACCTTCCGACGTCTTCTCCTTTCCCCTATCCAATTAATCCTTCAATATCTGTTCCGCTCTGTCGAATCCATGGTCCAAGTCGAGGGTCGTCATGGACCGCTTTTGTAAGTTCTTGCTTCATGAAAAGCTGTACATCTGGAATATTTGGAATAGTATCGACAGCAGCAGCTTCAGATGCCGCTAATCGAGAATATCCTGCTTGGTATCCGGCGCTCTGCTCTTCAGCATCAACTGCCGTAAAAGCCACCTCGGTCTGATCCAACTCTGTTACCTTAGTTCGTTGAAGCATCTGCGGTTCGCGGACAAGCTTCGCAAGCACAACAAAAGTTCCTGTCCTTTGGGAGAGATAGGACTACAGACTCCATAGCAGCAATTTTTCAGAAAATACTCTTACCAGAACTGGGGGTTGGCATCTTGTCGCATCGAGGGACTTTGTGTTAACAGCTTCACAAGTCCAACCACAGCAACCCGCCGATCTCGAAGTGGAATCTTCGGAACTTCAGGCAATAGAATGTTTGTAAGTAAATTGCCCCACAGACTGAATTCGCTATCTGTCAGACTTCTTTTTTACGCCTTACTTTAGAGAAAAGATCATACCCAGCTTGGATCCCTTCCAAGAGTCCGATAATATAATCGGGTGTTAAACCTTCGACTTGAATAGCCCACATGTACAAAAAGAAATAGGCGAAATAATTCGAGAACTTGTCCGTTTTATTAGCTTGCAAGCGCACAAGCAGTGACATCATTATAGGTTGGAAATACGACATCATCTGCGGGCTGAAACCATGCCGAGATCAGATTCATTCGAGACTTGCAAAAGAAAAAGAAAAAGGAGATACAACAACGTACAATGGTATGTATCTTATCACCGCTTGAAGCATTTCAAATCCGTAAACGTCGTTTATTTTCGAAGGGATAAGCCGTTGTTGAGCTACAGCCAGCATTGCAGAAAACTGGCCTGTACTAGCTATTTCCGCGCCATCCTTCATCAAACAAGTTTTAATGTAGCGCACAAGACCAGGGACGCTGCCTTTCTGGGCCCATGGCGCTGGTGTCAAGAACAGAGGCAATAAAGAACGATATCCAGCCGGAATGGGGCCCGTATGTAATTCCAAGAGCTGCGATAATACCTGGAATACGTAAGGTACGAATGCTATTGTGCCACAACAGTGTGAGTGAACAGAGGTGCTGAAATTACTGCATAGTACGAACGTTCAATATCCTGTTGTAATACAGCAGCACAAACGCTCTGTAGGACGTCCTGAAACTTGGACAGCGTAGTGGAATCTGCTGCGACGATGAATCTTTAGAGAAAGGGCGATGGGTAAGCGACAATCGGGAGTTCCTTAGAGTACCCTAGTACATACTTGATCAGCGCTGAGATACTCTCGAATAAATATTGATCAAAGTTGGGATTGCTCGGATTTTTGCTAATGACAGAGAGAATTTGAACGAGATGATTCAGGATTTGCTCATAGATTGGGAGCAAACTCCGCCGTGCCGTCATGATAATTCGCATCACGGCTTTCGACGTAAAATAATTGAGTATGGTTTCTACCAATTCAAATCGGTTGCAGTGCCTACCTTTAATAAGATAGTCGTTTTCAGAAATTTTCTCGGGGGTTCCTGGGGCCTCAATTTTAGCAAATAGAGCATTTAGCATATTTCCGGCTAGATCTCGAATATCCGCTTCTGTAAATCTGAAACGATGTCAGCCATCCTGATAGCCCGCGCGGTTTGAAAACAAAATTGGATCTTACAAAAGCTTGGACTCTTGTTTCATGAATAATATGCGTTCCACAGTAATAGCAGCATATGAGTAGCAGACATAATTTGGAGACTGGAGATGGACAATCAGCAATGGAAGTATTTGAAGCAGTTGCTCCTTCGTCAACTGAGGAGCAGAATGATCAGACGTGTCCGGCGGAAAGTCAGTGTTCTGAACACATACTTGGTACCGGAAGATATATAGATACCGTATAGCGTCTACTTGAAGGATAGGATTGATGGATCCTGGCGCAGCTTGAAGATCGTTGAGTACGTTTTCGACATACCAATCAACTACTTTAATAAGTGCGTTAGTTGACGTTACACCTTGCTGGAGTTTCATTAAAATCAGAAAAATAAAGTTGATCCTCCGGTAAATCTCTGCATACCGAAAGAGTTGACCCTCTCGAAGCGATAGCACTAATCAAAAAAATAGCTCTGTCTTTCTGTTTCCATTTTTCAGAGGGATTGGATTTATAGGCTTGAAGGTCTTGTGACACAATGTTCAGAACGACTGCAGTGGCCTCGGACTCGAGATCCGCATTGACCAAAGCACGCAAAACATCCGCTGCAGCGTGCCGCCTCGTGGCACCTTCACTCCCTCCTGTTGAAACAGCAGGAATTGAAAGATCGAGGCGAAGATACTCCAGTGGATCATCTTCGAATTGTTCAATTTCATGTTCTTTAGGGAAGAAAAGAGATTTAATGAATTTTTGTTAGATAAAAAAGGGAATAAGCCGAATACATACCTCGTAACTCCACATTGGGAACCACAATCCCAGTCACAATCGTTTTAATGGTATCTGCATTGCGGAACAAATCTCGGAACAAGCCAGATCGGATACAGGTGGAAAGAAACTTTAAACATTGGGCTACGAGCTACTAATGGTTACATGACCATTCAATTTCAATGACTTTGCAGGAAGCTTACCGGATCATCAGCCACACTGGGTCTATTTCCATCTCCGATAGTCGTCCAAACCGATTGGACAAACGGAGCCACTGCAGAGCTTGTCGCAAAGAGCTCCGGAAAGCGATTGGTATAAAGCTAAGGGCAGACTTAATACCGGTCTTTTTTTCCTTAAGAAATTCTATTAAACAACCATACTTCAGCGATTTCCATAATTGACGTCTTGATTTGTGATGGTATGGAAGGGGTGGTGTCATCTGGCTATAAACAAGCATTAGACCCTGTGGATCATGATTTTAATATATAAAGAATACATCGCCTCGTAAAGCCGGAGGATCCCAGGCCAAAAATCGCAACAACCAGCCAGGACTGCTGCTATCTGGTGCTCCAAAAAACTCGGCATGGCTGTCTTCCAATAATGGGGGGAGATCTTGGCATGTTAGATCGTAGAACAGGGACATCAGCACGGCCTGGGACTGGGCAGCGACATGAAGGTTAGGTAGATCATTGGGGTTGGACAAAAGGAGGGTGGCGGTTTCTCGGAAAAAGGCCACGAACGGGGCCACGAAATGTTCTAAAACGTAGTTTATGACTCTATATAGTTCGTCCGAGCGAACGGCTGATCGCCACCGGTAAAAGATTGAATGTGCAGTCTCGAGCACTCCAAGGGAGACCGAGTAATCTACAGTTGACAGCGAAGAAACCAATTGCTAGAAGGATGAGCGGTTGGATGGATTCAAGTGGCATGGTTCATGCAACGCACAGTAATCAAATCTGGCCACCTTTCCGGAAAGTCGTATGAGGCCACGACGGATACCGATTCGGCGATTTGGGCTCTTAGGGGCTTGTCTGCAGGTGAAGAAAGCCTGATCATTGCTTGAACCAGCTGGGGTCGTATAGCCTCTTTATCATCGGCAGAAATCGGTGCTTCTTCAGCATCCTAAAGGAATGTCATCGCAGTTAGTGTCGAGAAAGGAGAGCATCCCGGGAGCATGCGCCACCAGAATTGAATCCATTACGCGTCAGGCTTTGACGAGTAAAACATACCGATGGCCATCTTTGTTTGATTACATTTTTGAAGTAAACACTGCCTGCTAACCTCACCCCCTTGTCCTCGGATGAGGTTAAAACGAGGATCAGGAGATGTTGGAGAAAACCAGTTTGCGTGCTTAGATTCGAAAGACTTTGTTCGGCCTGTTTTCTGGTTTGGGGAGAAAGTGATGCAAGGAGAAGAGAGGAGAGTTCGGACATCACAATTGGTTGGGTAGGAGGAAGATGATCTCACTGCAAAAAGCCACTAGACGCGTCACGCGTTGACGCCCGTCTCTGATTGGCTGCTTGATGTCGATAGTCGACTTGCATTGATTGAAAGCTTTTTTACCCTGCAAAAAACAACTTTCCTGGGTAAGATCATATCATAACTGATCCAAAAAATCTTGTGAAAACGTAATCGTAAAAAAAAATCACTGGACCGAAAATTTTTTCGTGTTCTCGTCTTGTATGTAGTTTACTAATTCGAGGTACATATGTATTGGATTTCGTAAATCTAGAACCCAAGCCATGATATAATTGATCCTGGATCGGATCACAACGTAACAACGAATTAACGAGATGCTGTGTACGACAGTAAGAAGTTAACAGAAATTATATAGTGCAATTTCTAAGTTAGGGTTGATCTAGGACCTAAATAGGTTCGGAGATCTCTCCACGAGCCACCGATTGAACCGAAAAAGGGTTGCAGTCTGTCACTCACTCCTCACCAATATTCATACCATACTATCTTATGGGCGGAAGCACAACTTCTTCATCAATGCCTTGTAAAAGGTACGCCGGACTTTTTGCTGAAACCAGGTTTCTCTCCCCCTTTTCACAACGAAAAAGGTATTGAATCTCTTGCTTACTCAGATGGATATGTATCCGTTTATGAAATCTTGAATTTCAGGTTTCGAACCCTTAAGTCAATTAGTTCAATGGCGGAGCTCTTTTTATTGAAACAAGACCCTTCAATCTGGCTTGAATGAGAAACAAGGTTATGAAGGTCAATTCAAAAACTTCCAGCGAGCCTTCTCCTTCTGCAAGAAATATGGTTTGGTCTTTCTGATAAAAATCATCTTCGGAGCTGTCAAAACGAACTCACCTCAGGGAATCAATCAAAATATTTCGTCAAACACGCACATTCGTGAGTGGTGTAACGTAACATACAAGCGTAATTCGCTGATTCTTTGTTTGTCTCCCGGTTATGGCAGGCTGAAATAAAGTATAAAGTTCATCATACTTTTATCAATATATCCACTCTACTTTTGTTGCCCAGGTAAGGCAAGATTAAAGTTCTAGCCTCATGTAAAGCCATGACAAACGTTCACTGTCGCTTCTATAGATAAGGCATCCGTCCAATCCGAGACGATCCCAAAGACTGCGCAAGTCATTCAAATAAACTTAACAATAGACTTATGCCCTTACAAAAGTAACCACGCTCTTCTCCTACTTTCTCATCTCATTGAGGATATGATGTAGTCCTTGAGCGTTCGCTTCGCTACTGAGATTCAGGCCCTGACAGCTTCTCTTTCTCGCGAGGGTTACCGAGGGTTATCGAGAGTCTTATCTCAAATGTAGGATTCATAGAAGTGTCTCATGACGGGTGGGCACACTCTGGAGGTTTTCGCATCAGTGGTTTTGGGACCCTTTCAGCTGAAGGAGTAGCATGGCTCAGGGGATTCCACAACGCTGCGTACGTACTATATTCGTTCAAATATCTTTAAACTCTCAAGTCTTCCCATTGCAGGACCTTCTGACAATACTCATGACAATGAACTGTCGGTCGTCAACGCTTCGTTCAGGCTTCCAAGCTTTGTGTTATCCAGGCGTTGAGTGCACCACCACGCGGCCTGGGTTTATCTACGAATAGGGAGTACATGTATTAGAGATAAGACTACCTAGAATGATATTACCATGTCAAAAGTAAGTTTGCTTTCTTTTTATCCTGCTGATTGGTTTGACATGTCCTTCAAGCACTTATACGATCGTTGGCCCGACATGTGTTCGATTTAAGATGCACTCGGGATGCTGCGTTCTTTTTCATGGCTATTGGGACACTTAATTTGTTGTAAGCATATGTATGATTTCATTGACCAGTTCTAGGCTAAATCTGTTAGGCAGGAGGCTCGTCAGATACCGACCTAACCTGTCGAGGCAAACAGAGACAGATGCTTTCAAGTTCTCCAATCTATTACCCCTTTATTCGAGATATATATTCATTCTCAATGTTATATTCCATGTTTTTTATACGTTATAGCATCTAAAAGCCCAAAATTTTACCAGGCTACATCGCGGAGCAGTGTGTCAAATTGGAAGTCTCGCGGTGAGGACAAGGGGGCAAGGGACAAGGACATTACTAGGATAATAGCCCCTTGGTCTCGGTATCTCAGACTCAAATTCTTAGTGGAGCCCAAAGCTCACTCATCAACCTCCCCTTTCGCCAGTTTTCTCACTCGACCCACTTCAAATGGAAGTCGGGCCGTTCGAGCTTTTTGACAACATCATCGATGGGCGAACTTACGGTCAATTTTATGTAACACTTTTCATCAGCAAACCTGTATTCACATAACGGCCCACTTACAAGCTTCTAGATTAGTTCTTTAACAAATACACGGACTCAAAAAAGCTAGCTTTGCTGGCACTCCCATATCCTTCCTACCTGTGTCTTAGCCGGTCTCCGAGTCGGGCTACTTACAAAGTTAGGAGAACTACTCTTTTTTTGTCTAGCTCCAAAATATAGGCCGTGTCTTTTACAGAAATGGGGATGCAAGCCGGTCTGTTTGTACAAAGGTACATGATATCATTACCACCTCCACAGTTATTGGGCGCAAGACGGCATGCATATATGATATATAATATGTCATATGCTTCATTGTCCTGCCCTATTTGATTTCCTCGGGCAATGTCTCGTTGTGAGGGAATGCCTAGTTGTAAATGTACAATATATAATCAAATTGCAACTAATTCAATGTGCTTTTAGTTCCACTGACTTGTTATGTGATAAGTGCCAACGTGGTACGTTGTACCGGGAGCTTACCCTGAGAAGTAAAACAGACAAGAAGAAGACAGTATCCTAAACGGGCTGTTAATTATGCCGATCAGCTCAAGGGTCAAGGCTTTCCCAGAAGTTCCTCGTCGATGGCGTGGCGATCATCGCTTTTTCATCGCTGATAATTACTTTTACGAAAACAGATACTCATGTGCGCCGGGTTTTTTTAGAAGATGGGAGGTCAAAAAAGGGGGGAAGTTGAAAAATTAATTATATCTATAATACGGCGGCTACAATGATATCACCCTGGCGCCGTCTTTATCCACAATCTTAACAATATATTTCCCTTGACTAACGACTAATCTTTTTTCCACTTCATCGATGCATCGTCGCAGGGTCTCAAGGCCTTCTTCGAGCGACGCTTCAGGGTTATGGTACCTGTTAATTATAGAGTTAGGAGAAAAACTTCCGAAATTTAGCAGGGGAGGAGGAGAAATGTACTCACCGGTCCAATAAACTGAGAGCGAAATAGGAACCGTAGCCCTGGGCGGCATATGGCTGTTGCGTCAAAGTGCCCAGATAATCCATCCAAAATAATTGAGGTTCAGAAGTAGCCGTATCGAATCCTCCGAGTAGAACATTCACAGCGTAGGGCTTTTGTGAACGGAGAGATTCGGCAAGTTGACTTCTAGTCCATGACGCCGCTGAAGACGGTCGTAAGGCGTAATGATTGCGAATTTGGTATAAGCGGATGTTTCTTTCCACGTATTCTGCAAATTTGACGGTGTCGCCTAATAACATGATGTTCGGCTCAGAACTGAGAATAAAGCAAAATCAATATTTAAATGTAAGATATACCAGGCTCTCCCGAGTATGACATGATTAGATGTGGGCCCAAGACTTTGATGTTATCCTCGTCATGCTTCATCTTAACGATGGAACGGGCTGCGATTGAGGAAGCAGCGACAACGACATATCCCTTTCCGATCAGAGCAAACTGACACTCCATATCGTAAGAAATAAAACGAACTAGCTCTGTGTAATGATGGGAGGAGAGAAATGTAATACGCGGTGTGCAGGTCGACGCGCGTACGTGTGACACAAACCATTGTCACACGTCGGATAGTACTAGTACTGTTGAAAAGTTAAACCCGCATTGATGTCCATGTGGCACGATTCACTCTTCCATTCTTTTCATTCCGACTGAATCTATAACTGATTGGCTGACTTATCTGCAATAAACTCACAAAAAAGTTTTTTCTTTCTTTCTTTTTTGATAATCACATCATATGCAGATTCTAGTAACGAAATCTTTCTACAGCCAGCCCGAGTCCACTGAATCTGATGTGGCAGGCTGGCAGCGTTCATATTTTATTTTTATTCTACAGTAGCCAACGTCGTAAGTTCGTCTACTTCTGTGCTTAATATGATGAAAATTCAGAAGTGGGCTTCCGTACGATGCTTTTACGGCACGGCGTACCTGTGCTGGCTACTTCCGAGCCAAACCTTGCATTTTGTACCAGTTTCACTTTGACCTCCTTTCTCGAGAACACGATTGCCTCAGAGATCATGGATGAGCTGGTAAGAGAAACCTCACGTTATCCTCACAGATCTCTTTTCATGGATGCAAGGCAACTTTCTCGTTATCACTGCCGCGGCACATCGTGCGGGGGGAAGGGAAGGAAAGAAGCTCTTTAATTCAGCGATACGCATTAAATCATAAAATTGAATGCCGTCTTTGAATACTTATCAGGAATTTCTTCCCACATGCATAAAAAAATACCTTGGCTGACGGTGACTTGGATTCCTTTAAAAATGGCTATACGCCTGACGGCTTATAGGCTCATCATAAAAGTATATATGACTCACCGACTATGCCCATAACCTTCTTGAACCTTCTTGCTGTTCGAAACTTTTGCAGTGAACTCTTGAATGTTCAATTCAATGTTGAATGCGAAGCCTCAATAGCCTCAATTTGTGAACACGTGATTGTCCAGAACGGATTATGGATTATATAACCTGTCCCAGCTTTCCAAGATTCGATCAAGATTGTGAAGCTTAAATTTTACGCAACTTTCTTATGACTACGTCTCAAAATACTATTATCAAGTCAAGGGCACGTTCCGATTACCCCTTTGTTATACACCATCAAACGCGTTGGTAAGATCCGCCTAACTCGCAAAAAGAGAATTCGACAAAAATTTACTTGTGGTCTGAACTGCTTTTCATGATGATTCTTCCGTAGGTCAGATAATGATCAATATGGCCATATAAATAACTCGATCTATCAGCATTACTTCGACACCATCATTAATGCGTACTTGATCAAGTTCTGCGGATTAAAGCCATTGACATCATCAACTATCGGCTTGGCTGTCGCCACGTCCTGCCAGTACTTCCGCCCACTGTCCTTTCCTCAAGCACTTGATTTAGGGCTACGCGTCAATAAACTGGGCACGAGTTCGGCGATATACGAAATCGGAGTTTTTAAAGCAGATTCTTCACTTGATGGTCCGGCCGCAGTTGGGACATTTACACACGTTTTTGTGGACAGCAGGACCCGAAAATCAGTCCCCATGTCTGACGATTTGCGTGCTGGCCTACAGAAATTGACTGTCGCGGAGGAAGCCCTAGCTACTCCGATGACGAAACTCTAGTTCATTTGATGTATTGAAGGTAGCCATGTCTAATCTAATATACTTATTACTTAATCTGATCCTTTCTGCCTTCTTTCAACTTCTGCGACGCCGGCGATTGGTACACTATTCAAATAAATCTTACAGTCGAAAAATCCCCAAAAGAAGGAATATGTACTTTGAATTGAAGTCAAGACTTATGCCCCAGCCACACACAACCGAATTTAATCAAACAGAAGCGTATGTACTGTTTTTTAATATATGTATACACATGCATGCTCCGGGACAAAACCAGCAACACGAAGGATGTGGTCGGATATTTTTTTTCGGTGGGATGGGGAGAGTGCAAAACAAAGATTCGGTTGAAACAGGGGGAGATTAAGCACATCATAAATCCGAAAAACGAAATGGACTTGCATCTCCGTCGTGGCACTGCCATAATTCGAGAAGCGCAGGGTAGTTCAAAGAACAATTAGTCCTCGTGCTTTTTCCAAATCTAACCTAAATCAGTGTTTCTTCTCTCCCCCGCACTCGCCTTTCAACATACTTATCCCCAATAATTTTCCCGGTGACCGCCCGTAGCGCTTGACACATTATCTCGATATCTTAAATGATGACAAGTACTAAACTGCAAGATATAATTAAAGATACCGCGGGAGAGTCTTGCCAAATTAATTCCTTAGTTTCAAGTTTATTTCTCCATAATTAATAACTCAAATTTTTTCCTCATTTTCTCTTTTTATACACCATGCAGATCTATCGGACAGACTCCCCCAGCTTCAGTAGCATAAAATGCACCTCGCTCCGCGGCAGGGAATGCATCCTCTTCAAATAATGCCCCGGAATTCTGAGGAGTATTCATACTCATCTTACCCTGAAAACTACTACGATTCGTATGATATGCAGCATCCTCAACAGCAGCAACAGCAGCAGCAACCTCATTATCATCATCAACAGCATCCCCAACAACATCAGCAGCATTATCCACACTTAGCGTCCGGGTACCCGCACCCCCATGCTGCATACTACGCTCAAGGTCACCCGAGCCAGATGCAGCACGACTACAGTAATCAAGCCGGTCCATCTTATTATCCAGGTTACCAAGTGGCCGTTGAGGATGGTAAGCTTCAAATTCTTCGAAACACCGACGTGTTTGATATTTTCTCCAGAGTATCACGATGAGAGCCCCTCCCCTTCGGTACCACACGAGGAGCATAGTCCTACCTACCCGACGTTCGGTCAATTCCAATTGGACACTGGAAGCTACGGTGGGGACAACAATATCGAGCATATCATATCAGAACACGAACTCCCTGCTGCCGAAGTCGCTTCCTACTTTCCTTCATCAAACAAGACCGACATACACACTGACAAAGGGGTTATCTGGCGCTGTAAGATGTGCGCCAAGGAGGTACCTGCTCGAAATAAAATCGAGCATATTTTCAAGCACAAGGACCAGCCGCGATATACTTGTTCTTGGTAAGCTTCTCGTCTTGTCGCGTGTCCGAAAATGATATGATCTTGATCTCCTTCATTTTAGCAAGGCAAAGTTCGCTCGAGGACAAGATAAAAACCGGCACCTCAAGGAACAGGCTCTGTGCACCGAATGGTACGTCGTTTGTTGTCACAGCGAGTTCTTTTTAAACAGCGTCGTTAATCGGCTTCTTTTTCTCAGCCAAGCTACCAAAGTGGGACGAAGAGGTCAAAACGGAAAATGTCAAATGTGCTTGTGATTCTTTATTATCAGTATCTCACGTGGTCTTTTCTCCACCCTACGGAACATCGGCCTTTTATCGAACATTTATATCTAATCCATAGACAGTGCTATTGACGTATGATACTACATTACGAGTTGTGGATGCATAGATTGCGTCTTTAATAGAATTTTAATTGTAGAAAATTACATATTGATGCGATCTAAAGGCGCAACTTGAAAGTCCAATCGAGGGTTCGCACAAAAAAAGGCTACTATCACTATCATGCAGAAGAATCGATAGTAGTCTCCAAGATGCCATCTATGGTCTGTGGCTCTGGTATCTGCTGATGAGGTCGGACGGAGAAGAGTATGTCTTTCAATACTTGAGCGATGAGCCCATGTTGGCCTTCGGCGGCAATCTTTGTCCTGCGATAACATCGGTATAAGGAGAAGAAGGGACGTGCGACTATATATGATAGAACTCACGCATCCTTCACGCTTTTCTGTAATTGGCTTTCTTCTTTCTTCTCTTCGGCCTTATAGACTTCCTTTTCCTAAAAATAGGTTGAGATATCGAAACACAACTCAGAGCTGCAAATCGTCCTCCTTGATACGCACTTTACCCTTTGTACCCGAAGCACCGGAAAGGGATCCTGATTGGCCACCTTCTGATCCAGCAGTGGGCTTGATAAGAGGAGGTAAAACAGGATGCGTAGTCGGGATGGTCTTTTGGGCGTTAACGAGTTTATTATGAAGATCAGTAAGTTGTGAAACAGCATAGGCACGGTTCTAGAACATCAAGAAACGTTTTGTCACCAGATTAGGCTTGGTTATCGAAGTAAGGAACGCACGGATATTAATGGACTGGAACTGAGGGTGTTTACCCAATATTTATTCCATAATTTTCCCAACAATTCATCGTCCAAGGAACTTTTAAAGACTTCGACCTCCAATGAATAATATTGATTCGCGTGTACTCCAAAGTCTTCGATTTTCGATAACGGAATTGATTGATATTCCGAACCCTTGTTCCCCCCAGGAGGTGTGTATCCATCGGGATAGGTGCGGAATGCGCCGATATCGACTTTGCCTGCTGAAATTGTTCGGTTTGGATCGATCTGTGACGGATATCAGACTATGCCGCGACCAATTATCAGCAAGTCTTGAAAATGGATATTACCACTACGGCTATAAAGGGATCTTCGAATTTCTGATGTGTAGATTGTGTAGCGACATCTATTCCCGAAAGCCAACAACCATACCCTGGGTGCGAATGATACCATCCAATGGCCTGTCCAAGCTCACCCGAATGAATCTAGACACATATGATTAATGAATGTTTTTAGAAGCAGCTAAGGTTAGACGTACTTTCTCTCCGCTGCTTAAATACTCCACCATGTATTCGTTTGCAGACTCCAAGGTGTTAACACGGGTTTCTGTGCCTTGAACGGGGAGGGCAAACGAATCCATTATGACAAAGCTATGTCCGACTGCCCTTCCTTGTACAAGGCCCATGATTTCATATGGAACACCCGACCGTGCATGCATGACCTATCAACATTTTGATAAGCAAGTCAGACGACGCGAACGGCACAGACACACCATTTTGATCAATGCCACAGCTGATATACGACACTTCTTGAAGTGATTAGGACTATAAAAGAAACGTCTCTGTGAACAAAACCAGCGAGTGAAGTTGGGTAACTGCGTAAAGTCCATTTACTCTTTTATCCATGGTGCAGCATCGTAAGTGGTCTTGTGTAGAACAGGATCAAACTTGAATATTTCATCTTGAGGCGACACTTCAACTATGTCATTATTTAACGAGAAAGTTTTTAGGGCATTGCTTGCAGAGGAACTTGCAGCCATCCTGGTTTAACACCGGGTTTGGAGGACGAGCTCAAGTCACATGCAGGGTCACGATGTGGGCGTCTGCTTCGCTTTTCTCCATGTCTGTACCGTCCAAGACGTCGCTCTTGCATTTGTACGGCGCTCTGCTGCGCACTTCACGTTCATTTAGCTCATATAATTTTCGGACATATTTCACTCGGAGAACGCGTCGAGTATGGAGAGATTTTCAAGTAAGATTCGTTCGGTAGTGATCCCTTGCAAAGCACGTTGCTCATCGTCTTACCTCACAGTCCGAGTCTAATCCAACTCCCCAGAGAATTGCTCAGTTCTACAAGGATAATAAAGAGGAGCTGGCTGTGTTGCAGCGATCGTCCGTAGTCAACAGTATTTACGGCGGAAAGAAGCTAGTGGTTGAATCAAATCAGAGTGCTGTACGATTGCGAAGCGATTCATGATATTCCGGTTTTAAATGAGGAAGACATCGTATACTTGGGACACGAAGATTCTGTCAGTGCTCTTGCCTGTTGGAGTGTTGTTTTGAAACAACTGAATATTATTTTTTTTTGCGTTAGACCATCAAAAGTGTATTCGTCGATGTTTTGACGTCTTTAAAGGCACCAAATACCAAACCCATAATCATCGAATATCTGTATTTTGAATATTAATGATAAGACATGACTTGTACGTGTCCTTGGAAGAAATATCTTCACATGGATGAGAAGGGTCCTCCCAGTGTCTCCATGTACGCGTGCTAGTCCGTTGATTCTTTGAAGGCTGGCGCTACGTTGAGACTTGCCTGCTCGTTGTCTGCCTGTTTCTCCGTTGCCCCCATCTATCCAATAAATAATTTGACTTGTCCGTACCTGCCGTCTTTGTCTTGCTCCCGCTTGTTTCGATTCTCGGATGAACGGTTTTCCCGTTATATTGTACCATGAAGCATGATAACAAAGAAGCAACTGTTGATTGATTTAGAACAGCCCTAACGTTCTAGAACCTTAGCAGCAAAAGATCGATATGGAAGGGACTGGATACTCTTACATTTCTCAAGGAGTCAAGCCCTAATGGTCATGGTATCCGTATGCAACAATCTTGACTTATACGCCCCAAATCGGCAAACAGTTAGGATCATGGTATAAGTAGATTATCATCTACTCGATCGTGGAAACCGGTAACAAAAATCTCCTGTAATATCCGTGAATTGTAGGAAAGGTTACCATCCTCCGATAATCCTTGTTGTGTATCTGAAGACTGACTGGAAAGATCCCGCAAACTGATCCATACATAAAGGAGTGTGATGGTAGGCAAGTTAAGTGGCGACTCAAGTATAGTAGATCTTCAGGGACAGGGGCAGGTCTTTCTTGAGTTTCATGATATCATAGTTAACTAAACGTCGCATTTTGGATCAGTGAACCTCGCGGTTTCGAGAGCTATGGTTCGCCTGTCGTTGCGTTGCTTCGTAGTAAATCAGTACCTGACCCATAAAAAGATTGCTACAAAGCGATAAATAGACATGACGGTAGAGCAACTTCTCCACACAATGGGAAATTTAAATTGACTCCACCTGTCAGGAAGATCGGAAGATCTTCAAGTCAGCGATCTGAATGACTTAACATACCATTCATAAAAGTTTAGATTAATGAGGTCGTACCACAAGGTAAAATATATTGCGACTGTCGTCTATCAGGAGGATATGATTAGCGTTTCCTGATAGGACATCAAACGAAAGATGCCAATATGCTCTATAAACTTAAGGGGCACGAAAATATAGTTAATCTTGCTATGGGACCTTTCAGTCCAAAGGGGGAATACGAGGTAAATCGATATCAATGGTGAACAACGAAAAATGTTCAAAAATAGGGTGTTGAATGGCGACTTTGAACTCCGCCTTTAGTCGAAACTTTCTGCCAAAAGTTCTATCCGATTATAATTCTTCTAGGTTTCTTTTGAAAAAAGATCTTCTTTTATTTCAAGGAATCTCCGACTACGCCGAAATAATTGCGTTAGATAAAGATTCGGAGGATCGAGACTAAAAGCGGGAACGTTTGCAGCCGCTGCTTCTTGATCGGCCTCCGAACGAAGGCTTCTTGCTTGCAACTCCATTTGTTGGAAGACATGCCAAATCAAAATAAAAAACGGAAGAATTCCGTAGTCGAAAGAATTAGTCAATGTACGTCGACGCCGCGGGCGAAGAACTTGAAGAAGTCTAACTGGACTGATCCATACACTGGCACCGTGTTGTGACCATCTTTCTGATTTCCTGCATTTGTTTCGGTACAACGGCTCTCGCAAATATTTGGTGCAGTACTCGTGAAACACTCCTTTCTTGATGTGAAGTGATCTGATTGATGACTAGCACTTCTTGGTGGCAGATTCTAAAATTACATAAACCATATACAATTAGGACTCACCTCAACAGACTAAACTAAATATAAATGTCAACGACAACGATGGCGACAATGACAGCAGACACGTGTAGCCGAGCGAGATCAAAAATCTTCCGTTGAAAAAAAGGCAGATTATCAGCTGAGTTCGTTCTCGCGACTATAACTTTGTAGTAATCCCGCTTTTGATATTTCTGAAAACAATAATAGTCAAAGAAAAAAAACAATTATAATAAATATCAATCCAAAACCTTTTTTGCCAATTGCCATGATAGTTCTGTGATTGGACCCCGTGCCAGGGCCTTCAAACTCACTGGATGGCGCCTCCACGTGGCCTGCTGAGAGTCAAGGGATATCAAAAATACTCAGGCTGACGCAGTTAGCAACATCAACAACACTGCATACCGAATGTTGTCAAACAAATCGGTCAGCCTGGCCGTGATCGGTGCTGGAAATCGAGGAAAGGTGAGCAGACTATACTCTCGGATATAGAAGTTTTGAAAGTCTGTCCCTCACCTTCGGATTTCGCAGCTGTTTGCCTCGTTTGCTCTCAAGAACGCCGATCTATGTAAAGTCGTGGCGGTTGCGGAACCTCGCAAACACACACGCGAAATATTCGTATCACAATATGATATCGCCCCGACCCACACGTTCACAGATTGGAAAGATTTCATAGCAGCCGGACGTTTAGCCGACTGTGCAATAGTCGCTGTTCAAGATCAATTGCATACTCAAGTTGTAGAGGCCTGTGCGCAATTGAAGTATCACATCCTTTGTGAGAAACCGTTGGCAACTACCGCGGAAGAATGTGTTCGGATCGCAAACTCCGTGAAGAATGCTGGAGATATCATCTTTGCGATTGGCCATGGTAACAGTCTTCTTTAAAAATATCCATCTGCAAAATTTCCAATCAGTTAACAACTAATCATTTTCTCTTCGTCCGACAGTTTTGAGATACACGCCCTATAACACGGCCATAGTTGATGTTATTCGATCAGGGCAACTCGGAAAGCCGATCAATATCGTGCATGTGGAACCAGTCGGTTATTTCCATTTTGCTCATTCGTACGTCCGTGGAAACTGGTCGCGTGAAGCCACGAGTTCGTTCTCTCTCCTCACGAAATGTTGTCAGTAAGTGCACTTTCATATGTGAGATAAATATTAAGAAGTCTTACTGAAAAAAATATCACGTAGTGATATTGACATCTTGTGTCATTACTTTCACCCAGCTGTGCCAATCAGAGTCTCCTCGTTTGGTTCTTTGTCTCACTTTCGTAAATCAGCCAAACCAGTTGAGGCGGGAACAGCTACCCGATGCCTCCAGTGTCCCTATGAACATGAATGTGCCTACAGTGCTAAGAAGAGTAAGTCATTAACCGTACCCTTGTCGGCCGAAAAAGACGGCCCAAACAGTTTACCTTGAGCCTGTGGCGAATGGACACTTGGACTGGCCGGCCAGCGTCCTTACAGATGGACCGCCCGATATTGAGTCTATTACCCAAGCTCTGCAAGATGGACCCTACGGCCAATGTGTGTACGAGAGCCCGAATGACGTCGTCGATCATCAGGTGAGTGGGTGATTGTTTGAGGTGCGGGACCAGAGATGTTTGAGGGCAAAAATGTTAGGTTGTTAACATCGAGTTCTCGGACGGCTCAACTGCCTCTCTCACTATGGTTGCCTTTACGGAAGGTGAGCCCAGGAGCTATAGTCTATGATCATGATGGAGACGTTCTCACCGCGATGTCCCGTTTAGCCATTTGTGACAGACAAACTAGAATCCATTTCCCCAATGGCGAACTGATTGGCAATATGATGACTTTTACGACGAAGAATTTCCAGACAGGAGAAAAGATTGAACATGTACCAGAAATTGAAGCTGGTGGCAAGCACGGCGGTGGCGACATGGGACTGATTCAAGCTTTCGTGATGGCAGTGAGGGAGAATAATACAAGTTGTTTGGGCGAAGGAAATTGTATGGATCACGCGCTTCTGTCCCATCTTGTCGTGTTTGCGGCTGAGAAGAGTAGACAGGAAGGAAAAGTGATTGATGTTAAGAAATTCGAAGATGATGTTAGGAAACAGATGAGGGATGTCTAGATTGTTTTCTTTTGGGGGGTGTAAGTGCTCCCCCGTGTATGTAATCCTCAAATAGCAACAGGAAAAGATGCCGAACAAAAGATCGGGAAAATGATAAAACCCAGATATAAATCTGAGACACGCCGAGTATTTTTACCCTTTGATGTAATCCTTTCCCTCCCTTTCCCTCAGACCTCCTTCCTCTCTTTCGCTGTCATACATCTAGAATTCTCATTTTGTTTCTCTCTGCAAAGATGTCGACATTCTTTCTGACTTCTGACTCCACTTGTGTGGTTTCTTATTATTCCTAGTGCTATCGGTGCTAGTCGATAAACAATGTGTGAAAAAAAAGACCGCGCTCTCGTTCGTCACGACAAAACTTTTCACAAATTGAATATTTACGTCTTTACATTCTTCAGCCTACTCGGCGCCGATTTCAGAGCTTCGAAGCGACAGACCCCACAACCCCATGAGGAATTTTATGTCAGTAATGCAGTCGATCCCCCTATTCGCGTGTCTCACCTAGCTTTCCTCGTAAATTTCAATCTTTTTTCGCATCTAAAGGGGGGAAGGTGATGTCAATGCTATCGATCTACAATTTTTAGAGTCTTCTCAGGTGAGTAACACAAATAATATTCGAATAAAGCTGTGTGTATGGTACCGATGTCGCCGGAGCCGGTCAAGTTTACGTCGGTTCCTAACCAGCAAACACTACCAAAAATCCTCATTTAAGACTGAATGCTCACGGCGAAGTGACTGGTTTTAGACTTAATTATTGAATGGTAAGCGGCTAGATGCGGGAATACGCTTCTTTAATACATCGGATTTTGCCACCTTCGCCTCAGGGGAATGATATTCGATGACCGTGTTTTCAAAATGGTCCCTCAAGACCGACTATAACATTGAAAAAACGGGACCGGGAGAGGGAATATTTTCTCAGTTATATACAAATACAAAAGGAAAAAAGCGATGGTGTATATGGACCATTTTTTGCCTTCGCTTCGGCGCGTCCTTCGAGGAATATAGGTTTGAACCCCCCTCTCGCTTGTCCTTCAACCCCAAACTCGTTCCACATTACGTTGATGGCTAGCTCGCGCCGCTTCTTCGTCTTCGTTCAACTGATCGTCAGGAGGTAAGGCAATAGGTCCAGTTTCGCGTCTGCCAGAGAACATTTTGAAAAGAAGTACACCGACCAGAGCTAGAGGTTGAATGACCGAGAAGGCTATTAAAGTGCCCTGATAGAAAAAGAACAGTGAATTTCATGCTCGAGGTGCGGAATTTATTGCATCCGATTACCTCAACCGGAGCGCTCTTGTGCCCCTCTATCAACATACAGATGTTAATCCATAAAGCCCCTATACACCATACGACGTCCTGGCGTAAAAAGATAATGAGAGTGCCAATCACCTAGCAAAAAACCTAGTTCGTACAGGCAGTGATGCGGTCATCTGAGACTAACATACGTTTGTGCATATTACCACGGCAAAACCTTCCCATTGGTACTGACTATCATCTGGTCGTTTCGGGTCCCAATATTTTCCGGCCATAATGCTTTATTTTGAATCTTGAATGAGTAGGCTGAGGGGAATCTTAGGTGTGATTTATTACTCACAGGAATGATTCGGGGAGCAATAGCATAACGACGAGCAACAGGAACAGACGGCTTGGTGCGTGAACAAAAAGCAATTCCAGTAAACGTGATCGAGTTGGGGCATGATAAATGAGTATGACAACATTGGTATACAAGAGAACTGCAGCTAGAACTGCTAAAATTACGGTCGACAGGGTAAACCGTTGCATCATCTAGAATAAACTCCTGAGTAATGGGTTCACAAAACATTACAAAAGTAGCTAACCCAAGCAACGGCCCAAGCGGCCATTAGCCAATTACTGAGTATCAGAGGATAGCCTACACCTTTTAGCACAGCTTGCTGAAGCATGTTTTTAAATCGCGTTCATTCTCTTGCAAGATATGCTTTCTCATACCTTGGTTTGCTCATCCGATGTCATTATTAACAGCAAGCAGTAGCCGATCTCTGTAACGAATAATGCGAGGAAATAGAATCCTAAAAGGTTCGGCGAAGGTGAAATCGGAGTTGGATGTGTCTTGGAAATCGTCCCAAGACCCGGAGACGGTATGTAGGTTGTCACGAGGATGGTCGCAACATTTATGAGGACAGACAAGGGAGTCAAGACTTGTAGTCTTTGAGAACAGAATGAACAAAACAGCTCATTTTCCTGACATGAGCAGTTACATACCTTACTAGTGTTAGATAGTCCCTAATTATGGGATGGTTAGAATCAATGACCAATTCTGCTGGTAGAGACATGTTAAGCTGGTCGTGGTCGCGGAGAAGTGAATGGGGTATGACGTCAACCTTTGATTACGTAAGTCCTATTACGTACTGTACATGTCCCTTGAACACATTAACGTCAACGTCGAGTTTCGTGGCGGACTCGAGCTTTTGTTCTCCAATCAGCGCTCACATAAAATTTCTCTACCTGCCTATGTGCGTCGCAATACATCCAATGGGGCGACCGGGAAGCAAGATGTTGACGAATCAGATAACCACCCTGCCGACGTAAAATGCCTTCTAATTTGGCTGAAAAAGAATCTGTTAAAAGAAAGGGAGGAGTTGTTTTTGGATGGAGATACAGTGTCAGTCTTCGTAGGTTGCATGTCTCCAATGCTGTTTTGTATATTGAATTGTCTCGTTTTGAATAGGCGGCCGGGTATTCTCGTCCTAATCAATGATACCGATTGGGAATTGGAGGGCGAGGGCGACTATATATTAAAAGACGGTGATGAAGTTGTTCTCATATCTACACTCCACGGTGGATAATCGGGACTCTGAGTTCTCTCCCAAGGCAATATCTCCCATTTTTTCTAGAGACGAGATCATCGTCCGCTGATGCCCTTGTTTTTTTTTTCTAATTGTATTATTCATTTACTAGATGAGATGAATTTGATTTTTCTCAACGCGTTAATATCAAAATTGTCATATACCATTGGTGTAAAAAGCTTCTGAGGTCTGTTCTCACTTAATATTTCATGATCGACCTCCCTTTTAGGGAAAACACGGCTCAAAGCGAGGCCGGTGTGTTCTCGTCGAGAGGTCCTCGAGCCGCATCAAGTAAAAATTACAAGGTCCTCGGATATCAACCGCAACAAGGATGGTTTTGCGCGTTCTCCTCAAATCCGATTCGTTTTGCTCGTAACGCTGGAGCTGCTGCCTCGTACGCGGATCTAATGGCTCATGTCCTTTTTTGAATCACACATATATATATAAAGTACGATTTTAGACGGACTAAGAATTATACATATTCACTAGACTATTATAAATGATCCACCCTGACGGGGATGTTAAGGAGACATCAAGCACAATAACAAGATACAGCTGCGGGTTGAGAATATTCCGGCGGAACAAATTGTCCAAATAAAAACGAATCAATTATCAAACGAATCAAAGAATTAAATAAAATGCTCTTGGCAACGTCTTTCATGCGTACGATAGTAGTCCTGCCTCGCGAAAGAACGATGACTTATGGAAAGAATTAGAAACTGGTTCAATAACCCAGACATCGAAAACTTACCAATAGGAACAGGTAAAGCGCCTTTCTTGGTTGTCTCTATGTCTCCTAGCAGTATTCTCGGTCGCAAAGAGCTGGCCGCTGGACACCATTAGCATTCTTAGATTCACATATCCGCGTTAAACCCAAGAATGGCATACCAAACTATACACTCAAAAGTTTTTTCTTCCCCAAGATGGTCTCTACGAATATGACTGTATGCAGCATTCCTTCTAGGGTGAGATATACCGCAATTTGGTTGTCTGCAGACAAAGGACCGCCTCCCCAGAGTGTCCACAGTCTCAGAGATCCAGTGGTCTAGCTGCTCGTCGTTCGTAATGGGTAAAGCTCGGTAGTGATGCTCGGGTGCCGGGTTTGGGGGCTGGAGATTGTTGTTGTAAACATCTATGACTAGTACTATCAATTCGTTTACTCACTAGAACCTCATTCCCTGCTTCAGGCATTGAACTTTCCCGATACGACACATTCATGGGATTAAAATTATGGGGAACTACTGAAATAGGATTATAAGGCTTTCCGTGAATCGTCGACAAACGCACCTGCTGCGCCGGGATAATTATACGTGGGGGGATAATTTACACCATAGTTATTGCCATCCCACTGCTGAGGGGATTCAGAATATAACTGCTGGCGGGGGTCTTGTAATTCGTCAGTAAAAAGGTTGTGCAGGGGACAATGCCTCCTTACATGTTTGCTCTCTACTATTGCTGGACTCGTTCGGTATAGGATATTGACCATAGAAAACATTACGATCTACTACATGGTAAGAAGATTTGGTCGGAATGAGTCATTGTTACTTGCCTTGGGGACTCATATTGTAAGTGGTAGGGAGGTGTGTTGTGTGGCAAATGACTTAAATTGCACTTAAATATAGCAATCGAAACCGATGCATGACGCGGCGCGAAAAAGATATATTTATAAAAAAAATGCCTTGATCATAAAAAATAATCAAATTTGGAATAGACGGAAAGAGAGGAAACCGCCGGGGAAACCTCCGGGAGATGATCACATCGCCTGAGTCAAGTTCAGGAATTGATGTCAGAGTAAAAGGTCATTTCTGAATTAGGGAACCGCAGCTGCTTGTTCGATTTTGATTACAGTGATGTGGGCTCAGGTACCGAACTCTTGTCTAATTGACATTGCAAGGAAGCAGCCAACACCTTATGTTAACTGTTTGTCACAGGATGAAACTCCTTTGGGTAGTGCAGATACCTGTGTTCAAGATTCCATCAATAATTCGAACTTATTCTAAGTGGCTCCCCTGTTTTATTGATCTCATTTGAGTTTGGCATGTTCAAAATTTATACGAAACGGCAGAGAGAAAACGCCAGTATGATCACGTGAAAAAAAGATCTGGATATATTAGCATATCCTTCAGATATATATTCCAATGAATTTATAAGCCTTGTAGCAACGTACATCTGTCAAAATGTGCAACTGAGCTGGGATAGCGCTTGAGAAAGATCGAAGAATATCCTCAGGTTAGTTTGACAACTTGGATTAGCTAGTCGGATAGTACAACTACACAGCAACATGAGGAAGGTTTCAACCTGCCACGTTCGGAAAGATTATAACATTGATCTACCTTTAGACAAACTGTCATCAAAGTGTTCAGAAAAAGGCCCCTTTTGACGAGGCGTTGCAACGATCTACGGATTCTACCTTCTCAAGGATTTATTGAGTGATAGATAATGTGCAAGATGATCAAGATAGTTTAGGTTTGATGCGCCCTATCCATATACATACGATTCGGAATCGTGGCGTGCGAAGCCATCTCGAAAACTTCATCGGGTAGTAGTATCTTTGTACAATGAAAGACAAAAAAAAAACAAACAAACATTCAAAATGATAATTCAAATCGTCCAGCAAGCCAAAGCTATGTTACGTGTATTGCGACTAAACCTTCGATGTGGATCTTTGACTTGGAGACAACTCGAAAATTGCAGTGTTTCCCAGATTATCGGTTTCAAATGAATTGCACACCTCGGAAAAACGGGAAAATTGTGGATTTTGGTGGCCTCGTTCATATTGTAAGTTAGAGCAATGGCCATGGCTCAAGAAAACAAGACATTTATTCCGGCTGTGATCGGTGTTGACATAAGCGCTAACATGTCATCTGTCACATGTCACATGTTGTCACGAGTCACTAGTCACGAGTCACGGACGAAACCAAGCAAGTCCGTGCAATGCTCTGGGCAAGGTGTTCGCTGGGTCGAAACCATAACTAAGTCGAACTTCAAGAAGCTATTCGTAATTGTAACTTTGTTGCAATTTATTGGCCGGTGAATGATAAATAATGTGAGCATTAACTCATGCTATTATAATTACAATCAACAATAAGTTGTCTACCAGTGACGTTGTCCCAACAGCGCCATCACTGTATCAGTCCTTACACGTTTGCAAGAATCTGGCACACCTATTGTACTTTTTCCAGAACCCAGAAATTGCTATTGATGAAGCTACTCTCACCTTGTCAATCCACCACCACCGAAAGCGGTATGCAGCCAGCTAAGTCTTTCCCATCCGCCGCAAAAGAGGATCGATCTCCTTCTCCACATCTTGATCTTGGTTCACCACCATCAACACCGATAGTCCGTTTACCTACGAAACATCACCGGTTCCGTTCTGAAGGACAGGGCCCTTCCGCAGGAATCGCGTTTTCGAAATTACTTGACACTGTCCTTGGTTCTTCTTTTTCCGTCCCAAAGCGGATTGAAACAAGAAACGACAGTTCCAGTCAATCTTCTCTTGTCTCAACTCCAGATTATACAATCATGGATACTCCATCGCCGCAGTCAATACGTTCTCCCAACTCGGATCCATCTCCCTCCACCAGTCCAGATGTATTTGCCACATGTACCTCTCGTAATCTCCTTTTCGTGTCACCCTCGAAAGGAAACGGTTCTCCTACTATCGACTCTTCTCCGTCCGCGGGCAAACCCAAAAACAAACGCATTTTACCGCGCCTTTTGGCGACTTTTACATCTCCCGCTAAAGATACGACTTCCAACATGAAAGTCAAAGGAAAAAGGCACAACCAAACTACCCACGATGACTTATCTCCCCTTGATGGTGAAGAAGGTGAACTAGTAGATGATGAAGCTTGTTTTGTAGAGACACGCGGGTTCGGTGAGCTGTTATTTTGTAAAGCAAAAAGTAAAGCATTCCTGACATCTCTACAAGATATTTTAACTTCCCTGCCACCCGAAATTGCTTTGGAAATCCTCGAATACGTTGATCTGAAGACAATTTTTGGATGTCTACGTGTGTCGCGAAGTTGGTCTCGTTTAGCTTCTGATCCATTCATATGGAGGAATTTTTTCTATGACGCTGGATGGGAGATAAATAAGGAACTAGCATTGAAGAACAGCATGACTAGACTTTCTCTTACGCCTAGAAGTAAGTAATCTTCTCTCGGAAACGGACATTTTGTAACACTACCTTCAGATTCTCCGAGCCGCCTTACCAGAAACAGTTTGCTTAGTCGCCGATCGTCCATAAACAGTTCAAATACCCGCCGCACTGCTGCTCTCACAGCATCGCAAATTAATTGTAGCGTTGCACCGCTGTCCTTAGATTGGAAATCATTGTATGAAACTCGGGCAATGATCGAACGACGTATCTGCGGTAACTATGGTTCAGGAGCTCACCCTGTAGATGGCAGTGTCGTTGGCGAGGAACCGAAGGTGATGGTTCTCACCGGACATACGGACAGCGTGTATTGTCTGGAATTCGACCATGAAAAGATAGTCACAGGTTCTAGAGATCGTACCATCAAAGTGTGGTCTTTGCAATCTGGCGTTCTCAAGGCAACATTAAGTGGGCACAGTGGCAGTGTCTTGTCATTGAAATTTGACAGAAACGGTTTTATGGTATCGGGCTCAAGCGACTGTACCATCCTTGTCTGGGACCTTAATAAAGGGAATGTTGAGAAAAGATTAAATGGGCACGAAGGCGGTGTACTTGATCTGAAGTTCGACCGACAGTGGATTGTTAGCTGGTAAGAAGGTATCTTCCTTCCCGTATATCATAAAAGTAACGGGAGGTTTCAGTTCAAAAGATACAGTGGTGAGGGTTTGGAACAGAGCTACGTTGGAATTGTACCACGCGTTTCGTGGGCATGATGGTCCGGTCAATGCAGTCGGTCTCCAAGATGGAAAGATTGTCAGCGCCAGTGGAGATATGAAAATCATCTTGTGGGACATTGTTGCGAAGTGTAAACTTCAAACTTTCTCTGGACATGAAGCCGGTCTTGCATGCATCGAATTCAAGGTAGCATTTTGTCAAATTCTAGAAGAGATCGATATGCTTACTTTCCTTTGAGGATGATCTAATCTGCTCCGGATCCAACGATAATACGATTAAAGTTTGGTCCGCTTCCACCGGTCAATGTCTCACTACACTATATGGTCATAAATCTTTGGTTCGAGCTCTTTCGTTCAATTCCGTCACCGGTCGTCTAGTCAGCGGGAGTTACGATAGAACGGTCAAAATATGGAACATCCATAATAGCCAATTGGTGCGAGAATTCAAAAACATCCACGACAGCCACATCTTCGACACAAAATTTGATGCTGCACACATCATAAGGCAAGTATCAATCAGGCACTAGTGTAGTGTAAATGAGATGCTGATGTGTTATGTTAGTACGTCCCATGATAAGAAAGTCGTAGTTCTCGATTGGTCCTATGGTTTGGACGCAAGTCTCTTTCCATGATACCTTACATGGCCTGGCATGCTATGCTTATACTTATTCTTTTCTTGAATCTCGTGCAGGCATCATTAATTAACAATTAACAATCCAATATACCTGTTTGTAGTGCGCCAATTGTATTTATTCTGTATTGTATTACATAAATGTCTGTAGTGTTATTAATTAAAACGCGTTCTAACAAACAACAAGGGAAGAGCTACAGATCAGCAAAAAATGATTTGTCGACTGTAGTGTCAATCTTTTTTCTGGCGCCGATGGCATCCTTGCTCTTTTTGCGCCTCTTCTTCGTTGTACTGTTACTGTCCGAATCAGTATCGTCCGAATCATCTGTTTCGTTGCCAGCCTTAGATGCCTTTTTGGGTGAGATGTCCCCTAAGCCAGCTTCTTGATCACCAGCCTCAGATCCAGCGTCACTATCCTTCCCATCAGCCCCTTCATCTTCACTTTCTTCCAACGCATCCTCGACATCAGTTAATTTAAGCATTTCATCATGGCTAGCGCTACCGAGCCATTTTGAATTCCGATCTAGTTTTATACGCTCTATGGGGAACTCGCCATGGTCGGCAAGTACACCTAAGAACTTCGTTGGGAAGATCTGGACAGCACGAATCAAACCGTCCGAAGATCCAGTTATTATAACATCCTGTGTTAAGGTGCATAACGCATCAATAGATGAGGGATGTCTATAATCATAATTAACAACGAGAGCTAAAGGATAAACACGGTAACATACCCCGGTATCCGGTCAACACAATCGCCCCACCCCTTGTTTCGATTAAAGATCGATAAAATACCCAATTGTGTTCCTACAACAAACTTTGTGTTCCTAATGACATCATAAGTGTAGGGAATAACAAAAATAGAGTGCCGAAAACAAACCCTTTGATGCCGACAATGGATAACAACTCATCTTCTTGGTCCTCTGATTGCGCAAAAGGCTCAGTTTTGTTCACTCTGATATCCATTACGGATAGCGTGCCATCACCACTTGCATGATTTAATCAGCCTTACATAGGTAGAAAAAAAAACAACTGTACCTTGTGGCCACGAGTTGACGCTTATCTTCTAACCAAAGGAAATCGGATATAAAATCAAAGTGTTGTGTATATTCTCTGATGCAACTAGTTTGTCTGGAATCCCATAACTTCATACTACTGATATCAGGAACAAGAACATGAAGAAAAGGTGAGGATGGGCACGTCACCTTGATCACTCCGTCATCATCGCCAGTAGCGACCATATTTGGAAGTAGGTGTATGACACGGTTCAACGGTGATCTGGAGAAAATGAATTGAGGATAGGATATGGCAGATGATAATAATCTTGAAACATACTCATGCGCCACTAGTCTTTCGTTAACGATCTTCCCAGAGTTGGCATCAATGATGCTACAAGATGAGACATGTAAGAAACAAGGTCCCAATCATTACAAGATTAACTTGCTGGATAGTTTTATCCTTTGAAACGCTCCAAATGGTTTTACCAGACGCCTCTACAGCAAGGCCTCTACAAGATCGTTTCGTAGGCCTTAGATTGAACACGGATTCACAAGATCCATTATTGTCGTATTTGAAAGCCTTGATCTCTCCTGTAAGAAGACCTACAATAATTGTGTTAGAATAATCAACCAAATCACAAAATTACCTACCTGTGTAAACAAAATCTTCTTTCGGGTGGAATTCCAGGTCAAAGACCTGGTTGCCTACAGGTATGTCTGGCATAAGAGCTCGTGATTAGTAATGCAGATTTGTCATCGTCGCATATTCATTCTTTCACTTTGACTGGTACTACCTCAATTCTCTTGGTCTCTGACATAATAAAGTATGAAGCATTGAATAACACGCACTATTATTACTATTCAGAGCCTGGTCTTCATTAATGTTTTTTGATTTGAACATTCCATTGCCCACCCCTGCCCTACTCGCCAACTGTGCCAACCTAAACAAGCAAAAACAGTCGGATGTACCACTATGTCTATTCTCTGCTGTTCAAATAGCTGCCCTTGAAACGCGTATTGATCTTCTTGTTCATCGTGAGCTGTGTTATTCTCGCTAAAGAGCCTTTTCTTACGTCTTGCCAGTTGGGTATGCTGTCCTCGCACTTTCCCAAGTTTGCAAATCAAAAATCGATGGCAAGACCCATGTAGATCATATATTTGGTCTCATTCCGAAACTGAAGAAAAGACCTGGTATACAGCTATTGAGAAGATTAACGATTGTACTTGATGAAGCAAGTGAGAAAGGAAACGGAATTGTGCGTATATGTCCTTTGCGATTGATTTTTTTTCAAGCCTTTGACAATCTGCTCAGACTACCCAAAACCTCTCTGTACTATCATCCTATGACATTCTCGCCGTCCAACCATTTACCTCGGGCACATTTTCAGCTGCTTGCCTCACCCTTTCCGTACCTTCTCAAGTAACCACTCATATCATCTCCATTCCTATCAGCCATGCGGCACGATTACCGTACTATTTAAAACACACGCTTGTTCGAACAGCTATCTCGAATGGCTCTGTCTTTGAGATTGACTATGCGGGCGCTTTAACGTCTGATGATTCTGAACGGAAGTTCTGGTGGGGTGGTATAAGAGAAGTCATCCGAGTAACCAAAGGAAAGGGGTTATTGCTCAGCGGAGGGATAGAAGTTGACAAGGACGCGCGTGCTCCGCGTGATACTGCTAATCTGTGAGGATTAAACAAATATAATTTTTGCGATTGCTCAATCATTCTTTTCATTAGAATAACACTTGCTGGTCTTCCTCAAAACCTCTCACATGACGCCATCTCTCAAACAGCTAAAACAACTATACTCAGAGCACGTATGTACCAATTGTGTAACGAGAATATAAAAAAGCAAATAACATGTTTCAGATTCTCGAAAAACTTACCGCTCCATACTTTCTGAGCCGATCCTTATCCTGCCTGCTGTTACTCCAGGTTTGGCAACTACGATTGTCGTTTCGCACACGGAAAGTGTACAAAATCTAGGAAGAGATTCAACAGGGCTCGGGCCGGCTGTTACACCAACTTCCGGACAGGTGTCAAATCAGCAGGGTGACACGAAAGATAGCTCAGAGTTAAGCCAGGGTTCCAACTATCCTTCTTCGTCACGGCCGTCATCACAATTAGAACCCAAACAAAAGCAAAGAGACATGGGCAAAGGACATCCTAGTGTCAGTGATGGTGCGAATGCTTCTACTGTTCCTTCAGAGCAGGTCAATCATGGGGGTAGTGCTAACATGAAAAAGCGACCCCGCGCAAATTCTGATCCGCAAAAACCAGCTCAAATCGCCGCCCGAGTCTCGACCACGGAGACCTCAGCTAGAGCAAAGAAGAAGAAAAAGCGCTAATGCACTTAGATGAATTCAGATTGTGTATATATGATATAAGTTTCTAATGTACTAATAATGCCACTGTCATATTGGACGCGTTCAAACTTCGCACAATACTTGTCGACGTCCAAGCTCTCTAAGAGAATTTCTAAGCCAGCGTGGGC
The DNA here is from genome assembly GCA_029959195.1 of Dictyophora rubrovolvata. Classification (NCBI taxonomy): domain Eukaryota; kingdom Fungi; phylum Basidiomycota; class Agaricomycetes; order Phallales; family Phallaceae; genus Dictyophora; species Dictyophora rubrovolvata. The sequence continues at coordinate 675,095 of CP114122.1, read as the reverse complement.
GCTTATTGACTTCCTGCCACTAGCTCGCAAACGTTAGGTGGTTTCAGCCTTAAGTCATCCAAAAATGCAAGATGGTAGAGCACCTCGGTACGTTTTATTTTGTAGCTATTTCCAATCAGAGTTATTTATGAGTATTTAGTGTGAAAAACCGCGCCCCGGCGGCGGTCCAGGTATGAACATTGTTTGAATGAAATCTTCAAGTTGCTGATTCGGCTTTAATACTAGATTACGGCCGAGCAACTTTTGCGTGAAGCTCAGGAACGACAAGAGCCTCAATTCAAGGCACCCAAGCAGAGGGTTGAAGATTTTGAAGAGCTGCATGAATACAGAGGCAGGAAACGGAAAGAGTTTGAAGAACGTGTACGGCGGACGCGAGGAAGCGTATGTCGGCTTCCCTTTTCTTTTTCATATATGCAAAATGATGGTTTTGTCAATCTAGTTAAAAGAATGGACTCAATACGCATCTTGGGAAGCTAGCCAAGGTGAATATGACCGTTCTCGGTCGGTTTACGAGCGTGCCTTGGACGTTGATGCTCGAAGTATACCACTATGGCTAAGGTCAGATTGAAAAATACCTTTCTATTGACGTATTCGTTGATGTATTTCTACTTATAGTTATACCGAGATGGAGCTTAAAGCACGAAACGTACAGCATGCTCGTAATTTGTTCGACCGTGCAGTGACGTTGCTTCCTAGGGTAGACCAGCTATGGTATAAGTACGTCTATCTTGAAGAGCTTCTTCAAAACATTCCCGGTGCACGACAAGTTTTTGAACGTTGGATGAAATGGGAGCCTGACGATAAGGCATGGCAAGCCTATATCAAATTCGAGGAACGATATACCGAGTTAGACCGCGCGAGTGCACTTTACGAACGGTGGGCCGCAATTAGACCTGAGCCTCGTGTATGGGTAAAATGGGGCAAGTTCGAAGAGGAAAGACAACGTGCTGATAAAGCTCGTGAAGTCTTCCAAACCGCGCTGGAATTTTTTGGTGACGACGAGGAACAGATTGAAAAGGCTCAAGCCGTTTTTTCTGCTTTTGCTCGTATGGAAATTCGGCTAAAGGAGTATGAACGAGCCAGAGTTATATTCAAGGTAGGGATCCAATGATTCCTCCATCGTAGTACTCACACATCTCATAGTTCGCTTTATCTCGACTACCTCGAGCAAAATCAGTCTCTCTTTATGCTGCCTATACAAAGTTTGAGAAACAGCACGGTACCAGATCATCGCTTGAAGCGACAGTAACAAATAAACGACGTATTCAATACGAGGATGAAGTCCTACATGACCCGAAAAACTACGATGTTTGGTTCGATTATGTTCGCTTGGAGGAAAATGCGCGACGCGCGGCGATTGAAGACGGGGAAGATGATATGGCCGTTGAACAGGCTACCAACCGTATTAGGGAAGTTTATGAACGAGCGGTCGCTCAAGTGCCACCTGGCAGAGAAAAAAGACTGTGGCGACGATATATTTTTCTTTGGTTGGACTATGCCCTTTTCGAAGAGATTGAAGCAAAAGTATGTAAAAAATTTACATATTATACCTAACACTGACGCTCCAATCAGGACTATGACCGAACTCGCCTGGTTTATCAAACCGCTTTGAGGGTGGTACCACATAAAGAGTTTACCTTTGCGAAGCTTTGGCTTCTATTTGCTCGGTTCGAAATTCGTCGTCTCCGCTTACCTGAGGCACGAAAAATATTAGGGGCTGCGATTGGATTGTGTCCAAAACCAAAACTTTTCCAAGGATACATTGATCTCGAAGTGGAGCTTCGTGAATTCGACCGCGTCCGAACTTTATATGAAAAATATCTGGAGGTGTGTTGTTTATCTCTTCCCTGTGACAGCCTTTAGTTACGCGGTGTATAGTACGATCCAACAAATTCCAGCGCCTGGATTAAGTTCGCTGAACTGGAAACTACATTGCAAGACCTCCCTAGAACCAGGGCTATATATGAGCTTGCCTTAACACACCCGCAAGGCCTTTCGATGCCCGAGTTGCTATGGAAAAGTTATATTGACTTCGAGATAGAAGAGGGCGAACGAGACAGAGCTCGAGCCTTATATGAGCGTCTTATCGAAAGAAGTGGTCACGTTAAAGTCTGGATTTCTTACGCCTTGTTTGAGGCTTCGCCAATTCGTGCCATCTCAGTGGAAGACGAAGACGAAGAAGAAAATGTCTCTACTACACCCGGAGATCCGGAGCGTGCTAGGGCCGTCTTTGATAGAGGCTATAAGCTCCTGAAGGAAGATTCTGGAAAGGCTAACGAGAGGGGTTTGGATGAGGAAGTCACGCGCCTAAAGGAAGCTGTACGTTTTGTCGTTACTTGGATGATGCGAAAGCAGATTTTAATTATTAATTCTCCTTAGCGACGCGATTTATTACAAGCGTGGAAACTATTTGAGCAAGAACATGGTAGTGAGGACCATGTTCTCAAGGTCGAGTCTATGATGCCCACGCTCAAAGCTATTCATCGGAAAATTGATGAGTATAACATGGAAGAAGGTATGTGTATCTCTGCGTTTTCGGCGCATTTTCTTACATTTTACAAAGTCCTCGACCTGGTTTTCCCTGATGATTTGCGTGAATCTAACCCAAGCGCATTCAAATTCTTAAAAATGGCCCAAGCTTGGAAGGCGAAAGGTTCCCTTTTTCAAGCACCAGCGCAAACGACATTGTCGACAACTGTCCATGAGAGTGCTGCCTCATCCGACGCCGAGATGGAAGACGGTGATGGGGACAAAGACGAAGATGAAGGTGAAGGTGAAAATGCATAAACATGCTGAAATTTTGTATTGATAAGTGTATTATTTTGTATGGTGGATATAATGTTTTTCCGCAAGAGCGAGAAAAAAAAACCGAAAGTGTGTAAACCCTCGCTTTTCCATAGCTCCAATAAAAGAGCAAATATTCCTAGTGGTCGGGAGGAGGGTCGAGGCGAGTTCGTCGAACTTGAAGTGCGGGTCAGACCGCTATGTCAAAATGAGAGGAAAGATAGTGCCTGAAGAAAAACTGAAGACTGGGCTCGGCACTGGGTCGCACTGTAGATTAAAAGATTGGCCGTATTGCAGGGTACTTGAAACAACCAAATATCCAAGATAATATATCTATTTCCCAATTAAGAAGCCGGCTGAAGTCTCGCGATAAAGCTCGAGTAGCATTGAAGGTACACGCCAATTTCCAAATTATGGGTCATTAGACTAAGGACTCTTCGCAAAACGAGATTGTATGTGCTTGATTAATGCTTGAGCTGATGATCTCTCTCTAGGTAAACAAGTCGTCCCAATCTTGGGCATTCTGCATTAATGTCCAAGTTGCTTTCTTCGATATTAAGGATCGCCTGACGTTGTGAAATGTCTCGAGACTCGTCCCTAACGATATGGTTAGTTCTTTGATAGGTTGCTGGTCCACGGCAGAAACAGGTTTTTACATACAATATTTCAGCACCGAAACTAAAACAATTCTTTCCCAATCAGAAATTCTGCCAGAAATGGCTTTATAGCTGCTAAATCCGGAACAGTTGGGCACGCTCTGGGATCCACCCCCCGCCGCGGCCACGCTTGAGTCCCGAATCAACCACTTCAAGACGTCAATGGTTTGATCAGAAGTTGCTGAAAATTTGTTCCGAGTTCCCTTGTGATTTGGTTTTCCTTATGCCGCACTACGGGCATTCTGCATAGATGTATTTAATAAAACCTTGCAACGCATAGAAGTGACAACCACAAGCCTTGCATAAACATCACATCTGAGAGTTTCTCCGCCAAAATCCCACTTTGTTCAGAAGGGCTAGGAGCGAAGCCCCGATCTCTAATACAATTTCCAGAGTCGGTGTGCTTCGACAATTATAGAAAATAACTCCTGCTGGACAGTGAACAGCACGGTAGGGCGTATTGGCCAGGAGTGGCTGATGCTGTGTGAACAACAAACAGCTGCGAGGGAGCAATAACAACAGATTGTTTGATAGGGTTTTCTTTCGTGGAATGAGTGGCTTTCATTTGCAGAAGAAGGGAATCTGGCGATTGTGATACTGAAGTGCTAACTTTGGACGGGCGAATGATGGTTCTTGACCCGAAGTTGAGCCACTAAAGACTGTAGGGCTGAGAATGCAGAAATTGCATTGCATTTCACATATTAAGGGTGGTTGTAGGTTTTCTATTTTTTACGAGTTAGTGAGCCAAATGAGAATAAAAGGAGAATGTACTTTGTACATATATGACGAGACGGCACTTCATAGTAGTCGTGAGCTCAAAGTGAGCAAGGATTGAATGAATCGAGTGCCGTTTACCAAAAAGGTAAATTTCAAGAAATAGGTAATGGCTAGGTGATAGAAGACGGTCACCAATGTCTTTTCCAGGCGTTGAGCTCGTCGTAGCCTGACGAGTACCAATATTCTGAAACGATGCGTGACGCTCACCTTTGTCGTGACTACAATAGAATATCGACCAATGGCAAATTTATCAGAGATAACGGGTGCTGCTTTTTCGAAAAAAAATAAATGGGGAATGTCATCGCAATTGATATTTAACATCTTAAGCAGCTGAGAGTCCACAAGGAACGTTAGAGGGACACAAAGCTGGCGCGAGCACAACATGATCTAAGGGTTCAAATACCAAACTTATCTGTTAAGCAATTATACAATCCTCTTTAAAACTTAAATTATACATGGTCTTATCTACCGTTCTTTCTATCTTCTTCCAATCACTTCGTCGTTGGATAAATTCATAAATATCCTAAGACCATAGCCCGTCAGAAACTAGAATGAATACAAAGGAATGTGGCACATACTTCCGGCTTAAATGACCCTCCATAACGGGCCACATCTCTAACGATTTGCGCTAAATCCTTGGCATCAGAAACAATAAACACATGTCCAAGCATTTTTAGGTTAGAAAAGTCGGAGGTAAGCTGAGCAACCTTCAGTGTTGACACGAAATTATGATATGCGTTTAAGTCGGCGATGACTTGAAATCCACCTTCTAAGGATATGATTTGTCGTTTGATATGCTTTTGTATTATCCTAGGGAGGGGCGTAAGAAAAGCACTGAAAGAAAACGTGAAATCATGTACTAACGCGTGTAATCGTATTCCAACTTCGTAATAAAATACCTCCAAAACATCCTTGCTTGTACTTCCTCGCATTAATTTACAATGCTTCTCAAGACAAGCAATCGCTTCCTGGCAGCCTTGGGTAGGCCGTAAGTCGAGAATCGTACCTTCTTGGGGATAATATTCGCGAGGACCCGTCCGAGTTTGCACGATATGCTCAACCTAAGAGCAGCTGTCAGAAATATCCTCCAGGGTATAAGAATGCTAATAATCACTTGATTCATTAAAACCTCGGTTCCAGCATTCAAACCTGCTGCCACGGCGTCATCTAAAGCATTTTCGAAGCGCTTCTTTTCCCGAACAACATTATTTAGGAAGTCAGTGCGATCGATATGCGGAGCCTAGGGAACGAAAGCTCGTCAACAAACAATCAGTCAACGGTGCCACTCTAAATTTACCATTTCTTTATCAAAATAAACTTGGATCATGGATTGGATGGTATCACCGATATGTACCAACTCGAAGAATTGCAACAAAGGAGTTACACTGGTGTTTCCTTCGTGTTCAGCGGGTTGATAAGTACGCATCTGCTCTGTAGCTCTATCGCATCGCTGTCAACAAGTATTCTTCTTCAACAAGATAGAGGACGATCATACCTCGCGAACCCGGGGGATATATGACGTTCGCCAAGTGCTTGCAACAAGAATATAAAAAGTTCTTCAATAGACTCCGTAACTTTCTGACCGTAGTGTCCTGGATAATGCTGAAAGGTCTCGACTCGCTTCAGTGCCTCGCGTTCTACTTGAATTAACTCAAGAACTATATCGAGCGAGAGGAGCAGTTCAAGGCTGTCAAAGGTGACAATTGAAGCTCCATCGACCGAAGTGCTAGTCATAGTGGTTGAAGTGACAGATTCAGCAACAGAGGCTGCACGAGCAATTGATAATGATTTTCCGACCGCCTAAATATTTTACGTACCAGGCCTGACTCTCTTTGTGACGTCGTCATCTTGATCATGATCATCCAGATAAAAATCGTTGTTCTGGGAATCTAGCCTTGTTGAATACCCATTCGCGGCCTGCGCACCCCAGCGCTGAGGATTTAGCATGGCAATACCGTTAGCGGCAGCACTAGAACCTGTTGTCACCAGAGCACCAACAGTTCGAGGAACAATCGTGACTGGGAGGAGTAAAACGTTGGTGAAGGAAGCTAAAACATTGCGCTTTAATAAGGCAGGATTTTGTGAGCCCAGAAATCGTGCGGTATCGTCAGCAAGGCGAGCTTCTGTCTGATTTGAAAGCTAAAAGTATCAGATAAGCCCCAAATCAATAAATTTGTGTCCGGGAGGAAAAAATCCGACCTTGCGGTGCCAGTTTTTGCAAATCACATCTAGCTGGGCTTTTAAACATTCAATTTCTTCGTCTAAATAATCATCCATATGCTCCTCAAACATTCGGTATCTGTTGGCAATTACGAATCTGCAAGTTAAGTAAGTAAAAAAATTTACATTACATCCTCAATTTCAACACGTGACACGGATTCACCAACACTCGTTGCGAAAGTACTAATCGCTTTCAAGGATTGGGAGAAGCTCGCCGCTGTTGCTTTCAAAAATACTTCATTTGATATTTGCCGTGCTTGTGCTAATAAAGCTGATATATATTCGGCAATCTAAAACCTTTTTAAGTACAAAAAAGGAGTGTTAATAAAAACCTAACATACCACCTCCGTCGCTAATTTTTCGGCAAATAGCAGTGAGACATAAGCTATTGATGGGAAGACCCGTATAATTATGGAGCTCTGGTCCTTAATAACTTGAATTAGACGGTTTACAAATCCATCCATGGCCTCGAAATTGAGGGCGTTTTCCTTACTGAGAATAATTTAGTCCTAGCTTTTTGGAGGGATGTAAAATATCACCTACGTGAAATTTTTCAAAGGGTCCCATCTGCCGGTTTCATAAAATACCTCTTGCTTCTCAATCCAGACACGACCAATTTCCCATTCGTTTTTTCCATCTCGAACATCTCCCCAGACTTCCCAACTCGACCAAGCTGCCTCTTTCATCCGCATCTCATCTTTGGAAGCGTCCCCAGCCTCAAAAGCCGTGAGAAGACCGGCTTCAAACCGATCAATGACAGTTTTGAGGGAGTTGCGTATATTTGACCAATTTCGATATGGTTTGACAATAGGAGAGATATATAATAATAGTATATGGAGAATCTGAGATTGAAGCCGTAGAGAAGCCACGGAGGGAAACATATTGGAGAGGACGAGATGCGGAGCGAAGTTCAAACTTGGAAGTAAAGTCTTTAGAAGGGCGTGCATTCTCTTATATCGCTGACGAAATACAGTTTGAGGTGGCGCGGTGGTTGCAGAGGTGGCTGGGAGTGTGAAGGCATTATCGAAGCTGCCAACGAAATCTCCCATTTCTTCAAATTGTGACGAGACCACGGGAACTGAAGCAAAATCGCCAAATTCGTCATCACCGTCCAGGTTCAATGTTGGAGGAGCCGTAGCACGCGCAGAGGCCGCTTTCTCGCTGACCCATGTCTCCAGCTCATCCAGAGCCTCCGTCAGTTCTTCGCGACCAGCAAAAATATCGTTCCATCGAGTTTCCCACAGTTTTTCGTCCAGAATCAATTTAGAAAGCGCTCGATTCCCAAGAGCGTAGGCTGGTATTTCGTGAAGGGGTAAATAGGTAAAAATGAGCAGATGGATATCCCTAGGAAGACGGCCGATGTAGGATGTCAGGTCCGGTTTGGCTGATGCACGCGCACGAAATCCTGTGGCTGTCGAAGCGTACAGTCTGACTGGCTCCAGGATTGTCCATTTATCCATGCTATATCGCAAGGATGAGATGCGTTGACAAATTAGCTGTGCATGAAGAATGTAGAATGTGACGCGGTGACACTGACGTGTGACCACAATATGCTTTCTATTTTTTCCTGTGATCTCTGTCTCGGATCTCTGCACGGCGTTCGTTCGGAAACTCCATGTCTTATAAAAAATACTTCCCCATGCTAAATTTCCATCTATGCATGGTTCAAGTGCTTTCCGTGCCAATTTCACATAGCCATTCTCAATCTCGTTCATCAAGCCTATGATTATCACACTAGGTAGTACGGGTCAAAACGCGCAAGTGAAACAGTCTTATTCGGCCTTTTCTGCTGGTATCGTCGGTCGTGCTGTCAACTGAAATGAAGATGTTTCTTTTTTGTTTGTTTGTAATGTTTCTCCAGCTCCAGCTTCAGCTCTTTGAGTCTGTCTCTCAGGCTGAAGCTCTCTACCACGTACGTACCCAGATCTTCGGCTTCTAGCGCTCACCGTTATCTGAATTTTCTGGGTCCAGGTCTAAGCGACCGAGTATATATATACGGCGCCGCCATTGTCAAGTACTTGCCAGTTTCGTCCGATGATGATCTATTCCTACTGCTACCCATACCCTTCACAACCACCCGTATGGCCCAAACGAAACAAAACTTATACGCTTCCTCTTAACCAACGCGTCCCAGTTCCCGATAAGGAACATGTGGGCCAGTGGTTGATATCGATGCGTCATCCTCCAACATTCGATTACCTCCCAGACGAGGTTATCGAGCGAATCGGTTGTTTCTGTCTAGAACCAGCATCTCTCCTTAATCTTTCATCGGCTTCCCGAAGGACAGCGCATCTTCTTCGGACGACTGATTGTTGGCTAGATCACCATGCTGCCCGTCATTATGACACCATTATTTTGAAACATAAAGCAAAGCGTGCTTCGCTAAAGCCTGACTCGCCTTATGGGGCTAATGGTTGGGGAGTCCTCGTTAAATCAGCTTTCGATAAATTCGAGTTCCCCGATGATGAATGGCAAACCCAGTGTTTGAAAGGCAAACGTACACCTCACGTGAAAATCCCTGAGCCAGATGCCTTAACGAAATATCAACCAAGAGGAGAATATTACATGAGAGTTATGTATGATCTAGTTACAGAGCACGGTATCCGATCATCTTTTTCTACCATTATTTCTCACAATTGAATATCATAATTAAATATCATAAAAGAGTTCTGGAACATCCAAAGACGTACGTATCACGCTTAGACTCCTTTCGCTTCAACTTTTTTCAAACCAAAGTCCTCGTTAGATCAATTCCTAGCCGATGAGGCCATGTGTGTTCGGGTTAAGAGCAAACAAGGTCGCTTTTTCCAGGCTCTAATATGCGCATCTCATTTTATAATAGGTATGTATTAATAACATTTGTCGTGATTAATGTTTATATCTATACGCCTCCGGCACGTAAATATATCCAGGTCTATGGATCTCCCCGAGTCTTGTGTTGAACTCTATACACGTCAATGTGTACGTTCAGGAATCTATGACACAAATTCTGGACGTTATTGGCACCCGATACACTTTGTCAACAAAGGAGTCTTTGACATACTCGTTACATTGTTTGGTGAAGTGCCTAGTGAATCCTGTGTGGTCTTTTTCCGGTTTTTGTTTTTTATTATTAATTCATTTAATCCAGCCTTCCCAAGACCGGCTTAAATTGTATCCATTCCCCCCTATGGGTCCCGAAATTTGGCAAAACAATGAGGGTGACGTTGATCCAGAGGGCTTGGGGTGGATCCCTCGTGTTCGCGGGGTCTGGCAGGGGGAAGTCTTTGCTATGGGAACCTTCGTCAAAATAACAAAGGATCCCCATCCACAAGCAGTGACAAGTACTCCCTCCCTGCCATTACGTACGTTGAGCCCCCCCCAGTCAATGCGATACAACAATCGTATGCTGATGTTCCAATCTCAGGCTTGTATCTAAATTTCCGACCCGACGGCGTCATAGAAGGCAGAGGGGGCGATCATGGCGGATCTTTTACAATAACGTTCATTAATGTTTTCTTGTTTTCTCAAAGTACAAAGGATTGACTTTGTCACGTTTTATAGAGGTCACTATAAGAAATTATATGTCAGTATGGTGAAAGAATATAACGATGACGAAGCGGATATGTATTATGTTACGGGTCATATACTTCCATGGGGCATCGCAGGACGCTGGGCAAATTCAGATGACGAGGAGCTCACGATCGGGTATTGGTATATATGGATTTATGAAGTGGGCTATTTTATAAGAAGAAAAAAGTTAGCCGTTGTAATGACATCCGTTTCGTTTTTTTTTAGGGTGCACCAAAGATTCCTTGGCGATTTCTAACCAAATTCGAGGGAGTCGGAGAAGTTCTACATCCTGTTGAACCCTATTCAAAAAACCCAAATTGGTTTTTTGAGTACGAAGAAGCCGTCCGTAATAAGCGACATCGGGAGCGCCATCAAGGTGTGTTATCAACTTCGGTCTTCCCCCTCTTTGCTTTAGTGTGACTCACCCGCTGTCAAGGCTGGTTTATCGATAAACCTGCTCTTCCAGAAGATACTCCTCTTCCGCCTGTTGATGCGTTCGGTTTGTGAAAGATGTCATGATTGTGGGGCTCGGTGCCTAGATAGATGACTAGTAGGAAAATAGATAAAAATTCTATTCATCAATCATCCAAAAAGGCGATATTTGAATCGGCCATTAATTCGTTGCGTGTGCATGGTTTGCTTCATTGGTTGTATCGACGAAATCTAAATCTAATACCTTGCTTGAATCTCAGTCCTCGGATCTGATTGCGATTATCATTGTCACTTTAGGATTATTAAAAGGGGGTGCAAACTCAACATAAGCTATAGCGTGAATTCGCGGTACCATCAGCGAACTCCGGAATGCTGTTATCAGACAAAAGACCCTTATTTTATTTTTTATTTTTTTTTGTTTTTGAGAGAACAACAAAAAGATGACGGCCCGAAAACTACCGTTTTTTCTCGACGTTAACCTCCTTATACATCATGTGGTGAGTGCCCGATGTTTAAAGGTCAGGGTTTTCGCAAAAAGCCTGTTAGGGATGACTCCACGCTCCCTTCAAATAAAAATCCTGGCTTATTCCAACGGAAAAACTCAACAACAGCATTGGCGCGCCGTAATGCAGTCGCTCGAAATACCGAATCAGCCTGCAAAGTCTTCATGTATGCCAATCAAGTTTATTTAAGGATGGTATTATTGATCGAAATGCGAAATGCAGTGGATTCAGCGGAACAGGTGGACTTGGCTGGACAGAAAAATGGAACTAGCAGTGAAACAAACAGGGTCTCACGAATGCCCGACCGCCTCCGAGTCGTATAATGGGTGGATGCCTGACACGCTTTTGATAAGATTACTAGGCAAGTGCCCGCAGGTGTCAAAATCAGAGAAGCCTACGCCACAAGAGGCCCCGATGAAATGAGTCTTCCTTGCCTGAATCGGATGCAAAAAAATAAATGTAGAAACTAGCCCGCAATCGGCCCTCAGCACCGCTGGCGGAAAAAATTCCGTTTCGACCTATGGACTACGACAGTCCAATGAGACTGGATAAACCAAGAGTTATAGAATCATTCAAGGCATATGTTGAATTCAATTGTGAACAATACTGAGTCGAATTAGTCGGTGAAATATGGCAGTGACTCCATAAATTGAACCGGTAATGACCCGGAACAGATCTACTCCTGGAGTAATTTACGGCTTCATCTAATGCTCTTGACGACAACTGACTGAGAAATTTCCGGAGGATTGTATGATGCGCGAGTCTATCAGAGAAAGTTGACTGCGAAGATCTTGTCAAAAAGAAAAAAAACGCTTGCTTCTTTGGATCTGAGGGGGGCTTAACTACCGCTGTCAATGACAATCCCTGACGTCGAGAAGCTTTTCCAATTGGTCAGTCATGTATTACATCACAAACCTAGCACAGAGACTCGAACCAAACTGCTGACAACGGATTACGACAGCTTCCGGGGAGCAACGTGTTGGACGCATGTTTGAGAAAAATCGAGGACGGAACTACTCAGGTTGACACCCCCGCCACAAAGCTCGGCCATCGATTACTCGGCATTCGGTATTTTATTTATTTTGTTAACTTATTTTTGATTTCTTCAGAGAATTTCCTAAATTCAAAAGCCAGTCAGAGATACGAAACCTTTGGGAGGAACTGGAATGGAGGAAAAGGCAGCCCACACCCGGCGTCTAAATCAAACGCCGGGTCCACACGACCTTTCTCTCTCTCTCCAACGTCCAAAAAAAAAGACCACAATTCCTAAACGAAGGCTTCATCTGATCCATTTAATCATTCGAGCAAGCATGACTTGTCTAAATTACATTGACCCTGCAAATCTAATTAAAGGTACTCCTATAATAGTCTTGCTGAATTCGCCAGCCAGTTTTTCAACGGTTTTTCTGTTGATTCTAATATGATATCCTGCGTCAAGTGCGTCTGAATTCTTTCTTTTCTTTCGAAATTCAATACTTAAGTTCTGGTTATAGCTCACCATACATTCATTCCTCTTCTTCCGGTGATCTTTTCCACGTCTAAAGGTGGAAATTAGAAAAGAAAGGGCCATGCTGATCATTGCTAAGTGTTCGGACCTGGTCTTTCGTGCCCGCCAGAATGATATTGGAAACTTCACCACTCCCTGCTATCCTTGTTCCGGAGTGCACTTAGATTTCGATCGTGGACCACCTGGCCTATTAGCGTCCGACGGTTTTGGTCCATGGACTATGGACACGTTGCTCAGCTATGGAAACTTTAAAAGGGCCATTTTTTTCTCAACAAGTGAAGTCAGCCTTGATTTGAGCATTGAACAAGCATCTCTACTTCTCATCTTACCCGCGTATAACATTCTATACGCAAAAGAACTTCTCAATCGTCATCCTTATTTTCCAACCTACCCTCAAACTTTCTATCAGAAATAATGTGTCACCGCGTAATTTACGTTGATTATTACTCTTGCGGCCACAGTCTCCCCATTGGACGTTACTGCGAGGTAATAGACAGCTTTCATGATTATTGTGGTGGGTCTTCTCATACTGTATTTACAGCGGGATTGTGGCATGGCGAACTGCCGACTTTCAGCCGCACACCCCCCGGGTGAGTGCGGTCCCAACTGCCGCTCAACTTGCACTTCGATGTATGTTTTTGCTCCTTGTTTTCAACTGCTTCAGATTTTGACATATAATTCACCAGTCGGGGTCCTTTCCAGGAGAGACCCAACTCGCCGAACGCCGGTCCTCTCTGCCCTACTTGCGTAAACCAAATCACGAATGCCCAGCGCAATCGTGGAAATAACAATCCGGGTAGTTTTACTTTTCACCAGTCGTAAAATAGATACTGCTATGAGCCCCAGACCAGTTTGCTTCTGATATGACACTTGTTTTCTTTGCTTTGTATTTACCTTCTTTTTCTTTTTCTTTCTCTGTGCCGGAGAACCTTCTCCTGGCTAATTTGTGGCTGTTATAAATAATACTAGTGTCATACTAATATATGCATGTTCATTTCGTTCTCCGCTGCCGATCCTATTTAATCTTTGCATCTTCAACATGAACCATCTTGTTGCGTTTACGTCTACTCCCCAGGGCGCAACGGCGTATCTGAAAACTTTGCCGGCCATTCGTGAGCGTTGCAGTAAAGTGTATGATCTTGCTACACAGGGCAAGCTCGAGTACTTTGATTACATCCCGGACAGGGAAGACGAAGTGGCGGAATTTTGCGTAGGTATAATCAAAGTGAGGCATCGACTCTATTACGTCGAGTATTGTTTTTTTCATCAAGGTTCCTTAGCGTGATTTCGGCTTTAATTATCAATCGGTGCGCATCTGAACTGCCGATCATCGTGTTAAGAACTCGCTAGAAGCCTTGCGCTCTACTTGAAAGCAGATACCTCCTCATGGTCGGTGGCGTCATTTTGACGTGGATAAGCCCAGGATTAGCGAGCTGCTGGACGAATGGACCCATAATGATATTCCAGAATTTGAGATCTGTAAGCGGCTCGTCGACTTGTTCCTCGTCTCTGTACTGCTGGACGCCGGGGCCGGCAACTCTTGGATTTACCGTGAGGAAGGCGGTAGGATTTATAGTCGATCTGAAGGTTTGGCTATCGCTAGCTTGGCTATGTTTAAACATGGGATGTTCTCGTCGGACAGAAGTCAGCTATATCGGGTTGATGGTGACTATTGTATTCATCATACGAGAACTCGTAAAAGTTTGCTGACCTGCTTCGGATTTACTCCAATTTAGCGGTAGGTTTGAGCAAATTGTCTGGAGAAGATATCGCAGTCGCAATGCAAGTGAATGAATTGAATCCGATGGCGGGAATAGACGGACGTGCGGCATTAATATCAAATCTATCACAAGCTTTGCGTACAAATACTGCCTTCTTCGGACCGGAAGCACGTCCCGGGAATCTCGTCGGTTAGAGTTATCTATCCTGGTCAAACTCAATCGAGATCTCACGATTTTATCTCTATTGACTTTCATAGATTATCTCAAGTTGCAATCACTGCCTCTAGACTCATCTGACTTCAAAGCACGTGTTGATGTGTCCAGCTTATGGACCGTTTTGATTGAAGGGCTAGCTCCTATCTGGCCTAGATCTCGTACGGAAATTGAGGGAAATTCACTCGGAGATGTTTGGTCTTGCAGCACCTTGAAGAATAACCCTTCCGGCAAAAATCAGAACGACGTAGAGAGAGAGCTGGCTTCTCTCGTCCCATTCCACAAATTATCTCAGTGGCTGGCTTATAGCCTTATCGAACCACTTGAGAAAATTTTAAAGTGGAAAATAGACGGGCTGGAATTTTTGACCGGTCTTCCGGAATATCGTAATGGTGGTCTTCTTGTTGATTTCGGTGTCTTAAATCTGCGGTCTGGCTCCATTGGCAACTTTCCCTCTGATCAAATTCTCAAACTGCCACCCTCCCATCCAGCGATCATTGAATGGCGAGCCATGACTGTTATAGAACTGTAGGTTACCCTGTTTCAGTCATTTAAGTGAAGCAAGCGTCTGTAATTCAACTTTTTATATTAGAGACCGCATTGCGAATTTAATCCGGAAGAAACTTAATTCATATGATCTTACTCTTCCTCAGATTCTGGAAAGTGCTACGTGGAAAGGAGGCCGAGAAATCGCCAAAGCCAAACGACCAGCAACTGGTGGTCCTCCAATTGACATTGAATCTGATGGCACTGTATTTTGAAGCGAGCACACTAAAATCCTTGAAAGGGTATAATTACAGATGTACACTAATAGATCAACAAGGTCCGTATGCCAGTGCAGAAAAATTCTACAGCTTTGAATGCAAATCATCTAAACTAAAAGGCTGCCATACCTTGGCGACAATCTCTTTAACGGGCTCGTTTCAATTCTCGAGAAAGTCGGATGGCCAATATGCAGGCGATACCTGCGCTCATACCCCCCAGCCTAAAAAATTAGTTGATAGAAGTAAGATCATCCCGAACATCGGGTCCTGAGGCTACTAGTTGATACTCACCGAAAAATTATTGCAACTGAGTCGGCATTCCTCATGGAACCCTCCCCTCCGACGCGAGGCAGAAGAACATTCGTTGCCAACGTAGTAATATTTGTGGCAGTACTATTACTTATTGGTACCGACGGCAGTCCTCCTGGATGGGCCGGGCGACCATGAGAATCCAACACAGACTTTTCAGGATCCAAAATCGCAAATATAATGGACGATAAACCCGTGATGATGAACTGAGGTATTACAACAAAAACATTATGGATACCCTATTACGAAGTCACAGAAGAGAAGTGCATTAGCATTTTATACGCAAGATATAAAAAAAAAATAGGGATAAAAAGTCTGATTGGCGGTTCCCTTTTCCGATTTCTCAAAATAGTGCAAATGAGAAGCCAATAAAGACGGGAAAAGGAAGTAATTTATATCCTGGAAATGGAATTAACTCACCAAAATAATTCCAGCCTTGTCTTCTAATGTTCTCCTTCTATCGCATGGGCTATCTTCCTCGTGAGTATATCCCACGTTTTCAACACTTCGCTGCGCTGTAGCATTCATACCCAACATCGACGTTGTAGCAGATGGCGTCTCATCAGAATCTTTACTCATTCGTGAAAGGGAATTTTCTAGTCCGGGCGTCTCGTCTGCGAATCGTACTCGTTTCCCGCCTGGGGCTTCTCCATTAATAAGTCGAGCGTTCTCGGATTTTACTTCCAAACTATCACGCCTAACTTCGTGGCCATTCATCTCCAAACTGTCACGTCTAATTTCCTCGAAGCTTTCTCGACGTGTTCTGGAATCTCGAAGAGGAATAGTATCGCCGACGTCACTAAAATCATCTTCTTCCCCTATCAGAAACCGAGGTGATTCACTTAAATGTATAGCCTCAGCAATCTATATACGCACGCCAAACAAGTTGTTGTGTGAAATGAATGGGAGGTAACAAACGAATATTAACACTGACTCACCAAGGCAAAGGGCGCCCATTGAGTGATTGCCCAGCTGAATCCAGATATAGTTAAAACAAGCAACGCAGTTCGTACCGTTTTGATAAAACTAATCAAAAATGATGATGACGAACGTTCACAGGATATTTGAAAGAAGAGCTCACAAGGTACTAAGCATGCACGCGGCGAAAATCCCGTGAGAAGCGCTCCAAAGTAATGCAAGATGACATGTGGGCCGATTGTCCCATACTCTACACAAGGCGGCCCTCCAACCAACTTTCACATTGGTGACATTGCCGTATTCACCGTGAGCGCGTCGCACTCCGGAGACAAAGAAAGGACAAACGATACTTGCGATGAGGCTGACAATAGCGTTGTATAATAATGCGCGAGATCCAAGCCTCGTGGCTTCGTCCTCCAGCATCTGTTCCTCAGCCTTAGTCGATGGAATAGGTGAATTTCTAAAAAGAGAATTAACCGAAATCAGGCGACCCTTCCCTTCTAGGCAACCGGTGTATATTCCTCACTGTTTATATAATCCCCCAACGTATAAACTAGACCAAAACAATACGGGGAACCACCCTATCCAAGCGCTTTGTGGTTTGAGTGAGGATCGATTGATCAAAGAATATGAATGGCCCACAATAATTGGATAAGGCACTAGAAATTTTTTGAGAAGTTACTTGGCATTTGGAACAGCGATGCCTACAATTTGTTTAATAGAATTCGGTAACCATAGAAAATTACGCCAAATGTCTTTTATAATTTCAAAAATGTTCGATTTTAACTTGGATCTACGGTGAGTTAGTCGACAGAAAAAAAGACATAAACCTGAACTATACCCGGCGTTTGATGAGTGCAAGACTCGTTCTGAGACGTTAAATACTGTGATACAATGGGCGGCTAAAAGCAAGGCAGATGTTATAACACAAAGGACTTCAAGCTGTGTTGATCCAAAGAAGGGCAGTGACACGGTTAGATCCACATTTCCTCTAAACAGAATCAAACGCTGTGCGGGATGGAAGAAAGTTGCTATACACGAAAAAACCAATAACGCTCCCGAGTCCAAACATCCTACCGGCCCAAGCATTGCCTTCTTCTTGTTCGGAAGCAGACAGCAGGTCTACCAACAGTGCACGATCCATGGCTTGGACTAATAATATGAAGCTCAATTTCGGCCATGGTGCTGAGATTCCGAATATTTACGCTTACTTGCATTAATGGAGAAATCGATTAGATATATCGAAAAGACAGCCAAGGCAATTGTTAAGGTATTATTCTATTTCAATTTTGAAGGTTGGCGTTTATCGCTTTGAAAGAGAGGTTTTATACTTGCCAGTGTGGTACCAGAACGCGTAAAAATATCGGCGAAGTTGCGAGTAAAGCCGAAGAGATACATGGCAAAAAATGCAACTAAGACTCCCAGGAATATATAGGGCCGTCGACGTCCAAAACGAGAATATGAATGATCAGAAAAAACACCTGTGCAATGATTGACCCGGAGGTGACGACACCATATTTCACTTAGGAAAAAAAGCGCACCTATTAATGGCTGTACAATTAATCCTGACACTGGTCCAGCAAGGAATACTATGGACATGAGACTCCTCGATAGTCCTAGTGATACCAGATACGGCGAGGCTAACGAAATAATAAGGCTGACAAGAAAGCGGATGAACTATGATGAGCACGCACCATAACTCATTTCCACAGACCATATAATTTGCAGACCGAACATTCCAACTGTTAACAATGGCATTTTCAAAAACTTTGGACCAGATACTTTAGCACTTTCTTGCCACTGTCCATCGTCGTTTTCTTCATGGACCTCTCTATTAGATAAGGCTGAAAAGCCAGTCATCTGGTTCAACAAGAAAACCTGTGGTGGGTATTATGGACAGACGAAACGCTGTCCAGATGAATAGATTATCTCCAAATAGTTAGAATTCTAAAGCAAGAAAGACAAATATTAACGGAGGAGTTGAAGACGGAAACGCCTCTGACGTTGCACGAACTGCTTTACGTAATGGTGGTCACGTCATGCCACTCCTCGAGAGTCTTCTCAACTTCGGAAATCTATTCACGGAGTCTGCTTCCTCCGTAGTCCTCAAGTTCTAACTTCTGTAGAATAATAGTTACTTTATTTTCACCGACAAGATATATGGACCATGGCCGCTATCGACAATCGCGGAATCAAATCTTTTGTCACATTTGACGGCATCCGAAATTCAAATTGCCGAGTTACCCATTCTCCCAACACTCGCACAAATGGTTGCTACGACAGCTCAAATACCCCTACGTCAAACAACGCGTGCAAGATAACCCAGGCTCAGAAGTGCCTACGAACTTATGGAAATGGACGATAAATACCACTTTTTTTGCGCGGGTTTCGGTGTCCTAAGTGTCCGAGTCCCGATGGGCGCCGCATTCAGTGAATGGTCGTAAGTTCGTGTGTTTAAAACTGCTTATACTCCTTTCTCGGAGACAAAGATAAGAAGCCTTTGCTCTGAGGAGAGGTCGTTCGTTTGAAGGAAAAGGTTGAAGGACTCTGGAGAACTCGTGGAGTAAACGGTTGCCTACGTTCATTGTGGCTAGATCTTTATCGTATGGAATATGCCGATGGCGTAACCGCCGCAAGCCGATGTCGCCTCACTCACTTGTAACAGAAATTGATCTGAATCCATAGACACCTTCCGCCTGAGTATCGACTACAGTCCGTCGATCTTTTGTTATCTGACATGGCGGTAAACACGATCAGCCACTTAACAGTCAACGATGGTCACTCGTTGAAATAAGTCAAGCCGCCTTCCAGCTTGCGCGCCGACAAAGGCTTTGCTAATTATCGGGAAAAGGGAGATTTAAGCAGTATTTTATATTGCACCATGGCTTAATTCACGAGATATGATATGAGTGAATTAATCTATGCTCGAAGGCTAATGAGGAGTGGAAGCGAAAAGAAAGACAAAGTCATATCAGGGACTGCAGATTACAGACTGATTCCGATGGAAGAATCAACTGCTATTCAGTGACTTGATTAACGCAAGTAGGGCAGAGAGGACCGGCGTTCGGCGAGTTGGGTCTCTCCTGGAAAGGACCCCGACTGGTAAATTATATGTCAAAATCCGAAGCAGTTGAAAACAAGGAGCAAAAACATACATTGAAGTGCAAGTTGAGCGGCAGCTGGGACCGCACTCACCCGGGGGGTGTGCGGCTGAAATTCGACAGGTCGGCATGCCACAATCCCGCTGTAAATATAGTATGAGAAGACCCATCACAATAATCATGAAAGTTGTCTATTACCTCGCTATAGCGAATGGGTATGTAGTGGCCGCAAGCGTATCTATCAACGTAAATTACGCGGTGACACATTATCTGTGATAGAAAGTTCGAGGGTGGGTTTTGGTATGTCGCAAAATCGAATTTAAAAGGGGCTAATCTTACATATCTAATTTTCTGAAGCGGGGTCTGAATTTGTATTAATTAACTGCCAAATAATAATCGTCCAATGACTTTCTGTTGAACAATATTTCTCGCTGAATGGATGGGAAAAGACCATAGATTGTGCGCAATTCATATTTCTTATTTTAAGTGAGGACTTGGTCAGGGTTTTCTGCTCCCCCGAGGCTCTGTCCGAGTCCCAAGTCCAACGCGTGAGCAAGTGCTAAGTCTCGTAGATATTAGTTATAGTGAAGCACTATGGGCAGTAGTATAGAACAATAGTATTAGACTATTAGTGTAGGTAAAATATGTTGTAGTATAACTTTAGCCATATATACTAATATTCTCAATAAGTATACATAATGATTTCACAAATTATGCATTCGCTTGTAGTGAGCTTGAAGTCTTGAATACCAAAGAAAAAGTATATCTTAGCTGTAGTTAAAAATTCTAAAGATCTCAAATGTGTCGAAGAAAGCTAATTTACTCTAATTTACGTTTTTTAGATGGCTACTAGTACAAGGTTCATCGATACTTAATTAGCCCTAATTTACCTGAGCTGCGCCTCACGCGTCTCACACGTTGTTTAGACTTTTGCGACATGACGATTGAGAAGTTCTTTTGCGCATAAATGTCATACACGGGTAAGTAGAGGTGCTTGTTCAGGGCTCAAATCAAGGCTCAACTTGTGGAGAAAAAAAATTAGCCCTTAAGTTTCCATAACTGAGGAACGTGCCCAATGTGTCCATAGTCCAAAACCGTCGGACGCTAACATTAGGCCAGGTGGTCCACGATCGAAATCTAACTGTACTCCGGAACAAGGCCTAGTAGCAGGGAGTGGTGAGACCACGGTGAGGTTTCCAATATCATTCTGGCGGGCACGAAAGACCAGGTTTGAATCCGAACACTTAGCAACTGCGGTCATGAAAAATGTCTCGAAATTCAGTCTGAATCGCCTTCCACTCTGAACTATGACATCTAGTTATCAATTCCGCCTTTTCGTTGAATATTTTGTTCTCCGCTCGTATGTACCAGTCATTTATTCCCTTATTCAGTCTTTCTGAAATATGCCGTCAAGAGCTTTCCGACGGTTTTGCCATACCGGTAGTCACAAACAACCCTTATCTTTATCTTGCTCCATTTTGATCATTAAATGGAAGATGACGAGGTATTTTTCTTCATATTCTCCACCTTTCTTTGAGAGGATGGAGTTGCCCATTAGTCGCCTCATGGTTCGACCCATGGTTAAAAGCGAGTATTATTTGGACAAAAAAAATCGTAAATAAAACAGAAGTCGTTTCCGTTCATCATGATCACATTCCACCTTCCATTTTCGCCATCCGGCCGTTTCCGATCCCCGGATGTTGCGTTATGTTCGTGAGTTGTTCTAGCTTGGGCTTTTGATAACATTTTTTCATATCAAAACTGGCTTGTGACTTTCGTACGGTTTATTTGATTCATTCTCGAAAGCGATCTCTCAAATTCTCAATTTTTTTCAACGATGGCTTTACTCTCGCCTTTCTTTGGGAGAGGTTCACTAATGGAAGCGTTAGATGAAATTTCCAATAGATGGGTACTGAATCACTCTCGTCAACATCAGCGTATCAACTAATGTGACATACACTCTTTTTTATCGGCTGTCTTGACATCAAGTGAGTAAAAGACCCGGGTTTGGGTTGAAACAGCCACTGTTTAATTGTGTGTTATTCTATCGCAAGTGAGGTGAGGTAGCCCCTCGTAATAGTTGCCAAATGTTCCAAATTGATTATAATCCGTTGCAGCCCGGATTGACACAACTCCGTCGAGCCAATTTTATCTTCTCCAGTTGGCCCTCCCCTTCAGGTTTACGCGTCTAGGTAACTCCTCTCATGTTGTCGGGGTAGTTTACCCTCCGACTAACCAATAAAAGCCGACGCTTTAGAGGGATGTCCAGTAAGCAGTATGTAAGTGTATTCCCTAGCGGTAGCCAGTTTGATTTTCACTGGCTTTCAATTAAAGAGTCTAAGGCAAATTAGGCAATCCTCCCAGCCAGAAAACAGCATCCTCCATATTATCACTCGACATTTTAGTTACGAACGAGTCGACAGTCGGAAGTCATCCTTGAAGCTTTCTCTCGGTAATTTCTTAAAATCTTTGGGGTTCATTGGTAGATCTCGCAAGCTGTCACGCTTTCGATCTTGTCTCCGAATCTGTAGGATCTCATCGGAATTTAAACATATGTATTGCCCCGTGATTAATTAAAGGTAATGTCTGTTGTTTTACAGGGACACAATTAAACTGAATGCTTAAACGTTAATTCTAATGATGCGCACGGATCCCTACATAATGTGCGCGATCTCTACTGTTCCAGCATTAGGACCTTCGACCTGTGCCTTTTGAAAAACAGTCATTACTTCGAAGAAGTATGAGATAAGAGGAAGCTTTACTGTATACCCATTAAGGTAGTAGGCCATCTCACTTTTTTCCGCCAAACTTTATGAGCGCTGCCAGGCGAACGACACCCAAAAATGACAAGGCCCCAAATAAAACTAGTATTGCTTACCCGGGGTTCTATTAGTTGTTCCGGTAATGCATATTTCAAGTCAAATACTAGTAGCCAGACACGCGCATAGATACTAGCGCACGAAAGAACCCGTTGCCGTTTAGTCAACCCATGTTGTCGCGTTGGAAGAGAATTATAACATTGGTGAATTCAATTCAAATTTCGCAATGTCTTTATGTAAAATGTCTTTGACGACGCAAAACAACTAGTCTTTCTCGAAGACGTCGCCAGTAAGAGTGTCAGGTGCAAGCCTAACGACTGCCATTACGCATATCGACCAGCCTGGAATGGGAATGATCCTCTGACATTCGCCAGCGCTGGCATACATGCGAAACCCCCAAAGAAGAGTTCTTTTCCAGTAATTTCAATAGCCCAGAATAGCCATCTGGTTCTTGTATGAATGGGTGCCTTACTTTTGAAAAATCAAGAATCCCAGCGGTACAAGCGACAGTTGGAAGTTCTAGAAGTTCAAGAAGTCGTTTCTAGCACGCGACGAGATAGTATCGCTTAATTTCGCTTAGAATTAATCTTAGGGTCTGTATGTATTCACTTCAAGATCGATAAAAAGAGTGATCGTTGCGCAAGACCATGGTGCCTTTTTCTTTTGGTGTTACCATGTGATATAATATCAATATTAGGCACTAGTATACAAGCTAGAAGTCTATTGAGGACTGAAAAAAAACTTTAGCGCTAATATGTGATTAAATACAAATTTATGTATATCACTGGCATGATTATCAAGTATGACAGAAATAGCACATCAATAGAAGCCTGCTATGGAGCTTGTGCGCATGTCATTCCGACACAGACGCAGGGAACATGAGGCCATATCAGGCGAAAAAAGAACCAGGGGCCTCGGTCACGTACGCTCAAAACCAGGAAACAGATATTATTATGAGTCATGCTTTGAAGAACTTGTTCAAGTTCATGTGACGAGTGATAGAGACACGGTTCTTTGACTTGAGTTAGCGGGTTTCTCGAGCATGACAGCCGTCGAAGCGACTAATTCATAGTGCGCCCAGGCAAGCCCGTTGTCTTTGAGACAAAAGAAACAGAAAAGGCAAAGCTGATTACAAGAAGATGGAGAGAAGCCTTTTCAAAGTGTAGGGCGCACATCTCGGGGGATACATACTGTGCGCTTCTGATTGGATATTGATGATGCCTTGACTACCAAATTGACAAAGAACACGCTGAATGTTGTCTATAAGGGGAAAGATATATTTGATTGCCAGGATGACATGAATCTAGTTTGAATGAGATCGGAAAGCCTCCACACGCAAAAACAGGAGGTCCAGGAGAACTAGATGATCTTGGGGTGAGCGCGGTAAGTAGACAGATGACAGATAGGACCACCGTTTACTCATCGCTGAGTGTTAGTTGCGAACGGTGCTAGGATTGAAAAGACATTCGGTCCCGCTGATTGAAAGGAATAGGAAAAAAGGGACATTTTAAGAAAGAAACTCTGAAATGGAGGCGTATTGAATCTTCCCACGCGGGGAAGGTTTGCATGGCAAGACACGTGAAGAGGGTGAAAATAAGGTCGACGCCGGATTTGAATCCGTGTTGTTCCGCGAAAAATTAGAGAGATGGAGATGGAACCTGACGAAATAAGAATGTGTTTTAGAGTTTTTTGCAGTCGAACATATAGCGCTGAAGATATCAATATAAGATATAAGATATAAATTTAGATATCCAGGCTTAAGGACGGCATAGTATAATATTGCTGCAGAGTAGCGGAGTGAGCTCGAGTTGGAGACCGAAGGTGGAGACCGCGCTCACCGTTTAGTACTAATTCCGTCTCCAGACGTCGGAAGTGAAATTTTACATAAATCAATTAAATTGTTTGAAAAAAAATCGAAAGGAAGACCGCGACAACCAAGTGCATCAAATTTGTGTATATTTTTGGGAAGAAAGAGAAAAAAAAGAGAAAAGAGGGAAGGGTTTGTTTTACATTGTTAGTAATTGATTGGCAATGGGATCCTTCTAAAACGTCGAAACACGTGACTGTCACGCATCCACATACGCCATGACATTAGTAATAGTTATGGAGGGTTTGTCTCTAATCACACTTTGCCTATGGACCATCTCTTCGTCAATATACCGTCCTCGATACAGGCTCCCCCGCAGACACCACTCCCGCTGCTCGACCAGCAGAACCCCTCCTGGAGCACCGTCATCGACCGTGATGACTACGACGACGACTTCCCGGACACGCCGGGTCTTTCGGCTGGCCCAAAGAAAGCAAGACAGATAAGGAGACGAAGCTCAAAAGGTGTGTCTTCCATGGAAATACATTCTAGCTATTGCGCCAAGTTGAAGCTTATATTTCTCTCTTTTCAGCCTGTGATCAATGCCGTAAATCCAAGTGTAAATGCGAAAGACACGAGTCCCGCGATGAACCTTGCAAAAATTGCATCCTCTTGGGAACTCCCTGCACATTCTTGGGACCCTCCAGGAAGCGTGGGCCTCCCAAAGGGTATATTGATGCAATAGAAAGCCGTCTGCATCAAATGGAAGCCTTGATGGGCACTCTACTCACCACCGAAGACAAGAGAGTGAGGTCAATCATTTCAGACTTGGCCGGCGACCCACTCGCCAGGGAAATCCTCGACCGTGTCGATGAGAGCCCCTTTGGTACGAGAGGAAAAGAAGGAGAAGACCGTGCTAGCCGCATATTGCGTACAACTGGTAATATTTCAAACCCTCTCCCTTACTCAACACCCAGCGCCGAATGGCAAGAACATCTCAGAGAAAGGCTCAAGAAAGGGGAAATGGCTTCATCAACAGACAAAAGCTCAGAATATGCGCCAAATTCAAGTATATTCGGACCTCCTCGTCTCTTCCTCGATACTTCCGGAATTCCTCGCACGTCTTCCGGTGAGTCCCCAGCGCAGCGCCGGCGAATAAACTCCAACAGCTCTCCACAACGTACGGCTCTCGTTCAAGTTCAAGCTCGCACTCCATCTCTCTCACCGACACCGTCTGATGCACTCACTTCGATATCAGAAGACGATCTTCATAGCGCAATTGGTCAATTATCACTCAACGAGGAGTCCCAAGTGCGTTATCACGGCGAAGCCTCGGGATTACATATTCTTGGTATGAGCGATCGTCTTGACAAGCGCAACGAGGGCGGCCTTTGGCGATTTCCGCGAGCCGGCGTTTGGCCCCGTGCTTCTAGAAGCGTTCTTAGAGTCGGTGTTGAGGACGTGGAAAATATTCTAGGTCCGGGAAGTATTCAGGGCGATAGCGAAAAATCCATTAGGCTCCCAAGCAGAGAAGAACAGGAGGAATTATTGGAAATGTATTTCGCATATGTCCACCCTGTTTTACCCGTCTTGATCGAGAAAGAATTCTGGAGAGAGTACAGAGGAGAGTAAGTCCACTAACTCCTATGTTTTTGGTTACGATCTTAGTCAACTATCAACGTTTTACTTAGATCTGACCCGGAAACAAATAATAAACCCTCGCCTGCGCCTTCGTCTCAGTCTGGTTCCTCTAGCTCTGGCTATAATTCGAAACAACCAACCAATCCTCACGTCAATAAAAACACCAATAATGTACCGAATCTTCTTCTATTAGCAATGTTTGCTATTGCCGCTCGTTATAAAACCGAGCCGGAGGACCCCTTACCCCTCAATGAAGGAGATATGTGGAACGCGGGAGATGAATATCTTGAAGACGCGAAGAACCTCCTGAGTAAATTCTCTATTCTATTCTTAAAAAAGTCGATGTTTAACGTCTTTGATAGATTCGACTTATGCTCTTTCCCGTCCGACTACATGTCAAGCTCTCTTGTTGCTCAGTTATCGCGAAATTGGTATCGGCGCCATGGCGCAGGCATGGTTGTATGTCGGCATGGCCGTCAGAATGGTATTTATTCGTGTTAAACCGCGCAACTTTGACCAAAATCTAATAACGAACAGGCACAAGATTTAGGCATGCACCGGGCCGCAGATAAATGGCAGCGCACTGGAGCAGAATTGTTTACCGAAATTGAAAAGCAGGTTCGTAGGCGAATCTGGTACTCATGTGTAGTTATGGATAAGTATTTGAGTACATATATTGGTAAGACAACTCTTTTGAAGAAGATTGTCCCGAGTTTTTTTATCTGGCTTATTTTCTAGGTCGTCCTTTGGCCATTTTTGAGCGAGATTTTGACACCCATTTGCCTCAAGAAGATCATGTATGTGTGCGTTTTTTTTTTTGGCAGATGAATAATTAAACCATTCTCCTAGGCTGAAGAGATAAAGCCGTGGTTGCGTCATAATTCGCCTTGCGCTGGAGAAGCTATACCCGATACTGAGCTTCCTTCGTCTTACGTTCCAGTTCCAGCCCGACTCATCTCGTGCTTCAACGCTGCTTCAAGATTATGTACGTCTTACACGTTCTGATATAATTGTAAGAATACTAACATGCACGTCTATGAAGCTGGTATCCTTTCCAACATCGTCGAAACAATTTACGCAGTTCAGCCCCAAAAGCCCCATGTTCGGCTAGCAGAATTAGCAATCTTCGAAAAAAGGTTGGATAGATGGTATCTGGACCTTCCGAAGCACCTCGAGTTGCCGGCTTCTACTACTCCTGCTGAACTAAGCTGCCGTCCCCTCCCTCCTCCACATGTTCTCACTCTACATATGCAATATTGGTGCTCAGTTCTTCTGGCCCATCGTCCCTTGTGAGTATCGTTCAACAACAAATGTACTCTACCCTCAGCTAAATGACGTTCGTGAATCTGATTGACAGTATGAGAAGAAAACTCCAGTAAGTAATGCAGAAAAAAGACGAGAAGGTAGCAAACTGATAGTTACCAAATCATTCCGTGTAGACCCGGTCAAGATGTAGCAGCCCAATGCCCGATTGAGAGTGACACTCCCGATCATGCTAAATGCACTAGAGCTTTCGAATTATGTGCCACGGCTGCGACTCAAATCAGCAGCATCGGTGAGTTCAACAAGGGCTGCCAAGGTACTATTTACTCATTGTCTTATATAGTTGGCATGTACAAGCAAAACTTTTGTCTGCGCCGTGCGCCGGCGTTCCTCACATACTACGTCTTCAGTGCTGGTATCATGCATATGACGACTTTGTTTGTTCGTTCAGGAGACGTTCAGGCCGGTATGGGCTTACAGCTCTGCATGGATGCTCTACAAACAATGAGCGTACGTTATTTCCGTGACATGGGAAAAAAAGACTTTGATGTCTTAACTATCCTTTTTGATAAAACAGATTTTGTGGCCAAGTGCCGGACGTGCCTGGGAATTATTACATGGCTCAAAGATTGATCTTCGAGCAGTTGAACAGTCAAGGATACTAGCCGGAGAAAGTCGAGATAAAAGAAAACGGGAAGATGGAATTAAATCTGAGTTTACCGATTATACATCGGCGCAATCCCAAATGAACGGCGGTAAATCGCGATCAAGAAGTGGTGTTAATAGTATCCGATCCAATAGCATTAGTGGAGCGTCATCTGCTGGGATTGATATTACGAGCAAGCCTCGCTCGCCTCCGCAGTATCAACCCCCAAGGACTATTCAATTGAGCGGCCTGTCTTCTTCGCATTCATCCGCATCCCCGACTCAACGCCCGTCCTCACTGTACACACAAGCCTTGACATCAAATGCAGGAGGAGGAGGCGTGAGTCCCGTGTCCACAGCTAGCACTAGTGGGATAAACACTTATCATAATTGGCCTAATCCCCCAACACCGCCATCGTCGTCTTCTTCGGCCCCTGGGAATGGTTCCAGCCATCATTCGCCCTCTACGATGTCGGATAATAATTATGCCTATCCTTCCTTCGGTGTCAATTCAAGCAACGGATATGATTCTAAAGCGAACATCAATTTGGGTACCACCGGCCCGGCGGGGCATGGTAGTAGCGGTGCTGCAGCCACTGTTGCTTCTGATGTATGGAAGGATATTTCTGAAGGATTTGGGGACCCAGCGTTGATCACTTCTTCCCTTTATGGATTACCCGTCATGCAAGGTTCCCAAGCGACGGGATTCATGAACGAGTTCAATACTATGTATAGTGAGTTTTTCCATTATCTTATCAACGCTCCCTTTTTTTTCTTCGAATCTCAAACTTCGGTGTTCTTTAGACATACAAACGGCTCCTGAAACCACCCCTCATTGAAACATGCAAAGGCTGTTTTAATACATTTGTTCACCTCCACTTCCGCTGTATTTGTTCCAGCCTAACCATATCTCCGTGTTCGATCTATTTTTGAATCTACTTTATTCTTTCCCTACTCATGTTGTCTTTTCTTTAACTGCTTTGTTTCGTCTGTACTATAGCGCGTTATTATACAATACATGTATTGCGGATACCAAACTGTTTAGAGGACTTATGCTCTCTGATATCTCAATAAGCCTAGACTTTTATTAGGCCAGGCGAGCCGTCAGCTAAACGTCCTTCGCGGTAAACGAACGGTTTTGTTCTTCAGATTTTGCGGTCGCGAAACCCTGCACTACGACATCTAAGAGGGTAGAAGTCGCTTGTATTCAAATTTCTGAATCACCCCGTACAACAGATGATATTGGAGGAAATCCCAGAGTAGGTCCCTTTTGCAGGACCACGCAGGAGCGAGAGTGGAGGATATAACCGTGAATATAGCCCTATAATGCAAATTAAGTGATAGGAGACACAAAATCGATATGACGGTTACCTGGTCAATCAGACTAGCGCAAATCGCTTCCATATCTACTTTGTCCCACGAGGACAGATCCATGTCCCCCAAGGCAGAGTATCGATAAGCGGAAAGAACAACGATTAGTAGATGTTCAAATTGGATAGTCGGTGGTAAATTTGGATTAACAGAAGGCCATAATTGTCGAGATATAAGAAGACTGCGATAAAATGTACTTGCGTAAGAACGGCAAAGCTTTCTACGAGGCTCGCAAAACCTACGTTTTTCGAAATAAACCTCGTAACACCAATGGTTCAGCCTTGGATCGTAAGATAATATATATATACTTTTTTCTAAACCATTCCATGTTGTCATCGAGATGTTTACGGAATAGCGACCGATCACCAGATCGAATAGCTAGGATGAGAGGAAGAAAGCGTGCCGTAAGACCGAACGCTGAAAGAAGATGACGGCTGGGGAAAACCCCTAAGAGAATGGAGACTGTTACAAGATTGATGAAGATTAATCTGTTCAAACATTAGACGCTTTGGTATATGTGCTTTAGATGCGACTTGACATGCCGTTTGTTACGGAAGCTTCGGTTTGTACAGAGGTTGAAGGCAATGTGAAGGTGTTCTCGGGCCTGCATCTATTGTTAAAGAGAGCGCGGATGGAGAAGAGACAGATGGGAACCTACAGCGAGTAGATCTTCTTTCGCTAAGGAAACGCATCCAGCATAGTATCGAAAAGTTACTTGTTCAGCTCTTGTGAATAGATGCAAATTCTCCATTTGAGGGGCCAAAAATGTCAAGATAGGTTCTGCAGAGGCCAATGTATCTCTCAACTAGAGTCATGTGAGCATGGTCCTTCTCAAAAGAGAGTTTCCTAACCTCGAAAGATCTTTTCAAAAGGACGTTTGCTAGCCAAAATGTAATGTTCCTAGGCCGCGGTGCAAGTTGGTGAAAAGGTCCCAGTTGTCTATTTGAGTTCGAGATAGGTAATAAGTTAAGAGAACAATGGTCTCAGCTCACTTATTATCTGCTGCAGCTGTTTTCAAAGGGCCATTTGTTACGGTAGTAATAGCTGCCACAAGGCGATCTCGACTACTATCTTGGCGAGCTGTATCGGCCTATCAACAATGAAATGTGTACTTTAGAGAATAAACAACTCAATGAGACCTCATTAGCCACTTGCAGAACCCAGAGTGTTAGTCGCTGAATGCACAGGTTGAACCAACCAGAATCGCGGAGTGCAAACATCTTTATGGCAGATCTAAGCTATGTTAGAGCTAGCGAGAGAGAGCGTGAAGAGAATAAACACACTCATATATCTTAGACACCCTTAAGGACCGAAGCAAAGCCAATTGTTCGTGTCCTAGAGCAGCGTCACGAAGGTACTGGAGAATAGTTCCCATAAGATCAGCCAGCCGTGACTGATCATCGCTGGGGATATGTTTCAACACCGAAGACCGTATGTTCACGGAATCCTACGAGAAAAAGAAAACAATGGCAAGTTCGTATTGTATTACATTATTGCTTTCACGTCTTCGTGGGTTCAAGCATACCGGCAGAAGTTCATTGGCAATAATTTCCACGTCGGGGTCTTGTTCGATAAATAATATCTGGGATAAAAGTACACCATCCCTGTTTTTATAAGCCGATGAAGCTCTGGAGAGATACCGAGCCGTCGCACTCATTGGAGAAACGGTGCAAGTTGAATAGATTACGTAAGCTTAGAAATTTAGGCGGGATTTCCGAAGTTGAACCTGACAGGCAAAAGATAAAACGACCAATTTTTTATGACTCCCAAGCAGCAAAAGCTGATGCAATGCATCACTCTGGGATTTGGGAAATTTTATCCAGTTAGACAATGAATTCATCCTGGCCTATTGGCCCTCCGGAATATTCTAACTTGTTTTTGAAATTTCTTCCAAATGTCTTCACCAGCATAGACACCTTAGTTGAACATAATTTTAGAGCGTCGACCCATATTTTGCTTCTAAACGGATACTAATTTGTGATGCTGTAAAAAAATTTCAGGCGTCTTTGCAAGGGAGCAAATACACTCATTCGGAGCCTGGAGGGAAGCTCCACTCAATTAAGTTGATTAGAGTTGCTCACGGGCCTAATCCTTTTCTCGAGAAGAAACCGACCAGCTGGTTTTCAACAGTCTTAACTAAAGACAATGTGAAAGCCAACCAAGACACAAAAAAACTTGCTCTTCAACGATGTGGTTGCTACTAGGGGGAGGGGTTAATGACAAGAACTCGCCGCATCCTAATAATACGACAGATGTTGCAGGCTTGTGCAATAAAGAGGATTATAGGGCGAGGGGTACGGACAGCCCGACGGATCAATCAGTCCTACTAATCCATCGAAGGCAACTTCTCCAACTGAAGCTATAATAATCAAACTCAAGAGCTGCATATACTGATACTTCTAGCTTGTGGTTTGTCGTAGCCTTTGACAAGAGTCTGCATGGAATTGGGGCTAGTTGATAGATAACGAAGTGTGCCAAACAAACCAAGGATTCCACGCTCAATTGTTGAAGAGCAACTAAATAATGCCAGTGAGCCAACATTTATCATATGCCCAGAGTACAGCATGTATTGTTTTCTTACCTATGAATTGACTCACGGGGAATTCCATTTATCACAGGAACGACGTCCGTTTATTTAACTCTACTGAAGCAGGGATGATTTTTTGATAAATATAGGTTGGCCAGCCGTCGAACCCGATTAATCAGTGTCCTACCAACGTGAGTGGCAAGTTCAACCTGTCATGCGAGCTCAGAGCAAACAACTGCTCTATGCTGATCATCTTCTGGACTTGAAATAAGTCTTTGACTTGGAGTCCGCCTACGGCGCAGATGGTGTATAATCACCGCTACTTGGCGGGTGGGATCCTCCGACTTCAAGTTCAGGTTTCGAAAACATCCGGCTTCAATGCATAAATTGAATATGAGCCTTATGTCCTTTGATGCAACCTGATTTAAGAAAAAGAAATCACTAACGCCAGCGGACTCGGACACTCGGACATACACACACCGTCTGCCATGTGCCACGAACCATAAACCAATTACAAAATCAGGGAGCATTCAAGTTTTTTATCCAGATACCTCACACATTGTCGAATGCTCAAAAAAACTTACCGTAGGCGATCCTATGATTTTTCTATGCGGCACCTTGTCTTCCATTTTCAATTAAAGCACATTGGCTATCGATGACCGCGATGAACGTCAGATAGGACTGATACGTCATAAAAAAGGATGAGTCGAGTCAGGTCTTGAAGTCCTTCATAATATCATTCTTGAAGGGATGCTATCATTGTCGCGGGAAAAGCCCGTGGAAGCAAAGGACAATCTATGCAATGACTTCAGGTTTGAGCATCATTATAATTGCAGATTCGTTCCTGGCCGTCGGCGACGGCGTGCCTGCTCGGACTCACCTTAGTACGACAACCACACCAGTGCGATCCTCCTATATGAAGTTCAGAACGGAATTTACTGCATCCTCAATTTGTAAATACTTACGCAAACTCTGATACCATGTCTTTCAATTCCTCGTTCCATGTAGATAGCATCCAGACACTTCATGCCAACAGCGGTGACTTGAATGAGGAGCTTAGTCATTGGTCAACGGCCAAGAGTTTGCAATTACTCCACGTGACTATTATGTAATAATAGTCGTGTTCACATAACGCTGTCACACTCAGGCTTGTGCTTCCTTTAAATTGAGATGCGCCAACAAATTGAAAATCGTCTACGTACAAGGCCACCTGCGCATTGTTTCCTACATATTGTTTCTTCCAAAAGAATAACACATCCGAACGGCCTCAGATATTCAATTACATAATTGATGGCCAAAGTTCCCCGGTCATTCCGTTCACGACTTGGCCGACAAATTGATGCAGTGCCAGTCCAGGCCAGTCTTCGGTCAAAGATATCGTACGGATCTCCGATTTTATTCTACAATTGGACTTCCACTTCTGTGATCTATTGATGGCATTTTCCCTATCTTGACCAAACGCACAGCCTGACCGTTCTCCGCGTGTGTTTAGTACGTTTTAGTTCTCGTCACCGTATCCTACGAGAAAAGCTATGCGTATATATAGAAGGTGCAGAGCTGATGAAAATCGGATTTCCCCCCTTCTCATTATGAACCCTACAGATCGACGTTCCTTCGAGACGTTTTGTACCGCCCTTCAATACTTTCCGATCCGGCTTGTTGAACGACCACGTAGTCCCATGGCAGGCGTTACACCTGACTTCATTCCCTATAATCGAGAAGGAAATGCGTTCATCAACAAAAGACAAGAAAACTTTTGGTCGATAGTGCACGTAGGTGTCCACGGCCCTTTCCCTCAAGGTCAAAAAAGGCCTCGTAGTGGTTTTCCCGGTAAGCAAGAACGTTGCTGCTCTCGTATATAAGAGCCGTCAAGGCAACTTATCCACACAAACACTCCTTTAGCACCATCTCAGAAGATTATTATTCACCGCTTTCAACTTCGCTATGCAGATATTCCCATTGAGCCAATTATTGAAGTTGTTGAACCATACCATGATCTACACCCCGAGTTCTTCGAGTCCAAAGCGTCGCACAAGAATAAGATCTCTGATATACAATGGTTCAATACTCGCGTCGCCGATGCGGCAAGAGCCGTACTAGGACATCGCAGGCATTCTTGGCCTCGTTCCTCGACCTCATGGCTCCAGAATTTCTATCTGACTTGATATAGCCGACTCGGACTCAAGCTCACCAGGATCTATGTTTGTTGTAAGAAATGAATCATTCTCTCACCAGAAGAATACCTAAGATATTTCTATAGCATGAGTCTTTAAGAGAGCCTCTTTTCCGGACCACCATGATCACCTAATATGGACGTACTCCAATTTATCTGCTATTCGGCTGCCTTGCAGTTATATTTGAATTCACTTATGAGGATTAGACACTCGACGAGTACTGCGTCATAGTCTCCTTGTCGGAGAAGGACGATGTTGGAGGGGCTGGTTGTCGTGCAATATGGATGTAATTGATACTGGAACTTCGTCTCCAAATTATGGTTTAAAGCGGGCACGTTTATCTGATGACTCTTCGCACTATACTCTTCTCTCAAAAATAATTTCTGTGGCTTAGAAATGAGAACTTTTTTCTTTTTGATACAATTGAAACAGAACGAATGTAACCGATCATAGGGAATCAATGGATAATGTCGTTGCCGAGCATTTAGCCTGCTCTGCAGCGATTTTAGCATCAACAGACGGATTCCATTGAACGCGTGGATCTTTTGAGAAGGCAACTTGTGGGCATTGTCCGTCATCGAAAAGGTTAGGATTAACAGGAGGGTTGTTGTTGACGAAAACTTTTCCTCTAGGATTGGCACACTGGGCTCGGGTGTTTGGTGGTAAAAATGGAGTAACATCTCCATTGGGATTGAAGGGACCCGGGAATGTTCCAGTACCGTTCGTCAAAGGTATATTTGTTACGTGCTGGTTCCTGAAACCAACTTGCTCGGCGACAAATGAGAAGACGTTAGCGAGAGTCCTGACAAAAACAAAAAAAAAAAGAATGTCAGTAAAAATCCAAACAAAACAATTCAATTGACTTGTTTGTATCGAAGCGACCCAAGCAGTCGAGATCCCAATTTACTTGAGGAGTGGTGAGTAGACTGAAATGAGTGTAATAGGTATCATCGGTGGTTCCACGCAGTTTCTGAGGAACAGCATTGCCAGTAAGCAAAGTCAATACATTATTATTGAGCGGGCCCGTCTCGTTCTCGTCGAAAGTCACGACGACCAATGTTCGTGGGTCGTTAAATCTCTCATCCTTCAAAAGTGGAACGAGGAAATAGTTCATCCACTGAGCAGCAAACTCGACACTAGTATCATGAGCGTCGTTGTCTATGTTTGGTGTGATATAAATGAATTGTGGTAAGGCATTGGTGTTGATGTCAGCGGCGAAATCATTCATGTTACGGAGCAGGGCTGCTCTTCGAGCTCGCTGTTTGACGGAGTTATAGATTGCAACTTGATGGTGCTTTCTTTGATAGAACTCATTAGGAGGAGCGGTCGGGGCGAGGTAGTTAAATGAAGTAAAACTAAAGGATACAATGAGTACTCATAACTTCAACCATTGAAGGGTATGAACCTACGTCATTCCGTTATAAGCGTTACACGGCAAATTTTCTTGGTAACTAGCCCAACTAATGCTCTTGTCTTCAAGAAGGTCAACAATAGTAGAGACACTAGTTGAATTATTTAGTTATGCTATATAACATCCGTATTCCCTGTATAACTGACTTAGCTGGGGCATCGACAAAGGCATCGCTACCCAATCCAAAAGTATCACCACCGGCCATGGCGACATAGTTCGGTTCGGACGGGTGACCAACACCATGATAGTTAGTCAATAAAATACCATCCTTAGCGAGTTGTTGAAACAATGGCTAAAAAGTATGTCATCAGCATCTACTTCACTCAAAGAGAGACATTGAGAGGCTGCATACAGTACTGGCAGCAACTGAAAAGTCGGTGTTTTCCAGAAGAATCTACAATCAACAGGTCACCTTTGGGGAAAAAATGTGTTTATCATTACTCACGATGATTATACGATCGAAGGCTGCACCCGGCACAGTAATCGCACGAGGGAGAGTGAAATTCGAACTGCCAACATAGTTAGCAGAAGGCTCAGTCGGACTCTTCGAAGGATCAGAAAAGACAAGGGTCTGAAGTAGACTGTTAGCGTGGTGCTATTGTTTATTTCTTGTCAAACGAACCTGAGCAGCCGAAACGAGGTGGATTGCACCTAGAATAGAGACTAGGCTGCAAATAGAGCTGAAAAACACCATGTCTGACTTGAACTAAGGTTCCCCAAAGGTTCCAGTGGTTCGAGGCCTTTATATATACATAGCCTATCCGAGTAGCATCACCATGCGAAAGTCGGGGCAAAAGTAAAACACATACATTTATGAAGTACCTTTTATCGCAGAAGCACGTTCGTAAACTTCAACCAACCATTCATTTTGAGGACCTGAGAATATGCCGGCAAAAGGAATACGACGCAAAAGCCAAATCTGATAGGTTTTCCTTTTGCGCGGTTCGCTTCCGAGTCAGCTCCAGCAGTACTATAATATCCGACTCCTTCATTCTGATCCGCATCATAAGGACCAAGAACGTGGAAAAACTTTTCTGTGTTTCTGATCTTTTAGTATAGTATCCTTGCTTGTTTCTTTCTGTTTATGTTTTCATTCTTTCTCGTTTTGCGGTTCGTTCCCAGCGCCCATTAATTCCGGAATCTGTTCATAAGTGCAATATCATTCTTTTGACATTTAGCACTTCGCATTCCCTAGGACGCCATGATCCGAAGTACCGTATAACTTCGATCCACATGTCAAAAACGAAAATTTTGAGGCGACGTCGTGGGATTAAATTACTTGGCATGATCTCCCCAGTTGAGTCAGGAACAGTCCAAAGTGAAAGAGACTTGTCAATAATGACAATAGTAGCCAAGCTCTTACCAAAAATAAAAACCTCACGATCATATAGAATCGCTGCCCATAACTGAAAACTTGAATTGGCTTCGGCCCGCTCACGAGGTACGATTGAATACCGAGTCAACTTTGCAAATATGCACCCCTAATTATAGACGGCTGTCAGATTCGAATTCTGTTTACAACTGGTGTCATAGAAAACGAAAAAAAAGGAAACCAATTCCGGAAGCTGTTGAATGCGAACGTTCACGTATTTTTAGCGTTCAGGAGAAATCAACCACGCTTATGAGGCGTCTATTGGTATGAGAAACAAAAGTAAACATAACGAAACAGATGCGAAATATAACCAAAACAAAGAATACGAGTGGACACACTAAACCCCAAGGAGTTCTTTGATGTCCTCTAGTCCGAGTCGCATGTTCTTAATTTTGTCGCCGCTGAGAGACGCACGTGCCAATTCCCGCTTTTTATCTTGCAGCTAGAGTGAGACGCAATGAGAATCACTCTGATGAGACCGGGAGAAGCACAAATCACTATACCTCTAAAATTCGTTGCTCAATTGTTTCATAAATGGTTAACTTGTAAATCATCACGTCACGTTCCTGCCCATATCGGTGAACTCGCCCGAATGCTTGTTCCTAGTCGAATAATTATGTAAATGTGTACGATTTGCGTGATAGCATTACTGACTTCCAGTGCTGGATTCCACCATAAATCAACCAAAATAACGTTATTGCAAGCTGTCAAATTAAGACCAGCCCCACCGGCTTTGAAAGAAATCAAGATAACTCGAATGGAATCGTCGTTTCTGATTTTTGATAAAGAAATTTCACGTTGTTTCTGGTTCATTCTTCCATCGTCTGTGTCAGAACAAGGAGTGAGCCTTGCCAAGGTGAAAAAACGTTTTTATCCTCACAGCGAACATGCCGGGAGCCGGCGTCAGTCAGAAAAGGTTCAAGTATATCCAACATAGAAGTAAATTGAGAGAAAATGATTGTCTTCTCTTTGTGATCCCGATGGCTGATTTCCTCTAATATTTCCAGTATCTTGCGCACTTTTGCTGAGGTAGGCGGTAAATCACCGGTCCGAGCGCGCATTTTCTGGTTTTGCAGAGTCAATGTCTTATTGCAATCGTGACATCTTTTGGTTCCAGAAGCGGTAGTAGTTGCGTTAAGTCTGTAAAGAATATAGCATAAGAATGGCAAAAAGAAAACGAGTTCAATAGTTTCTTACTCTGTTTGGCACACTTCACAGCGCTTGACAATCCCTAAATTTGCGAACATATCTGCTAAAGCGTCTCCTTCATCCGCTCCCTCTTGGGTTGATGTAGGCACAGACTTGGATTCGATTGCGTCCAGGTCCTTTTCAAAGTCTTTCGTAACCAAACTAGGATGATTGCAGGCTGAAAAAAATATGATCAAAATCGCCTGGATATTGAAACATTTATTGCACAATACCTTGTCGAAGCCTTAGCAACAATAGCAAAATGGCAGTATAGTTCTTCATAATTGCATCAGCTTGTTCAAATTTCTTCATAGTTTCTGAAGCTTTAGCTTCAATAGAATGATAGAAAGCACGCTCATCTTCATCGAAGTCGCATTCGATAATTTCTAGAGTTTTGCGAGGCAACTTCACAAGAGATTCGCCATTCTCTTCCATGTCTTTGAGGCGTCGCAACATGACAGCCTTCAACACAACCTATGTGACATGAACATTTAAACACAAAGAAAAAACACAGCATAGAACTTACTTGAAGGCATTTCATGGCCCGAGTTGTTTGACCAATCTTGATTGGTTTCGCTATTGTGTCGTTAAAACGGCTCCACTCATTCAACGGCTTAATCCGAAGAAATTTCAAAAGAGAATAGAGATCCTCAACGGTATTCTGACGCATATAAAGTTACATGAAGCCAGACCAACTCAATAAACAACATACCTGTATAGGCGTTCCGGTTAATACCCATCGATACTTCGCAGCAAGATCCGAGCAAGCGATGGCGGCTTTGGTCTTGTGATTCTTGATTGTATGAGCTTCATCTATAGGAACGATTACTTAATAAGCTAACAAAACAAGCGGACGGGAAAGCCACCTAAAACTATCCTCCACCATTTCACGTTGAATAACGCGTCTTGTTTCTTTTTCTTCTTTTGTTTCAGAACCTTGCCGAAATTCGATGAATCATCGCTGTCGGATCCACTATTGCGGGATTCTTTCTCTTTCTTCTTGCTCTTGGTAGACGATTCATTCTTGGCTGCTCCCGTCCAGCTCGCATGTTCCGAAGCTACCGTGTTATAAGACGTAACCTAACGCAACAATCAGCACTCGGAGTTCAGAGCTAGTGCTACAAACGCACGACAACGTCTGCACGAGATAATGCCTCTGGATCTGAGAAGAGAGTAAGATCCGGGATGTTCACGTTGGCACAAGTAAGCCTATCATCGTACCAACAGTTCGGGACGGACCGTAATGCTGCACTACCGTGAATTTAGTTCCAGTGTATTTTTTGATCTCTTGAGCCCATTGCTCCATTAATGCCACAGGGCAAATAACTCTATAGTAGAGGTCAGTTGGATTCCAAAATGGAAGTAATACAAAGGCCGTACAGCGTTGCTCTTGCCCATCCAGCTTTGCGATCCTCTCTTGAGGGTCCTCCGTCTACAATGCGGACAACAGTTTGAATGGTCTTTCCTAATCTATTTTCAAAAAATTAATTTCTGATTTATATGAACAACGCGTTAAACGCACCCCATCTCGTCACAAAGAAATCCTCCGGCGGCCTTTCCTGACTCCCTTTCTTTCATCCATACTCTCGCCCTGACCTAGAAAAAGTGAATTAGAAAGGAACGTCATCGTATGTTCCAGATTATGTATACATACCTGATGTGGTTTTAAGACAATACCATCTACGAAGTCGTCTACGATGGCTTCCTCAGGGAGCACTTCCTTTATGCCATCTTCAATGGCGCCAGAAAACAAATCCTTGAGTTCTTTGTCCGCTTCTGCTGCAGTTTTACGCATCTCATACTGTGGGGGCTGAGATGCCATGGCTTCAAGCGCGGCTGTTACATCAGTATCTTTGCGTAAAACGTGTTGATCGATTCTTTGGATGGTGGTGGTTATCAAACCAGTGTTTGTATACATAGAAGGGTGTGTATATGGCTCGGGAATTGGGAATCGAATCGGTGCTTGTTTGTATTGTGCAGTGACCGTCATTGGCCGGTCTGGTTGGCTACTTCAGACGAGGCATCATGACGGGGAACAACAAGAAGATAATGAAACCTACGCAGGTAGGTTGTCGAGGACTACGATGTCGCTGTCATCGTCTTCATCATCAGATTGAACGACCTTTCGATTTTGTTGTATGTGTCCAGGCAAAGCATTGTTGTCTGTGGTAGCCTTGGGCGGTAATGCAGACTAAAGATAAATTACTTCAGAGGCAAGAGAAGATAAACGAATTAACAATGTACTGAACTTTAACATTTTCAATTTCGGATGGTTTGTGTAGCTCCACAGCATTAGTGAATCGAGCTCGGCTAGATGGTATTATGGGATGCTGAGTGCGAATGTCACTCATAAAAAGTAAAGTAAATGACATACATTTTTTCCATGAAGATCGCGTCTTTTATTCAAAGCTCTGAGTTCGTTTAAGTGGGTGGTGAACAAGTGGTGAATGGGTGACGGACAAGTTACGTTGGAACGCGACGGCGGACGCGGTATTAATCAAAGTCGATCACGTGTTGGCATCGTCGGAAGTTGCAAGACGAAACACACTGAAATATATGCACACACAAAAATTAAAAAAAAAATCCATTTGAGTTTGATCACTATGGATACAAAGCGCAACAGCGCACGCAGTTACATAAAACAAAACCGGGGGACAACACAGTACTTATAATAGGTCCTGCGCCGACGGTTTTCAGCTTGAAATTTGTTTTCGTTCGCGGTTCAGTTTTGCCAAATAAGCACGCCCAGCGCGACTTTCATTTGGCCTGTTGAGTTGCTGTGATATCCATGCTCCCGTTTCTGCCAGCAGCTTCATATCTACGTTGGTCTCAAACCCTGCACCAAGTAGTGCATGGTGCACATCCTTAAAATCGGTAAATATTAGGGGATATAACAAAATAGAGGAATTCCGACTTATACCTCGGTTGCTACATTCCCCGTTGCTCCAGGAGAATATGGGCATCCACCAAGTCCAGCAACTGGCGGCAAAGTAACGTTACAGAATGAAGGGAAAATACAATTAGGCACCCACCGGAACTATCAATGACTCGAATTCCGGCCTGGTTTCATTGGTGATGGTCGCATTTTTGAATCAAAGTTACATTGACTTACCTTTACTGCCGTCATCACATTGCATACTCCCATCCCGAATGTATCATGAAACTAGAACATCGTGTAATCGTGACTAGACAGTAGCAAATCCGAGGGAGAATACATACATGGCCCTATATAACTTTTGAGTGAATGAGGTTTTAGCTCGTAAATCCTACTTACAGCTAGTTGCGATATGTCAACACTCTTAGTTACCTCGTCCAGCAAACGTTCCACCGTAAGAGGGACAGCAGTTCCAACAGTATCCCCGAGACTTATTTCATAACAACCCATTTGCTTAAGTTGATAAGCAATGTCTTTCACTTTCACAGGGTCGACTCGGCCTTCAAATGGGCATGTGTCCACAACACTGATATAGCCTCGTACTAACAAGCCTGCGCGATCATTTAATTATCAGAACAGCTCCCCCCCCATAGACCAAACAAACTACATACCTTTAGACAATGCCTTTTCGGTGACTTCAGCAAAAGTTGTTAAAGATTCTGCAATAGATTTGTTGGTGTTCGTTTTGCAAAATGACTCGGTTGCGGCTGTAAAAATCGCGATTTCGTTCGTGAGAGGAACTGTACGGGGATTTTTCTGTAGCAGCTCCAGCAGCATATCGAGACCTTTCATATTGGGCACTAAAACCGGATATCTGACAGAAGGCATTTGTTTTACACCGAGAAGGACTTCAGACGTCCCGGCCATCTAAAGTGACGCAGTGTTAATTCTGTAATGAACTCCCCCGGGCATGAACTCACCTGAGGAACCCATTTTGGAGAGACAAAACTTCCGCCCTCGATAATTTTCAGACCAGCCTTGCCGAGTCTTTCAATCAACTCAACTTTCATTTGGACTGGAATTACAGCCTTTTCGTTCTGTAGCCCATCCCGAGGCCCCACTTCAACTATACGCACCAAATTCGTTCGAGATGCGACCTGAGCGTATCGACGAGCGGATTTGAATGGTACTCGTATTTGCAGTGGACTATGATTGGTAATTATCCGATGTTTGAGCATATTGATGGTTTGTGCTGATAATGTCTGCTAGTGGTCCGGGACGGTCCAGTTGAACCAGTTCAAATTGCGTTGTATGTCATGTGCCCCAATAGTGCTTGGCATATTGCCGATGACGCAACAGTCATTTTGTGTCATGTCTCTCATTCAACAGCGTATAAAAAACGTTTTTGATATGAATTAATATAAAATATTATATACTGCTTCGCATGAATTAGTTGCAGACGATCTGAGTACATGTCAGACTTGCTATAGCTAATCAACATGTGTCAGCATGCTCAATAAAGAATGGGTACTGCGGATCTCAAGGAACGTTGGAAGACCTGATTTATGAAGACGAATTCCACGACGAAAAGGAAAGTAAAAGAGAAGCGGGGACTCTTTCTCAGCCGAGCATCATCCTACTGGGCACAGGACCACCGCTATAATAGCTGTCCCAATTCGGCGGGGGTTTCATTAGGCGTAACATATTGGGACTGTGGCTCCGAAGGATTAGAAAGAAATGTTTGATTGTCAAAGTCTATCAACTCCTGCAATAACACCGTTGTAAAAAAAAACACGTCACTCAGACATTCCAGAATGACCTACCAGCACATCCCTTGGGTAATCTAATGTTGATCTCGGATCGATATTACTTGGTTTGGTGTAAAGCAATAAAACCGGACCTCCACCGAGGTGAAGCCCAAATTGATCATTTAGAACCGTGTCTTCAGAGACCTATGCAGACGCAATGAATAAGCTTCGCCAGAAAAATTTGGACTGTGGAACTTGTACCTCCGAAACATGGTAGTCAAGAATTTTCCACCACGTCCCACTGGGATTTTTTGTATAACTATATAAATGACTTCTGCCGAATAGACCATCGTGCATTAAGACTGCATTCAAGTCATACTGGGGAGAATGTCATTATTGTCGTTTGTATAGTTGAATTCGGGGAAGACTGGTATGCTTACAGGGTATTTTTGAAAATCAGGCGTGTCAAATAGGTTTTCGACATCAAGGGTGAGATCTTTGATACGAGTATCCAAATCTGAAACACGACTCAGCTATGATATGAAGTGACAGTCGACACATGACCTACATTGAACATTCTTCTCCATTTCTGTGATAATGCTGCGCAACTTGACCTTCACTTCTTCGTTCTTGGCTCTGCGAGTGAGATCCCCATTATCGTTGACTAGATTTTCGAAGTAATAAAGACTCGAGCGGAAAGCCTTTAGAGTGTCATGATTCTGTAACAAAAGAAACCAGTTGAGTTGGGGGCAATCAGCGACCAGCAATGAAGATGAATACCTGCCAATTTGTGATTTTATATCGATCCGTTGTTAGCTTTTGAATTTCATGTTGCACGCCTTCTTGGTAAAGCATGAGTTTGTTGGCATGTTCAATATTGTCTTTAAAGAAACGATCCATATATATCCTCGAAGGATATTTCAAAGGAGAAGCAGGGTCGTCGCGACATATTAAAAACACAAAACACTCAGAAAGTCGAGAGAGAAATACTCCGGCCTTGGAGAAAGAATGAGCGAGACAAGACATTAGATCGTTTCCATAAGGCGTCGGAACATTAACATCAATATGGAAATCATTCGTTTTCTCCGCTTCGAGTTCGGTTCCGCCTTGGAATTCGAGTAAGCTTATAAGATAAAGTTAACGCGAAGGAAGAAAATAGTAAAACGGGGACGCACCGGTCATGATCAAGTCTTGGAGAACTGCAGGGAGTTTTCTCGAAATACCTTGCTAGATATTGGTAATATTCTACAGAATCAATGAACAACATTGCTAGACTAAACTTAAATTCCACTCACCTCTGATACTTCCTGCTAACGGTTGATGGTTTTTTGACACACGGAAGCCATCAAAGTGGGGATATTCAAACAAAGAGTCGACGGGTATATAGGCCCTTGCGGACAAGGCCAGACAGGCACTAACACGTTGCAAATCTTTGTATAGATCTGATGGGAGCGTGAAAAACTTTGCACCTCTTTAGATGAT
Organism: Dictyophora rubrovolvata; assembly: GCA_029959195.1. Lineage (NCBI taxonomy): Eukaryota > Fungi > Basidiomycota > Agaricomycetes > Phallales > Phallaceae > Dictyophora > Dictyophora rubrovolvata. Next base: position 631,315 of record CP114122.1, on the reverse strand, counting down.
AAAGGGACAGTACTGTGATCAGCATTATTGCCTGAACTCATATCGGAGCTGTACATCCTAATTCGTTCTTGAATTTTTGGAATGCTGAGAAGGCACTGCATCACAACGGGAACATGAATGAGGCCCGAGTCCGTCGAGCGTAGGGCCACAGGACTGAGGACAAGTGGGTAAGCTGTTAGGGAGAAACCAAAATATAACTCACAGGCCAGTTTTCCGCAAACGTTCCTTCACATCGAGCGGTTCTTCATAAGGTTCCTGACTTGCTACAAAGCTAGTAGTCCAACTCGCCTCTAAGGCTTGGTGGTATGCGCGATCTTCCTGGGTCAAAACTGGCGGACCCTGTAAGACCGATTAATCATTGGCCACACGTTAGTAGCTTAGATCGCACGTTAGATGGCACAAGAGCCCAGTTGGACTTATCCAAATTAGCAGGACCATAAGAAGGTGGTTGGGAATTAAGAGAAGCGTCGACAGCCTGTGCCGTACCTAGATCTTCTTCTTCGTCCATAGTCAGGTCGATGACAGAATTTGGCCTTGCAGCTACCAACAGATATGAGCAGAGGATGTGGATTCATGAATTACATACGAGGAGGATTAGAGATGTTAGAGGTACCGCTTGCTGCATAAGGATCCAACGTTGAGCTAGGTCCTCTCGACACATTTGCCTGATGTCAAAGGAGTTTGGTTGGACTTAAAATCCTCTAAAAAAGTACTTACTGCGGCAGTATCTAATAATGTAGTCGCGGCCTGATCAACATTCCAGTTACACTTTTCCAGGATTTCTACATGTTCTGTCGATAATAGAGAAAGGGAAAGTAGAATAAATACTAACGTCGGGCATATGCCTCCGTACATTCCGGCTGAATCGCCAGCAATGTTTGGACTATTTCTTCTTTTTCCTCATCAGAAGCACTGAAGACCATCGTTTGTATGTCTCGAAGTTACTGGAGCCTTCAGTTACAAAGTTAAAAGGGTCAACGTCATAACAGTCACGTGTGGACCGTTGTAAATGTATTTCTACTTGCTGCTGGCTGTTTCTTAAAATTCGGCTCTAATTCATCTTGTATTCCTTTGTACTTTGCTTTCAGTTTTTAGAGTTTAACGTCGCTTACTTTCCAATGTTTGGATGTAAGTTAAAGTTTTTCTGGATGGTTACTTCCACTGATTGAACATGCTCAGGTCTTTGTCCAGGACGACCGGTACAAACCAATATGCAGCAAATCGACGAAAGTCATGCAGTTTTTACGCTCGATAATCCCACGAATTTGAACCATATATGTGTCTTTCTTCTTGGAACAGGTATTAGCTACGATGCTAGTAGCTTCACGACTAGACGTGTTTACCCATGCTACAGTACCTTTTCCTGATGGTTACGCGGCCACTGTACATCTCAATTGGCTTGGAAAAGGGTTTGAACTGTTAGGGATGTAAGTACCCCGTGCATCGAACCTACGTCTCGCGTCGGTGTCTGAACCCTTTCTTTCAAGGCTTTCTAATGAACGACCTTCAGCCATTTTCCGACTCAGAGGCACCTTCATCCCTGCCGATGCATCGTCAGGATCCCATGCAGCATTTTTAGCTGTAAATGAAACCACGAACGTAGGACCGGTAGCATTAATTGGCATTGCGGTTGAACCGATCGATGCTGTCCTTGCGCAATGTGCAACGCTAAACAGCTCCTCGGGCAAATCGACTGCAGTCTCGAAACCAGTAGATCCCACGCTAGTAGCCGAACGCGTTGCGAAGAACCTTTTCAACTATTTGTCCTCTTTTGCTTCAGGCCGCGGACCTGAGTCTACCGTGACTCTCGCTACTATCACCAAATGGTACGACTATTTCATGTCCAAGGTGAAGATGACTGGTCTTAGTTTCCTGGAAAACGAATAACAAATAAGTATTGCGAGACAGAACGTTCCTCCTGGTTCAGTTGTTGTCTTTGTTCAAGACTCCACCTGTCTAGACCATTCCAACTTTCAAAAGATTGTTACCGCATTAGACAACATAGCTATACCTTTTGGTTTTTTTCTGGCTCTCTGCATGCATAATTGTATCCTAGTGTTTCAAAATACAAACTCTCGTCTTATGTTCACCGGCGCCAAAGCCTTGTCATTGGCCAATAATTGAAAGCCGATCGGTGCCGTACTATGAGTATGCAGGGTGACCATGTCCACCGTCGATTCCAACGCAGGAGACAATTCATGGGGAAATGAACCGCCTGTAGGTGCTAGTGTATTTCTGTTTTAAGAAGCTTATAGTTTTGTCTTTTTAACAGTCCACAATCATCATTATGCAGCGTCCTAAGACAAGTAAAGTGCCTGTTCGCGATTCTTGGGACGACGATGAAGACGAGGATGAGCCCCTCTCTGATTCCAAAGTTATTTGGGAACAAGCGTACGCGGAGACATTCAATTGTTGGTCAACTCACAAATTATAATCAATAGGAATGCTAGAGCACCCATGCCGGGAATACAGCTATCCACAACAACAACGGTTACCGGAATATCGTTACCTCCACCTGCAGCATTCAAAGAGCCATTGAAGATATTGAAACGACCCGGGAGTGAAGCTAGATCACCACCAACATCACCAGCGCCGTCGCTGAGTTCTCAGTCTACGAAATCTCTGCAGGAACGAGAAAGCCAATATAAGGCAGCGCGAGAACGAATATTTGGTGATAAAGAAACGGAGAAAGACAGAAATATCTCCTCGTCTGCTACTCACTTGCACGATATTAATGAGGGACAGCGGTCGGTTGTCATACGCGATCCCGTCGGCCCCCCAGCTGGTAATCAAAGCGGCAACAATTTCCAGCAGCGGCAAAGGAAACAAGATTCCAAGGGCACTCTACATACTGAATAGACTGGCGAGTAGATTGTCACGACGCAGACGGCATTCAATTTAATTTACTCTACACGTTACTTTGCATACAATTCCGAAATTTTTACAGCTTCAACGTTACATAACTTAACCACTTTCTTTGGTTTATTGTGCCGCTGCAATCTCATACAAGTATGTGCCCAATAACTTGGTCTAATAAATTAGTTAGCAACTATCAATAATAAAACCAAGTCAAAGTGGGCCTTTTGCACTTACGCCTTCGATATAATTGGACCTGTCCAATTTTTCATTGGTGGAATGTGCTCCGTCATCTGCACGTCCAAGAGGCAGAAGACAAACGTTTACACCCAGGGCTTCGGCAATCGTAAGGACAACAGGAATACTACCTCCCTCGCGCGTCATATCAGGTGTTCGGTTATAGATAATCTAGCATGTGAACTCAGGATATAATAACGGGAAGTAATAAGCTGTATACTTACTTCGGTAGCCTTGATGGCAGCACGGTAGTTGTAATGATCCAGGGATGCTACCCAAGCTTTTCCTCCATGAAGCATCTCAATATTCAAGGTATTTTTGCTTCCTAGTTTAGTAAATTCTTTCGTTAAATAATCCTTAACAAGAGCTTCAATTGCTTCTGGGGTTTGATCCGGCACCTAGAAATAAATGGCAGTGAGTGCGGGGTAACAAATATATACAGAATGTACTTACCAAACGGATGGAGAATTTTCCAGATACATTGGCCGGAATGACCGTCTTCGTTCCCGGAGCGGAAAAGGCGCCTTCGATACCGTGAAGAGACAGAGATGGGTACCTAACGACGCAAAATAAGAGGTGCGAAAGTGAATTTTAGAAAAATACCTCATTCGATTCATGAGTAGGGTTTCCTTGTCGGAGGCAACAGCAATTTTTCCACCTGCAACGTCTTCAATATCCTAGAGAGTAAACATTGCATTGTCTTATACAGCAATTTGTTAACAAGAAGCGCGTACGCTGACGCCATAATCTAAGGTTTCGTATAGTTTTCTAAAAAAAAAGCATGTTAGTTTAGAAGGTAAGGAGGTGTGATGTATGTACCTTTCAGATTCTGTAAGAGGTGCAACGAGCTCATTAACTCCTGGAACGAGTATTTTTCCATGAGGGGATACGAGCTTGGAAAGTAATAGAACTAGATCGTTCAAAGGTTCATGAACTATAGCACCGAAGACGCCAGAATGGAGATCTCGTGACGGTCCAAAAACATTAACTTTGAAGTACGCCAAGCCGCGCTGTAGAAACAGCTAAGAACTTTGGAGGAAAAGTCGACTCTCTCAACATACCAAACCATATGTGATACAGGGCTAAATGTCAAAGCTGATTTAGAGAAGTGAAAAAAGACAGAAAGCGAGAAGAAAATGAATACAGTGCGAGTGTTTAACCAATAGTTATCGGACTGTAAACTGCGTCAGATCGAATGCTAGAAAGTAGGCTACTGATAATACAATGCATGCGCAATCAACGCCGTCGAAAAACTTTCCGGGACCTCGTTCAGAAAATATGAAGTCATCAAGACCTTCAGAGCCGCTTTCTTCCATTCCTTAAATGAAAGAAAGGTTAGTCACAAAATTGGACTGACTGGGCGTACAACAAACCCTCAAAACATATCCTCAAATTCACAGGAAGTTCCAGTCCGATGTCATGGTGGGCTTGAAGGACATTAATCCAAGCCAAAACAGGGCCCTTGTCGTCAGTTGAACCACGTCCATATAGTCGGCCGGATTCCTTGTCTACGGTCAAGACAAACGGATCGGTATCCCATCCGTCTGACCGAAGTGCCTAGAGCCAAATGGTATGAGCTGCACAGCCCAAAACATGATTTTGAAGCATACGCACGGGCTGAACATCATAGTGTCCGTAAAGCACAACTGTCCTCTTATTCTTGTCGTTTCCAATACTTGCCAAAACCAGAGGGGGCAAAGGAAGCACTTGTCCGTCCAGAGTATGCTTTCCGAGTTCTGCAAGTCGCACGCTAGCACCAACTGATTCCAATTCGCCTTTCAGAAACTCGGCCATCTTGAATACATGTTCACGATAAGCTGCATCTCCAGATACACTGATTGCGATATGATGGATACTATTTTACGTCCATTAAGGATACGAAATACCTTGGAATGCGAACAGCCTTTGCTAATCGTTCTACGAAGTCGTCTGCCTTCGCATTAATGTAGTCTATAACAGCGGTGGGAGCAGGCATGGTAGTGCGTAGTGCGAGATAATCACTATCGGCCGGTTCTCGCCGGAGTATCTCATACTAGTAAATCACACCCGTCGTGGACTTCAATTCGCCACGAAAACGAGATAAACACATTCACTAAGTTCAAAGCGGGATAATGTGCATACTAGGGGCAATAACAGGCAGGTCATTAATATAATTTCTAGAGTCGATAGTGCCATTGCCCGTTCTAACACTGGTACAATGTAGCTTCAAAAGGTTTAGTCCATCTATTTATGTATTTATGAAGGAATAACATGTAATTCTCAAAGGGTATCTCCGCGACCGATTGACACAACCTACAATTGTGAAAAAAAATTACCCAATGAGCCGAGACGTGCAAAAAGAGAATCGGAAAACGAACCTTGAAACCAATTTGCGTGAGCTTCTCAACGTCTACAAGCAATCTTCCATCAAACACAAAAGCAGGTTTGTTCATGCTCGCGTGAACTTGCTTCCAATCTATTTCTTTGAATTCCTTCCATTCAGTGGCAATGACAATTGCATCGGCGTTGCGACAGGCCTCAAGCGCTGATGGTGCAATTGAAACTTGCTTTTTGACTGTAAAAAAGAAAAGGATTATCAGTAAGCAACGATGAGAAACAATCCGGATCGCCCTCCACCTACTTTGATCAAGGGAAGTATTTGGTGACACCTCAGATAAATCCATCCATATTTGTGCTTCGTCGACCTGCGAAAGTGGTTAACAATCTAGAGACGCTATTCAAACGATTCTCTAACCTGAGGATCATATATGATCACTTGAGCCCTTTCGTCCTGGAAGTGTTTGATCAAAGTAATGGCTGCTGATTCGCGAGTATCCCCCGTGTCTGCCTTGAATGCGAATCCCAAAACAGCAATTTTCTGCAAAGGGGGGACTATTCATTAAAAAAAAAAAAGAACAGGGTCCAAGTGAAGGACAAGCGAACCTTCCCAGTGATGGTATTAAAAAGGGTGTCGACCACGCGCTTCGAAAATCTTCGTTTTTGATAATCATTCAACTGGACGACCTGTCTCCAGTATGCCGCTACCTCGGGCAGATGCAAGCTCTCACTCAGATATACCAAGTTAAGGATGTCTTTTTGGAAACAACTTCCTCCGAAACCGACACTGGCTTTAAGGAACTTAGGGCCTACGCGGCTATCTTTACCGACGGCGTAAGCGACTTCATCGATGTTTGCGCCGGTAGCCTCGCATATAGCGGAAAGGGCATTGATGGAAGAAATGCGTTGTGCAAGCATGGCATTGGCAGCTAGCTTGGATAATTCTGACGACCACAAACCAACGGACAAAATGCGATCCTTCCTGCAAATGGATTAAGCCAGACACCAAGATTAGACTAAAGGTCACAACGTACGGGACCCATTGAGCATAGACATTAGCAAGGGATTCACAAGCATCTCTGCCTTCAGGTGTTTGCAATGAGCCGATAAGGACACGATCTGGGCTGAAGAGGTCAACAATCGCGGTCCCTTCAGCTAAAAATTCTGGGTTAGACAGTATTTGGAAGTTGCATCCTTCTCTCGAATTTGCCTCCAGAATGGTACGCATGGACTCGGCAGTTCGACACGGTACGGTAGACTTTTCTACAACGATCTTGGACGTGGTTGCAACTGCAGCGATACGACGAGTCGCAAGTTCAACATAGCTGTGGTTAACTAATCCAGGACGACGATATGACATAGTTAGAAAAGTCAACGCTCACTTGAGATCGGCAGCGAAGCCAGCCCCTACACCGCTCTTCTTGGTTGGGGTGTTTACACTAACGAAAATAAGGTCGGCGTCGCGGATTCCCTTATCGACGTCTGTTGAAAAAAACAAGTTCCGGCCGCGGGCAGCTTTGACGACGTCAACTAGACCGGGCTCATAGATAGGGAGATTGTAATCCGGACTATTCCAAGCATCTATGCGGGCCTGATTTAGATCTACGATAGTAACCCTGACACCGGGACATTTAAGAGCAACAACAGAGCATGTTGGACCTCCTGTTTTTCAAGGCCAACACTTGAGAAAAGGTCCACCGGGCTGAAATGTGAAAGACCGACCAACATAGCCTGCTCCAACTGAGGTAGCACAATGAGCTCAGAGTCAAGCAAAAACTTTGGAAAAGTTCACGTACTGCAACAAATATTCTTGATTGTTACAGGTGCCATTTAGAAGAAAAAAAGAACGTATCACGATGCCTTTCGTGCTTCAAGTTCGCCGTATTTAAAAAAAAAAAGAGGTCCAGTTCAGATGAGGGCGTCTAAATATAGCCTCAATTGTAATGGTAATTCAGTTCGCGATACGTAACAAGAGTTTTCAAGCGCGATCAATTGAGGATAACGTTTTATACATAGCTCAATTTAATTTATTTACTTTAAACGTTTATGGGCGTCGCGAGCAAGCATCATATGCATCTTTATTCGAAAGGACCCTTTCAAGCATATTTCAATTAAATTGCGTTACAAAACCATATTCATATCCATTGTCAAAGACAAGGGCGATGGTGACAAGGAGAGAAAGAAAGTATAACGGGCAGAACTGATACTATAGAAAAATATTCGCATGTGATAGCCTGTCTCCCTATCGCTATCTTCTCAAGATCACATGAAAGCTAGACTCTCATCGCCACCAGTGAAATTAAGATGCTGGGTCGCCGCATGGCAATCAACAAAGCTGACGATGACAATGAGTCCACCAGACGGGTCTTCGGAAATTGTCCCAAGGTAATACTGGAGTCGATACCGAAAACCTATGAAAAGACGCATTCGCAGGGGATAAGTCTCATCCCGGAAAAAGTCTAACGGAGAAACGTATTTTATTCTTGGTCGTGTTTCTGGTTTATTCTGGTTCAAGTCCATTCCCCGGACCTCTGCATCGGCGGAGGACGCGTCTGTCCATGACTAAAAGGCATTAATGATGAACCTATTCCAGAAAGACTTTCAAGACCATTGTAGGACCATGTGCTGTCATTCAAAGTCTGTGGGAAGGGAGAAATTGGGTGCGAGGGAAGTTCTGATAAGCCTCGGATATTGTGCATCAGGGAAGATGAATACGATGGCACTTGGGAATTTGAAGATGTATGATTGAAGCTGCTATTGACTGTAGAGAAAGATGGAGAGCCAACAGGCGACAGAGTATGTCTTTGTTGAGACGACATGTGTGAAAACATTGAAAGTTGACTAGAGTCTTGATTGTTTGCCCATGAGGCCGGAGTTCTTGGCACAGGCGATCCAATTGCTCCATAGAGAGGCTGCGAAAGCTGACGCTGGTGCGTAAGGCTACTTCTGGGAGAACCAGCGGAAACGGCTTTTAAACTTTGAAGGTTTGAAGCTGGCGGATAGCCTGACATAGTATTTGGCGGCGATACGCGTGCACCAGGATACCCAACCCTTCTGATACCGTTAACTGAAGGCGGAGCAGAATCAAGCGGAGTAGTACCCCAAATGGATGTAGTTGTAATGGGTGAACCTGACCCAAACAACAACCTCGTTGCGTCAGAAATAGGTGAACCCGGTCCTAAAGTTCTTGGCAACGCATTGGAATCAGTGACAACGCGGGGACGCATCATCTCGTTGACCAGATCTTCAGCGGTAACAGGTTTGGAGACTGGAACAGGCTTTTGAACGAGTGTTGGCGAGATAACAGAGGAAGGCTGCTGATTCAAATTGGGCTGCGGATTAACAGGTGGATTAACAGGAGAAGCGACAGCTGGAAGTGAGGGCAGAGATCTATAATTTGTTTCAGAGAGAATAATTAGGCAGAATGATGAAAAAAGGCATACACTAGATTTAGGTTCTGTTTGGGATATAGGACCTGCTCTTCGTCCTCGTCGTCTTCATCAGGTGAAAGTACGACTTTCATTACAAGATCCACAGGATCATCATCGGTCCTTGTGCTGGCCGTGGTTTTATCATCATCAATGTCGAGACTAAGGTCTTGTTGATCAGAGGAGTCGACATAAATTTCTTCATGATTAATTTCCGATACCAGTAGGTTCCCAGGGACAGGCAGTTTACCGTTCAAGGGTAGCAGCTCTACCCTAGACCGGGTCAGCAACTTCATATCCAACAGAAGGTCTCCTATACGCATTAACTGTTCTTCATTGGGGTGCATTTGGCTTTGCGTTAGTGCCGTTTCGTTGTCAACTCCAGTGGTCACGTCATTCATAACTTTCCTAAGTGGTTCAAATCCATTAACTTCGATATCCTCTTCCAGGGTTACTTCCATTTTGGGTAACCTTCCCAATGGAAAAATCTTCCCCAGCGATGTGACAAAATCGTCGCACGTGAACCAAAAGTTCGACATTAGGGCTTCAACGCTGGTTTCTGGATCTCGTCCAAATTTTGCTACCACTTCAGAAACGTAATCAAGATGTGCATTAAACCATTTAGTGCCGATGCGCAAGGCTGGGAGAGTTCTTCGAAAAACAGCCGTAATGTTTTGAGCCAAGTCAGGTTGACCTTCTTTAGAATGATTAGTTCCATTGATAGCAGGCTCAGGAAAATTCACGGCATCGGAAAGCTGAACGATCCCGATCTGGAATAGAGTGTGCAACAAGTGAACAATGTGATTGAAAATGCGTAGTTCATTGGCAAGCCCTTTTTGAAAATTCCGCTCAGCATTGGAATCACGCTGCATTTTATGCCGCCATAATGCGCCCAAAGCCATTAATACTGTTTTCCAGATGATGTCCGTGGAAAGTATGCGATCTGAACTCAGAGCGGAGAACGTAGTGATGACCATATCCTCGTGACCAGGAAGTTGTTTATCAGCACTGAAAAAGATGTGAGATGGTCAGGATGTTGAAGAAGAGTTAAGTAACACACTCTGTAGGATCTAACCGCCATAAAGCATGAAGAGCAACCACAGCTTTTTTGAACCTTTCCACGCGGGTCTTCGGCGATTGTTGTTCCGGTTCGGTCAAATCCGCTTTGGCTATTGTGTTCTTGTAGATTTCAAGATTACGACTTAAAGTACTGTCTAGGTTGGATGCGGCAGTTTCGTAAGGTTGCTTTACGCATATAGCACGATAGTATTGGAAAACTCCTCCAAAAGGGTCTTGTTGGTAGCTTGCCAAAATAGCTAATTGATGAGATGCGTTGCCAACATCTGGAACAAGAAGCCTTGCACGCTCATAACACTCCTGAGCTTTACTATAGTTCCTTGGTCTAGGAAGTAGCTCGGCAGCCCCACGACGTCCCCTACCGCGGGACGTTGATTTGGCATCGTCGTGAAAATCCTTTCCGGCTCGAGGTCGGCCACCGCCCTCATTATAGTGTTCCCTGTACCGAGCGATGTCACCCAAGCAGACAAGCGCTTTGCTCAGCATGACAAGCTTCTGTTCTTTTTGTGTGGGAGAAGGTGGTTCAGTGGCATCCTCATTTGGGAATAAATTCCGGCGGCCGTTTCGGGTAGGGGAGGCATCCGGTAGATTATCTGAGCTGACCGTGATACCCAAGGTGGCTAAAGCAGCATGCGAACTTTGAAGATCAAACACACGGACGATGCGAATAATGAAACTAGTCCAAAATTTCGATTCTTCGGCCAAGAATTGTCGAAAACGATGAATCAGTTTTCTGTACTCGACGATACCGACTTTGGGATGATGATGACCACTAGCCTCGCCACGACTGCCACGATGAGGATGGGCCTCTGAGGCATGGTGTGCGGTGTTATCCGCAGCAGCAATGCGAGACTTGTAGGACGATATAATGAAGTACGATGTAGCCATCCAGAGAGAATGGTCGGCATCTTTTGACTCCCTAGCATACGGATGAGAGAAAAGCAGCAAAAGCAGCTGTCGCCGTAAGCTGTGGAGGGTCAGTATGGCATTCTGAGACCCTAAATTGAGCAGAAAACATACTTCGATCTTTGAAACTCTATTTCTCTTTCCCAAGGGTCAAGCTTGGTTAGAGACTCCTTCAAACCTTGAGCGAGAGTCTTGACTTCTCTATGTGAATTGACCTTTAATTAGCCCTGATGCAGTAATGAACCAACCCGGAGGACTGACCTGGCAATAGAGCTTGCGGTTGAATTTGAATCTTGCATGATATATAATATAACAGGTTTGAACTGTAAGTGTTGTCAAACACTAAACATGACGTTGAGAAAACGGGCAGAACGATGTTGCACGACTTTCGAAGCACTTCGTCCAGGACGAGTAATTTGGACACTAGCGGAGTTACTGCTGACTTTGAATTGCGTTGTCTGAGCTTCGACAGGCTTCGACGCGGGAAGAGCAGCGAAGGCCGCTGATTTTGAAGAGTTCATCTCATCCCAATAATACTAAATTACGCATTGGCAGTGATATATAATATTGAAAGACAGTGCATCTGCTCCTCCGGCTCTCCTTTTTCTTACATAATACGTCCAATAGCCGAATACGATCCTGAAGAATTGAACTTTGTTTCATTCTAATGCCACTCTGAGTCATATACACAGAATTGAGTCTCATTTGTTTCAAACACTTCAAGGCGGATAATTATGTCGGAAGAAGAATCTTCACAAAATGTCTTTGTCTAAGATTATGAAGGAAATATCATTTCAGGTCAGTTTACCTTGGATAGCCCTACTGAGATGCATCATGACTTGTATCAGGTTTCTGGCAGTACGGTTTAATAGACTGAGAGGACTTTTTTTCGTATCCTTACAAACATCATCTCAACTGAAGAACAATGGGCTATGTTTTGTCTAACGGAAGATGGAATTGGTGAAAAGGTTTCCAACAACACTAGCAGTACTAAGATTGTCCCAGAAAGGAGGTATAAGTTACTCACATCACGTATGTCTCTTTTCCTTAGCAGTATATATACTGACATCGAACAATGTCATTAGACGGAATGCCGCTGAAAGTTGAGTTTCAAGGCACGTCGGCGCAATCCATCCGTACAAACACCGGAGTCAAGAGTCTGTGCCAATATTCATTCCCGTTTCTCCGTTGGTTAACTGATTAACAGAAATCGTTCTATCGTAATCGTACCAGGGAACGTGACCCGTACTGTCTCATTACAAAATTACACCACAAAGGTGACCGCAATCGATTTGTCCGCTTTGGGGGGGCCCATATCTTCCGCCAGCCCACCAAAATGAAGTTTGTTGACTATTGACGATTGCTTTATATACCCCATCTTTCTAATGTTTGCTGCAGTGGCTGGATAGACATTTCTCTAGTAAAACTACGGACCTTGCTCCTGATAACCAAGTGGGGGGTTCATTGAAAATAGATTCCATACAAAACGTTATTCTTTTAAGGCGAGATCTTCCTATTGCGTGGAATAGCTATAATTTTGGTGCTAACCCCGATGTGCGTAATTTGTTAATTTTGTTCCTGTCTGTCTGCAGATTCTCAAATCAACGCTTTTTACAGAGAAATTACATTATCGTTCCCTTCATAGACGGATATGCTGATATCGCGGGAAAGACACTCGGCCTAGACCATATTCAGAATCCAAATTTACGTCTACTTGATGACCTTCTTCGCGATCACTTCCTTCAGGGAATTTTTAAGCACATGAAAGGGGCTGGTGAACCCAGCTGGGGTCATGAAAGCACGTTCGGTCCTGGGGCTTTCAACCTCTCACAAATGGACATTCGGGGAACAGCAGAGGATCGCGGTCGGCTAGAGCCTGCGTTAGTTGATCATCTTCATTCAACGATGATTGAACAACAGCTATCGTAGATTAAGTAGTTCGACACATTAATAGTGTAATTTCTTCTCGCCTTATCAGCTGAATATACAGAAATCTAACAGGCTTATGCAAAAAGATACATATATTTATTGTCCAAAAAAAAAAGCAATTGGGTAGGAGTCTGGACAAGCTTGTTGCATTCTTTGGTTCTTTATGGCCCATCGTGGATAAGCCTAAAGTCTATCATATTGCTCTTTTCCCCGAGACCCCGCAAAACAACTGGGAAGGCTGGCAGCTGAAACATTGCGAAATATTACGATGGTAAGGATTTAAGTTATTCAAAAAATTGTTGACTTAAGGGGAAACGAACATCATAGGTGGCTCAGACGATTGTTCATTGAGACAGCAAAGGTCACCAAGAGGGCCTGTTACAATATGAGCATACCGGCAACACACAGAAAATGTTCATACTACTTACAGTCGCTCTGAAAAGGAAATGGACTATAGATCAGTGCTCTACTAAGGTGATTATCCTTCTTACAATAACATCTGTAAAAAGTTGTCAAAAAGCGAATTGAGAGAAGAAAATTTGAGACCGTACTGCAAGCAATCGGGGTGCTTTGTGGACTGGGAGAAGCCATACTGGCAGTGAAAAGTGTAACGAAGAACAAAGCGATAGTGCGTTTGTACATGTTGAGTACTCGAGATGCGTACTGTATACAGGAGTTTTTGTCCGAGTTTATATATAGTCTAAGTATGTGCTATTTTCTGAAATTGGGATTTTGACCACGCGAACCGCGTAGAGACAGTCAGAAGCCTGTTCCTCCAGCAAGCAAAAAGAACCCTCCATACGGAATAACCGGCCGAACCGTTTAGATGCAGCATGGCATAGATACCCATGGCTTCGATTAAGCTAAACGTCATGGGTTTCAAATGTTCCATTAGAATTTCATTCAGCCGATAACCGATGTCATGCTTAGAAAGTCTGAACGTTAGCATGGGTGAGAGGTGTACTCAATTTCCAATGTAGAGATTTAACCGACTTTCTGAGATGTCCTGTGATGCCTAAAGTTCGAAAAGCTTTTGAAATAGCATTATTGCCGGTGCGCGAGCGCAAAAATGCCTCACCTTGCCGAAATGCATCAATGACGAGGCTAATTTCAGCCACATCTAAACTTGCCAACTTGAAGGCCCCGTAAAAAAGAAAGATGTTTCTTGAGCTAATTCGTCAAATGGACAGTGCTCACAATGTGTCGGGAAACTGATGTATACGTACTATGTACCGCAGATCAAAAATACGACCAGTCACATCGATCACAAGGGTATTTGGCAACAAGATTGGGGATTCTCTGGCGCATATGTCTAATCCGTAATCTCGCACATTCAGCGTCAACGATGATCTTCGCCTTGCAGAGCGCAGACGTGAGTTCGGCGTCGACGAGCTTTGTCGACTTGCGGCGCAGTCTGTTAATCGGAGTTCTCAAGACGTCGACACATTTGTGAAGCTCGCCGAGGGCGGCTTCAACCGAACTTTCCTTATCACCATGCATGGCGGCTTCGAGATGGTAGTTCCGGTCCCCAGGGCCCCAAGTTCTACGCTATCGCTAGTGAAGTGGCCACAATGCGTTTCCTCCGTTCCTCTGGGCTGCCTGTTCCTGAAGTTTACGGACAGAACTACGATGACCCGGTCTCGCAGGCTCTTACCCCACCCTCACTGCCGGCGAACATGGACGGGTTGGACCCATCCGAGCAGAGCCAGACGATGGGACTCTACCACTGCCGTCTCGTCCATTTCCACTACGTCAAGAACACGGAGGAGTACGACAAGCTCCATCACGATGCATTGTCGGACCCTGTGTCCATGTTCATACACCGCATTTTCGACCAAGCCCATGCTCCGTGAGAGGGTGAGACTCACGCGCTGAAGACTACGCTGATAGAGGCAACAGAGTTATGGGGAGGCTTACAGGGGAAGGTGTGCCGTGTCCAGTCGTGTTCGAACCCGAGGACCTACGCAAGACGAAGGAGCTGAGCGCAAAGCTGCAAGTAGCGGACAAGAATTTTGAGGGGTGCCGAGGCATGATTGGTTTCGAGACGGAGACCTGGGTGTCCAACGAACACTACGAGATAGCCGTGGCCCCTGCCGAGCTGCTAAAGCTAAAGGTGTTGAAAGAGAACCCTGCGGAAGTCCGGGCTAAGACTGAGGCGAATTGGGTCTTGGGGATGATATGGACGAAGAGAATTACATGTAATGAACCGATCGAAATATTCCACGGTGTTTTATTTTATTTAGTGCTATTGTATACGTGTCCAGTACTTATGGATAATAGTGGAATCCGAAGGGGGGACGCGCGTTCAACTTTAAGTTTACCCCGTGTTACGTGTCCATCACGTGCTATCACACGATCTCGCTTTTGTCTTCGTCCTTGCTTTGTCCCCGTTTGTTCTGTCCTCTATGTCCTCTATCCTACCATTTTCATATAATATACTCGTAAGTTTGTCTCGACTCGCCCCTCATCTTGAAATGACCACATCGCCCATAGTAAACAACAACTCAACCGAGAACGGCCAGTCTGCAACGCGGTCAACACCACCGAAAAGCAATAAAGGCAGTCTTTTAATAAAAAGCACGCCTGTTTCTGCCAAGTTTTCAAGTCAAGACCAGAATTCATTAGACAAAGGAAGTAGAAACGTCCGACTCGTTCGAATGGTGGAGGAAATAACTGGTAAAATTGTCGGTCCTATGCCAGCATCGCTATTTTTGGACAAGTATTTATCGAAGGCGAGCATTGAGTTGAACTCTTCGGATCTCGAGCATTTTTGTACTAAGATACAAAAGTTGGCATCCTTTACCAGAGAGGAAAGCATATACCCCGTATTCGTAAGTTCTAGTTCTATCTCTTTTCTTCTTTATGTCGTTATCATTAATTCCACACAGATCGAGAGCGTACAGCCCTTATGTCTGGCACTACATCTCCGCGACACCCATTCGAAGGACATGAAAGTTTTTGACACGATCACCATTCGTCCTGATGTCTGTGTTTACACCGACACCACCGACCTGATACTCAGTGATCCCACCCGACCAGATATAATAATGGAATTCAAAGTTGACCCGGGCGAAGATCCCTTTGTCGACGGCAAATCTTAGAAAAACATTATTACGCGATACTGGGAAGGCAAACGATACTTTGGGCCAGATTACTTCCTACGCAGCTGCACATCAATCCGCTCAACTCAGAACGCACATCTTCTCATTGCTCGTCTTGCCTACCTATTTCAGGTTACTGCGCTAGGACAGATCCGGGGTGATTGTCACAGAAAAAATCGCGCTGACTGATTCATTACTTTCTGAATTCTTACACCGGTATAGTCATGCGACACCAGAACAATGGGGAGTGGATATTTCAGTGACCGAGCCCTCGCCTGCTCATGCCACCGCTCCCCGCGAGGCTCTCAGCTTATCGCCCAGCGCCACCTTCTTGCAGTTTTCGGTGTCGCCCAACGAAGGAGGCTATATTATCTCTCGCAAAACATATATGGGATCCAGCACGTCCCCTCTGAGCCGCTCTACTAGGTCATACAATGCTTATTCCATTGACCGCAAAGCTGTCGTGTTTTTGAAGGATGCTTGGCGCCTTGCCTCCCAGGAACCTGAGCACGAAATCTACGCCAAACTTCACGAAAAAGAAGTGCCTTACATAGCGACGGTTATCGATGGGGCAGACATTATGGACCATATAACACATACTCAGGATCTTGTAAAGGAGAACCCTTCATGGGCCGTTGATCTACCTGAACAATTGCGCAAACACGTACACTATCGGTTAATTCTCAAAGAAGTCGCGTCTTCTCTTACTACATTCTCGTCGACGAAACAACTTGTACAAGTAATCCATCAAGCTATTATTGGTGCGTTCTACGATCTACAGTCTTTTGTGCAGTCTGCCTAAAAAGTTCATTAGCATACCAGAAAGCTTACGAAGAAACGGGGATATTGCATAGAGATATCAGCGTAAACAATGTCATGATGTATAATGGTCACGCGCTCCTTATTGATTGGGATCTATCCAAGAGTAACAATGAGGACCAAACGCCAAGAGAAAAAGAAAGAACGGTATGAGAAGTGTTTCATATTTTCAACTGCATCTAATAACAGGTATGTTAGGGCATTTGGCAGTTCATGGCGGCTCGATTGCTGTGCAAAGTGATGACCCCTGAGGGGCCTCACAACTTAACGGATGACCTAGAATCATTCGTTCATCTCTTGGCTTGGATGGCATTTGTATATACGCCTCATGCGCTTGCCACGTCGGACCCAGTCAGACTAACTCATTTTTTGAGGAACACTTACGATCATTCCTATCGAGACCAAGATGGAAAATATTAAGATGCTGACTAAGCAATTTGCTGTCCGGTATGCAAAAGATCCAACTCAACCGTCTTTCTGGACAAAAAAAACCTGCCCATGATATCGCCAAGAAGGATGAGGTGATCCGTGAATACAAAGCTGAACTCGAGAGCATTTCAAACTCACGGTGGATAATCGGAGTATTCGACAAGTTTCTTGGAACAGGAAACTGGCCTGAGAATGATGCTGCCGTGGATCATGGGCTTGTGGAACAATCAGAAACGACAATAACAAATGCTCAGTCGGTGAATAGTCGGCGAAGATCTCGGGAAAGTACTGATGAAAGAAGTCGGAAGAAGATGAAGCCGTCGACTTCTCATTCTGCTAGCTTGTATACTGTAGCGGAGAGCTAGCTTCACTGAATATTATCGAGGTCATAGCAGTTACCCTACATCATTTTGTATAATGTAACCATTTTGTATCGAATATAAAATATTAATGACCATCCTAAACTAGCGAAGACTGAATACGCTATCGTGGCAAACTTCTATGTCAATCGCTCTGGTCGAAAAAAGTGACAGGGCGGCATATCGCGCATATCGAATGTAGGTAACGGTTGGTAGAAAAAAGATGCACACTAGTACATATCAGCTTACGATTGTTATGACGGCGACAAACTTTTATCAATTATTAATTTTATGTTTCGCATGAGGCAGGCGCCGGCACGGCACCGAGCAGATAATCCACTTTTCCACCACCGTTCAGTTTTTCATTCATTCCCACCATCCAATTCTTTGTTTTACTTTGCATTGATCATAACGTAGCTATATTCGTACATCACATGCATCACATGTCACATATCACAAATAATATTTCAAGCCTTGTATCAGGCAGGACGACCAGCTTCCAGCTACTTTGCAGGAATTAGACATGAGGCTCAGGTCTGAACCTTTCGAAGACGAGGACATTCTTCAAGTTAATCTCGCCTTTAAATTACGTATAAACGGAATGTTAATATTCATTTTGCCGTAGCTGTTGCTGCCAGAACTTGGGGATCTTCGTCTTCCAAGAGACTTACGTCCATTCGGGACGAAGTCGGAAGATAATAAATTTCGTCCCATGTTCCCGGGGTGTCGGCACCGAGTGTTATTCAATGATCCTTGGGATGTTCTGGTGCATATTTATCAAGAGCATCTGGTACGTACCTAGGAGGAATATTACTGTATGAAATGGTGTGTTTTCTATCACGTTGCACCGACAAATACAACCTAAATTTTCCCTGAAACAGTGCTAAGTACGTGCCGAATGATCGACTTAGGAACTCCCAGTTTGCAAAGCCCACCGAAGCGAGACGACAAGTCAAGACTGAAAATGGAGCAGTATTTGAATGTAAAGTCTGGTAAAAAAAGAAATGATTGATTTCTTGCCTTATCAGCTCAGTTCTCCACTCACAAGCACTTCAGTGGTTATAGGACTAAGAGGAGAGACGCTTTTTATCCACAAGAGGAATGAGCGGCACGCGTCACCTATGATTCGAGTTCGGGGAGCAGGAAGAGGGCTTTTTAAAATTACTTACGAATGGAAATGGAATGAGCGTTGAGCGTTTTAAATCTTCGTTGGATTGTGGAGTTGTACGAGATCTTTTACCTGCAACTTGAACGCGTTTCCCAATAGATTTGATTTTCCACAACAGATTATCAGCATTTTATTGTTATAAGATAACTTGATCCATCCAATTTTATTGAGCGCGGCCGGTGCACCCAAGTCTTGCCCAAGTCTGGACAAAGCTCGTTGCAAGCTTCGCCGCTGACATAATTCTGAAGTGCCGTGACTGAATGCGTCACAAATTATGGCGAGCTTGGTTGCAATCCTCGATTTGAAAGGGAAGCCTCTAATCCAACGTTCATATCGCGATGACGTTTCACCTTCGTGTATTGAACGATTTCTCCCGCTGATACTTGAGACTGAAGAAGAAGGACAGCAAGTCACACCATGTATAACCAGCCAAGGCATCAACTACATCCATATCCGACATAGCAATTTATACCGTAAGTGCTTCAATGGGTTTACAAAATTATTGTCCTCACAAGGAGCATAGTCCTTGCCTTATCAAAACGTAATAGCAATGTGGCCGAAATCATTATCTACCTCCATCGTTTAACCCAAGTGTTGGTCGAGTACTTTAAAGAGCTGGAGGAAGAGTCCATAAGGGACAATTTCGTCATCATATATGAGCTTTTAGACGAGATGATGGATTTTGGGTTTCCTCAAACTACCGAAAGCAAAATCTTGCAAGAGTGAGTGATATCGGAGCACTTTTCTACTTATCTGACCCCATTTCTAGATATATCACCCAGGAATCTTACAAATTAGAAGTGCAAGCTCGGCCACCCGCTACTGTTACTAACGCAGTTTCATGGCGTTCGGAGGGTATTCGTTACCGTAAGAATGAAGTGTTTTTGGATGTTATTGAGAGCGTGAACCTTTTGGTATGTGAAGTTGCTGAAATTAGAACTTCATGTTTTTTTCAATCAGCTGCAGGTGAATGCCAATGGTGCAGTTATTCGTTCAGAGATTCTTGGTGCTGTCAAGATGAAGTGCTATCTGTCCGGTATGCCGGAGCTAAGGCTTGGCTTGAACGACAAAGTAATGTTCGAAAATACTGGCCGAAGTAAGTATCAATCGGTTCATGTTCATGTTATGGTAAATCACCTGTTGACCATCTCTAAAAGCGGCACGAGGTAAAGCTATTGAAATGGAGGATGTGAAGTTCCATCAATGTGTTCGACTATCGCGGTTTGAAAACGACCGGACAATATCTTTCATTCCCCCAGACGGCGAATTCGAACTCATGTCTTACCGTCTGTCGACCCCGGTTAAACCCTTGATATGGGTCGAAGCTGCGATTGAGAATCATAAAGGCTCCCGCATAGAATACATGGTCAAGTGCAAGGCCCAATTTAAAAGGCGAAGTACTGCCAACAACGTGGAAATATATGTTCCTGTTCCAGACGACGCCGACAGTCCAAAGTTCAGGGTTGGTGCAAGCACGAAGTTGAATTTGATATATCATTCACATATTTTCCTTATAGGCATCGACGGGAACGGTTCAGTACGCTCCGGATAAGTCGGCTTTTGTCTGGAAGATCAAGCAACTAGGAGGAGGAAGGGAGTTTTTAATGCGCGCACACTTCGGTTTGCCAAGTGTCAAAGGGGGTTAGCCGCCTTTGTAAAGAAATTCCAAGCGCAGTACTAATCTTTTACATTAATTGTGCAGAAGAACCAGAAAATGCCAAACGACCTCCGATTACTGTCAAATTCGAGATTCCTTACTTTACGATATCCGGGATCCAGGTAAGATATTTAAAGATCGTGGAAAAGAGCGGATATCAAGCATTGCCTTGGGTTCGGTGAGCTTATATCTTTTGTTTTGCTATAATGAAAAAAACGGTTAACGTTCTATTCAGGTACATAACACAGCACGGAGATGATTATAGGTGTGTTGATTTAAGCTGAACATATTCTCACTGATCTCATGGATCTTGTATGATAGTTTACGCACTGCTCAAGAAAAGGGCAGCGCCCCCATTGTACCCATGGAGATGTAGCTTGCTTTATTAAAACGACTTTGTCCCCGGCGAGTGTCATGCATAGAGCGAAATAACCTATGTACTTTAAAGCTCAAGCTCAAGCCTTAGCCAGCAGGATCAATTATTAACCTATTTCAGTATAATAAATTGAGTTGTAGTCTTTGTTTGGCAGCAGGCATGGCGCGTGTACAAAGTTTACAAGAACACTCATTCAAATAGCTATTGGGAAAATGGGAAAGCAGTCATACATGTTTCTATCCGGACTTAGATTCTTTCTAGAAACGCTGAAGAGCGCGCGAAAGCGCATCGTCTTCTTCCACGAAACCCTTTGCAAGCAGGCCTTTCACGCCTCGATAGAATTGGTCCATAAAATCTGTAGCACCGGAAAGGTCTCCAATTTCACAGACTGCCGCATGGAGCTTCAAGTAAGAGGGAGATGGAAGAGGCAACTTTGCTTCATTGGGTGTCGTGAATGTCACATAGTCTGGGAGATCGAGCATAGTACGTAAATTCTTGAGAAAAGCAACCCGCTTTTACTTCATATGTATGAGGCTCTGTCTTGAGATAGAATATTGTTAACATCGAGATAAAGAGGCGCAGTTGAACATACTGTTTCAGCAAACCACAAACACATTTTGTCTAAACAGTATCGTATCGTACAACTTAAGGTAATAATAGCGTTCTCTAAGCGATAAAATCCAGTTCCGTTCAGTTCCGCTACAAGATCTTCATAGCCAAATCGCTTCAGGATAGCGCACACATTAGATAGATACATGTCCCTTATGGTAAAACATAAAACAATAGTATCAGTCATTGTTGAATGGAGAGAGATAAAAAAAACTGGGTACTTGATTGAATTCAGATCTGCTGTTCTCTTTAAAGATGTGGGCACACACGGTACACTCGCAATCTCGAAGTTCGTAGGGGAATTTCTCGCGCAAATCCTTACTTTCGTACATGCACCGAAGATCAGGCACGCTGGTGAGAGCACAACTGAATCCGTCCCGAACAAGTGCCTTAGTCGATTAGGAGTCAAAAAAAAACAACGGTAATTTTTCATTATTCACTTTATCGTGTGTGGTGATATCGTCTCGAGAGGTTTTGTTCATTACCCTTCGGGCCACATCATCCAAAGGAGAAAACGAAGGGGAAGGTTCAGTATCCCGGTCTATTGTATCTTCCTCTATATAATGATAAACTAGTAGATGAAGAAATTGAATAAACAGGTGAAACAAAATAACTATAACTTCACATGGTTTCAAAAAATAATCAAAATATACCTGTCCCAATCTTGAAAGATCTCCACGATTAACGCATGAGAGTACCTCATTAACAACTGTCTCCAGTGCTTGATTAGTCGGACTGTGGTGAAACAAGTAGCCGATGATTCGACAGTGGACTAGTTCCTTTTTAGCGTCTCTTCCTGCTCTGAGTTCTCCTTCCAATTCTTCCTCATACCTTAGGCATACGTTGTAGGCTCTGACTATGTCCTCTCGAAGGGCTTGATTGATTACTCTGGGCAGTCTGGTTCCTGCGATGTCAGACATGGTAGTAAGTGCGAAGTAGTAGTTCCCAGAGAGATAGACAGATGGAAATCAACAAGACGGTGTTACTAAAAATGATGTCAATTGATCAGAGATTTCAGGAAAAGGTTTTCAATGTTAGATAATCCTTGGTGAAAGGATGCGGGATGGATGGATGATGATACAGGCCAACTTGCACGGAACGATGGGGGTTAGGGGTACGGTATTGAACCACGATTGGCAAGTAGGGCTGAAATGCGCTCGATGAAGTGCGCTCGAAGGTTCAGTCGGGTGAATCTATTGTGCATGATCTCAACACAGAAAGTCAATGACGTGAGATTCGGAAAAAGAATGCGGGTGGCTGCTGTTACTCGACTGGATAGAGACTCGAATGGTCGTCGTTCATGACAACCTAAGACCTTGGCCGAATGGGATCATAAAAGGCAACTTAGAAGATATATCATTGCCATGTCCCTATATAGAAATGGATATAGGTGTGCGTTCACAGGCATATACCACATAAAATCCGCAAGGAGGATGTGACGTGGATGCGTCACACTGAATGTATATATTGGAGCGGACGCGATACAGAGGACATCATCGACATCTCTTGGTCTCTCCGTTTTCACCCCGCATTTAACAGACTACAGTATATGCCCATTTTTTTCACATTCCACCCATGTCCAACATTCCCGGTACCCCACTCCCGAAAACCCTGCCAGCACACCTTAGACGAGTCACGAGACAGGGATGCGACAAGAGCATACAATATATGCTTGACATTTGAGGACCAGCTACAAAACAAGATTCCCAAGGACAAGAACTACACAGCTGCAGCGCCTCAGAGAAGACGCACTGCCGTGTTGTCGGCTTCATGTTCTTTCACTATCCAACAGAAACGGCTCTGAGAACCATGATAACCGACATAGAGCTATGCGAAGATCATCTTCGAGGTTTTTTAAACATCAGATGCATATATGATAGGTTTCTGATCAACATTTGTAAGTTTAACATCATGGTTTATCAACAATTTCGGTACCATCATTGAGTGCAATCTGACGTGTCGCCTTGCCGTTGTAGTCCAATCCGCAAGATCGTATTTCTACCTGCCCGACATCCCGCAAATTCATTCAATACCCTCAGGAGAAAAATCAATGAATTAGTCCCCTCATCCAGGAATAACGTCCGTGACAAGGTAATCCCGCAACTTTAAAACCTTTTAATAATGACCTAATCCAATCTAAGGCCCTATTATGAGATGGATATCGGTGTTTAGTCACGGGCGTATATGACAGAAATTCGGTAATAATGAGCTTCGAAAGGAACTCCCCCGGAATTTGATCAACCATGTCACGCAGACTACAACATATACTGAATGTTCACACATTCTCCCAATCTCGGTGAACAAAGGAATCAATGACAACAAAAGAAAGGTATTACTATCCTTTACCTCATGTAACCGGCAGTGGGTAATGGTCTCTTAGAAAATTTACGCCTCAGTGGTCTGGACTGTCATAAGACGACTCGGATTCGAGAATTTACAAGAGGAGCTCAAGAGTAAAAAAAATTAACAGGTTATATAATGTCGTAACATTTTTCACAAGGAATTTGATTCATTGCGGTTGTGGCTTGTTGCAACTGTATGTTTGACTTTACCACTCTTGAAGTTCAAATGTATTTTAATTTCCATGCTTATTCAGGACACGTCAAACCGTTCTCGATTCTCGAATCAAACTACATCCCGGTGTCAGCCGTCAGAAAGTTGGGATACGAAACGAAGACATTTACCCAAACCCTTCTCCCGACTTTCTAAAACTACACGCGTTTTGCTGCGAATTAGCAAGTTGTGTAGGATAACGGAGACTTTCTGAAGAAAATAGTCCTCGATGTTAGCTTCTCGCGTTGACCACTTGCCATTCTTAGTATAGATAATAGATAGACAGAAATATAAATATATATAGCATAGACTATAGATGTGTTGACTCAAGTTGACACATTCTCACTTATCTTACGGATCTGTATGATAGTCTAAGTTAACGCACTGCCCGAGAAAGCGGAGTGCCCCCATTGTACTCGTGGAGATGTAGCTTCAAGTTGCTTTATTGAAACAACCATTTGTCAAGAACCTACCTTAAAGCTCAAGCGCTCAAGCTTCAGCCGGCAGGATCAATTATTAACCTATTTCAGCATAATAGATTGAGTTGTAGATTCAAATTCATCGGACGCTGAGATTCTCCTTTTTCAGCCGATTGATAGTCTTTGCTTGGTAGCGGGCATGGCCATAAGAGAGGCATGGCAGGTGTACAGTGATAGTGTTACAGGAGTACTCGTTCAAATTGATATTGGAAAATGGGAAAGCGGTCATATATCCTCCGATACACGTAAGACCAACTTGCCAGCATGATTTTCTTTATGGTAGTCTTGCATGAGGGTTTCAATGTCTCTCAGAGGATACGTCTTTGTCCGGACTTCGATTCCTAAAACAGAGGAAAATAATATGAGTACGGTAGAGAGTACGTCAATGAGATCACCTTTTTGCGCAACCAAGTTCACCATCTCTCTTGCTAGAGCAGGGTCACTCAACAGAGACCCCTTGATAGTCAAATCTCGGAAAATCAGTTGGTTATAGTGAATGGGCTGTGAGTTGAAGTAAAGAGGTGTTGTTGAGAAAGATTATTTCCAATATGCTCTCACAATAGGGTCAAAAGGCCTGGTACGGTGCTTAAGGCTTCGTAAGAAGTCATTGTGCGTTGACACTCACTGTCCAACTACAACAAACGTGCCATGCTTCTTCGTAAGCTGAAGACCATACAAGTACGCCGGAATGGCATCGGTAGCCATCACAGTCGCATCGACACCTTCATCATTGATCTCTTTCAAGGCAAACTCCACTCCTCTAGTAGCGTCGATGGCATAGTCCTGCGACCTGCCTTAAAACGACTTTCGGATCTCTCCCAAAGAATTCAGATACCCACTGGTGCATATTTCAGACCTTTCACCAAATCTAATGGTGCTTGTCGAACGTCGACGCAAACGACCTTGAGCCCCATGCATTTGGCAAATTGGACACCAAGGTGTCCCAGCGCCTGTCATTGAAATGAAGATATTAAGTGCGGTCGGGTAGGTGCACTGGGAGACCAGAGACGTACACCTGCGCCAATAATTGCCACGCTTTGCCCTGCGCTCAAATCTGCCGCTTTCAAAGCACAGTAGATGGTTGCGCCTAGGTGAATGAAGACGAGTCGAGTCAACCGGGTTAGACGTTCAGGTGAAAACATCATTGTACCTGCGCACATTAAAGGAGCAGCCGCTTCGAAAGTCAAGGCTGAAGGAAGAGGGATAGTCCAGGCTTCATCTGCTATCATGTATTCGCATGCTGCACCATTGGCGATAACACCGCTGTGATCAGCGTTTTGACAGTACTTGATGAGACCTTTCTTGCAATCGCCGCATTCACCACACACGTTCTTTATGGTTAATGTTGCTACACGGTCTCCGACCTAAATTTTGTCAGAACTGAATGGGAAACATCAATCAAGTTTTATCACTTTTACGGTCTTGACATCAGAACCGACTGCGACAACGACACCGACTCCTTCGTGAGAAGGGATAAGAGGCAGCTTATTCCTTGCAGGCATCTTTGACGCAAACTCTCCATTTTGGACCATCATTTCGGTATGACAGTATCCTGCAACTGCAATTTTTATCAAGATTTCATTGGGTCTTTCAATCTGTGGAACAGGAATGTCCGTCGAGAACTTGTAAGGCTGTTTCCACTCTACGATTTGCCAACCTTTCATTGTCGTCGGAATTGTTATCGTCGACATCTTCTGCTGCGATTTGGGTCGTCGAGATTGAAAGAACTTTGCACCTGGGAACGGCTCAAAATAGTTTTTGCTACAAGTCCTTGGAAGTCGTCCATAGTTCCGGCCGTGTTCAGAACTGGTGACATCATATTTGGGTTCACGCGCTTGTTGGCTCAATACCGCAACCCCGTGTACTCCCTTCAACTCAGCCACTCCCGGGGTCGCATTTCGATACAGAGCAGGACAAAAGGAGTGCCGGTGGGCACTTTAGGAGTAACATGTGTGGAAATAATAAGAATAAGCTAACGAAGTTTAATTTAATCCAGGGTGAATGTATATCCGATGCTGATGAGTTGATTGCCATCTAATAACTCTCATGTCGTCCACCACCACTACCACTGCTCTCACTGCTACTAATTCGTCGTCGACTGATGCATTTCAGAGGGATTTGTTTTCCGCGGGCACGGCCGTACGTGATCATCATCCGCGTGTCTTGTCTAATCTCACCGGTAGCGTCAGAAAGCACCACTGAGTCTGTCGATCATTGTGGTTGGCTGCGGGATGGGCGGATTGGCATCTGCATTCACGCTAGCTCAAGGTGGTCATCGAGTGACATTGTTAGAGAGTGCGCCTGCCATTGCCGAAGTCGGTGCCGGCATTCAGATTACACCAAACCTCAGTCGATTGTTGATCCGGTGGGGCTTGAGAGACGTGTTGGATAGAGTAGGTGTTAAACCTGATGCTATTGTTTTCCGTCGATGTCAGTTTTCACCCGGGTGTCTCTGTCTTTTGGTGTTTAATCATCTTCTCAGACAACACTGGTGATGTCGTCGGCCGCACTGATTGGAGAGATATGGAACAACTATATGGTTCACCATATTATCATGTTCATCGTGCTGACTTGCACAAAATGTTATATGATCTCGTGTTGAACTGCCGCACTTCTCCTATCGACATCAAACTCGCTTCTACCGTCATTGATGTTGGCGTACATGACAATCCTGCTAGGGCTGGTGGTGCAGCCTGGGTCAAGCTTCAAGACGGACAAATATTGCAAGCGGATCTTATCGTCGCTGCTGACGGCGTAAAAAGTCTTATAAGAGAGGTAGCGCATCTTATCTTTCTCAGTTGTTTGTCTCACTCACAGCGTATCCCTTGTATCCAGCGCATAGCGCCACACACAAATGCAACACCAACGGGAGATGCTGCTTATCGCGCCATTGTTCCTACCTCTCATTTACTCGCAGATCCCGAATTACGTTCCTTCGTTGATCATCCTGAAATGACAGGTTGGATGGCTCCAGGCAGACACCTCATGGCGTATTGTATTGTACGTCCCCATAGGTATTCATCAAACAAGCATGTGAATTTCACTTCTGAAATTTTGAACTCTTCAGCGCGGGAAACAAGAATTCAACATGGTACTCTTACATCCAGACGATGGCTCGGTAGAAAGCTGGACAGCAGAAGGAAGCTCGGACAAAATGAGATATGATTTCAGAGATTTTGAGCCTAGAATTCAAAAGCTGCTCTCCTTTGTGCCCTCAACTCTCAAGTGGAAATTGATGGATCGCGATCCCCTTACAACGTGCGTTCGTTTGTTGAAGCACCCATTTCATTTACTCAAGGCTCAAGCCTTCTTCAGATGGATCCATCCCAAAGGACATATCGTTCTCCTAGGGGATGCATGTCACCCAATGTTACCTTACAGGGCCCAAGGTGCAGCCATGGCTGTATGTACCGCCATCATCACATTCCTACCCGCCGCACTGGTTCTCATGCCTTCTCACAGGTCGAAGACGCAGCCGTACTCGGCGCGCTCCTTTCCCACATCTCGCATCTCAACCAATTACCTGTTTTCTTGAAAGCATACCAGGACTTGAGACTGCAGCGAACGGCGATAACACAACTCAGTAGTCGGCTGAACCAGAAAGTGTGTGAATTCAATGCGAGTGATTCGTGATTCTCATTTTATAGCAGATATTCCATCTACCAGATGGACCGGAACAGCAGAGACGAGACAGAGAGATGACGGCTGCTATGCGTGCCGACGAGCGGCGGCGAACTGGTACTATAGTTGACGAGGAAAGCGATTCCTTCGAAGGCAACCAGAATCAATGGGCCGATAGGAAGAAGAGTCAGGAACAGTTTGCGTATGTTAGCCTATATGATATGCGGATGCTATTGCATAACGACTTCTAACTTATTCTCATTTCTGGTCAGATATGATGCCGTTAAAGCCGCTCAAGATTGGTGGGAGCAGTTTGGAAAGGATGCTTTTACTATCAGAAAGTCGAGTCTCATGGTGGAGAAGACTAAACTCTGATGAACATTTTTGTTTATTGTTTGAGCAGCTTGACTCAGTCAGACTAGCTGGTTTTTACGATCTCGTTTGTGATCTATTGGTTACCCTTTCCTTTGTGTTCGTGATATCTTTTAAAAACAGCATATGCAACATTTTCCTGTACGTTTACGTGTATGTACTATGCCATGTACTAGCAGACTGTGAATAAGTTTACCCGGCCCCGGGCCGTTCTCACGTTCTTTTCATGCTCTTTAGTTTCCACTCCCATTCCGGTCAGTTTTGCAAACACGCAAAGAATACACTTGAGGAGGTCGTTCAACAGGCAATTGCTAGTAACTTCGACATCTATGGACTGACAGAACATGTTCCACGGTACCGGATAGAAGACTTATATCCTGAGGAGGTATCGATCTGAAATTCTTGTTGAAATTTAACCCGATTTCATACTGTTCTCTGAAGAAAGGCTTGGCGTTGGACTCCCTAGTTGAAACTTTTGATAAATTCGTGGCAGAAGCCCACCGACTTAAACAACTTTACTCTGATCGCATCACTCTCCTTGTTGGATTGGAAACCGAATACATCACTGATGAAGATCTGCAGGGACTAGAAAACCTGCTTAAGAAGTACGAAGGCAAAATTCAATACATCGTCGGGTCCTTACACCATGTCAACACAATACCAATCGATTTCGATGAGGCCACGTTTCAACGAGCTGTGCAGTCCTGCGGTTCCGGAGACGGCGACAGTAACGAGGCAGAAAAATTCTTGCACGAATATTTTGATGCACAATTTACTCTAATGAGACGATTTCTCCCGGAAATCATTGGACATTTCGACCTTTGTCGATTGTATACTCCCACCTTAGATTTCATGACTTTCCCAAGAGTCTGGGAGAAAATTGAGCGAAATATTGATTTCGCTATTGCGTACAATGCTCTATTCGAGCTAAACGCTGCCGCGTTCCGAAAAGGATGGGACAATGCTTATCCTGGATCCGATGTCGTCAAAGTGAGTGAAATATGCTTTATGCTCATTAGACGAACGTGGTCAATGGATTGTTAACAACTTCCAGCTTATCAAACAGAAAGGCGGTCGGTTTACTTTGTCTGATGATTCGCATGGTGTCCATGCAGTTGGTCTCAATTATTCTCGACTGAGGGATTATTTGAAAAGGACTGGAATTGACCAGTTGTGGTACCTTGATTCCCCTGGTGAGAGCTCGAT
Source organism: Dictyophora rubrovolvata (assembly GCA_029959195.1). Taxonomy (NCBI): domain Eukaryota; kingdom Fungi; phylum Basidiomycota; class Agaricomycetes; order Phallales; family Phallaceae; genus Dictyophora; species Dictyophora rubrovolvata. Next base: position 601,817 of record CP114122.1, on the reverse strand, counting down.
GGGTCGAACACTTGTTCCTGTCTTGTGTGAAGATATTGCTTTACCGCAATGACGAGGTAAGGACACGACTCAAAAGCTTCTTTCTTCGCTTTACGGAAATCTCAATTGAGTTGGTTGATCTTTACTCCTGTGCCTTGTTGTTTGCTTGTTTATTTTCACGGTTCTTAAGTGCAACTTTTTTACCTAGTTCACAGAACGCACACGTTTTTACTAGAAAAAGCAGAAGGGTATTGTATTATGACGTCTGTATGTAGGAATGGATTCGCGCGTATACTGATACAAGTCCCTTGGATTAACGGCCAATCACCTTTGAAAGAAAGTCCCGGAATTTTCCGTTGAAACCGGTAGTACCCTGTTCCCTCAGTAACGGTGTGTGCTCGTTCATGGCATCTAGGTCTTGATTTGGGGTCAAGGCGGTATCTTCTGACACGTTTTGTTCTGTACTTGACACCGTAACCGTTGGCACATCGGGGCCGAGAGGTTTTCCGAAGTCATCCATTCCCAAACGAGCTTGGCGAACTTTCCAGGCTAAACACATAACAAGCAGTGAACCCTGCATTACTCCCGCAGTAGCATAAGTGATCCAACCTAAATAAGGTTGGTCTCGGGTAACCCATTAGAAGTCAGAAATACGCACTGGTCCAATCTGTACCTGGTCTACAAAGAAAGGTCCATGAAACATGTCTCTGTATGGCTAGCTTCAATACACGAACCTGAGAGCGATACTCAAGACCATAAGAATAGCGCCAGGGGTTTGGATGCACATCATAGGTATGCTGATGGCACCGACTAGTTTCAGCCGGTAGGTTTTGACGAGTTGGGGGAGATACTGTACTACAGCAAGACCGGAGGAAGATATACCGAGGAACACGGCCCATGCATGAATCTCGTCCGGCGGGGATTGATAAATGAGGAGAAGAAACGTCACAAAGGCCTCGATCATTCTATACGAAATACGTATCTATGGTAAATAGCGGTGGAACTGGATGAAGGATTTATATCGCACATATGAATAGCCACTACCCAAGCAAGGGTGACAGCCAGTCGCCAGTCGTCGCTCTTTATATTAATCGGTTTTCTAGATGGGGGGTCTACGATGGAGTGTTGCTGCGGAAGATTCACAAATTTGAGATGCGGAGGGAAGTAAACGAGGAACAAAACGAGGCTTTGAAATAAAAATTAGGAGAATTTGGTAGTCTCAGGATATGTTTGTACTCACATGAAAGTAAACAATGCCCATTGTATTATGACCTGAATGACGCCTCCAAGGGATTCCAAGCAATAACCGAATTTCTATAGTAGGGAAATTGGAGCACTTATGAATAGGAAAAATGAAAATCCATACAATCGATCTACAACACTTGATGATATCCCATTGGAGCAAAATGCTAATAACACTCCGAATTAAGATGCCATACGGGAGAAACATACGTTGACGCACACATTAAGCATTCCCGAGGCGGAAGAAGTACTGCCCAATAAGAGGTACCAAGGACTAAATCCTTCAGATGTTTTATTGGAAATTATCCTGTAATGCTGAAAAAATAAATCATGTAAACATTATTTTTGAACTGAGAAATTCAGGACACGGACCTGAGGTAAATAGGACAGAATTAGCCCAATGCATAAGCCGACAGACAGAACAGCGGTAAATAAATCATGGTGCTGAGACCATTAATCAATCAGTTAGCACAAAGTTCACTAAAAATGACTACTTACTGGCTCGCAAGCTGCCCCGACTGACTGTAGGCTCAACATCACCGACCGACCGGTGACGAGTATGTTTATACTCCCACGTGATTCTTACGTAAGTAGCGATCAACATGTCGTGCTCTGAAGAACAAGACGCTACGTTTCGTGAGTTTATATCATACCCGTTTTCTCAAGATGAATCTTTCCAAGTATATTATTTCAATTAATTATTGGAGCCACATTGTCTAATTTGTTCTCATCGTTAGGTGGGGCTGAATGACCTTGCTACAAAAGAAGAATTATCCGAGGAATTAGTTGGGCGGGCCAAGGCGTACTATTTCTCAAGGTAAAAGTATAGCCAAAAGTATATCTGAGATCCAGTAATTTTTTAGGATCAAAATATTCTAGGACGACTGGGAAAATGGTTGATTGGACCCAATTTCTTCAATGGCAAATTGAGAATGCTTGGAGTCCGCCCAGTCAGGCTCAGACTCAGACTCAAACTCTGTCTGATAATCAGCTATCATTTCAACAGATTGCCGAGCTCATCAGATCTGGTCAAACACAGCTTCTCCCTCATACCGGGCAGATTCCTGATAAATTGAATGTCAGTTAGGCTTTCTTTGGCAGTGGGACTTCCGATGCTGAGATATTTCATTAGCCCGAGCAGCCCAGCGTATCGAAACAACCGGTGAGAAAGAAACCCTGGGAGTGAGGTCGGTACAAAGTCTGCTACTGGCCAAGGGCATCTAATATCAATGTGGCTGAACGTGGGAGAAAAATCTGATTAGACAAGGACATGAATAACAATCATTTTCACTCGCCAGTTTCGAGGGCGCTCGCATTAGTACTGTTATGGAATATGGTCGCGATGTCCTTTTGGGATGTCGGTAACAGGAGACGGTGAATTAAGCGCAACTCTTAATCTATCACCTTAAACCTGTTCTACGTCGTTGAGAGCGGTGTCGAGCCCATTGAGGCTACTGACAGGCAGCCTGTCTTGACTGTGTATTCGGTCAGTTCTCAATTGAGGCAGCATCTACAGCTCCCGTTTAGGCATTGTCGTCTAAAGGAACGTTTATCCAAACTGCTGGCCTGTTACTTACATTCCTTCTTATCCCTTCATGCGGCTAGGGGTCGCAGCTGGACTCGCCCTCTTGACATGGTTTATTGTATTTCCTGCTGTCATTACTGTTCAGACTACCTTAGTCGATCATTCGCTGATATTCAATGGTTCGGGTTGGCAAAACACAGAAAGTCCACAGATATGCCGCCAAGTGAACACAACCATGTACAGCACAAGTACATCAGGAGATTCCGTCGATGTTGCATTTTCAGGTACTTTTGGTGTGGATATTTTGATAATGTACTAAAGATTATGAAGGTACCGGCGTCATAGTCTGGGGTCCAGTTACTGGAAATTCACTTCCCGTAGTCGTCATCATAGATGGAGTAATACAGCCCCTTGCCGCTCCTCAAGAGTGCACAGGCGGTTGTGGTATCATTTACGCCAATGGAGGATTAACAGATACTTCACACAATGTTACATTATTATTTCCTCAAGCAAATGGAACGAGCATTCTCAGTATCTGCGGTATCACGTAAGTGGTTCTGGCCCATTTGTATCGTTAATGTTGGCATCATGCTCCCGAATTCACCTTGAACTGTAGTGTTACAAATATGCCCCTATTCATTCAAAACCCATCTTCTGCCACCGGGACACGGAATGGTATTTCTCCCGTGACGGCAACATTTCCAACACTATCTATGACACCAGAACCTACTCCTCCTTCTGTTGCGACGACGGCATTTATTACAACACGAGCCATGATCATTGCTATTATTGGTGCTATTGTCGGTATTATAGCAGCAATGTTTCTCTTATTATTCATATTCATCACTGTCCGTCGTCGCATTACGCGACATGCTGCCCGCTTGAGGGACCGAGAAAACACTGGCGATCGAGAAACTCGAGACCAAGGACCCAAGCACACTTTCTCAATACTGTCATCTGTATACTCGAACGACGACAAGAGCAAAGTAGCCAGCACACTAATGGAATCCGGACATTCAAGGATTCAAGCACCGATAACGTTTGTTAATCAATGCCCGGCATCGAAATATATACTCATGTGAAATTTAGGGTCTCTATTATATCCACTCATTCGTCGATCTCTTCTCATCGAGCCTCTGGATTAGGGTAAGATTGAAAACCATGATAATTGTGTTGATTTTTAGTTCAACGATATTTAGCCGAAGTCGAACGCAGTCGTCAAAAATCCCATCAATATATACGGAGCGGAGCACAACCCGGGACCTAGGATTAGTTCCAGGGACCCCGACAGAGACCGACAGTGTCTCTATTTCTTCTTCACAGACGGAGGAGAATCCATTAGTTTCTCGTCGATCGTCCAAGGCTATGTCCCACCTCAGCATCCCCATAACACTTTTTTCTCCTCGTCGACATCTGTCTTCTACGAATATGCCTGCTTCTATATCTCCCGTCTCTATCACACCTCGCGATTCTCGTACTTCGGACGCTTTCGACCCTTTTTCAACTCCTCGAGCAAGCTCTATTCGCATTTTCCCTCGAAAAAAACATCCGCCACTAGAAAACAAAGAAAGTGGATCCAGTGCGGCTGTGAGTCCCGTTTCACGAACGCACCGTATTCGAGAGTCACCTGTTCGGCTGAGTTCTATCATATAAAACTCTGGTTCACTTTATTTATATTCTGTAATATAAAATAATATGAATAAAAGTATTTGGCGATGCACATCGAAAACGTATCTAAACCTCAGGTGAAGTCCTCAGCTAATCAAGCTCTCTGTAAGAACATCTCGTTGGGATTCAGGAGGACTGGAAAGTCGACACGATCGGTTTCACGAGGGATTTCATCACGTGTACGAAAATGTAAACGATGCGTATTGAAGACTATCGATCAGAGATGGTCGATTGGGACCGGCATATTAGACAAGAAGGTAATTTAGTGTTAGCTCTTACATACTATTCTCAATCCCAGTGTCTCCATCAGAATCATTACCACGGGTATGTAACTTAATGGGTTTTTCCCAGTCCAATATGACAATGGCTCATGAGGAACAGTTCATAGAATATGGCTCTCACTGAAATCGAGGGTCACATCCGCCAAGACGCGGAACTTGAGATCCAATTTTATCGTATATTTTAGAATGCAGGATGAGAAAGTGTCTAGCGATGCATTTTAGGAGTCAATCTTCCGAGAGGTTCTCATGATCGACTATGTCAATTCTAAAACGTATTAGTACAGATTTTTTCCCTTTAGGTTTGGCAAACATACTGTATTTTGGCCCACCACCACCTTCAGGGACGGTCCATCTAATATCTTGGGTAGGAACTTTTATATCGCACAATTTACAGTGAATACAATTCTGAAAACGCTTATTGTAAACGAATCTCATCGCATGCGAGTTGACAACAACCTACCTGAGAATTGATTACTAGTTTCTTTCCGTCATACGCGTCAGGATCGTCTTTATTCGCCTCGACGTACTCATATACAGCGGCAGGACAAGCATGACCTAATAGCCCGGCGTATTCACCAACGTTTACTTTAACATGCTCTCTGTGCGCCAGACTACTCGGTGGTAGTTGAAGATGTATAGGTTGGTCTTCGGCGTGATTGGTGGCTGTAAGAGTGAGAGACGTAAGTAAGTCTGTAGATAAAGGTGGTTCCGGAGGCGGATATTTTATGGGTTCACACTCGCTAACACTCCAGTTAGTAGTTACAAGCGTATACGAGAAATGAAAATACCTAGCTCGCTTGGTATGCTCGGCGTCGGATATAGTATTTCTTAAAGTCCAAGGTGTACGTCCTTTGAGGATTAACGAATCCACACCTGAGTAAAGAATTCCTCCCCAAATTCCAAACGGTGTGTTGAAGCTCGGACGTAGATTGCGGACTTCCTTAAGCTCTTCCCATATCCAGCTCTGTTGCAAGCTTTCTTCATATGCGCTCATGTCGGCAGGGGTTTCCTGACCCTTTGTGATGACATTGTATGCAGCCTCTGCGGCCAACATCCCACTTTTCATTGCATTGTGTATTCCTTTAATTTTCGGAACATTCACAAAGCCGGCTGAACACCCGATCAATGCACCGCCTGGGAAATAAACTTTTGGGATAGACTGAAGGCCGCCCTCGTTCAAAACACGAGCCCCATAGGCCAGTCTCTCGCCGTTGGCAAGCAAGCTTGAAATATATGGATGATGTTTCATACGCTGCATTAACACTAAGCCAAAAGCTAGGCCTCAACGTGGATGACCAACCTGAAATTCGCGATACGGGCTTAAATACGGATTGGCATAGTCAAGACCAATAACTAAACCGATGCTGACAAGACCATCTGCCATGTGGTAGATCCAACCGCCCCCGTACGTTTTCCAATCAAGTGGCCATCCCATAGTATGTATGATTTCTCCTGGGCGATAATGACTTGGATCTACACGCCAGACTTCTTTAACTCCAATTCCATAGGTTTGTGGGTCCGCGTCTCGCCTGAGGTCAAAACCCTTTAGGACAGATTTGGACAACGATCCATGAGCTCCTTCGGCGAGCAGGGTGACTTTTGATATAAAATTCATACCAGGTTCGAAGTTTGCCTTCATTCGGTTTGACCGATCTAGGCCAACTTCGTTGGTCGTCACTCCACGCACTTCGCCTCCTTCGCCGTAAATGAGGCTTGCGCCCGAAAAACCTGGATATACTTCCACACCCATTTCTTCCGCGATGCTCCCTAGCCATGAAGCAAACTGAGACAAAGATAGGATATAGTTTCCTTCGTTGGACATTTGAGGAGGATGAGGCATTGGAAATGTCGTTTTAGAGGTGAAAAACCGCATTTTTGAAGAGGTAGCAGGTTGTTTCAGAGGATGGTCTGGCATATTTTGCCATTCGGGGAGAAGTTCATTCAAAGCACGAGGTTCAATCACGGCTCCCGAAAGAATATGCGATCCTAACACAACTTTTGAGTCTCAGGAGGAATAAACTTAGTATTACATACCAATCTCAGGACCTTTTTCTAAAACAACTACTCTGACTTCGTTGCCTTTTTCGGATTCAAGCTGTTTTAACCGGATAGCAGCACTAAGCCCAGCTGGCCCCCCACCGACAATACAGACATCTACGTCATCCTCAGCTCTTTCTACCTTTGAAGGGTCGAACAAAGTCCTGTTCAATCGCCTTACTGATGTATGAAAAAGACGACCGGCGAGCTTCTTCGTAGGAATGTTTTTTAGTGGCAGCATTAAAAAACCGAGGTAGTGTGCAAGCGAGGGATTGCAGAATTCACGTGTCAGTGACTCAAGTGGAACTACTAAGAGCCACCGTCACAAGCTCAAACTAATATAATGTATATTAATTGTTCAAACGTCTTGAAATACAATATTTAATTTTTCTTGGGAGGATCGCCGGTGGTGGTCGTCCATTTCGGTCCCTCCGGAACCTCCCAATCACCATGACATCCCCACTCCCAATCGGTTTCCCGAGCGAGTTGTTGCTGAGCTGAAACAAAAGTGCTTAAAGGACACATCCCATCTTTATCTCCTGGACATCCACTAATGCCTGTTAAGGGTGTTACAGCGTCGTTGATAAGTATACGAATCTGGTTCTCTGGAACAGACGAGCAGGATAGCACTGACACGAATGGATAAGTAAGCAAAAGGTAAGACTTGCTGAATGGCTTACATTGGAATTGAACATTAGTCGCAAATGGTCCTAATTGAGATGCAATGAAAGACCGATTTTGAGGTATATGGTCGGCCGGAAGCGGTCCCGATGCAGCCAAATTGGACAAGTTCAAGGCAGTCAGAACATTAAACACAACGACCTCGTGTGTTGCGTCAACATAGAGTGTATGATTCAATGGGAAAGTGATGTCATTATCGTCCAGGGTGGCATTTGTAGAAGTATTATGGGTCGCGATAGGGGTGTGTGTCAATCGCGCTAGCAACTCATTGATATAGCCTACGCCCTGCACTCGTGCGACAGGGGAACCAAACGCGCTATCATACCTAAAAAATGACACATAAGTATCATCATTAGAGCGTCGAGCATTACCCGCACCAGAAATAAAGGTCCAAACTTCAAAACACTTTCAGCAGATTTTTTTGGTGATTAATGGAACGGCATACGCGTATTCAAACCCTTCCCACTCTGTTTCAGTAAAAAGTTCACAAAATTTAGAATAGCCTAAAGCAACAGTCTGAAGGGTGTGTTCAGCAAAAAGATGTAAAAACTGCTGGTGATGCCTACTTCATATGCGCAAAGCTTCGAGCAAAGGTGCTCAGTTGTCATTCGGTAACGTAAACATGCCATTGCGTACCTGCTGGAAAGTGTAAACATCTTCGTAGGTTAAGATGAATCCATCCAATTGTCGTTGGAGTCTCTCCTTGGCGTTCTTCAGGTATATCAGTACCCACTCATTTAGATAATAAGCAGCTCTGTCGCTTTTAGAAGGTATTCCGGCATTCGGACACCTGCGAAGATTTTTCAAAACGTCAATACCTACAAACACAACAAATACATGGCATACGTCGTATAAGGAGATAATGTGTTATTGAACTTGATCAATGTTAGTTAGGATAGTAAACGACAGAGTCGACCTACTCCTTCGGCTTCAATAGTAATACTTTGATAGTACTGATTATCCAAAGGCCAGCCAAAGAATCCAAGAGCAAAGTTCATCGCGGAGGCGAGCATACGATCCCTGAGGGCGTAAGCGCCATCGGGAGGGATAGTGGAATAGCTCAAAAACTTACTGCGATTCAGTGCGGAAAACCGGTAATTCTTGTTTATCTGTAAAACTCTTGAAAGATCCTTCAACGTCCCCTCTCGCACTGAAAAAATTATAATGACTTACACTTAAAAGAAAGCCGTATTTTAAGCGAATGGACACTCCAAGGTCATCTGCCAGATCTTTAGGGGAGGACAAGTGGCTATTAGACGAAACTTACAAAGTTGTTGGCGACCGAATGGTGTCAAAATCTTGAGAGGCTTAAGCCATGAAATCGAAGACGCTATGAAGACACTTACTTCTTCCCCTAATTTGTATGTCCAATCATTCAGGAATGACAGTGGACCTCTTGCCGTCCATTCGAAACTAGTTTGGTGTAGTTTGCTAGCAAACTTGGCCGGTCCCCCATACGAAGCTACAGCAAACAGTCAATAACTTCCGCTAATGAGCATGTGAAGGAAGCAAACCATATGCCGTTGGATATCTAGCACCGTGCCGGTGCAAAAGGTGCAGGCCGATGATCTGACATGACTCAGGTGGTTCTGGAGATGAGTCCAAGTTAAACGCATTTCGCTCATTGCTATACCAAGGAGAGAGATTTCCCCATTTCCTAAATATATCGAAACTGGTACTTTGAGGGGGTTTAACAGCGCTCCATGCCGGTTTAACAAGATGGGGAACTTCAGTGTGGACGGGATACTCTGGAGCAGTAACAGCTAATGCCGCCTCAGTACCTGTTGGTGTTGCTCCTGCGTATCCGACGCCAGTAGGAAATAGCTCTGGGTATCGAGTCGTTGGTGTTGGAGGATAACCGTGAACCTCGGTGGAGCCGGGGATGTCATTAGAGATGATGGGGGATGGAGAAGAAGAACAAAGAGAAAGAATAAAATGTTGTATTAGTCCAAAAACTAAACCACCAATGACGAACGCAACAGCGAGATGGCAAGCATTGTAAGCAGGCCGTGCAAGTGCCGAGGCGGTCGTCTTTACAGGCTCCTCGACGGTTTTCTCGACGGGCGCCCCCTCTTCATCGTCGTCGCGCATTGGCAGGACCACATATTGGTCCCTATTGATGTTCAACATACCGCAGCCAGTTTCAGAGTGAAGGAGAACAAGTAAATAGAACGTACTTATATAGTTTCTTTGCAAGTCACAGTGACGATTTTGATTCCCGGGTGCCATTACATAACTATAATAACCCTTTAGTGGATTGACAGAAACAGAGCAATGCTGTCCGACGCGTAATCTTTCCTTTTCCCTTCCGTTCTCATTATTTGTTTTGAGATATAATATGTAGGTTCATATAATAATATCTCCGGACGTAGACGTTCATTGGTCAATTCAGAATTTATCCATATACCTTGAGCCAGCCCATATAATACCTTCCACAACAAAGTATGGATCGTGACGCTCTCGTACGTTGTTTGATATTATATACATGTTTGTTATCTCAATATCTATAGTGGTCCACTGGCCATGACGAATCTGTAGAAGTAAATCAGCGCGCTTTAATTGACAAAGTCTTAGCCCGATATTCTGGAGAATTCACAGGTAAAGAAATACGCCACTGTTCGCGCTCTTGAAATTCGCTAATATTAATGCAATAGTATTTCGAGAATTGTTGCAAAATTCCGACGATGCTGCTTCGAAGGCTGTCGAGATCCGGTTCGAAACCACGCCACCAACTAATACAGCTCAACTATCCAATTTGCCTCCCGTTTCCAGCGTAGATGTGAAAAAATTGGTTAACCATATTCCTAGCTTTTCCGTCAAATTCGGTTAATTGTCATGTAGATACATCGCTGGACCTTTAGAAACAATGGACTCATATTTCGGGACGAAGGTCTGTTTTTTTTTCGTCCTTATCTATCATTTACTAAAAATTGAGGTTTGTAATTAGACTGGGCTCGATTAAAAAAGATTGGCAAGTATTTGAAACGTGTTGTCTGTCTATATCTCAATTGAAGCATTATTTTGACCAGCCGAGGGAAATCCCGATGAGGAGAAGATAGGGGCTTTTGGTGTTGGGTTTTATAGCCTCTTTTCTGTTACAGAAGAACCTTTTGTCAAATCGGGCGACCAGTGGATGGGATTCTATTGGAAAGACAAGAAGGATCAACTCTTTGCACGCCGTGGGCATCTTCCTCCAGCAAACCCGCCAGATCCTTACCGAGAATGGACTACTTTCGAGATGGAGCTAAGAGAGCCCTCTCCCCTCCCGAGCATATTTGACTTCATTAGATTTTTAACATCAAGTATCACGTTTATGGTTCACCTTCAGAATGTTACCCTTTGGTTTGATACATATAAGCTTGCTACAATAACCAAGGAAGTGGGTATTCCAAAGGAAATCCTCTTCCCCAAACATCTCAAGCGGAAAAGTGAAGGTGGTACAATGAACATGATTTCGGTAAAAACGAGATGTAAGATCTTTCCTTTTTTCCCAACAAACTTTTTTTTTGAAAGTCTTTAGCGATAAATATTACCGTCAAAACACTAAGACTTGTATACAACATTGGATCTGAGAAAAAACAACCTCCAAAAGAAGCACTCGTTCCTTCTAAGCCATCCGCGAGCTCTGGCTTTTTTTCGTCCTTATTTGCGTCGATTACCGGTTCTTCTGCCCAAAGTTCCGCTTCAACACCCTCTCCGTCATTACTTGAGCCAATCCAAGAGGTCGATCCTATGTCAGACATCACTTCCCATCTCATATTAACAATTTTCTCCGGAGAAGTCGATGTTTCATTGACACAGAAGATGATTACCGAACTGCATAGATCCACAAAGAAAAACCCGCCTAGTCGACTGAAATTAGAATTAATCTACGTCAGTAATATTTTTTTTTCCATTAATGGTACTTTGTTAATTCTCTTCAGACCGGTAAAGACGAATATGATGCTAGCAAAACGGATGACGACGTGGCATTCGAAAGGTCAGGAAGCTTATTTCAAGGACTCAGGGCTGATCTGGAAGGGTAAGTGGTACTGAATAACCATTTTGTACTATTTCACTGTTCATTTGGTATTTTTAGTAGTGGCGCAGCTCGCGTTTTCATTGTTAGTGTATTGGTGTTTGAATCGTCTGGTAATTGATAACCCTTTTAGGGCCACTCAACCGCTCAAACCACTGGAATAAGTGGTCATATATCCGGGCGTTTTATCCCTACGGTGGAACGCGAGTCCATTGACTTAGTGTAAGTTTCAGCGTTATTTCCATCATTCTTCTTTATTCAGGACACATACTGGTTAGTGACCTCAACGTAGCGGGTGAGTCGTTGACGTTCTCCTCACACGACTCAAGGTTAATATTTATTCAGTCTGGAATAAGGAACTTTTGTGGATAGGAGGGTTGCTTGCTAGAGTGGCTTATGAAGTAGAGCTCCTTAATATTCAAATGCTTTGGGACGGGAGCACAGAGGGAAAATCAAAACCGGACGATGAACTACGAAACTGGTTGCAAGGACGGTGCCTACACGCACTTAAATTTTTTTCTTTTCGACCTTCCACCCCGTCTGCAGCGGTTTCAAATCTTCTAGAATCTGCCTTCTTCGCCTGTTCATCAGATGGTTATCTTCCTATACTATCGACCGCCGGAGTCAAAGATTCACGAAATGTTCGGACGTTTGACCCTGTATATGCGGGTTTTCTTAAAGAACTGGCCACCACTCCTAGAGAGGTATCACAGCATGCTCCATTGATGATAGCTTCCTTGCGTGGCAGGGGGATGCTTAAGGATGTCTCTTTTGTTGATGTTTTAGATGAGCTACGTGCTCGACCACTACCGGAAGCTGATATGGTGGAATGCTTGAAATGGCGAATCGATTTAGACACCGAAGGTATCCATCCTCAACTTTTAGCAAAATTAAGGCGGGAATTCCTAGAAGCTGCAATCCTGGTCACCACCGATGAATCTCGTAATGAAAGTCTCGTGCCTCTTTCCGCCGTCAAGACTGTACACGTTCCGAGGAATGCTACGACTGTGATTCCCTTAGATGTGCCAATGCCCGCCCATACACTACCCTTTACCGTGAGCAAACTAGTTAAAGCGGAAGCCCTTCTTCCCTTGTTCGGATGGACAGAGCTCTCTATACCCACTTGGATCGAGAATCTCCTTTCAGCAGCTGTGCTTAATGGCAATCACGAATTCAGCATGACACTTTCACCTGCGTTTGCGGAGAAAATATTGAACGTACTCTCTCGAGCTTGGGGTTCATTACCGAGGGATCATCAAGCCCAAATAATTGGTATTCTCCAAGACAAAGCTTGCATCCCTACAAAATTTGGTATGAAACTGCCGAGAGAATCGTATTTCCAGAATGTTAAGTAGGTCCATGAGCTTTTTTCTATCCTCGGTGGTTTAAGTTAAGTTTACTGGCAGTGTCTTTTCGGATTTACCTATCGTCGAGATGTCAAAGAGCATCCCTATAAAAGGGATTATGGAAAAGGTGAGCTCGGAGAAATGTTTTGATGTAGGCCAATAGTTGACGTTTCATCGAATTGGTAACCAGCTTTTACTGGCACTAGGGGTTAAACAACATGTGGACCTGGAAGTGGTTTTTACTAGGTCAGATCGTCTGATTTTCTCATCGATATTGGTCTAAACCTTCCCGTAGAATGATTAAAACGGGTGACTGGGATGTTCATGATTTGGTCCGGTACTTGGTGGCTGTCGAAGGATCTTTGACATCCCTTGAAATTGAAAGACTGAAGGAAACAGTGGCCTTCACGAAAGAGGAGCCGGAAGCACAAGTCAATACTTCTGAAGCCAACGTTCCTTTGAAACGGAAGTATAAAGCCCGAGATCTTTATGAGCCGTCCTCTGTACTGCGAGAATTAGGTGTACCCATCCTTGCATGGGCTGCAACCCCCAAATGGAAATCGTCTAGTGACGAAGGTATGATATCGTTGTTCTCATATTTACTATGATGATATTCATGATTGCATTTAGCGAAGTTTTTATTCAAACTTGGATTGAGGAAATACCCGGATTTGAAAGACTTGCTCATCGTGGCTACCAACGAGAAGCCTCAAATACGGTCTGCTGCTTTGAAGTACTTTTTTGACAATTATTCGAGTCGGTACTCATATTATGAACCCGAAGCCTTCTCATCGCTGGGTTTTATTCCGGCTCGAAAAGCGGACGGAACTGCTTTTCTCGGAAAGTATACAGAGGTTTGTTCATTCATTTTCTTTTCATGATTCACCGTTGAGTGCGTGTTCAGGTATTCAAAGAACAGGAATATGCGATTATGGGCTTTTCTGTTGTGGATCAAAGCGTGCCTTCCGACTGGGTCCACAAATTGAAGTTGTTATCTGCTCCCTCTGTTGATCTTATCATACCTATTTTGAGAAAGAGTCCTCCACGAGACATTGCTACGGCGAGAAGATGGTTTGAAATTCTTGCTAGTAGACTTTCTGGTAATCCATATACAGCATGACGTTTCACGTTCTGTCTTTAACGTTATTGATTATATAGACTTTTCTACCGGACCGCTGCAATATCTCTCTTCTTTAGAATTCGTTCCAATTGCTAAGCCCACAAACACACCCTCACCGACCTCTGGGCATACGGCCAATCAACCCCACGGGTCGACGTTCGTTTCCCCAAATAAATGCTACCTGAGCAAGGGCACCAATGGCGAAAGCAGCAGCCAAGGTTTCCACTCTCAGCTATTTACTTTCGTAGATTTCGGTCCAAGTGCAAATGCGTTTTTGACAGCATGCGGGGTACGCCAGGAGCCTACTGTAGACGAGCTTGCCCGGATGCTTGTAGCTGATCCAAGGAAATTCTATGAGTTGGCTGGTGGATATGACCGGTGCGAGAACTTTCCACTAGAAAGATTGAACGATAGCAACTTTTTTTTTTAGATTTGTATCAGAACTTCTGAACATTGCAATTAATTTCAAAGGTGTCTCGTCAGCAACGAAGACTCTGATGAAGAAAGTGCCTTGTCTCGTCGGCTCTCGGAGGATATCAGTTAAGGACCAAGGCACAAACAAGCGCCCTGCAAAGAAATCGGTCAGCGCAGAGAGTGACGACGAAGATGAAAAAAAGTTGGAACACGAATTATTACTGCCTAACCAGGTAGTGTAGTTCACTTTACTCTTGAAGTCACTCGCTCAAACGTCCGAAGATTGCTATCGTAGATGATTTATCTTCCTATATCATGTTTGACAGCATATTTACGGCCCCTCAGGACGATAATGTAGGCTCATGGCTTTTATTGTATTGCCCAGTGTCTCTAACTGCTGTTAGTTGGAACGTCTGTATATAGGCCTCGGTTCGCCTCTGATTAGTTCAGTGGTAAAAGAAGAATACCGACCCTCAGCGGAGATCAAGGACTCCCCACGGGCGAACGAGATGCGAGATTTGGTCTTAGAACGGTTGCCTCTTTTCCTTCACGAACGAACACCTGGACATGGAGCTCACTCAAAAACCGTTCTATCGTACTCTTGGCTTAATACTCCGGGCAATTTTGTCGTCGTCGAAGTTGGAAAGATCATTCTTGTTCGAACGCTGCAGTTCGCTGGGAGTCGCGCGGTAAAGCAACAAGAAGTCTCGGCGACTGCTAGTCGGACCGGTGTTAAGGGCAAAGGTGCCGTGCAATTGTGGATTGCAGGAAATAGTCAGGTCGATCTCTATGAGTGCGTCCTTCTCCTGTTGGGTATCCGCAGCCACCCAATCTTCTCATTGTAGAGTATCAAATTCTCTTTGCCGCACTATTTTGGAACAGAATAAGCCCAATGATAGTCTTTTGTTCGTACTTCCTCTCTGTATTCGATTCTTTGATAGGTAGCCTAAGCGGACTTTTCTAGGTTTATGACGATCCTCTCCACTGACTTGCGGGCACTCCGTAGAAGAGGATTTAATGGTAAGCTCGTCTCCGCACCCTTTGTGCTGTGTTAATAAGTTCATTCTTTACGATTTTAGTCGACCGTGTTCTACGCCAACAGAAAGCCAAAAGAGAGCAAGAGCTACGGGAACAAGAACAAATGGCGCAGAATAGAAAGAGTGATGATCGAAGTTCACTAAACACTCTTGTGAGCTCCCAAAGTTCTTCGGTTACAAGACAGGACAAAAAACCCACCGGTCTATTCTCTAACTGGAGACAAAGGATTTCGAGGCCACCTTCCGTTGCCAGTATTAATGGGGTTCCATCCGTGCCTAACTTACCTGGCTCCTTCCCCGGAGGGAGTCATGATGTCTTCAGACCTACGGGAGCTACTGGCGACATGCCTTGGAATAAGACTAGCGGGGAAGGTATAACTCCGCAAAAGGATATCGAAAGAAATGTCCTTGCGGCCATCGAGGTTCGTCACAGCCATATATCTCTAGAGAGTCTTTGTTCAAATGGTTTTGTCAGGCCTGCCGACCTGAAAGTGATGCAATCATTCGCAGCCAAGAACATAGAACCTACGTGAAGGAGGCCGAGGGTGAAGGATATTGTGATGTGACTGGCGCTGTCGTAAACATTCCCTCATCCTGCTTTTTTTCGATTAAAAGTAATCAAATGTCTAGGATCTCGTCTTGGTTACGTCGATCGCATCGCATCGAGTTTTTATTTCGTCCAGTAGTAAGCTATGCGGTATTTTCTATTACTCCGTTGGTTTAGAATATTTCCTAGTTGATCATAACGCACGTAAGGCGAAAGTAGAGTCGTTTTGGCCGGCGACTGAACGGTTTATAAGACATGTCTTAATGCCTTTAGAAACCCTATACGGACTTTCGTCAGAAAGCATCAATGTGTTTTATGATTTAGTCGGTCCACTCACTGCTTTCAATCGTTCGGGAAGGATATTCGTGAATGTAAGGTACTATTGTGCGTGGCATGACGAGGTACGTTCTCAGGCCGCTTAGAAAACAGTCATTGACGAAAAACGCTACGCAGGACGTTCAAAGGGGCCAAAATCAAAAGGCTCTTGTGTCATGGTACCATACCCTTGCTCACGAATTGGCCCATAACCTAGTTCATCCACATAATTCTGAACACGAGTTCTATTTTTCAGCCATATCGGAGCAGCATATGTTTGGATTGGCCAAGCTATTAGGAGGGAATGCTTAAACCTTTGGGATAGAATATTATTTATGTTGCTTTTCTCGACCGCTTTTTAATATTATATATATATAGAATACGTACAATTTCTATAAACTGAGTTTGTATAATGAGTGAACATTTCGGAATGTGCAAAATGAGATATAATGAATGAAGTTGGAAAGTATGCATAAGATGATGACGGCAAGATGCAAGACAGCAAGAAGTAAATTGAACTTGTTTTTGTGTGCTATAAGTATATGTATAAAACTTTAGGTGCCTTCGGTGGTTAACCCAATGAGACTTGGACTAGTTCGGCCTTTGTCCGGAACCACGTAGAAACATGCCCATCCAGCCGAAAAGAGCGAACATGAAATGTGTCAACCAGTTGTCGTAAGTCCACGCTAGAGCTACTCTTCCGAACACGAGATTATTATCAGCCGGGGGTCCGCGCAGAGCGGGAGATGAATGGGGAACGGGAGGAATTTCGGGATCTTCTTCCAGATGAGAAGTTTTCTCCGACAAGAGTTCGGACGGAATCTGGCGAGTAAGAGCTATTGGATTTTTTTCATTTAAATCTTCTTCGGAAATCAGTTTGTTAAGCTCCGAGTTGGGTACTTTTGGTTTATCGGATGTCGAGATATTAGAGCTATCCGTCTTGTTGGCATTGGCGATAGTACGCCATACGGATCCTTGCAGGACAGTGATACGAAAAAGCTGGGAAACATAGGCTACAGCCACGGCGAGACCGAGAAGGACAAGCGCGCTTAAGCTGGAGACTATCATGACTGCTATCATAGGACTGTAATTGGACTGTGGATTATGCCCGTCGGAAGTAGTAGTAGCTGAATTGCTATTGGAGTTTCGAGTCTCATCGTCGTTGTCCGATGGTAGTGCAGGCGAAGAAGGTCTAGATGGCATTGGCGAAAGCGTCGACAACGCATGAGGCTGCTCTTCTGTTGTGTCAAAACTCAGAGCTTGCACTTTCGCGAGATGACGTTGCGCTCCTATATATGGGCTGGACAGGCCGGGGTCTGAGAAGGCAGAATCCAGCGGAACTAATTTGGGGGAAGAGCTGTCGTTGTCCCCAACAGGCGTGTGCGGGATATTGTCCAGATCCAAACCATTTTCGAAATGAGAATTAATATTTAGGTTGTTACTGGGGTTGTGGAGGTATACTTGTCTATTGTCGTTTCGGGATTGTGCGTCTTGATTTGCCCTGTTAAAGAAGGATACGATCACCATGTCTGCCCCAGCACTTCATCGGATCTTAACTCACAGATCATCGTGTTGTCTGTCGACTGGCCTGGCAGCGACCCCAGAGAGTAGGGCGACAGATGTGAGCAGCAGCGGTGCATTCATGATCAAATCAAGCAAGAGACGATGACGAAGCCGGAAACGTTGCAGCCAGTGCCACGTTGTAGGTTGAAAGCACGCTCTGTCACGCCAGTCACTAGTCACACCCCCGCTGGAATGCCAACTAACTGTAATAACTTTATGCAAAAAAAAACCCGATCATTCAGCTCCAAAAAGATATATATAATCTTAAAATACAGACACGACGATCTGCGCTCGTTTACTGAGTGCATAATGCTAGCGTCGGGATTCTAGTTCTGGATGGCTTATATAATCTTTCGTCGTCGGAAGCCCTAGCATAGCCTAAGAGTCGCCGTCCTCTCCTTAACTAAAGACGTCTTCAGAAATTCACCATGGCTACATCGTCGCAAAACTCGTCACGGATCGTCGTTGTCAGTCCATTGACAAACATATTGGAACTTGCAGCTAACAATGCTTTTTCAGATGGCGACGGTGTTGTTCTACCTTGTTGCTGCACTAGTTGTGAGTAATGGACGTTGATTCGTGGTAACATGTCGTTTTGAAGGTGTCTATTTTAGATGGTCTTTGCGTATGTTTTTGTCTATACAGCCCCGAATGACACTGATCTTGTATACCTATTAGAAACAAATGGGTTCTAGTGAAGACATCAGTCCCATTATTCTTCCTTTTTACACAACTTGTCATTGCCGTCGTGCTTTTCATCATCTCCCATTTCATCGGGCTGTTCAGCATTCCGTTCACAATAGACATGCGCATTATTCGCGGCATGGCTCCGCTGGTCTGCGTGAATGTATTAGGACTAAGGTGAGCTGCAAATAGCGTCAAAAATATTACATGTGTTAACCATATCCTCCTATCTAGTTTTAATAATTATACTCTAAAATACGTGGATGCATCATTTTATCAAGTTGCTAGAGGACTCGTTTTACCGTTCACTGTTTTACTCTCCTACATTTTTCTTAATTCTCGTCCATCCACAAGAGTATTACTTTCCTGTAGTATTGTGACTTCAGGATTTTTCATTGGTGTCTTCCTAGACAATTACAACACCACCCCATCATCTGCCACTCTTTCAGAACCCACAGCCCCTTCGACATTGAATGCACTTGGAATTATATTCGGTCTTCTATCCTCCCTCACGACGGCATCATCCGCAATCATCATCAAGCGCAGTCTTGCAACATCTGTCGTTGAAGGTAGCACCGTCGCCTTGGCTTGGTATTCTAACCTACTGAGCACCGTTGTACTACTTCCGCTTATATGGCTGGTTGGCGAGTCTGAAGCAGTGTGGGATTTGCTTTTCGGACCGTTAGAGGAAGAGAGGTATCGATTTTTGTACGGCGCTGCGATCACGGTATGTTTCATTCCATCGAACCCAATGTTTATTGTTTATTCGTGTTAGGGTATTTTTGGTTTCCTCATCTGCATTGCGGGTTTTCTAAGCATCAAAGTAACATCACCCATAACACACATGGTGTCCTCTGCCGTCCGTGGTGTCGCGGCCAGCCTACTTGGTGTATGGCTTTTTAGTGAAGTTATCACTGGGTGCGTACAGATGTCTTCTCAAACGGTCAGGAACACAAATTGAAGTGAACCTCTCTGCATAGTGGTCGGGCAGCATCAATAACCGTTATCCTTGTTGGGTCATTATACTACACTTGGGTCAAGAACGCGGAACAAAACGAAGGAAACCAAAATGATCGAGAAAGAGAGAAAGAATTAGAGATGGAACAAGCGCAGAATACCGGAGATTTAGAAAAAGGACGGAGGACACCGGTACGGTAGAAAATTGGTCGCGGAAGAATGTGCCTTCGATCCTCGATATATATATACTATACTCGATACCCATTAGCCGGAGTCTCACGTAGAGATTACTCCTTTATATTATAGACATAATAAAGGTATTTATGACCAATTAATCGATCTTATTAGTCCGTCCTGTGTATGAATCTCGGATCGCAACTTATTTCGATTGTGTATATTTTTAGTGGTTATAACACAGCCCAATGCTCGGCAGCAAATGATCAGTGAGTGGTTCATATGCTATCCGCCAGCATGACAACTGAGCAACATCTGTTATAAACTTCTTCCTACTTCTAGTCGTTTCTTAAATTATTAGAACCTTGGTCACCTGCTGCCTCTGAAATGACTCTCACATGGAGTCAGTTGTGATGGAAAGTATAAAAAAAGGATATGGGATTAGGCCCCGTCGGTGGAGCAACACTGGTTAACAAATGCACACGAGATTCTACTTCTTCCATATTCTGTCAATTCTTATTTCGCTAGCGAATGCGGCGGTGACATGGACTGCAACACCTTTGAACCCTCCAGCCGTCCCTCTGGCAGTCCGATCACCTTACTTGTCTGCATGGCTTCAACAAGGCTCTGGGCAGGCTTTGAATGACGTTTGGCCTAGTTTTTGGACTGGAATGGTAATTTGACTTAAATCCTATTTTTCTCTTATTCATTTTACTACAGACGCTGGGTTGGGCTGGTTTGGTTCTTGTGGACGGAACGCCCTACACTTTCCTCGGTGCACCTGGTGGATTACAGAGTAATGTTTTGAAAGCAACTCAAAAGAATTTCACAGTGAGAATAACTTAAGAATATACCCTACTCGTCATGACTTTATTTCATAGTATACTTCTACCCAAAGCACTTTCGTTCTATCCGCTGGGCCAGTCGACGTCACTGCTAACTTCCTTAGTCCTGTAGAAGTAAATATTTCATAATTCCCGTACCATAAATTCAACATAAACCTAAATTCTTCTAAGCCTTCTGACTTGGTCAAACAATCGCTGCCCTTCTCATACTTCTCCGTCACAGTCCAGTCCTCGGATGGTAATTCCCACCATGTTCAAGTCTACACCGATATTAGTGCAGAATGGGTCTCAGGTGATCTTTCTTTGACTGCAAATTGGAGTACGACCTCTGTGAATGGGATAATTACCCACCAAGTTCAGCTGGAGGACCAGACGGTCTTTGGGGAGGTATCTGACCGTACCCAATGTAGGCTTTTCCGAGTTTTATGACGTTGCTTTTTTTTTACTAATATCTGATTAGATGGTTCAGCATTTTACTCGACAAGTGATGTATGTATATAGCCGTCTTTAAGCATTTCATTCTCGTGATATGTCTGGTAATATAGGTGGCAACCACTTTTCAATCTGGACAGGATATCGTTGTCCGAAACCAATTCGCTTCGTCTGGATCTCTACTCAATACGCAAGATTCGAACTTCCGGGCCATTGATGACGATTGGCCGGTTTTCGGGTTTGCCAGAGATTTTGGTAATATCTCATCAAGTTTATCCCACAACAAGCTGGAGTCCTCGAGCAAGATCGGTCCCACCTTGGCCCGCGAAATGACCCATGAGAACACGGTTGTGTTTACCATTGGACACGTCCGGGACCCACTCGTAGAGTACATCACTATCGACGGCATACAGAATCGGACGGCTTACTGGAAGACCAAATACAAAACTGCTGCGGCAGTCGTACGTCTGATCAATTTGATTGTTACGTTGGTAGTTGATTCTTTCTAGATTGAGGATTTCCTGCCATCGTATTCGACCGCTTTGACAAGTGCCAATTCTCTTGATGAAAAGATATCAACTGATGCTCTCAAGATCTCCAGCGATTATGAAGCAATTGTTGAACTATCTGTAAGGCAGGCTCTGGGCGCGTGTGAATGGACTATAGGGGAGGACCTGAATGCTTCCGACGTTATGGGCTTTTTGAAAGGTACGTCTAGTTTCTTTTGCATGAGCGTATATAATTAACAGTTGGCTCTACGCAGAAATCTCATCCGATGGAAACGTCAATACAGTGTTCGCTTTTAATGTCTCATATCGCGTTCCCCAACATTAATCTCGTTCTAATCTAGGGACGTGATATTCCCTTCTTGGCCTCTATTTTTGTATTTGAATCCAGTGCTAGGCAAGTATCTCCTGGAGCCCTTGTTCAAGTATCAAGCAAGTGGGCTATATCCCAACAAATGGAGCATTCATGATATGGGTAGGCAAAATATCCTTTTTTTACCTTGCAATGGTGCTTAGCCAGGCTAGGGTCAAATTATCCAAAGGCTTTAGGTCACAATGATGGTTTAGATGAGGCAATGCCTGTAGAAGGTTTGTATCCATGATGAAAATGCTGTAAATGAGTGGGCTTACTTCTATGATTTTGAAACAGAGAGTGGAAACATGCTTATCATGACCCTCAGTTACACCCAAAAGAGCAAAGACCAAAGTTTGATCACAACCTATGTATTTGATTTGGTGTTCCCGTATGAGTGCGTACCAATTTGCGTTATAGCCCAGCCTTTTGGACCAATGGGCCCAATTCCTTATCGCCGATTCTCTCGTTCCCGCTAACCAGTTAAGTTGACTGGTTTGAAGAAGCATTCGACTGAACGCTTAAGATCCGCATAGACTATCGACAGATGACTTTGCTGGAACATTACCGAACCAGACAAATCTTGCCATCAAGGGAACCATTGGTATCAAAGCCATGTCAGTCATCGAAGGACTGCTTGGGAATCATAGTGCGGAAGCGAATTACAGCGTATGTCATTAATATTTGCATCATGTTCATTCGGAACCCTCGTTCCTCATCCTGGGCACCATTGTCAGGCGATCGCTACGTCATATGCACCACAAATCGAAGCTTTTGCTACAGCTACTTCGCCGACCGATGGATTGGAACATTTGGAGCTTAACTATGGTAACACAACTAGCTGGGGATTGTCTTACAACTTATTGGGAGACAAACTACTGGGCACCGGTGTTTTCAGCCAAAATGTTTTCGAAATGCGTACGCGTCTTCTGTTCTTCTATGTTGATGAACATGACTGTCAATTAGCTGTCAATTAGAATCAGCCTGGTACCAAACTGTAGCACGTGAGCTCACCCTGCCTAATTTGTGATTACCATAATGAAAGCCTTTGCATATTAGTGGAGTTCGGAGTTCCTCTTGATACTCGTCATACTTATACCAAGTCAGGTACGTATATAAATAAATATTGCAAAGCCACTCCGCTCACAATATCCTCCGCTCACAAGATTGGCAAATGTTTACAGCTGCAATTGCAACTAGTAACGTAACTCGAGATCTCCTCATTACTCGACTTCGGGCGTACTTGGCAAGCGGTGTGAACAGTGTTCCGTTGAGCGATTGGTATCAAGCCACTGACGCGGTGGTGCAAGGGTTCCAAGCCCGGTATGTGCTTCTTAAATGGTATAATGCTTTCATTAATCAAACTGTCTTGAAGACCCGTGGTTGGCGGTCATCTCGCTTTGCTAGTTGTGTAAAATACAATAAAATATGTGATATTCGCATATTTATCAATCCGGTATATAAGTTATTCCGCCGATTCTATATCCGAATAAGAGTGTGACTGGGCGCGATGTCACGTCTCGGTCACTGCTATAACCGACTGTTTTCCTACGTTTTATGCATTTAGTATTGTCTTGAATTGATTCTATTTTTGGCTCACGAAGCATTACGCGTTACGGACTGCGATTATCAGTCACCACCAGACTCCGATTGCCAGCGAACATCGGATTACATGCTATCCAGGGGTAACAGTGCAAATTGTTACAACATATGTAGTTCAATGGTGCCGAATTTTTTGAAGGCTTTTAAAGGTTCATATCATTTGAATGATTAGCACCTTCCATTGGCTTCCGTGAATAATTCCAATACCTCATCCGCTCAGATTGTCAATAATCCGGCGTCCTGGTGAAACACATGTCATCATTGTCATGGCCCTCAGCTTGAGGTTCTATTCGGCTTCCATTTACTGACAACGTTTTATTCTCGACCTTCATAGAAATGACGTTCGCTGCACAACACGTGAATTCTGGGAGTGAGAAGAATTTACAGTAAACGGAACGGATAAACATCAGGATGGCGCGCAACAGAAAGTCGATTCGGACCGAAAGTCAACTAAACAGTTCAAACCGCCGTTCCCAGGTTTCGAATTATTTGCTGATCCTGACGGAGATGCCACGGTTTTATCTCGTGAGGTGAAATTGGTCAAGCCTCTCTAGATATTTCGTTTTACTACTGATCGATGCTACTTAGGTAGGCTTCGTGATCGTTTCAGTAACTCGGGTCCCGAGAAATGATTTACTTCCTTACTTAGTTGTAGCGACGGGATGCTGGTTTTAATTAATTGTGCCGATAAGCGTTGCACAGCCTCAGTGATAGCTGTGTGGTGGCTGTGCAGGAAGGATTATCACCCGCGTTCTCAAAAATGCAAGGCACCTCCGTCCGGTGCAATTTCCTAGAGGGAAGACTATACAAGATGAATTTTTATTTTTTTTGCATTGGGAAACACAGGTGAATCACAATATAAGAGTCATATCTACTCCTACCACCTCTCACGGGACCATCCGGGTATTCGGGCGTTACTATCCCTTTCGACCCGTTTAAATGCACTGTCAATTATGTTTATTTTTTCGAAACCCACTAACATTCTAACACTCCCCCTTCATTCCCACAACCCATTATGACTTCCTTATCTCATATATCCCAACGAAAAAGGGGAGAAACATTGCAAACCCTGATTTATTCCAAGAAACACCATCCCAGTCCCGCAAAGAAATATCGGAGCAGACGAATTTATCTTTCTGACCTTCCTCAAGATCTTGTCCGGATAATCCTTGAACAGGCAGCAATGATGTGTCCTAAAACCGCAATCGCTCTTATACTGGTTTCAAGGCAGGTTCATGCCTGGGTAGAACACATACTCTACCATACTGTCGTCCTTCGGACATCCCATTCCATCGATCTTTTCCGCGTCCCTTTCAACTCAAAACCGAGATCGTTTTTTGCCCAACACGTACAAAATCTTTTCATCAACGGGAAATACGGAATGGATATTATCCTCGCGTGCACTAATGTAAAACGACTTGCCGCTTATCCATTATCACTCATTCCCCTCCCAGACTTGGGAATCACTTCACCAATAGACAACCCCCTCTTTGACTATGCGTCGCAGTATGACGCTGAATTTCGTCATTGCCCTGTGGAGATCATGCTGCTAGGATATCTTGAAGACGTTTCATGGTCATCACCGCTATTTCACCACGTCAGATTTCTATATTTTGGGATCGACCGACCGACTGCAGAAACTGCCGCTGCTGTTGCCCTCCTCCCCTGCCTAACCTATTGCGCGTTTCCCTACGATGGAGACGAGCGGCTGGACGATTTGCTTATCTCAACTGTCTCAATACTATTGCAATCTAGATCCTTGGCATACCTCATCATTCACATTAACGACGAACAAGAAGGCTGTGATCGGACTAAAAAAAATTCAATTTGGAAACAATTGTCCTGTATTAGTGACCGAAGACTTCTTGTCGGGACAGAGAGTTGCTTTGATGGTAGTGATTGGTTAGAGACTGTTAATCATAATGTCGATCTGTGGGGGACTTGGATATTGGAGTATAAGAACTGGCGCAATTTCGCCGCTTAACACGGTTTTGACGGATAGATATATGCTATCCATATGATACATCATGGACGATGGCCTCGTTTATCGGACTTCGCTTTTCAGATAAGGACTGCGTTTAGGTAGTGCATCCCAGATGTATTGGGTTGGTGTCGATATTGTTGATGATGTATTTTTACGGATCTCTCTTGGGTGTTTAAACCGCGGTGTTATTATTAAGCGATGAGCGTATTCAAAAATAAATTAAGAATACTACGATATAGTGCACTTGATACATAGCTGTGTAATTGTACGATGCATTCGATTCACGAAGTCCATTGATTGTACTGTGGCGGAGACGAAAAACCGGCCTGCGATTGCTGCCATTGCAAGTAAGCCGCGTCATTCATGGTTTGTCCGGAGAATGGCTGCTGCTGCAAGTTGGATGGAGGTGTGAAGCCTTGGGGAGCATTTAAGTAAGCCTGATTAAGAATGGGTCCTTGTTGGTAATGATATGGTTGGAAAACTCCTGGCACCGGACTATGAGCCGTTCCTACAGAACTAGGATGTCCTTGCGTTTGTAACAACATCTGCTGTGGGTACGGCGAAGTATGTTGAATGGAGGATAGTCCAGCAGCTGACGCTGGTTGAGCAAACGGATTAGAACCAACGAATGCACTTTGTTGTGCGAAAGGTGCCGATTGTCCTCCCATGGGGGAAGCAAAATTCAATCCTTGAGTCAAGTGTTGTGTGGGTTGTGACGACAAGAATCCTTGAGATGGGTGTTGTGTAGGTTGTGATGATAAAATGCTGGTAGAGGTACTAGGAGGTAATGCAAAGGCGGTTCCCACAGAGTTTCCGTTCGGGTTTGACATTTGAAAAGATGATACACCCGGATTGGTAGTTATGGCACTAGTGACTTGGGAAGTATTACTTGTATGAAGGCCGTCGTAATGACTTGCATTCGATGGGGTTGGCTGTTGAGCCGATTGATTTGACAAAGATATTAAGTCATTCCAGACAGAGTTAGTTGGTTCGGTGGATGTGATGGATGGATGTGATACTGGTGTTGGTTGAGAAGGAGACGAAAGCCCAGGCTGTGCTTGCGCTTGGGCAGATTGATTTGTCGGAGGAGGGGGTGGGATTGGTGAAGGTTTACGACCTGTTGGACTTGCTTTTTCCGCAGATAACTGGGCTTGCGGTTTCGCCATGAATCGTTTGAATTCATATTTAGCTTCAAAGGACGGATTTTAAAGTGATTTGACACTAAAAGAAAAGAAAAGAGACTCATACATCGGATGTACTTCTCCATTTCGCTATCTCTCTCTGAACCCTCACGATTTGCTGGGGGCGAGTGGCGCGACTCATTTGGGTTGTATTTGCTATTTGAAGCCATGTTTCCGATCGATTTCATAACCTCAGTGATCCTCCGTCAGACAAGTTGTTAGCAGAAGCTGTGGAGATGGATATACTTCAGTCTGTTCTTTTGACCAAGAATCCATAGTTACACTCTTCCTGTTCATTAAAAATTGAATTAGACAAATATGGTCAAGCGAGAGATATATGACCCGCGATGCAGCGTACACTTTCGTAATATGTGTTCCGATCTTACGATGGATGCTTGCACAATGAACGCTGAATATAATTGAGAAACGACAAATTCTCAATAGGTGAGATAACATACCATAGAAAAATACCTAAATTATGAGAGGCCCATCGTGGTCCCTTTGCTTTGCAGTCCGCACAGGTGTCTTATTGCATATTTGGATACCGCAAATGTCGGAAGAGAGAAAAGGATTACACACCATTTCCAGGCTGTTTGTTGATGAGATCTAATAAAATACGCTGATTTTTATCAGCAGTTGCTTTGCTTATGCTTGACATTCGTATGTTCTGGTAGTAGTTTAAGGAGGTTGAGACTGACGCGGAAGCAATTCACCGTCCGTGACTAATATCAAGGCCCAGAGCGGCCGAGGGTCATCAAACTATATTAACGTATTAATCAAGACAAAATTACTTTCAACAGAATAATGTTGTAAGGGGATAGAGAAGCCAGCAGGTAATTATGGGTATTAGCGGAATAATGGGAATATGACCTGAAGATAGATAGGTCAATCACTAAGTGAAGAAGTCGAAGGGGGAAACGAGTAGAATGTGTATGTTATGGGGAAGATTAACGGTAATGGGAACAATTTCTGCTGCAGAATCCGTGCCTTGTCTCGCGGGACCGACTATCTCTGCATCGAGGACGATAGCAACTGGCGCAGTCCGGGCCATGGGAATGCATTGAGCTATAATAACACTTCCGGTCGTTGCAGTCTGAAAGCATGTGGATTTCTTCTCCACGTATATGCGGGCAACAACTGTAGCTGATGTATGTCATGACGTATTTGCACATCTCTATCACGAGTATCAGTTCATGACCACAATCCAAACACGAAAAAATCTTACATGGAAGGAGTATTGAAAGCGGAGGGTTTCTGAATAAGTTTGCTGTTTGTGCAGAATACGCTCGTTGGGAGATTCCACGATATTGAGGGTTTGGGGCCAAAAACAAGCAGTTTTAAAGCATGCTTCGATACAGATACAGCCATTGAAAAATCATGGCAGGGTATGGCAGAGCGGACATATTGGGTCTCTGGAGGTGCCAAGGTGTATTTCATTCCGAAAGAAACAAGGCGGCAAACAGAAAAATTTTTCGATAGCGTTGCGTTGACGAAATCCTGGAATAGTAGGAAACCGGACCAGCAAGGAATATAGGAGATAAAGCTTAGGCAGTGTAGTAAAGCCTCAACGGTGCCAAGGAGACCAAACTGGGATCGGCCCAACGCCTCACAGCGTGCATCACCAGCCTGAACGTATTGTATCGGAGCCGAGATGGCGTGGATATGAATGGATATGTTGTACATAGAAATGCCGCAAGAATAACCATAACTTCCAAAATGAGTGGGATTTACCGGCAGCGTACGGGCATAAAATCGGATCCATGTACTTCATACTATAATCCAAAAGAAGCTAGTGGCCAGCCAGATATCTGGTTCAAAAACAAGAGAGGCTGTGATCCAACCAGTTGATAAAACGTTTCCGCATCCGCGGCAGCGTTAACGAAAACAATATGTATGACCAGGTGATGTATGACGAAGTGGGAAGACAAATATCTTACGGTTTCGGGTTACCAAGTCGCCAAAACCGCGCCTGATTGCGAGAACAGGGAAGCAAGGTTAGACCTCAGATATCGTGGATCAATGCACTGCAGGTTTTTTTTTCGATGAGATAGTGAGATATCGCTACCTCAAATAACAAAGTGAAGGTCCGAGGCGTCAAAAATTAGTGCTGCAACGACGCCAAAAAACGTGAAAATCTAATAAGCTGTGTGAGTCACGAACATAATTGAATGATGACTCGTAGAAATTTGTTTCAGCACCGTAGGCATAGGATTCCGGGTGTTGCTAAATTATAGTGTCGGCCAGGACCCCGGTAGAGCCCACCTGTATACCTAGTGCCACGCCATACCCGATTGCCAGGCAGACTCGTGGACTTTGGTGAGCTTTGAGAGTAAGCAATTCATAAACAACACCATTACAGCTGGTTACTTTGTTCAATGGGAAGAAAATGCTTTCACCAGTATTACATTTTCGTATCCTGTTCAACTAGAAGGTCAAGGTTCTGTTATTATTCACTTAAACATTTGAATTTGTTAAATTGCGAGGAGCTATTGCGCCAAAATTCCTTAATATTATATTTATCTGGCTTTGAAGATTTAGAGCACGTACAGGTACAGAACATCAAAAGTTTTTTTTCGGGCGATGCGATGTTCACCACTGTGGAGGATACGTTGTTTTTTCTAAGCAGGGCACCTTGTCAGATGCACGTTGTCTTTCTGCGCATATCTTCTATGACCTCAAAAAACGGCGCAAGATCCGTTCAAGCACTGCATCAAAAAACGCCAAAGTTGAAAATTCTGAGCGTAGGTCGTTTCAAGGCAATAGGAGTGGTGGAGCCGTAACGCGGGGATGACTCGAGAGCAGTGTTATGACTCTGACGAAAAAAAAAGGGAATATAATAAACAATAACAACAAAGTATTTGATGACAAAGTAGGAGAGCCTGGTAGCAACATAAACACGTTGCGAAGGAAGATATAATGGGTGAAAACGACACCACACGTTCTATAGCGGCAGACAATTGGCACAAAGTGTCCACCGATGTATTCCGCATACCTTAAAGCACAGCAATGAGTCAAACTGTAAACCAAATAACAAAATGACTTACTATTGGTCATGACCGTTGGCAGCTTCCCGAGACAAATGTTTTTCATTCACAGCAACAACATGGTAAGCGACAACAGCAAGCACGGCCAAACCCCCTAAAGAGTTGGCGAGGGAATAGAGAGTTTCGTGTGAGATCATGCTGAGTACGCTTTTCGAACGACGTTTTGATTATTTCTGTTCTCGCTCGACTGTTTTCGAAATTCGGAATGAGGCAGCGTGTCACGTCACTGGAACTTTTGTTTGTTTCGAACAAACAAACAAAACTTTAGCACTACTCTACTACTTACTTGCTACCATGCGTCCTACAAATGCTGTGAGGAGCGGGATGCCGGAGCGTATGTTTCAAATTCAGAACTGACATTTACGCAATGCTAATTGCCATTATTATGACAGCGAAGCACTACGTAAATTTTTTATCCGTCATGCTGTAGTATTCCGAAGATGCTGAATAGAACAATTTTAGATAGGCTGGTGGGGTGACATGGGAGGTCCTAAGCAAAAAGGCATTATTCATTACGGTTTGTTTAAATATATGATTATGTCTGTGCTCTTTTAAATGTTTGAGAACAGCACAATCGCCTTTCCGTCAGAGTGCAATGGCAGGAGCCTTTACGGGATACATCTTCAACGGATACCGCCGCATTGCGCAAAATGTTCCATATTTCATTGTTCCCGTTCTCATTGGTAAATACCTCCCAACTCCCAAGTACATGTATACTTCTCGGAAACTAAGATGTCGTTTTTATCAGGTTTAGGGACATATTCATGGGGCAAATCTCGCTATGAGTATGTTAATTCCAAGGCTGGCCACATAGCTGCTATGAAGCATGGCGAACATCACTAGATTATTTTCGTGACAATAAAGTATAATTTATACCTCCGGAGTGCCCCCAACAGACGTTGAATATAACCCATCTCTTTTTGTTCAAGTTCGAGCTTTTATCAGAGGTACTTGCACGCTTTGGCTTTCTCGGGCGAGGATAGTTGAGGTTGAGGTAAAGTCAACGGTGAACCCATCCAAAAAAACACGTAATATTAAGGATACACATGAAATGGACGAGAAGAGAAACAAATGAGGATAAAGAGTTACATTTCCGAAATAAAGGAAGAAATGGGAGTTCACGGACTACAAAACAAGAGTCTTGTGTAAATATAAAATATAAAATCAAGATCAAAAAATAATTATCCATCATGTTCTAAATCGCCTCCTCGAAAGGTATCGCTCGGTGCGGCGGAACGTAAGGAGATGCTCATGAGTTAATACTATGCTCCACGAGGGCGTTCCAGAACGAACATGAGAATAAATAATTCTAGCTTTTCCCAGACGTCTAGAGCAGAGCCTCAATGGTCGGCCAGCCCATTGATGCACGATAAGAGCAATGGTGAGAGGCTCTGCGCCTTGGGCTGACAAAATTGATGGGTCTTGAGGCGGCCCTTGCTGCCGTTATTGGGAGTGGGTGATAGGTGAAGCCCCGACAATGGAGGTAAACATACTAGTGATAGGCTCACCGACTTCAGTGAATTTATGTATGCCGGTCTTGCTTGTAGGTGGTACATGAAACACCCTCGACAGAGATTCTCCAAAAGAGGGGCTCGGAGTTCTTGGAAATGAGCAGATTGCCGCTAAATGATATCACAAGTGAAGCCTTCAGAAACCCCGTTCATATGGACATTTCTCGTCATGGGTGGCTTGAAGACGGGCGGTTCTCTGCCAAGTGCTCAGGCTGGTACCACCTGTTGAAATCCCAGGCTCGACATGGCGCAACTCCACGTGGATATTCTAACATTAACAAAGATATGAATGCAGTCTCCGATGTCTCGTTGACAAATTTTGAAGATATGGAAGTAGTGTATACTGACTGCCACGGGCTAGGACACAAGCGTCTCCGCTTATAGCCTGAAAGTCGGCGTAGCACCTGTTGCATGCCTTGATGAACAAGGCTTCCAGACCCTGTAGTCCTCTTTCGACGGACAGTGGTTGAAAGATCGTATTGAAATTTAGAGTCGCTATTAGTAGGCTCTACCCTTCCAGCCTAATTGGGCGAGGTCTTAAGAAGTAGATTATGCTGGAGCTGGATGGATATAGCCAATTGTACAGAATTGGATGCCTAGGGTATGCCAGTTAATAAAGAGGGACGTGCGTGTGCGTGCTCGTGAAGAGAGTATTGGATGTGTAATTGGGATAAACCTAAGTGGAATAAGCCTAAATAATCTAATGGGGACGAAAATAGTGGCTAAGTACGGTGATATCATGTAAGTCTTTGAACGAAAGAAAGGAAAGGACGAACGAAATGTTGGTGAAATATCGACCCGAGGAAGGCTGTCTGAAACAACGTCATTACTAGGCAGTCACACCGATGCATTGCCGACGCACTGACCGCGCCGCCGTGGCCCGCCTGCGTCAGAGAAAGTGCTTCCTGCATTGACGATGGTCTATGACAAGAACGCTGTATATTTGTCGCTTATTCTGCTTTTGTTTTGATGTAATGACCCCTCTTTTAAGACGAGCACCTAGAGCAACTACCCACATCCTCGGACTGAGATTTCCGCCAATTCCCTTAACGTATTGATTATCTGGCCGATGTTGTTCTTGGTATATATTCCGAGTTGCTACTCACTTATTTTTCTATGAATGTGAGTCATATTGTACTTATTTTATGTTCGCTGATACTTGCCGCTGGTGGCTCACATTACTGCTTATCTTGTCCCAAAATTAGATTCACTACATTGCGAACTTTTAGGATTCCATTCAGTGGTTCTTTATCCGCTGATGTATAATATAGCCATATGGCCACCCTGACGTACACATTTTTCTTTTCTTCCATCGGCTGGTGCCAGCAAACATACCCGCCATAATGCTTGGAATACATCCAGCGCGCGGACATCTCAACTAGAACCTTCTGCCGCACAACTCGAACGACCACAAGAAGGTCACGCAGGCGCGATCCACATGTGCGCGATGGCACCGAATCGATGCATTCAATGACTTTTATTGGCGGACGTACACTGGAAGTCTTTCAGCCATACTGGCAAACCTTCTTTTCAATATTTCGTTAGCACGTAGTGGGTCTCTGGATCTGTATATGTATATCGTCTGGTTTCAGCTTAGGCATCATCTCGAGCTAGTGTACATAAAACGCTGTCGAGCATGTCAGTCAAGCCAGTGCTATTGGCCGCTTTTCTCGCCTTTTTCATTCATATCCGGAATGTGTCATGTCTGTGGCCTATGCCTTCCAACTTGGATGTAGGCAACAGTTTTCTTCGACTTTCGCCGAACTTTTCAATTACCGTTGACATACACGACTCACCTTCTGATTTGACGCGAGCGGTGGAACGGACGGAAAAGTACATTCAGCAAGACAAGTTACAAAGACTGGTCGTTGGTCGTGGAGCAAATGACGCACAAAGCATAGCCAAAGCCGCTCAACTTTCTAGACTGACGCTATCGTTAACTGGGAAGAGGCCCACCCAAAGCATCGCTGCAGGAGCTGTGTTACCGCTAGAAGAACGTAGCGAAAGTTACTTTTTAGTCGTCCCTGCTGACGGCTCAGATGCAACTCTTACCGCGGATTCTACAGTGGGTCTCTTTAGGGGTCTCACGACATTCGGACAACTGTGGTATCAATTGCAAGATACTATATATGCTTTTCAAACGCCTTTGAAGATTGAGAATGATACCCCGGCTTACCCATATCGTGGTTTCATGCTTGATACTGCCCGTAACTTGTATGTGATGTTGTTTCAGCGAAATAATGGCACGTCTCAATTCACATGTAAACAGCTTTCCAGTTGCTGATATTTTACGGACCCTTGATGCTATGAGTTGGGTCAAGGTTAGCAAGCGGTCTTTATTGACCAAGGTGTAGCTTTTTCTGATTATTTACCAATCAAGATGAACAGCCTCCTTTGGCATGCGGTATGATATTTGTAGTATCGAGAAATGCGATCATGTTCTGAAGCAACGTAGACCGACACCCAATCGTGGTCTTTGTCCATCGCATCACATCCTGAGTTGTCCGCTGAGGGAGCTTACAGTTCTGACTCAGCATATTCTCAAGAAGACATCCAAAATATTATCTCGCATGCTGGCGAGGTATGTCATTATCACATCTTAATACGCCCCTTAAAATGACTCTGATCCGATATAGAGAGCTATCGATGTGATTCTTGTAAGAAATGAGTAGCACGTGAAAGTAGCTTTATCTTTTAAGACACTCCTATAGGAAATTGATACTCCTGGCCATACCGGTTCCATATCCTTTTCTCACCCTGAGCTTGTGGCTTGCTCAGACGCGTCTCCTTGGTCTACATTCGCCAATGGCAAGTTGTTATTTTTTTTTTTTGCATCATAGTCTTGTTTTAACCTTGTTACGCGTAGAACCACCTGCTGGTCAATTACGATTGGCTTCTCCTTCTGGGATCAACCTTGCTACCTCCATTTTCGGCTCCGTCGCTTCGGTCTTTCCGTCAAAATATATGTCCACTGGCGGGGATGAAGTCAATCTAAACTGTTATAACGATGATGCCTCGACGCAAGCAGAATTAAAATCCAGTAATCAAACACTGGATGAAGCCCTGAATACATTCGTACAAGCTACACACGATACATTAAAGAAGGCAGGAAAAACCCCGCTAGTCAAGGAAGAAATGGTGTTAGATTATAATCTCACGCTTTCGAACGATACAATCGCCATGTCAGTTTTTTCACTAAGCCTCGTGATAATGTGATATATGTTTTATTGATTATCACCAGAGTGTGGATCTCTTCGCAGGACGTTGCTAGCGTGGTCGAAAGGGGCTTCCGTATAATCCATGCTGCATCTGACTTTTTTTATCTTGTAGGTGATAGTTCATGTCGCTCATCTCAGACCGATAATTAACAGATTTTTTTGTAGGATTGTGGGGCAGGTGAATGGATTGGTGCTGATATTGCGAATAGTTGGTGTGATCCTTTCAAAACGTGGCAAAAGGTACGACCATCCTTCCGCATGTAATACTGTCTTAGTTGACTTGGCTCGTATCTTACATCTGCTAGATTTATTCCTTTGATCCTCTTGCCAACCTAACGTCGGAGCAGGCTAAACTTATTCTAGGTGGAGAGGCACTACTGTGGACGGAACAGTCTGATCCATCCAACATGGACCCCATTGTATGGCCTCGCGCTGCTGCTGCTGCTGAAGTATTCTGGACCGGAGCAAAGCTACCGACAGGCACCCCATTGAACAGTTCCGAGGCGCTTCCTCGATTGCACGATATGAGATATAGATTCGTACAACGAGGAATCAGGGCTATCGCGCTTCAACCGCAATGGTGCGCACTGCGTCCGGGGGCTTGTGATTTAAATACTTGAGGGGGTATTCCTGCGGTCTCAACCGGAGCACACTCTGAAGATCTGAGTAACGAGTCCGAGTCTGGATTCCGAAAAAGGGTCCTAAAGGATATGCGTGCAAGAAAATAAAAACAACTTCCATGTGTGGATTAAAGTTTAATACCACAATTTTTGTTATGTGCTTTCCAGCTGAAAAAAATGCTAAATTCTTGATTTTAGTAATATCTGTTTTGACTCGTAAGTCTTCGGCGAAGTTCACAATGCGTTTCATAGATCCTCCTATTACGTAACCCCTCTATCCTAATAACTGAACCGTTTCGGCATTGGTACCAACAAACAGAGAAACTGTGGCTTCACATGCAGCGAGCTATTAGACTCGTTGAGATTATATTCGTAGAGTTTTAGTGAGCCTCCGTTATTATATTCGAATTTCAACTATTGAGAATGCTCTCGGCGGTAATGGCGGCAGTGCTTTCTTCTCGATCTTCGAGTCATACTTCCAGCCACAGGGCGGCTTTCTGGCACGACGCGTGGTGAAGAAGACTACAGAGGACTGCGGCATCTCTATCTAGTGAAAATGAATCTCTATATAAAGATCCCACTTTACGAGACATTTTGGTCCACTCACTTTAAGCCATGTCTCATCCTAGAGCTTGTAGGTTTTTCAACACACCAGGTGGCTGCCGTCATGGAAGCAACTGCCATTTTATTCATGGAGACTCCCCTCATATACAACCAAACACTACTGCGGACATGCCGTCAGGCTATTGTCGGTACTTTTGGTCCACCGGACAATGTCGCCTTGGCTTCAACTGCCGCTATCCTCACAAAGCAAGGCCAGTCAAAGGAGACGCAGATTCAGATGTATCATGGCGCGGACAAGTCGTAAACTTGCATGCTACCATCAATGCCCAGGAAAGTACTACCCCTATACAAGTCCATAACCGACTAAGAAGGTTCCTGGACTCATCATTTCGGTTTGAACACTCGCGTTCCCCGAATCGCGACATATGCGCGTTCATTGCCTTGTTGGGCAATGCCACAAAAGAAAACAACTGGGTAAGTTATTGCTTACCAGCGAGAGAAAGAAGAAATGTTGATCGACTCTTTGAATAGACTGTGGAGGATGGCCAGGTAATGTTCGCACTTGATCCATCGGCATCACAAACCTAATCAAGTATTCCAACAGATGCTCCTTACCAACATTGCAGAAGTAAGCTATGAGTAAGCCTTTTGTATATTCAATTGCTCACCTACAGAAAGCCTGGAAAGGCTGGTCTCCTCCGTTTGGGGGACATTATTCGTCACTCACAAGTCGACATTGATGCTGCAGCTTCTCCTAGTCGGATATCCTTTCAGAAGGCCTACATCGGCCTTATCATGGTATGTTGCTGTTTCGCTATGGTGATTGTTGCTTATCTCGTGGTAAAAAGTACTTTGCATCCGATTTTGTCGTGAAGAGCACTATCAGTCGTGATGTCAAGCAAGTATAATATTAGTAACGATGCGCGTAGTTCTAATGTCCTTTTAGCTCTTTATACGCACTGATTCATAACGACTTTGCAACGTTTGCGGCAACCGTCACAAGTTGCACGGATAAGCTGATTGCTAATCGAAATTTCAAGGACGTCAACACTTCTGCTCATCCGGTTTACTTGACGGGAAATCTGATATTTCCAGCACTTTCTACTGTGCTTTTCGAGTAAGAACTTTCTCGTTAACTTTCTTCAGAGCTTACTATACCGCCTGGT
This sequence comes from Dictyophora rubrovolvata, assembly GCA_029959195.1. NCBI lineage: Eukaryota > Fungi > Basidiomycota > Agaricomycetes > Phallales > Phallaceae > Dictyophora > Dictyophora rubrovolvata. Next base: position 565,204 of record CP114122.1, on the reverse strand, counting down.
CAGGTACGTGACCAGGTTCAAACACTCTTTGGTGCAGTCTCCCGATATTATCCCTCTCATTCGAAAACTGGATGAATGGCTGTCCATCTGGGTGTCAGGAATCAATTCTGAACCTCCAACATTCCAAGATGATTGGGCTTCCAAAAACTCGCGTGAATGCCGTGCTTTTACTGTTCGATATATAAAGGACCAAGTCAGTAGATTAATGACAATTGCCAGTAGAGCCGAGGAAACTTTGACAACTCGGTCTTCCTGTGCAAAACCTTTGCCTGCTGTAAATGACGCAGCAAGTGCAGCGGCGCTGGCTTATATGAACGCTAGTTTCAAGGGACCAGGTAGATTTCGACAAGGCGGTCCGGGGCACGATAATGACTATGAAGATATATCCGATATTCGCATCGCTCCGACTCATCTAGAGTTAATTTCTACCCAGCAACCTTATCTTCCCGCTACCGTAGTTGGTGCGCCGCACCATCTTTCAGATGGAACTATGGAGAGATGGTTGGATATCCAGTTTCGACTATTGCGTGAAGAACTTATGTATGTATGCATCTTTTTATGGCTGACAAGGGACTATCTGTGTTGATTAGATTGTCCAGTGCTCCATTGCGGACGGCTCTTCAATGCGTCCTTCGTGATATGAGTGTCCCTACGGGCGAGAAGACCATGCTTTCTACACTGATTGATAGATCTGGCGGCCGATACGTCGGGGGAACAAATGGAAATAACAAGATCATGTTTAACGTCTACACCAATTGTGTGGCGACAAAGATTGACTTTCATCCTCATAAAGATGTAATCGTCGACGTGTTACTCGATACTCCTCCAGGGAGTGCTCGATCAACTCAGGCTTCGTCTCGTCGGAAATTTTGGGAAGGACGAGGTGGAAAGCGTCTCATACGTGGTAGTCTCGTCGGCCTTGTCCGGGGCGAAGGAGCTTCGGCAAAGGCATATCTTGGTGTTGTCAGCAGCTCAGCGGACGAGCTGATCAAGTCATCGCAGCAAACGCCTCATCGGATTCAAATTCAGATCAATTTCTTCGACCCGGATATGCTTTTACAAACTTTGGATGATCTACGTCGGGGTGAAATTGGAAGGAACACACCTCAGCTGCTGATCGAATCTCCGGTCATGTTCGAGACAATACGCCCTTTCCTTGAGGCTCTCAGACGAGAACCTACTACGATCCCTTTCAGTAGATACCTCGTACCTGCCACATCTTTAAGTGAAATTACAGTTGATCCACCAAAGTATTCTATTTCTCCTGGATTTACTTATGATCTTTGCTGTTTGTTCAAACAACAGCCTCTTCAACCTGTATCGCTTCGCGTGGATGACCCAGCTTCCATTGTTGCTTGTCGGGAAAGCCTGCAATCAGACAACAGTCGTCTAGATCCGAGTCAAGCCAATGCATTAATTGATTCTTTATCTCGAGAGATATCATTAATTCAAGGGTAAGTGTGCCTTCAGGTTTTTGTGCCTCCACACTTAAATCTTCCATCCCCGTCCTCTAGTCCGCCAGGAACCGGAAAGACCTACATTGGCATAGAGTTCTTGCGTGTTCTCAAGGCGAATAACGTTGGTCCAATTCTAATGATTGCCTTCACCAATCATGCTTTGGACCATATGCTTTCTGCTGTCATTGACTCCGGGATTACAGAGCGGATCGTGAGATTAGGATCAAGGTCTGCAGACGAACGCATTTCACAATATAACCTGGAGACACTAGAGACGGTTCAAGGTCAAAGAAACCAGGACAGGAATCTCCCAAATCAATTCCGGCTACTCAAACAGACCCAGGAAGTTCTAAAAGGCCTCTTAACCAAAATAACGCGACAAGAGATTGAGACAAAGAGACTCGAACAGTATCTCTGTGACTCGTACCCGGGACATTATGAATCTCTTTGTGAGCCACCTGTTTGGGTGGAGCTACTGCGCACTACTATGCATTCCCCCGATCAGACGTGGCATATCGCTGGCCTCAGAGGCTCCAATTCTAAAAGCGATGATAGCAAATACTTTGGCTTTTGGAAAGAAGCAGAGGATTTAGCCTTTCTAGGGGCTCGACGATCTGTCCTTGAAAGGTCACAGCAGTCTTCTCGTCCTAAATTTCGGGAAAACATGTTCGCAATTTTAGAGAGACAGGCCGAGGATGAAGATGACCGCACAGAGGACGAAGAACTTGATACGGCTTCTCTTATTAGCTTAGTGAATCCAGGTCCTGCAGCTTCATGGTGTCGAAATTGGGATCTGACGGACAACTTGCCAGTCCAGGAAGAGCTGCCACGAGAAGAGAAACAACCTGGAGATCCATTCAGAGCAAATATGACGGACGAAGATCATCTCGAAGATGAGATATTTGGAGCTGGCAATGTACCGGAAATGCCACAGACGGACAGGTCTCTTGGCGAACTCCTAAGACCTGCCATCGGCATGTGGAGCCTATCCACATCTGAAAGGAAGAAACTGAGTAATTACTGGAGGAGAACGTTAGCAGAAAACATGGATGAAGAAGATATAGAAGAATTTGATCGCCTTCGTGAAACCTACCAAAGGCAACGAATTGACTATAGTGAAATTAAAGATCAGGTAAGAATATGCTATTTACTTCATAGACTCGCCTTATAATCGTGACTACCGTAGCTCAAGCTTCAATTATTGAAGGATATCGATCTTGTAGGATGCACGACGACTGGTATGCATTATTGCATTCACTGCCTTATTTCAATTATTAATTTTGTTTAGGTGCGGCTAAGTTTTCTGCCCTCTTAAAGGTTAGTTTTCCGCACCTCACTGTCAAATATCTAATATGATATATTCTCGCAGAGTTTTGCTCCGAAAGTGCTCGTAGTCGAAGAAGCAGGCCAAGTGTTGGAAGCGCACGTACTCGGCAGTCTAGTTCCATCCGTCGAGCATCTTATCCTAATCGGAGATCCGCTTCAATTGAGACCTAACTTGGCTAATTATAGTAAGTTCCATTAAAACTATCTTGACACGATTGAAATTAATTGTTCCTAGACCTTTCTATTGACAGCAAGGAAGGGAAACTGTTATATCGATTCGATGTCTCTCTGATGGAGAGACTCTCAACGAGTGGCCTATCGATGTCACAATTAGATGTCCAAAGGCGCATGCGCCCCTCGATATCTAACCTGATCAAGTGCGCTCATTCCAATGACTCAGGAACAAAACTGACTAGTGTGCAGAGAAACCCTTTATCCGTCTCTTCAAGATCATCCGCTGACCACCGAGTATCCTGCAGTGAGAGGCATGTCGAAGAATCTATTCTTCATGACACATGAACATAAAGAGACTGGAGGAGGAGAAGATTCTGTGTCAAAACATAATGCTTTTGAGGTGATTGTCTATTATACCTCGTTGTTTTCGCGCGTGTAAGGCTGTTGTTATAGGTGCAAATGGCAGTCGCCTTGGTCCTTTACTTCTTACGGTGAGGATCCTGACAGACTATGTTAACCGTCGCTAATACTTTGACGCATTGACAGGCAGGGCTGTTATTCTGGAGATGGTGACATCGTGGTGCTCTGCGCATACCTAGGCCAGCTGGTCCGTATGAGGGATGCGTTAGCCGGCAAAGTTATCACCTTGATTGACGAACGAGATCAAGATTTAATCGCAGCACATGATGATAGTGAAGAACGGGACGATTCAATTGTGGTGGAACATGTAGCGGTTAACAAAAAGGTTTTATCCATATACATTCTTTCCAAGTTTTTATTCCGATACATATTGTTTATGTAGGTTTTGTTACGGACGGTGGATAACTTCCAAGGCGAAGAAGGTAGGTCACATGTGGTTTACTATGAGCATTATGATATCTAAGTGTTTCTTCCAGCCAAAATCGTCATCCTATCACTTGTACGCAATTCTGGAAGTGATGACGAACTTGAAGCCTCGGGTGCTTTACATTCCTCGATAGGCTTCCTCAAAAGCAAGAATCGCACCAACGTTGCACTTTCAAGAGCTCAACATGGTCTTTATATCATGGGGAATGCTAGAGACTTGGCAGAAAAATCCTCGATGTGGAAAGATATAATAAACATTCTTGATACCGAAGGTTGCGTAGGAAATGGATTCCCAATACAGTGCCACAAGCATCCTCAAGAGCGCAATCTTGTCACTGAACCAAATATGCTTACCCACTGGGCGCCAGATGGTAAGCTATACATCTGATTTGTTGTTATGTGATTCTAAATTAGATCTTGTGTTTAGGCGGATGTCTGCGACCTTGTGCGGAGCCACTTCGTTGCGGTCATGTTTGTCCGTACAAGTGTCATTCTGACGACGAGAACCATCTTACTGTTTCTTGCCACCATAAGTGCTTGCGACAATGCCCCAAAGGTCACCCTTGCAAAAAGTTATGCTGGGAACGATGTGGAGCATGTACGTATCCCATTACGAACACCTCTCTTCCCTGCGGACATGTTGCTTCCGTGCCATGGTAAGAACTTTTCAGTATCGCCACAAAGGGAAATTTTATGGTTACATTTTAGTCATATGATTGACGACCTCACTCAATTCAAATGTCGTCAAATTATCGAGAAATCTTTTACGACATGCGAGCACAAAAGATCCGTTGAGTGCAGTGGAAGTATAGATATGTTCAGATGCACCGAAAAGTGCAATAACAATCTCGAATGTTGTGGACGCAATTGCCAATCCGAATGCGGACAGTGTCAAAGTATAAACGAACAAACGACAAATACCATGATTTCCCGCACCTCCCACTGTAATCATCCCTGCCGACGAACTCTTTTCTGTGGGCATCGTTGCAAGGTTCCATGTTCAGAGGACCACGAGTGCACCCAGCGGTGTGAGGAACGTTGCCAAAGAATGTGTGAACATGCCACTTGCACAAAGGCATGTCACACGGTTTGTGCTCCTTGCGCAGAGCCTTGCACTTGGAGCTGTCCGCATAGAGGTACCTGTCCCCTCCCATGTGGGAGCATCTGTACGAGGTTACCTTGTGATAAGAGATGTACTAGAATGCTGGAATGTGGTCACAGATGCCCATCCTGTATGTTCTTTTTCAGCTGTTTGAGTTTCCATTATCATTGACTGTAATGATGTCTAGTGTGCGGAGAACCTTGCGCGATCTGTATCATATGCGCATCAGATGAACGCAAAGCTGATGTAGTTGACCTCGTTATGGGGACTACTTTGGGAGGGATTGAGCCTGGAGATGCTCTGGACACACTCATCATAACCTTATCTTGTGGCCATACCTTCACCGCGGAGACCTTGGATGGCACTTGCGAGATAAACGATCTCTACTCGAAAACAGCGGATGGGCTTTGGTTCAATGTTCAAGACCAATACAGGGACCCTGGCTTCAAGAAGGCTCCAGTCTGCCCTACTTGCAGGGCACCAATCACTACTCCTCGGTACGGTAGAGCATTTAAACGTAGTGCTTTGGATGTGGCTGAGCGTAATGTTGCATCGGACATGAGCCAGTCTCTCTCTGCGCTGCAAAGTGGTATATCAACCTTTAACTTGGACACCGAGCACACCCCAAGCGTAGAAGCGATTAAGAATGCTATGAAATCGCACACCTTTCCCAATAATACGAAGGCACGCATCTTGGCTGAACAGACGAAACAGCTTCATGCATCAAACAGGGGAAAAATTTCTGCGGGTGTTTTTGCTCTGAGGGGCTCAAAGGACAAGAATGCCTTTATGATACCTAAAGCAATCGTAGATATATGGAGAAGTAGGATCGGTGCTCTTTTGAAGGCGTATGAGGGCTGTATAGCCATAGCACAACAGCGTCCTGCCCATCTAACTGCATATCAAAATGGTCTGTCGACATTGTATCGGATGGAATTGGAATCGTTTGCGAAGGGCGACAACAACAGTGGTCCTCGAACTCCAGAAGAGAATGCTATGCGTATTGCGAGGTTAAAAGTCGGGAGACCCCCGCCGCGTGCTGACAAACGTTTCTGGTATGTCATACAGTCCTTTCTAGTCATCGAGAAGGTTATACCTATTGAAATTGATCGATCAGTGTCGAGGCCCTTTGGCTTTCTATTAAAATTAGATTCAAGGTCGCAGAGTTTGCCGAAACATTATTGAGCCTCATCGTTCAATCTGACTCGCAGTCTGGCATCTTCGTATGGGCAAGCTTCACCAGGTTCATATATGTGTCATGCGTTCAGGATATCGAATTCGCCCTGGAGATTGCGCAAGAATCCGAGAGTCACAGGCAGGTCGTCAGCTCAAATCTGTTAAAGATCCGAGCAAATTTTGAACAATTCCGTTTTGATGTCGCAATGTGGAAGCTTCAACCTCACACTGAGGCAAAACGCGCAGAAGGCCAGGAGTTAGCTAAGGAAGCAGCGAAAAAGATGGCTGAAGCACAAAAGAGTATTCCGGCCACCTGCGAAGACTTCATATCTCATACTCATGGAGAAGTTGATTGGGAATGGCTTCAAGATAACTTCATAGACCAGAGTAGAAAGTTGCTCGAATGCTGGGAAGGGCTCAAGGATTCGCTCTTGCGGGATATATTTTATCAGCCGGTGTCTCGCGATGAGTTCACTGGGATAGTTCGCGCCTTCAGTTTTTCCCATGCAGGACATTGGTATACTTGCGAGAATGGCCATATATACACCATTACGTGAGTAATCCGATTGTTCACAGTACATACTAATAATGTATTATTATTTCTGACCGAATTTGGTAACAGAGAATGCGGTGGTGCTATGGAGCAATCGTTCTGTCCAGAATGTGGAGCGCCAATTGGAGGCACGGGTCACAATTTGAATGCGTCGAACCGGCGAGCAGTGGAACTGGAGGAGATCACCAGAGAAGAAGGTGCCGAACAAAGCCCTTGGGCATGGGGACGTTGAATAGAGTGTTCAAAACTGTTTACGGACGACAGAGCTATCGCCGAGCCACGGCGATAACTCTGTCGGGTGTACAAATCGTCTTTCATATAAACACAAAAAAATAAAGTCCAGTTCATTCAGTCAACTTTAGCAGAACAGCATCGATATCGCCTTCTTGGGACTTACCCATCCTCATTATTTGCTTAATGCATAGTATGCTTATGAGTTCAGAATATCAAAAGACTTGAGTGTACTTATAACGACGTGAGAAAACAGCAACAAGAGCAGTTTACTACAAGCTCCGTATAACGCACCGCTCCTAGCCTCCTAGTGCCCCGGGATTTCTACTACGACAGGTAGCCAAAGCACTAATACCTTCTTCTGCCACTAGATTGATAGCTGGATTTCCACCCTGTGTGTACAATCCCCTACTGAATGCGCAATAGCACTCATACCATTAGGTGCACTGAGACCACTGGCCGGAGACGAGTAACGTGAGCTCGACACCACACATGACAACCTCCGGGAGAACTGGGGGTATCACACTACACTAAAGCTGGAGAGGACTATGTAGCGCGCAGTGGTGCCATTTTGAACCGCGAACTTGAACAAAACTCTTCCAGCCGGTGTCTGGCGCGTTGCGTTGCATATACCATTTTCCCGCCTAATGAGAGAGGGTGTTGAACGTTGACGCATTGATGCCTTAGACTTCTTATAAGGCACATTGGTAAATCCGACAGAAACGAACTTCACTCGTTTGAAATCTCCCACCGCATTGGAGTTGTGATGATGATCATCGGCAACGGCAAACGGCCCCGCGGTGAAAAACACGCTCTACCTACTACTAATACGAGTGGAACTTCCGACTTGGAGCGGCTTGAAGTGACATCGCTTTCCCCCTTCGCCTGCCAAGCGTTTTTGCATAGAACTGCCGACCCCCAAACTTATCTATAGAACTAATTCACCAGTTGCTGGTATTGTCCATCTAAGCGGGAAAAATCCAGAATCTATCCGGGAAATCAAAGTATCAATCGTGTGTAGTGTGTGTTCAAAATGTAAGTCAATCGTGAAGTAGAAAGAGCCGAGGACTAACTTACATCCTTTTTTTAGATCATAAAGATCACGGAGGAAAGCAGGTGTATGCTCTGTGGTTGAATTATTCTAGCTCTTACTCTCGGACAGCTCAAACACAACACATACACATGAAGAAACTACCGAGTTATTCCATCGGGTCCAAACACTATGGTTTCGCCGTTCTGTCGATGAAATGCCACCAAGCAGTCTTCCTTTCGAGATCCGTATACCTGAGAGCGGCATAGACTCAGGGGCCGATGATAATAACGCGTTTCTGCCTCCTTCGTTCTGCGCTGGAAGGTACATACGATAACTTCTTGGCCGATGTGTTTCCCGTACGTTCCTTGGAGATTATTCACTGATAAAGGACCTTCTCGGGACTTAGTATTGGGTTTGTGAAATATTATGCCAAAGCTCGGATTATCCGAAATGGGTTTTTCAAATTCAATGAAGCGTTCGTTTGCAGGTTATTTGTAGTCATTTCGCCGAACTCATAGACCTTTCCTTTGCAGCGTATCCGTGCCGTTTATATTTGTACCTCCTTCTGCTCCGCCACATCTACTTCCCCTCCCACTAGAGATCATATCGGATCGAGATCTGGGGCAACTGACAACCTTATGGGTACACGACACTGCTTTAACCACCATCCAGAAAGGCATTTTCGCTAGCTGTCAGGGCCGGGCAGAACTGTCCCTTTGGTTGCCCCGTGTCGAGAAACTCCCTTGAGAAACAAGCATACCCTTCTTTCTATGCTTACGCTTACGTACATATTCGGCTAAGTTTCAGGAGCAACCGCCAGGTCCGTTGCTCTCTTCCCTACCACGACTGGATAGGGTATCGGTCTACCTACAACAAAAAATTCGGCTATGTACGCAGGATGCTGTACAACCCCATACCAGAACCTATAATCAAAATGTAACGGATAATTAGCCAGGCATATACTACTCGATAAATAGTCAATTTGCTTCAATCTTGTTTTCTGAAACTCATCTCGAGGCTTATCGTTTGTCTCCTCAAGCCTTTATCTTATCCTCGTGTTCTCAAACTTCTCAACTTCGACAACAAGCTTTCGCATATGTTAGTCGACTTTCACTCCACTCCTTAGCTCTCGCATCGTTATTTTTAAAGTCGACTAATTCACATCGCAAGACTGTCGCCGTTGTTTTGTATCAATGCGGCTATATAGGTACCTAGGCGGGTAAGCTTATTGTGGTGAGGTGGCCGAGTTGGTCTAAGGCGTGAGACTAAGGTCTTTGTATCTAATCTCATCTCTTCGGAGGCGCGAGTTCGAATCTCGCCCTCATCAGCTTTTTTTGTTTACACCGATTTAGATATTATTCTGCGCCCTCTATTTCAATTTTTGGTCGATATAAAGCCATCATTATATGAAACTCGATGTGCTGGATCACTGGTATTGAATGCAATCAATAACGAATACAAGAGACCAACCACGGGGAAGCCTTGAGCCAGAATAGACGGCTATTCATTCATTGGCCGCAGTAGGGCAGCAGTATAGCGCTGGCCCGCCTCGTGCCTGCAGGGTTGGCTGTCGGGGCAACTGCCAATTATGGACTCGCTTCTTTCATCATGACGTCAATTCTCTCGCTTGCTTTCGACACGAACACGGTCGACATTTCCTTCGTCTTTCCGTCTCTTTTGCTCAAGGATTTGCTTTCCAACTCTACTATATATCTCTTACATATGCGTGACATTCTCGATCGATGACAAAGACGGCCCGTGCGGATTGTTTAAATTCACGTGAGTAACGCGTCGAACCCCTAACGCATCTTGAGTTCTTACCACCATCATCTCTTAATATTCTTGTAATATCCTTGAGCATTATCACACATTTTTAACACCACATAAACTTATAAACATGTTACCCGCATTAGTCCTTCTATTTTCCGCTATACTCCCATTCTTCCTTATCCCACTCGCGCTTTATCCCCCCGCACGCGTCCGGCCCTCCCTCCCCGGGCACGCGTACGCGCGTTTACCTCTACTAACAATTATCCCTACCACAGATGTTCCCCCTCCCGTCACGACATTTCAATTACTACTCCCTTCCGCGACATCAACCACTGCCCTTGAAATCCTAACAATCACGGACACCACGGTAACCGCTATTGGAACTAAAATGACAACTGATCTTATTGTGTACGTTCCTCCTGACTATCAAACAGCTGACTTCTACAGCATTCTTGGTACGGTACTTCCATTTTTATTCATTTTTCTCGTCCTCCGTCGCTCCGGCATCGTTTCCTCATATGCTGTGACCCCACCGCCCACTCCTTCGACGACGACTCCTTCGACACCTCTTTCATCGCCTCAGCCTCCCGTCCCGTCGCCTCCAGCCCACCCGGCTCCATCGTCTCCTTCCATAGCTCCATCGCCAGCTTCCGATATCACCGAATCTGTTTATCACGCCCCCGAGCCAGCGTCTCCTCAGGCTGATATGCCGTCACCGCTCCTCCCGACCGATGCTCCCTGTAAGAAGGACAGCCCAACCGAACACCATTTCTTCAAGGGTGCCTGTTGTTCAACTCCGTTGGGTCTTCACAGGTGCGTGGATCAATCTCATGGACATTCTGACTCTACAGTTCCGTTCGGGTTGAATAAATCCGGGACAACCACCACCACCACAACATCATTTATCCCGGACTCGAACACTAATTCGGACGCGGAGGCATCCGCGTTCGCATCCGCAGACCTATCCAGACCCGCCGATGAGGAAGAGGAAGAGGAAGAACACCCCGGACAACTGTCGCCTGCCTTCCTGTTCGACGCCATCAACATTAATTTTAACCAAGGACCCAACCAAAGACCCGCTATCATGCTCAGGCCGCCAAGTCCGCTGAGTCCGCCGGCAATTCCAATCTCGTTAGGCTATCAGGGCTTTCCAGGTGTAACCGATCGCTTCAGCGATCCAATCAATGTCGCACCTCCCCCATCACCCTCTCCCGCTCCCTTCATATACGAACATACCCAGGATTTCCAGCCAGCGGTTGAAGGAGAGACGCTGTCTCCTGGTGCACTGTTTGAATTGGCATGTAACAATTGTTACACATCGCTTTTAATGATTTCAGGATATAAACGAGAGCCCCTTGCACCCTACGACCCGTGAGTTATCAAACAGTTGCTAATTCGACATTAAACCCTTACATGATTCCAATCAAGCTTCCTACGATTCGTCGATGAGACTCCCGAAACGGTCTTCAACTTCCCTGTGGGATCAGGGGGCGATGATGAAGATTTACCTGTCTTCAAACCACCTCGTTTACATCTGGGTGATCCCTCGGACGGCTCCATTTGCGACAGCATACTGGCCGACATCATGTCTAGCATCCGCCGCACCAACGGATCGACAAGTCTCCCCGACGAATCGTTGTCAGGGGTGCATCCTCTCCCGGGCCATCAGCCTCAACCGGGTGCTAGAGTCTTCGACGAGTCACTTTCCGGCATATTTCCCATGCCGCAGCATCCAGTTCGTTCGCCGTCACCACCATCGCCGTCACCACTACCACGACGTGCACCACCACCTCAGCAACCACCACCATCGCCACCACCACCATCGCCACCTCAATGTCCACCCGCTTCGACAGCGGTGACTGAGGCAGTCGGGGTCACAAAGTTCAAGTCGAAGTTGAGACAGCCTATGCGACGGCCCCTCGAAGTCACTCTGTTCCTGGGACGACTGTTTGGCCCACCATCCAAGCTCCGTCAACCGACTCCACGACAAGCATGGGTAGCACCTGGTTGGGTAGCACCTGCTTCGTCAGCGGTGACTCAGGCGGCCGGAGTCACGAAGTTCAAGTCGAAGTTGAGACAGCCTATGCGACGGCCCCCCGAAGTCACTCTGATCTTAGGACGACTGTTTGGCCCACCATCCAAGCTCCGTCAACCGACTCTACGACCAGCATGGGTAGACGCGCTTGTGGAGAAGTACGGAACTGTGAGTCGTCCTCGGTACCCGTCGACCACCTTTCCTCGACGTGTCGTGCTCAAAACGGGAGTAAGTGCTTATGCTAGTCACTTGTGATGCGGTTACTCAACGGTGCCCGTTTCAGACCTTAACGTCAAGAAAGCGAGTCGTTTAACGACACACGCGTTTGAAGAACTATCATCAAGGGTTACAGGGAGCGTCGGAAGGATGAGTAGGGTAGGGTAGGGTAGGAAGGCTGGCGAAGAATGGTTCTTCTTAGGTATCCAGGCTTTGGAGTCATCGGGGTTGCGCGTCGGAAAAGGTTGTGTTGGCGCGTTTGCACATCGTCCCGTTTCGAGTTGCTCGGATGCTGGGGTTTCACAAGAGCATCCCGAGACGAACACGGTATGGATACCTTCGTTCCGGAGCGAAGGCATTCATACCGTATTCGTCTCTGGATGCTATTTTGTGAAGTGTTAGCTGATGAGTATCTTGCCGCGGTTCCGCACAGTGCTCCGAGCCACTCAGCCACGCGACACCTGGGTGCCAAGGTTTCCATTCGTTTCGTTTCGGGTTTGTCTCATTGTAGGGCCCTACGAGCAATCCGACACGGCTTCGCTTGGGGATCTTGGATTCTTGGTGTGCGTCACGCGTTCAGGTGGTCAGGCTCTCATTCGTTTCGTTTCGGGTTTGTCTCATTGTTGGCCCCTTTGAGCATCTGACACGGCTTCGTATGGAAACCTTGAACACTTGGAACGTGTTTTCTTCCGCGTACATGCCTTGTCCCATTGTCTCGGGCTGAAGACCATTTCTGAGTCGGCTGTGTTCTGCTGTGGCAAAGGTTCGGGTATGGATGATGAAGCTCGGTGTACGATGAAGCTCGGTGTACGATGAAGTTCGGTGTACGATGAAGTTCGGTGTACGATGAAGCTCGGTGTACGGAAGAAGACCTCGGAGACGGTGCCCGGAGGATGGGTGGTGGTGGTTTTTTCTTATCTTTATTTTCTATTTTTATCTCACGGACTCAATTTCTTCTCGGACTCTCTTATTGGATGTATTCTTTTTTCGTGATGTATCTCTTTTCATCTCATCTCTTTTCGTCTCATATACCCCTCTTTCATCTCCCTATGTATATCTCTCTCGTGTCTCGTATCTTCTCTCATGTATCCCTATGTGGTCTATCTCTCACCTCTCGTAATTTGTATCATCTCATATATATTTTGTTTGGAATGGGCTCATGATCTGTTTGACTTTTTGTGAGAACGGAATCTTGTCAGAAAACCAAAACAATTCGTACGGTTCTAAGAGATTAAGCGGTGGGTCAATTATTTGTATTTGCAGATGTTAAGTAAAATGTTCTACGACTGAGTAGCACCGTCTCGGATACCTTAGTACATCACAAGTAGAGTCTAGTCCGGTTGCAGGCTTGCTCGCGGGTGGTGTAGGAAGAAGCCGTTCAACACGTCCAATTTCCTCCGGTGCGCCCTGTTGCAGAAGCAAGATGCGTGTTAAAAAAAAAGGTTTGACAATGGAACGTTGTGATGAAACAAGGCTCCAGACGGGACGGGATTATCTTCATGGGTTGAATGGTTGTTTCCTCCGAGATGTACATACGTTTCCAAAATAGCGAACTCTGAGGTCGTCTGGATGATCTTCTCACTAGCCCCATGACTCGGAGTTTTGAGGCGTTCGTATATGTAAATCGTACAGGAGATGCAGCTTGTTTGAGTGAGGAGGTCAAGTAGAGAACGGGGGGAGGGTGGTAAAAGCCTGAACTTGAAACTTGAAGCTTGAAGGACCACCGCCAATTATAGCAGGTTTAAGAGGCGATCTTGAAGTACTGAGGCCTGAGGCCTGAGGACTCGGACATGATACCTTGAGTGAACAATTTGGAGGGCGGCGGATTGATAATAATTTTGGGTGGTCTGACCGGTCAGCACTTCAAGCTCTCAAGGTGATTGATTCACCAGTAGCCAGAACCAAGTTGTGTAACAAATTTAGAAGCAGTGGCTTCCTGGAAGACTTTGTCGATGTTTCAGCCAGTATTGATTTACGATTAATTTCTGGTGAAATGAAATACATTGCTCTGCTGGCACTATCTCACCTCGCCTTGTTGCACAACACCAGTCCACGATTTTAGCCAGTGTGAATGGTCCAAATATCATCAGCATTCGTGTGCAAGCACTAGAATCATCTGAAATGGTCAATCACTCGAAAAGGAATATATCCATAGCCAGTGCAGGTTTTATGGCAGAGCCTTCGAGTCCGCAGCGCCCCCAGTACCCACTGGCAGCGGTATCTTCGTACACTTCGCCGCGTGTTCACAAGTATCTCTCGTCTTGTGCCCTTCGTCTCAAATATACATAATATCGCTTGGGTTAAATCACGATGCTTCTTTCTACCTGGCACTGTTCTGAAAAAAAAAAAAGGCACTTGCAGGTGAATTTCAAAAAAGCTGAGAATGGGTTCCAGGGTTTCAATCGACGCTTGGTTTAGGGTAAACAATTGTAAAGTATAAATTCACAGCGCTAAATCGAGTCAGCTGTCCGTTCGAAGTCACATTATAGTACTAGTGGACGGGCTGCCGTTATGGCGGCGAATTTGCGACGTTGGTTTCAAAGTTTCAGATCGCGTTCACTCAGCACAGCCCCCTCAGCTCACACCATGTCTCCACTTTCTCTGTCAGATTTGAATCCTGCACTGCTCAACGTGGAATATGCAGTTCGTGGCGAACTCGCTCTCAAGGCTGAGGAGTACAGAGAACGTCTCAATCAACCTAATCATGGCCTGCCTTTCGATCGAATCATCACCGCCAACATTGGAAATCCTCAAGCCAAAGGTTTAGATCAAAAACCGATCACCTTTAGTCGTCAGGTTAGTATTTTTTTTTTTAATTTTTTTTTAAAAATTATTTCTCTCACCGCTCACACTTTTTACAACCAAAACAGATCGCTGCCTTGACCGAATACCCACAACTGATCGAGTCGGGCAAGGCCTTATTCCCTCCGGACGCTTTGACTCGTGCCAAAGAATTGGTATCCGAAATTGGCTCAGTCGGTGCTTATTCTCATAGTCAAGGCATCCCACTTATCCGCAAGAGCGTAGCAAGTTTCATACAGGGTGATCAATAGTCCCTTCTGATGCTGTCCTGTTGCTAATAAATCATTAGCTCGCGATGGATACCCCTCTGATCCTAACAACATCTTCCTTACCACCGGTGCTTCAGAAGGTGTATCACTCTTAATCAACATGCTCATCACCGGTCCAAAGGACGGTATATTGATCCCTATACCCCAATATCCTCTTTATACCGCAACCCTTGCTCAATACTCAGGTGTCCCAGTCCCTTATTACCTGGACGAGTCTGCTGGATGGTTAACCAATCCTGATCTCGTTGAACAAGCCGTTCAGAAGGCCGTTTCTGGCGGAATAAAACCAAAAGGTCTCGTCGTCATCAACCCCGGCAATCCAACCGGTTCACTCCTCAAAGAGGAAGCTATTCATCGCCTAGTACAAGTAGCTGAGAAGCATTCTCTCGTCCTTTTAGCGGACGAAGTATATCAAGATAATCTACACAGACGCGACACAGAAACTTTCTTTTCCTTCAAGAAAATCGTCTCGCAACGTCAATCAACTGTTCCTCTTGTCTCGTTCCATTCAATTTCCAAAGGCGTTACAGGAGAGTGCGGCCGTCGCGGTGGTTATTTCGAGACGACCAATTTATCACCCGAAATCAATGCGTTGATTTACAAGATGCGCAGCGTCACGCTTTGTCCTCCTCTCGCCGGTCAAATTGGCGTCGATTGTCTTGTCCGTCCACCCAAGCCTGGCGATGCATCATACCAACTCTGGAAGGAGGAGACGAGCGCTATCCATAAAGCACTCTCTGACCGGACCCGTGTCATGGCTGAACGTTTGAACCAATTGGAAGGCGTCACATGCGTCGATTCTCCTGGTGCACTTTACTTGTTCCCTCGTATTCGACTCCCTCGTAAGGCATACGAGGCTGCGCGTGCCGTAGGCAAAGAACCTGATACCTTTTATTCTCTCGCAATGTTGGATGAAACAGGTATTTGTACCGTCTCGGGTTCAGGGTTCGGTCAGAAGGAAGGGGAGCTTCACTACCGCCTCACCTGTCTTTGTGAAGGCGTTGATGAATACGTCGGCAAACTAGAAAAGTTCCATAAGAATTTCATGGCCAAATATGCCGATTAAAAAAAAATTTTTTTTTTTTTTATTTAGAGCTGTTTTCTTTTGAACATGTTGCTGCTGTCGTTTTGCTGTTTGTTTGTTTTTTTTTTCCAATCCTGGATTTCAATTCGGTTTTCTGTTTTGCTTCGAAGCCCCAAACCATAGAAATATACCGCATATAGCTTATTTTAGGATATGTTTAATATATATTCAATTGTTACACGCGGAAAACGAAAAAAAAGCCCTAGACGCGTCGAATAAAATAAAGAAATTCTATCTATGGATACATTGGGGGGGGGGGGGTCTCTATATATAATATATATGTGTAAAGTGTATTGTATTCTTCCCTTGTGAGACCAGTCATATATAATTGATATATAAAATGAAAATGCGGAATCTCATGCGACCAATTTCGGGACGTCGATGGAATGCATTTGAATCTGAGCTGTCGCCGGATTACCCTGCATGGAGAATGTAGTAGCAGGTCGATAATCATCCCTTGAAGAGCTGTCACGAGATGTTTCCGACGACGCGGACGAATCAGCTTCATGATCATCGTCCGGGGGGCGATATCGAATTCTTGGATTAGTATCAGTACAGCATCCCCCTCTCTCGCCACTAACGGCGAAGCCAATCCTTTCGGGAATCTCTTCGCCATCCTTGGCTTTATCGCAATTACAGACGATGCATCTACAAGGACCGCCGCAGCAGCGAGAAACTGAGGTTGTGGTGGACTTTTCTGGTTCTGGAGCAGAAGAGCTAGATGCGTGTGGTGGAATAAAAGGAGCCGCTGACACGATGGCGCTCGACGATGGTTGCCTCCAATGATCGGTGGGGTGACTTGGCAGAATAAAGGCGTTGGGCATGTGAGAAGTGACACCGAAACCGTTACATGCCGTACACGTAGTGCACGAGTAAGGACAATTCTCGCCGGAAAACAGGATCATAGATGTGCTGAGTGAATGTTCGTAACATCCTTTCCAAAAAAAAACAATAAATTAATTAAATAAGGAATTATATATATATATATAGAGGTACTACTCACCTGGACAGGCACAGGTAATTCCACAGCTGCACGATCCCAAGTTCACACCGGATTGCCAAGCAAAGGAGTTTGCGCTCAAACTGGGATTGTAAAACGGTTGAACATGATGATGATACGGGTCAATCGCGGGAGCGGCGGCAGTGTTCGCGCTCCTTGCCGCTGAGCGGGAGAGGTCGTCCAATAGCGAAGCAGTGTAATTGTCGTCGTTGCTGGTAGAACTGGCCGCCGTCGCGGCAGTAGCACCGGTGGTAGCAGATTTGGAAGAATGATTATCAGACGGGTGAGACTTTGCCTTTGAACTGCAGCAGGATGACGTAGGTGCGGCAGACGGAGGTGGGGGTGTGACAGGGGCCGATGGGAGGGATGGCGAGGATGGACGAGTGTTGCACGACTTGGTGGTCTCAGCGGCTACGTCAGAAAAAAAAAAGTGAATATGAGAATCAAAAATTTAAAGCGGATCAACCATTGAAGCCAACAAACGACATACTTTTGCAGCATTCCTTCAATTTGGATTTCGGCTTAACCACTTTGGTCTTGGGTGGGAGTAGACCAGGTCCTGCGGTAATGGTGGCGTGGGTAGGATCGTCTGGATCTAATCGAATCGTGGCAGCAGTAGGAAGTTTAAGTTTCGCTGTTCAAAGAAGCAAATGAATAAAAAAAGTTTATATACTAGACTGTTTTCGGAGATCTTACCCCGGGTGCCATTGCTCTTCTCGCCATTGGGGCGAGTTCCGCAGAGACATTTCACGTGCACCTGCCTCGTCTTTCTGAGATGTCGACAATGCTCGCACTGTGTAATAGGACGTCCTTTCTTCTTGATTTCGAAAAGAGTACGATCGGTATGGGAGCAGGCAGAAGAGCGATGTCCCTTGATACAGGTTTCGCTGTTCGTGTTTTTTATTATTTTATTTATGGAAATAGTTGACTTTTCATAACAGAAAGACATACCAAGCGTATTTAAGACCGTTAAGGAGGACCATTAAGGTCTGAACGCAAGCCCGTTTGCTGGATTATATGAGCCTAGGATGAGGGGTTTCTGCGCCTTCGTGACGTCACGTCACGTCCTAAATATCCTTACCGTTCGTCATGTTCAAAAACGCCGGACAACATCGTTCTCGCGACCATCTGAGACTCGATCTCATTTCTCTAAAATACACCCTCGCCAAAACCATTCCTCTGCTTTTACCGTGGCCAAGGGATTCCTAATGCAGCTATGAAGTAGGGAACATTTGGCGGGATTACATACGTATTAGAGTAATGTTTTCCCATAGTTTTTCCAGCTAAAACATCAGCGATTATGAAACCGCGATTAACTACCTGATCCGACATTGTACATAACGTATGCTGAACATGATTGGCACAGAGCTACTAGCTATACTAGTAGCGCTTATAGCAATAGTATTAGATAACTCTGGGCGCTTTCTCCCCGATTTCACCTTTTTTTTTATATGCCTGACGCTTTTTTTGCAAACTCGAAAAAGCGGAAACGACCTCAAGGAAATGCTCGTAGCTCTGGAAAATACACCGTCAATAAACTGACGAAAACCAAAGGTCCCCAACAAAGGGAACCAAAGCGCAGAAATGATGAAGAGCTCTCGGGTGGAAGTCAAAGCGACGTCGCCGACTTGGATTTAAGGGCTTCAGACGTAGATCCTAATGAAAGTGACAAGGAGGAATATGCTAATGAAACACCTGCTGAAAAACGATTGAGACTGGCCAAAGTTTATTTGGATACTGTCAAAGAGGACATAGCTCTTGGTTCGTCAAAAAAAAAAAACGTATCTTGGCTAAACCGTCTCATCTTTGATTTAACTGGTGTTATTATTATAGCGGAAGGAGAATATGATGCCGCGGAAATAGATAGAGAGATTATTTCGTCACGACTGAAAGAAGACGTTGTAAGTCAAAAGTTATAGGATTACTTCCCTTCCGTTCTCTAAACTCTGTTCAGCTGGAGCATGCCGGAAAATTGCACATTCATATTGCTAACTCTGTAAGTTCGTGTCTCTTTTTAGCCATTGTGTCTACTTTTCACCAATATTGGTCATCATCATCATCATCATAGTTAAATTTGGCTCGTGGGGGACCCTCGCATCTCCGAGTAAAACCACATCGACTCGCAGTCACTGCAGCTGTCTTGTCCGACAACTCAAACTTCCTTTATACCTCTGGAAAAGACGGGACTATATCCTGCTATGATATATCGTCTAAAAAAGTTGTCTGTCGTTTACCCAAGTTACGCAATGAAGGCAAGGGAAAAGGCAAAGCAAAAGCTTCCGACCATGATATCCAAGGGCATGTGGATGAGATTCTCGCGTTGGCCATCAGTGGTGATGGAAAATATCTCGTTAGCGGTGGGAAAGACAGGCGGGTTTGTGTTTGGAATATTGAAGATAATATAAATGAGGGACTACGGTTGACGTGGCTGAGAGGGTTTACCGGACATAAAGACACCGTTTCGGTATGCCTTGATTTTCGTTGCAGCATTACATGACACGAAATATTATTTATCTTATTTTACAAGGGATTATCATTTCGAAAATCCACAAACATATTATACAGCTCATCCTTTGATCGTACGGTGAAAATTTTCGATCTGTCACCTGCAGTAATGGGTTATGTAGAAACTTTATTTGGACACCAAGAGGGAATAACAGACGTAGACGGTCTTAAAGGGGATACAGCCGTAACCGTTGCTGGACGGGATCGGACCGTTCGATTTTGGAAAATTGCTGAAGAGACTCAACTTGTTTTTCGAGGAGGCGGGACGGCAAAATCCAAAATGAGAGATTTATTAGAGACGGGTCTCGAATTGCCGGATGAAGAAGATTTGGATAAAAAACGGAAAAATAGTGACACGTGGATTGAAGGTAGTATAGATTGTGTGGGTATGATTGACGAAAACACCTTTGTGAGTGGAGGTGACAGTGGGTAAGTTGTTTAGGGTCGGTCAGCTTGCGTTTTCCCTGCTTATAATTATTAATTTAGGACCATATCATTATGGTCTACGACGAAGAAAAAGCCCGTTTTTTCATTTTCAGTCGCTCATGGATTAGAGAAGATCGAGTCTTCAACTGAAGGAACATTGCATCGGCCTCGGTGGATTACCAGCATAGGATGCTTGCGGTATGGTGATGTTTTTGCCTCAGGTTTGTGAGACTTCAATCTTTTGAATCGTACGCAAAATAGCTTAATGTGCACCGTGCTGAGAAGGTTCCTGGGACGGGCATATTCGGTTATGGAAAGTCCATTCTTCTGTACGGTCCTTCATGCTGTTAGGAACATTAGAAGCTCATGGCGTTGTGAACTCTCTGCGAGTTACACAAATGCCTAAAGATTGGGCCTTGGACCAATTATGGTCAAAGCAGACGATAACGAACGATAACGGGAACGGGAATGAGAATGAGAATCTCCTCGAGGACAGGCACACCATCACGGCGCGAAAAGACGGTGGGATTTTAATCACGGCTGCTCTTGGCCAGGAACCCAGGATTGGACGATGGATAAAACTAAAAGGTGATGGCGCTGTGAACTGCGGCATGATATTTGCTATAAGAAAAGATGACCACTAAATACTTCAGTTGTCGTCAACTACTTAACACATACATATAATGGCCACTAATGGTTGCGTCATGGCGATGAATTCGATGGCATTCCTTATTATTCAATACTCCTGAGAAGCTGGGTCTTTTTAGTTATTAGCACGCCTCAATGCATCATTTTAATTACACATGGAAAAATTGCAAAACGTGGCTGCTGCCACTAATCCGCATCAGGCTATCCTGGCAGTACATAATCGTTCTTACTACATATACTAATGTCTGGTAAGGTCACATAGCCACCAGACTGCGAATGGTAAACAGGCCGGCTAAAACACACCTTACAAGTGCACGACGCCCATCCAATTAGTCTATTCTCCGGAGTTGGCGTACTTTTGCTGCTCTTCACCTTCAAGTTCATTGCTTTTTTTATTACACGTTTTTCATATAAGTTTCCTCCCGTCTCTTGATGCCACGTATCGACTCATTGCTTCACTCGTATGGTCAAAGTTCTGGTGCCGACGCTACCAGTAATGTTCCCGCAAATACGAAAACTGAGACGACAAAATCTTCGCCGTCCACAACAGTAAAATCATCTCTCAGCGACAGCAATAGTGCCAGCCGTGATAATTCTTATGGAACCCACTTACCGACGAGAATGCCAGACACTTCAGATGACTTGGAAAGGAATTGGTTGACCGCCACCGCTACACCAAGATTTTCTCGAGCTGGCCTCTCGCATGTGGTTATGCCTGTCCGAGCTGATTCCCGAAAAGCGAAAGATCGCCCTAGCGCGGCCCGTACCACCACCAATAACAATTCTACCAGCGCGTCAGCGACGGTGTCCCGTGGTGGTGAAGTTGTCCCTGACCGCAACAAGACGAAAGGGATATACGTAGCTGCTGAAGAAGCCAGTTCAACTTCGACTTCCCCTGGTCCCGAGATCGTAATGCGGAACAACCGACAGAATTTTACTACTGAAAGGCGCCACACAACTGAAGACAGGAGCAAACGTACAATCGCTTCCAGAGACTGTCTTGATGATGATGATGGAAAAGAAAGCCAAATGCCATTTTCTGATTCATCCAAATTTGCCGGCGGGTTCACCAAACTCCGTCGAGTTTTGAGTCTGCGCGGGCCCCCTTCTGCTTTGGACGACCCGACGTCGTCAATCCAGTTGCAAACCCACGCACTAATAGACAACAAGGACGACATAGCACACTCGGAACTTGACGCACTGGGAGATGGTGGACAGAGCGACAAGAAATGGCAATTATCAAGCATTTTCAAATTCTTTTCGGGAGGCCCGAACAAAGGCTCAAAAGTGACATGAAAGGAAGCTCTTGCGTTGTTGTTGTTTGGAGATGAAACGTTATGATTTTCATGATAAAAGATATATTTATTCGATGCACATGCACTTTCCGTCAAACGCGCACAGTCTTCGCCCCTTTGACATGTATACACACCGCGATATGTTATCTTATACAAGGTTTGCCACCCTACCGAGTGGCGTACGCCGATGATGCTCGCTGACAGGGACCAGCCAAAGGAAGGGCCGCTACCTAGTCTCTTAGCGCGAGTCTTAATATCCCCTTTCTCGCTTTAAACGGGCTTCCACTAAATGAATTACTTGGATGCCAGCGACGCTGAGGAATGCCAGCCACAGTACATACATGCAACGCAGGGTATTATCCCTGCTATTCATTCATGTTATTTTTATCTTTCGCAAGTATTTATATCTTATGCAGCATGTACCAAGGTAAGGGCCAGGAACTACTTGGTATAACTTAGTGCTAACCGATAAAGCCAAGGAACCTTGAAGGATACTGCTCGGGATGTCGAAGGAAAAGCAATTCGCCTTCTCTCCAAAAAAAAACTCTCTTTTTAATTTGCTGGAAGGGACGCACAGCAATGGCAGGAACGTGCCTCGTCCGGGAGTCCGAACACTATTCAGTCCTCGCTGAATTTCACCGGCCACTGGGCGATCGGTCAGACAGAACTTAATCAATTAACCCATTAATCCATATGCGAAACATGTCAAAATGTATTCTGATTGTCATTGTACATCTTCGCTCATTTCGGGACTATTGATACGCATTGGTAAATCACGCCATCTTATCTCAGTGCGTTCCCAACGTGCGCCGGTTTTGCCCTGTTTTGCTCGAACCTTGACGTCGTCTATACTCCGAATGATGGGGAGACAATAGTCATAAAAGGGGACTATGATAAGTGTTTACGATCTTCTCTCTTACCAATTAATATTAAATACGGTCAGCTTTTGGAATCTTCCTCTTCCACTTGCTCGGGCCTCCGCGGCCGCCTCAGTGCCAGTCGTCGACGAACCCGGCGGCCAACGCCTATTTGTCTTGATTGCCAATCGATATATATACACCGACACTTACACATACACATATATATATCCCTTCTTCTTTCCTTTGGCTTTTCAGGAATGACTATGTCCACTTCATATACGCACACTGGCACGAGCTCGTCGAACACCTTGTCAGTGCCTTCTTTAACCATGTCTCGTATTGCAGTCTACAAACCTCCGCGGTCGTCTCCTCTGGCTGGACCAGCTATCTCTGTGAATATCGACGACGACGATCACGATGGCGACGATGATGAGACTGCCACAGAATCTCGAAGAAATGAGGAGATTCGAACCAGCACCACGCACTGCAGACTTTCATCTCCGTATCCCACTCCTCCGAGAACGCCTTCACCTAGCAGCGACTACTCAATAGCCGATGCCCAAGATGCGAAGACTACGCCAGAAATAGGGCCTGGGTCAATTGAGCCTTGTAGCAAAACCTGGTCCAAGTCCCATCCGAAACAGCCTCGACCTTCTGCTCCTCCTGGCGACATTGACGAGTCGTCTTCTCGACTATTAGGAAACCATCAAGATGAATCATCGACTCGACAGTCCACGCGGGCGTACGTTAGGACCCCATTTTCTGCACCGCCCACCATGCCTGACTTTCATCCTTCATATGATACGAACGCTATTTCTGTACGTGCTGTCCAAAGACCACGGACAGCGCCTGGCTCATCATCATTAACGACACCATCAATATCATCATCATCTGCGTCGTACGCATCGCCCGCCGAAAGAGGCACTTTTTCTGCGCCAGGTATCATTAGATCAGCAGCAGCGCGAGGAAGACATGAAGTGCCGAATACCCAGTCGAATTCAGATTGCGACTGCAAAGCGTCGGTATCTTCGTCGTCAAATCATTATTCGCGTCTGAATACATCCTCAAACCCAAAGCTCAATTGGATCACTGTTTCGAACAATTCACCACCCCCCTTTTCACGAACCCTCTTGACTCAGAGTGTCGTGATGCCTGTGAAGGCGACTGAAGGCGATGGAAAGAGATCGACCAGAAGACCGAAAACGACACCAAATTTGCAAATCTCGTCTATCTCTTCGTTATCCGGATTTCAGGTACAAGAAGCCGTCAATATGTCGCAACCAGTGCCCATTATAAAATCTTCGAAAGAAGAAAGACGGGAACGAAGTTACCAGCCCGGGCCGTTTTCTTCACCTTCTCACGATGGGAACGCCTATGATAGGCAGATGTCAGGAAGTAGAGTTGAAGGACCCGGGAATGGAGAAGTATTATCGAATTTGCGTGATAACGAGGATGAAAAGGCTGGTCCTATAGAAGACCGTGGGACTGGAGCTGAAGGTGGAAAATGGAAGTTGAAGCTACTTTTAAAAGTCTTGAAAAAAGCGAATTTATGATAATTCACAAGTATTTACAAGAAGGATAATGATAGTATTCGCAATGTACATTATTGCATCGACTTACGTATTCATGATGACAAATTTCGGCGTACCCTGCAAAAAGTTCCCTTTACAATTATCGCAATAAATTATTTTGACGGAAGTTTGAAAAGATGTCAAAGGGTAAGTTTTTAACTAGGATGGTCCACCGTAATGTATATCAGATGCTGAGCACTAAGCGGCTTCCCGGATGTCTCATCTTGAATATAGCCCATTAAAATCGTTTCTTCATTTTCCTTCTAATGAAGTAAGACTTGCTTCAATTATAGCACTTATAGGGTCTATCAACGCTGTCCCTTCCGCCATATTTATATGTAATCCTATATTATAATTCAAGTAGTGGTAGTTGCGATTATTCAGGTCATATCAGCATGCCGAAAAACATGTGAGAGTGCATTGTCTACTTCTATTTCCATGGGATCCTCCGCAGACAGATTGTCCAAGCCTAGATGAAATTCCCGCATATAATCTGTAGTGCCGGAAAGGTCTCCAATTTCACAGACTGCCGCGTGAAGCTTCAAGTAAGAGGGAGATGGAAGCGGTAACTTGTCTTCATCGGGTGTCGTGAACGTCACATAGTCTGGTAGGCTGTACATAGCACGTAAATAGTCTATTCGGAGGGGACCGCCCGTTTTTACTTTATACGTATGAGGCTCTGTCTTAACATAGAATATTGTCGTCATCAACACAGAAAAACCAATTAAAAAAATTGAACATACTGTTCCAGCAAACCACACAAGCATTTCATCAAAAATGCATCGTATATCGCAGGTCACGGTGAGGACGTTTTCTAAACGGTGAAATTTAGCTCCACGGAGTTCGGTTAAAAGATTTTCATAGCCAAATCGCTTCAGGACAGCATGCACATTAGCTGTATCTTCCTTTTAATTTAGTTATGGTGAATGGCAACATCGGTCATTTATTGAAAGGTACTTCGTTGGAACCAGATCCGCTGTGGATTTCCTTAATGATGTAGACGCACACTGTGAACCCCCAATCTTGAACTTCACTGGGAAATTTCTTGCGCAAATCTTTACTTTTCCGCATGCACTCATGGTCATGCGCACCAGAGAGGGCACAGCTGAATCCGTCTCGAACAAGGGCCTTGATCAATTAGGAGTATGACAGTTAAAAAGCAACGGTATTGTTATCCACCTTATTGCGTGCAGTGACAGTGTCTCGAGAGGTTTTATTCATTACCCTTTGAGACATATCATCCAGAGGAACAAAAGAAGGGGGAGATTCGGCTTCGCGGTCTATTGTAATATCGATAAATTCATAGGTGGAGAAATTAGACTCGGGTCATTTACCGTATGTTGCATAATAGTCAGTTACATGTTGATAAACTAGTTAGATGAAGAAAAATTAGATTCACAGGTGAGGAAAAAAAAGAAAAAGAAAACTTCACATGGTTTCAAAAGATAATCAAAATACATCCGTCCCAACCTTAAGAGATCTTCACGATTAACACACAAGAGCACCTCGTTAACAACTGTCTCCAGTGCTTCATTAGTCGGACTGTGGTGAAACAAGTAGCCGACGATGCGACAGTGAACCAGTTCCCTTTTAGCGTCTCTTCCTGCTTGGAGTTCCCCTTCCAATTCTTCCTCGTACTTTAGACATATGTCGTAGGCTCTGGCTATGTCCTCTCGCGCTTGGTTGATTACTCTAGGCAGTCTGGTTCCCTCAACGTCAGACATGGTGGTACTAGTAGCTGAGAGAGAGATATTTGGAAATCAACAAGACTGTTGTACGAAAAAATGACGTCAGTTGATTGAATTTGCCGGCCCATGCAGCTATTATCAGCCCGGGCCGTTTTCTTCACCTTCAATGGGAATGCCTATGATAGGCAGATGTCAAAATAAGTCGGAAGTAGAGTTGAAGGACCCGGGAATGGAGAGGTATTATCGAATTTGCGTGGTAACGAGGATGAAAAGGCTGGTCCTAAAGGGTTCATGGCCCGGGCTATAGAAGACCGTCGGACTGAAGCTGGAGGTGGGAAACGGAAGTTGAATCTACTTTTAAAAGTATTGAAGAAAGCGAATTATGATAAGTATTTATGATAGTATTGGTAATTGCAACGTACATTATTGCATCGACTGGTGTGCTGAGCCAATCCGGCGCCTTACGTATTCATGATGACAAATTTCGGGGTACACTGCAGTCCGCTACGGAAACTATGACAGCCGGTCATTGTTCTTCCTATGTAAGTAGGGTTGGGAGAACTTTCAACTAACGACGGCCATGCAGGTCATTTCGCGAAATTATACCTTCGAATGGCGTCCAGAATATCCATTCCTTGTAAACGCAACGCGGTATTACCTTCCCACTGGCACCGTGGCCTCGAGCCATGAACAGTCTTCTCCCGGGTTCACCGCAATCTTCGCCCACGGGACTGGCTTTCATAAAGAACAGTGGGAACCTACAATCCACCGTTTATTTGAATTCAATACCAAAGCGAATCTCCCTATCTTACGGGAAGCCTGGTCCGTCGATTGTCCCAACCATGGACAATCATATATCCTGAACGAAAAATCAATTGCCGAATATGCCTATACATTAATCTGTACCTGACAATTTTTTATCTCTTCCCTCGTAATTACTGACCTGTATGTCATGTAGTTCCTTGGGACGAATATACCAAGGCATTATATCTGTTTCTCACTCAGAATAAGGAATTCGATTTCTCGACTCATCGTCTTGTTGCCATCGGACATTCGATGGGCGCAGCTTGTTTGTATGTTTGCCCATCAAATCCCTTGATTTCATTTCATTTCTTGGGTTGTCAACGCACTTTTTTTTTTTGAAATGAATTACTTTTCTGCTTTTAGGACACTTACTAGAACATATCCCTGCGCGCCAGAATTTACCCAATTCGTGTTGTGCGAACCCATGCTAGTACCCCCAGAGTTATCCGAAGACCATCCACTGTTGAGTGCGGCTGAAACATTTGTAAATATCACCAGCAAACGCCGCGATGTCTGGTCGAGCTTCGATCATGTCAGAACTTCGCTTCAATCCAAGAGTGGATTTCAAGCGTGGGATAAGCAAGTTCTTGATATTTACTTGG
This sequence comes from Dictyophora rubrovolvata, assembly GCA_029959195.1. Classification (NCBI taxonomy): domain Eukaryota; kingdom Fungi; phylum Basidiomycota; class Agaricomycetes; order Phallales; family Phallaceae; genus Dictyophora; species Dictyophora rubrovolvata. The sequence goes on along the minus strand of CP114122.1, from coordinate 537,731 downwards.
TGACCTTATACCCTTACTTTGCTATTGCTAGTTTTTAACAAGTCACACTCAACGTCCGTAGAAATTCGGGTTTCGTGAGCTCCCGACGCCAATTTATCCTCATGAACAAGGTGTCACCTTGGCATGTCCCAAGTCGCAAGAAGTTGTTAGTTTGACCTTCCTTGCGTTCACAAAAATGTACAAGACTAATTTTTGGATACGCAATCCAGGCTTGTTATCGTGACCGAATTGCTGCCCGTCGTATGTTCCAATACCTTCCTATTGTATGCGCTCAGACACCCGTCCATGTCATATGGGGAGCAATTGACGATTCTGTGTAAGCCGAAGAGCCCCATCAATTATCCTTGTCGTCATTGTTGCTGAATGTGTACACTCTTTTAGTGCCACAGAAGTTAAAAGGCGTGCAACTGATCCCGCAACTGGGCGGAAAATGGCTTCCATCCAGCGAATTGAAGGTGTCGGACATCTCGTGAGTATTTCTGGATATTACTTCGCCAGTATTCGTGATAAGATACTATCCGTTAGATTGTGCAAATCGCGCCTATTCGATTAGCAGAAGCCATTTTCAAAGCATTGACTTCTCCGGGCATACAAAGTAAATTATAAAAGTCACTATTGTACGTTATTATATACGGTGAATGTGATTAGTGAATAAAGTACCTAACATGCTAAACTGGCCAAAGATAAGGTCCTTTTACTTTAGCAAGCAAAGACACAACTGAGGGAAAGCCAATATACACTCATTGGAACTTTTACTTCATGGGAAAATCTCGTTTGTATCACGATGGTTTCAAGGTCTCTCGCACCATGCGGCCACAGCAAGAGCCGGTTGACGCGATGACGTTATGCTTCGAGAGACATGAAAAGAGCATGGGCATATCCGGGAGGGTAAAGCATGCTTCAGGATGTTGGTTTGGCCGATCGCCCTCACTGGCCTCGGAGCGGTTTCCGGAGAGTTTATAACTGGGTATCAACACGTTTTCCATGTCCCGTAATTCCCATTCAAGTCTGTATCCTTTTGTCGGACTGCGGGTTATACTAACAAATGTTTGATTGTCACGTATTATTATTCTACGTCTTGTACGGACTATTTGTTGTCTGATTAGGGACCCCGCGCAACGTTTGAGCAGAATCCGGGTCCTGTGCAAAAGCTGTTGCTCGGAGTCGAGCGCGTTCTAATGTGTCTCGTTCCAACTGACGCAGATACGTGGACAGGAATGCCTGAGAAAAAAAATAACCAGCTAAAGCACCGGCAACTAATGCGTGCTATTCAATAAAAGAGCTTGAAGGTTAAATTCGGAGATCTGAGAGCTTACGGAGTCCGGACGCCAATGTTCTCCGACGATCGAATTTCAATAGTCTCTTGCCGAAAAGAGCTTTCGCAAAGGATATTTAATAATAAACTTATTGGTCAAGGTTTTAGCTGCAACACGTTCGTACCTGCAAAGAGTCCGCCAGTAACTCCAGCAAACAAGCCATCTCTTCGCGCTTTCTGGAATTGATGTTTTTCAATCATGATGTGTTGAGTGTCGGGTTTAGAAGATACAAAAGTTACCCTATTGCATTGATCGTATTCTTCAGGAGAAGGTTTCCAAGTGTGGATCATGTTGAAAGGAAGAACAGACTATGCGGCATAACTACACTAACTAAAGTAACGTCACACTGTAAGGGAGCGTAGTTCCCAGCTGTTAGCGCGCGTCGGGGTATTTAGTTCTTCTCTTACAACCTCTTACAACGTTTTGAAGTTCAAAAGAAAAATGAATAAAGATACCAATATTTACTTCGTTTACATAAACTCGGTGAATTACGGTAAATGAAAAAAAAAAGAAAAGAAAAGCGTGTAAACCGATTTACTGCTGAATTTACCGACTCCTTGACCCGATCGGACTTATTCTGCCAAACTTTGGCTGAATTGGTTCACTTTTTTACCAAAACGGTTTTTTCAATAATGTTTTTAAACCTTTCCAAATTTGAAGCCAGCACCTTGAAATACCGGGACTCCGAGACAACTTGGTTGTTGTGGTTCTGCTGGGCGTCTTGGGAGACATAGTAGTCGGGAAAACACACTTGCCGCTAGACGTTGACGAAGAATATGAAACGAACGAATTCGAATCAGACTTATGAGAGTTGTTAAGCAACGATGCAGATTGGCTACCACGCAAAGATAGTGCGAAGACGCGAATCTGAAATTGACCAACGAGCAAAGGCTGAAATTAAAAAGTGATGGTGACGGAAAATAACACACTCACTTTCCGATTTGGACCTAACTTAGCAACATCGAATGGACTTTTGGTGCTGCTACTGCTAGAAATGCTCTTTCTTTCACCACCATTGTCATTTTGCGAACTTGATCTATTATATCCTTTAGCTGACTCGGCTGTATCTAAACCAATAGCCCCATTTCTGCTGCCAGTTTTCGATGCGTCTTCAACTGAGAGGGGAAAAGGATGACATCGGGGAGTTCACTGCGCTTAATGCGGAAGAAACCTTCATATGATGAGCTGGAAGCGACTGAGGATGTTTTGCTGGATTTTTCCAGTGAAGGTGTTCTCTCTTTTCAAGCGGCAATAGTTTTACGGACAGAGATCAGAGGAAAAGAGGAGATGTGGGTGTCCAAGGAAGTTGTTTACTTGACGACATAGCACTAGTAGAATGCATGCGTTTCTGTACGCGCAGGGGAAGGCAATGATGATAACGCACTGACTCCCCGGAGAAACCGAGCGCGAATAAGTCCCTTTGAGCAAGGTAGCGGTCATGTAGATTCGACTACCCTTATTGCGAATATTCAGGTCATATCAGCATGGCGAAAAACGTGCGAGAGTGCATTGTCTACTTCCATTTCCATGGGATCCTCTGCTTGCAGACTGTCCAAGCTTATATGAAATTGCTCCATATAATCTGTAGCGCCGGAAAGGTCTCCAATTTCACAGACTGCAGCGTGAAGCTTCAAGTAAGAGGGAGATGGGAGCGGTAACTTGTCTTCAGTGAGCAGAATTCGAGTCCTGTGCGGAAGCTGTCCCTCTTGGCGAGCATTTTCTACCGTGGACAAGTTGGCCGAATTACGTAAAGAATTGATCCCATCCAGCTAAAGCACCAGCAACCAACGCGTGCCATCGAATAAAAGTTCGAAGGATCTGGGAGCTTACGAATTCCGGACGCCATTGTTCTCCGATGATCAAGTGTCAATATTCTTTCGCCGAAAAGAGCTTTCGCAAAGCATGTTTGAGAAATTTATTTGTCAACGTTTTAGCCACAACACGTCGCACCTGCAAAGAGTCCGCCAGTAACCACCTTCGTGCCTTCTGGAATTGATGTTTACTCAACATGATGTGTTGAGTGTCAGATTAGAAGATCCAAAAGTTACCTTATTGCATTGATTGCAAGTGTGGATCGTGTTGAAAGTGAAAGGAAGAGCGGATTAGACGATTGACACTCGTACGTACGAAGTTGGTAGTGTAGTATCCTCGTATAAGGATGAAGAATAGTATTAATGCCACATTATCACCATTGAGATCTAAGATCTATTCCCCATTGCAGTTATGTCGAGCATCCCAGGCACCCCGCTCCCTAACGTCCCGCCAGCACACCTTAGAAACCACAAGGATGCGATAGAAGCATACAATATATGCTTGTCATTTGAGGAAGAGCTACAAAAAAATATTCCTAAGACGAGTACGCAGATGCGGCACCTCAGAGAAGACATCATGTACTGCCGCATTGTCGGGTTTCTGTTTTTTTCATTATCCCTCCACAATCTAACCTCACCATTGTAGTTCAATCTCGCAAGGATTCAATCCCACCCTACTCACCCGGCCAACACCCATCAAACTCATTTGAGATCCAGAGGAAGATAATCTACAGTCATCTAGCCCCCTCGCCGTCACACAGGGGCAATGTTCGCAAAAATGTAATTCCCAGCTTTAAAATCCTTGCGAAATAATTTAATCCAATTAAAGGCCTTAAGAAGAGATGGATATCGGTGCATGGTCACACGCGTCCCTGACAGAGAATCAGTAATGAGAAACAAAGAATTTCGACAAACCCTCCCCAAGGAGACAGTTGACAATTTGACACAGGATACAGTAGATGCTGAATGTTCACGTATTATCCCAATTTCAATGAACAATTTTAGAAACATCAAAAAGGTATAGTAGCTATTTTTATTATGACCCGTATTGGGTAATTTTTATTCCTTCAGAGAATGCAAGCCTCAGTGACCTGGGCTGTCATAAACAGACTCGGGTTCGCAAATCTGCCGGCGGAACTAAGTGGCCCGGGCATCAATGGATTGTGCAATGTGCTAACCCTTGGTAGATTTCTTCATGAGCAGTTTGACTTATTACGGTTGTGGTTTGTTGCAACTGTATGTTCGGCGTTACTATCGAGTTGTGTATCTAATTTTCATGCCTATTAATATTCAGGACACCCCCAATCGCTATAGAGTTAAATTACACCCAAGCATGACCAATCAAAACGCTGGAATTCCGGACGACTTGCAGTATGTGATTTTCAAGTCACCAGATGAGGCCAAATACCCCCTCCCCTCTCCTGACCTCCTCAGAATTCATGCACTGTGCTGTGAACTAGCGCGTTGTGTGGGTATTACACCGCCTTTCTTATGCACTGAGTGAAGTGTTTTGGCCCTCATTATCTGGCGCATTTCCCCTTTATCATTTTTCTTCTGATTTCCATTCTGCAATGATTTTTCTCACCTTCGTTTGGCTTTCCCCTTGTTTCTTTTGTTTTTCTTGCTTTTAAATGCTTACTATTATTATAGTTTCAGAACAATTACAAGACTTACTCCAATTATCACGCTTACTTATGTACTACAGGATCTTCCGCTGTGTATGTAATTCTATAATACAATTTAAGTAGTAGTAGTAGTAGTAGTAGTAGTAGTAGTAGTAGTAGTAGTAGTAGTGGTGGTAGTAGTAGTTGTGAATATTCAAGTCATATCAGCATGTTAAAAGCGTGCGAGAGTGCATCATCTACTTCCATTATTGCCATGGGATCCTCTGCAAGCAATGTCTCCAAGGCTGTATGAAATTGCTGCATATAATCTGTAGCGCCGGAGAGGTCTCCAATTTCACAGACTGCCGCGTGAAGCTTCAAGTAAGAGGGAGATGGAAGCGGTAACTTGTCTTCATCGGGTGTCGTGAACGTCACATAGTCTGGTAGACTGTACATAGCACGTAAATAGTCTATTCGAAGGGGACCACCCGTTTTTACTTTATACGTATGAGGCTCTGTCTTGAGACAGAACATTGTCAACATCAACACAGGAAAGTAAAATAATTGAACATACGGTCTCAGCAAACCACACAAGCATTTTATCAAACATGGATCGTATACCGCCAGTTATGGTGAGGACGTTTTCTAAACGGTGAAATTTAGCTCCACGGAGTTCGGCTAAAAGATTTTCATAGCCAAATCGCTTCAAGACAGCATGCACATTTGTTATATACACCTTTTAAGTTAATCATGGTGAGCGGTAACATCAGTCATTTGTTAGAAAGTACCTCGCTGGAACCAGACCCGCTGTGGATTTCCTTAATGATGTAGACGCACACTGTAAACCCCCAATCTCGAAATTCACTGGGGAATTTCTCGCGCAAAGCTTGACTTTTCCGCATGCACGCATAATCATGCGCACCAGAGAGGACACAGCTGAATCCGTCTCGAACAAGGGCCTTGATCAATTAGGAATATGACAGTAAAAAAATAATGGAATTGTTATTCACCTTATTATGCGCAGTGGCGGTGTCTCGAGAGGTTCCATTCATTACCCTTTTGGACATATCATCCAGAGGAACAAAAGAAGGAGGAGATTTGGCTTCGCAGTCTATTGTAATATCGATAAATCAATAGATGGAGAGATTGGATTTGGGTCATTTACCGTATGTTGCATAGTAGTCCATTACATATTGATAAACTAGTAGATGAAGAAATTAGATTCACAGGTGAGAAAAAAAAACGAAGACTTCACATGGTTTCAAAAGATAATCAAAATACATCCATCCCGGCTCTAAAAGATTTTCACGATTAACACACAAGAGCACTTCATTAACAACTGTCTCTAGTGCTTCATTAGTCGGACTGTGGTGAAACAGGTAGCCGACGATGCGACAGTGGACCAATTCCCTTTTAGCGTCTCTTCCTGCTTTGAGTTCTTCTTCCAATTCTTCCTCAACCCTTAGGCATATACCGTAGGCTCTGACTATGTCCTCGCGCGTTTGGTTGATTACTCTAGGCAGTCTAGTTCCTTCATAGTCATCAGACATAGTAGTGTTACTCCAAGTAGTAGCCGAGAGAAAGACAAGTCGGTGTCACCAAAGATGACGTCAATTAATTGGATTCGCCGGCGGTAGCAAATTCTGACTCCGCAGATTTCACTTCGCACGGTATATTCGGTCGACGCGAACTACATACAGTGACGACTCAGTATTTACAACACTGAACTGAAAAAAATGGGTGTCCAATAATATTGGATAGAAACAATAAAACTACTACACCAACTCATGCAGCCTCAGCTTCTGCAGCTCGGGCAGCTCGACGAGCCTTCTTGGCAGCATTCGCAGCAGCAGCCTTAGCCTTCTTTGCCTCAGCTTTTTCGGCCTGAGAGAGAGAAAAAAGAGATATGAGGAGAAGTCTTCATCAAAGCGACTTGTACTTGCCTTTTCTGCTTCCTCTTTGGCTTTGGCCTCTTCCTCTGCCTTCCGTTTAGCTTCTTCCTGTGCTGCTTTCGACGGCGTATTCGCTCCTGAGCCATTAGTTTTAGTACGTTTTTTGGCGTCTCGAGCTTCCTTTTCTTCTTGCTTTATTCGTTTGATCCGAGGGTCAAACTGCAATGTAAGGTCCACAATGCGACGAAGTCTGGCCGTATCTTCCTTTTTCCGGCGGGCGCGTTCTGACTTGTTCTTTTTCTCCGTGTACCGCTTGTCATCCCGACTATATATACATATGGGAAATGTTAGTCCATGCATTTTTAAGACGCTTTGCGAGTATTGTCAACCGTACCTATCGCTTCCTTCATTCACCTCCTTATCAAGATATTCAAAGCTACGCCATGAATCAAAGTTGTACCAAAAATCGTAAAATGATTCCACGGCTTCCTTGGTATCGTCTATGTTGCCCAGCATCGGGACTGGCTGGATTTTGGAGAATCGAGCTTCACGCTCAAATATTGGACTCATCTCAGTGAAGAATTTGCTTTCTTTCCAGTCCTTTTGGGGTATAGGAATGCTTTCTTCCAATTCGAGATAGTATGGATCGACACTATCAAATTGTCTACGCCTTTCAGGATTTGTTAATGTTTCCATGGCTATGAAATAGTCAAGTAGTATTAATAATTATCATTCAGAATCAAGATAGTAAGGCGGTACAATACCTTTTTGAATACATTTGAAGAAAGCGTCGTCGTTGGAGTCGCCTGAACCAGCTTTTTTATCCGGGTGATGCTTTAAAACTTTTCTTCGATCTGCTCGAAGAAAAATTAGAAAATACTTGAAATGGTATGACGACGGAGACCTAACGGGCGATCTTAATCTGTTCTTCTGTAGCTTTAAACCGAAGCTGTGATAAACCGAGAACTTTATAGTGGTCTTGTTTCTGGGAAGAATGTTAAAAGGTACGAGGCAGAGATTGAAAGCATTTTTTACCAACCTTCCATTCCTTGGGATCTAACAATAGTAAATCCACCGTCTCTTCTTCGATTAATCCCGAATCATCAACCCCGCCATTAGAATTGTTGTTTGCAGCGAGAACCCTCTTCCGTTCGGTCTCTTTCGCCTCTAACTCCTCATCTTCCTCAATCGTTCTTTTCAGTACAGTACGTCTGACGTGGGCAAAATAAGCCGCGCCGGTCGGGACCAGCACCTGTGGACCCGAGGCTGCAATGATATATTCTAATGAGTTGCTGTTGTTGAAGGAGTGAAAACCAGTTTCGCGTACCGGTTATAGTAAAATCCTCGGCATTTTTGGGTGCCCACTTATCGTATAAAGGTGAAGACAGTGTAATGGCGGGCAAATCCAATACGGACACCATGAATAGACAAATTTGCAGAAGAGAGGGATAAAAATCTTTGAAGGTCCGACGGGCAAACGCAGTCTGTGATTCTGTCACATCGTCACACAACTTACAAATAGCTTGGCAGTCTCGTTCAAGTCTCGTTGGTTAAATTCGCCTCAATACAAGTAGATTCTACAATTGGGAGCAAACTTCCAATGGCTATAAAACCATTTGATGTCGAGTGGCTACCGATAGTCCAAGATTAACTAGAGTTTGCCACACGTGTCTTACCGCGTACTTGTCATACATACTTGAACATACATATGTACCACCACTTGGCTGTCGTTCGTTCGACTGGACGTGGTTAGCGATCAAAGACTAGTCATATATTGATACAAAGGAGGGGCACGAAAGGTGATAGGGATGTATAGACGTGTTTGGATCTTCTACTGAGTCTGCTCCGCATAGATCTGCAAGGGATGAGATAAATGTCAAGCTAGAACAATTTGACATCCCAAACGGCAACGAACCTTGATGGTCTTATCTGCTCCACCGGTGATGAGCCTCGTACCAGTTTGATCGAATGTGGAACAAAATATGCCAGCTTCCGCTTCGAGCGAGCCAGGTTGCGGAATATCATCGATAGTTTGAAATGGTGTGCCACTTGCATAATCCCATAAAGTGAGGGTTCCATTATCACCTAATTAAATATCGTTTTGTCAAAAGAGCAGCATCTAATAGTGAAATAACTACCCACCTCCAGAGAATAATACACCCTCGCTGTTAACACTCAGGGTATTGATGATTGCGTTATGTCCTGCGAAGTTGAACACGAAATTTCCATCAGGAAATTTCCACTTTTTGATATTATTCCCTCCAGCGGATCCGGACGCGAAACTAAATTCAGTAGGATGGATTGTTAATGACCGGACAGATTTTTTATGATGAGTTAGTTGAGTCAATGTCTTCCCTGCGGCGAGATCCCACAGGCGAACAGTACTGTCCATACTACCAGTAACGACTTGAGGGTCAGATTCCTGACAACGCACAACAGCCACTGTAGCGGTATGGCCCGATAAAACATGGATGTTAGCTTTCGTGCGCATATCCCATACTCTTGCAGAGGCATCACGTCCAGAGGTGACGAGGACATCTAGTGTCGGGTGAAGCGAAAGGGAATAAACCCCACTCAAATGTCCATGATAATGTCGAATTACTTTGTTTGCTTCGAGATCCCAGCATTTGACCATCTGAGCAGAGAAAAAAAAATAGATTTAGCGAACGCACAGTTGATGTTCACACACTTCTGACCTTGTCCTCTCCGCAGCTGAAGAGGTAAGGATGTCGATCTGACACGGCTAATCCTCGCACTGTACTAATATGACCCGTTAAGCTAAGTTTCAATTCTCCGCTAGCCAAATCCCAAATTTTTATGACACGATCTCCGGCTCCTGATGCAAACCATTTATTGCCTGGTTCAACAGTAACAGATCTGACCCATCCTAAATGGCCTGAGATAACGCGTTTTAAAGACCATTGAGGATGGAACTCTGGTTTAATGGTGCGGGTGGTTTTATGCCGAGCGAGAGCGAGAGCAAGACTGGATTGGGATGCTAATGTGGATTGTTTTGGAGCCTGTGGGGCTGGAATCAAAGCAAGAGAAGGATCTGCTGATGCTAGAAGAGAAAAAAGAGTATGAAATTATGTCCAAGCTCTTTTGTTTCACTGAAACTTACGTCCAGCCGTGATAGCTTTGAGGGTTTGTCTCGGGCGACCTGCAGGTCCTACAGGTCCTACAGATCCTTGTTGAGCGAGTAATGCAGATGGAAGTGTAAGTGCATATTTGTATTCGTCGTTCATTTTGGTAGTCAGCTTGAGGCGAGTGCTTATATGTAAAGAAAGCAGTCAACCTCAAAGCTCAGGATATGGAAATTTTGAGCGAACCTTTTCGGATCATCTTGAAAATTATCTCCAGATGCGCTAGCAAATACATCTCTTGTCCTTTTGAGACTTGTTCGCAACAGCGGCTCAAGTGGTGGAAGAGTCGACATGTTTAGTTACGGTAATGACCGAGGAGGAGCGGCGCTTGTTTTTCGACACTGCATGTCACGCAGTAACTCCAAAAAAGACCTAAATTTATATAAGAAACCTTATAAGCTGCGCCCGAGCTCGTTTCGCTCTACGAGGCCTTGGATATATATAATCCGGACATACGATGGCATCCGCTGGAGGGCTTTCTAGACGTCGCGTCGCTGCCGCCACCGCGCCTGAGTCGAATGGAAATGAGTCTTTGTTACCAGGTCCTTCAACGCATGAAAGCAATGGCACGACACACGGTCATGCTGGTACTGCTTTGGAGGGCGGAAATCGCATAGCATTTGATCCTAGAGACCTCAGCAATGATGACGTGGAAGAACATGGCGGCAAGCTGCCCAAGCTGACTATACTCGAAGAAATACTGCTACTAGGTTTAAAGGACAAACAGGTATCGTATGGTCTATCCTTCTGTGAAGCATAGACCAACTGTCAATATCACATTCATTTTCAAGGGCTATCTATCCTTTTGGAACGACAATATATCATATGCCCTTCGAGGTTGTATCCTCATCGAACTCGCCTTGCGTCGTAGGATTGCCATGGTTCGCGATCCTGCACGACGACGTCTGCCTCTTACAGATCGTCTGATAGAAGTGAAAGATGATCGACAAACAGGAGAGACAATTTTGGATGAAGCATTAAAAATCATTAATACCACTGAAGAAAAGATGGGCGTGGGGAACTGGATTGATCTAATGTCAGGTGGGTGACCTCCCTTTCTTTCAGACTAATCAAGTTCCAAAAGCGGCTAACTTGTGAGAATCTCTCTCTCTCTCTCTCTCTCTCTATGCAGGTGAAACATGGAATGTTCTTAAAATTGGTTACCAGCTGAAACAAGTCCGCGAACGCCTTGCCAAAGGACTAGTCGATAAGGGCATCCTTCGCACTGAAAAACGAAATTTCCTCCTGTTCGATATGGCTACCCATCCCATCGCAGATACCCGAACGAAAGATGCAATAGTCAATCGAATAGTTACTTTTCTTACCTCACGCACGACATCAATACCACCACAAGCTCTGGAAAAGGAAGGGACACAAGCCCGTATTACGAGAAGTGTCGCTCTCGTTTGTTCCGCATACGCAGCCAGCGTGTTGGATAATGGTCTAACTAGATTAGGATATGAAGAGAGAGAAGATGCCTTTGCTCGATGTGACGATATCCTTGCTGAGTTTTGCTGCTGGCCATTTGGAACCAGCTCAGGAGACAACAACCCGAAAGGATCTCCAAGAAAACGTGAAGGGCTTTCACAGGACAGTGGAAAAGACGCCGTGATGGAGCTGGTTCGAGAAGTGAAAAAAGAAATGAAAGAGGAAGAAGACTTGTCCTTCGAAATTATTGCAGCGGTGTTTGAAGTTTTCAGCCGTATGGACAGTCTATTGTAATTTTATCCTTTGCCTTTACTTCTGCTGCGTTTCGTTTGTTTTCGGCTCTTATTCCTGCATAAATGATATCTATTGCTCACTCGCGGAAATTTGACGTAGTCAATGCAAGTTTTTTAGTTAGGAATTTAATTTACATATGGAACCCCGAAGCAACGAATTCCCCGGACCGTTATTGATCGTCCTCATCGCTGATGGATATCTGAATAGAAATGAGATAATCTCACCCTCGCCACCAGTACGGAAAGATAACTCACAGCATCGGTTAATTTATTTTTGGCTTTATTAGCGGTAGTACGTCCGGTCGTTCTCCTGGGTAATGTAGTTTGTCTTAATGTTCCTTTCTTTGCAGTGGTAGGTTTCCTCCCTCTTGTACTACTAAAATGGAAGTGAGTGACACTGCAGTGAGCTCAATCGTTACGTACCTGGAAACTGCTGTACGCGTTTTCTTAGGTTTTACCTGTACCTCTTCTGGAGAGGGAATATCTTCCTCTTCCGACACCTGATTAGTAGTAAGAACATAGATCATAGATCAACAATTGTTTTTAACATTAACCGTTAATCTTTCCTGTTTCTCCTTACCCTTCGCGCTTTGTTTTTTCGTCGCAGTTGTTTTTTTGGCAGAAGATTTTCTCCTCGCCTCAAAGTCGTCCGATAAATCGGGATCGGCAGACAACGCCATAGAGTCCACAGATTCTTGCTCCGACACGTTACCTCTGTTTTTCTTTTATAATTTTAATAGATGCAACAGCCAGCATATACATACAGTGAAGTATGTACATACCTTGTTGTCTGTTTTCTTCGCAGGTTTTTTACTAACGTAATCCTCTTCTGCCTTCTCCTTGGCCCTTATTAACTGAAACAGTGAGTGTTTTTCGATATTCCTAATAAAAGACAAAATCTTACGCGTTCCTCCAATTCTTCCTCGTTGAGTTCGGTAGTTGTGACACTACTTTGTAAAGTGGATAAACTTTTGACTACAAAGCTGAAGAGTATATGATTTTTTGCAGCCGAATTCTTTTTTCTATAAAACGAAAAATTTACCGTGATATAGAATGAATGTCATCCTTGTCAACGAATGTTTGAATAGCATCTGACATTCCATGCTCCCCGAGTAATTGCAGTTCTTGTGCAGCGAGGTATTCTCGTACAAGTGTTTCCACGCGAATTCGCTCTAATTTTTCTTTCACAGTTAACTCGGGATCATCGATAGATAGTTCTGGTTCGTCGGTATGAATTTTTGATCGTGCGGCAGCCTTTTTGGTGCGATGAAAGGCGAGTAAATCGCGAGGATTTGCAACTCGACCCGTAAACTCTTGACCAAACCTAACAGGGTTTGACATTTCCGGAACATCCGTTGTATCAACCTAATTTTCACTCAGTACACAATCAAAAGGCTTTACTCGTATATTCACCTTCAAACGGATTAACGGGAGCATCTTGGGCAATTCCTTCTCTCCTTCTGCTATGGCCGCAGCATTACGCTCGTCCCATTCAGCGTTAGCTTTATCAATTAACGAGTTTACCTTGATAGCCCTTTGAGAAAATCTAAAGCTCAAAAAAGAAAGGAAATAACCATACGAGGGATTTGAGATATTTATTGACTTCCATTGGCTTGGTTATATTCAGTTTTCCGTCAGCTTCTAAATCTAAAAGAGTAACCTCCTCCATGACAAACGGTCGAACAGTTCGAAGAGGAATAGGTGTATATCGAAAAGCTTGCCCCTGAATTTCAAGTAGTGCGGCGTGTCTGAACTTTCATTTAATGTAAGGGCAGTCTAAGAGAACTTGAGACGGACTTCTGTTGAGATTCCCCATCTGCTAGAGATGTCGCGACTGAGGAACCGGGCTGAATAATAACGTATTCCTTCCCAGCAACAGATTCGGGCTTCAATCGACAGTCATGCTCATGTCCCCAAATCACAAGATTGATGCTATCATCGAACATGCCTTCTGGAACGAATTGTTGAGGGCCGTGTTTGACTCTAGATATTATTCAATACCCGTTGCTGGTTAGGATTGATGGTCAACGAACCGGTTTTGATGAACCAATAAAATATTGAACCAGTCTTCTTTATCTTTGGGCATAAACATCCGAACACGATTGCTCCTCAGCTCATAATGCATTCTCGCATCCTTAATATTTCCAATGCCATACAAACCTAAACGCGTTCTTCCTTTTCGAAGAAGAACAGGCTTGACCGATATACCAGCTGAATTTGGATCATTTTCATTGGGCTCCAATTCTACTTTTCCTATGTAATTAATGAGACCAGTAACGGAAAGCAAGTCTAGCGCAGATAATGCTCCGTCCTATTGTGAGACAGAGATAAGCCAATAGTTCGGGGAAGAAACGATAGATACAGACTGGGCCCGTGCCTTGTGGATCATCGTGGTTGCCGTGTATTGAAAAAACAGGCATGGCCACATTGAAATTGCCGTCTTCGTAATTAACAGCCGGGAATCTTTGACATATTAAAAAGCACGAACCAGGCAAAAATGCATAGTACTCACGAAAAACCGGAAGCCTTGCCTTCGTCCGGATTACTCAACAACTCGACTGATATCGGTTTGTCACCTAAAGTATATTCTCGGAGTAAAGCGGTAACCCGGTAAATACAGTCGCGAGAGGGGCGGTTCTCGTGGAAAAGATCACCGCCTAAGAGTACAAAGTCCACCTAAATTTCTTGAGCTCCGAAGCCCAAAAAACAAAGTAGGGGGGATATACTCACGTCGTGTTTGACTGCTAGTTGGAGAATTTCCTGGAATGTGTTGATAGCATCTTGTCCCCGAATAGGATCTCTTTCAAGAAAACCTATATGATTATCCGTTGCCAACATAATCTTAACAATATCCTCGGGATCTGAACTCGCAAAATAAGACCGTCCGCTCTGACAATATGATGTGAGAAATTACAGTTTTCATTGATTTTCCGTTGAAATGGCAAAGTATTATCTCGCGGTGAATCAGACATTGTCGGTGACAAAAAAAAAGACGCGTCGCGGCGCGTGATTTCGCTGGCAATAGCAATAGTCAATCACTAGTTGTGACTGCGTGACATGGCCGTTTCCTCGTACCCCAAATTCTTCGATCGCACCGGTTCTACTTTTTCTTCAACATGCCACGTTTCTCTCCAGCATCTACATCAACCATTATAGAACAGCAACTATTCAATCCTGCAAATGATATTGCAACCTATCGCGATTTACTTCTCTTTGAAGAACGCCTCAAAACAAACGCGGCCAACCTTCGTCGCCGGAAGTCGCGCTATCAGTGTAATGTCATATACGTTTTTAAATCGACTATATATATTTATATTTGATATTAAATATTGTCCAGTATTCCTTGTACAACTTCTTTTACTCATCATTATACTCCTTTCGGACGTGCTTTTGTATACCTCGTTTTTCGCCATGCCCTTAAACTTTGCACTTCGGTATTTCGCACCAGAATATGGACCTATTATACCACATCCTTATGTCATATCGGCATTCCTCTTAATCTCGATTACGACACTTGTGCTCTTTTTTGCCAGTGGGATGTATAACGAAAAGATTGGATATGCGAACAGGTACTTGGAATCTCGTGCTATCTTACACAGGCAAAAGATGGTAATACTAAGAAAAAGTGTGTATTTCATCCTTCAGATATGTTCCTCATGCCAATCGCGCTCTCCGCTCTTTCAATCTTTACCTTAACGTCAGGACACAGCCGCATCGTTCAAGATTCAATCCGCTGTCTTATTTCGGCCGTACAGAGGATTCACCAACGTCTGAAATGCAAGCCCCCATCTCTCGAGCTTCCTCACCCCGCAGAGGTTCGACCATTTCCAACATTCCGCCAACAAGCAATCCACGAGGCGAACTCATTTTCTCCTCACGCGTCGATCCTTCTTTTCGGGAAGGTTATGAACGATATAGAGCTGCCTTCGAGCGTAAGCGGGAAAGTCAACGTAGATTAATACAAAACCAGAAGGCTTGGTTTCAGTGGACACCGTGGCGAAAACAAACCAACCCTTATCAGGGACAAGTATCTACTCCCCCCCGGATTCGGCTGCACTCTGCTTCCAGTCAGTCCGATGATACTAATCACACATTCACTCGGACACTGCATGACACGCCTTCATCGTCGAGAAGAACAAGTCCCGCGCCCGAAGAGGGAATAATGACGCGGTCGAGACGGAGCAACCGTAGTAAATCGCCATCTCTATCACCACTGTCCTCTCCATAGTTGACAAAGAGAAATTTTTTTCCGAAATTTCAATAACCAATCCATGCTGCTGGTTTAGCTTAGGCATGTTCAAGCTGGCTTCGAACAGCGACAAACTCGCGTCGAAGTTTCATAAATTTTGAAGTCCAGGGAACAATACGTCTGGTATTATATGATACGTGCGCGTGACATGACCATATCTTCAAAGGAAGCGGTCGAACGGAGACGTCCGCCCACTTCATCACTTTTAATAAGTACTTATCCTTCCCTTTATTTGAATTGAAGATGGACCTGGAGCCGTTCTGCGTGAAAAGAATATATATAGGTAGAAAAGGTAGACAAATAATGAACATGACAGAAATAGACAGCAAATTGAATGAAGGGGAAAAAGGAAGCAAACGTTATAAAACTTGGTTTGAACTATAACTAGAAAGGTTGTTAAAGGAGTGTTGTTAGATGGTAAGGTATGGTATAGATGAACAAAATTTGATAACCTAAACAAGTGATAGTTAAATATGCAAACTGAAGGCCGAAGAGCCACCGGTCTATCCCCTATGCCCACACCTAAAAAAGTAAATTGTTGGTAAAAAAAATTCTGAGAGGGCGGAACTAAAAAGAGTCGCGTACTTTCAATGTAGCGTCCCAGCTACCTGTGCAGAGTGCCATGCCATCTGAGCTTACACCCAAGCAACTTACTCGGTTTTCATGACCGGTCAGGACTCCTATTCGGTCTCCTTTTAGTGTATCCCAGACATTACAAGTCCAATCATCATATCCTCCGAACAAAAGCCGTCCAGAAATGGAGAAGGCTACGCTCGTAATCCCGCAGAGGATGTTATCGTGTGTAAATGTGTTGAGTTCACGATCAGCTCTGATGTCGAACAAACGGCAAGAGGCGTCATCGGAACCGGTCGCAAATCCGTCGCCGTTAGGGAAATACCTAAATGGAGGGAGAAGTTGGGAGAATTTTAGAATCTTTGAAAGGAAGGGCAGGTGGGTGGGAGAGAAATGGTACGTACGTGACGGAATTGATGTCCGAATCGTGTCCGACAAATGTTTGGGTGGACTTCCCAGTTCGGATATCCCATAATTTTGCGCTAGCATCACATGCACCGGAAACAAACGTGTTCAAATTGGGTGCAAGTGCGATACTGAATAAATTGTCAAAGTTGAATTTAGAAGAAGAGAATAGTTGGAGACATCTTGGACGAACCTCATGACGTCCCCAGTATGATCATTGAATTCCATAACACGCACGCCGGCTTCAATATCCCAAAGCATGCAAGTCATGTCTCCACTGCTAGTGATGATTTGTCTGTCATTCAAAAATCTGCAGCACGAGAGATAACCGGAATGGGCGCTAAGTTCTCTGGCACCGCCGACACGACCATTGCCTTCCGATCGTCTCAAGTTATATATTGAGCAAATGTTATCAAGACCTCCGCATGCGACGAAGTTCCCAGTTGGTGAATAGGCACATGTCATGACCCACGAAGAGCGAAGGGGAATGGCATGTACTTTGTTGGTGGTGTAAGCGTCCCAGACGATGAGCTTTCCATCTTGAGAGGCAGAAACCAAATGTCGACGATCAGTTGCCCAATGCATGGCATAAATTTTGGCAAGATGTCCGCGCAGAAAACGCCGATTCCGAAGAAATATACGAGGTAGGGCTTCTACTTCAGCAGCCATGGCCCGTACTAAGGGTAAAGTAAAAACGTATATGAGTAGATATAAATGTCTTGAAGGAATGACGATGAACATACGACTGGTGTCAGCGGCTGATTCCCGCCTTGCCCGAATACGCTCTTTGAGGCTTTCAGCCTCCCTCCTAGCCGCAGCGATACGCTCTTGTATATCTGATTGACCTTGTGACATGAAGGCCTATATCCTTTTTTTTTTGCAAAAAGAAAAAGAGAATACTCTAGAGGGTTGAAATAAGAAAGGGATTATGTCAACAAATGTGGAGAAAGACACTTGCGATTTTTAGGGTTTAGATGTGGACGAAAGGAAGGCGAGGTGGGAAGCGTAGCCTGAGGTTGAGACCGGAGTTGACCGAAATCAGCCGACCGTGTCAATGTCGGAGTCTAAACCCCTCCATCTCGTTTCACCATCAAAGAACACACACGTCCCTTTGTCGTGCTTTCAGGCTCAGATTTATATTTGTGAACGTTTTCAATTCCTGGGTGTCGTTGCATCGTGCTTCAAATGTATCTATGGGGTCCGAAATCTCGTAAATCAAAGATACTCCAAGAACTATAGTATACACTTGGCTTGTCTTTCAGGAAAATATTTATCAGGGATCAACCCCTGACTCTCGTGATGGGATTTCTTAAGGTACATACACAAAATACGCAGCCGATTATCTGAAGTCGTGGAAAAGGCATTGATTTCATTGACGAACAAACAGCTATATCATTGATGCTTTGGATGGGTAAAACTGGGCCGTTATCGGTGGACGCGCAACTTCAAGTTGATCATCATAAACTCAAAAACCCGCTCCTACAAGGAAAAACATTGTTCCGCGCTCTCTTGCCAGTGTAGAAGCACCAGCAGGAGTATCCGCAAGTATTATTTGTCTCGTTGTCGTAGGAGACCGTCCTCTAGAGCTTAAGCAGAAGTCCAAATTTCGAATCAAAGAATGTAAATTCTTTTCAAGTGATGTCAGCTTGGTTCTTCATGCCGACATGTGATGTAGAAAAAAAAACTGAAGACTTTTGTCTGTATATTCGACACGACTGACAGAGAACAAAAAGAAAAACTATTTCACATTTTTGAGGAAAAACAAAGTTTTAGACCTTTAATAATAAAGGAGATAAGAAAAGCTTCGTTCCTCAGGACGATGTGTAGGTGGAGCCAATATCGCCGAACTTGATGTTAGAATACGTGACTGAAGCACTGGCAGCGGAAGATTCTACCTGTGCAGGGACACCAGAGTCAGTGGCACAAGTTCCGCGAGCAACACCAGGTTGACTTGGATCAGCAGTGGTAGGATAATCACTGTCCAACCAAAGCATATACGCAGAATCATCATCCCAAATACTCAAAACCAAAACCATTCCGGACCCCATCGCCGTGCCCATATTAGTCATTCCACCATTGTTCTGGAAACTGGTAGTATCGTTGAACGCAGCCTTTTGAGCATCGCAAAAGGCTTCGGTAATAGAATCGTAAGCATCCATGCCAGGGATGTTCACTTTCGAGTTTTGAATGACCTGTCCGTTTTGGACGTACAAGCGACGTATTTCGCTAAGAGTTCCAGTCGTGGTGTTGTCGCTTGTCAAAAACTGAGTGACAACGGTAAATTTGGAACTGGTATCGACTGTCATTGATGGGCCATAGAACGTTGTGTCGCCCATTCGATAGGAGTTGAAATCGCAGCCATCGGGGTCACAGAGAGACCCGTATCGGTTTGTCGTTCCACCGCAGTTTGTACCGGCGGTGCAAGCAGTCTGACCTTGGACGGAACAAGGGTGAGGAGTTACTGCTGCAGATATGGAGTTGGCTTCCCAAACATCCATTTCATTGCAGCAAGTGCCCATATTTCCAGTTCCGGCGTTAGGATCACTGGTGGATGGTGTCCAGCCCGCAACGTTAGCCTGTTAAAAATTCAGAATTACAAGAAGAAAAAAAGGGAGGAGGGAAAAAAATTGATTCAAGTTACTGACCTCACCGTTAATGAATTTGATGTCCTGAGGGCATTGCGAGTCACAATAGCCAGTACCGAATTTGGCACCAGCTTTGTTGCTGGGGTATTTGGACGAACCGCCGTCAGTGTCCATTTGAGAGAAATAGACAGCACCGTTGAGTCCGCAAGGAAGTTGAGATACATCCACATCGAAAGAGAACTCTTGGTTCAGGAGTTTGAAACTCTCATAACTGGTGTCGTCGCTGGCCATCAGGTAAACACGGGAACCGACGTTCTTCTGCTGACTGTCGGTGATAAAGTTCAAGGTAAGGGCATTACCGCTTGTGGTAATACCATATGTTCCTTCATAATCTGCGCCATCGAGAGCGCAATTCTCGGCGCAAGTGGCATCGTCGGGACAAACAGTCGCATTCCATTCGTTGCCGGTGTAGCAGTTGGTATAGCCGGTCGTAACGTGAACCCAACGCCAATTGGCATCGAGCACGACGGTACCGGTTTGTTGAGTGCATCCACCAGCAATTGTGCAAGACTCCCAGGTAAGTGGAGGATGTGTCTCTGGGGTTTGTGTGCCGGCCTGTTGACCGTACGCGACAGCGAGGAGAGAGAATGTGATAAGGGCAAATTTGTTGAACATGTTGGAGGGGAAACACCAAGTGAAGACCGCTGTCTTTTTGTTGAAAAAGAGGTCTTTTGTATGCTGCTTTATATACCATTCTTCTAGTCGAAAAAAAAACGGTTCTAATGCGCTTAGGGAACGCAAGTCACTTGGAAATGCGTTGGTAGCTTGTCGGGTTTGTTTCAAGCGGCCAACGAGCATTGCATCGTCAAAAGCCCGAAAGACTAATCACTTGGCCTTTCTTCTTTTTCAGAAAGCCGAGGAAAACGCGTGTAAAGAATAAGAAAGACAAGAAGGCTACAACGCGAATGAGGGTGCATTCCTATGTTCTTGTTCGGCACAAGGTATAATGGGTTAAGACGGGAAAAACCCAACATCAAAGGCTCCACCAACTGACTTCTCAGGTGAAACTTCTTTTAATAAGTGGTTGTCGTATATGCGTACGAACTATGAATCGAGACACCGCGTTTGAATGCATAGTATACTCATTGTGCAGTCGGTTTATGTCCTTTAAATGAATCGGTTTCGCGTCAAGCAACTGCGATACCGCGAGAAGAAATGATAGCTTACAGTTTGGGATTTGGGTGAAAATAAACGCTAAACCGAAACCAGTACTTGCGATGCAGAAGGACTGTGGAGTACTACTTCGAATATTTTCCGCGAGTAGTAGCAGATTCTCCAGAGATCTTAAAGAGTTCTGTTGGCAACTCAGAAATGAAAAAGCTTCATGTTTACTTACTTTGAACAAGATATCTTAACGAGTCATGGACGTCTTGCAACAATAATGCATAATTAACAACTTGCGATTTTCATGACGTCAAAATCCTGCTGGTCGAGCCTGCGTTGCAACATACGCCGGATGCCTGAGGTTATGCCTGAGGTTACTAGGGCCGCGTAAGGAAGAAGTTCCCGTTTGACAATCAATCAATCAATCAATCACTTACAGAACTTGAAGAGAAGACTCTGACGTTGCAGACTCGGAAGCTGCTTCCGTCTCAACGGCTTGAACGAATGAGGATGTTGGAATCCGACGATACTGCGTAAGGGGTGGAGCAGAAACAGCCGTATTTGGAGCTAAGTTTGTCACGACACCTTTTGTCGAAAATACATAATTGAGCTTTTGAGTTTCAAGGAGACAACTCGGGAGTGTTTATGACACATGGTACAAGTCTCCAAATCCGTTTTTCCTCACATCGGTTGAAGCAAGCGGAAACGAGAGCGATCGGGTCGTACGCGCCTGGTGGCAGCTCGCGTTTAACCGTGCCAAGTCATGCTGGAGTCTAAACTAGCATTTTTTTTTTATTCATGAAGTGGCAATTACATTATTCATGTTGTTGTTATGCTGTTCAGCGCTGGAAAATGGGTGTCGGTAGTGAGAACTAATCAATGCTCTATACATAATGTCCAACAACTAGTCCGAAAAAATCTGGCCTATGTATGTATGTACGAGCAACACGAAGACTGAGATCCATTAACCTCAGTCCGTCGTGGTACATGCCCGATAGATTATAAATCTTTCTTTGTTGAAATGGTACCTGTGGAGATATTCAGAGTACCGGGTAAAGATTCCGTGCCGATACTGTAAAGAAGTGCTATTGCACCCCCTACGACGAGAATCAGGAATATTGTAGTTCCAACCAAAAGGGAGAATGACCTAAAACCTTCATGCGAAATTGCTTCAAAGGACATTTGGCATATTAACTTACTGGCTGATGTCGATTTTCTGGCACATAGCACCCGCCCAACTAATATTCTTCCCTCCTTCAGAAAGTGGCGCTGAATGGCATTCGCAAACATAGCATGTCTTTTCAGCCCTAGTGGCTGCAATACAACTCCCGCGAGATGAGCAAGAAGAGGTCGAGTTCTGGCAAGCTTCGGCGGAAGGATAGCACGTCGATGTGGAAAATACTGGGGCGGTTTCGGGTGATTTTGGGATGGGTAAAGGAGACTGAGGCGGTGGCTGAGGAGCGCGGCGCAGGACAGTGCCTGAGGAACTTGGAATTAGGATCGCTACGGAGCACGAGCGAGATGCCTACCACATGGGGTGTGAGAAAACACGGCACAGAAAAGATTCAATGATCATTGGAAACATACGGTGGTTATCAGTGCTTCGAGATATTGCAACGCCATCTGGTAGACATCCGCGTCCACGCTTTCCCGCATCTCTTTCAAAGTACGGAACTGAAATGATCCAAACCTGACCATCCCATTTTCATTGTCGCCGTCTTTCTTTTCCTCGATAAACGCAATCGCGTTTTTCAAAGTCGTAAAGAACTCGGAAGCTGCTTTTGATTGTAGGGAGGCAATAACACTTGTGTCCAGAATGTATGGCGGAACCGACGCCGCATCAACGAAGGACTCGGCTGCATCGACGACCGAGCTGTAGAAACTTTCCCCGATTGACAAATAGTTTTTCATAATTTCAGGAATTGAAGACGTTGACATAGAGATTGAAGGGAATGAAGCGGGTATGATAGCTAGTGAAGCGTCAAAACGGGGGAAGCTATGTTTATTCCGTTTCAAAAGCTCACCTTCGGAGACTATATCACTGTCGTAGTCGATTCCAATCATAAGAAGATCCTGCCTTGAACTTTCCGAACTCAAAAACTGGTATGGCTTGCCAATAATTGCTTCAGGAACAAGGTCGCCATAAGTTTCAAATGCCTCTAGACCGACAAACCGGGAAAGCGACGGAGACACAGTATTATTCGCGGAAGTAGGGGAAAAGTAGACATTGATTGTATTATAAGCAAAACATGGGAGAATGGGACTAGACAAGAGCAATGTAGCTGCGAGTTGGAGCATGACAATGTCCAGCCGAAGATACACAAGCACCCACAATGGGAGGAGAGAGAACGTACATTCAAACGGTTGGCCAACGAACAAACATTTTCAGCGGTCAGTCAGGTGCTGTGATAATAATAGCGGCTTGGACGTGAAACAGGCCGCAAATACTGATCAAAGATAGTGTATTTGAAAGAAACTAGCTCTCAATATATAGAGAAACTATTTGAAAGCCAAGTTCGCCTTGAGAGCAAAACAGGAGGAACTCAGTCGGATCATCGAGCTCAAAAGAACCTTATTTATGATGTATATCACGGGGCTGCAAAGTGGTGAGAACATCCAAAGTCGACACGTCGGAGCCCAGGGCAGCAGCATGTTCTGGTGGGATAGCTGGGCCTCGAGCCAAAACAAAATTCAAGAAATGACATCTGACTTCAAGCACTATAGCCGTCTCTGGAAAAAGACCTTTCTTATTGGCAAATAATGGAGCTCTGTATTACAATCTAATGGTGATGGTTTTTATGATGTTCTGGAAATCGGGGTCAAAATTTTCCCAACATAAGAAAATACGTTAGCGTCACTCACTAAGGTGCACTAAAAACAGAAATAAACCGTCATAGTGTCAAAATGAGAAAAGAAGAGAAAAAACGAAAGTAGGCGGAATAACGTACTCTGGTATTCTATGGTATACCCAAGGATCATCAAGGAGGCGATGGTGGCTACGATGGGCTTTCCGGACGCATTCCTAGCGTTCAATAGCCAAGCACCAGCACTACCCGCACGTTTCGGAGCCGGGCCTTTGGGCAGTTTGGAGTAGAATTGGACGAGGGGAGCAAGTGCAGCCGCGGACCCTCCAGACTAGAATGGCTCAGAAACGAAAACATGACGAAGCAGAGAGTAAACAGCATTTGCTTACAACGCTGGCAGGGGTTGCAATTTTGGGAGGGACTAGATTGCCCAGTGCTCGACGAGCGAGTGTTGGATGCATTGGTTCACAGAGAAATATGGTGGTCGTTTGTTTGTGGTTGTGGGTTCCAATGTACCAACTGGCGGGGTTCATGCTACACACTGAATTATTTACAGGAAGTATATATATATATTGACATGGAGGCTGTAAGGAATATTTCCATAAAAAAAACACAAATGCCTTGTTGTGCCGCACTAGATATCTGTATATTCTTTCAATTTGGTTTACTAGTTCAACCCGGATGCAGGAAGGCGCAGTCACATAGTTTGTCACAACACAAATCCTTTTTCAGTTTTCATCCAAGCACTTTATATCACGCAGCAACATCATGACTGAGCCCACAAAGCAGGAAACTGAAAGACTATTCAAGGTTCTAACTTCTCAAAAAGCTAACAAGGTGAAAGAACAGATTTCTCCATCTCTTTAAATAATGCCTAATGTCGCCCACCCGATAGAATTGTTTCGACTGTCAAGCACGCAATCCGACATGGTCCAGCGTAACGTTTGGAGTTTATATCTGCCTCGATTGTTCAAGTATCCACCGTAACATGGGTGTTCATATTAGCTTTGTAAGGTATAAAATTCCATTATAAATAACGTACAATTCTGATACTGATTACTTTTGTTTGATGAAGATCGACTAATCTTGATAGCTGGCAGCTATCTCAGCTGCGAACTATGAAAGTCGGAGGGAATCAATCCGCCAGAGACTTCTTCACACGTCATGGTGGTGCTGCGATCATGAACGATTCCGATACCAAAAAGAAATACACTCATCGTGTTGCAGACATGTACAAGGAAGAGTTGGTGAGACGTGTTAAAGAAGACGTGTCACGGTTAATAGTCTTATACCCAAAAGTGTTTTTGGATTCTGAATTCGTTTTTTTAGATATCCAAATGGAATCTATGTTGACGGCATGGAGACAGACTCCACTCCAGATGTTGAGGTGCAGGTCAAAGATGATGACGACTTTTTCTCTTCTTGGGACAAGCCTAAAGCGACACCAGCTTCTAAATCAGCTGTTGGCTCAAAACCTTCGTCTCCCGCCATCCCGCGTATCGGTGTAGCTGCACCCCAAAGCTCGTCGTCAACTTCATCGGTCACTCGACAATCCACAGCCGTCAAGTCCACACCAGCAAACGCATCTACGCGCTCCAAACTCGGTGTGGCTCGCTTAGGTTCTAATACAACAACATCCATGTCATCTCGTCCCGCTAAACTTGGCGCGAAAAAAGCTTCTGCTCCGATCGATTTCGCCGAAGCCGAGCGGAAAGCGCGAGAAGAAGAAGAGCGCATAAAGCAACTTGGTTATAATCGTCAAAAAGAGGAGGAGGAAGAAGCTGCCCGCAAAAAGGAGGCGGAGCAACAGGCTGCTACGCAGATGGGTAAATCCGCCCCAGGTTTGTCTCAGTCGTCTGCACCTGCACCAGTTAGTGCCAGCAAAACATCCACTTCAACATCCAAACACAAACCTGCGAATAGTCAAGATTTGGCGCGTTTGGGTATGGGAATGAACCGACTTGGGTTTGGTGCTACTGCTTCCTCGGCTAGTTCTTCGCCTAAAACTACCAGGTATAATACTCATTCATCACTTCTCTGACATATATACGGCATCTGATATTCTGTTCATAACAGATCCACCGTTGAAGAAGACAATACGACATATGCCAGGGATACATTTGGGGGTCAGAAGGCGATTTCTTCTGATATGTATTTTAAACGGGATTCATATGATCCGGAAGTTGTTGCGGAAGCACAAACTCGTTTGCAGTCCTTTCAGGGTGCGACGTCCATTTCATCCAACCAGTATTTCGGTCGAGAGGAGGAATCGGACTTTGATATTCAAGGCGCACCATTACTCACTGAGCCGGGTAGTAATTTGGCGTCCGTTGAAACCGCCGCACGCGATCTTATTGGGAGAGTGTTGTCTAACCCAGACGTACAGAATGTGGGCGAGAATATAAGGAGCGGTGCTATGAAGGTTCTTAGGTTTTCCCTCGAAGATGTCCATACCGCTGATTTAATGAAAACGTATTTTTTTTAGCTTTCCGACTATCTCGCTCAACTCTCGGAATCTACTCGTTGATCTCTGATTTTTACTTTTTCCAGGGTGATGGTTGTGCTGCCTTTATTTTCCTATCATCTTTTTCTTTCTCCTTTCTATCAATATACTGTAACACGGAAAAATGTAGAATGGATAAAGTATATTTATATGCTTTGCTGACGTGAGTAGACGTATTCTGTTAAGACCTCCCTTCTCGGTCCTATACATCTTATTACTGAATCTCTTCCATTTCATCATCTTCATCAAGGTCCTCGTCATCAACATTCATAGCATTTTGGCCTTCCATAGGTAGACCGTCCTTGTAATTTTGCAACAATTCCCAAAGCCCATTTTGCTGAACGAAATATTAACATTTTTTTAAAAGAAATGTCAGAACCAATACTCGCAGAGCCGCTTTTATGCTGCATGGCAATTTCCGGCAATACTTCCTTAAGGTAACTTTCAGGCTGTTCAGTACGCAGTCGTAAATCTTTAACACTCCAAAATGGCTTTTCCTTAAATAAGGCAAAAAGTTGGTCGAGAAGTTGGTTCTTCGCCATACGCGTGAACCTCTCTATGGGCTGACCAGGACGGGACCTTGAAGTTCGCTAACAAAATATGTGCTGAGTTAAAGAAGGCGAGGACTGTATGAGCTAAACGAACCACCAGAGAATCAAATGAACTGGTGCGCTGGTTTGCACCTGAGCTGAGCATATTGATATTGCCACGTGCACCGGCCATGCTTTCTTCAATCCTTTTGATCTGACGAGTTGGCTCGGTGGCGGCTGCAATTCGTGCACGCATCCTGCCACTGTAATCGGCGTTATATGTCGGTCGAACGTTGACTTCGTGTGTCAGACGTCCCGACATGATGGTTGTTTCTGAAACAAGAGAAGTACATCGAGCAACAATTCTCTCCTCTTCTGAAACAAATGCTTACTGGCGCGGTTGGCTGGATTAGCGGGTTCCTTGTCCATTTCTGCAACGACATATTGGTTTTTAACAGCTTCCTGCACCATGTCTAACTTGTATTCTTCGAGTATAGTTGGGTCTCTCTCTGAGGGGACGAAGATCGACATGAACTGCCTCCCAGTTTTGGGGTTTTTCATCTCCCACAGCCGCAGAGTTCCTAAATGTTGACCCTCGGCATTCACTGTTGACCAGCGCTCCATAAGGAACTTGGGAAGCTAGAACGTATTACATGGACTAAGTTTCAATGGACCGCGCAAGGAAGTAGTGTGGCAACTCACTTTTATCAGCCAAATTCGCCCGGATCCTGTGTCAACTTTCAAGATCTCGTCGGGGTCAGGCTGCACTTCGTCCTCTTGAGTTTCTTCCAGGGAATTCAGGGGTTTTTTTTCGTCTTGAGCATTTTCAAGAGTTTCCATAGATTCCATCCGAGTCTTAGCTGTTGGTTCGTTACATCACCGAGGTTGTCTTATATAATCAAGTCGAAAAGATGACCGGTCCAATCAAGTCCAATCATTGAGTCCAGTATCACTTGCTGGTGGCGAATGCAACCGCCACTACGAAGGATAAATAAAGCAATGATGCTTGAATTTGGAAAGTGTCATGAGTTGCTTAGAGAGCGGAAGAAAACTAGATGGTTATCAGTGCTTTCCTAAAACTTGGGATTACAGTTGCATTATATTTCTATTTACTATCTCTTCATTGATTTGGAAACAGCTTGAAATGCGCGACAACTCTCGACACATAGCCTCGCCTTTTCTCAAACACCTTTCTCCCTCTCAAAAATATACAAATAAGCCAACTTCTTCAGCTGTTCTACACTTTCATCATCCGCTTTGACTACCTTCTCGTCATTAAAAAGTGACCATCCTTTACCGGTCCGAATATGTGCGACATAGTGCCCGGAGTGTACTGAAGGTCCTTTATGGGATATGAATGCCTTCAGATGATACGTTGCCGGAAGGACCGTTGAACCTCCGATTAAGGTCGGTGCTGGTGTAGCCATCGGATTATCCGTCATAGTCATATCTTCTCCTGTATCGTCTGGGTGACTAAATAACCATTCAACGGCACGTTCCATATCACCTCCCTTTTGAACAACACTCATTAGTTTTCACAAGACCAATCAAGATGGTAACTAACCGTCTCCCGGAGTGCCTTTCGAGCTTGAGCAGTTGTAAACCCCATATCGGCCAATAACGAGATCTGTTCGGGGGACATAGTTGATACATCGTCAATGCGGGAAGAGGATAGGTTTATAGGTTGATCAATAGCTAATATCGAAAAGAGTTAATTATTAACATCATATAAATTCAAAAACTCGCCTGGATCTTCCATATGCGCAAATAACCACTCCATAGCTGCTTCAGCGTCACTGTTGCCGGTAGCGAGCAACGCCCTTTGACATCTGACAAGGGGAAAGCCCATAGCCTGCAATTGTTCTAGAGCTACTTCATTGAACGAAGGTTCTAAAAGCTATCTTTCAGGAATACTCGGGAATTGGATGAAAATAAACCAAGACCTGTCGGGATTGATTTGGGGTCCGACTCAATATCTTCCGGAAGAATGTCTTCTTTCTCATGTTCAGTATTACTACCAAGAAAATTATCTAAAACGAGGACGTTGTTGATAGGTAATTGAACGGGAATATCTGTGCCAGGAACGAAAGATGAGTATGGGTTTAGATTCTAGGGAAAGGAGCATTCTCTTTATTTACCCAGTTTGGTAGGCACCCAAGCGACAAGCTGGAATTTTTTGGTGTGAATTACGAGAACATCCGGAAATGTCGCAAAACGGGTTTGTCTGATGAAGAGCGATGAGATTTCGTAGAAACAAACACGATTGCGACACACTTTTGGGCCCGAACGTTCTGCTTACACCGATCGCATCGATATTCAATATGCTCGACACCTAGAGCATTGGAAATGCAGTCTAAGAGTTCGACGCCAGCATATCTAATTTTTCCTTCTTCGTCTTTTCCCAATTCCTTAGCCTCGACTCCCACACTCAAAAAATCGTGTTCATCCACGCGATATTTGACACCGTGGCAATCACCGCACTCCAAGCGTTGTCGCATACCAAATCTGAAGACATCGGTGGCATCGAAGACTGCGTTTCCAGCTCGGCGGCGTGCTTGTTGACGCAGTGTTTTCAAAAGGTGTGCCAAGAATTCTTCAGCGTCCTGTTGTCTCATAGTTGCGAATTCGGCATGCCCGCGTCCCACTAGATCTTTGAACATGCTTGGTTTCAGGCCATCTTGAAAAACAGGTGATGGATTCGAATTATTGGAAGTATCGGTATCTGGTGTCGCTGCCTCTGTGACAGTTGTATAGTTGCTTGGGTTTGTAGCATTTAAATTCGAGCGCGCGACCGAATATCGTCCGCTTAGCAAACCGTCCGCCATTTTACGCATTTGACAGTCTATACAATTTGCGGGGAGAGGTTCGGAACAAGTTCGTGCATGTTCGTTGAAAGAGTCGAAGTATTGATCTTTGAAGCTGGATAAGGAAAATAACATCTGGAGGGTTGAAGCCATATAGCAACTAGGTATCTCAGGTTGTAGAGAAAACCAGGAAACAATCATTAATAACTCTCTCACCTATTTCCGAGATTTTTTAAACCGGTCAAGCCTGGCCCAAATACAGGTTCCAGAGCTTTGCCATCTTCTCCAGTCAGACTGAAATCAAACTTCAAATTCCGTTCAATTTGCTGAGATAAAGGTTAGAGAAAAGAATACTTCCAGAAGTGTTACAGGTCACGTACCAGTTCCGTCAGACTTTTCTGAGTTTTTGTTTGGGTAGCGATGTTAATACCAAAATTCGCCAGATGGTGCGCAAGATTAGGATCAAGCTTGGAGTCGCCGCATTTATAACAGAAGATATCTATTTTTGACGATGAATAGAATAACAACGGGCAATGAACCTGCCTTACCTGCATTGCCCTCTGGGGTTATGGTTCCTAGCTTGACAGCAATAGGATGTCCCGATTCCTCATAATGTTGAAGACCGTGACTATTCCCACCTACTCCGCCATACTGCTTTCTGCCGCAGCCAAGGGATCCGCATGTCAGACACAGCCAAAGATTCTCCTTGAGATCGCATTTTGCGCACTGTGCGAGGCCTACAGGAATGAGAATTAACTTAGCGTTGAGACCAGAAGATTCAATTGTAATTTACCCGATGAAGGTATAGGCGTAGGTTGGTATTGCTGTAGCATTAGAGTATGCTCGCAGGTTGCTATCTCTTCTTCCCAGGACTTAACTTCCGATTGACGTGCCGAGGACATGGACTGCATGACGGCGGTCGAGAGTCGTTGTACCTATTGTAAAGTTGCAAGGACTTCAGGATCAAAACATCTAATCGTCTCACTTCCGCATCGCCAGATAATTCGGGCATCAATCTTCCATTGTTATCACACGCCCAACATCTAATAGTAGTTTCAAAGTCGTATTCATCTTCTTCTCGTTCTTCAATTACGGCGATTTTCTTCAAAGGAGGACCACTACTATCCTATAAACCCGATCGAAAGTTTCAGATAGGAATGCCAATGAATATAAGAAGTCACATACTCTTCGAGAGGACGCTTTGAATTTTCGGCGAATGTTCAGTGAGAAAGGGTGACTGGTTTTTTGGAAATGCAACTGGGCATGTTTTCGGCCTTCATCTAATCCGAAACATCCACCATTGAAACATGAAAGGCAGACGTCTATGCCCTCAGCCAGATCCTGTTAGATTTCGTGAAAACTAGGGAGGGAAAAGGTAATTAAAGCCATACTTGGTTGTCAAAGCATTGAGTACATTCCTCCCGATGAACTGATTGGTTCAGACGAGGATTTGGGAGAGTTTTAAGCTGAGCAACATGAGTGCAAGCCATGAAAGCCGCTTTCTATGACGCACCCGCTGTGACAATTGTCTGTCACAAATATTTTTTGCCCATGTCATGGCCCGCATGACAGCGATGTTGGAGCGATGCTTTGTAAAAGGCTTAGTGAATTTTTCCTAATCTGGCCCGCGTTCGCCGCTCATGTTATTGTCTTTCACATTTCTTTTGTTAGTCCTTTCGTAACTCCCTAGATGGATAAGTAGTTATGTTTTACTCAAAGGCACAGCTTCGCTGAAGATCATAGATACTAAATGTTCCTGATGAATTCTCAAGACAGCAAAGGCAGACGCGGCGAATTTAATTAAAAGCGGATCTAATGTTGACATAGGCTTGTTTTGACAAGTTCGTTGAGCACGCTGAGAGATTTTTCACTCTTTTATGTCAGGGAGGAAGAATCCTCCTCGCCGTGATTTACAGACATTCCTTTTATCTATTTTTCTAAGATCATTCAATTCATATACTTAGTCTCTGCATACGTACGCTATTTTGCTAATGACTACGAATTTTCTTTCGTTTCTACTATTTGTGTAATAGCAGCCTCAGTACGTTCTCTAGCCAGCCGGCCTTTTCCTCGAGCCAGATCAACAGCAGTCCAACTCGCCTTAGCTATGTCTAAGATTTCCAGTTCAGAATCATACGTCTTTTCAAATAGGGATACCGCCTCGTCGAAAGCAACTGGGTCCGATTCATTTTTCAAGAACTCTCTGATGTCCCTCAAGAATGAGTCTAGAACCGTGATGTTGTGCATGGTCAACAATGTATGGGCCGACATTTCGTGTGTGTGCAGTAAATGATGAATGTAAGCTCGTGTGTATGGAGGAGCAATTTCAGACCCTACTTCCGTCTTAGGTACTTCTGCCAGGCAATGTTGAAGAGGCTTATTAGTCCACGTCGGTGTGCATGCTGGACACATGCAGACATTAACTAGTTTCCAGGCGCTTGTTGCGTTTTGTTGTTTTGAGAACTCCAAGCCATCGAGAAACAGATCTGAAAGTCTGTTGAAGTCGTTCGCAAACTTTGCATCATAGAGGTTATGCCCGACCTGACGCTTGTCAACCAAATGGCTGGGTGCCGGAAACTTGAAGTCTAAGGCCACCCCCCAGTCAGCGGCTTGCTGAGCCCAGAGAGTGTCAAACAAATCGACGCCTACATCTCTGACCAAAACTAATATTTCATGAGGAGAAAGGGTTGTGTTAGCCAGACGAGGTTTGTTTGATGGAAGGTTCCGGAGGGATGCTCTGAATAGCGACGAAAACGAGCTGGTAAACATTGGGCGATAGATTGGTGTACATGCCGAAATATTGCTCAACTCTACGCAAAGAGATTGTCTCAAAGGAAGGAGGTCAAAGACATAACCAGTCACTCCGGCATCTAGATTATCCAATGAGACCTGTTCCTGGTCTTTAATTTCCAATGGTTCCAAAAGTGAGGCTGCAAACGCCGACCGGGCTGCCTCGTTTATTCCACCAACCATTGGCAAAAAAACGTTCATCCGAGACACAGCAGCGCATGCTTCTACTGGTTTCAGAAGGTCGAGAAGATATCGTCCGGAACGCTCAATACTTTTGGTTAAACGCTTCTGCGAATGGGGTGGAGGGGTGAATGGTATATCTGATAAAGGAAAGACGATATCCGGTAGAACGATGGATACATATGACTTGTAATCTTGTGCTGTAACCTTGAAAGTACCGAAATGAAATGCGATGTTATATAAGGCTGTATATGGAGCTCACCTTGCGCGCCCCGCGAGAGGTCTCCGCGGTTACAAAAGCGTTTCCATTAGCAGGCATCTCTCGCCCATTTGCAGGATCTCGAAGAGACACTGACAGAACATGAGGCAAAGGGGAGAATCCTAAGAATGTATGTAATGGATGCGGCCCCTTCTGTAAAGTAGGAATTGGAGGATAGATCTGTAGGCTTCAAACGAACAGCCAATATGCATGCGAAAGTAAAGTGTGGTATCAAGAACGAGAAAAAATCTACATACAATGACTCAAATGGTACATGTATCCATTTGATGGCAGCTGTTCTGAGAACATTATCGTTGCTCAGATGTGTTATGGCGCCTCGAGTAGTTGTACAAATTATACTAGGTGTGGGTATATTAATTTCTATCCTCCCATCAACACTAGGTCTTTTAATGGCAATGTTTCCAAGCCTAGGGCCAAATTTCTCGGCAGGAGCAGAATGAAGTTCGAAGTCGAACTTGGGAACAGAGACAGACATTATTATGCCGTAGTGCCGAAGTAACGTGTCGTCACAGTGCAGACAGATTCCTTTCGACATCCTCTCGCATCAAGTCATGCAGCGGTTTCCAGTGGTATTTGTTTTTTTTCATCCAATTATGTTTCCGCTGACTTGCTTATTATCGCTCATTAGGCACCTACTGTTGTTCTCCTTCGCGAAGGAACAGATACATCGCAGGGCAAGCCTCAGCTGCTCTCTAATATTTCTGCATGTCTAGCCATTGCCGATACTTTGGCAACTACGCTTGGTCCAAGAGGAATGGATAAGCTGATTGTGAATAGCCGTGGAGAGGCTCAGATCACGAACGATGGTGCCACAATATTAAAATTGTTGGATATTGTACATCCAGCAGCTAAAACTCTCGTTGACATCGCTCGGGCTCAGGATGCAGAAGTTGGGGATGGCACGACTAGTGTCGTTTTACTGGCAGCCCAAATATTAAAAGAAATTCGTGAACTGGTTGAAGAAGGCGTTAGCCCCCACATCATAATGAAAGGGCTTCGGAAGGCCGCGCAATTAGTATGTCGAGAAATCTGGTTTTGATCAGACACAACTTTTATTCAACGATCTCATTACAGTCAATCAACCGTATTAAAGAAATACAAATTTCTGTCGATAAATCAGACTCGAAGTATGTAACTGTTCTCCATTATCCATTGCTTTTTTTTGACATTCTATATCCCCAGACATTTCCATTCTCTTCTGTTGAAATGTGCAGCAACATCTATGTCCTCAAAATTGATCCAAGCTCAAAAACCTTTCTTTTCTACGATGGCTGTCGATGCTGTATTGTCGTTGGATCAAGATGATTTGGATGAAAATTTGATCGGAATCAAGAAAGTTCCCGGCGGCGGTATGCAAGACTCGATTCTTGTACGCGGAGTATCCTTCAAGAAAACGTTCACATATGCTGGTGCTGAACAACAGCCTAAACTGTTCAAAAATCCTCTAATTCTTTGTCTGAATGTTGAGTTGGAATTAAAAGCTGAAAAAGACAATGCGGAAGTGCGCATTGAGCAAGTCTCTGAGTACCAAGCAATTGTGGATGCCGAATGGGAAATCATATTTAGGAAACTGGAGGCTATCGAAAAGACAGGTGCCAAGGTTGTTCTCAGCAAGTTGCCAATTGGTGATCTTGCCACCCAGTGGTTTGCGGATCGCGATATTTTCTGCGCCGGTCGCGTCCCTGCTGACGACTTAAAACGCGTAACTCAAGCTGTGGGCGGTTCTGTTCAAAGCACCTGTTCGGATATCACACAGAACCAGCTTGGCACTTGTGGACTTTTCGAGGAAAGGCAAATTGGCGGAGAACGGTTTAATGTTTTCGAAGACTGCCCAAAGGCCAAGACATGCACACTAATTCTCCGAGGCGGCGCAGAACAGTTTATTGAAGAAGTGGAGCGCAGTCTCCACGATGCGATAATGGTTGTAAAACGTGCAGTCCGCAGCGGCGATGTTGTTGCAGGTGGAGGAGCAGTTGAGGTAAAGTATAATTTGTATTGCTTCCGTGTCAAGTATATCTACAGCTTTTCTACCTAGATGGAACTTTCCGCATATGTTCGAAAACATGCTCTGACTATAACTGGAAATCAACAATTCGTTCTTTCGGCGTTCGCACATGCCCTGGAGGTTATCCCTCGTCAGATCTCCGATAACGCTGGTTTGGACTCTATGGACGTCCTAAATAAATTGCGAATGCGACACGCTAAAGGAGATCGATGGGCTGGCATTGACGTAGACGGCACTGATGGCATTCGCGATAATTTGGAGGCGTTCGTCTGGGAGCCGAGCTTGGTCAAAATAAATGCCATTAATAGTGCCGTGGAGGCTGCATGTCTCATTTTAAGTGTGGACGAAACTGTAAAAAACCCACAAAGCGAGCAGGTTTGTACATTTGAAGCCTTGCGTTTGATTGGGGCTTAATTTTTTATTTTTTTTCATAGCCCTCAGCAGGCCCTCGCGCACCTCCAGGAGCTGCAGCTCGTGCACTCCGACCTCGTGGTAGAGGCGCGCCGCGTCGATGAAATTCTGTTCGAAAATTGTAGAAATTATAGTTAGCATTTCAAAATAATACTTACGATATCAATTATCGGATATGCTCTCATATATACACTTGCGTGAATGTTATTAATCTAACTTGGAAAGCGAAATCCGTAGAATGTTGATTGAATTGAATATACATGTATAGAATGAGCACAGATTTCATCAAACCCCAGAGGGCACTCCCCTATCGCCTGGAAGATCATTGACGGTGACCAAATCATGTACACGTTTCTACCGCTACGCTAAATTACGCCTTACACAGTGCAAAGTTACTCGTGCATATATGTAATAATAATGATCATACAATAAAATAAAGTCAACTGATCTTAAATGACGGGGTATCGAACCAGTTTAACTCTCTTCTTGTTGGTGATCACAGTACACCATATCACACAGACTTTTGATTGAGAATCTCACCGTTCATCCAGGGATCTATGTCCACTGGGGTGTCAGTGGACACCCCGCGGCCACCTGATTCATCCCAGACCCGGAGTTCCGAACTTTCATTGTCAGGACTTTGGACGGCTCTTGACAATAGAGCTACATAACAATCAGCTATGTATCACTACGAAAAAAAGAAGGCTGACAGTTTTTTGAGGATCTGGAGACCCTTCATTCTGAGGTACTGGAGGGCAATTCTGCCCTTTCCAGCCACGAACCCTCCTTGACTATCATGGGTGCAGCGATGCGTACCACCCAGGGCAGAGCCCAGGAATAGATGGCCATCACGATCAGGGCCGCGACAACCATCTGAAAGATGGGCACCAAGATGTTTGCAATGTTGCTAAGCATCTACGGAGGTTGGGTAAAAAACACACCAAGGGACGCATAGAGGACTTACAGCTGTTAGAATAAATGTGTTGTTGTTTTAATTGTTGGGGCATTAAAGAGTGTGTAGGAAGTAAATGTGGTTGTCGGTAATGAAGATCAGTTGGTCGACGTGACTGCGCGTTCAGTCACGAGCATTTGAAAAAGAGAAGCAAACTCGCAAGATTTCATGTAATATGGTGACGCGGGCCCGACGAAAAAGGCATTGCTATCGTGGTGGTCAATAATACAGTCATATAAATGTAGTCGTATTTAATTACTAACATGTCAATGCTGCTTTCAAGTTCACTTAAAGTATTTTATAAAGATAGGTAATCTCGCACGGTGCCGCTTTCATTCTGCGTACGTGGGCTCGTAAGTATTTGTTTTTAACTATTAATAGCTGTTGAGGTGGACTTGTCGTTGTTGAAATCAAGCTGAAACTTGTGCTCATGATCACCTGGTTATATGCAAGATCAGCGTCACAGGCACCAGACTGAGTTACATTTCACCATTAAGCCTGATCCATCAACAATGGTGAACCCACGACTAAAAGCAGGGTTGATTATGAATACCCTGTACGAGGAATAATACTAACCGGCATACCACGACGCGGAACTACTGCAGGTTTTGAATCAAAATGTAATTCAATCAACAAACTCTTACTACATAATACTCTTGTCGAGTGCCTATGGCCTTTATGAATGATATACGAATCTTATGATGAGGTGCTGCATTACAAGACTGTCCCGCCAGTCTCAAGAGCCCGGAAAAAAGGGTGTGAATATAGGTAACTTATCAGATTTAGAATACTGACAAATTGTATTATATTTCTCAATTCTACATTCGCATCACATTTTTCAGGTACGAAGCCAGGCAGTTTTCGCGATCTTTTTCATTCGTTTCTGCTCCTTAAATCGTTCCTATTACAGTTTGAGCAAGTGCTACTACTAAGCGAAAAAAAATTGCACACGTACCAAATCCTTCTTTGTCGGACGCTTCCTCTTTTTACCATTCATAGCTTCCTCTTCATAGCGTTGTTCCAATTCCGCCTCCCACGCATTGACATCAAAGTATACCGAACTCATACGTTTTGCCCGCTCAGCTTCTGAGAGGAATGTTGGATCTCGACCATCTATACGAGTAAAAGCACCCGTTCTCGAATTAAACTTTGCTGCAAATGCTCCGGATGGCGTAGCTCCCGGTGTTATGAGTGTAGGATCGAGATGTGCGAGAGATGGATCAATACCGGCAGCTTCTGCGGCGGCGTACAAAGCAGCCGTAGACGAGGAAGAACTACTGGCTTCATTGCTGGTACTATCCCCCAGTTGTGGCTGGATAGGATTTATCCACGTAGTCTCTTGTGTTTGTGGATTGTAAAAGTAATAAGCATGGTGTTGCGGTGCCCAAATTGCTTGCCAGTCCCCGGCAGTAGCTGATGCAGCACTGTTATTAACTTGGGCATTTGCTGAAGTGGGAGTTGCGTCTGTCTTTCCGGTCCCATCGCTTTCAACGTCTTCCGCTTCCACTTGTTGAGTTTCCTCCTTGTCATCGTCATCGCCGTTGTCGTCGTTGTGGCTGTCCCGGTCTTGGTCTTGGTCTTGGTCTTGGTCTTGGTCTTGCTCGCTTCCCTTGGGGTCCGTCTCCGGTGTATCTACATGTGAATCAAGTCCAGCTTTAGAATTTGATGCCTTTGGTGCACCATCTCCTCCAAATTCCACAACAGAAATCCCTCGAGAATCACTACTCGACATAGCTGTGAGACTGGTTTGAGAGTTTGCAACGATGCGGCAAGTCCCGAGCCCGATTAAATTCAAACTCAGCTTGAAAGCGTGGAGTTTCCATTGAACTCTTGCTGATAGCGTTTCCTCTCTGTCTGTCGTTTTACCGGTGAGGAGAGATCTCCTTGAAAACTTGCAAAATATATTAAATACAACATTTTGGTTAATGACAGTTCCGAGATGTCTGTACCGGTGGCGAAGGATTAATGATTGACAACTCGAGTCGGCAAGGATTGTCGTCTTCTAGAGGCTTCCTCAATATGCCAATATCTCGCATCACCAGTATCACCATATGCCGCTTCGCTTTCATTAGACTATGACGTAAATTTTCACACCGACTCGCATGGTTGTAGATAACGGTGCTGAGCATGTGAGGTCATTGAACGGGAAAACGCGCCGCGGTACATTCCGGTAGAACGTCCATTTTGTAATTCGGATAGGCTTTGAAAAATTAAACGAATAAATAAGTATTTTAATGAAGACACGCAGGTTCCCAGTCTCTAAAACTCCTTGTTCTCAGGATGCGAGTTGCAGCGTGGCTGTACATATCCTGGTTTTCGATCTCTAGCTCGTTCACTCTCCCCAATAAACGCGACAGCGAGTCCTCTGGGACAAGCTTTCCAGATCTGTACGAAGCTGGCATTGTGGAGATACAGAGCGGATTAGAAGAGGGCCTGTTTACTAGCGTTGATCTCGTGAAGGTACGCAGGTTTAACAAAAAAAAATGAAACAGCATCTAAAATAACAACACCTTTTGGTTTTAGGCATATTTAGCACGCATAGATGAAGTCAATTTACAAGGTGCTGCACTTCGTGCCGTACTGGAAACCAATCCATCTGCGTTGGAAGAAGCAGCTGCACTTGATTTGGAGCGAAAGGCAATAGGATCCAGAGGAGAACTGCACGGGATTCCAGTCCTTGTCAAAGACAACATCGCAACCGTCGCGTCAGAGGGAATGAATACCACCGCTGGATCGTTCGCCTTACTCGGCTCAATCGTTCCAAGAGATGCATTCGTGATATCACAACTGCGCAAAGCAGGCGCCATCATATTGGGTATCTTCATCCTTGATATCAAGCTTAATCGTTTCGTAATATCTTCTTCTTCTTCTTCGCAGGCAAAACTAATCCTTCTGAATGGGCCCACTATCGCGGTAACGTGGCTTCCGGCTGGTCGGGTCGAGGTGGTCAGACGACCAACCCCTACTTCCCGAATGCAGACCCCTGTGGCAGCAGTTCTGGATCAGGAGTAGCTGCTGCTATCGGTTTAGCTACCGTAACACTTGGAACTGAAACAGATGGTAGTATAACCTGCCCTACCAGTAATAACAATGCGGTCGGGATTAAACCTACTGTGGGTTTGACCTCACGATCTGGAGGTGAGTTGCACATACGTTTTATGACGGTATCTCCCCTAACTTACTTTTTTCGACCAGTCATACCTATCTCGCAAAATCAGGATACAATTGGCCCAATTGTACGATCAGTTACAGACGCAGCCATAGTTCTCGGTGCTATGGCGGGTCGCGACCCCACTGATAATTTCACTCTCGCTCAACCGCTCAAAGTTCCTGATTATACAAAGGCACTGGATAAAAATGGCTTAAAAGTACGGATCACTTCAGCCTTCCGTAGGTTCCGCTAACGTGTAGCAGGGGAAACGCATTGGCATTCCTCGACGCGTTTTTTTAAATGACAGTATAACGGGGAATGACCCCAGTGTCAACGTTATCTTTGAACAAGCCTTAGATGTCATTCGATCTCTGGGTGCTACTGTTGTCGATCCCGCTGATCTCCCAAGCGCAGAAGAAATTGGTATTGGTGAAATTACCGGTAGAAATAACGAATCATTTGTTCTCGAGGTCGATTTTAAAGTACTTGCTTCATTTCTGACTTCCTGATTTTGGTCCGTCTGCTGATATCTCCTGATCAAGATTCAACTCAATCAGTATTTTGCTGGACTATTGAAGAACCCAAGTGGCGTACGAACGTTGGAGGCAAGTTTTTCTTTCTTTAAAATGAAGTAAGCTCTTTACGATATCATTCAACAGGACCTGATAGCTTTCAATAATGATCACCCGGCTGAGGAAGAGCCTCCAGGCTTTCAGGATCAATCGACGTATGTACTCGACAATTTTTCTTAGTCCCTTGTAGTGATAAGTATGATCTGACTCCACGACAGTTTGATTGCGGCAGAAGCGACAACCGGGCGAAATGCTACATACGCAGCATCCTTAGCAACAGACCATGAGCTTGGGCGTAGTCAAGGTATTGACGCGGCACTCAAACAATTCAACCTTGACGCCCTCCTGCTTCCCGCCCCTGGTTTTGCCACTGTTCCTGCTGCCATTGCAGGCTATCCGATCGTTACTGTCCCTCTAGGCTTTTATCCTGACAATGTCACCATTGGTTCAGCCGGGCCATTGACAGTGTACCCTGCACCTGGTGTGCCGTTGGGACTATCTTTCCTTGGGACCGCGTTCGACGAGTTTAACCTTATATCTCTTGCATTTGCATACGAACAAGCGACACATACGAGACTTGCAAGAAAAGCATTCCCTGCAGCTATACCTAGTACTCAGTTAAGCGACATTGTCAAAGAATAGGCTGCCTGTATGGTACTTCATTTCAATAGATACGCCGTACAATAATAAGTTACAAGCTACGTATATGAACATAATGTATGCGGATGTGAGCCGGAAATATCAGTAAACTAAAGTGAGGTATTTGGTGATATCGCCAAAAAAAACATTCCAGTTTTACTCCCACTCATCGTCGTCTTCTTCCTCTTCGTCACTATCGCCTAGTAGTTTCTTGTTACGTTCTGTTAGGGCCGAAGCAAGAGCCCTGGCGAGATCATTACCACCTGCACCATTGGACGACTCGGGCGGCGGAGCAGGACTTGGAGCCGTCGGTGTCTTTTTGAGTATATGAACACCCGCG
The DNA here is from genome assembly GCA_029959195.1 of Dictyophora rubrovolvata. NCBI lineage: Eukaryota > Fungi > Basidiomycota > Agaricomycetes > Phallales > Phallaceae > Dictyophora > Dictyophora rubrovolvata. The sequence goes on along the minus strand of CP114122.1, from coordinate 497,307 downwards.
CCTAGAGAAAGGAAGGTGAGCAAGACTTAAAGGGGAGATAATAATAATAAATCTACCTTGTATACTGGCCAGTAAATCACTTCGGCCAGGTTGCGGAGCTGGAAGTGAGGGTGCAACACTTGAAGTAGGGCCTTCTGATGGTGGAAGCGAGGGTGGCGGTGGAGGCGGTGGCGGCGGTGGTGATGAGAAAGCAGCAACTGGTGGAGGCGGCGGGGGAGGTGGAGGTGGAGGTGCAGGTGGAGGCGGAGGTGCAGGTGCAGCAGCAGGAGCAGCCGGAGGACGCGCAGGAGGGAGAGGGGGAGGGGGTGGTCGAACAGAGGAGGGAGGAGGAGGACGAGGGGGAGGTGCAGATGTGGGTGTAGCTACAGGTCGGCTTGGAGGTGGTGCGGGTGCAGGAGGTTCTGGCGGGGGTGAAGGGGTAATATTGACTGGACGAACAGGCGGCGGCGGTACAAGAAGCCGAATAGGCGGCGCGGAAGCCGTTGGACGATGAGGCGCAGATTTGGGCAAAGGACCTGGTGGCGGCTGTTCCACCACTTGCTGGTCTTCTTCTAGTGAGGATGAAGCAGCGACAGGGCCAGGTCTTCGACGAGCGGGTGCGGGTGGAGGGGGTTTCTTTGGCTTGGGGTTGACGTTGACGTTCTGTTTTGTCCTTACATATTCTTTGATGAAATCCTCATTGTTCCTTATCAATTCCTCACTTATTCCTTCATTTTTGAGCCCTTCAAGAAGATTCGTCCATGACGAGTCCACGCCCGTGGAAACGAATCCTTTCTCTGGATCGTAGCCCATATGAGCAACGTGAACAAAGGACGACGTGACTGGGGCGGAGATCAAGGATTTATTAATTCGAGAACCGGAAGACGATGATTTAGCTTTCGTTGGTGATTTTGGTTTCTTGCCTTGAATAAAAGATAAGAAAAAATAAAATCGACTGTGTTGATATGACTTCTCTCTTACTTTTCTTTGAGTTTTTCTTTACTTTCTTGTGAAAAGCGTCGGCCTCTGATTCATCGCAAAATACAAACCCAACCATACAATCCTTGAGATAATTAATTGAATATTGGAGTAAAGGTAGCACTTTAGGACCTGACACATACGTCGCTTTCAAAACTGTGAAACAGCGGTCTGTCTTTGTCGTATTCCACTGAAAGTGGTAATTCGCATTCCCATAAAATTCCTCGAGTCCCTTGTAGATCACACAACTTGAAAAAAAATGCACCAGCTTTCTGGTCCTCGACAAATGCAAGACCGCCTTGCATTCCAGTATATGACCATTTATTTGGGTTTGGGTGTGCGTAGTAGATCCGCACAAGAGTTGCCATCAATATTTTATACGAAGAGCCTGGAATTGTTGATTTGATACGCAATTTATCATCTGTCGTTAATGGCGACTGGGCAGGCATGGAGAAAGGTGAGGATAAAGGGTGTCACGGAGGACGAGATGGTTGTGTGACAAACTCGACTGGCTTTTTTTTATAGGGCGACCGCACTGCACTACCCATGCGGATGGCACTGCTTAGGAGCTGGCGCTGCTGTCCAATGTACAGACGAGAGTTTGTATAAGCATATCTATGAAGAAGACGCTGAATGATGCATGCTTTAATGAGTCATAAGCCCTTCCCTCTCTACTGACAGTTTTGGGCCTAGCCTATGCGGTGCTGCTTTTGATCGATATACATGATGCTGAGAGAGCTAGTTGGATGTTGTTCAAAGACGTCCAACGTTGAAAAAAAACAGACGTTGGTGCGGCTCCGGCCGTTCCAATTACAAATTGTTCATTTATATAAACTAGATCCAACGAATAACACAGATCGAAAAACAAAAGCAAAAGCAAAAAAAGGTGGACTTTGTGTACTACTTTTTTTTCATCCTACTTGAGCATTCTGACTTGTCACAGGAGCGGGCGAATGTCTGGTTTGCGGGAATAACGGAAGTCCCTGAGAATGTAGGAGAGACGTGATTATAGGTGAATGTGAAAGTGATGGGATTGGTGGAGAATTCGGCTTGAGTGAAGATGCAAGTGAGGATGCAAATGGAAAGTTGGGAGAAGAAGTTGCTATTGATATCGATGTCGTAGGAGCCAATATTGTCGGTGGATCCGAAAGCGTTGATGAAATAGCAGGGACCGCAGTGCCCGAGGGAGCTGATGTGGAAGGGAGGTTAGCGTTCACATTAGCTCGATAAGAAGGCGGAAGTGACGAGGAAGATGTGTGGGACGACCAGAAGCTATCGTATGTTAATGGAAGTGAAGTACTATCACCGGAAATTCCAGTTGCAGATGGGGCGCCTTGTAATGTAGTCGGGGCTGAAGAACGCACGGAATGCGAAGGCTTATAGGGTGATAAGAGAGGAGCGGTAGGGGGAGAGGGAAGGGACGATAGGGTAGATTTAGGTGTACCTGAAGCAACGGTTGTTGACACCGCTTTTCGAGTTTTTCCTGAGGATGTTGCTATGGCATACGGATAGGACATTGCGGGTAGTCGTGGAATTGGGAGCTTTGATGGGGTACGCGCGAAAATCGACTTTCCCTTTGATCTAATAGCTGTTAATGTGGGAGTAGATGAAGGAGATGTCGAAGGCACAGAAGAAGGGGAAAGTAATATTTTCGGTTGCGCTTCCAATGAAGATTCCGCAGATTTGTAAACTTGTGCTGCAAACGGAGCGAGGTGCTCGTCGGGGTTGGGTAGTGGGTTCGAATGTATGAGGGGGTCTAGGTGGTGCGGTGCGAGAGAAACGTCCGAAGGAGATGCAGATGAATTGTCAGGAGGGCGAAATATATTTTTTAATAATAACCGGGTGGGGAGTACGGCTGAAGAATACGATTGAAAGACTGGAAGAACAGATTCACTAGTTTGCTCTGATAGTGGTATGAAAGAACTGGAATCCGAGTTATCAACGCTTGAGGCATCAGGAGCTATCCTAGTCGCCGAGGGCGGTGATTTAGGATGGGTGGCTGTGGTTAAGTCGACATCCATCAAGACCTGAGATCTAGGTAAATCCTTGGTTGTTGACGGCTCGGTGCTTGCAGCATCAGCAGGTAGACCAACGTTGGTTTTTTGTCGGGATAGATCCTTCTTAGGACTCGAGATCTTGGAAATATCTCCAGAGAGTGCTATTCCTCGATAATAATGAAAATACAAGTTTTCCACTTCATTCAAACTTTGTTTTTGCTATGCAAGTTTGTTGTTGAGAGCATCGTCCAAGGAAATTAACCGATTGAGGGCGAACTTACCCAGCCATGCTCCACCTTGAGGCGAGCATATTGTAGACGCATTTGAAGTTGTTTGGAGAGCTAAAAATATAAACAATTATTGCTTAGCGTCATAGGAAATTCGGGACTGATTCCCAAATCTGGGCACGCACATTAGCAGCTTTGGTCCTTTCTATCTGTCTTCTCCGCCTTTCGAGATTGTCTTGGGCATTTGAGCTTGCGTTCATGTCGGTTCGGGGAAAGTTCGTTCTCGGAACCATAACAGAGGAACAATACGATTTCCTTATGAATCATGAGCAATTGTGAAGTAGGCAAGCCTAATGAGTGAACTAAAAGATACCAAGCACTAAATCAACCCTTCGGCAATTTTTAAGGTCCTAGTTGCAATACGATATTGCTAGGCAAGCCACCAGACAGGGTTCGTATTACTCTAAATGCAACAGCTTCTGGGAGTAGATCAAGTCTTGACACTTGCAAGCATGTCACGCAACTTTTCTGATCACGAGATGCATTACATAACCCACCGGTGCTGAACTGTTATGTAACTGGTTCCGCTTTCGTACCGTGGCTTTGTTGTTTTTCAAGACTTTCTCCAACAGGATTGTTTCAGCGATGCGCGGGTCACAAGCTTCACCACTTCGATGGTATATGTCTAGTGGGCAGCCTTAAGCATGATTATTAGAAAGGATTCTTACTGCTTTTTTCTCGATGAAGAACGCGAACATGTTGATTATGGCTTGGAACACTAGTTTATATTTCAATCGCTCGTTGGATAGTATTTAATATTATCAGGAGCTCGACCGAACGCTTGTCCGATGTCCAGTATTCAATCCATGCAGTGGCATTTTTTCGGGAAACATCCGTGACAAAGATCTTTGGCCCTACCCATCAAGTTCGTGCTCTTTCTACCATAACACGATGACTTCACAGATGGTGGAAATAATATCCGTTGAAGGGGGGGGCTCTTCTTTGCAGTCTGATGCTCATTAGTTATCAAGATATACATTAATATATATTTTGTCATCGGAATCCACCACCAAGCAGAACTATAAAGAATAATAGCCCAATCACTTGTGCTATTCGTACTATGACACTCTCGTTTCTTAGTCGGTCTTCTTTCGTCCATGACCCTTCCTTCGCGGTTGTCCACTGTTGTCGTTGTCGTTCCCGCGTTGTTGACGTATTTTCGTCGCCCTTTGAGCTTCCCTGACCCGTTGCACGTCGAACATGCACAGAGGAGAATGGATCTCGCCAGTTGTTTGTTCTCGTCGTCCGTCCAGTGGAAGGGTGACCACCGGAGAAAGGCCACCACATGTCGTCGTCTCCAACAGTGCCCGACCGAAATGTACCTCTAAAGGGATTATTGGTCATGTCTGGTCGTGCGCGGGACTGCCCAAAAGGAGGTGGTGGAGGTGGTGGTCGCGTTCTTGAAGTTCGTCGGGCGTGTGTATATTCCCAGGCATAAGTAGCCCCTCGCCGTCTTGTAGTATAGCTTTCACTGTAACCATGGTGTCCTGATTGAGAGTATGACGGTCTATTGTTATTAAATGACGATGACGGCGGTTCTATCCGTCGATCATACTCCCTCCTTAGAGGAAAAAAAAGGTCATACTGACTCTCGGATATTCAATGCATGTGGATTAAACTTACCGTTTCCTGTCGTCTCCTAATATGCTCCACGCTTCACTTACTGCCTGGAACTTGTGCTTTGCGTCTGAGTCTTTGTTGACATCTGGATGGTATTTCTTGCTTAACTAGAATTATTTTTCGCTTCACTCTTTCCAACAACAAAAAAAAACTCCAGTCTCGTCGTACCTTGTAAAAGCTGGCCTTAATCGCCGCCCTCGATGCATTGCGGGAAACATTCAATGTTTCATAATGTCCATTGTTCGAGCCCGACAAGGAAAAGTTTCGTGAAGAAATACGACAGAAGGTCTTATTCAAGCAAACTGGACCACCGCCCATCAAGGCCTCGATGAACATTGGTGAAAGGTTTAGCTGCGCTGCTGCACTCCGAATTGCGTGACGTACGTGCGTACTACTGAAACCGGATCCATCGCTGCGGCAACCAAAATTATCGGCGGGTAATACCCTGTGCGCAATTTTTTTTTTTCTCTTCCCACTCAACTGGCTTACTGGCTTCCTTTTCCTCTGAAAAGTATTGAAATACCTTTTTTTCCCCTAATAATGCAGGCCTTTAACATATCACTGAGACTTATGATAAGAAGAAATTTATGTCGACATGGAAAGAGCTCGTCCGCTTGGGATACCCGGACTTTGGACACTAAATCTGGCTCTTTTCTGCGACTCAAAGGGCAGAGAGAAATCCATAGCTCAAAAAGTGAGTTGTAGAGAACTCTTTGGTGCTTGAACCCATCTGCTGACTTGAGTTTTCAGCAAGGAGGAACGGGGGTGTCATACCACCTGAACCTGGAACAGGGTATGGATCGAGGCTTCTATGTTCGGTGCCTTTTCAATTAAATAATTCCTTTTTAAAAGGATAAAGATACATTTTCAAGACCACAAAGGCAGCCCCATTAAAACTATCGAAGCACGCGATGGAGATAATATTTTAGACTTGGCTCATGAATATGATATTGATTTGGAAGGTGCGCCTGAGTTGTTGAAGGAAATGGAGAGTCTAGTTGATTTATTTCTGGTTGAAATGCCAGGAGCTTGCGAGGGAAGTGTTGCATGCTCGACATGTCATGTCATCCTCGAACCTGCGGTATATAACAAGCTTCCGGAGCCCGAAGACGACGAAAACGATATGCTGGACATGGCATTTGGTTTAACTGATACGTAAGTTCGATCAACTTTTTGGTGTAAAGGTAGAGAAAAAACTGAGCCAAAAAAACAAACAAACAAAACAAATTAGATCAAGACTGGGATGTCAAGTGAAAGTGACACCCGAATTAGATGGAATGGTAGTTAAATTACCTGCGGCAACACGAAACATGTTCATAGATGGTAAGTGGGCTACGAAATGATATATATTATGACAGATAGGTTAAGTCTCTATGTATTTTCATGTCAGGCGCAAAACCAACAAAGCATTGATGAAATTTAAAGGGGTTACATGTGATAGACAACGATGACGGCGGCGACGACGACGACAAAGGGTATATGTACAAGTAGTCTAGCTGTCCTTTTTTATTCAGCTTTTGGCAATGGATGGATTGGTGAGGGAGTGGATACGAAATTGACGGCGCTTCTCGGAATATTCGACCAGCGCGTACCATGCACCGCCGAAAAGGGTTAAAACGATCCCGAGAGCGTTGGTTGGGGTGATGGTAAGATCGAATATGGACACGGCAAGGAGGATGGTGAGCACTTGCTTTACATTGGCAGCGACGGTCATGCTGAGTGGACCTACTTTGGAGTTGGCAGTGAAGCTGACGACGTTGAGGGCGAATGCGATAGCGGCATTGATAGCGAGGGATGCAGCTCGTCGACTATTCATGTTGGCAACGCTGTAGGCATGGACTCGGTCGAGTTCTCCAGAGAGATAGGCGTACACGACACACTGTATGAAGGCGAGAGGGGACATTCGTAAGAGCAGGTCGAGAGGATGCAGTTTGAGGGCACGAGTCGGAAGAATGCGGGCGAAGCGTCTGGAGGAGGCATACTGGCCTGTCTGGAGGAGATGGGTGGCGATTGTCTTGAGCGCTGCAAGCAATGTGCCGAGGAGAGTGAGGAGAAGACCGGGCATGGAGAAATAGTAGTCGCCGTAAGTTGCAAGGGCGACACCAGCGATGACGGGAAGCAGAGAGACGAGCTTGGGTGCCGACATGGAGCTGGCATTAGCGTTGCGGGCGAGAGAGAAATAAGAGAGGATGACGATGAAGATGGGAGTAGATGCTCTGACGACCTGGTGGAAGGGAATTGTGACGAGCTGGAGGGAGAGATTGGAAATTGCGATGTTGATGGTGTACAGCAGCGAAAACAGGGAAAGCAGAAATGTCTCGCGTTTGGAGAGATTCGCCGGCGTGAAATAGTCAAGCTCCATAGCGAGATAAGAGCCCAGAGTGCCGCTGAAGGTGTGCAGGGCAGTGAGTGTGTACGGGAATGGGAAGCGGACGAGGACGAGCTTGTTGTAGAGCGTTAGTGAGAGGTTGAACAGAAAATAAAGCAGCAGCCAAAACGGCTCTGAGTTGAGGAATCTGCGCCATTTTCGAGAATTGAACGAGACCAGCTTCAGCAGCCCTGCGATCTTTGAAGGCGACGAGGTCAGCGTCGACGACATATGCCCCACAGACGCCCACAAGTGCTGACAGGAACTCCGACCACACTCAGCCTTCCCTTCTCTTCATGGCGTATCCGTTTAATCCATCTCAGCAGTTTTACTCATCCCCGCCGCCACCGTCGCAGCAGCAGCAGCAACAGCACCACCACCAACAGCAGCAGCAGCAACAACAGCAACAGCAACAGCAACAACAACAACATCAACAACAGCAACAACAGCATCACCACCACCAGCGGAAGTCATTGTCGGCACTTCCCCAGCAGCAGCAATTCCCCGGCTATGATGCTGCACGAATGATGATGATGATGCCTCCCCCGCCGCCTCAGCAGCAGCAACAACAACAGCAGCAGCGGCCGCCTTCAACTCGTCCAGGCACGGCTAACAGACAGTCTTTGCCGCTGCATCACCCCTCCACGCCATCCCATCTGCAGCAGCAAAGGTTTCCCTCACAAGGCCCTTTTGATCCCCAGTACCAGCAGTCACCACAATTTCACCAACAACATGCTGGTGGTCAGCAGCAGTTTCCGGGCGACATGTCATCTCCCATGCATCCTCAGCAACAGCAACAATCGCTGCCGTCGTCTCAACCGCAATCGCAACCGCCACCTGATGGTCGATTTCCGTTACATCCCCAATCTCAGCTGCAGATACAGCAATCTGTTTCTACTCCCGCATTAGCACAAGCCCAAGCCCAAGCCCAAGCCCAGGCACATCTTCATCAACATCAACAGGCTTTGCAGCATCAAACCCATTCCCGCCAGTCCGTCACACCTGGTACCCCGACGTCGATGCAACACAGTCCTTCCCTGAGAAAACGCAAAGTGCCCCATTCTCCTTCCCCAGCCCCTTCCCAACATCATCCTCATCCTCCTCCTCCTCCTCCACCACCACCTTCAACGCAAATGGTTGGCACCGCTCCTACTCCCTTCAAAATGCTACCGCCTGTCGACCCTAAACGGCCTCAGTCTTCATCCACTGTTGCTGTTCCTGGGTCTAACAATTTGCCGCCTCTTGGCTTATCCCTTAATCCTGCCATCACTCGAACTACCACCGTGCCTCTTGCCGGTTCCGGTGTCGCCATCCCTCCTTTGTCTCAAGATGACCTCAAGAGCATGAAGGAGTGGATAGATCGGGATAAGGCCTATGAAAAGGCGTGTAGCGCCACAAGAGAACGTGCTAATAGAGAGCTAGCAGAGGCTTTGCGAGCAAAAATTGGTTGGTGGGAGGAAGAGGTTACCTCACGCCACGGTATGGATCGCGAACGGTTTGGGATTCTTTGGCCGGACAGGAAACGCAAGGAGAGACTAGAAAAACTGCGCAGAGCTGGTATCAGGTCTCAAGGCTTAAGATTGTGAGTCGTCGTTCCGGTTTTTATTTTATTTTATTTTTCTCTAGAAAGACAAAATGTTTAAACTTATATATAAAAAATTGTTCCTATTACCGCAGTCCTTCCAAACTCAAAAGCGATCTATCCAACAGAAAGGAGGATCTTGTTCCCATCCGTTTGGAGTTGGACGTCGAACATCACAAACTTCGCGAGACATTTGTTTGGAATATCAATGGTGATTATTGTCGCGCAATAAAACGCCTTTCCATTCACTCCTCTTCCCTCTTAGATCCACTTGTCAAACCGGAGACGTTTGCTCAGAGTATCGTTGACGACTTTAAACTCGCGTCGCATTACGTTCATACAATAGCTAAAGCCATACACGAACAACTACAGGAACATGTCACCGAACTAGATGATATGACCCCTATATCCAACGGCATTCTAGATTTCAATGGTGAAACATGGTGGGGTGCTTGGCGTAAGGGCATTCGAACTGAACGAGGCTACGTCCGTACCGCATGGGAAAGTGAAGATGACGCAGGTGATGAAAGTCCAAAGATTGCTAATAAGACGTTGAAGAGAAGGAAGACACGGAGATTGCTTGGTGTGGATGTCTCCGAAATTATGGGAGACGTGCCCATGTCAGTCGAGGAACTACGCCCAAAGGAACCAGTGTCAAGCCTTGGTATGGATGAAGAATGGAGAGTTCTTATAAAGGTGTGTATTTCCTTTTGATTTTTCCTCCATCGCAAATCAACAGACACCATGATATATCTGCCCCTGACTTTCACCAAAACAGATTGATATCCTCGTTGGCAGCATGAAACTGGAAGATCAATTTGAATGGGATTTGGCTTGCACTAGCAATTCCCCTGAACAGTTCGCCGTACAGTATACCGCTGAATTAGGTCTTTCGGGCGAATTTACTACTGCCCTTGCTCATCAAATTCGAGAGCAGGTCTATGCATATCGCAAAGCTATATTCTCTGGTCTGGCCGGTCAGCCAGTCGAAGATGACGAGCTACGTCCAACATTCCTGCCACCGCTGACGCGGTCCACCCTTGCTCGTACCTTCGAGAGCGCGCACGCTCATATGCCTTTGCTTAATTATATGAGCGATAGTGAGATTGAAAAGAATGAAAAAGAACGAGAAAAGGAGATCAAGAGGAAGAGAAGAACCGTGCGTTCAAAAGCTGCTGGTGGCACGTCTGGTTCCTTCACGATCAGCGGAAGAATTATACCTGATAGGACATATCGCACATCCGGTATTGGCTTTTCTGAATTGGACAATTCTGTTTTGGGTGGTCAAGGTTCTCAGGGTTCAACCAACATAACAATGACTACAAGCAGACGGGCAGCTGCAGCCGCGGCTTCAGTCAACATTGCTAACATGGTCGCCAGCGAGAATGGTGGATCTCCCGTGCAAATGAACCTCCCGGATCCATTCCCTATACGCCCTATCAAAGAGACGCCAAAGAAAGGATTAATGCCTCCTCCCCAGCAACCCCCTCAACCTCCTCAACGGCTGTTCAAGCCTCCTCCACTACCACCTAATGTATATCGAGCTCGCGCCAAACTCACTGTTCCGCCAGTCTCAACAAGTCTCGATCCTTCGAGGTACAAACGTCGCTCTGGCAACGCGAAGGATGGCGCAGATACAAATCTAGACGATGACGACGACGCATTATTACTTCCACCGCCTCCGCCGCCGCCCTTGCCGCCTGCTCGTTTGACAGCCAAGCAACTCCGTGACATGGAGAAAGAGGCCAAAGAAAGAGAATATGCGGAGGGACAGCACGAAAATATTATCGATGGCGTTTGGCACTGTTCAAATTGCGGTTGTCCTGAAAACATTGCGGTCGGTCGTAGGAAAGGACCTTTAGGTGACAAGAGCCAATGTGGGCCATGCGGGAAATTCTATCATAGGCACAGAAGGCCTCGTCCTGTGGAATATCGCATTGACGCAGAATATCATTCAAAATTAAGGGTTGAAACCGAAAAGGGAAAGGGCGGTGTTGGTAAAAGGAAAGCTGCAATCGCTCGGACGACGGCGCCACCTAGTGAGGCAGCAAGAAAGAAGGGAGAAAAAGAGGAAGATAAAGAGCTTTCGGACGAAGATGTTAAAGAGCAAGTTGTGAAGCCTGTTTCCATTGGTTCGAACGCAGACGTGAGCCATAATAACAACAGCAACAACAATAACAATAATAACAGTAGCAATAACGGCAGCAACAACATAAATGTCGGTAACAATGGTCCTGGCGTGTTGTCTGCAAACGCTGCCAGCCCCACTGACTCATCGAGCTCTGAAGAGCCTCCTCTGGCTTCAAAAAATGCTGGAGAAAAGGCTCGATCAGAGTCGCTATCTGCGCCTATACCGGAAATTCCTGCGACTCCAGCTCACAATGTCACGGCCAGTGCCTCAACAAACCATACGCCATCTTTACCACCTTTACCTCCATCCCCTTTAATATCGCAAGCTTCACCACCTGTAGCTGTCTCGAAGCCCGCCGCCATGAAGGTATTCAATAACTATTATATTCATCGTGAAAGCTTATTTGGCCATTTATTAGATTTCTGTTCAGCGACCGGATTGGCTGAAACGAGCTTTGGATGAAATGCAATCGCGTTACGTTGATGACAAGTTTGACGTTGTCTTGCGTAAAAGCACCGACCCAAACGCTCCGCCTGAATGGAGAGTCAAATGCCTCGACTGTCCGGGAAAAGTATGTTGTTGTTGTTGTTTTATTAGCCTGCCGGCATTTGACTGAACCCTTTTTTTTCTTTCTCTTCTGCCTTCCAGCTATATACCCCGGGACCGGAAGAAACCCTTGCGAACTTTGATGTGCATTTAAAAAACCGAAATCACAGAGCTAAAGTCAATGCAAGAATCAACTCTACCGCTCCCTCATGAGTACTACACAGTAAATGCCATATATAATCCACATACTAGTGTATAGGAAGTACTACCTTTCTCAATGTTGTTTTTACGTCGTGTTACGAAACTGGTTTAAGTTATGGAAACATAGGTGTGGCCATTCTGGCGCAATTGCAAGTCTTAACCCGAAGGGCACGACAACCATTAGATATATACATTTAGGACGTGATTAATCTGGAACGCCTGCTAAGTAAGATAGAAGCATGTCCTATCTTTAGGGAATATATGGCAAGCCCGTGTATGTGCCCTTTCCTATCTAATGGGCAGCTTCGCCAGGAATACCCATTTCAAAGAACATCTAAGGATTTTACTATTCTGTCTAGAACTCCTTCATATTACGACTTCAAATACAGTCACTCACCGACAAAGAAGTGTGATCTTTGCGCCGCTGTTTTCTTTCCTCAGCAGTAGTAGACATTGCCCACTCCTGAATATAAAGGTCTGTTTTATTGCTAAGAAAATTCGAGATAGTCGCGCAAACGACTCGAGTACGAATAGCAGTTGTTGTGTCACTGGCTGCATTTTTTTTTAGTTCCTTGGCCCACGCAAAGTCGGCTACATACCCCTTCTAATTAAGACACGGGCTTTAAATATGTTCGTGCTCGGCCGTCAGGGTTTTGTCACGTGTTACTTTTAGGACGCGTCGTCACCGACATTCGCCAGGACAGAGCTCTCGAGCTCAGAAAGTCACTCATGCCACCACCACGGATTTCTGAGGGTGCGGAGGCAGCTCGAGCCGCTGCTCTACAAGCCGAATTTAATGAGAAAAAATGGGTTTGGATTCCAGATGAGAAAGAAGGATACCTCGGAGGATGGGTTATTGAAGAAGACGGTGATATTGGAGAAGTCGTAATGGCTACAGGCGGAGAGGTGAGTAAGTTCACATCATAAGAAAGTTAGGAGTCTTTCCAAACCAACTTTCAGATACGGAAAGTACCTTTGTACGCTTTGTCAAAGATGAATCCACCTAAATTCGACCGAGTTGACGATATTGCGGATCTTACCTTTTTGAATGAAGCTAGCGTTGTGCACAATCTCCGGCTCAGATACAGCTCGGGCGCAATATATGTACGTTCTAGACATCATTTTGAATCAAGTGGTTTATGGATCCCGTGTAGACCTACTCTGGCCTGTTCTTGGTCGCTATAAACCCCTACACCATTTTACCGTTGTATACCGACACGATCATTCAACAATATCGGGGAAAACGGAAGGACGATAACCCACCCCACATTTTTGCCATTGCAGAACGAGCCTGGACGAATATGATGGAGGAGAGGGAGAACCAAAGCATCCTTGTTACGTATGTGTTTGTTTGCACAGCAATCATAAGTGTTTATGTACATTTTTTTCTTCATAGCGGGGAATCAGGTGCTGGGAAAACTGAAAATACGAAGAAAGTCATTCAATACCTAGCCGCCATCGCGGCAGATTCATATCATGCACAACCACAGCCTCACATTCGCTCATCATCTGGTATCGCAAGTTCTCTCACCGGTTCCCCATCTACATCCTCACGCTCGAGCTTTAAACCTAGACCCCAGTCCAGCTCTTCAAGTAAACTAGGTATACTAGAACGTCAGATCTTACAGGCCAATCCTATCTTGGAAGCTTTCGGGAACGCACAAACACAACGAAACAATAACTCCAGTCGATTTGTACGTAATCCAGGTTTTGTCTAGATTACTTTTCTTAACTCTCGTCCCAGGGTAAATTCATTCGAATTGGCTTCTCTTCAGATGGAAGTATAGCCGGAGCTAACATTGATTGGTACTTATTGGAGAAGAGTAGAGTTGTAACACGGTCCGAGGCCGAGCGAAGCTTTCATGTATTTTATCAATTGCTAGAAGGTGATGCGGCTTTCAAAGGTATTTTCAAACAATTCGTTCGATTCAGACAGGATGAGTATATTGTTCAGATACTCTACTCTTGGAGGGCTCCGTGGAGGATTATGAATATCTAAAGCACAGTCGCGCCACTATCGATGGAGTCGATGATCGAGACGAATGGCGGCTTCTAAAGAACGCTCTAGAAATCGTTGGCTTTACGCAAAACGAACAACTGGAACTTTTCAAAGTCGTGGCCGCAATTCTACATATTGGGAATATTGAGATCGCTGGTTCAGATCAGGCACAAATTAGAGATCCCTCCCAAGCGGAAAAAGCTTGCCATCTTCTTGGATTGTCCGTTCAGGAGTTCACGAAAGCTGTCCTTCGTCCTCGAGTGCTTGCTGGTCGTGAATGGGTCACTCAAGCCAGGACTAAACAACAAGCAGCGGACGAGTTGTCATCGCTTTGTAAAACTCTTTATGAAAAGAGTTTTAGTGCCTTGGTAGATCGAGTCAATCGTGCTTTGGAACGACCTACTTCGAAAAGCACTTTCATCGGTGTCTTGGATATTGCTGGTTTCGAAATATTTGTATGTTGAGTTCTTTTTTTTTGCGCGTACTTCTCTCTTAGTTGTAACTCTTCACAGAACATTAATGGCTTCGAACAATTAATGATTAACTATACGAACGAGAAATTGCAGCAGTTTTTTAATCACCACATGTTCGTCCTCGAGCAAGAAGAATATCAGCGGGAAAGAATCGAGTGGGATTTCGTCAACTTTGGATTAGATCTTCAGCCCACAATTGATCTCATTGAATCAAGCGGCAATATAATCGGTGTATTGAGTTGTCTAGACGAGGAATGTATCATGCCCAAAGCCACCGATTTAACGTTCACAAATAAACTGCACTATCTCTGGAACAGTGACACTCCAGAGGGCGACATGCCCCATCCTGGACGATCAAAGTACTCTAGAGCAAGATTTGATCAAGGCGAAGGATTTATAATTCAACACTATGCTGGAAAAGTCGAATACCGAACAGATGGTTGGCTGGACAAGAATAAAGATCCGTTAAACGACAACCTCGGTAAAGTTTTGGCCAGTTCTTCTGAGCGGTGCATTGCCTCTCTATTTGAAGATTACAACGAAATTCAGACTTCCGCGACAATTGGCAAGAAAAGAGTCCTCAAGAAGGGCGCTTTCAGGACTGTCAGTCAGCGTCACAAAGAACAACTGGCAAGTCTTATGGTTCAACTTCAAGCAACGCAGCCGCACTTCGTTCGTTGCATTGTACCCAATCAGCTTAAAAAGCCCGGAAAAGTCGATATACCTCTCATCCTGGATCAGCTCCGATGCAACGGTGTCCTGGAAGGTATCCGTATTGCTCGTTTAGGCTATCCTAACAGGTTACCTTTCCTCGAGTTCCGTCAAAGATATGAAGTCTTAACTCCTGGAGTCATTCCAAAGGGATACATGGACGGTCGAAAGGCATGCTTAAGGATGGTCGATGCTTTAGAACTTGATAAAACTGTTTTCAAAATCGGTACCTCTAAAGTCTTTTTTAAAGCAGGTGTATTAGCCGAGCTTGAGGAACGCAGAGACGCCTTGTTGTATGATGTGTTCTCAAGACTTCAGGCCGTGGCTCGAAAGTGGACCGCTCGCCGGCAGATGAAGAAGATACTTAATAGGGCTGTTGCAGTCAGAACCATTCAGCGCAATGCTCGCATCTACGGTGAATTAAAGAGCTGGCCCTGGTGGCAGCTCTATACAAAGGTAAAAAGATTGCAGTACCGTTTCCAGTTGTTTGAGAATATGTCTAGGTTCGTCCTCTTTTGGCAGCCACACGTAATGATGAGGAGCTTCGCAAGAAAGAGGTTGAACTGGAGCTCATTCGTGAACGCGCTGAACGTGATCATCGAGAGAAGGAGGCTCTAGAGGCTTTAAAGATGCGTATAGAACAAGAAAAACGCAAAGTAGAGGTTGAGCTCGAAGCCGAGCGTAATCTGGCGATTGACAAAGATGCGTTATTAGAACGAAGCAAGAAACGCGAAAGCGAATTAGAAGAAGAAGCGATCGCCTTGCAGGCTGATATAGAAACTTTAGAGTCTCAACTAGACCGCGCCATGTCAGCTAAAGCAGCGGCTGACAAGAAGTATGAGGCTCTTAAGGATGCCTTTGATGAAGCATCATCTCATCTGTCGCGACTAGAGAAAGAGGTGGAAAGTCGAAATGTCCAGGAAGCTGATTTTCTTAAAAAATTGAAGGCTGCGGATGAATCCATTACGACTTTAACGATAGTGAAGGAAGAGTTAGAGAAGGCCAAGGAAGAGCTACAACTTTTACTTGCCAATCGCGAAGAGGATATTGTACGAGTTAAGGAACGAATGGACATTGCTGTTAGTGAGCTTCGAACCAAACTATTAGCAGAAGTTGAAGCAAGGTTGGTTAGTTTTTTCAATCTTCTGTATTATATATCTATCCTATCCCGTTTTTAGAGATGCTGGTCATACCAAAGCGGAAGGGTTGGAGAAGGAAGTACGCCAATCAAAGGAGCAGATTATGGAGCTGACTCGCACCGCCATCGACTACGCGAACATCATTCGAAAGCGGGAGGCGGATATCAATCGGATTACCAAGGAGCTGACTGTGTCTAAAGAAGATGGCGAGAATTTGGTGAAGCAGATTGCCGAACTGCAAACTCAGCTGACCCAGTCGACTTCGAAGCTGAAGGCTCAAGCTCAAGATCGCGAACGAGATAATCAGATTCGCATTAAACTTCAAACCGAAATCGATGAATTACGCGCCTTGATCGATGCCAAAACCTCGGAAGCTTCTAAACATGCCGATGTAGAGCGAATTAAGGAGCAAGAGTTGACAAACCTTCGTAGAGCGGCTGATACGCTACAAGAACAGCTCACAGAAGTTCATCGTGTGGCGTCGGAAGAACAGACCAAGTTGAAACTTGAAGTTGACTCTCTCCAAACTCAGCTGCAATCTCTCGAGAAAATCCGTGATGGACTGTCAAGGTCGGAGAAGAGGCTTGAGGAACAACGGAAAGCGGCAGAAGCGGCTTTGATAGGTGTCGAAAAAGCGAAACGCTCTGCCGAGTTGGAACTACAAGTCATACGCATCCGCCAAATTGAAACTGATAATCAATTGGCAGAAGCAATTAAATCCAAAGAGGTGCGCTACCCATTCTCATGTTAAGACAGTGTATGACCTCTAGGGGATGATCGTTAGAGTTTGGAACGTCAGCTTACTGCAGCCCAATCGAAGCATCAAGATTATGAGGACGCTATCCTTCAAACCGAACGCGAGAAGGCTTCCTGGGTCCGACAACTTCAAGGGGTTAAGAAGCAACTTGAATCTGAAAATACAAAGCGTAGCCAACTGGAGCAAACTATTAGATCACATAGCTCCGAAACCGTCAAGTTAAAGGATAGAATTTCCAAGCTGGAAAAGGAGCTCAAAAAAGCATTGGATGATATACACAAGCGTGACTGGGAAATCTCGCAATTGCGTTCCAAACAAGACAAGACAATCGTTGAACATGTCCACGTTCTCGAAGAGGCTAAGAAAGTTACTGATCGTCAGCTCGCTGACGCCCAATTTGAGCTGCAGAGTCAGGTCGCGTACATTAGATCACTAGAGAAGACCAAATCACGCCTAGCAGGTGAAGCCGAAGATTTATCTCGCGAAGTGGAACGGGAGCGCGCTGAATTACGTGCCAAAGCGAAGACCGCTAGGCAACAAGAAGAGAAGGCCCAGAAAGCTTTGAGCGAGCTTGAAAAAGAGCGTAAATTGAAGGATAAGGCTGAAATCCAAGTCCGGAAACTACAAGGTGAATTGCAACTTCGCCTGGACGACGAAGTTTACAGTGGCGGTACATGGAAGAAAGAGAAGGATCGTTTGGAGACCAAGATCGGCGATTTAACAGCAGCGTACGAGGCCTCTAATCATACGAATACGGAGCAACAAACCCAGATTGTTTCCTTGCTGTCTCAAGTCCGTGAACTGCGTGCGGTACTGGACGATGCCGAAGCCGATCGTACGGCATTGCAAAAAGCACGCCGACAGCTTGAAGGCCGATTAAATGATATTGCTCAAGATCACTTGGAGAAGATGTCCTCAGACCGCGCGTTACAAGCCATGCATCTCGAGAAACAAGAACTTCGGAGCGCACTTGAGGAACAGCAGGATAAGGTCAACACGGCCAATGAGAGACTCAAAAAAGCAGAAGTATCAGCAAATGAAAGTCGGACTGAGCTCAACAAAACTCGTGCTGAAAATGCCGAGCTCGACAAGCAAAACGTGAGTGAATGAATTTTCAAGAAACCTTTTTCTATCCTCATCGCTCTTGTGATCCATAGACAAGCCTCCAGAAACAAATCAAAGAATTGAATCTTCGAATTATTGGTTTGGAAACCAAATTATACCACACTACATAACATATTGAAATTAGTACCATCTTTACAATATGTTATTGCTATTGTTATAGTTTTGCTCCCTCCGCAGCAGTAAACCATCGATAATGATCCAAGTGAGGACAATGGCATTCCGCATGTTGGTATCCTTATTATATAGCGAGTTTATTTCCAACACGGTGCCCCGGCCCTTTGAGAATAAAGATTTAATTCGGTTCTGATGAGGTCGCCATCGAGCAATCAGCAATCCGGTTGAATTATTCCTGAGCTAATATAGTCCGCATTCGTCATCCGGTCTAATTTAAGGTATAACTTTGATTTCAAGCATACCTCTACGGCCCATGGTCTAATTTTCCATCTGAGCAGTACATCCCCTGGACCAACGAAAACACGCGAGCTAAAATAACACGATCAGTGAGAGATCCATAAAATGTGGAAATGACAAACTTATCAAACAGCCCATCCGACCGCATAAAGGTGTCAATATTAAATTTGTTCTCGCGAAGTATTATGAATGGAGTGTCGCAATTCCAAACAATTTTTGCAATTTCCTCATGCCAGAAATCAGGATAAGGACCAATGCTTGGACGACATTGAGTTACACTGCGCACTGACAAGTAATACATATTATCGGCTAAAGAGGCTTCAATGGCAAAACATATTTTATCGTGAGCGTCGTGTAAAGTTACAGCAGATGGCGTCCGATAGATTTGAAGGGTATCCATGAGGTAGATTTGCTCGAAGAATAATGCCTTTGGAGCTGATTTGACTTTATAGACTAGGTGTGATTGGCCCGACGGAGGCCCGCCAGCGGAGACGAACCCGAAAACAATGCATGTAGCATCCACGTCTGCATTTTCATCAATGAAAATCTCGTGGTTCTCGCAACTGAAAGGGCATCGTTGGTACGGGTATCAAGAATTCGCCGAAAATTGAACGAGCTTAAACATCAATTTCGAAAAGATAGATTTGGCATCAACTCCAGCGCTGTTAAGACTTAGGACAATCTACATCCGACGTAAAATTACTTACAACCTGCAATATTTATTCATAATACTTTCCGCTTGATTAAACCAGCCATCATGTCAAAGCTGTTTCCGTCAGGTTGTAAGTCAATAAATCCTCCCGTAAAATTATCATCGGGAATAGTACGTAGAAGGCCAAAATCCAGTGTGATTCCAACAATACGAACCGAGATGGGAGGAGTTACAGTTGACAGAGTCACTAGCTGATCCCTATAAGCAAATGCGTCAAAGGCTCTTCAAGAATCCCAGTTAAAAAAAGTACTCACGAATGTAGCCAATAATCTAGATATGTTTCCAAGAATGGCGCGAACGAACCTCGATTGGCCAGGAAGCGAGTCCATATGGTCTCAAATGATGTCATGATGCATGCCGCTACTTTCTCCAGTTTCAGCTCGTCTCCAGCGAGTTGAGATAGCGAGGTAGTAGGGATCTTGTTCAATACATTCAGGCCACAGCCTAACACGACACTAACGTCAGTAGTGCACAAGAGATAATATGAGTCGTTCAATTCACCAACCACAATATCCGCCTCATTTTTACTAAAATTGGTGGTAACAAGTATACCGCCAAGTTTCTTCAGTTCTTGGCCATTTTTTCGCCCAAATTCGTCAAAGGTGTCCAAAACAGCGTAGATATCATTGGGCCATTTCAAGCGAACTTTCTCACCAGCTGCGCCCAGAGACTGTCTGCAAGCATTTATGACAGCAATGCCGAACAGGTACTGAACGAACACTAGCTGACTTCTGGGTAACTGAGACAACGGCGCTCGGAGAAGAAGTGAGAATTGGAGGCATCCTGCAGGTGATACCCAAATATTTCCTCCTCGACCTCTTCCGGACAGTTGGTAGGTCGCGAGAGAGAGCAGCGGGGTTGGAAGAGAGCGGATAAAAACGGGATTTCTGCGAAAATTGTTAGTATGCGTAGAAAGTGCATGAAATTAGGGAATAACTCGCTTATCTAGCATCGTCTGAGTCGACGTCACAGCCTCGCCATAGATCAATAGCTGACCAAATCCCCATGACTGGGAGGAAGTTGAAAAAAAATTATGACAAGACGAGCGTTCAGCTGCCAGGTAGAAATAATACTCCCTAATTTGGAACTCAGGAGTCAACTCAGGCGGAGGAAGAGTACCGTGTTCAAAAAAAATAATTGCCTTGGGAGAATCTAGCTGAGCGGGATTTTCACGCGCATCTTGAATTAGATTGCTCGCAGAATCCGATTGGTAGAAAGTGAATGTGTCACTAGCATCTTCTAAAGACAGGGGTTGGCTTGTCTTTGACGATTTCCTCATAATCTCGTAAATTTCCGAAGGAAGCGTTGGAGTAGTGGATGTCAGTAACTGAGGGAGTGGCGAAGTTGGAGGCTCGGTATTGAGAGGTTGATGGGCGAGAGGGATATGAAGGGATAACAATGATAGCGTATTTCGTAGTAACTGCCATCTATGGGTCTCGTTTGCAGTCACTTCTGCGGGTGATAGCACAGCCGAACGCTTCGCCAGTGCCCCTACTAAAGGCTCCTTTAAGAGACTGAATTCTATATGCACCCCCCATAACACGACCGATCCTTTGCCAACTCTACAATGTACAGCAGCCACCTTCTCAGGTGCATCCTGTCGTGTGTATGTTGCAAGGACCGAGGTTAGTGGGGAGGATTGGACGCCGATAAACTCTCCGCCACCGTTGAAGTACAGCCCACGGATGACTGAGTGTCCGGAGTTTTTTAGCGAGAGTGAGAGATCGATGGCGTGGGCACCGCCTTCTGAGTCATACGAAAACCCAGGGTAAACAGAGCCTTTGCAAATTCCATTAAAAAAGCCAAGGGGCCGCCTGCCTGAAACTTCTAGTGCAGTTCCCATCTCCCATTCAACTTTGGCAGAGGCAAAATAGGCACCTGCACAGATTCCGAGAAAAGAACCACCTTCGTGAACATATCTTTTAATGGCAGAAGTCGCTCGAGATAAAGCAGATACGTAAGGAAGGTCCCTCCCTCCGGGAATTACCAGAAGGGCACAAGATTTAGACCACGGCTGCGAAATAAGAGTGTCAGCGGAGGCAGTTTGAACGGCATAATGTGGCGATAATAAGGTTCTCAGCGAAGACACGGTGTTAGCTAGTGACGTCCGTGAGACTCCGGGCCCCTCGTAGACAAGGACGTTCATTCAGAAGGTCAGCGGTCAGAGATAATAACTTGGTGGCTTATTATGTAATCGCGCGAGATAGACTTCTTCGACGCCCGAATTTAATTATTTTTTTTTTTAGAAAAATCCTGTGCGGATAGCGCTTTGGTGACAAGAAAGAAAGAAAGATTTGTCATGGCTTCTAGAGTGGCCAGTAAAGCCAAGGTGCATTTCCAGTGTCAGTCCCAGGCTATGTCACTGGGTCATATGAGAAGAAGCAATTCGCAATCCACAATCTGCATTGGATTGAAAAATCATGAGCGGTGCGCCGGTGCCTTTCAGGGCATATATAAATGAGCCAGAAACTCAAGCAGAGAGAGAGAGTCAGATTCGAGTTGTCGAGTCACTGCCTGCATAAATGTTCGAGCTTCTCGGTTTGGGTCTCAGACGTCAGCCCTCAGAGTCCGTCGAGTCTTTTGTTTCGCCCACTGCCTTCCACGCTGAAGGCTCAGGCTCAGGTTCAGGTCCTCTCCCCGCTAATGGTGGCTATGGTTCTGCTCTTGGTGGCCCTGAAAGTCCCATGCGTCGGCTGCGATCAGCTTTTGGACGGGGTAAACACAAAAATGTGCCGCTGCCTTCCATTCACCCCGAAGTCATCATACATACAGCCTCGGTGAATCTAATTCAGCCAAGACTCGTAGGCAAACCGCTGTGCCAAAGGATCTACATAACTACTACCAAACATACTGTATCTCTTCACCATCACCCGGTATGTTCGAAACTTTCTCCTCATTACAAATTCCTACTCACTGCAACTTTCTCCTTAGGACGAACCTATTCCCTTTGATATCATCATACGAGAAAAGATCACTTATGTGGAGCGGGTTCCTGTTCAGCTCAATTGTATGAAAGTCCAAACGCAGTCCGGGAGACTACTATATTTTGCATTTGACCTCGAAAGTGAACTATATGATTGGATCACTGATCTTACTCCAGTCAATATTCCAACTAATTTTCGTCACGTCACGCACGTGGAGCATAACAAGGAAAACTCCAAGCTCAATGTGAGTATTGCGTGCTAAATCAACTCTATTGGTCTCGTATCGTACTTAATGAACATGACTTTCAGGGTCTGCCTCTTGATTGGGCACATGAGTTGTCGTTGTGTCCTATATTCCTCCCGGAGATAACACCAGACCACACTGAACTACAACGAGACTTCAGTGAGCGATTATCCTCTATAGGCGAAATGGGGCAAGACGATTTCAATTTCAACGATGATGACGTCGATGCTGCTCAGATACTCTCTGCTGAGCGCGTTGAAACAGATGCCCTAGATGCGCGTGCCCCCTTACGAATTTCGCCCTTGCGAATTATCACTACTGATCTTTCGCTCAACCGATCGTATTTTCCATCATCTGGTATTGCTTTCCTTTCCATTTCCATAGCGCATTTATTCATAAGACTTTGTGGTAGCCTCTCCATCTACCCCTTCTTTGACCCTGCCGGATGGTGTTCCAACGCCCTCCACACCATCGCCACATACTCCATTTCGTGGTATTTTACCTCTCTCCTTTTTTTTTCCATACCCACACGTGTATAAAATTTTATTTTACAGAATCTCCCTACAGCTATCGCGACAGTGATGCAGAAGACTTAACAGGCCAAATCCAGAAAATAGGAACTTGGGCGCATGCTCACGGAGGATGTGCCGACATATGGCGAGCTGTATGGCGCAATGGTTCTGCTCCATCAATTCATGTCAGTCTACGCGTGATGCATTTGAGCATGTTTAACCAAAAATGCAATTAGGTTGCCGTTAAGGTTCTCCGAGTTATGAATACAGACGTAGAAGTTAGGGAGAAAGTCCTAAGGGTAAGCATTGTTGCACCACCAGTCACTCACAGTTGTCTTAAATATATCGAATAATTGCTATAGAGGCTGCGAAGAGAAGTGCGTGTTTGGCATCAGTTGCGACACAAGCACGTAGTACCCATGTTTGGCATCGTAAGTAGTGTCAATCGTTACTGGCATTGATTTGATTTAAACACCTTACAGTGCGAAGGGTTCGGTGAATTTCCATCCATGGTGTCGGCTTGGTACGATAATGGGCATGTTATGGCCTATCTACAAAACTTGGGGAAAGCCGCCACCGTACAGAGAAGGTTAAAACTTGTTAGTCTCCCTGTATATGCGTATGGCAACATTGTTCGTCTGAGACTAACGAATGAACTAATAATAGTTAATTGATGCCGCATGCGGCTTGAATTATCGTAAGTGAACTAACTGGATGGATCATAATGTAGTTACTCAACTTTGCGCAGTTCATACGTTCTCGTTCCCACTTCCGGAAGGGTTGAATGGCGCAAACATTGTACATGGCGATTTGAAAGGTGCCAATATACTAGTCAACGCCAATGGAGAAGCTGCATTGGCCGATTTTGGATTATGTGCCGTTATTGCCGTCGCTGGACAGCCAAGTACATTCACATCTAATGGAGGGGGAAGCGTTCGGTGGATGGCGCCTGAGCTGCTTATACCATCAGAGGGTGTTATGAATAAGACACGCGCTAGTGATGTCTACTCGTTTGGCTCTGTTATATTAGAGGTATTGCCATGCCTCTCAAGGATTCAACCATTTTTTGATTTGTGCTCATAGATATTGACTGGCGATAAACCATATCAATACCTAGCAAACGATATGCAGGTCATAACCGCTGTACACCAATCTATCAAACCCCAACGGCCTATAAAGCCTTCCGTTGAGCCGATCTGGGATTTAATGGAACGTTGTTGGAACGACAAACCAGTGGATAGACCCGAAATGTCTTTCGTTCTGTCGCGATTGGAGAAGTATTACCATGAGTGGAGAAAGTCCTTTGTTCACGACTGATTGAACTGTTCTACAACCCATAGGTAAAGGTTTTTTTTTTTCCCATCACAATTTACCTACAATTTCGATCCTACATATGTAATATACATAGCGTTACGAAGCAGTGATTCCTTCTGGGTAGGACATTCGCATATCTCCGTGGTGGCTTGGTAGTCTAGTGGTCTATGATTCCCGCTTTGGGTTCCGTTTGCGGGGGGTCCCGAGTTCAAATCTCGGCCAAGCCCCTTTTTTTCCCCCTCGAGTTCCACATCATACCTTTTTTGTTTCAAAAAGCTACGATGTAATATTGAAGTCCTACTTTGGCTTATTTCTGCGCTATCTCGAGGTTCGTGTTAGGACATTTTTTTTGGACGTTTGGCTTAAAACCAAGTCCGCGTACATCGGATAAATATGTATATTAGTCAAGAAATGTAAACATATGCAACTATGCTCATATCACATAAGTGAGTACACTCCGCACATCTCAAGAGGGTATTGTGGTGTCAGTCAAATATTATCATGTAAATGCCACGCTGAATGCCTGTATGATTCCCCAAACACCGCCACCCGAAATGATAGGAATAGTAAGATTATCATCTAGTGAGCCCACATCTGTGTAACAGATTGGTGCTATCTTCAGTCGGACAATGTAACCAACGTACCTAAAGCTTCTGCAATACCGCCTATTAACGCGGTAGCAAGACTCAACAGGCCAAGTCCAAACCAGCCGCCCCAGACCTGGTGCTCCCAAGTCCAAGCCGGGGAAACAAAATTTTGACGCAAAGGTGCGATCCAGCCCCAGAAACCAAATGCAATGGAACCAGCAGTTATCGAGGCAGCCAGAAATCCCGCGAGGGATTTTCGCCGTCCGAAACGAAGAGACAGAAAATGCTGGACAGTTGACGGAAAAAAAGGAGCAAGCGAAATACGGACAGGTAACGGAGGAGTATGTCGCCCCCATAACCGACCAAACGTAGAGGCTGCGGTGTCAGCCCAGGATAAACTATGGAGATCGTCAGAAAAGACGCTGGGAAAAAAAAAAAGAAAAAGCTAAAAAAGCCCACATCAGAATTGACATCGTTGCGACATCAATTGGATAACAATTTATGCTGATTAAAACACCAATGAGATACCATATTACGCCGTTGACTTTATGCTAAGTATTTATGAGAAAGGGTAGAATAAAGACAGGTAAAATAGTGGACACCTTTTCGCAATCACGCATAAGGAAGCCAGCAACGCGTTCAATGTAGCTCTCAAAGGTGGGATTTCGCAACCGAATGGCATCAATAACCAATTGAACTGCTAGCATGCTAGATAATACGATCGTTACGGGTCGAGCGGTTGTTCCTTGGATGTATAGTGGCACAACCAGAAAGCCTAAAGGCGGGGTGTTTAAAACACGAAAGGATATTAAGGTGAGAGATCCTTGCCTATTGATGAATGCAGGAGCTTTCGTGGAATTTCCCAATCTATTTTTTTCACCTCTATAGAGCGTGCTTGTCTATTCTCCTCTCGCTCGCGTAGCACAGCATTCTTGACAGGTTCTAGTTGTTCTAGCGCTTCTTTTGCGATATCCTCCCCAATATTATGCAGAACAGACGTAGAATTAATCGATCCATGTGATAGTTGGCGCACATGAGCATGAGAGGTGTTGCGTCGTGTGAGCTTGCCCAGGGCCATTGTTGTTGGTGACGGAGAACGTGGCGATCTTCGGGAAGAGTGTGTTAACGTAAATGCGTCATTCGCAGGTGTCATTGCCATTGTTTTAGTAATAGTCGTTTGAAGATCGTAACATAAGACAGAAGTCGGCGGATGCTGAGATATAAGAAACTTTTACTGGCCGGTCACGTCAGGAGTGTTAAAAGCCCCTCGATTACATAATATGCCGACCCTGGTTACGTAATTCCTTCCTTGCCACAAAACTCATGTCGTTATTGCCTGAATACTCTTCCGATGAGGATGCAGTTCCCATAGTATCCATACCAGTTACTAAAAGGCCTCGAGTTGAAGCAAATGAAATAAAGGTAGTTCCAGCACCGGACGTTCTTGCCGAAGTAAGTTCAATACACCGCTTGCAATCTCAAAAGATTTCTCAAGTAGATTAGGAAAGCCTTCATCATGCACCCCTGATAACCCGTCCTTCCGATTCTCAAATAAACGTTAACATCCCTTATGTCGAAATGACATTACCTGTTCAAGGGCCTAGAGATCCATTCCGCACGAACAATCAACTGGACAACCAGAACGCCTTGGCAGGTCATGTAGAAGAACAGGCCATGTCGGAACATGCCTTCAAAGTTCAGCATTTGACGCAACACGTTCTCGGATTTTCAGCAAATCCTTCTGTCGATCCTACGGCGCCTCAATTTATAGGCAATGCTGAAGCAGCACTAAAACACGGCGGTGCTACTGTTGATGTATTACACGCACCTAGAGCCATACGGAAAGAGCTCAAACGGAAACGAACCGATAAAGGAGACTTGGAGATTGTAGACGGTCAGGGGGCATACGTGGGCCCTTGGGGAAGCTGGGCAGATGACGAGCGCGAGGGTGTTACACCTGAAGGCTACGAAGAGGAGGAGCCCGAGGAAGAAGAACCTGAACACGAAACAATGCCGAAGAAGAACAAGAAAAGGGGCTATA
Source organism: Dictyophora rubrovolvata (assembly GCA_029959195.1). NCBI lineage: Eukaryota > Fungi > Basidiomycota > Agaricomycetes > Phallales > Phallaceae > Dictyophora > Dictyophora rubrovolvata. Next base: position 470,669 of record CP114122.1, on the reverse strand, counting down.
CTGGTCAAGAAACTTCAACATTCCATGGCAAGCAAATGGCTGACTATCAAGGTCGGACGTACATGCATCCCCCGCTCACCGAAGCTCCCCATCTTACCACGGAATCTGGATTGCAAGAGACTTTTATTCCGAAGGCTTGCATTCATACTTGGACTGGCCATACTCAAGGGGTCTCCGTTATCCGATTGTTTCCCGAGACCGGACATCTACTACTCAGCGGATCGATGGACACCAAAATCAAGGTAAGAATATCGAAATTCAATGTATTCAGATCGCTAATGTCTCGAAAATATTCAGCTTTGGGATGTTTATACATCTGGGGCTTGTCTCCGGACCTTCATGGGACATGGCAAGGCGGTCAAGGACGTAACTTTCTCAAACGATGGTCGTCGATTCTTGTCGTGTGCCTACGATCGCCAAATAAAACTGTGGGATACTGAGACAGGGCAATGTATCAAGCGGTTTAGTAATGGAAAAATCCCCTACGTGATTCGGTTCAATCCTGATGAGGATAAACAAAACATCTTCCTCGCGGGTATGTCGGATAAAAAGATCATTCAGGTGTGCTGCTTCGCCTTGCATTTGTGTTTACATTCGCTGTATTTATATTTACAGTATGATATCAATTCGGGTGAAATAGTTCAGGAATACGATCAGCATTTGGGCCCTGTCAATACTATTACCTTCGTGGATGAGAATAGACGCTTCGTAACAACGTCTGACGACAAAACAATTAGGGCTTGGGATTATGATATTCCGGTTGTTATCAAATACATTGCAGAGCCGCATATGCATTCTATGCCCGCTGTTACCCTACATCCATCGAGTGAGCGTCCTGACTTATCGATACAACGACTAAACTGACGCCAATTTAGAAAAATACTTCGCTGCGCAATCTTTGGACAATCAGATTCTAGTTTATTCAACCGATAACTTCCGTCAAAACAGAAAGAAACGATTTGCAGGTCATTCCGTCGCCGGATATGCGTGTCAAGTGGGTTTCTCTCCCGATGGCAAATGGATAAGTAGTGGTGATAGTACCGGTAACGTTGTATTTTGGGATTGGAAGACTGGGCGGATTAAGAGCCGGCTTAAAGCTCACTCAAAGGTGGTCATTGCTCATGAATGGCTTCCTCATGAGACTGTAAGTTTACTTTCTCGTTAGCGTATTGAAGACCACTAATGAATTTTAACAGTCAAAAGTTGTGACAGCGAGTTGGGATGGATTAATAAAACTTTGGGTGTGTTTGAACGTTCTCAAACCATTATGTCCACTGAGGAGTTGTTTAGGATTAATCGCGCGCCTTATTTTGCGTGTATACTGTTGACATTCTTATATCAATTTGCGTCATAAGCGTGAAACACATGTAAAAGGAATACGGCTCAGAGTTTATTGTGACATGTATAAATAACGTAGTGTATACACTTGACTTGTCGTGTGATATTGAGTTGTTTCCATCCAGCGCTTCATTCAATTCCGTTACTATATGTCGTCTCTTATCACTATCGTTCGCAACCGTAAATTCTGTCGTTAATACCAATCGTTCTTTCTATTGAAACATGTGTTATAGGGTTTCTTGAAGCTATTCGATCTGTTAATCCCCCGGGGAGATGGAAAATCCTTGTGGTGGACGAACATGCGCAGAAGATACTTGGTTGCACATTAAAACAATTTGACATCTTGGAGGAAAATGTGACCCGTATGTCTCGTTAAGATGCAATGGTGGTATCGTATTGACAATTGTGTTTTTACGCAGTCATCGAGTCCATCAGCTCACATCGTTCGCCGCAGCAATTTGAAGCCGTTTATCTCCTGATGCCTACAACGCAGAACGTTGATCGTATCATTGCCGACTTTTCTGGTGGACGGAAACAATATACTGCTGCCCATATTTTCTTTATGGAAGGTGATATTAAGTTGTGCTAACGCGCCTGACAGGTACTGACTTGGCTGCTTAGGCTTATCGGAACAATTGGTCAATCGTCTTGTTAATTCAACCGTAGAGCCTTATCTGAAAGCCTTGAAAGAGTTATATCTCAATTTTTGGCGTATGTGTCACCTTTCTTTCAATTCAAACGTATTTAACTTTGTTGATAGCATCCGAGGCCCGGGCATTCTCTTTGAACACGCCGAGTATGTTCTACAGTCTTTTCAGTCCTCCCCGTAGCTCGGCCACCCTCAAGAATGCTAGAATTGCAGCAGAAGAGGACCTCAGGTTTATAGCACGCTGTCTTCTGAATGTTTGCATCGCCTTGGAAGAATATCCCCTTGTTCGATACTATCTGCCTCCACACCACAAGCCGCTTGGCCCGTTTGCTCCGCCTCCAGAATCACAAGCACCTCCGGATGTTAGTAGTCGATGGCGAACAACATTAGCAAGAGGGGACGCCGGGCGTGCCGAATCCGAGGCAAATTCAGCATATCCTACAAAACTCCTCGCTTATATGGTACAACAGGAGTTAGACGATTATAAAAAGGCAACTCCAGATTTCCCGGTATTTCGCTTCATCATTTTGTTCACTATTTTCCTTCCGCTTATGCTATCCAGCGATCTGATGCTGGGCGACCCCGAGGTGTTTTATTCATTACGGATCGCACACTGGACACCATGGCACCGTTATTGCATGAATTCACTTATCAAGCCATGTGTAACGATCTTTTGCCAATAGAAGATGGTACAAGATATCGGTATCTGCTCTGTGATTGGGTATTTTCTACATTCTGATGCCTGCTAGCTATAAATTTGAGACCGCCTTGGGAGAATATGAAGATAAGGTTGCTGCGCTCTCAGATGCTGACAGTGTATGGACTGAAGTTCGACACATGCATATGCGAGAAGCAATCGACAAACTGATGGCGGATTTCAATAAATTTATCCAAGAAAATGCCGGTTTTAAGGGGTTAGTATTATATTATTTAAATTATACAACTTATTGATATTTCGAAAGCAACGGTGTTACATCCCTAAATGACATGAAAGATTTATTAGCAAATCTCCCTCAATATCAAGAGCAGCGTGAAAAGGTCTAACGGAACCCTTTTGGCTTCATCAAGCTAATAGAAGTTTTCAGTTTTCATTACATCTCAACATGGCTCAAGAATGTATGTCTATTTTCGAGAAGGATAAACTCCCAGCAGTTGCGTCTGTGGAGCAGGTAGGAGCTTTTCATCTCTCTACGAGGGTTAACCAATCAGTCGATATATATTTAGGACTGCGCCACCGGTGTTACCGCAGACGGAAAGACTCCGAAACATTTAGTAGAAGAAATGGTTCCACTGCTGGATAGTCATGAAATCAGGTAGAAACTTGGGACTTCTTCTTTGAAGCTTTGTTTATTTCTATTTCTAGTAATGCAATGAAGGTCCGAATTATCGCTTTGTATATCCAATACCGGGAAGGAGTTCCAGACGAAGACCGTCGACGTCTTTTCCAGCATGCCCGTCTATCACGAGCAGATCAAGACGCAATCAATAATCTTACCTACCTTGGTGTTCGAATCACTCGAGTAAGCGTTGATTGCATAATTTAAGGATGTCATGTGGATGATGCTTCAGCTACCTGGTGATAAAGACGTTAGGAAGAAATCCAAGCAGAAAGCTAACAATAGCGAATATGAGCTGTCTCGTTACAAACCAGCGCTGACTTCGATGCTTGAGGTACACATTTGGTTAGGTTTATTTTTGATGTTTAATCATGTTCGCAGGATCATGTTACCAACAAGCTTGATCCAAGTATGTTCCCATATGTTCGAGAGCCGGCAACAACGATCACGGCGACTAGTAGCGTTAGCAGCTTAAGATCTACGACTCCTGCTCCTACAAGCTCGTTGCGTAGCGCTAAACCCAGTTGGCACCGTACACCTCAAAGAAACCAGGCTGTAGATATAAAGCAACGCTATATTGTATTCGTCGCCGGTGGCATGACGTGTTCGGAAATGCGCGAGGTTTACCAGGTCTCGACGCCCTCTGGAAAAGATATCTTCATCGGTATGGTACCTTTTACAAATTGAATCAAATATTTAGTTACATTTGACTCCTCCCGGGACAGGCTCCACCCATGTGACGTACCCTGAAGCTTTTATGGACGATATGCGAGCTCTTGAACTAGGCGGCGTTGGTTCTCGTGCTTTACCCAATGGACTCCGTGAGAGATCGTCAGAGACACGGCCATTTCAAGCATATTACGACGAAAAGTATTACATCAAAGATCCACCACCCCAGGCACCTACTCCGGCGCCTTCGGTCTCGGGGAAGTCATTAAAAACTCGCCCATCTCCTACTCCGCTACCTTCCCCTGCACCGTCTTCAACATCATTGCCCAAGGAAGAAAAAGAGAAGAAAAAGAAAGGACTATTTCGCTTCTAGAATGCATCGAATCATATTTTATGTCTTATCACCACTTTGTCAGCACTAGTCCTGCACGATTAGTACGTTATTTTTGTATTGTTTATAATTTGCAGAATATGCAGACTGCAGCAATAAATAAATCATACTATCAATCTTCCCAATCTAGACACAAGATAAGCTAGGTCATATCGAAATATTCTCCCCAACTTCCTATCTGGTAAACTCCATGACCCTAACTCCACATAAAGAATCATCCTGTGCTTGGATTCCCAATCATACCCCGCTGCCGACTCCAGTCGACAAGGACATCCTCCACCGATTTACCTGAAGCCACAAGTAGCATATCGAAAGGTTGATTATACAATGAATTCGGCTCTTCAGATATAGACGAAGGAGACATTCCAGCGACCTGTCGGCAAAGACCTTGTTCCAATACTTCTAAATCCTTTTCAAACGACTCGTTTTCTTCGAATAGTTTGCGCAGAACCGGCTTGTAGTTCGGCCTTAGTGCAACAGCGAGTAGCGCTCCGATTCTGCCCTGAGCTTCGTAGACACATGAAACCTGCGATGATAACGAAGAAGAACATGCACTTGAATTCCGGCTTTCGAAGTGCGTTTACCGCGCGTATTCCTAGTCCTGAATTGATATGAGGCGGCGCTTGCACGAAAGTAGCAGTTCCGCGGATTGTAACATTTTCTCCAACGGCAGCAATCAAATCGCGAATTGCTTCAGACACTGTGAAGTACTTGTCGCGGCTGGAATTCCCTTGCATAAGAGGTGCATTTTGGATATATGAAGTATCCATAGGCGCAATAAACGGCATTGATAAAGTCTCTTCCCCCATGTACATATGTACGCAACCGTAAACGCCAAATCTTGGGTTAAGTGTTGAAAAAGCTCATTCCTTCCAACGAAATCCGTCTCGCAGTTCAATTCCACCATTGCTGCCCTAATTATTCAGCCGTGGACGCTCTTGCAGAGGAAGTCCCTCTTGTCAGCACTGCTACTCCCGCCAACCCTTCTCCTGTGAACCGCCCTCCCACTTTCTCGGCTTTCCGTTGTCTGCTTACTTCTCGATATTCCAGTGCTCAGTCCTTTGGAAGCAACCAGCGCCTCCCTAGCTTTTTGTATCGATGCAGTTGTGCGTTTTCTGATTTCGGAAGCTAGTTTAATTGTCGGTTGGAAGTCTGAAGAGGGCGTTGACAGGTGTCGAAGGGATGATATTGAGCGAGAGACATGGCAGCGTTGTATTGACCTTTGGAGTAGCATTATTTTTTTTTTAACTATCATACTAGACGAAAGAAAATGAGGTAGGCGAGGGCTGACAGGCGGCGGAGATCAAAGCTTCAAGTTGGAGGAGGATGTGCCTCACAAACCAATCCAGTGGGTGAAGGCTGGTATCTACGGCAATGAATCGGCGATGCGACGGTGACGGTCACATCGTTGTGCCGCTTTTTCATGGCCCTCTCCCATTCGAAAGTCTTCCCACAATTAAGATGGCTTTCCGGTCGTTCTTGTGAACTTCAAAGACGTATAAAGTTCACTACTGTTTCGGGACCTGGTATGTACAGCTCTTTGTCTTGTGTGTTTGTTGGCGTAAAAGTAAAGTGTATCTCTTTTCTTTAAAGCCAGTGTCAATAGCTCAAGAAACTCGGTAAGTTTTTTGAATGATCTTCGAATCTTTCCTTATTGCTTGCAACAGTCGTCGCAACGGTCCCCCCAATCTAACCAGCCCCTTCCTTCCCTACATCAGCACCATAATAAAACCAAATCCACTCATACTTCTCGTCCCTCGGGGCTTCTGGCCTGGATCCTCAAGTCTCCTTCCCGAAAATCTGCCTTCTTACGAATAGGCGATTTACTAGGATATGGATCGCCTAAGCAGGTTGCTGGTCGACGTGCGCATATAATATATACCCAGTGCAGTGAAGTCGCTTCAGGGCCGGAGTCTGCGTTTTGGCATGATGGTCAGATTAGGGTTTGCCCTTTCTTATGGTTATTTCTTATGGTTGATTATTGGTTCTAGCTCTTTCTTTACCACCCACCTTTCAGTCCTGGTTTACCATCACAAATCTTCATGTGTGGATGGCGACTGTGCGATTACGCGCGTTACCTTCATCTCACGGAAGAGCATTCATCCAAGCACTAATTGATCACTTTTTTCTCGACGCCGAGAGTCGTCTTCGTGCCATCATGGGGAAGAAAGCCCCCGAAAGGCTCGTAACTCGACAAATGAAGGTGCGTATCTATGCAGTTTGTAACGACACGGTGAGCTTGATCTTTTCGCGTAGATTCTGAGAGAACAGTGGAATGGTTTAAACCTATCGTGCGATATAGCTTTTATTGCAGGTGATAAAGAAATGGCAAGTACAATGTGGAGGAACCTCTTAGGAGCTCGGGGAGCGAGAGGGATAAGATATATAGATCCTTTAGTTTTGTCTGACGAAAATCAGAATATTGACTCAATCCAAACTTTTATCAAAGATCCATCCACAGGCGGTGTAGTTGATTTTGAAGGTAGCGTACTTTACACGGGGATAATGATACCCCAAAGTCTTCAAGCTTCAAGCTTCATCGTTGACATACGTATATACACCCAGGTCCATCCATCAACAAATACGTGCTCTATCCGCAATTGGTGCTCCTTCTCACGAGTTATGTCCGAAGAGAACTTGCGCGTCTGGAAACTGTTAGCGATAGAGTTATATTAGGTGGCGAAGGTCGGGATCTACGTGAGACAATTGAAGAAGCTGAAAAACTAAGCCCTGGTGGGGTGCGGCTAGAGGAAGCCTTTGGATTTGGTGGTGTTAAGGCGGCTGGGGAAGAGATTGGAGTAAAGTTAGAAAATCTACCCTTGCACATTATCCATAAGCAATGACCAAAGCTTGCCTCCAATCTAATTCTTCCAATGACGAAAACCGAGGCCAGAATTATTGGACTGAAGTCTTACTCAGGGATGTCGATGAGCTCTATGAGGCAGCAAGTTGTGAATAAGCTGGAGTGAAAACTTATTATGTAAATACAGAATTATGTGGAAGCTTCGTGAGTGGCACTCGGCAAAGGAATTCCACCTATAGTACCCACACTTTATTAGCTAGCCAGACGACGCGACACAACAACGTCGCTACAACGGAGCGCACCTGATTGCGTCATCTACATCGCATATACTCAGTTGTGGCTATCAGCCCCATAATACATTCTTCCTCCCGCCCCCCAATAATCTTTTCCACGTTTCTGAAACAATACATCGACTAAACGGCATCATGAAGATATTTGCATTGTCTGTTTTCCTTGCACCAGCCAGCGGCGCAGTTACTTTACTTTCATCTGCCTCCGATCTCTCATCATTCTCGTTTTATCAGCGCCTTAGCCTCAGAGAATTCCTAATATTCTTTACGAAAACTGTGGTTGAGCGGACAAAGTCGGGGAATAGACAAAGTGTACAAGAGAACAGTTATGTTGCCCACATTTATAATCGAGGTGGTCCTGAGCAATTAGCTGGTTCGTCGGATGTCAACTTTTCTTATGTATTGATGGCACGTATTGGGAGTATTGATGTCTTCTTTTCTTTTTATAAGGTGTCATCGTTACTGATGGAGAATATCCTACTCGGCCTGCGTTCTCGCTTTTGACCAAAATCCTCGAAGAGTTCATCAGTACATCTGTCCCTCAATCATCTTATTCTACTCCATCAATTTCTTTCCCTCAGGTACGATAATCTATCCTCGCCTCTCATCCTTTTCTGATCCCTTATGTGTAATGCAGATCGAAACTTATCTTTCAAAGTATCAAGATCCCAAGCAGGCCGACACCATCATGCGAGTGCAGCAAGAACTAGATGAGACAAAGATTGTCTTGGTGAGAGCTTTTTCGTTCTTCTCAACTTAGTTAGCACTGATTGCGTTTTTCTCACTTTTGTGACAATTCAATCGGCACAAAACTATCGAGTTCGTTTTGGAACGTGAAGAGAAATTGGACAACCTAGTGGAACGTTCAACGGCCTTGAACGCTCAAAGCAAGATATTTTATAAGACAGCGAAAAGCGTATGCTAATTTCTTTTTCTTGTCTTGTTCCTGACCCAATTGACTCATTCATCTAATAGCAAAACAGCTGCTGTAACATATGATTCCGGAGTTGCCTTCCCCATCTTTGGCTTGACGATTAACTTACCATCAATTGTAAAGTATTTATACTCCATGTTAAGTAGATATCCTTGAATTTCATTACGTGGGAGTTTTAATCTAAATATGTAAATGCGAGATCATGACTAGTAAGGATTCATAAAGGAAGGAAATTGCTGATGGCAAGACTGGATACTAAAATAATAGTAATTCTTTCAAAAAAGATGAGAATGCTTTTGGCACGGTAGGTTCGAGATAGACTGCCGGATTCCAGATCGAAGGATTCTGCCGTTCGCAATTTAGGTGAGATTATGGCGAGAAATAGTTCTCCTCCGTCCAATGCTCGTATTGGAAGTAAATTCAAAAAGAAGAGAGAAAGCGATACGGTGTTTATGTATCTAATTTGAGGTTAAGTTTGTGATAGATGATTTGGTTTACGAACGACTCACTCCATTGATAAATTCAACCGAAGGGGCAAAGAACTTGGGAGAAAAAAAAGACTGGGCTGGAAATTATCCACCATAACTAATGAATTGTGTCAGAATGTGAACAAAATTCTGATCTAAATGCATACTTTGATCCCAAACTTCTTGTTTTGGACCATTCCATACCACCGTGCGAGATCTCTCTTCACTAGGATCCTTAAAAATGATCCGCACTAACGATGTCGATGATTCACAAATTAAACTGATACCTCTCCGAATCCTATCATTTTCACACCATCTTCCAAAGGTTTATAGCCAACGTAAGGCAAAAGATGTTCTTTTAAACGAAATGAGGACAGCAAGAATAAGATGGCGATCGTTATAAAGTTGTGAAAAACGCCGGATGAAGCAACGCGAATACGGGAGGCAGGGTTCTGTTCCTTTAGGGGAACCCGCTGGAATGACGGCAAAAAGATTATATCCCCATCTGGTAAGCGGAATATTCTCCCTGAAAGTAATTTTTTTTTAAGTGTCATAATATATAACACAATGGGAAGCTTACAATGAAGCTGTGACAGCGTGTCCGTATTCGTGTATTCCGGTGCAAATTAGTAATGCAATAACTATGGGATAAACATGTGAAAGAGGAAGATTGAAGCCGGGAATCTTCAAAAATTGGAATGTAAATAAAAAACGTCCGACTAACGCGTAATGGTACCTACAAGTAGTCGTGGGTTTAAGATTTGGGTATCGTCAGCGGGACGAGAGGTAAAAGCCGCCAATCCTCGTTTAACAAAAGTTGATGATAGTGATGTAGCCGAACTTCTAGGTACGAAAAAGCGATAATATCGTCCGAACAGAAGAACTGCTGACCACCAAAGCGCCCCAACCGTAAATATTTGACCAGCGAAGGCTATGAGAGAACCCACGTTGTAGAACACTATTAGAAGTCTTGAATTTGGGTGACTATTTCTTGAAAAACGATCTCGGCCGGTGGAATCGCTTGAGGTGCTGGTTAACATTGCTTCCGGTTTTTTACCCTTTTCAACATACAAATTGGTCCAAAATTGAATTAAAAGGAATCCAGCAAGTTCAATGCTGATAATAGAAATGCCGATTTTGGCATTCCACAAGGAGCCTTTCATTGGTGCATCTTCGGGTCTTACAGTAACAGGTAGAAAAGAAGAGCCATCCCACCTCAATTTGGAGTGTTTATAGTAAATATAGAGCCAGAATATGATCACAGATCCGCAGAGCAGTATTCTAGAAAGACATGAGGTTGGCTGGAAAACAGTATCATACCATTGACCGAGGGTTTTTTAATTTGCATGGCATAATAGTGCCCCACACAGAAGCTGTCTGGTTCCTCGCGTGTCTGGCACTCATGGCAAAGGCTGACTCATCTTGAGATGAGCCGTGTTCATCGCCGTAGTGTAGTATTCCTGTAATTACTTCGTTGTATGTTAGTTAATGTATATTTTTTTGAAAATATTGATGGAAATGAGAGCCACTGAGCTCTAGAATCTGAGAAAAATACTAAAAATTCAGATATGTGCTGCCAGGTTCCAGTATTTAAGAAACCAGGATTTACAATTTACAGCCAAGCATGCCATAATAGTGTCTCATGAGGTACTGTAAGTGTCCCCCGACAAACCATAAGCATCCCCCAATAGTCTGATCCACATGCAGCCCTGTCTTATATCATCCAGATGCTATCCCATAGTGTTAGGTATTAGAGTTCAACCGGCGGCCCCTCCAACAAAAAAAAATAGAAAATTTAGATAAGCCTTATTTCTTTTCGTTTTATTCGCGCGTTGTACCTTTATTGTATTTCTAAGTCATTGTGGTCGCTTGTGGACCTTCGGTAGTATAGTTTATTAGAATGTAAACTCGTCGTCTATGTATGACGCGAGACTCCTTTGTAAGTAGTATAGCTTTTAATATAACACTGTTGCCTCGAATCTTGTCCGAATCTCAAATCTTATTCTTTTCACTTGCGCTTTAGATTAAATCGATTCTCGATTTAATCTTACTATCTTATCTTATCAATTAAATGCGTTCTCGTTCGTCTCAGCTTCGATAACAAGGCTTCGACTTCGATACTTTTGGTTCAGCTTATTTTACGTTCACTTTCTTGAACGAGTTATTATCCGACAATTCGATCATATTTATTTTCTACACGGATACATCTTGAATAACTAGCGTAACCTTACACATAGCATCCCAACTTTCATTATTTATACAACCACATCTGCAACTTATGAGCTTGCTAGTATTAGGGCAACTCAGGGCACACACCTAGAGGAGGGAAAACCTAAGATCTATTCATGGGAAGTGACTAGCTACTCACCTAGAGGAGGGAAAACCTAAGAGAAAAAGCTTAGGGATCCTCCTCTAGGGAAAACAACTATATATCTATGAGTACAGGCACTCAGTTGATCCCCATGAGATCCATGGTGATAACAAACAAAAATGAGAATTTGGTCAAAGACCGAATTTGAGAGAACAAGTTGAAAATGAGAAATAGTCAGAAATATGAGAAAGTGAGAAAGGGCAGAATAAACACAGAAAGAGCATGAATATGGGAGAACAGGAAAATGGGAAAACAGAAAGTGTTGCTAGCATACTGTGACAGCTAGATGAAAATGATTGTATGTATGAGTAGAATTGATAAAAATTATTTCTAGGCTGTCATAAATTAAAATGACCAATCACAGCCTTTAAGATGTCCCTGTTTCCTGTGTAACTGGCTGACTTTGCTATTACTGAATATCTCACACTTAGAACTGGGTGACTAGGCATATTCTAAGTGTTATATAATTTGAAAGGGAAACACATAATACATTGTATCTATCTATTTAAGGAAGAAGATTATTCAAAAAGTACATACTAATCATGGCTTTTGATAAATACATGGTTGAGGGTAGCTTGTTGTTTTGATTGTCTTGGAGCTACCAGGATATCTATATCATTATGTATACTAGTTTCATTGTCATTATCTTGAGACACAGGTCATGGACTTGAGTATCTTGTATGATTCTTGGAGGTAATGCCATATACAGGTAGGGAGCTTGAGTATTTTATATAGCTCTGGGAGGTAACATCATATACCTCAGGAATTATCAACTCCTAATTACAAATTAATTGACATTCAGTTAAGATATTTTATCAGAAAGACACATACTGGGACAATGGAACTTGATTTAGATGATTCTGCTGTTGGTGATTTAACTAAGCTTGATTATGAAGACTTGGCTGTCATGGATTCGGAAGGTTGGGGAGACAAGTAGGGTATAGTGGTAACAATATCAGGATTTGTCTGAACAGAGAAAAGTTTAAGTTTTTCATCAAAAGAAAAAAGTGGGAAGCAAAGCAGAAAGAAGACATACCAGAAGTAGAATCTCTAACTTCAAAAGTTCTAGTGTGGTGTCAACTATACAATAGATAGTTTGGAACAATATCTAATCTTGTTTTTCATATACTTCAATTTTCTTCCAAGTTTCATCATACAAAATTATTAGACATGTAATCTATTTATTCCTGTTGAGCAAATAAGCAGCTTCTGTTGTTGTGTTGAGATAATATATAAGACAGAGATATACAAAAATACTTTGGCCTAAGCCTAAAACTGTATCCATATTCTCGGATATCTCATTACATGATAAAAATTTTCATGTGGTAATATGTTGAATAATCAATTGATCATGGTTGTCCAGGAGTGAAAGATATTTAACTGCAAACTCAAAAGTCAGATGGCTATGTTTCCCTGCTGGCCATGATAAATGGAATGCTGACCAATCTGCATGAAGTTCTTCAAGTACTTGAATTTGCTGGAAATATATGTTTTGTACTATATTCAAGTTAGCTTTTAGTATTGAGAATATCACTTGTTTCTGGGGACTGAGGTGTGCCCAAAATTCAGTTTTTTTGTCAGTGTCATACATGTACACTTGTATGCAAGTATCCAGTGTGAGATTGTCCAGAACAGCAGTAAGGCTGTTCAAGAGTATTGGATTTTCAGGTGCCCAAAATAGGTACCCAAAACCTGAAGGGTGTAGGTATGGATTTTGGAAAAGAAAAAGTTGTTAAATATCCAAAAACAGGGTAATAGCCATAGGTACCTGAAAAAAAACCCAGGTACCCACAAATTTTCATATTTTTAAGAGTGTGGGTATAGGTTGGTGTAACCAAGGATATCTGTTTTTGAGTACTCAAATCTGACCTATGAACAGCCTTACTAAAACCAGTCAACAGAAAATACTATATGCTGCAGTCAGATCCCTCCATGTTTTTTTTATATCCTCCAACCTGAACCCTTCCACAGGCCATGAAATCTGTTTGATGAAAGAAGAAAATGAAAAACTGAAATGGATTACATAGATATATCAATAGCTAACAGGAGCAGAGGTTGATATGACCACTCCATCTAAATTCACTTGTATTGTATTAGTCCCAGAGAAACAAAGTAAGTTATTTCTACTAACATATTTTTCTTTTTCTAATTTAATAGCAGGTTTTCAATTTCAATTGATCAACATCACTACAAAGTATCATTTTAAACCACAAGCTCAATGTCCAAGTGAATCAGAAAAAAGGATTGATTATCATAAACTGGTGCTATTTTTTTACAGCCTTGTGGAAAAGTGTGAAGGCGATGAAATTAGTTTGTAGATAAATAATACCATTTCATTCATTTGTTTTTCCTTTGTTTCTTTCAATTATTCGTCTTTGCATCTAATTTTTATTTCCAATTTTAATTGAACCATCTTTTCAAACTTGAGAGAATTGCAAAGAGAAGACAAATGCAGTTTATGCAGTCTCATCACAAATTCCATAAAACACTGTAACAGTTTTTTAATAGACATATAGGGCCTATTATATCCTTAATTCCCACAGATGCACAGAATTCCTGTCTATTACCAAATATAGCTAATAGTGAATAACATGCAGTGTAGTGGGTAGGTAAAAGATAATCTAACTACTGTGTCACACCACTATACAAGTGTGATGGGTGCTTAAGCATCACACTGTGACACGCACCAAGCTACACTACTACAAATCCCTAGTTTACTAGGGATTAAAGGAAGCTGTATGCTTCTGGGGCCTAGGGAACTATAGGCCCCTATTCTCAACTATTACAAACACAGTTGCTAATAAAAATGTAGATACTACAGAATGCTGTGCCTATTTTGTCCAATGAGATCAACTCGCAGGGTTTGATGCAAGATCTGCATTGTAATGGTTGGGAATAAGGCCTAGTGAAAAGTCAAGATGTGGAAATTGGTTCTGGTCAGATGATAAATAGTAAGCAGATGGGAACATATCAGAATAAATATTTGGACTGTTGAGCTGTTAGTATCTGTTAAAGAAGATATGCTGTAATTAAATGATATATGTTTGCTGTCAAAAATGGCTCAATTGTGTTCACAACTGTATATCAAATTCTTATAATTTTCATTTAAAAACTGTTTATTTCTGTTTATTTCTGCTATCCATTACAGTTTTCTTCCATATCTGGCCCAGCAGAGAAAAGTGTTACAAATTGGGAACTCACAAGTTTTTCAAATTCAAAAGGAGCAGGGGGGGGAATGTGAAGCCTAAAACCATCATAAGAACAAAAGCTCAAATAGTGCATCATTACCTTATTTATGGTGATGTCAGTTCAGATCAGCCACTCGCTGTGCTTCCTAGTCCTGACATCAAAGTAAATATAATATACTTTGCATTAGATTGAGTGAACCTTTTTTTCTTGCACCTCCAGTGCTTGAAAAGCTTGGTCAACCTTGGATCGCAAAGGTTTTGCATGAGGGTGCAAAACCATGATAAAATGTTTGCTGAATAAATTTCTGTAAGCAATTATGGACAAATAATAATAAAAACAGAATGTAAACTCATATCACAGAAGAATTATTCAGATTGAATTTAAACAGGTTATCTGATTCCAATGAAGCAGTCAGCAGAAGTAGAAAGAGGTGAGTATATTAACCTGAGATAATATTCCTAGCTGCAGTCCTCTGTATGACATTGTTCATACTAGGCTCATCTTGTACTGCTACTTCGATACCTGCAGAAGATGTCCTCATCAGACAAGAAACTGGTGCCGAAGTCACAGTGTCTTCTTCAGTATTTGGCATGTCATTCAAGTTTGACATAATGAAAATGAAAAGTAACATTGCCACCAGACTTGAGAAGGAAAGGAAAGGAAGTCTTTAGAATGAAATTAACCTTTAGGAGGTAATTTGAGGCACACCCTTGGTAGCAGTTTATTTGCAGGTATGACTTGTATTGTTGATTCAGCATTACTTTGAACATTAGAACATTTGACATTGGACAAGTGGTCGTAGGAGTTTGGAGAGGAAACAGAGGGTGCAAAAGACTCTGTAGATGATGGATACATTGTAGAAATAGCAGGTTTGGGGAGAGTGGCTGTTTATACACAACTCGATGTGTCTGCGTGAATAACTGGTTCTTCTGTTGGTTGGATTTTCTGTTGTTTGCAGTGACAACTATTTGGAGGAAGATTATTGGTGGATGCTGGTAAATCAGTGTTGTCAGTGTTAATATTACTAAAATGTGCTAACTTACTTACTTACACTCAGAGGATAACTCAATTTTACAAAATTGAGTAGTAATATGGGCACAATGCCATCCAGGATAATCTTTCATTGCTAGTGCCTGCACTTTTCAGTTGTATTCATACAATCTGAGAAAGGTGTATTTTTGTAGTAATTTTGAAGTACATCATATTTGACTTGTGATCAATTTGCTGGTATTTCAGGGAAAGACTGTTAGGGTAACTCAGGGCACAGACCTAGAGGAGGGAAAACCTAAGATCTATTCATGGGGAATGACTAACTACTCACCTAGAGGAGGGAAAACCTAAGAGAAAAGGCTTAGGGACCCCCCTCTAGGGAAAGTGACTACATATATGCAAATACAGGTGCTCAGTTGATTCCCATGGGATCTGCAGTGATAACAAATGAAAATGAGAGAATGAGTCGAAAATGAGAATTGGGTGGAAATGAAGACAATGAGGAAGTGAGCAAAATGGAGAGAAACATGAATATGGGAAAACAGACAGAGAAAATGGTATACTACTGAGTGTTGCTAGTGTACTATGACAGTTTCTACACATCGACAAGTTTCATAATTGGTCATACTTCAGGATTGGAGAACATATCCTAATTTCTTATCATAATCTTCAGGACAATGGGTACCAATATTAGACATGGGAATATCAGGATGATTTGAGCCCTCAATATCAAAATCCATGGGCTTTAAAAAGACAGAATAATAGTGTGTTCCATTTGGCTTTCTGCGTCCTTTCAGTTTGCAAAATAATCAACAGAGATAGGCACCTTGATGCCCAACAAGACCACTGATATTGTACACTGCTGGGACCATCAGCTGTAGAGAGAAAGTAGAAAAGATTGCAGTCAATAACACCTTTTTCATAAGCATCCCAGATGTGAAGACCTTCTTTTTGTATTGCTGCAAGGTGATGCAAGCCCAGGAATAGGAAGGAATCTGTGTTTCTGAGGTTGTGAGGGCCAGGAATGAACCCACCAGGGAGGGATAACATATCTTTTCTTGTAGTGCAACAAAGGTCGAAGATCCAGGACAATCTAGATATAAATCCAACAACAACTTTCCTTATTTTTGAATAATTGCACTCCATCCCATGAAAACATCAAGAGAATGTCTTTGTCTTGAATAAGGCCATTGCATATGGCATTAAGATATTCTGAACCGGAATAAAAGTCAGTGTAGTCTTCAAGAAAGCCTGCAACATTGACATTTTCTACAATGTGTTAACATTGTTTCCTCTTGTCAGTACCTCATTTCTTTGGCCATTTCAGGATTGCAAAACAGGTTTTGAATGAAAGGTGCAATAGGAATTGTATAAAATTGTTGCACAGGTTTTCTTACCTTCCCTCCTGAAGTTGTTAAAATCATTTGATTATAACATGGGGCTGAACAGAACTTGCAAATCTCAAGTTTCATGAGTGGGCCAGTGTAAGCCATGCAAGAGTTAAATCTCATTCCATTCAGACATTCATCTGCGGACTTGTCATATGACAGCATTGGCTCACTGGATACCTTTCATTATGATTGTCGTGAATCCTGTGATAGACATGTTGAGCTGCATTTCCTGTTGCAAGAAATTTCTTTAGTGAGTAAAGCATATTTTCATTGTCTATTTCAAATCCTCCTGGTTCTGGGTACCTCAAACATTCCAAAAGACTTTTGGATAAATCTTTGTTCTCAAGCAAGGCTTTGTGCAAGGCCCAAATGAAGCTCACAGAATCAGCCAGCTTGGAAACATTGGGCACAAATTTATCATCTAACAGAAGTTGTGTTGTTAGAGCTAAGGCTGTTCACAGGTGTGAACCCACAGGTTTGGGTACCTGTTTTCAGGTACCCATGGTTACACACACCCAGACCTGCAGGTTTTAAGTGAAATTAAACCCATGGGTTTGGGTACAGTTTTGTGATGGATACTTGTGATGGATACCCAGATATAGCCACACCTGTGAACAGCCTTAGGGCTTGACCTTTGGCAAAATTTAGTCAATTGAAGTATAAATCAAAGATTAGACCTACAGAAGCAATCCACAGATGTGATTTACCAATATAGATTGTTGTTGATATCATCAGTTTGCCATGAAGGTGTTGTTGGCAAGTGAAGCATGTCAATCTTAGTTCTGTTTTTAATTTGGATTCCAAATTGTCTAATGAATACTGTTAACCAGGATTCACACATCAAAGCAGTTGATGGGTAGAGATAGTTAGTAATCTTGCTAATTAAGAAAACTGTTACAATTTGTTTGCAGAACTGAAGCCCTAGAGCATGTCAAGAAAAAAGAGTATTGTATCTTATAAGCAAGCATACCAGGTTTATATATAAGTAATGAAGTTTCTTCAGGAAAGCTTGGTGTAACAGTTTTATAATAGATCTATGAGGTCTATTAAATCCTTAAGTCCCACAGATGCACAGAATTCCTGTCTATTTCCAAATATAGCTAATAGGGATTAACATGCAGTGTAGTAGGAAATAAATAGCCTTGAGACCAGGCCTCATGACAGCATGACTCCCTGGCTCCTTTGGAAGGTGGCGGGTGTTGTGAGGGGAGGATCTGCTGTATGAGGCCTGGCACAAATGACATTGGCACCCCTAATGACATCCCAAATGTCATGCCATCTGTAGTCACCTCACAAACCATTTCTGCTTTTGCTATGAATCCTCTTGTATATAATAATAATTTTTGAGTCACAATATATTCAGATTATATAGACAGACATGATGATATATTTTTTTGGGAAAAAACACAGTTTGATACATCATTTCCCTCAGAAAGCTGTCTGGAAGCATTCCTACTCCTTCCTCTTCACTTCTGCTGTCCCCAACACCTGTTCTCGCACAATCCCAAAGTATGAGAGGAACAATAGACATGAACAAGAAAAAGCCAGTTGTTAAGGTTCAACATATCTTGGCAACCATGAAGGATATCAACTTGAATCTTGCAGACTTCCTGTTCTGGCTGAGCTATGGAGATAAAGAGTGTGTTAGTGACAGGACTATTCAGGCATCATGCACAGGCTTATTGCATAGCCCACAACTTCCTGAAAATTACAAAACTAGTTTGACCCACCAAACTGGTCCTTTTACTACACTGTTGGTGCATGGCATGTATAATTCAACTTGCAGTCAGGTGGCTAGATGAAATTGTGAAGGGCAAGTTCAAACAGAGACTCAAGAAATTTTTTTTATATGCAAGAGGATTCATAGCAAAAGCAGAAATTATTGAGATTACAGGCATGGGGATGTTAGACAAGGAGGTAGAGTGAATAAAAGAGGATCGTATATTACTAATAATTAGCTCGACTTTAAATACAAAAAGAAAATTATTATGTTGAGACATATTTTAGAGAATGAAAATTATGAATATAAGACAGAAATAAAATAAAGAAATATTATTGGCTGCCACCTGCAATCCGTGGATTTGTGTATTAGCTAATGGCAGTGTTACTTCTCAACAGAAATGGTTTGTGAGGTGACTACAGACAGACCCCGGACGCATGACATTTGGGATGTCACCAGGGGTGCCAATGTCATTTGTGCCAGGCCTTGTACAATGGATCCTCCCCTCATGACACCTGCCACCTTCCAAAAGGAGCCAGGGAGTCATGCTGTCACAAGGCCTGGCCTCGAGGCTAGGAAATAAAAGATACTGTAACTACTGGGTCACACCACTCTACAAGTGTGACGGGCGCTTAATCGTCACACTGTGACGCGGTAACATAGTAGTTACACAACTACAGTAAATACTACACTGTAGTGGATCTTTAGACCCCTGGGGTCTAAAGGGAACATTCCCAGATCTGTTACAGGCAAGCAGACCTCATCATGAGGGTTTTCCAGAAACAATTAGTCTGGACCTAGTTTGAAGGCTCTAGACACACCAAACAAAGGCCGAAAAAGAGAGCTCTCTTGCCACAAAACACAAGAAAAATTTGTGAGCTGATGCATTACATATACTTGGGAAGTGTCGCCCATTATTCCATCAGTACATTGAGAAATACAGGCCCTTTGACACAAGCAGAGAACAAAAATGTATGTACTGAATTATTTTAACAGATGCTGAACTCAAAGCAGTGCTTCAGCCAACACAAAAATCATCAATTGAGCCAAATCTATCTTGTATCTATTCAACTACACACCACATAATACTTCTCCAGACCCATCACTTGCAGGTAATGTAAAAGATTGAAAACAAAATGCGATTTTTTTTAATCACCTGATGCTGCAAGCTGTAAGCTGTACATGCAAGGGGGGCATAAGGGCTTGAACCAAAGGATTGGTCTGGGACCTCTTACCTTTCTAACCTTTTATTCAATAGTAAACCAGAGTTCTTACTTGCTTAACTGTGTCAGAAGGACATGATCATTAAATCTCTTCTTAAACTGAATCAATAACCCTGTATATTGCATGCCTTTTGTGCCAAACTTGTCCAATGTTGCTGGGAAGTCTTCATTGCACATCAATGGCCTGATCACTGGTATACCCCAAGGAGCCAGTTCCATTCACCATTGTCAATGTGTATTTGACACCAGAGTCAGCCATTTTAGATTCTTATTGAATCTGGTTAGCATCACAAAATGGCTTTGAGTTTACATTTCTGGTACTGGATGTGCCGAGTTGTTGGGTAGTCATGAAAGGCATGAACAAACAAGAACTCTGCCCTTTTCAACCAGTGAATCTCTATTCTGGTGAACCCAATCTTCCCCTTCTCTACCCAGATCACCCTCTCCTTCAATGTGATCATTCCAAAGGCTCAGACATGCTTGTTCAAATCTCCTTGGGTGATTTTAGAACAATTAGTTACTTTCCTTTTTCTTTTCTCTTTCAGTTCAGCACTTTGTGTACTTTGGTTAAAACTTCTCGTTTTTACCATCATGTCCCAAAGTTCCCTCCCACTTCTTTGTTTCCCTTTCTTCCCTTTTTCTTTTTCTCCTGTTCCTCAATCCAGACCCAATGAAAACTTCACTGCTCATGTTTGGGTCTACAACATCCTTAGTAACGAAATCACTGTCAACTTCGAAACCATGTTACTCCTTATGCTTGTGCCCTCATTAGAAATTGAATTGCCATATGATGATTTGGAGTTCCTGACAACACTAATTCTGTATGAACAAGCCCAAGTCAACATCATGGTTGGCTTTCTAGGAGGGGAGGATTTGAATGTCCACTTTGGATAAGCAGCCCAATCACCAAATGAGGAAGGTTTTGGTGTGTGACAGCAGATGTCAAGGACTAATAATGTCCCCAACATTCTCCCACATAATGGGAGTTAAAATGTTCAAGCTTGACAAGCCTGCCATGCTCCAACTGGCCGTTAAGGGCAGTAAGTCATCCATACAATATGGAACATACACCCAAATAGAATTTGGTGAAGTCATGGTAATGGAATACTTTGACATAGCCAACATTGACTATTATGATGTAATAATTGGCATCCCATTTCTGAGACAATATGGAATCTGCCTGGACTTTAAGCCAGGGAACAATCACATGCAATGGTGTGATAATTGATCCCAGTGAACATGTCATTGGGGAACTGCCAGAATTGACGGCCATGGTTATCGCAAAAGTCACATCCAACCTGACAAACGACCTCAAACCACTGTTTGAGAATATTCCAGCCCTTATTGAGTACTGGAAGAATGAGTATAGTGACTTGTTTGGCCCCATACCATTAGTACTTCCTCCATTTTGGGAAGTAAACCACCATATCCCCCTTATCGAACCAGATAAGAAAATCCAATATCATATGCCCCGATGCCCAGATGCACTAAAAGGTCTTCTCACGGAGAAGATAGAACACTACATGAAAGTGGTATGGTGGGAGCCCACAGTTGCGTGGCAGGCCATACCAACATTGTGCCTGCACAAACAAGTGTTCATGGGTTTGAGAACTGTGTTTGACCTGCGATTGCAGAACGACAACACCAAGAAGGACATGACCCCTTTCCTGGATCAAGAAACCATCTGACAGGATGTTGCCAGACACACTTACAGATCAAAAATTGATCTGACTGAGGCATATGAACAAGTACACATTGCACCAGAGGACGTCGACAAAATGACGTTTGCAATAATTTATGGCATGTTCAAGAGCCACATAATGCAGCAAGGGGACTGTAACACTCCATCGACCTTCCAAAGGTTGATGACCCACATCTTCCGGGATTGCATTGGAAGAAACACCCATGCATACATAAACAATGTATTTGTCTATTCTGTGACGATTAGGGCACACCAGGAACACCTGGAAATCGTCTTCTCATGTTTGAGAGGAGAAAAACTTTACCTGAGTCAGAAGAAGGTTGACTTGTACTCCAAGCGCATGGAATGCTTGGGACACATCATTGATGATGATGGAATACATCCTGATGAAGAAAAGATGGACAAAATCCACGAATGGAGGATCCCCAGAACATACAACAATGTACAAAAGTTCTTAGGACTTGTACAGTATGTTGCCACCTACCTCCCAAGAGTAGCAGCATACACCACCCTGCTATCGGGGTGTACACACAACAACAGGCTGTTCATTTGGACACCACTGCTGAACAAATGCTTTGACTCAATCAAAGCATTAATGCGAAGGGCTCTAGTGCTGAAGCCTATCAATATTGACAACCCAGATCCCATCTGGTTGGTAACTGACAGCTCTAAATGCGGTGTCAGAGCATACTATGGGCAAGGGCCCACATGGCAGACCTGTAGGCCTGTGGGATTTCTTTCAAAGAAATTTACCCCAGCGCAGCACAACTATCGCATGCATGAATATGAGCTAATTGCTGTGCTGGAAGCACTCCTCAAATGGGAGGATAAACTCATAGGGTGAAAATTCACCCTAGTTACAGACAACAAAGTGTTGTCGCATTTTAAAACACAACCATCCATGCATGTCACCCAGACAAGCCAGGTGGTTTGAATACCTGTCTCAATTCAATTATGAGACAGTACATGTCAAAGGCGAGACAAATACAGTTGCTGATGGACTTTCTTGATATTTCAAGGAAGATAATGAAGATGAAAAACACCCACCAGAGGTGTATGTAAACACGGATGCGTTTGGACCCTACAGGGGACCAACTCACAACAGAAAGATGGGAAGAACTACTAATCAATGCCACCAGGCGAGTCAAACCCTCAAAGAAGGGTAAAAAGAAAGCTGAAATGGAAAACCTCATAGAGGATGAAATACCTGAGCTCACAGAAGTAGAGTATAACAAGGACAAGGACAAAGTCCTAGCACTCAGTGCTGAACATGACGGAAAGCCATTACAAGTCAAAATTGAGGGCTCTGAAGACATAATCCCGATAGTACATCAGGGATACAAGAAAGACCCAGTCCTCAAACTGGTACTGGAAAATCCTAACGCTTATAAGGTGTTTGAAATAAAAGATCAATTGATCTTCACAAAAAATCAATACTACCACAACATAGTATGCATCCCCCATAGCATAATTTATTGGGAGAGGAAATTGACTGAAATAGTCATTAGCGAAGCTCACCAAACAGTGGGACACTATGGATGCTATAAAACGTCAAGATACATCAGACAAGTGTACTGGTGGAAAACAATGTCAGAAGACATTGAGCAATTCTGCAAGTTGTGTGGAATTTGTCAAACAACAAAAGGAGAAAACCAGCTTCCTAGCGGGTTACTAAAAATGCTACCAGTCCCAACTAGACCTTGGGAATCAATTGGAATGGACTTTGTTGGCCCATTAACAATGTCTAATAGACAGATTGATGTCAATGGTACATCTAATACCTACCACCATTAAACTAATGGCCAAAGACACAGCTTGGCTGTATCTTAGTGAAGTTGTTCAACTTCATGGAGTCCCTGACTCGATAGTAAGTGATCGGGATGCTCAATTCACCTTGAAATTCTGGCAAGAATTACAATGCCTCATGGGGACAAAACTCCTCATGTCAATAGCATTCCACCCTCAAACGGATGGTGCAACAGAAAGAGTCAATTGCTCAATTGGTCAAATATTATGTTCTGTTGTACAGAATGACCAAAAGGACTGGGCTGAGCGAATTCCAATGGTAGAATTCACTATAAATAGCAGCACCAGTGAAACCACTGGATATGTGCCATTTGAGTTGAACTATAAATATACTCCCAGCTTGGGAAGATAATTAAATACAGACACCTGATTCTTGGGTGTAAAACACTTCACCCAACAGGCAAAGTGGAATCTTATGGCAGCACATGACACCATAATAGCTAACTGTGTCAAACAGACACATAGTACCAATAAACACTGACATGACATGCCGGCATATAAAGAAGGCAACCTTGTGTACTTATCCACAAGGAACTTGACCTTCCCAAAGGGAAGGGCAAGAAAGTTATTACCCCACCATGTGGGACCATATAAAGTACTATCCATAAAAGATAACATGACAGTGAAACTTGAGCTTCCCGAGGAACTCAAGAAGAGAAGAATAAGTCCAGTGTTTCATGTGGACTTATTAAAGCCTCATGTTGTGAATGATGATGACAGGTTCCTGCAATGTGAGGCATTGACGGCCAGCCTATGACTTTGGCCAGCCTGACAATTGTCATGCCCCACATGCCCCGCAGTCCAAATCTGGACTATCCCGAACTCCATACTCCGTACCCCATTACCCCTTTAACTCTGAGACCCGCATTTAATCCATATTCCGTATCAGACACTTTTCTTATGGAGATATGTATCCGGGTCACTTAGTAATAAGGTATCCAAACTATATTGGCATCACCTCCAGCTCATACTAGTCTACCCTACCTTTCCTTATTTGTTATTATCCCCATTCCTGTAGTTCCGCTCCCTCCTGTATTTAAACCCCCAGCTTACAGCTGGGGTTCCTCAGTCTGAATATAATCAGTTATTCTCTCATCTCTAGTCCATCTTGTACTCCTAATCTGTATTGCATAGTTGGCTCGGACTTAACGTTCGAGTCAACTCATACTTGTCGTTCACATTGTCTTCGACAATGTGGACTTGTACTCCGTCATCGTATCACACATTGTCAGACTTGTACATACTTGTGTACTTCCTCATATTCCGAAATCGAGGGATATTGTAAGCTGGGTGAGTGGGCGCAACATATAAGTTGAAGCCAAGTCCCTCACCCTGTACTTCAGTACTCCACCTCCTGTCATACCCAATGGTCCAGACTTCTTCAGAACTATCTGGAACAGCCTCAGGCCATCATACATAACAACAATGCTGAATGGCTCATCAGTGAATTGGTAGCCCATCACTGGAAGGGCACCCAAGAGAAGGACCTCAAGTTCCTAGTACTGTGGTCCCTTGGGGATACCACTTGGGAACCTTATGACAATTGTAAGGACTTGAAAGCACTTGATGAGTACCTTGATCCACACAGAATAAAACTGCCACGATAATTACTGTGTTTGGATAAATACAGGGATCTTAGAAAGGGATCTGATTGAAGATCCCTGCCCATTACCACCCATGAGCACTTCACTCTGTGGTGAGGTAATTTTCACCTTGAGTGCTTCCTAAGTACTAGGGTATTTTAACCCACCAAACCACAAACCATGGTCTTTCCTCTCCATTCACCCATGCCTAACAGCAAGGGAAAAGAACCAGAGCAGATATACTCTCAGTCACCTCCTCCTCAAGGGAGGTTTGCGAAGGCAGCTGCCAATTTGGCAAAGAAAAAGTCCAAATGGACTATTGAAGCAATGAATGGTTGCATAACCGTTTGCCACAGCGATGCAGGATGTGAGGCCTGCAAACACTTCATTGAGCACATGTCAGAGGCAGTTGGAGCTGCTGCCATTCTCCTGGACTATTAATAATCAGGCCCGGGATGCAGTTTTCAAGGTGTTCCTATCAATAGAACGTGATCATGACCGCCTGGTCAATGAACTTCATGATGTGAAGGGTGACTACCATGTCACTGCAGCAGACCTAGAGGATGCCAAAAGGACCATCAATGACCTTAGAGGTCAAATCTCTCAATTAGAGAGAAAACTCAAGTTGGCATCCCAAACATCAATGACCACCCCTCGGAAGCATGCCTGCGATAACTCGATGGGTACACACGTTCACCCCATCCCTATCAACAATGAGGAAGATGACAGCAATGACAGGGACTTCTATTCAGATGATTACATGCCTCACGGAGCTCACATCTACACCCCCTCCAGGCCTCCACCTGATGCTGATGCACCCCCCCTCAGCTACACTGAGGTACTAGTGGCTCCAGTGGTAATACGTACTGCCCTGGCCCTTCTATGTTAGGGGATACAACCCCACCGTCAGTGATGGTACTTCTCTAGTCCCCAACACACCTGATCCAAAGGCGTGGTACAACCTCTGTGACTTGGACAACCCCCGCTTCAAGGAAGCAGGTACATGGCTGTAGGTGCAAACCCCAATGTTTGAATTCCCCAATGACAAGGGGATTCACCTCCACATCTCATACGCTTGGCATATGTGGACTAAGTGCATCAAGGCACAAAAACATGCAGAGTACGTTGACTCCTCCGCCTCCCACGAGGTCATTTTCACTTTTGATGGAGAGATTGTCCACCCTGAGATCAAGCATATGCTTAATCACTGGCACCGTGATCCAGGCCAGATCCCTCCTTACATCTGTCTCTGTGTGAATGGGTCCCTCAACTCCAATGACATCAAGGTTGTTGCCTGGCTACGATGCATAGCCAAGAACCAAGATACCTGTTTCTGCTTCATGGAAATTGCCTGCGAGGTCTGTGGTGACCCAAACCTCACTAAATGGCATGAGGTGCTAGGAGACTGTGCCTCCACCATGACTTCTATGCCATCCACCCTCATGGAGGGGTATAAACAGGCCTTCAGCACTGCTGAGGTGAACTCCATCACCCCCGAGGATGTAATACATTCTCTGCACTGGAATGGTGCCACTACTAGCTGAGTCAGGCTATTGATTGTCCCTCTGCTATCCTGTTACAGGAGTGGGGAATTAAACAATCAAATTGCCAAGAATTGGCAAGAACATCATTCTAGGGGATGGTGTCACAGTATGCTAGCGACACTTTCCATTTTCCTGTTTTCCCATATTCATGCTCTCTCTGTGTTTATTCCGTCCTTTCTCACTTTCTCATATTTCTGACTATTTCTCATTTTCAACTCATTCTCTCATTTTCATTCATTATCACCACAGATCCCATGGGGATCGACCGAGTGCCTGTACTTGTAGATATATAGTCATTTTCCCTAGAGGAGGATCCCTAAGCTTTTTCTCTTAGGTTTTCCCTCCTCTAGGTGAGTAGCTAGTCGCTTCCCATGAATAGATCTTAGGTTTTCCCTCCTTTAGGTGTATGCCCTGAGTTGCCCTAACATTCACAGTCTACCAGAGAAGATCATTTCAGATCGAGGGCTACAATTTGTATCTCATTTCACCAAGGAACTCTCATGCCTTCTTGGTATATGTCTCACATCCTCCACTGCATATCATCCTCAAACCAATGGTCAGACAGAATGAGCTAACGCAGAGGTTGAGCAATACCTCCATGTTTTCACCTCAGAACATCAAGATGACTAGGATCGCCTTCTCCCTATGGCCAAATTCGTGTACAATAATCATATGCATTCTGTGACCCAAGCCATGCCTTTTGAACTCGATACAGGCTGCCAACTGTGAATGGGTTTCAAACCTCGTCTAGCAGAGTCTAAGATTGAATCCATCAACAAGTTCAAAGAACAGATATCCTCATCTCTTGAAGAAGCTCATTCTGCTATTATCAAAGCAAAAGACAACATGACTAAGTACTTGTCATGATCCGAATTCATGACATCACTAGCGATACGGATTCCTTATCCTATTTCCTTATCTTACCATATCTAAACACTATGTTATCACAATCACATCACAGATGCTACGACCGGAAGTCTTGCTAGACTTCATCACCATTCCACAAAGTCCTAGATGACATCATCTTCCTAGGACTTACAGTAAGCTGCAGATAGACCTTCGGTCTACATTCTAGTTCCAAACCATGCATGAGATCATCTATGACAGCTGTAGGTCCTTGTATGTGTTTTCCCTTTGTTCTTGTTGCCTCATGTTTGCCACATGGCAAACCGACCCTGCATATACTTATGATACTCACGAATTGCTATGACTTGTATATGTTCTTAAGTTCATTATCTATTTCGAACTGAGATTCAAACTTCTAGTGTATGTGTATATAAACCCTTCTATACATCATAGCTAGACTCTTCTTTAGACTTAATATTGAACCTAGTTTGATATCTCAATATAGTCTTCCTTTTTCATTAATGCTTCCATCATTGCCAAACACTTTAAGTCTAAACCATTCGTAGTGACAACGCCATTCTGGTGTTGGATCCGTTACTTCTTTAATCTCCTCTTCTTCTGCTTCTTTGTCAATGATCTATTCCTACAGATTGTTCTAGACTTTCTAGAGTTTCGGCTCAATGATATTCTCCAAAGGCTTGAAGGTCCCGAGTGTCATCAAGACAAGTAGAGCTAACATTCAGAGGACTGTCGTGATACAACCCACTCAGATTGAGACCACGCTCTACGACAACATGGTGATGTTTGTATTAATATTAGATACATATATACACTCGTCATCGATATCTGAGTATCGGTACTTAACAGTACTACAACTGGAAATGGGTACCTGCACCAGAGTACAAGCTTGGAGAGAAGGTTTACCTTGATGCCAGTGATATCAAAACAATGAGGCCTTCATCAAAGCTGTTGCATCGTTTCCTAGGACCATTCCTGATTGCCACTAAAGTCAGTTCTCACTCATACCATCTTGTTCTCCCAAAGTCAATGTCAAGACTCCACCCCATTTTCCATGTTGTCAAATTATGTCCTGCCATTCATGACTCGATTCCTGGGCATCATTCTCAGCCACCTCCACCTCCTGAGATCTGAGACAATGGCGAGCACTACATGGTAGAACAGGTACTGGACAGTCATGTGGTTAGGCATCAACTGGAGTTCAAAGTACATTGGGGGGGTTGTGGTCCCAAGCATAATCAGTGGATTCCTAAGAAAGACCTTTCAGCTCCCAATTTATTGTACGATTTCTATCAAGATCATCCTGACACACCTCGCGTTATCAACGGTCTTCTTTTCCAATGCCATCCAACTTAACCTTGGGAAGGATTGCAGGTGTTGGGTTGACACCTCGTTTAAGAGGGGGGTGGTGTCGCGGTATGCTAGTGATACTTAGCGATGTATCATTTACTCTTTCTATTTTCCCACTATTTCTCATTTTCAACTCATTCTCTCAAATTCAGTCTTCAACCGAATTCTCATTCTCACTCGTTTTCATTTATTATCACCGCGGATCCTGTGGAGATCAACCGAGCACCTGTACTCATATATATGTAGTCATTTTCCCTAGAGGAGGATCCCTAAGCTTTTTCTCTTAGGTTTTCCATCCTCTAGGTGAGTAGCTAGTTGTTTCCCATGAGTAGCTCTTAGGTTTTCCATCCTCTAGGTATGTGCCCTGAGTTGCCCTAACAAGTGCCCCAAACACCCTGTGAAATTGTATAGCATTGTAACATTTTGTTATAGATATTGTAGCCCAGTTCTTATGGGTTCACAGGTTAACAGTGTAAAACTTTATATTCACAGGTAAACAGTAAGAAAGGCTGCCAGCACCTTTACTGCCTTGCAGTATTTACATAGTGTACAGCACCTACATACTATTACGTAATACTCTACATAGTGCATGTGCCAAGTCACACATTATAGTATAATGGGCTTATGCCTAAGTCCATAGAGTATGCATCCACTGTATAAGTGGAACTGTTACAGGCATCTTCCACTTCCATTTTTCAGTCTGTTGAATCTTTCCAACCTCAAAATTTTTACACTCGAGTTTTCTCTGTCTAGAAGTAGTATTACTTCCAGACTGACTTTTGATATATTATAATTCAAGTACAATCCATTGCAATTATATACATTTTGACCTACCACTAAAAAAGAATCTGTTGAACAACCAAACCAAAGGGCTTGGTGGTTTTACTCCAGCATTGACTCCATCCATTTGCCAAATCATCCAAGTCATCCAGAATCAACCCTTGTTCTCCCAAATAGTCATGGGCTTCTTATTGAGAGCTCATCGACTCTGTAAAATTCAATGAAAATGTCAAGACTCTGTATATATTTTTTTGATTGTATCGAGTTGGGTAGGATCACAGTGTAGGGTGTTGAAATGAGTCTAGTTGCCAACAATGTAAGCAACTAAAAAAATATCTATAATTATGAGCTTACAGATACCATCTTTTTCTCTAATACCTAGTGAGGTGGAAGCATATCAAGTCCTAGCTAATTGATTGTTAGGACACTGAAAGAAAGAATGAAGTACAGTACCTTCTCAAGGATAGACTGCAAAACCTTCCCTGAATCGCCAGAACCAATGATACTTGAACTTAAAGAAAATCAGCTGAACATTTAAGGAAATTGACAGCAACTCATGATAAATATTCTGCCATGATGCACAATATCAAAAGACTGTTAGAGCGAATCAGGGCACACACACCTAGAGGGAGGAAAACCTAAGAGATCTATTGAGCAGAACTACTAACTACACACCTAGAGGGTGTTAGGGCAATTTAAGGCACACACCTAGAGGAGGGAAAACCTAAGATCTATTCATGGGAAACAACTAGCTACTCGCCTAGAGGAGGGAAAACCTAAGAGAAAAAGCTTAGGGATCCTCCTCTAGGGAAAACAACTACATATATATAAGTACAGGCACTTGGTTGATCCCCATGGGATCCACGGTGATAACAAATGAAAACGAGAGAACGAGTCAAAAACGAGAAATAGTCAGAAATGAAGAGAATGAGGAAATGAGAGAAAAATGGAATAAATGCAAAGAACATGAATATGGGAAAATAGAAGGAGTAAACGATATATCACTAAGTGCCGCTAGCATACTGTGACAGAGCAAGGAAAACCTAAGGGTTTTCCCTCTAGAGATAGAGACTATATATACTACAGGACAAGTGCTTGTAATCAATAGAAATATTTCTGTGGGATCCATGGTGATAAGTTCGAGGATTGCAAAGCGATTCGAGGGTTCAATCAAAGATCAAATGAAGGAAATGGAGAGTGAATTGAAATAAGAGAAATGGTTTGGAATGATAAAATGATCTGAACTTCGAGACTTCAAAGTTCAAGGAAATGATTGAAAATGGAATGGACAAACTAGTGTACTCTGACAAAGACTGTCAGAAGGGATGTGGGGGGTAGGAGATGAATGCACATCGCAGTGAAACTAACCCAGTGTTTTAATACCAGAACGAGTGCTTTTGTAACAATCCGAAGATAAAAGCTAAATGTCATAGCTAAATATACAATCAGAAAAACTACGAAGATATTTGTTTGAGGTCATCTAGTCTCTGTGGAGTGGTGTCATGGTATGCTAGCAACACTTCCTGTTTTCCCGTTCTCCCGTATTCATGCTCTTTCTGTGTTTATTCTGCCCTTTCTCACTTTCTCATATTTCTGACTATTTCTCGTTTTCAACTCATTCTCTCAAATTCAGTCTTTGACCGAATTCTTGTTTTCATTCGTTATCACTGCAGATCCCATGGGAATCAACTGAGCGCCTGTACCCATAGATATATAGTCATTTTCCCTAGAGGAGGATCTCCAAGCTTTTTCTCTTAGATTTTCCCTTCTCTAGGTGAGTAGCTAGTCACTTCCCATGAATAGATCTTAGGTTTTCCCTCCTCTAGGTGTGTGCCCTGAGTTGCCCTAACACATGAAGGGGTGTACAATATCTGAACTTTGACACTTATGGATATCTCAGGGAATCTCGGGTGGGTAAACTGGGAGAAGAGTCATGGGATTAAGTTCGAGGATTGGAGTAGGCAAGTAATAAGTGAATAAAGTTGTCTCAATATCCAGATCATGAGTGTGGGGACTATTGTGAGTATAACAAAATATCGGAGGAATGACATCTTCTTCTGGGGATGGTTCTCGGGGAATAGAGGGAGAAGTAGGATTTTTGAGGGAAAGAGAGGATGATAGACAAAATTTGAACATTTTATTATTTCTGAATGAAGGAATTTGGGTGGTTGGAAGTCGTTTTTCCAGGAAGGGGAATTTGAATGTCCGCTTTAGGAAGAACAACCTAAATACCAAATGGGGAAGATTTTGGTACGTGACAACAAGCACCAGACAACCCCAGACAACCTGCAAGCTACCACCCCACAAATGGAAAGGCCTCACTTTGACACTGATTGGTTGAGTTATCTTGAATTGATATTAGTCAATGACGGGTGCATTACTAACCAAAAGGGGATAATGAATAGTGCTCTCTTCAAGCAGTCAGCAAAGAGTGATGTTGTATGGTTACAACAACATCCTAACTGTAAAAGGCAAAGGGCAGACAAGATGTTGATGAGCTGCGGTAAGTGATTCCGTAAAAGGGTGTTGATGATGAACAGGTTGTAGCCGACAGCAGGCTATGGTTAGTTGATGGAGTGTCGTGTGCTGTAGCTGAGGCTAGGCCACTTAGTAAGAAGTTGCTCAAGCTTTACTACCCACCAAGTTACACTATTACAAATCCCTAGTAAACTAGGGATTAAAGGAAGCTGCATGCTCCTGGGGCCTAAGGAACTATAGGCCCCTATCACTGTGGAAAAAACCCCCAATGAAAACTTGCTGGAACTAGTGGGAAAACCAGATATCCAATGAAATCGGGACAGTTAACCCATTCCCAGAATTACCGGCTTTGACCCCCAAATTCATCATTGGTTTGAACCTCTAATAAAAAGGCAGGGATATCCAATGATTTAATCAAGGGATGTTTCCGTTATCTATTTGAACAGAAATTCCACATATTTCTCATTGGACTTGACCAGTAAGATACCTTTGGCTTCAGCCCACTGCATTGATAGTAGTAAATCCAACTCTTTTTCAATAGATCAAGTCCAGTGTTTCCAAACATCTGAACTTGAGTAGTAATTCAACCGACAGGTGTCCACCATGAACAGGTTTGTAAGTATTCCCATTCAAAAACCAACTTTCTTCACAACATTTAATTACATAAGTTTTGGTAAAGGTATATAAACTTGGACTTCATAAAAATCCCCCAAGTCTTTCCTTTCACCCCCCTCTCACCTTCTCCCTATAGTCCATATCAGGCACCCTTGTATCAGTGTGGCTGCAGTTCTTTCAGCAGCTCCCACTTCCACTCAAAAGATGTGTAAAGCCACTTTTATTAACTGATAGTCTTGCTAACAGTCATAGTTGTTCCAGCATCACCAAAATCCAAGTTTTGCGGCAGGCCGGACTTTAGATGGATTCAGGGGAGTTCTTGTTGTGAGTGGTGAGCCATTTTCTCATGACATCCATTTTCCATACTCACGAATTATAACAATCTATCATTATACGAATTATGATCGAACTTTACCACGAACCATTGAATTTTATATTTACTTTGATTGGTAAAGTTCACATGATATATATGGAATGTTTTCCATCACGTTCTATAAGATTCTAATGAAACACAATGTAGACAAGAACTATTAAGTACTATTCTATTTTTGTACTTTCTTTGTTCTTGACCCTGCACAATTTAACTAGTATTTAAACTTACTGTAAATACATAGTTAAAGTCATCTTGAAATCAAACTTTGATTCGATTCAATATTATCTTTGTTAAACTCTTGTTTGTGTTACAAATCATTTCTATCTCAAACTCCCATTTTCTCAAAATCTCTGTTCTCCTCGTCTTTGACGACTCCATCATCAAAGGCCTCGTTTCTCTCCGAACTCTGTCTTTGTGAGTGTATGTTCGTCATGATTCAAATTGAGGAACATTTCAAGTCTTTGGAGCAGGCACAACACACAAGTTGAAGCCAGGTTCCACATTATTATCATTTTATCGATTTCACCATCTCAAATGATTTCAGATCTTGACAAGTGAGCTATCAGAAAAACAGATAACTGAGCTTGAATACCAGATGTGCTTTATTGTGAAAACCACTGAATTAGGCTGGAAGTTCCAAATTTTTAAAAATATGCTTTCCAGAAAAACAGGAGTGGAAAAAGAGTGAAGAACCACTCAAAAAATTGTGGTACCGTCACTGAATTTATAGTGGGACTTCTGGGTGGACTTTCTGGGTGTACCATTGGTAAATCCAATGGTAGTCCCAGACCAATTCCAGTGCGGTTTTTTCCACAGTGTATTCCCAACCATTACACACTGTCCTTATTTATGCATGGGTTCCCAAGAAAACGAAAGTTGTGACAGTTATAGTCTATCACTGGATAACTTGCCTGAAATGTAATTATGGCATTGCTTGGTTTATGATAATTGCTTGGAGTTGGAAATAATTTATTATGAATCTATACTAAATTACAAAGTTTTTCGTCTTTACATCAAAGACTTTGGAGATGTGGTTGTAGAGAAAACGAAAGTTGGGATGAGAGGGGTTGAGATGGCGGGACGGGGCGGGTTAGAGTATGCCGGATATCAGACTCTTGGGGTCCCCTTACGGACAGTCCGGGGACCGTTACGGACACACGTGTGAGTATTATGGCATGCTTACGTGTTAATCGACGTTTGAATGGTTGGTTATATTCAAATTATCTCCAACATTGTGGAACTTCGAAAGTTCCTCAAGAAGTATATAATTAATACTTGACCGTAATATCGACTTTCCCAAGAACGTCTATTGATGATTCACCTGGGTTCGATCACTGAAACCTCCTAGTACCGGCTGCGAGGTTGTGTGTGGTCGCCCTCTATTACTGCAGCAGTATCTTCATGCAGAATTATGCATACTCGCACTTGTCGTTTTGGAAACATGCTTCGCCATAGCTTTAGTTTCACTAATCCGGGGGAAATCCTTTCCTGTCAAATACTTCAAGTCACATTACCATGTAAAGCCCGATGTGAACAAGCAAATAAAACCTGTCTGAATCTCTGCAACGCAAAAAACTCACTAAATTAGAACACGAGCAATAAAGGTCGTGCAAGGACTCGGGAAAAAAGATTTATATTTATGTTATTCACATTATAAAACATACGAACATATATGTACATAAAAAAAGCATATACGTAAACAAATCTGATCATGATCATGATGTTACTTGGAATACCCCAACTTCCCGAATTGAAGTAATATCCCTGCATACGCAACCGATTGATCTTGCACGTCTAATGCACTAGAATGACGATAAAAAAGACAAGGAAAGAGGGAATATACATGACGAAATAAATCTGGACATCGAGAAAGATGGAAATGAAATGAAATGAAAAAGAAACAGAGGTGATAAAGGAGTGTTTCGGTGGTTTATGAAAGTATTATGAAAACGCGACTGGACACCTGCAAGGGTCGGTGTATCCGATGAGGCGTCGGAGAAACGAATTATAGGGATATGTCGATTAATTATGTACCAGTGTACGAGCGTGCGGTGTAACGTGTGTTGCGATGTTGCCGTGTCGTCGCGATGACTATGACCGACCCTTGTCTTGTCTCGCCCGCGCCGATAAAGATGAGAGGAATATAAACGAGAAGAAGAAATAGGAGAAAAGAAATAATGAAAAGACAACAGCCCAAAGAGATGGAAAAATGCGTCCTTAGATATCGCTTCCCCCACTCTTCTCTGTCTGCCAGCCACGAAGACTAAGACTTCCCCCATCTCTAGCCGGACCAACCGCCATTCTCCCAATCTCATCAGGATCCATAACAGAACCTCGCACACCTTCGGGTCCACTATCCAAAACCGGTTTCCCGCTCTCAGATTTAAAACCAGAGTACTTGACGCGAGGTTTATGCTCAGGCGTACGAGGTTCAGGCGGTCGGGGAGATGAACCATCGTTACTTGAGGGACGATCGTCTGCGTCAGACTCGCCTTTTCCCTCACCATCGACCCCTTCTTCGTCAGAGTCAAAGTCAGCACCGGGACGGCCAGGAGAACCCTCGCCTTTCGTCATCGCATCATCATGAACCTTGTTGCTCCGCTTTTTCGGCCCAAATTCCAGCTTAGAAGGTCCTGCAGGGAGCGGTTCGTAATCCGGATGATCGAGAGGTAGTTTTGCCTTTTCATACGCCGAGGGAGAGAGGTTGTAATAAGGATTGGGAAGATGAGTCTTGACGCCTTTGCTAAAAGATACGAGAACACAATCGTCGGGTCAACAGCTAACCCAGCAAAGGGACAATAGAAACTCACAAGACATATACTACAGTCGGCTTTTCGTCCTTCTCCGGCTTGTCGACTTGCTCCTTTTCATCGGCATTGACATCCTTCGAAACTCGTCCCCTGCCTTTCGATACGGACCTCTTACTCTTCGGAGGCGTCTTCACAAAGAACGGGTTATCATCCGCATCGTCAATGACAGGGAGCTCATGTGGCCTGCATATGCCTTTTTCCTCGTCCTTGTTTTTTTTGGCATTGGCACGAGTGGACTGGCGAGTAGGAGAACGCAATGACGAACGTTGAGATTTGGCTTTTACAGGCGATGAAAGCACGGGAGCAATATTGGCGGCGGCTTGAAGACGGGGAGAACGACGAACGGGCGAAAGAGAGCGTCGAATAGGGGATCCCGAACGTAGACCAAAAGACGGCTTTGTCGTCGTAGAACCTCGAACAACGAAAGGATCGTCCTCGTCCTCGTCACCATCGCCCGCTCTTACAAACTCTTGCTGCTCATTTGGAAGTTTCAACGAAGACGCGGTGGGAAACAGTATCATCCGCCCTAGAGCTCCAGACTCGTTATTGTCTCCCTCATTCTCGTCTCCTTCGAGAATAAACTCGCCATCGCCACCATCTTGTTCTGCATCGCTGTCACCTGCGTAAGCACTTTTTCTTGGCTTCAATCCGATTCTGCCAGCTCTCTTTCTCGGAGGTTGAACAGTCGGTGGAGGACTGGGAAGCGATGCTACAGATGCACTGCGTTTGAGCTTCTTCGGTGGCGGAGGGGGGGCTTGCGCTGCTCCTGGGAGAGATACGGGACCTCGAATGGGCGACGAATCGAGCATTGTTTTTGTCGGTTAGTGATTGTACGGTAAGAAAGTGTGGTTGAAGAAGTGATGAATAGTGTATGCTCGCTTGTTGGATGAGTGTGTTGAACGGAAACTCGCGAAAAGAAAGGTATGTTTCTCTGTATCTGAAATTTCAGGTTTAGTGTCGTATTTATGGGGAAACGTGTAAAACAAGAAGTTTTTGAACAAGAAGTTGGTGAACAAGAGACAAGAGATGAAGAGATGCAGTTCAAACTCAACCATTCAAGAAAGGACAAAATAGACAGACGCAATGCAATGGTCCTCAAATAGCCCAGACAAGAACAAAAAGCAAAAGCGAGACATGATCACTAACCTGTATCCCAGATGTAGCGATGTATATGGTCCCAGTCCAAAACCAAAAGGCTTGATCGAATCAACCGAAAAACAAAAAGAGAAACAAATGAAAAGACAAGAGGGACAAGAGTTTGTCCAAAATAATTTCAGACAACAAGGGACGGAACAAACAAACAACAGGAGCGGTGTTGTTGTTTTTTGGCGGGGGGGGACGTGTGGACACACTGGGCACAAAAGACAAAAGTTCTGCAGCTTCAGACACGCGTCGGCACACGCGTCGGCTGAAACCAAATTCGGTGCCGAGCGTTTGAAACTCTGGCGAAAAAAGAAAATGCAAGTATCACGTGATAGTTAGTCAACTAGTCACGCTAGTCACGATTGGTCGTCACTCAAGAGTTAGCCGTTCGTAAAGCGCTTTTACTTTCCGTCGCGAAAAATCAAACTCTCATTTGGGCAGAGAGCTTATTTTTTTGGCATTCCAATGCCACCACGGAAAGATGACGACTACATGGACGTTGACTCGGACTCTAACGCGTCTTTCATAATCGATGATGATGATCCTGATTTCGACGGCGGTCGAAGTAAAGGACCTGCAGCAGCAAAATCCAAAAAAAATAGACGGAAAGACAAGGGGAAAGGGAAGGCTAAAGAAGTGTGTGTTCAAACATTTTGTACACAAACTTGTGCTTATCATTTGACCTAGCAACCTTATGCATGGGAAGCCTCATACACGCGTTCTTGGGATGCAGTCCAGGAAGATGAAACTGGAAGCTTACAACACGCAGTCGACGATCTAATGGCGCAAGGAAGGCGTCGCAGGTGCGTTACAAGTAACAACAACAACACTCAAAAAGAGCTATCCTGCTTAACACTTTTACCTATCCAGACTTTTAGCTCCTGCTGCAGCCATCCGCAGGACAATCATCCGCCACTTAATCTTACTCCTTGACCTTTCAAATTCAATGATGGATCGTGATATGCGTCCGACGCGGTTTGACCTAACACTAGAATACGCTCGTGAATTCATTTCCGAATGGTTTGATCAGAATCCTCTGGGTCAGATGGGTGTGGTTGGTATGAGAAGTGGTGTAGCCGAGCGACTTGGTGAAATGGCTGGTTTGTAAAGTGTATCTATCTGAAAAAAAATCGGAATGTTTGACGAAATTGTGACGTTTTAGGAAATCAGCAAGATGTTTTAAAGTGCTTGGAGAAGAGGACGAGTTTAGAACCGGCAGGCGAGCCAAGTTTGCAAAACGCTATTGAAATGGCAAAAGCGAGCATGGCGTAAGTTCTTTACCCGACCACCACCTGTTTACTTGATTGATATCATTTGACGACGAGAAGACATCTCCCAACACATTCCTCAAGAGAAATTCTAATCATATATGGATCTTTAACAACAGTAGATCCCGGGAGCATCCACGACACACTCGAAGACTGTATCAAAGATAAAATCCGCATCTCAGTCGTGTCCCTCTCCGCTGAAATGAAAATATGCCGAGAGCTGTGCGACAAAACCGGTGGTAACGGCCCATTTAATTTTCCTTCCTTCAAGCCTTTGTTTCTAATAACATGTATCCTTAGGCACATTTGGTGTCGCTTTGAATGAAGGCCACTTCAAAGACCTCCTTTTCGAGCTTATTCCGCCTCCCGCACAACGAAGCACAGGAAAAGGACCAGGATCATCAGCTTCAGACTTGATGATGATGGGGTTTCCCACTCGCTTACCGGACTCATCGCCGAAATCCTTGTGTGTTTGCCATTCAACTCTCAAAAGCGAAGGATTCATTTGTCCCCGATGTTATGCCAAACTATGCGATATACCCACGGATTGCGATATATGCGGTTTAATGATCGTCAGTTCACCTCATCTTGCCAGAAGTTATCATCACTTGTTTCCGGTCAAGGCGTTTACTCCAGTGTAAGAGCAGTTTTCTCTCTTTCTCCTCCAGTGTATCTCAACTAAACTATGGTGATGAAGTATGGTGATTCCAGCCGAAAAACAATCACGAGCGTCTCAAATGTGTCATGCGTGCTTTACTCCCCTCAAGTTGCAGCCTGTTTCTGGAGCTCCACCGGCTGCTGTTGGGCTTAGTCCATTGGATCGTTATCAATGCCCCGAATGTCGTAACGATTTCTGCGCGGAATGTGATTTGTTTATTCACGAAGTCGTACACGTGTGCCCAGGTTGTGGGTGAAAAAAATAATACTCTCCTGGCCGGTTATACATAATTGTAGCCTCTGCCCTGCAATGGATTTGCCGCTTCTGAGCGGCACTAGTAAAGGGATAAGATTGACCCGAATTACGAAGTGCCATGCGGTAGCGAGGTTTATGACATCATAAGCTGAGGCTTGACTAACACCAAGCCGTATTTCAACTAAGCTTAATAATAACCAACAAAAATTTAACATTATGTCTGGCTTGAATACCTTTTTAGACAATGATCAGCGCACCTCGAAGGTACCTGTCTTTAATCCGTTTTCACCCTTTACCAGCTTTACCACTCAGTCTTCAATGTAGGGGGCTTTCATTCCTCCCAAAGTCGAAAAATCCAATGATCCTAACTTGGAAATTAAGGAACTGCAGTATGTGAACCTTTTCACGATATTCCGACGATCACTAAGGGGAACATCTCTTTTGATAGAGACGAGAAATTCCTCAACCAAAGACTTAATGAGGCACAGGATGTGAGTTATAGTGTTCACCTTATAAGCGTCCGATAAAGCTAGAAAATGATGTTCAGAAAGGGAACCAAGAGAGAGCGAGACTACTCAGAGGTGAATGCCATGATCCCACTCAACTCGCCCGTATGAATGGCCATGAGCCTTCACGAGGCGCTGTCATTGACCGAGATCTGGCCCAAGCGGACCGAGACTATCTCGAGAATAAAGGAAAAATATGAATTTGATACGTTTAAGACATTGTCGAATCACATCCCGAAGGTCAATTTCATTCTCTGTATATTATTTAATGTATAGCTTCTACTCCTTAAAAATGAAAAATGAAAAATTAATCTTTTCTACACGCTAAACTGGACTTTATTTCTTCATCCACACTCTCCAAATTTTATCCGCAATTCTTGTCATATCGCGAATTTCAGGAACCCGATGTATACGAACAATATCTGCTCCCTGTTGAACAGCGGCGGTAACAGCAGCTCCGGTAGCCCATCCCCTATCTTGCGGTGTTGTTTCTCTCTGCAACAGCTTCCCGAGAAAACTTTTTCTAGATAGACCTACAAGTGTAGGAAAACCAGCTAAAGGGTTGTGAACGCCATTGTCACTACGTGAGCTGATGTCACGCAATCGGCTCAATAACTCAAGGTTCCCATCTGTGGTTTTTGAGAATCCGAATCCAGGATCCACAATTAAGTTCCACCTCCGTATTCCAAAACGTAGGGCATTTGTCACTTTTAGACCTAACTCTTTCTTGACACCGTCTAAGACGCCATGCGGATCGTAGTTCTTATATTGGCTAGCGTTGAGAGCACCTCGGGAATGCATCATGACGATGGGTATACCTAATTCGCGTGCTGTTACTTTCATCTGCTGGCATCTACTGGCATCTCCCATTTCTCCAGTATCGCTTTCGTCTCCAGACAAAGCTGTCACATCATTTAAGCAGTTTGCACCAGCCGCGACGGCGGCTCGAAGTACCGTGGGTCGAAAAGTATCCACTGAAATGGGTAATGTAAGGCCAGATTGACGTAATCCACGGATAACTGGTACTACTCGGTTCGTTTCTTCTTCGGGGGACACTAAAGTGGCGCCAGGTCGAGTAGAATAACCTCCAACATCGATAATGTCAGCGCCATTTTCAGCGGCCGAGATCCCCTCCTCTATAGCAGATTCAGCGGTACTGGGCTCTTTCGAAGAAAACGAATCCGGAGTTGCGTTTATGATTGCCATTAGATATGTCTTATGAGCGAGTGGCCAAAGAATGGTGTTTATAGGTATATCAGGCGGAGAGGGAAACGGCAGAACCTTGATCAAAGTTGAAGAGCACGATTCCATAAGCTTCTCATACAAATTCCGAACAGTTCTTTTCAACAGAGGATGAGTAAAATCTGGGATTATACTATAATTTAACGTGTGTTATTGTCTATGAAACTGATTTGTTGAGAGAGGATGATCCTTACTCCATGAGGGGTCTCAGTACAAATTCGCGTTCGTGCAGCCGGAAATGAGGTACAATTAGCTCTCCTGCACCGGACCCATCGGTAGTTGTTTTACGATTATCAAGGATTAGATCGTCATAAAAAATGATATCGAGGTCAATAGTCCGCGGTCCGTATCTGGTTGTTTTAGATCGGCCGACATATTCTTCTGCTGCCTTGAGGGATGCAAGCAAGTCTAAGGGTTCTAATGCGGTTTCAACCTATTTTAATTCATTTTGCCATTGAAAACAACGGGTAAAGGCATGCTTACCAGGATAGCACAGTTCAAAAACTTATCTTGGTCGAGGACATACATCGGATTGCTTTCATATAAGAAACTCGTATCATTAATTCTAAAGCCATCTGATTCTAAGTACCGTAAGGCAGATTCAATATTTTGATAGCGATTGCCAACGTTGGAACCAAGTGCAATAGCCGCAGTATGGTATGGCATGAATGTCGCAATTATGGTGAAGGTTGCTTGCTGCTTAGTAATGTGACTTAGAGCTGAAGCTTCCTTATGCTCTTTGTGAGAGCATCTATCAATAACCTCCGGAGA
Source organism: Dictyophora rubrovolvata (assembly GCA_029959195.1). Taxonomy (NCBI): domain Eukaryota; kingdom Fungi; phylum Basidiomycota; class Agaricomycetes; order Phallales; family Phallaceae; genus Dictyophora; species Dictyophora rubrovolvata. The sequence continues at coordinate 429,159 of CP114122.1, read as the reverse complement.
CATTTATCGATTCCAGCAGGTCAGTTGAATTCAAATGCAGGCATGACCGCAACATGGTCTGCTTTTTGTCTAACTTCCGAGTCTTCCGATACGAATCTGTCGATTTGCATGGATTACAATTCTTCGCGGTATTTATTCAACTGTGGAGAAGGGACAACGCGTGCTCTGCTGCAAAGAAGAAAAGGGTTTAGAAAATTCAAAGCCCTGTTTTTAACTGAAATAAACACCGACAAATCTGCTGGTCTTCCGGGTACGCAACTTCGATCCGCCATTCGTCGACTTGTCTCATATCATTAAATGCATCAGGAATCCTGATGACTATGGCAGATGCCAATATCACCAAGACCAGTATCGTAGGTCCGTCCGGATTACATCACTTTTTGGCTTCAGCACGGCTTTACGCAATGAGGTAAACCTGATTTATTTCTATTTGCCTTTTGGGTCAAAGTTTTAATACCATCACTCGTGACATCCAGAGAAACTTTATCGGTCAACACAAAAGAAATTTCGGATACCGCACCTTCATGTGTTTATAGAGATGAAAACATAACCGTCATTGCTGTTCCTATGCTCTCGAACAATAAGAGTCTGGACTTGGATATCCCGCATCTCAAGCGGAAAGAATCCAGATTATCATCTCCCTCGTCTCCTCCTCTTAAAAGGAAAAGAGCTGATATCGCTGAAAATAGAAGCGAGACGCAGAGACGCTCTCCTGAACGAACTGAAGACGATCGGCTTCAAATTATTCAACGAATGTTTGGAGGAGCCTCTCCACGTTCCACACCTCAGCTCCAGTCTGGTTCATTTCGCCATAGAGCGAGGCTTTTATCTCTATTTGAAAAACCTTTACCCCGGTTTAAACATGATCCCCCAATCATCTGTTATATAGTTACTGGGATTCAAAGCCGTGGTAAATTCGACGCGGCCAGAGCCAAAGAATTAGGCTTAAAGAATGGACCTATCAGGGCTAAACTTGCAAGAGGTGAAACAGTCGTAACCGAGGACGGTAGAAGGATCACTCCGGATATGGTACTCGGACCAACCCCAGAACCAGATGTAAATCTCTAAAGGAAGATGTGTTCACTCTGACGAATTTGTTGATCTTTCAGGTTTTTGTTTTCGTCGATTGTCCATCTCCGGAATATATACCTATTTTAGAACGTTCCGAAACATTCCGCGCGTACCAGAAGGATGGCAAATATCCTGCCCATTGTGTCATTCACCTTCTTGGGGAGGGTGTTTTGGAAGATCCCCGTTACAAAGCATGGCTAGGATTATTCGGGGAGAATGTCCATGTGTGTACTTTGGTCCATTCAAATTGCTGAAAAAGAAACTGAATTCACCACGTCACTCAGCATTTATTTGCTGGTGCTCATCTCACTCCAGATCGAATTTGTTTCACGTCGACCGCGTACGCACAATTAAGATTATCCCACCTTGATAAAACCATGTTTCCGATCCCTAAATGTCGCCCGTCGCTTGCTTTTTCACACGGTATGCAATCCTCACCGATTTCGTTTATCACGGTCGAAATCATCATATTTAGATGCTCCCATAACCCTATTGAGACATGGTCATTATATTCCCATGAAGCCTAAAAATGCTCCGCTACTTCCACCGGATAACGATGGCATCGATTTATTCCATCCCGCAGTACAGGGAGGCGGGGTGGACGACGTATCCAGCTTTCTAACAGACAAAACAGTGACAGCTTATCAGCATGCTCAAAAATTGGTTGAAGAACGTCAAAACGAGCGGGTGTTACGAGCAGGTGATGATGTTACCATCATTCCTTTGGGAACAAGCAGTGCGATGCCTTCGAAGTATAGGAACGGTGATTTTTATTTATGGCTGCCCCAATACAATTATAATTATATATTCATACCCTTCAGTCAGCTCTTTGTTATTACATTTTCCCGACTCAAAAGGCATTCTTTTGGATTGTGGGGAAGGAACACTTGGCCAATTGTACCGTCAATTTGGAGTGGACACGCCTTCAGTCTTACGGAATATTCACTGTGTTTTTATATCCCATATCCATGCCGATCATCATATGGGCCTATCTAAACTATTGTCGAAACGACGAAAAGTAAGCATTCCCCCATATAATGCATGTATATTTTAATTGACGCATAAGCTAGTTAAGTCCTCCATGTACGTCCCCAATTTACTTAATAGCCAATCAAGCTACCGCAATGTACCTTCGGGAATATAATGATTTGGAGGACCTTGGATATGACGATTCAACATCAGGCCTTAAAATAATACCTGCGGAGAGTATTCATGGAGACCTCGACTGTATGACGCCCGAGTGCGTAATTACTTGCAATAGTTGACTTATCATCTATCTAACAGAGGACTTAGTGTTCGAAGGGATTGTCGAGATTTGGAAGCAAAGCTTAACGTCTCGTTCATCAAAACAGTTATTGTACCCCATCGCGGTCGTTGCTTTGGAATTGTCATCAAACATGAAGAAGGATGGAGCATCGTGTATGAAATGTCTCATCAGTGACTATGACATTACTTGTTAATCATTCTTATCTTCTAGATATTCCGGAGATACGAGACCATCGGAAGAATTAACCCGGGCTGGTCGAGGTGCCACATTGCTAATTCATGAAGCCACGTTGGGCGATGACCAGAAAGAGATGGCAGAAGCAAAAGGTCATAGCACGATTGGTCAAGCCATTGAAGTTGGGAAACGGTATTTATCTGTTGTCCATTTTCTTTAGTTTCGTATACTTCCTATTCGTAGAATGGGAGCCCAGAACATTCTTCTCACCCATTTTTCAAACCGATTTCCCAAAACACCTCAATTTGTCACTGGATCTGGGGATAGTTTACCCACAGTTGCTGTCGCCTTTGATAATTCGCCTATTCGTATCGGCGATATGTGGAAGTTGGCATATTATCTTCCCGCTATTGAACGAAGTTTCATGGACAGTGAAGACCCAGCGGACGAGGTAGCCGAAAATGACGTGAAACAAGAGGTTTAATGGTAAATTATTTTTCTGGTTTGGATTACTACCCAATAACCCTTTCTCGTATACACAGTAAGACTATCTTCATGCATCTCATATATGTACGATGATGGCATTGTGAACATTGTTTTATCTTCAAAAAAGGCTTATATTCTCTTACCAATTAGCATCTTAATACGCTACTTATCGGTTGATAAAATTGAATATTGTGCAGGACCGTCCCCTCCCGCAACCCTCTAGGGCTTCTGATACTAGGCCCCTTGAGATAAGGGCTTTGGGTCTGACACCATGATGCAACTTACAGACCGTATGTCTCGAGACCGTCCGTTGACTTCCGAAATGATACTCGAGATCTTCATATATATCTAGCGGCTATGCCAATTTTTTTTCTTTGTATAGATATCGCCTTAAATACATTGTTCCAGGTATAATAAGATTGATCAAGATGTCGCTCTAAAGATTTATCAAGCATAGTACAACTAAGTCTCAAAAAACACGTGTATCAACGCAACGTGAAATCCTTTTTTTTTTTTTTGAAACTAAGAACCCGTGTGGCATATTGTTTAACGCACTGATACATCCGCTTCCCCGTGTATTTCTTCCGCCATACGCTTTCCCAGCTGACGCTCCCTTTCTGCACGATTTTTTACTTTTTGGACTTCCAAGTCCCAATCTGTTCGTAAGGATATCCAAACGCCAAGGATGGCACAGTAAATTAACGCCACTGTGAGCCCGGCCCATAAACCGATGAGCCCAACTTTGGCTTTGAACGCAAGCAGGAGTCCGAGCGGAATACCAATCACATAGTAGGCACTGAAAAAAGTTTTACGTCAACATAAAAAGTGATAAACCCGGATATGAAGGCATGTACCTAAGATTTAACATCGCGCCGGTAAACTGTGATATTATTATAATCTCAGATGAAGTTAAAGAAAAGAATAAACATTCAATTCACCTGTCGGCCTCGAGCACGTAAAATTCCTCCCGTAGTTCCCGCCAAACCATCGAATAGTTGAAATAGAGCAACCAAGGGTAAAATAGATGATACTATCGTTATTACCTCTGGATCATCATTAAAGAGGAAGCCCCAGTTCTTTCGAAATGTGATAAATATAGTACTGCAAGGGTATAATGATGTAGAGAGAGCTGAACCAGAACTTTTTGAAAAAAAAACGATACCTTAATATAGCCGCAATCACGCAGGTCATTAAAAGAGAAGTACGTGCAGCAATTGAAGCACGTTTGCCATTTTCCTCTCCCAATAAATTACCGACTCTAATAGAAGTGCGTGGTGAGAAGAAGATGTAGGATACAAACAGAATAAATACCTGACGGCAGTTGCCACACTTAGCGCGAAGGGGGCTTGATAGCTGGTTGAAGCCGACGTCAGAAGGATGGACTGCGCCGCTAAAGAAACGGGACCCAAACTAGAATATGTTCAATTTGAAGTCAGTCAAAAGAAATGATGCCTTACAAACTAGCTGCCACTATTTACATATAACATAGATTAGGTTAGGTGTATATAATACGCAAACGCCCCAAGAAGAAACTTACATCCTATTAGTTCCCAAGACCACCACTCTGAGGCAGTCTGACAGACACCTGCTAAGCCAAGTTGGACGATAACACCCAGTTCCTTGAAACTTCGGGAACTAAAGGGATGCCAGGCTGTTTTAGGGACCCAATATATGCCATAGAGTGCGTTCAACAAGGCCATTAAATTGAAACTTGATATAAATTGATGAGATGGTGGTACATTTCAAAGGCGCATACACACACCTTAATACAGACGCCACTGGAGCACCTATAAAACCAAGACGAATTGAGTCAGGGCCCCACACAAGAAGGTAATTCAGTAGAGCATTAATGGGTGCTGTTATGATGACAATACGTGTTGGAACAGTGAATAGTTCTAGGAGAAAAAATGATGAAACAGAACTGGACTCGCAAAAGGCATCACTTACGTTGGGACTGATAATACCGTCTATAGAGAGAAAAAAACCACGTACATTTAATGATGACGACACAAACGGTAATAGGGAAGAACAATACCTTGATATGTTGTTAAAGGCATAGGCAGGCAAAGCGATTACAGATATTTTTAAATATAAACCGGCTAGACGGGCAATCTCAGGTTCTTGACGAAGTAGTAATAGGAGTGCTTCTGAATTCAACCAAATCAATGCAATAGGCTAAAATGTGAGTGATAAATATGATGCACGTCAGTGACAGCTGAAAGAAGACATGTGGCGTACGAATGACACGCATAACATGACTACTGCCATTCTCTGACTCCATAGGCCGACAAGCTCTGGATGAGGACCGGTCCATGCACCAGGAAGAAGGGTATCTAAGCAGCTAACGAAGCCTTGTACGATGCTGTATCCCGTGACGGAAGCTGTCATAGATCCCATAGTGGCTGCGGCTAACGCTGTTGTTGATATATGTCCCAATGAAATCTATAGAAAGTGTCTATGTTTAGCTGGATTGAAAGAAGTCGGGTAAATGAGACGGGCATACCACGGGGGCTAGGATCAAACTGTATTCCAGAAGGTGCGTTCTACGGTGTGAAGGATGATTTAGCACATTGTGGACGGTGTTCAGCAGCGGGTGGAATTACTCACCCAAAGACAGGGGCGGTGTATTTACAAAGGATCCAGAACTAGGAAAGAAAGAAGAAAGAAAAATGCCAAGTGTCAAATTTCGCAATATATGCTACTAAGGCAACACGGACTTACTTCGTTTCGCCATACATGGAGTCCGTCGTGCGGGGTATTGTCTGCCTCTTCCGGTATCCTTGGAATTCGGCCAAGAAGAGGCTCGGACTCTGACAGGGTCTCGTCGTCCTCTGGGGGCTGTTTTAGGCTTGGGTGGACATTCGGGGCGGAGGACTTGTGGGGAAGTGTTCCGTATGCAAAGCTGTTGCGCCTACGATTCAAGACATCACGAGCCTGGAAACTGGCCTGGTCGTTGATATCGTTGTGGTCGTTGTTGTCATGGTCATAGCCATTGCGATCGTTGTCGTTGTCGTTGTGGTCGTTGTCTTGGTTGTCGTGAATGTCACGGTCGCGGTCGCGATTGTGCTGTCGGTAACGAGCAATGAGCCCGTAGTCGGAGGGAAAGGAGCCAGAGCTTGATGAGTAGTGCACATACGTCGTCGACATGGCGGATCTAGAACGGAAAACGAACTGACCAAGCACTTAGGAGTATTATACTTGACACAAAATTTATTTGAATGATGACTGTTTGCCCCGGAACCGGCCGACGGAGCTCGCTTATGACATCGTCAGGGACTCGGGCTCAAGTGGCAAGCGAGTCAAATATACTCGTAACTCAATACTCAGTTCTAGTTCAGTAAATCGCCAGCAAAGCGTACTTCTGCTTCATTGTCTAACCACTTCATCCACCTTTTCAAGTATCCTCCGCCACCTCTCGAAATCGTCTCTGAATCTCCTACAACGCACTTGACACCACAGCGAACAATTGTTAGCGTCAAAGGGCGCAGTTAAGTAATTATCAAATTATCATAACTCACAAGATGTCGTTTAGCACGTGTCATCGCAACTGGTGTCAACAAATAGCACCATTCTGTTAGATATGAGGCAAGTTTGAAAGTGGAAGTACAGACCATTGAGTCGACGTTTTTCCTTTAGAAAACCCACTTCACCCTGTTACAAAATTATTGATGTGCATACCACCACTCAAGATTAAATACATACCTCTGCATTACTCCGTACAAGACTCAGTATGATCGCCTCGTTTTCACGACCTTGCATACCATCTGCGGTCCCAATCTCAAGGCCTGGTTCAATTATAAGCCGAGAAAGAAGCTGACACTGTGCTTGATATCTGAAAAAAAACGTTCCAATTTCAGAGAACATACCAACTCGGTAGTCAAATTATGTTTATTTACTTACGGCGTGATGATACTGATCTGCGATGGCTTCACACCTGCACTGATCTTCATTCGTCCGTAAGTCCGAAAGCCAAAAAAAAACAAAAACAAGGCCTGGCCATACCAATCTGTCTACCCAAAGTTTCACGACTGTCGCTTCGTTTTCATTGCACAAACTTCCTCCATCGTCACCCACCAACTGTATATCTTCCTGGTTCCCACTTCGTTCCCAGAATTCCGCCCCGGCTGTATCATAGAAGATAACTTCAGTACTCTCCCCTACCACATCTTCAAATTCTTCGCCCTGATTCACCTCCGGGAGGTCGCGTAAAACTCGTCTCGAGTTCGACGCATCGGACTTTAACCGGGAATGATACAATGCTTTGGATGGAAATGTGGCAATTTTCGTATTCATCCTAGAACAAAGTGTTGAGCGGGTCCACAATGTAAATCTATGCTTGGGATATCGCAGACTAACCGATATTGTACGTCTAACATGAGCTTAACCTTAGACCCATACATATCTTCCACCCGGTCAAATAATGTTTTATTCAGAGATCTCGGTGGACGTAAAACACATGTTGTTTTCTTCTTCTTCTTCTTCTGGCCATTGTCATTCTCAGGAACTTTCTCAACCGCTGCCTCCTCCCCCGTCACAACATCGTCAGAATCAACATCAGTGTTGTTTGACGTCTCAGATTCATCAGTCGCCGCCACCTGGTTCGATGAGGCGGCGGACTTCGGTTTTGAATCTTTGTTTTTTTGGTGCCTGAGATTTCCTTCAGAGATTATGGTTGGACCAAGCTGCATGGGATCGCCGGCAAGAACGAGTTTTTTGGCTTTCAACACAGGTATCCAACACAACTAGTAAAATTTCCTCAATATACATGTAACGCGTTGCGGATTTTGGATAACAAACCGCCTCCATGGCTTGCGTCGCTTCATCAATAATGACGATATCAAATTCCATATTTTGTAATTGTCGCGATCCTGCGCCATGGCAAGTTGCCAATACAACCTTGAAAACTATAGTAGTGGTTTTAGGTGACAAAGGGGATGGATGGATTTACCTGTGCTTTAGATAAGACTGTTTTGACTACGCCTCCTTCTCGCTTCCGGTACCTTGGATGAGGATAAAGACTGATCAGGTATATCGAAGACAAGGTGATTGTTTCTTTACTCTTTTCGCAACTCCTTAACATTCTTCCATGCTTCTCGTCGTGCCCCTCCCTTCAATTTCTGGCCTTTCTTAAGAGCAAGAACATCTTTGTTGCGACCTGAAGCACCCGCGCCCGCAGGCTTTTTTAAGCCTTTACCGCTCAAAGCCCCGAGTAGTTGTTCAATCTCTGCTTTCACATCCTTGACTAATACCGTCTCGTCGCTGTTTTGAACCTGGAAACTAAGAAAATAAAAGTTTGAAGCTGCAAGGTCATAGATAGAGACGAGGCTTACTCTAAGGTCTGGTTATATAAGGATGAGAGTACCCGTGCGGGATGCCCCAAACGGGTTAACAGAATAGGGGACAAGGGTTTTGAACGATGTTTCTCGTCAATTTGTTCAGCAGGTTCTATGACGCCTTCAGCTGAATAGGAAACGGGAGCATTGGGCGGTATAGACAATCTTTCCACGAGATTGTCTACTGCAAGGTTGGAGGCGCCGCATACGAGGATCCTTTTTGGTTTTAACGCAACTTCAACATCACGGGACACAAGGTTTTTGTTGGGATCATAGACCAACTGACGTATAATCTCGACAAGTGCTCGAGTTTTTCCAGTTCCAGGTGGACCATGAATACATGCAACTTCGGCGGCATTCAAAGCAAACTCAATGGCTTTGACCTGAGATGCATTCAAAGTATCGTCGAAGAAAAGACTATGTGTGCTTTTGCCGGGAGAACTAGGAGAGGATAGGCCAAGGAGAACACGGTGTAATGCATTTAGGTTAAGTGAATTTGCGTTATCAGACGTTGATCCGCTAGGTAGAACAAGCTTCTCAAGACCCTCTATTGCCCGCCGCATGCTATGATCATTTTTAGACTACATATATCATTGAGAAATGATTTCACATACCGATCATATGTAACAGTATTAGCCAGTTTAACCCTGAATGGGGCATTAACAGTCAAATCTTTTCGTTCTCTCGGCATACATACAGGGCACATCTTTCTGGAAGTTCTAGCTCATCATCTGACGATCTTTCGGACGTAGAAACAGCGACGACGATTTTGGTATCGGAGACCTATGGATGAAATCCATAAGATTATGAATTGCATTCATCCAGGCGAAAACCACCTTGTATATGACACCATCTACAAGTTTGGGATGGTGTTCGCTGGTCGCTTTGACTTTAGATATAGGATTCTTTGCTGATCTATGTTCATCGATTTGAGCCACGTCACCTGGCCTAAACTCAAAGATTATTTCAGCGTTTTCGACAATTATACATATTGTCCGAGGACCTAAAAGAATGAGGTGGAAATACTGGACTCGGGTGGTATGCACTAGGTCGTTCGAGTTCAACAAGGCTAATAATATACAGTCATGGTTCGGATCAGGAGTAAGACAGTTTTCTATTCGTACCTTTTCCCTCCCAAACCAATCGACACGGAAGCAACCCCAAGACCACCAAGGGCCAATCCTCGTCGTTCGAGCACAGTTTGACTACATTTTGAGATCAGCAATGAAGACCTTTCTAATTCTGCATTCTTTTCCCTGTCCAAAAGGACAAACTGCCGAAGAATGAAGGCCTTAAGATCAGATTCGCTTGGAGACGCCATGATCTCCTGGTGGTGCTGCAGTTTGAGTGTGAGCACGTAATCTAATCCGATGAGCGCCAGTGGATATCTATCTGGCTGATATGGCATCGTCGGTGCACGCAATTTCTTTTGAAGACTGATACAATAGAGAAAACTCTCGAGCTATCTGGGACAGTATTTACTTACTATTACAAATTCACAGAACAAATTCAATAGTATCTGCATTCAGTACTTGTTGAAGAGGCTTTCATACAGAAAGTTCATTCCATCACATTCAGTCCGCTTGAGTATTCAACTGCAGCTGCGATAATCTTTTTGACAACTTGGGCCTCTTCTGCGTCTCTGGGAGCGTATACCATAACATATGTGAGGGGCAGATCACTATATCGACCCGAGAGTCTATGAAGAGTTCCCCATCCCTGACGTATGACTTCGGAGGCGTCCGCAGGTGATAGACTCGTATGACACGAGCCATCTGATGGATGAACATGAGCGATTTCCAGACGGCTGTAAGCTTTTGCTAAAACGCGTTGGGACAGCAAGCTACTCGTGGAGGAGGCTGGATGTGTGCGGCGGAGAAACAACGCGTCGTGACGTCGTTCCCAGACAGACGTCGCAGTCCGAAGAATAGTAGGATAAGCAGACGATATATAGGAGATAAAACTGTTGAGTTCCTGTGAAAACCAATCCTGAGCATATGTCGCCAGTGGTAAGAAAATCTTTCATACCGCGATTAAGTCTGCAGATCCGGAATTATCCAATTGTCTTTGAGGAATAATGCCCATTACATTTGGACGCTCCCCCCTCCTTTGAGGAAGGCTTAGTTTTTTGAAGATCGCGCCATTCCCTTCTTCATTCGCAATTTTTTGTACCACTTGATCCAACTCACTTGTGTCGGTGATCTTCTTTTGACTTCTCGAAAGAGGTCGCAGAAAAAGAGTCACCGCCATCCAACCAAATAAATTGTGAGGAACGCCGCCTTTTCCCAGTGCTATAAAACTACGATACTGTAAGGTAGAGAGTAAACAAAGCTTTAACACTATAACTTGGAATTTGCTTGGAACGCTTACATCCCAAATCACCCAGGAAGCGCTACTCACGACGCCAGCCAGACTCAGGATAAATAACAAAGGTCTCTCACGGGATATCTTTGACATAGATCCCGTAAATTTGTTTACGAGCGATTGTGGAATAGCAAGCGAGGCCATGGTCAAAACCAGAACCACTACAACCTTGCGGGCCAACGGCAAGTACGTCATCATATTCCAACCACTTACCTAATCTTGACGGCTTGCGGGTGGCCATTGATTGGGTGGCCAGCCGGAAGTATTGTAAGTGTCTGAGTATTTGTAGAACATTTGAGATGTCGTCATTATGCCATGGTAATTCGCATTCAATAAAAAAACCAGCTTGAACATTAGGAAATATTACGACTGACGATTGATTTGCGATTGATTTCAAGAACGAACATACGCGGCTATTATCTAATATTCGACAAAACGTCACGTGGGGTGATCGGGCATCTGACTAAAACTTTACAGCTGCTTATATACGTCAGCGCCAAAGGTCAGACGTATCTTCAATATCAACCATCCTAAAAAAACTCAGTCATGAGGTACGTACAATGGTTTCACACAAAAGATGTTTCTCTGAACTTTTTTCAGCAAGTTATCAGTGTCAAGTGTGCGAGGCTCTATCAAAGACCTTCTCAGCGAATCCCACGGTGAGAAGAAAAGAAAGTTCACCGAAACCATTGAACTTCAAATTGGGCTTAAAAACTATGATCCTCAGAGGGACAAACGTTTTTCGGGAACTGTCAAGTTCGTGTGGAAACCTTGAGATCATAATTGTAGACTTATTTGTTCCTGCATAGATTGCCCAACGTACCTCGTCCTCGCATGACTATTTGTATCTTGGCCGACGCTTATGACATCGATCGAGCGAAGCAGATTGAGCTCGAGTACATGTCAGTTGATGATCTCAAAAAGTAAGTCGCGTGCGTGAATTTCTATTCGAACAAGTGTTCAACAGCCAGGAAAGACTTAACAAGAACAAGAAACTCGTGAAAAAACTTGCCAAGAAATACGATGCTTTCTTGTCCTCCGATGGTCTTATCAAACAGATTCCCCGTCTTCTCGGACCTGGTTTGTCCAAAGGTAATATCTAAACCCCTCACGAGTATCGATTTTATCACAATATTTTTCATGTGCAGCTGGTAAATTCCCAACACCCGTGACTTCAACCGAAGATTTGGCCGGCAAACTGGTTGAAGTTCGTTCGACTATTAAATTCCAGCTGAAAAAGGTGCTTTGCCTGGGTGTCGCTGTTGGACACGTCGACATGTCAGAAGACCAAGTCTTAGCGAATGTCATGCTTAGTCAGTTCCAACTCTTGTTGTCGGGTCTCCCGCTGACTAAATTATCATCTTTGCAGGCATTAATTTCCTCGTATCTTTGTTGAAGAAAAACTGGCAAAACGTCAGGTCCCTTCACATAAAGTCCTCTATGGGCAAATCCATTCGTCTGTTCTAAGGTTGGATAAAATATCGGCTACGTTTTACGGTGTATCGGACTTGATTATTAGCACAATATGAAGCCTCGCACGCTTAGACCAACAGCAGAGATGCTGCTGAGTGGGAGCTGATTACTGCCCTATATACCATTCGAACGACTAATGCTTAATATCATGCATGCATTTATTGTTAAAGTGTTCTGACGAATGAAAGACGTATACACACTGCCATTGTGTTCATTCCCACTTATTCGCCCTTCTTTCCCTTCACTTCAACCAGTACTATATCTCCTACGCCATTATCACCGCCAATTCCAGGGCCCAGAGCGCCACCCCCCTTCTCCAACATTTCCTCCACCTCATCACTGACGTCACCCTGAACAACGATTTCATCCTAAGCTAGTTTAGAGACTACCTAACGATCGGTAAGCAAACAAAACAAAACAAAACTGACCTGACCCGCGGCGTTCTTGGTCACGCTAGCTCCAGTGGCGAACTTTTGCGCGAAATGTTTAGCGGCTTTTTTCAAGTCAATGTCGAATGCTTCTAAGCCGTGAATAGCCGTAATGTGCTTTCGCTTGTTCCGTTCAATCCGTTTAATCGTAACCTTCGTTGAAAAAGGAAAATTGAAATAAATCAAAACAGTGACTGCCTTTCACACCAACCTTAGCAGCTGCACGTTTTTTGGCCGCTGATTCTGCTTTTGCCTCTGCTTTGGCTTCCTTCTTGATAGAGTCTTCTTCAAGCCTTTTGGCTGCCTCAAGAGATAGTGCACCAGCTTTCGCAATTAAAGCACCTGATACATGTTATTATCAACGTTACGGTGAAAAAGCCTTGTTAGAGCACACACTTTCACTATAATACTTCTCGTACAGATCGGGATGAGATTCCTGAAGCCACGTCTTGCATTTGGTGAGATGTGAACCAAATTCGCAATATTCGGGTGGGAATGAGCAAACTGTGAAATGTTATAGTACTGTTTTCCCCTCGAAGCCAAGAGATTTGACCTGCACAATACATCACGCTGAGAGGCTCCCTTGGTTTTATTTCAACCTGTACAGGAACTTCGTCTACGGACGATGGTTCCGCGTGAGGTTCAGAATTTGAGACTTCGGCCTCATTCGTATCGGCGATTGGTTCTGCAGCCTCAGCTGATGGTGACCTACGTTGTGGACGTCGACGGGGCATGAGGTGCAGGAATCAATGTTTACGTAAGAATCTGCAAGTAATTTTCTAAGCTCACTGAAAGAGGCAGGAATTTCTTTAGACAAGTGATTAGATCCAACTAGTCAAACCAGTTGTGTTTCTATTAAGGCATGTGCGACTTTATCTCAATGATTTACAATACATTCTAATACCATCCTTCTAACCCAATTCAATACGGTGGCTTCCTTCGAATTAGGCGTAACTATCCCAAGTGAATGCACCATGAGACATCGGTATGTAAGATCGTCCCAAAGAGCACGTCTTGAGGTCGCGCTAGCCATTGTAACCCGCCATAAAAAGATCACAGTATATGCCCAAGATCTACAATTATGAAGAATTGTGGAGAGCCCAGTTTCTTCAAAATTCGGGGTGACAAAGAGACTGTGCGCTTTGTGAGGTGGCATCGGCAAGACATATGTATCCGTGTTCGAAGCTTTATCACGGAGAGGCGTATCACTTCCCGGCCATTGTAATGACGACTCCAGATTGAATAGTATTTTGCTGAGGTTTTCAACAGCTTCAACCATGTAAGCGTGTCCAGGAAGGATCGATTCCCTTTCCGAAACTCGCAAAAGAATTCTCGAGGCTAGATAAATTAAATCAAGTTTCAGAGATAGGTCACAATTCTCTGTGGAGAGGAAATGTAAGGTTCAAAAGGTATGGTAGCAAGAACTCATATACCAATGATACGGGGTTGACCAAGAACATGGGATGCTCGTTCTAAACATCGAATAACAGAATCACTGTATGTTCCCTTCAGTGCATTCTCTGCTCTTTCGAAGTCCATGAATACGACAATGTTCTCAATAATTTTGAGCCAGGCTAAGAGTTCACTTGCGACTGAAATACCACTTCTGAGTTGCATTTCAACCCAGCAAACGATTTGAGAACGAAGGACCAAAGAAGGTAGAGCATACTGATTTGTTGTCGTGGCGGCTACAAACTAGAGAGGCTTAGCATAACAATGACACTTGGCGATGTAAGAATTACCTCCAATATGCCTCTCCTTAACGATCGCTCATTCGGTTTACTTGCTTGCCACATGCTGGCAACCAAATCCCATGTATGTCGTCTGCGCAAAATTTTCCAGTCGGAAAGGTCACCATCATCTACTGTTCGCGTCAAATAACGAATCATCCACGTCCGCTCTTTAGCCCAATGGGCGTCCGAGGCAGAAAATAAAAGGGAATAAAGGAGTGGTGCATCTGTTACATCAAATTCTGGCCTTTGAAGAAGAAATCTCGATATTGTTGGATAGAGGAAGGACGAAGGGTAGAATATGCAGCGCAATGCATGAGCCAGGAACAGAACGACGAAAGTCGGCAGCTTTGAAGGGATATCCTCGCGCGGCAGGAGATTCTTTAAAATACCCAGTATATAGAGGACTTGATCTTTTTCAATCATTTCTGTATCCTGAAGACTATATTAGCTTAGGTGATTTGATAGAAACACGAATAATTCACTTGAACACGTTGATGTAGACCTGCTAAGATAGCAAGGCTAGTTTGGCGCATACCATTATCTTTCGAAGATAATGCACTGATAGCAACAGAAAAAATATTCGTTCGAAAAATTTGTACCCAATCAGGAACTGAGATGTGGTCCTTTGAGAGGATCACTTGGCTCGCCGCCGCCATGAGAAAGAGTGGGTCATACAATTCCCGATTGGTAATTGAGCCCTCTGCTAACTGTTCACTTAGACGGCGAGTTTTGGGATATAAGAAGCAAGTCCTAAACACTCTACTCGAATCCAGGGCCATGATTGCTGTAAGGATATTCTGAGACGGTATCGAGATTTGAGATGATGACCAATGACAGAACAAAGAAGCAATTGACTGCCTTGTTTGCTTCTCATATAACTGGAATATGGATATCAGTCTGCAATCAGACCCTGACATAGTGCCTCGGTAAAGTCGTAAGAGAGGTATGACATGGCTTGGTTGGCACGTATTGGAAGGGTACATGTGAAAGAGCGCATACAATAAATCGGTTAGCGAATCACCATCAGAAACGATATATAGCTGAGAGTGTTGCACGATGCTCTGCAGCAATCGGTTGATGATCATTGGCTACTAGCTTTCTGAGTCGACAACTCGTGTAGAACAATATGCGTACTCACCTTAAAGTCAGCAGTCCGGATCAGAAGTGTGGAAATATTTAAAACACTGGGGACGTCTAGATGATTCCGTATAGCAGATTTGACACTTGTTTCTACTTGCGAGGCTTTGAATTTATGGCCCTTTAAAACCGGAACTATGTAGTTTTAGTTTTGGCATGAAGAATAAGACACTTAAATGCTTAACCCACTCAAGAGCGCAATAGTGTCCCTGACAGAATTCACAATTTCTTCACTGGCAAATTGGTGTGAGATCCAATCCAAAACTGATTCCAAAACCGGCTCTAGGGAATTCCCTATGGCTAAGTCGCCCGACAGTTTGAGCACCGTTATGAGTTCAATTACCCCGAGGTCTAAAAAATCAGTTTTAATCAACCGTGTATTTTCCGCCAGCCACGTAGCACACAAAGCCCTATATGTTGAACCTTGAGACAAAAGTTTGATAGCCTCGACACAGAGCAACCGTAAACGGTGCGAGTTTGATTGGTGGAAGACAAATTCAATTAGTGATGGTGTCCATGGCCGAAGCGACTCCATGTCGAGACCTCCTTGGAATGCTGAACTATCCAGGAAACCATAAATACAGATTATATGCCCCGGCGATAACAGCGGAGGTGGGGGATTGTGTTCCAGCCAATTTTTGAACAAGCTCCTCGTGTTCGCGCGCTTATAGAAATAGGCAGAAATGGCCGTGCCATTTCGATCAATGTCTTTTAACAACGTCAAAAATTGAGAATCAAAGTTTTCTGAGTCTCCCTTGTTTTGTGTCTTTTGAAACCATTTTTTTCTTGAACGTTCAGTCATAGCCATGAATGTCACGCTGGTAGCGGGGATTAAGTCCGAGTTTAAATGCGCCAAAGGTCCATTATAGCCAACGGGAAGGCTTGCCTCCAGCACCGCAAGTATCAAATGATTGACAACAACGTCGCAAGAGAGAGATAGTAGTCTTTCTATACGGGACTGAAGTTGTTCAACTACGTGCCAACTGTCGAGTTGGTGTGTCAAGCTCGATAGAATCGACTGTACGACATGATCGCCAAATTTGCTTTCTGCCGGCTGAAGAATGAGATCAAGAGAATGAACCACAGCCGAGGGATCCATGTAGGGTATCCATGGCAAAGCTTTGCAAAGCTATATACTAATTAGTAAATTAATACTGGCAAACATATACACATACCGCAGTCGGATCATTCGTGTCTTTGATATAATTGGTCCAAAAGACACAATACGAACTAATCGTCTCTCCACATCCTGTGCCCATAGGATCGATAATAGTCCGAACCAACTCGTTGAGCGCTGCGATAAAATAAAAAAACCATGGAGTTAAAAGAGGTAAAAGAGCAATCGCATATACAAACCTAGGGTTTCCGTTTCCGTCAAGGTAGTGGAACAGCATAAATCTCTCATGACATCAGATTCAACGAAGATGGCTTCAGAAACAGAGCTGATATCTATTATGTTCCGTTTCACACCATGAGAAATGATTTGTTCGATGAATTTCAACAGCGAGGCACGGGATGAGCGTGTGTTTGAGGTATTTTTTAGTCTATGGATTGTAGTTGCCAATCTCCGGATGAAAGACTTGTTCCACGAACGACCTGAATAAAAACAGGGGAGTAGATGGGCTATATCCCCGTAAAGTATACTGTCTATAGTAAGATGAATGTCGCATAACTCAAAAGGCAACCTGCAGAGAAATTGTGAGTTTTATCTGTTTGAAGTCCACATTCAAAAACTTATGAATCTCATACATTTCTAATAATTCCCTGTTTATAGGTGTGCAATCCTTGAGCGCATGCAAGGTTGGGTCGACGTAGTAACAGAATTCGACGCATGCTGGTGGATGGAGATTCAGAATCATTTCGAAAAGCCGCTTAATGTCTTTATTGGAAAGCCTTGACATGTTGAAGCGTGTCCAGTCCAGTATTTCGTACGCTTTGTAGTAGGGACGCGAAGCTGAAGTTCCTCAGAAATCGTTAATTCTGCTTTGGAATTTTCACAAATAACTCACAATCAGATATCCCAAATGGGGGCAGATTATCCTCTTCGATAGATTCTCCGGCATGAGTTGAGTGAGAAGAAGGATTCTCGATAAAATTAATGATGTTCGAGAACAACGTGCATTCCCGCTGAAGAGCAGCATGCAAATCTGCGGCGCCCGAGATGACTGGTTTAGATACCAGCTCAACGAGTTTCTGGTGTACAATTCGTGAATCATCAAGACCCGAAGATTTAGTACTCAAACCGATACCCAATTTCCGAATAAAAGTAGTCAGTGCTAATGTATCGGAAGGACTAAGTAGCTCCGCAACGGTTTTTGCCTCGAACTGCTCTAGAACTGTAATTAGCAGAGGACTAGGAAGAGTCGCGAAGTGAGAATCATCCGTGTCCCCTTTATTGAAAAAGGCAGGGAGTTCTTCAAGATATTTGTATGGTGTCTTGAAGCACCTCTGGATGCAATCGTCCAAAAAACCCAGTACTGCTGTGAGCTCATCCGGTACCTTTGAATCACTACTTCGTGTGCGCGGAAATGCCTGGAGCCACAAGTCCAACTCTTCGGGATCGTGCATGAAGAGAATACTTGATGACAAAATTTTATTTGATAGTGAAGCCGCAGCACCACGTATCACTAGATTTTCTGATTTGGCGTGGAGCAAAAGGATACCGTAAAGTTGACTATGAGAAGAACCTTGTCTATGTAAAAAAAAGTGTGCATTCATAGTCAAAACGTCCTTACCCATTTTACTCATTCCCGAGAACTGATCATTATTCGTCAAAAAGCGCAAAACATGTAACTGCTGTAAGATGTTATGACGACTGGATGTACTGTCCTGGGATGATTCCAAAGCATTTTCAAGTAGTTTTCCGGTGTCAAATTTGACTTCAGAAACCAGTCGTGGAAAAAGTGTTTGATAAAGTCCTAGCAACCGCAGGGCACATTCGCGCAAAAGGACCGAGCTAGGATTATTTGTTTTTTGACTTTGTTGGACCGTGCCTATAATAACCATTACATCCGGGAGTCGTCTTTCCACCTCTTTCTGCAAGTCACGAGCTCGTCGAACCCATTGACCCGTGGTTTGATTTTCTTCTAACATGATGGAGTTTTCTTGAAAGACGGATATTACTCGACGGAGCTTAATCAAACATTTGGTCAAAGTTAAGGCCGTGCAGTGTTTAACAAGGGTCGATGTGGATTGTAGCCCCTTGGAGAGAAATGCCCTGTTCAGCACCGTCGGTAATATGTTAGACATACAGGGACGGAGAGGAGGCGGGATAGGATTGATGTGCCCGGAAGTTGCAGCAGTGAAAGTCTCAATAGGTATGGGAAAGGACACGACATGACCAAGGATTGAAATATTAGTGATCCATCGAGACGACAGACGCGGTTCCAACGTCAAATTGATATTGGTCCAATACCTATAACCAGCGTTTGAGAATGAACATCAAGATGAGGGTGAACAACAGACCCGCTGACTAATTCAGGACATGCTTGCAGAATTTTGAAGGTTAGCTCTTGTTGTCTGGAATCTTCATTGACTTTCAATGACTTGAGCATGTTGAAAAGAATCTTATTGTATATTTTCGCCCCAGATCTTTTGGTAAAATCATCCTCCTGATGATCCTGATTGTAAGACATGCTTTCATTTTCGTCTTTGGGGTACCATCCACGATCGCAAAAACAAATCCCAAAACCACGGCGTGTCGTGATTGCAAGAAGGAAATGATGGACAACGCTGGCAGGAACGTATTCCTCATCGTCTTCTTCTGGGTCGCTGCGATCATACAGCTTGAGAAGGTGTGTAAGTGTCCGTTCTTGAAACAAAGCAATTTTCATAGATCGTTTGAGTTTATTATCATTCCAGATGCCTTCCCAACAGGTTTCGAGAATATATCGAATGACATGATAGGGATCTTGATCCATGCCTTTGAAAATGGACAAAAAAGTATCCTTATGTTGTTCTAAGAAAGCGACTTTGATCTGAGTTGGCGTCGACTTGGTTAGAAACGACAGTATGAAGTTGATATATAGAGTACGAATGTCTATAACGGAGGTCAGAGGCATTCGCTAAGCTAAATTCTTTTTCAACCTACCCATTGACTCCCTATTAGAGATTGTTTTGGTCCTGCGGCGAAGAAAAAATAATTTTTGACGTGTCTGGAAAATGAAAACAAAGGGTGGTTAGCTTGGATACGGCAGAAGAACGATGTATTGATAGATACCTTTTGACCCCACGCGAATCCATCCATAACAGCACGCTTTTCTGCACCCCCCGCAAAAGAAGACATTGCATTAAACAAGGTCAGCGCGGATAATATTACATCTTGGGATCCATCAGATATATTCGAGTTTAAGATATCCAGATTCGGTTGCAGCAAAAGCACTTTTAAAATTGCGGCGCCATAAGGATGATAGATTAAGTGCGTTGACAAAAGGCCAAGAAGACTTGCAAAAATATTCAAGCATAGCTGGATGAGCGTTGGATTCTGCGCCACATAATTCAAGTCTAAGAAAGGCACATGTCATAAAATAAAGAGTGCACAGACCTTCTCAGATGTTTGGAGTATGAGAAACAACCCTTCAGCGTTGGGCGACTTCTCCAGCCAGGATTTGGCAAGTATTAGACGTTCATCCTGAGGGTCGGGGATCGGATCCTTTGCATTGAAATGGAGTTGGCTTCTCAATGTTATTAGTCCTTGAAAGAGGCTGAGAATGTTTCTCTCGTGGAAAAGACAATTTCTGTACCTTGTCGCAAAATACCGGCATCATAAGTCTTCAGCAACGAAATAATATCATCACTAAAGAGTTTCGTCTGTTGGTGAACTGCGACATGACGCGGTTTTTTCACCGGTTCGTTTTTACTATCTGCGGTGGACTTGCTTTGTTTGACCATGACATACTAGTGTTATGTAAGCGTTTATTATCTACTGCACTTCGCACTTTGCTCTCACCATCAGCACGCTTGAGCTTTTTCCACAATCTTTCCATTGTCATTCAGTTTCTCTTTCCCACCATCCCACCCATTTCCTTTATTTTCACTTTACATTATCATAAATAACTAATCATATATACATCATACATTTTAACTAATGAAGTCTTAACAACAGCTAGAGTAATATAGCTTATATTACGAGCAGCAGAATATAGCTAAAGAGTTCAAGGCGAGTGTGTGACTAAGCTAAAACTATCTACACAAGCGCTCACACTTAGTGGCGCTGTCTATCTTCAACAAGTCTTACATCAATAAGGGATGTCAGAGTAGTAGGCCGTTTCGTCGTCCGTTTCGCTGGGCTACAGGTCAAAGGACAGTTTAACCTACTTAAATAAGGTTATGGTCATATAGAACCAAGTTCATCTTAGCCTTAACCAGTAGCATACATGTGTACAACTAATTGTTTACTCTCTTTTCGTTATGTTTAGTTGAACCACCATTGCTATTATATTGTGCTCGTACACACTCTAGGCGTTGATAAACGCATGCGGTACAATATGTAATGAGATACGCTGCTAACAACTTGATTAAACCGATGCTCAAAATCGAAAGAAATGCGTCTCTTCATACTCGTCAACTTTGACAATTCTCGTACCAATCAGAGTAAAGCATTCAGCTTCGGCTTCAATATACGTGTTCGATTAAGTTCTTAACCTCGTCCTCCTGGGCCTCTCATTTCAGAGTAGTATTAGCTATGGATAACTCCTTGTATACACTACGAACGCGATATTAAAGCCCATACTAATCAGGGGACTGGCAATAGGGACATAAAAAAATGGAGTTCTGTGCCATTGTGTCTGATCTGTTACTCGGAGGAGCAAGCCAAGGGGCACATGGTGGCATGATCGTGGGACATCAACGTAGGTCTTTTCCGTTACACAGTGGAGACATCGTTCGAAGGATCACTTTGAAGTTTTGTTTTTTTAAATGTGAACCAGGTTCGTGTGCTTAGGTGGTTCACTAATCGATCCGCGTCAATGCATCTTGGAGAGAATGTGTACTTACGGATGTCAGACTCAAATACCACCACCCAGTTCTCCCCAACCTAGTATTACTCCCCAGCTTCTCCACATCCGATCCACCACTCTTAATTTTGCATCTCGGCCAAGGACAGGATTGGAAAGATCATCTATGTCAGAGAGAAACGCTGCACGCATATTTTGTTCGGTACTGTAACCGTGTTTTTGGGTATGAGGAGCGGACACGGAACCAAGCTGCCGGTCGTTATAGGCAGACTCAGTCTTCGAACCTAGTGATGAATGGCAAGGAAGGTACAAATGCGCAAAGGTGCGTAAATGAGAAAGGGAAATGAGTAGAAGGCCTTGAGAAAGAGGAGGAAGGGCGTTTTGTGAATCATAGGCTGCGTTCATTATATCCTGAGGGTTTTGAGAAACGGTGTGCGGCATGGTTTCAGAATAGAGAAGAATCCTTTCAATCCGTCTAAAATGATACCCGTTCAGAAATTAATGAAAGGCAATTCGTTCAGACATACCGCATAACACTCCAGACTCCTCTCCTGGTGCCGCGTCCCCCAAACCTCGCTCGACGATTTGCGCCGACGATAAAGGTACGTGAAGCAGAAATTAATGCATACGTTATAACAAGCGATGGCGCAACACCAACAAGCGCAAAGGTCAATGCTTGAGAATGCAAGAGTTTATCCAGAGATTGGAGCGTCGTCGAGAGATCGACCTAAACCAACGGGTAATGAAAATCCTTTCCTTCAGAAAAGAAAAAAAAAAACGACTCAGACAACCTTCATTCTTTGAACTTGAACTAGCAAAGACCGGATGAGAGAACCTGTCAGAGCAGACCGAAGAGGAGACCGAAGGTCGTTTTCATATATTTTGAGGACTGGAGTAAGGTCGCCGGATAATATTTGGGCTGTTAGTTCATCCAGAGCCGACGTATGTGCTTGTGGGGGATAAGACAATCCCCTGTACTTATCTTGTGTCAGAGAGATTGCCATGCGGTGAAGGGACTGCATTAACCAGTCAGTAACATACCTTCATGGATGCAGTTCAGACTTACTTCAACGTCAGCCTGTACCCCGTGCGGATTTACAAGTCGCGTTGACTCATTTTCACCCGTCCTCATAGTATCGAAGATTTCACGTAGTGGCTCGAGGAGGTAATTCTTCCAAAACCCAGTCGCAGTACTCTGAATTTGGAAAAAGGTTGCTTTTAGCATTGAATATGTTGATATATTAGATGATCCCGGCGTGTATATCATGCGAAAGAGAAAGAATGTGATCGAGGGCACCAAAATGAATTTGGGCCATGTAAGCGTCAAAATGGAGGGTTTTAGATGAGGTGTAAGAACAGAGACGAAGGTGTTTTTCTGCGCCGTGAGTTTTTGAGAAAGGTAACCTAACGCTTGCAGAACTTCAGAAGAAGTTTGACATGCCGGAATAAACTCTTCATTTTGTACGTTATTCACCTCGGCGAGTCTATCGCTTGTAATTGCAAATAGAGCAGGAAGGCTAGAGCCAAGGTTTGATTGACTGTGCATAGACCGAAGAGAGACAAGCTTTCCCAGTCGTTCTGCTGTATCATCACGTAGAATTTCGAGAGCCTCACGATGGGCTGAGCACTCGTTCCTGAGGTGGTGAAATGGACTAAGGGGCAAGTATCGGACTTTGCGCAATGAAAGATGAGGGAAGAATGTCGCCAAAAGAGTAAAACCAGTGTTTTGTTCGGTTCTTTCGCGCAAAGCAGTTGATAATCGATAAAGGCGGTGTGGAAGTGCTTGCTTTGAAGTTAGAAAAAAACGATATCCAGAATGATATGGAGTGGGGACTTACTTTGCAGTAAATACCACGCCAATTCTAAACTGGAAGATTGTTCCAAAAATGACCACCAGGATGCTTCGTCGTCTGCTTTCACCGCTTCATGTAAGTAACTGTGCGTAATGCGCGTGTATAGTCTGGACGTCAACAAGGACAACAGCGCGTTGACCTCGAATTCAAGATCTGGATCAGCTCTAGGTCTTGCATGTGTATCTTCTATGAGTTGAGTTGCCTGATACTCGACATCTTGTCCTGCTTCAAGTCGTATGCAGAACTCGCGCAGTCTCTCTATTGTCGATGGACTTGTTGGCGGTATAGGTGATGACATGGAGGTTCCGAATGTGACTATAACTTCCACTCCGTGTCTTTTACGCGTACTCGGTGGGCTTACTCAGTTTGTAATGTATTGATTGTAATCGAAGTTATTTTATATCTTTCACTTTGCTGCTCCCGTTGGGGCTGTTATTATCACTACAGTATAAGCATCGTGCCGGAGTACGGGTACATTTCATCCGCTCAGACATAGCTCTTCCGAATTTTTAATTCAAAACACTAAATTATCGGAAATATTACATAGTGCATGAATTCTCATAAGGCATAGGTCTTGTTATGACACAACTACAATCTCGGTTTATATCATTGACCGACCAACCAGTCTCAGGTAATAACACGATGGAAAATTTATCGTCCCGATCCGGGGACAACCTTTCTCTCGCGACCTTCGCCTCGGGGGTTTCGAGACGGGAACGCAGTGACAGCCGGTGTCGGCGCAACTACGGTGACGGGAATGGAATCAAACTTCAAGAAATGGAGCAAGTCCTGAAAATAGCGTAAAATAAAAGGAGTATCTAGACGGTTGACAATGCTGCTATACCTGAGTATCCTTGTCGACCTCCAGACCAGCACTAGTGTCGAGGGCAGAGACCTCGGGAACGTAATTGTCTTTACGTTCACGTTCTTCCTCTTGTAATTTGAAGGAGATACCGCGAACAGGACCTTTTTGAATACGCTTCATCAAGTGGGTGGTGAAGCCTGCAACTTTGTTGCGTAAACGTTTTGAAGGAACGACGGCCTAAACGCCAACTCCATGAGCAGTCTGCGAAAATTAAAAAAAATTCAGACGTACAACTTCATCAATAATTCGTTTGTTCGTGTGGAAGTCGAGGGTGAGACGAGGATAGCTAATTTATTACAACGGTGTTATTTTTTTTTGAGAGCTTGGGTATAAAGCAGTTAATTGATACTCACTATTTTTCAATGAGAACACGAGAAGCTCTCTTAGTAGTCTTTGTACGAACTCGGCCCTTCCAAGGAATTAAACCAGAAATTTCTTGTGTTCGAAAGCATTAAAACATACCATTGTTGTTGTTGCTGTGGGGGGTTAGTCTAGGGAGACGAAATATGTGCTTTGCCAATTCGAAGCGGAGACAAACTGTGAACGAGCAACTGTAAAGTTTACGTAACACAGTTGTAGCGCCCATATACTTTTCCGTCAACGTACGTCGCCCGAGTACAATTCCTTCGGTACAGAAGATTATCCTCAAAAATAATAACTTAGCATGGTTCGAACATCAGTGCTCGTAAGTGCTCGTATCCACCTTGTTGAATAACATGTTTAAACTTAAATTCCCGAAGAATGACTGCCTCGTATGTAGCTGCTCTGTCAATTTTGCTCCTTCAGCTTAACCATCCAAAAAAATGGCCTTTAGAACAGTATCATCAATGCTGAACGTCGTGGTAAACGTCAAGTTCTTATTCGGCCGTCGTCGAAGGTCGTTGTCAAGTTTTTGTCAGTAATGCAGAGACACGGTGCGGTAGAAAACTGACTTTCCCTCCCATGAACAAAAAAATATTTAATGCTGACGTTTCACTTCACAGGTTATATTGGTGAATTTGAAATCATTGACGACCACCGTGCGGGTAAAATCGTAATTCAACTAAACGGACGTCTCAACAAGGCAGGCGTAATATCGCCTCGATTTAACGTCCAAGTAAACCAACTTGAGAATTGGATCAACTTGCTCCTCCCTGCTCGTGGATTTGGTTACCTTATCTTGGTCAGTTTCTCTTCATACTGTCGTCGAACAAATAGAACTTAGTGGTTAACCAACCCTTCTTTTTAGACCACATCTTCTGGTATCTTAGATCATGAAGAGGCGAGACGGAAAAACGTTGGTGGAAAAATTTTGGGTTATGTCTACTAATCTAGCACATACTGCATCCATGTCATTTATGTTATGCTCAGCATAGGCAATATAAAAGAGGGCATTAATAGCATGCCAAGAATGGGCTTTACGAGTAATGACCGGCGTCTAAGTCAACCCTAGTAAATTTGTGACTCGTGTCTGTCAGTGCATGAGAACATTGGGACGAGTGCTTGACTCGTTCTATCGTTCCAATCGTTGTCATTTCAAGTTTTCCTGTTTACAATTCAAAGTATCATATTATACCTCGCCTATTGCGATGGCAAGCACTTCAGCGCAACATCCCGTTCATTCCACTGCAACTCCCTCTGCGCCGGCCCAGGCTGTGACTACAAATGAAGGTGCTGCTAGCAAGAAGGCAAAGAAAGAGAAGGGGGGCAAAAGTGAGGGGAATTTAGAGGTGCGATGTTTCATTGATTGAGAAATGCATTTTCTGAGATAAACCCATAGCTACCATCTCCTCCCGATTATTTCCAACATCGAATCAGAATTTTTGACAAAGCAAAAGCAGAATATGACGAGTTCATTAAAAGTAAAAACATGTTTGTCTTTCTTGGTTTCATTGGTTTTCTGATTACTGGAATAGATCAACCCCGTCAAGAGATTCAAATCACCATGCGCGATGGATCGATAAGAAAGGGAATGACTTGGGAAACGAGTCCAATGGATATCGGAAGAGAAATTTCAAAATCTTTTGTAGACCGTATGGTCATTGCCAAAGTACATTTTGCTTTTTTCTTCGCACTCGCAAAGGATTTGACGATTCCGCTAGGTTAATGGTCAGTTATGGGATTTGGAACGTCCGCTCGAAGGATCATGCAACCTAGAACTCATCGATTTTGAAGATGACGAAGGTGTGTATAATTTTTTACCAATCAATCTTTATCTCACGTTCCCTCTGTCAAGGCAAGCGTGTCTTTTGGCATTCATCTGCTCACATTCTGGGGGAGGCCGCTGAAAGGCGCTTCGGCTGTCATCTTTGCATTGGTCCTCCGACTGACGAAGGCTTTTACTATGAAATGGGAATGGGAATGACGGACAGAAATATATTGGAATCTGACATCCGGCCCTTAGAAGATCTCAGCAAAATCGTCATTAAGGAGAAACAAAAATTCGAAAGATTAGTATTGTCAAAAGAGACCCTGTTAGAAATGTTTCGGGTAAGATCAGTCGCTTTTCAAGGCTCTTGCTCTGACCTTGAATGTTTCAGTATAATAAATACAAAGTACATCTTATTCAAAATAAAATTCCAGACGGCACCTCCACTACTGTGTATAGATGCGGACCTATGGTTGATCTCTGTATAGGGCCGCACGTCCCCCACACTGGGCGTATCAAAGCGATGACCATCTTAA
This sequence comes from Dictyophora rubrovolvata, assembly GCA_029959195.1. Taxonomy (NCBI): domain Eukaryota; kingdom Fungi; phylum Basidiomycota; class Agaricomycetes; order Phallales; family Phallaceae; genus Dictyophora; species Dictyophora rubrovolvata. Next base: position 402,357 of record CP114122.1, on the reverse strand, counting down.
AGGCAAATATCTTACCAGATTTTATCTTTCATAACTCTTATTCTTATATTCTCACAGTCTTCGGCTTCTTATTTCCTGGGTGACCAAAGTAATGATTCATTACAACGCATCTATGGAATTTCATTCCCGGATGCAAAGCAGCTGACCGAATATAAAACATTCCTTGAAGAAGCCTCTAAACGGGATCACCGCAGGATAGGAAAGGTATTAAGTGTTGGTTTATACTGTGACAAACAATAGTTGATATATTTTCCTTAGGATCAGGAGTTATTCTTCTTCCACGAGTTGAGTCCAGGGTGCGGCTTCTTCCTACCGCATGGCACTCGAATTTACAATGCTCTGATGGAGCTTATGCGGGTTAGTGCATTCTGGATCTACTTCCGCTTTGGAAAAACTAAAAGTTTCAATTTCGAAGTCGGAATATCGTAAACGCGACTACCAAGAAGGTATGCAGTTTCTGAAATTTCCTCCTTCTCGCTTCTAATGTCCCTCCTTTCAGTCATCTCTCCCAACTTGTTTAACAGCAAGTTGTGGGAAACTTCTGGTCACTGGCAGAACTACAAAGACGATATGTTCATTCTTGACGTTGACAAGGAGAAATTCGGTCTTAAACCCATGAACTGTCCCGGTCACTGTCTTATCTTCGACAGTCGCGATCGCAGCTATAAAGAACTGCCTATTCGTATGGCAGAATTCGGTGTTTTGCATCGTAATGAGGCTTCAGGGGCCCTGACTGGACTAACTCGTGTCCGACGATTCGTACAGGATGATACGCACATTTTCTGCACTCCCCAGCAAGTATGTTCGTCATAATTTCTATTGTCATTCACGCTCATATTCACTTCGCACAGATTAAGGAAGAAATTGAAGGCTTATTTGATTTCTTAGAAAACATATATGGTGTATTCGGGTTCGAATTCCAGCTCATGCTATCAACTCGTCCAGAAAAGTATCTAGGGGAGATTGAAACGTGGAATGACGCAGAGAAGGCAAGTTCTAACATTTCTTCATAACAAAAACGTGATTTTAATGCGCTTATAGCAACTATCCGAAGCGTTAGAGAAATTCCATCCTGGCAAATGGTCCCTGAATGAAGGAGATGGTGCTTTCTATGGACCCAAGATCGATATTGAGATTAAAGACGCGCTTCGACGCTCTTTCCAATGCGCCACAATTCAACTCGACTTCCAACTTCCCATTAGATTTAACTTGAAATACCGTAGTGCTGAAGACCATGATGCTGTTGATCGGCCTCCTAATCGACCCGTCATGATCCACCGTGCTATACTCGGAAGCTTAGAGCGTTTCATTGGTATAATTACCGAGCATTTTGGAGGAAAATGGTAAAGAATACTCTTTCTCAAAACCAGATTTTTTGGAGAATCCTAAACCATTCCTTAAGGCCTTTCTGGTTATCACCCCGCCAAGTGCTAGTTATACCTGTCGCTGCACCCTTTGTTCGTACCCTTGTTAAACCTTACATCAATTTGCCAACTAACAGCCTTCTCAGAAAGAATATGCGTCAGAAATAGGGACCCGACTTACTAAGTTGGGTCTTTGGGCGGATGTCGATAACGGCGAGAACACACTACCCAAGAAGATTCGGAATGGTGAAATTGCACAATACAATTTCATCTTCGGTAAATTTGCCCTGCCTTAGTGACTGCCATTTTCACACGTTCTCATTTTTTTTCCACAGTTGTCGGTCAAGACGAATTTGATTCCCGCTCTGTCAATGTACGGAATCGGGATGATGTCGGGACCAAGGCAAGGTCAGAGGTTGTCCCCTTGGAGGCGATAGAGAAACAACTAGTTGCACTAAAAGAATCTCGTACTTTGAACAACAAACTCATGTAACAAGAATTGCAATGATATATCGAAGTACCTAAAGTATCCTAACATAACAACACGAGAAAGTGCAATGCAACAACATGACTAGCTCGAAGGACCATAATTGACAGACAAGGAACAACAGTGGAAATATACAAAAATAACATCAAAACTCTTGCACAAGGAACTCCCAAACACCCGACTCTTTATCAAAATTCACAAACTCGGTACCCTCCTGGTTCTGCATCTTCCTGAGCCGCTGCTGGTATTTAAGACTTTCCGGATCCTTTATTGGTTCTCGAGTACTCTTGTCGAGGGCCCAGCATCGATCAAGTTTGATACGTGCAGGAACGTTCAACCCTTCACCCGGAGGTGGTCGCAGTCGTTCATCTGTGTATAATGTACACTCCATATGCTCAAAGGTAATGATTTTTCCGGGAATATCCGCAATTGACGGGACTGTAGTCAAATCTACCGGGTTCTGGAATTGAATGGTACCATATCCTACCCGACCGACAGTGAAATCTTTAACGGCTTGCAACTCATGGTATGAAAGTCGCTGGAGGTCAGAAACCGTGGGTAGGCACCAATACTCGCCTTCTTGAGGATCGAGAGGAGTCTCAACGACCTTGCCGTTCGACGCAGCCTTTTCTGGTGAACTTGTTGAGGTGGAAACGGGAGGTTGTACCTTCGCGGGTGAGACGGAGGTGACGGGTTCGTTATCTTTAGCTCGAGCCATAGCTTCCAAGGCAGGGTTGAACTGAACTTTACCATCCGAAGTGTTATTCGGCCGCAGTCGTACAATATCATCTTTCTCCACACGTTTATCCAAAACCAACTTTTTTACGCTATGCCTAGTGCCATTGAGAAGTTGCAAGCTTCCGGGACTGGCAAACGCCTCCGGAGTGATCAAACTTTTGCTTTCGGAGAAGGGTAATAACTTATTGGGCGAGCCTTGGGTAGAAGAGGAATATGGTATCTGCCATCTATTGGTTGAAGATGATGTCAAGGACCTTGCTTTAGGACTTGGGGATGGCGGTTTGTAATGCAACGACAGCCGAGGTGAGGTTCGCAAAGCGATATCCGCGAAAATATTGCTTTTCTTTTTATCGAGAGTAAGGCTAGCCGCCAAAGGAGGCAGACTTGGCAGACTAGCAGGTAGGGGTTGATCAATCGATGCAGTGAGAGGGAACTGCTGTTGTTGTTGTTGCTGCTGCGGTTGTTGTTGACCGGAACTGTGAAATGTAGATGAACCGAATAGACCCCCGGAGGATTGCTGGGGTTGTTGAGTGGTACTTCCAAATAAACCGGGGCCGGTAGATTGAGTCTGTTGAGGTCCTTGATTTAGGTTTCCGAAAAGCCCCCCAGTGGAACCAAATGGCGTAGTGGACGTGGTGGGCTTCGCTCCCCAATTATTAGTGCCAGCACCCGCCGAACCAAAGAGTGTGCCTCCCGTCGTGGAGGGAGCAGGCTGGTTATTGTTAACATTGCCAAATAAACCTCCGCCACCACTGAATAAAGGATTGCTCGGATTTGGATTCGGATTCGACAGAGGCTGAATCGCAGACGGTTGATTTGTAGCGCCATTTCCGAAGATAGATGACCCAGCTGGCTTCGAGAAAAGCGAACTAAAACCTCCAGAAGGCTGTTGTTGATTCTGCTGTTGTTGTTGATTCGTGTTTCCGAACAGTCCTCCACCAGCCGTTGACTGGGTCCCGAAGACAGGTGTTTGCTGAGTGGGCTGCTGAGGTTGACCAAAAGCTGGACGTGAAAAGAAAAAATGACTCAAAGCACATGGAGTTAAAGGAGCCTGTAACACTCACCAGACTGCTGTTGTGCTGTTGCACCGCCGAACAGTCCAGGTTGGGTAGGCTGTTGGGTTGTGGCAGAGGGTGCGCCAAATATACTTGGTTGAGGCTGCTGCTGCTGCTGTTGAGTATTGGCAGGAGCACCAAATACACCAGCTGAGGGCTGAGTACCGAATATACTGGGCTTCGAAAAGGCGTTCTGCTGTTGTGTATTACTTTGATTGAAACCACCAAAACCTGACTGCTGCTGCGGCTGTGGAAGCTGGCCAAAAGCAGGAGTAGCAGTGTTGGTATTAGAACCGAATGCAGAAAAAGGACTTGGGTTAGTTTGGGTGGGTTGACTGCCAAAGGTACCGAAGCCTTTATTTTGTTGTCCGAACGCTCCAAAGGCACCCGAAGGTTGCTGCTGTTGATTCTGCTGACCAAATGCACTGAAACCTGAAGATGGTTGTTGTGTCTGCTGCTGACCAAACGCGCCGAAACCAGAAGGTGCTGGCGGCTGCTGCTGTTGAGTTTGGCCGAAGGCGCCAAACGTACTTTGCTGAGGTTGTTGTTGCTGCTGCTGCGGATTTTGTCCAAATGAGCCGAAACCCGTGCTGGCTTGGGGTTGACCAAATGCATTGGTTGTGGCGGACGGTTGAGAAAACAAGTTTGTCGAAGACTGAGAGGGCTGGCCAAATGTGGAAGTTGCCGCAGTGGAACCGAAAGCACTCGTTGAACTGGCCACTTTCCGTCCCTGGAGATAATCTTGCACACGGAGTTCCTAACATTTAATTATGGTGTTAGTGAATCAGCGTGCCTTTTTCACACGAAAAACAAAATGTTACTCACCTCGAAAGATGCATTCCGGTATTCTGGCATAGCAGTTATAGATTGGAAGCGAAGCATGCTGCTACTGCTTGCGCTTGTAGGGTCACGTTCCTGGACTTCTTGGAATGGTGGATTCGCTGTGCCCGTAGCTGGAACGGGAGAGGCGCTCGCTGGAGCTATAGCAGTAGCTAAGGAGATATGTTTGAGATGAATGCATATCGATGTGATAAACTGGACTGGTGGACTTACATCCAAAAGCAGAGGGTTTGCCAAACATATTATTAGTGGTAGCATTAGTACTGCTTCCAAATGTGTTTTGCTGTTGTGGCTGGGAAGGCTGACCAAACGCTGAAGTACCGGTGGTGCTCGTCGATCCGAAACCTGTCCCGAAGATGCTACCTCCGGTGTTGGGACCGAAAGTGGGAGCCTGAGGCTGTCCAAAAGTTGAGGCTCCTGTAGATCCAAACGCAGGTCGAGATGAACCAAATGCATTGTTTGCTGGAGTGTTTCCAAACGCGCCTATAGCAAAAGTGTGATCGTGAGTTTGAGATGGGAAGCAGGAAGACGCGCCGCGTCGAGACATACCGAAACCACTTGCACCGGGCGTAGAAGCACTGGGAGCAGCCAGATTGCCAAACATTGGGTTAACTTGGGGTTGCTGTTGCTGTTGGTTTTGACCGAAACCCGCAAAACCTGGAAAGAAAAGGCGTAAGAAAAGTCTGTGTTATATATTATCCCACCCGGGATAGGAATAATATTAAATTGTACCTGCGCCACTTCCAAAGGCAGTCGGTGTCTGTCCGAAAGCACCTCCCTGTTGGGGCTGCTGCTGTTGCTGTTGTTGATTATTCTGTCCAAATGAGCCAAAAATGGAAGACATTGTGAACGATGGACGCGAACGAGTTCTCTGCCACAGTTGCTAGCACTTTTAAAACTCAGCCGGAGCGGTAGACGACCGTGGGAATCTTGCTTTACCAAGCTTGCCGCTCTGTCGGCTCCGTTTTGAGAGATTATATCATTGACATTGGTAACACCAAAGATGTCCGCCGAGGAACAAGACCAAGATTCAACTGCATTCATCGATTCTTTGGATGTTCTTGCTGAGGTGGAAGACGACGGCGATATGCCAATGGACGACGACGACGATCATGACCGTGCGGAAGAAAGTGTTGATATCGTTTATGTAAACGAGGGCGATTTCACAGGAGAAAGTGGGGAAGAAGAGGCTACCTCTATTGCTCAATTCACTGGCCACAAGGGCTCAGTGTTTTCCGTGGCCATACACCCGACACAGTCAATAGCTGTGTCTGGAGGAGAAGACGATTTGGGTTATATCTGGGACGTAAAGACTGGAGCTGAAATTGTCAAATTGACCGGACATACAGACAGCGTCACGGCAGTCGACTGGAGCTTTGATGGTGAATTAGTTTCCACAGGAGGGATGGACGGGAAAGTCAGAATATGGAGACATGTCAAGAGAGATAACTCTGACTGGAAGACTTGGGAATTCCTAACAGAATTGACTGGGCCAGAGGAAATAGTGGTAGGTTCCTGCTGCTAATCTGACGACAAAAACTGCCCATCTTTGCTCATTTCCTTTTGTTCAAGTGGTTGAGATGGCATCCCCGTGGGCTGGTCCTGTTAGCTGGATCGAACGATTCCACTGTCTGGCTTTGGCAGTGTACGTCTAGGTCTTTTTTATTATTATAGATTATAACTTTATATCTATTCTCATGCCACAGTGCCATCCGGAAACACCATGCAAGTTATTGCCTCACATACAGGACCAGTAAACGCTGGATGCTTCACTCCTGATGGTTCCGTTCTTTCCATCTTCAATATTCTCCCCTTCTTTCCTAACAAATTATTTTCCAAAAAGGGAAAAAGGTTCTGACAGGATCTGAAATTCTTCTGGTGACAAATCCTACATCTGAATCGCCATTGCTGAAACTGACTCCGGCTGACGGACGCTTTGCACTGGAGGGCGGCATTACAGCCCTCGCGGTCAACTCGTCGAACTCCCTAGCGGTTGTAGGAGGTGCTGAGGGAGACGTTAGGGTCGTCTCTCTTCTTAAAGGAGATGTCGTAGGCAGTTTGATAGGCCACACACAGGGCGAAAGTATTGAGGCCGTCGCTTGGATGACTTATGCGGGAGCCGAAGTCGCTGTGACAGGTGGAACGGACGGGAAAATTTGCTTATGGGATTTAGGAACAATGCGATTGAGAATAACAATGGAACACTCGGCAAGTACAATTTTGAGAATGAATATCTCCATAAACTCTTTGCTTAAATTTTTACTAGGATCCTGTTACTTCTCTTCATCCTCATGAAGCTCCTTCAGCGCATTTGCTGACATCTTCGAGTGCCGATGGAACTTTGCGAACATGGGATGTTCGAACTGGCGCCGTCGTTCGAGAGCACAAAGGCCATCATGGACCAATATTGGCGGCATCTTTACATAGCGTCCACAACGTTGTTGTCAGCGCTGGAGATGATGGTGCATGTCTTGTTTTCGCACTAGCCTAATATTCTTATGCGTGTGCTTCCTCTTCCCTGAGATGGAGCATAGAAGGAGCATGTTGCTACGAAAAAAAAACTGTTCTAGAAAAGCGTTTGACTAGTTAGGACATTTGGTGATCACTGGTATCAGGTTTACAACACTCCTATCCTCCCTTCAGCCAGAGTGTAGCTTTGCCATCGTTACAGCTAAGGTGCTTACAGTCAAACTCCGTGCCAAACGACATCAAAGAACTTGCTGTTAGATGCACCGGGCGTGGAGGATAGATCCAAGGGCGTCTTTGACCTTGAGCCTCCAGGACTATAGTGATTGGTTAGCTTTTTGTCGATGACATATCCTAAAGTATGCACTAAGTAAGATATATATTACAAAGTAACTTCAGCTAATTATATGTACAACGGGGAGACCCTTACCGCGCTTCCTCCCCGAGTACTTCAATAACCAGATTAACTTATTGCCCCGGCTGTTCACGAGTGTTCCATCAACGGGTTTCCCTATGTCTGGAATGGCTTTCAACTGACTTGCATCGCTCGCCTTGCTTGGACTGCTAACAGTTGGCCTTCATTTCGCTTTGTTCTTTGGCAAAATTGTATGAGCAAGAGGGTATTTACATCGACACCTAGTATGACTACACTGTGAGAATGGCAGGTGCCTTGAAGTTCATTGGAACCAGCATCCCGGAACTAATCCTGGCCATGTCCTGACTCGGACATGCGATGCAAAAATTCAACGGGTTTTTGTAGGTTTTTGCATATGACCGGCATGGAGTCAGTCCACCACTGCCAATATGTCGCATGACAGCCACCATCTATGACTTGGTCTGAGTAAGTATTAGTGCCATTGTGTCGGATAGACTAATGTGCCAGTCTCAATCTCTCTGGATTCAAGAGAAATTGTTCTCCGAGTTTGTATTTTGAAAGCAAGCTTTGCCCTGTGCTTAGTTTAGCGCCCATGTTACATAATTGAATGGCCTGTAGGATAGCAGCTAAACAGCGGCCAGATGGAATTGAAGTCGAGTCCCAAGCATCTGCATGATTCATTGGAACTGTGGGTTTCTCCATTCTTCGTGTGTTCGTGATCTCTAACACTGCAGCTAGCTTCGTCAACGACCAGTACTACATCTTTTGTCCCCGCGATAATTCTCCATGTCTAACGATTAACCGGGTAACGGGAAACATCACTCTAGAACGTACGCTCATTGGAGATGTACAGCTTGAATATTCTTTTAACACTAGCGAACTTGAACTTGGTTTACAGCCGCTCACATCCTTCAGTCTCTTCACTTGGATCGTGCAGACCGAATTTATGGAATTATAGGCTTCCTTTCCTTAACAGCGTGTACGTTATCATTTTCTTCAACCGGGCAAAATAAACATAAACATTATTTCACACATTTCAGCTGATTTTGTCGTTGTAATCACCGGACACCGACACTCTGGCCAACTATTTGGCCACGAAATTTATCGTGCTACGGATTTCAAAGTACTTCCGTTGGCGTCTTCAAGCTCTTTATATCAAAATCCAGTGGAGAGCCATCTCCTCGACCTAGTTCGTTCACATCTTTATGGCGGTACCTTTTGGCTTAGTTATACTTGTGATATTACCCGGCGGATCCAAACTCAAAGAGAAATGCGCGATCAGGATGCAGGAAAACCTTTATGGCAAGTTGTATGTTCCGCTAGTCTTTTTTTGCACTCCTATTGTCAAATAAAAAAAAAATACTGTTTGCTAGGCTGATGACAGATTCTTCTGGAATAAATTCCTTCATTCGCGGTTTATTGATGTGACCCTCTCCTCTCCGGAAACCGATGTAAGCGGTTCGACGGTCCTGCCAAGTTATATTACAAACTCATACCACTATTAATAGCTTAGTCGATTCATTTTGCCAATAATTTATGGAAGTATGTCATAGTCAAATCTCCCATTATCGTCTCGCTTATTGTTTATCCAGCCTTTGACGCCTGCGACGCCACCATTAATTCACGAACCTTCAAGTTTGCCCTCATCAGCCGTCGCTCCAGATACCGCGCTGGAACAAGATATTTCACCCGAGGTATCGACGATAAAGGAAACGTCGCGAACTATAATGAAACAGAACAAATCCTCATTGCGGACAACAATTCTGACGATGATACCACTATATTGAGCTTCGTCCAAATACGTGGAAGTATCCCCTTGTTTTGGGCTGAGATAAATAATTTGCGATACAAACCAGATTTGCAAATTATGGAGCTCAAGAACACGGTATGGGTTGAAAACTTACTTTAATGCTTCTTCTTTTGGCTTACGTCGACTATCCATGATTAGCAAGAAGCATTAGGATTGCATTTTAAGGATCAAACTTCAAGATACGGTACCCAACATATCGTGAATTTGGTAAAACAAAAAGGCTATGAAAAACCTATTAAAGAAGCATATGAAAAATACTTGTCCTTAGTTCGGCTTTGTTTCTTTTTTCCTCCTTTTAAGACCCCGTTGACCGCATTCACAGACCTATATCCCGGGTGTGGAATATGATTATTTTGATTTCCATCGAGAATGCCATAATATGCAGTGGCACCGAATTGATATCCTTATTGACAGAATAAAAGACGATTTGATCCAGAAAGGGTAAAAAATTTCTCCATTAATTTAGCTCTTTTTTTTTTTTTTTGAAAAAACACTTATCCAGCTATTATCACGAAAATACTAATCATGGTCAAACTCGCTTCCAAACTGGAGTTGTGAGGACGAATTGCATGGACAACCTTGACCGAACGAACGTAGTTCAATCCGCCTTAGCCCGATGGATGCTGACACAACAGCTAAGAGTTATTGGTATATTGCAGCCATCGGATTCCGTCGAACAATTCCCCGAATTTATGGACAATTTCCGTCGTAGTGAGTGACTCCCGAGCGCAAATGAATGACGTATTGAATAAGACATCGATTTCAGTATGGGCAGATCATGCAGACTCCATATCTTGTGCTTACAGCGGTACGGGAGCCCTTAAAACCGATTTTACTAGAACAGGAAAACGTGGCTTCAAGGGACTCCTACAGGACGGTGTAAATTCCGTCATGCGATACATGAAGAATAACTACTTTGATGGGACTAGACAGGTATGTTATAGTCTAGAGCCTTTTTTTTTTTGGTTCTTTGAAGTGCGTATTCTTTTTTTTTTCAGGACGGATTTGATATCGTAACTGGAGCGTGGACATCCGAAGCTGCATCGGGCTTACAGAGAACCCTGCTAGTTGACAACCGGCCTCTACTGATTCGTTCAGTACGTGTGCTATTCTCGTCTCGCTTCAATGGCACATTCTAATTTGGTTTTTAAAGATGCCCTATCTCCTTTATTTCTCAATATTCATGATATTTGCTGGTCTAACCTTACCCCGAACTTCAGGTAAGTTTCGTCATAACTTGATGTGTCCCTTTAAATGAAAATTACATTCAAAGAATATTCCTTGGTTTATTATTTCTCAATCTGGATTACTTTGGTTATAATTTCTTTGGCATACATTTTCATCCACGGAGTTGAATACGTCTCTTGGCCTCGTCTTAACCCCCGGATAGAAGCTATTTATTATAATGGTCCTGGATTTCGGTCGGCACGAAATGGTCTTGGTAATTTACTAAAACACGGTGGAACTTTACCTGTCAAACACAGAGTTGAAGGTGTTGAGTTGGATACCCTTAAAAAACGTATCGATTGATGGATATCAATTTACTTTAGTTATATAATGCATTGTGTGCGTAGTAAGGGGACACAAATTATTTTTTTAGACTGTTAAATATAACCTTGGAAGCCCTAACTTGCCCGAAGCCTGGTAATAATTGTGTCAGCGGGAATCCGGCGTTTTTTTGTGAAGGACATAATATGCGCGGAGGCAATGTAGACGCTCAAAGAACAGCCTTTGTTGATCTCCATCCTTTACATAGAATGTCCGATTCCATTCTGTCCAATAGACCGAGCCAAAAGATTCTGCTATTTGATGTAGATGGAACATTAACACCTGCTAGAAGAGTCCGTCCAATTGCTTGCTTATGATAATCAGCAGTTTCCAGTTTTATCTAATCATGACTCACTATACTGCCAGAAAGTATCGCCTGAAATGCTTCAGCTGCTCAAAGACCTACGCGAGAAAGTCGCGATAGGTTTTGTCGGAGGCTCGGATTTATCGAAAATCAAGGAACAACTTGGTACTGATGGTACGTATCTAGTGCAAAGTTTATACATACTTTGATCCGTTTTCAATACCCTTTCTTTTTAAGCGTTGGATATATTTGATTATGGTTTCCCCGAGAATGGTTTATCGTTTTACAGGGGGAAAACACTCTTGTCTGAGGTCTCATTCATCCAGAAGCTTGGGGAAGAAAAATACAAAAAACTTGTCAATTTTATATTGCATTACGTCGCTGATATGGACATACCCATTAAACGGTGCGTTGTTAGGTCTCAATTAAAATCTTCCTAGTTTCAGATTGCTCACACTCCTTCGAGAGGGACTTTTGTCGAGTTTAGGAAGAGCATGGTCAATGTCAGCCCCATCGGGCGTAACGCTAGGTCCGTTCCGACTTTAGTATTTTGGTCCTTACTACATATTATCCATTATCCCCCAACAGTATAGAAGAGCGAAATACTTTCGAAGAATATGACAAGGCATGTTGATCCTACTTGATTTTGTTTCCAATCTGAACAATGCTTTCACTAGAAACACCAATTACGCGCTGCGTTTGTGCGCGCGCTTCAAGAGAAATTCCCTGCCAGTGATTATGATTTAACCTACTCTATCGGCGGTCAAATTTCCTTCGACGTATTCCCTCGGGGTTGGGACAAAACTTATTGTCTGAGACATGTCGAGCAGGAAGGATATTCAGAAATTCATTTCTTTGGCGACAAAACGTGGCAGGTTCTCCATTATCACTGCCTTTAAGGTTTGAAAAGTCATTAATCATTCATTCATTCTTTTTAGGGTGGAAACGATTACGAAATTTTCATAGATTCCAGAACCATTGGTCACGCAGTCACCAGTCCTGACGATACGGCTCGTATTTTGAAAGAGCTCTTTAATTTGAATTCTTCCTGAACTAATCCGTGATGTCCAATCGAACTGTATCTCCCCCTCGTTCTCTTAGAGACGTTCAGACAATGTTATAATGTATAATCAAAACAATCAGAAGCTAGAATGTCGCATATATTATGTATGCATTGTGTATGCACGTTATGTATGGTATGGCGGGAGCCGAGGGACTAGGCTATATGCAACCTACTATGTACAACGGTCTATATTATCTCCGACCCGATAGTGATGCCTAACATGTTATATAGCTATCCAATTGTTTTGAGGAAGTCTCGGGTGAGTTGAGGCTAATTTGACAAGAGGTAAAAATAAAATTCATACAGCCAGCGCACACAGGGTATTCTTCAAGTTATGTGTATCAAAAAGTATAAGTTATATCGACGCAGGCCCTCCGATATTGTCCTAATCTAGCAGCTCGCCGCCCTCTGAAGTTGTGTCAAGTGTAACATTTTCGAACTTGACTTTAAAGGATCTACCAAGGTCTTCGATGTAGACTTCAGCTCTTCCTGCTGCAAGGTCAATGTTCACAACCGTCCCAGTCTTTCCATTCATCTCCACTTTTTTCAAGCCAGACAGGAGAACCTTGTCATCTAATTTGACTAATGGCAGACTGTCCACCAGTGGAACGGTAACAGCGGGACGAGATACTTGGAACGAGTCCTTTGCCTTTTGTCGACGACTATTGATGTCTATACAGTCAATAGTGGAAATATTCTGTTCACGTAGGAATGAATTTATTTCGGGGACACTCATACAGTCCACATGAGTGTCCCAGACTCGCCGAGTAAGACTTTCCCGGTCAAGAACATCCATATATGTTACCTCCCGTGCTTGCAGATATTTCTTGAGGTCGGGTATGCTAAAATCGTGATAGAAGAATGGCGTTGACGCATCATATGGAGGGGGCAGCTCTGTGGCATCTAGTGAAAGATTGGATACACTCGGTGTTCGAGGTGTATGGTTATTATTATCAGATGCTGAAGGTACAAGCGTAGATGGCCGCACAGGTGCAGGTGTCGGAGGATTTGGCGGACGAAGCCATGCACGCGTTGGAAGAGGAATAGGATTTGCGCCTGGATATTCTATCGCCTTGAATAGATGGGACGGATTGTGAGGCTTTCTTGCATAGCAATCTTGGCAAAAATCAAAATCGTCGCAAGATCTGCATCTGTAACGGGTTCCTTCAATTTCCGTGCGGGTACAGCCATCACAAGTAGCTGTATGCTGGTTGCGTTTGGCGAGTGCTATGCGCTGCGCACCAGGAGACTTGATGAGGAAGAAATCATGCGAGAGATCATGGACATTGCTAGTGTAGCAAGTTTCGCATAGGTCATAGTCGTCGCATACTCTGCACTTGAACCGCTCGCCTGATGTCCTCCTTGGACTCTGTACATCCATCGCAAACGGCATTGTGTGTCTCTGAATCCTGCTGATGAGCAGTAGCAATTACCCTCGACGAATCCTGGTCACTAGGGGGCGAAGAAATTGTGCTGAGAGCCTCAAAAAAATCGGTTAGAAGCTCAATGCCCGCCGTGGAATCGAATTCTCGGCATTGGGTATCTCTACCTCGAGGGCAGCCATTGGAGCATGAACAAAGACCGTTGGTTCCATCGCAATGTAAACAGTGAAGAGAACCTACAGCGCGTGCAATAGCGAATCGATTCCTTCTGAATGGTTCCCAGTAGTGAGTTTGGAGCCATGCAGTGTTATAGAACATCACCCTGGATGCGCTTTGAGCCTTTCCGGCGAGGAGGAGGTCCTGCTGAATGGACACTAGGCTCACTGCGGCTGATATGGTGCAAAACTCGTTGTTGTAACCACGAGGAATAACCTCATGGCCATTATCCAGGAAAATGACCTTATCGATGAAAAGGTCGGGAGAAAGCTCGTAGGCATACTTGAAAACAAGGTTACGGCGGGCAGTGGTTAAATGTTGATAATGCCGGTAGTTAGTGAGGTCGGGTGGTAGGACGTTAATGCCGATTCCCGTTGTAACGCACTGGAGGTAATACATTAACCGAGCGACATCGTCAACAGGAACAGTAACGGTGTTGCCATCGGCTTTGAGGCTGACGCTAACACTGGATGCAGTAGCCATAGTGGGTGAACAGTGGAAACAGAACGAATGGAATATTTATGGGGTTTAAATATGAAGATCGACAGATGGTACCTGTGTCTTGAAAAAGGGACTGGCTTGGTACTGGATATACCGACAGTGACATGTTGACAGATCTTACTGGTATACAAGCCTCAGGCCCTGGTCTAGCCATTTCATGCTGTTGTACCACATTCGGCTTTCTAGAGCCAATCCAGGACTGAGCTGATCAAGACAATCTGATGCGGGGAAATGCCGCATGCATATATGCGCAATGGCGTAAGCTGAGACGAGGGATCTGCATACAGATTTGGCACATTTGTTCGAAATTTGCAGAAAGTCCTACGTTGCATAGTATTACACCGTCTACATCCTACTTACAATTCGTGCACTCAGTCAAACATCCGAGGCAATCTTGTACACAATCTTCTCCGCGCTCACTTTACCATCGCGCATGTAATCGAAACCCTGTTGAACATTTTCTAACCCGCCTTCCCAGAATTTAACAGGATTGGGATGAATGGACCCAGCTTGGACGAGGCTGGTAACTTTGGGCAGGAAATATGCGAGGTGAGCACGGTCTTGAGGTAATTCGGGAGCAGAAAGCCCTCCTCTGGGCCAGGCAAAGGCTCGACCGAGAGCTGTATAGAGAATAGTTGCTAATTAAACAAGATGATTTGAGGTGATATTATTTACATGCATCATATTTAGACTTACGTTGAATCTTGACATCTGAGCGTTCTTTGGCAGCTTTTTCGTTGGGCCCGAGAATGACAATGAGGTGACCTCCTTGTGAGCCAAAAGTACGAACAGTCAAAAGTTGACTATCTTCAGTGGCATGGGTGTCCAAGCCGAGACTGATAGAATCACCAGTTGCCTTGCGAATTTGGTCCACAACGTCAGGTTGTTTATACTAAAAGAAAAGTTCACAGCTCCGCCTCTGTGAGGCATTGATATTCCTTTGACCTACATCAAATACGACATCTGCTCCCAAATCTTTCAGTAAAGGATGATTTCGAGGAGAGGCGACAGTAGCGACTTTGTAGCCTGACAAATGGGCCAGTTGGATAGCATACAAACCAACGGACGCTAAATATTCATGAGTGAGCTTCAACTTGTCCAAGTTTTTTTTTTTTTTGACTAATAAACTGACTGCTCCCTCCGTATATAAAAACCTTGTTTCTCTGTTAGAAATTGTATTTCTCGTGAAAAACGGGACTGACCCATTTTCCATTTTCAGGTGCGGGGGGCTCTGGCAGCCCAAGACGGGTGGGATGGTAGAAAGCCTGGATTTCAAACGAATGAGAGAAAGTAACAAGCTAATTAATAAAACATGTATTACTTGAATGGCTGTTAGGAGACTGGATTGATCATTTCCGTCAGTTAGTTGATACTGTGAGTTGGGAAAGAAAGAATGGATAAAGTGTTTACCCGCAATTCATAGTAGCCGCCTCTTCATAGGAGACGTTGAAGGGGACGGTCCAAACGAGATCAGCCTCGACTTTTGTGTATTCTGCGTAAGAACCATAGTCTGGCCAGAGGCCTCCATGCGTGAAGCCGGCGACGCGATCACCGGTCTTGACGTTGACATTGGCGTTGACTTGATCTCCAAGCTTGACAACGACACCCGCGAAATCGACACCAATGATGGCGTTGGGGACTGAGAAAGAAAGATCAGCCTGAGCTTATGATATTATCAAAATGATTTGCCGTCCGTCATACCAGTTTGTTTGGCTGCCGCTGCGAAGATAATATGTATAAAGATACGTAAGTATCGCTGTCGTGGATGTTTTGGTAAGCAAAATCACTGACATTTCCAGTCCGTTGGATTCTGAGCGACAGCATAAACCTGGGAAAGCATTAGAATTAGAATTAGCCAGCATTTCTCTACACAAAAAAAGACTCGCCTTGACGAGGATCTCATTTGGTTTGAGGGTGGGAACGGGAACCTGCTGAAGAGCCACTGTGCCGTTCTGGAACAGAAATAAATAAACAGACATCGGAGATTAGCTGCATAGAACAGAACAGACCTCTTGGACAATGCATGCGCGCATCGTTGCTGGAATTGCGGTCGACATTCTGTGCGGCGTCGTGGTGGTGGTGATATCGAGGTTGATAGCGGCGGATAATCTATGTACACTGAGCAGGGTTGTGCGTGGAAAACATTGCCACATTGAGCAATTTCCCCGCTGTTGGCCATCGTGTTATGTACACGCTCATCGTCGGGGGAGATGACGCCGCGTTCATTACTATGGGCGTCAATACATAGTATATATAATCTATATAAACCAGGGACAGGACGCGACGCTTGTCACCGTCCATGTCGTCTGCACAAATCCACATCAACGATACCGTCATCCCCGCACCTTTCGCTAGAGACTATGGCCCACCCGAAGAGTTCAGGAAACGCAAGGTCGCATTGATCTCAGGTCTGCCCAAGCTCATCAGCCTCCTCGTGTGATACCACGCTGACAATCATTAATCGATCCCCTAGGCATAACTGGTCAAGATGGCTCATATTTGTATGTTACAATCGTCGACGACGCCCCCCAAAATGGTCACCCGCTAATTATTTGCGTCTAGGACCGAACTTTTGATAGAGAAGGGCTACCAAGTCCATGGTATCATCCGAAGATCATCC
This sequence comes from Dictyophora rubrovolvata, assembly GCA_029959195.1. Lineage (NCBI taxonomy): Eukaryota > Fungi > Basidiomycota > Agaricomycetes > Phallales > Phallaceae > Dictyophora > Dictyophora rubrovolvata. Next base: position 385,587 of record CP114122.1, on the reverse strand, counting down.
AGTTTCAACACTGGTCGTCTCTACCATCTCTACGCGGACCAGCACGAGCGTACGTACGCGTTTTGATCTGTGGCCATCACTAAAATCGAATTAAATCATAAACAGGTCCTGGTAAATTCATCCTACACTACGGCGATCTCTCCGATAGCACCAACCTTGTCTACATCCTCTCGTCTGTCCAGCCCTCCGAAGTATACAACCTCGGTGCACAGTCTCATGTCAAAGTATCCTTCGAAATGGCAGAATATACAGGAGATGTCGACGGTCTCGGCACATTGCGCTTGCTTGACGCTATCCGCACCTGCGGCTTGGAAAAATACGTTCGCTTCTACCAAGCTTCCACTTCAGAATTATACGGCAAAGTAGTCGAAACTCCTCAATCTGAAACCACCCCTTTCTACCCAAGATCTCCCTATGGTGTTGCCAAACTCTATGCTTACTGGATTACTGTAAACTACCGTGAGGCATACGGTATATATGCCTGCAACGGTATCCTTTTCAATCACGAGAGCCCTCGAAGAGGAAGAACGTTCGTAACCCGTAAGATTTCACGTGCGGCCGCTGAGATTAGTATCGGTAAACAATCATGCTTGTACTTGGGAAACCTTGATGCTCAACGAGATTGGGGACATGGTGAAGTTGTTTTTTTTTTTACTAGATTGTTGTATCACTAATTTGGTTTGTAGCCCGCGATTATGTCGGCAAGGCCTTTTTCTTTCTACTCCACTACCTTCAATGACTAATTCAGAATTCAGAGGGAATGTGGCGCATGTTACAACAACCGTCGCCTGAAGATTTTGTTCTAGCCACTGGTGAAACCCATCCCGTTCGTGAATTCGTCGAAAAAGCTTTCGCAGTCGTGGGAATCAAAATCAAGTGAGAACCTCTAGTCTCGATATCCTCCCCAAGTAGAAGCTGATTACCTTTAGATGGCAAGGCAAGGGTGTCGATGAAGTAGGGATGAACGCCGAGTCAGGCGAGATTATCGTAAGAGTCGATCCTAGATACTTCCGTCCTGCTGAAGTCGAGTACGCTGTCCTTCACACCCACATTCTGATTCACGTTTCTTAACTGTTTACATCTTTACAGACTCCTGTTGGGCAGTCCTGCTAAAGCAGAACGTATGCTGGGCTGGAAACGCAAAGTCGACTTTGACTCGCTCGTCAAGGAAATGGTTCAAGCAGATCTAATTGCTGCTCAACATCTTATCGATGACCAGAATTAGAAAAATAACAAGGCATTGGCATTCTTTGTGGTTATACCTTTGCATATCCCTCCTACATCTTTCACTGTATAGAACACGGACATTTTCTTTCCTAACGTACTAACTCTAAGCTTATACAAATTCGTATACAACAGAAAAATTGAGCTATGGGTCTATCTTCTCTGCCTTGTAAAGTTTATAAAAAAATAAATTCAACTACGAGTCGATCTCCTCCGCCTCCTCTTTCTCAGAGGGCTGTCTAAAAATGTGATAGACGTGGGGATGAGGATGATGATGGTGGTGATACATCATGGTTTCTGATGGTGTGATATTCCCCGTTCCGGTTCTAATCCGATATTTTGTATCCTCTACAAAGTTTTCGTAAAAATTCATGTTCGAAGAATGGTTGTCTGGCTCCGAGTCATTGTGTCTGCGACCTGGTCCGTCCCAGAAGTGGAAGGCTCGGCTGTGCACACCGTACGACGCAGGAACAACCTACCGGAAAGGTGTGTCAAACAACGCATCTGCAAAGCAGAAATACATACCTCTATCAAATCTCCACGAGCAATTTCGATGGCGGGAATTTCAGTGGCAGGTAAACCAATAAGATATGCAAGCAGACATCTGATAACAGATGCATGCGAAACGATCAACAAGTCCTCTTGTTCCTTTTCCAACTCGATCAAAATAGGCTCCAAACGAACTATAAAGAAATTGAATTCAAAAACCACTGCTTTTTCCCTTCATCACATACCGCACAAATCATGATAACTCTCTGCCCTCGGCGCTCGAAACGCATAAGGATCTTTCAAAAAGCGTTCCCATTCTACCGGATATTTCTCGTTAGCATCATCAGGACTAAGCCCGTCCCATACACCGGGATTGATCTCTGACATTTGAGGTTTTTCAATGACCTTGACGCGAGGAACGGGTACAGGAACGGGAGTTGCCGCTGGGGGGAGCGCGGAAAGAAGGGAAGGTGGCGTTCTGGCTGCAAGAGGAAGGACGTCTGGTGAGGCTGGGGCTGAGCCGGACACTGAATCGGGCGGGGAAGGTGCAACACTAAGACTAGACTTGTGTACCGCTGCTGCGGCTGCAATAAAAGGCCAGGCGGTATGATGTGCTCGCCGTCGAGCAGAAGTCCAGATCTAGAAGAAGAAGAAGAAAGGTTCTTTAAAACATTACGGTGCGACCTTATGGAGATGGGCACGTACGACAAGTCTGCGGTCTTCACTGTCCAATCCTCGTGATTCGAGCGTTTTGGCTCGACGCTCCAGGACGAACTCTTTCAACTTCTCAGCGTATTCCCAGCCTGCTGCTGAGAGATCCGAGTCAGCTTTGTAAGAATGTTCTATCAGTGATTGTCCTGACTAAACCAACAATCCCGTTTAATGGGAAAAAACAATATGTCATAGTCAAAGTGCAAAACTCCTCACGCGTGCAAAATAAATCGTTCGGTACTTGTTGTGGATGTTCATGAGGAAAAACACGATTCGGGACTAGTAAAAAAAGGTCAAGTTGCGGGCAGAAAACTTGCAACAGCTTTTACACACTTGCAAATATCCTTGAATTCCCTAATCAAAATCAATAAAATGATAATTCTTGATACATGACAAGTTACCAACATTAACCATAATCTTTTCTCCGACCTGGTTTGTTTCGTCAGAATTAGCTACGCGGAGCAGCAGAAAAAACAATTAACGACAAACATTAATGATCCGGATGAAGGGCCAATTAGTCTCTACGACTGGTTCATAATGCTTCTCGTGATCCTTGATCCTTGACCAGTAATCTCGAACCGCCTCTTCGGGGCTGACATTCTTGTACTAAGTGCAACTGCTTGGTCAATATCGGGACATGTAAACTTGTTTCAGCAAGAACGCACATCAGGTGAAGATATCTTGACACTCCGAATGTTAGCCTCAACGAGTTCATCATTAGTTAGTACAGACTCTGCGTGTGGTGGTACGGGGATCAGCAACGATCGACTGTTAAAAACCGCGGCGCTCCCAGGGGTGAGATCCACGCACCGAGAAAGACAACATGTATTCCTGCAGCGTGAAACGTCTCAGCTAACTCCTGACGTGCTTTGACGGTTCCATTATTAGCATCATAAATAACGACTTGTCCGCCTTTCTCAAAGAACTCTATAATGAGAGCTTCGCAGCCTGCCTTGACGTCTCTTCTCAGGCTTTCCGTCTCGGGACTCTTCTCGCCGAGTGTGAAATAATCCTTGGGAAGATTCTGTGCGCCTCCGAGCACTTTTCTTCTGTAATCTCCCAGACTAACAACCTGAGTCTTCACTCCGAGCCATCGCAAATACCGTTCTAAAGCACGGGAAATGTGTGTCTTGCCTCGCGCAGGAAGACCGACCGTGACAACGATAATTTTCCCCGCATGAAAAAGTAAACCAGATGCTGTCCAAAAAACATTCTTATCGACAACTGATTTTTCGGAGTCAATGTCTACTTACCTGTTGTGTATAATGGCGCAGCCATCGTTGACTTAAAGTGCTATCAGCACGAGGCAGAAAGATGGGCAGTGGGCACGGCGTCTGGCTTGCGATCGGATTCGGAGCAGCTTTCCACGCTGGTGGTGACGGTGTTCGAGTCATTCTGCGCAACTATGATTTGACTCATCCGCGTCTTTTGAAAGACTGACTCGAATTTAGCGATACTAAGCGTCGACCCAAGTGCACATTTCTCAAAAAAACACAAACTCATTTCCCTTAGATCAATTGCACCGATAATCGGCTACTTCTGATATGCATGTACTTGGATCAGTCAGCTGTTGCCATTTGGTGATGTATTACCATGTGGACTTCTCTACGACCCGTCATCCTCATCGAGAGTACGGCAATCCCTTCAGGGTCCCGTGTACTTCATAATTTTTGGAATTGGTGCAGGCTCGGAACTCAAGCTCAAGCTTCAAGTCTCCTCATCAGGGTGGCAGATACAAGGAGTCGTATGTATAGGAAAATAGCTTTATATTCTCGACCCTGATACCCATACAACATTTTGTGCGTGTGACCTTGATATTATTCTTCTTACTCATGTGCAAGATAGACTATGTATAAGAAGAAATGATATCCGTACCATATCAGCGTGATAGCTTGGCTTCATTATCGAGTCGAATCACGGCACCAATGACCATAATAGGGGTTATGATCCTAGGTATTTTTTTAGAAGTACAGGTCGAGATACAAGCCGGCAGCCGTCAAAAAAAAGGTTTATTACATAACCAATTCAGTGTTTTTTTATCTAAAATCTACACATAAAATCGAATGCCTGTTTTTTTGTCACAAAAATCGAAATTGCCTTTTTAGCTTTATAAACTAATCAGAGCTCTGAAAAACGGTTTTGTACGTGTCTTCTTACTCAGATTAGTGCAGGGCTGGTGCATTTAATGTCCAAATTATAAAAGATGTCAGGCACTTTAATTTACATTGGTCGTCCGATTCGGATTCTGTTTGAGTAACCTCAATGTCTGTAATACATGCGGTGTCCCTAACGAGGATTAAACACATCTTCATTGAATCATGTGAAGGATGTAGTCCGGTTGGCAGAAAATTTACAGCATACTTCAATACCCGGGAATTACATATTGTGCCAGCTAAGAAGAGACATCGATCTTTGAGAACTAGGTCCGTGGGTATTCACACATCCAATTGAATGTCGAGGCCGTCTTCCGGGCCCGATACTTGATGTCCAGATTTCCTGTCCATTATAAGTAAGCGGTATAGGTGATACTAAGAGCGATCCTGAAGTAGTGTGGAGCCTGAGTGTGTAATGAAGAAAGTGAAAGTCGCGTATCAAGAGAAGATAGTTAAGTACAGCAGAAGGAAAACGGGAATGAGGAAAAAGTATAACATCCGGCCTCTCGTTAACCGCGCCAACGCTCCCGGGATTTTCCTGGCCCAGGATTGATTTTGTTTGGGAGGCTGTAAAGTGGGCGGGTGGTCAACAAAGAGTGGATCTAGAAAAGAAGTTATTTCGCTGCTACTGACAGTTTCTAAGTCCAGGAGCAAAAGTGGCCCCCCGAGCCCTTCACGAATCGTCTTTATGTGGTGATCCTCTAGCTCAACATAACGGTTGATGAACGATATCAGATACCCAATGTACGCATAGAGCGTGCGGACCTCTCTCTCGAAAGCACGACGCTGCTTGTTCGGTTAGGTTAGGAATCTGGCGACAACGCATAAACTAATGAGAGAGGACGTACTTCCTCGGGAGTCAACCTCAAAATCACCTCGATAACACGTGGGTGCCGAAATATGCTTGCTTGGAACATTGGATCGGCACGCCACGACGCTGGGAGAGATGGACTCCGGAAAGGGTAAAGATAACCTTTAATAGCCACGCAAATAGCCAGCGCAGCAGCATCATTGCTGTACTTTTACGGGCCTGAACTTTGGCTTCGGTTTGAAAGGGGGTCGATGAGGCGGTTGGTTTGCCGTTGACCATCTTCTGTGGGTGGGTGGGATAATAGTAATGAGTTTAGATGAGTGAGGGGTATAGGATCTTGTTTCGAACAGGGAGTAGGCAAGGATGGCGTTTATAAAGGCTTATTTTTCGTAGCGTGGACGTCGACAAAGTAGATGGTGGATGTAAATATGGACAGTTTATATTTCACATTGTCCAACAAAGGACTCTGCGTCCGCAATATCAGGAACGGTTCATAGCAAGATCGACATCCATAATAGTAATTCATTTGTTGCAGTGCCTCGAGATGGTATGGTTCGGACCTAATAATCCTAACAAAGGAATGGAACCACCGGAGCGATTGATTGATAACAATGGAGGAAAATGCCGCGGAAGCCAAGGAAGGCCAAGGACCGGTTCAAGGTTGTTCCTGTGTACACAGGTAGGGTTAGAGGTTTCGGCTTGGTGTGATTAACCATCGCGACGGCAAAGTTCTCGCTGTCAATTCGTATGATACATGCTGAGCTCCAATTTCAGTCGAGCAAGCCTGCCCAGGCGGGACCCACTGCCACATCCAAAACAGCCCGAACACCTTTCAAACAAGCACTGCCAAGTTAAAGAACCAGTTATCGTCCTTGAGCGACGCCTTCGTGACGTACGACGTCCAGAATTACTTGAGCAAGTTTTCTAGGGTCAGGTCATCGAGTTGCTTCCCGTTCTGTGCTTTGACATCGTCGTTCCAGAAACTCAGTAGGAAATATTTTAGACAGACCATCGAGAGAAACGACTCGTATTTCCGTGATTTCTTCATAATCCGCGATCCTGGGATTATACGGCTTACAATGACCTTTAAAAAGCAGTAGATAGTAGGATAAGAGCACGAAGAGAGTGCGCGTCGGAATGTGTTGGCGTTTGATTACTCAATCTAGGCACGTGACCGCGTGACCGCTGGCTCGGCATGACAAAGGCTACAAAAGGGTAGTAAACGATCGATACACGACTACACACGCCCTTTGAGCCCTTGTTTCTTTTTTGTTTCGACGCAAACGTATATATAAGGGGTTCTTATTGTGCTCAAACTGGAGCGTTTCTCTTTTGTTGTTTCTATCACCGCCAGCGATGAAGAGGCACATGAATACAGAGGATGGTATGTCGTTGGTACAGGACGGTATGCTAAAATGAAAATACATGATGGTATGTGTTGGTACATGATTGCTGATATTATTCTACACACTGACAGTAAATCAAAAGAGAAACAACTAATGAATATAGATAAATCTGACAAAGACGCTCTTGACATCGATCCAAAGACACGGTGATCAAACCTTCTTTTTTCGCTTCTTCTGCGGACGGGACTGTCGTTGATCAGGACCGTGGTTTGAGTCGTTGTGTTTCCGCTCCAAATTATCCTCCCGCTCCATCGTCATCACGACCCAGCGACGACCATGTTCACGATAGAATGCACACTGATGCAGTTTGGCACGGGGGAGTTTACATGCCGCTCTCACCCTCAGCAGCCCCTCGGGCATGCCATTGATTGCCACTCTTTCATTGGGTGAAAGATCTTGCATGCCTGCCTCAGTTTTAGCGTGCTTACGCATGTGACGACCTAAGTTTCGTGGCGTATCTGACTTTTGTGCACAACCCTCGGGACAGCCCGGTCCCTTGTAGCGGCACACAAATTCATCACCCCTACGAAGCCATAGCTTTTCATCTGGGTAAAGCGTGGGTTTACGTTTACGCTTGGGGCTGCAGATCGGGGAAGGGGAAGAAGGCGGGGTGGGTTCGATAATTTCATATGTGATCGTAAGAGGATCAACACTTGGTGCCCCCGATGTCGAAGGCACCTGAGCATTGGGCATAGTCGCATTTGCGACATGTCCTCTCGTCGATATCTGGTAGGTGGGGATCGAGTGTTGACGAAAGTCGACGACACTCGAGTTGGTTGCATCTTATATGGCCTTGTCATTCTGACTGTTCATATATAAAAATAAAGTTGAGACTTACTGTTTGCAACCGCGTTTGTGTGATATACCGGGGTTTGTTTCTCCAAAAACGACGGAACAACTGGAACCGATGATGATCCAACCGAAGCAACGGCTGTACACAATGACAGGTCAACTCAACGAATCAATAATAAAATTGAAATCACTTACCAGTGGTGTTATAAAAGTGTTCTGGACCTAGCAGACCCGCGGTCCAATCAAGAGGTCCATGTTCCGCATCGGAGAGCGTGAAATATGACAATGGGAGCGCATCAGCTTGAGAGGGCCCTGCGGCTACACATAATAGTTCAATCAAAGGCTTAGAATAAAATAGAAGTAGGACCGACCATTATATAAATCTCCGTTTCCATTGCCATTTAATCCCACTGTGTATTCGACTGCGCCTTCATTTCCCGCATAAGCATTTGGATAAAATTGAGTTCCGGGCAAATAGGTGGGCGGAATGGCAACAGGAGGGGGAGGCGAAAGATTGACGAGAGGGGCGTATAAGTCCACATTTGGATTCCACCATGCATTGTTATCGATCGCCGTTCTATAAGAGGCAGTGGGACTAGCTTGAGTCACACCCACATGAAGAGGCGGGAGAAGAACTGAAGGAGTAGGTGGAAGGGGGACGGAATGAGTAGGTGCGTCTGTTGGACACGCGTCAAAAGATGAACATATATTAAAAAGGGCCTAGACATACTGTGAAAGATTTGGGGATTTGGATAAGGAGTAGATGAAAGTGTCGTATTGGCGCGGGGGGTTGAAGCCGGTAAGGCTAATACGTCGAAGAATATATATTGTACTCAACATCCAAAAATATAAAATATAAAAATAATTGTCACTTACAAAAGTCATTGAAGGTATTTGTCATAACGTAGTTGTTGTTGTTGTTGTTGTAAGCATTTGTTGAAGGAACACCTGAGACAACAACGCGTCAATGAATGAGATCGCACTCAAAACGCTTTTTATGACGTACTGGGTAAGGTTTGGTGATCATTAGTAGACACCCTACGGCGTTTAAGATTCGAAAACGCGTCGATCGACGCGTTATTAGATTCGGGTGCTTCATTTGCACGGGGTCTTTTTCTTGAGGGAGAAGAGCCGTGTCCGACCGGCTCGGGAATGTATGATAATGAGGAGTTGTTCACAACTAAAAGCGTTTAATAAATGAAAGAACAATTCGGTATATGGCTTACCATTGATAATATCTGTGTCAAGAAGCGAGGGATCTAAGTTTGCAAGAAAGGTATAATCATCCTCAGTTGAAGGCACAAACGGTGGCGAATGCGTGTTTTGTGAAGAGGTATTTGGCTCGTAAAAGGGACCCAAAGGTGACACGTCTAATGTTCGCGAGCTCGAAGGAAACGAATAAGTTCCTGAAATGGGGCGGGAGTTCGAAGACGACGACGCGTCTGCCAGTGAGTACCATGAATTTGGGTCAGAGGCTGATTGGATAGATGGAAATTGCTGCTGAGGACGTTTAAAGCCTGAGGGGAAAGGTGGACCAGTTGTTTGAGGGAGTTGAGAGAGTCGAGCTTCGAAGTAACTTTGGAAGTCCTCAAAAGGGGGGGCTTCCAAAGGTACGTCGAAACGGTCAGACTGCTCGTTGTATTTGGAAGGGTATGACATCGCAGAAGTTAGAAGGGGGGGAAGGGAAGGGGAATAATTGTTGATAGATGAACGTGGTAAAGAAGAAATTCTTGTCGTAAACCGGACATGAATAGTGTCTGTTTTATATGATACGCAACGGCGATGCATGAACTCAGATAAAGGACCGCGTAATGCTGCCGCCATCGTTAAGGACACTGGGACAGCATGCAAACCACCCCAAAAATTCAACATTGACCACAAATGAGAGATCGCTCAAAGGGAGGATCTCTGACGTTGACATGTCGAAGGCCCATCATGTTTCGATCAACAAGGACTCACTCATGTTTGCAGGGTAAGAATCTAAGGCCATACCTAATATAGCAGAACAAATCGAGTGGCGTTTATCTGAAGAAAAAATAGAGGAAACACATGTTAGTGAGTGGTCCTTGTCTGTCCACATTTGTTCGTGACCAAAGCTCTGTTCCTGTTCCTTTTCATATTGACTTTGTGCGGTCTTTATTGACATTGAATGCGTGTGAAACTAAAACTGTTGTCAATAAGAATAAGTAGCCTTTATGTTGTTTCTTTGGCCAAAGGGATGTTTTCTTGTTCTGACTGATTGGAAAATGAACGGCTTACAAGAAGAGTGGTCAGTTTACGTACGATCAGAAAGTTCGATGTATGCCCCTGGAGTGGCTGTACGACCGGGGATTATCATCCAGCGCTCACAAGTGCGATTAATAAGCTGTATATATTAGTTCGCCACCTTGCTATTTATACGCCACAGAGTAAGTTAGTTCTGTGATCTACAAGAGCATAAGTATACAGTCTATAAGTATCATAAAACTTACATTATCAAATCTACCACTTTGGAGGAACGCTGCACACAGAACAGCTGAGGAATGTTGAAAGTTGTGAGCCGACGGGGAAGAGAAGAAGAGGAATGATGCAAAACTAAACCGCTCGAAAAACGTCTATTCCACTGGATTTTATATGTTTTTCTGCAACTTTCAATTGTAAACTTGAGAAAGTAGTCAGTTTACGCTTCAGGAATAAAATAGATTATTGTTCACTTCACTGGGATGACCCCTCCGGCATCTCTAGCCCAGGCGACTTTTGAACAACAAAGCGTGCCACAAAAAAGTTGCTGGTTACTTTTATTTTTGTTTTTGTTGAGGAGATATAATTTAGTGTTCTCGCTTCGTTCATTTCTTTGCGCCCTCATGCCGTAATAATTCTGGTGTTAAAACTCCAGCATAGGAGATGGCCGACGACAATAATATTAGTACATTACAATTGAGCGGGTGTGTATTGAGAGAGTCTTTTTACAGAGACACAACTCAATTGAACTAAAAAGTAAAGAAAAGCACTCAGACAAAAAAAAGCCACACTTAGACGAATTTTACCCTTATAGTTCTCCTAGCTCCGGTGGTGGCCAGGTGCTGTGTCTTTTTTTAGAATTTGCAAAATCCCATCACTGATGTCAAAGTTGGGGGTAGCAAGCACTAATAAAACACCAGATAGCTGTTTTGTCTTGCCGTTCAGTCACTGAAAGAAAACAAGAAAACCGATGATACTGTCCCAGAAGTTTTCGGCTTGAGTAGCGGTGAGTTTTATTGAAGAGCTGCAAACAGTGTCCTAGAGCACTCGTCACACTTTATAAGAACGGCACTCGCTGCCTCTTCTATCTTTGCTGCCACGACCGCGCCGTCCAATATGCGTCGTGTTTCGGTACTTGATGCACGCAGATATCACTGAATGATAGGCTATCCTGAAAATAGGAATATTTTATCCACGGTTTATCTCACAAACCATTTCAGTTGTCCGGTGATCTGATCAGCCCAACGGGTGACACTAGCACTTTTTTCAGTTTTAATTGCTAATTATATCTCATGAGGGAAGCAATTCGGGCGGCATAGATAACAGATTAACTCCACTTTCTTCAATATCAACCGCGGCAACATGCATGTTTCGTTGTCGAATAATAACAAAAGAAGTGGCGGCGAACTCGGTCCTCAGTTCACTCTCACACCCAGAGGTTCTAGTGTATAGGACGAGCTAAGACTCTGCTACATTACATCTTATCGTGCTTGCAAGTCTCAACTGTCTAGATAAAGCTAGCCTGTTGCTAGGTCGACCACTGATACTCATCTGAACTTGGTATCCGTGTAGAGCACCTTTTTCTTGGACCTCGCCATAATCGGGCCGTACTATATTGAAAAAATGTCTTGTTGATCCCTTTTGCGGCGGTTCATAGTATGTCGTCTGGAATTTTATTATAGGGGGTTGGAATGGTGTCCGCTTTTCAGGACTCTCATTAGATTGCCAATACTTGTCTCAAGACTGGACAAGTTGCATACGACGAAACTTTGGATGTCGTTTATTTTCAAACCAGTACTCCGGAATCATGGATGCAAATCACAGCCAGTGCGCGGCGCGTTGATTTTTACTAACATCCGTAATCCTTTCATTTATAATAAATTCGAACTAATTGTATGTTGTCCCCGTCGTGATTTTCGTGATATTAGCAGTTAAGTTTTGTAGGTTTTGAACAGGTTAGCACTGTATCAGTGTTTTCTTCCAATGCAGAAAGGACTTAGTCGGAAATATTGAACATTAAAACCTTATTTTATTTCCAAAGGTCTGCGCCCCTAAGAGCGTATTATCAACGTTGGAATTCAGCCCAGAACTCAAGGTGACTTCTTCACTTGTTTAAATTTATTTTTGCTTCGTTATAGCCGCTCTCTGAGATGTTCAAGGTTACTTTTAGCGTATAAAGCCAATCTACCCTGACCGAGTACTCGACAATCGACCAAGCTGTGACTCCTACTACTATATTGTTTAGTACTGATGTCAGCCTGAAAACTTGGTTCGAGTCATCGTTGAAACAATTTTTAGGATCCTCGGTAGTATGCGAATGCTTAGACTATCGTTGGAAATGAATTACAATTCTAGAGTCAGTATTACAGGATTTGAAAGAAATGTGTCGATTTATAATCGCAGTGAACGAATCTACTCGTAAGTTGGATAAATGAAGACGTGCATATAGTGTGGTAGATTCCCAAAACTCAACATACATGTATGTATGTACTACAGGTCACTTTATGTCAATGCAAATTATACCTGCATCAGCCTGTACACTAGATTTTGATTCGACATTGTGGATAACTTTGAGAATGTCTCTAACTTTAATTGAAAGGAGAAGAAGTTGTATGTATTCTTCCACGCGGAGAGCATCCATTTATCGGTCGTATGTGAGTCAAGTCGCTAGTACAAATAATTGTTAATTTTCGTCAGATACCGTTTGAGTGAAGAAGAAAATGCGTCCGTGGCCCAGCGGCAGTCCATAAACAGTTTGTTGATGGTCAGTCTGTCAGTGATAATACCCAGGGCCCGAATGATACTCACAAGTCAATTTGCTAGTGAATAAATTGGCTACTTTATGGCTGATTTACATGTGAATTTTGTTGTTTACATACCTGTATCCTGAATACATATATGCGGTTCCAGTGCTGCCACGTGTTTTCTGTGCTACTACGCGTAATTTCGTGTGGATAAGATTTTGTTCGTACAAAAGGCGATTCTAATCAATGTGTACAAATATCTGCTGAATCTTGCTAAAGAAACGTCGAGGCATCGTTAGATGTTAATATCTAATAAACGGCATCCTCTTATTTTAAGCCGTACACCGACATCACAAAATCGATTGCTGCATGTTCGCCAGTATGCTAAATAGTGATTTAGACATAAAATAAAATAAAAGATCGTTGTCTTTACCTTGTGGGGCTCATCACTTAATTTAACGCAAGGCTTGCCATTTACTGAAGAAATTTTGATAACTATATTCAGAGCTTTACTCTTTTCTTCCCGACATGATTTTTTGTGAAAGTCGTTCGTAAAGTTCGTTCCGATCCCGAACATGGCTAATGAAAGGGAAAAAAAAATACGTAAGCTTGATGATTTCGCAAGTATAGCATTGCTGAAATCGTACTTTTAAATCCCAGTTCATCGCATTGACGTTTCAAGTTCTTGGCAAGTTCAACATTGACACTGTCTGAGTACACAATGAAGTGTTCTCGGTGGTCTACGCCTCGACTCTCGTACATCGATTTGGCTTTTGGGGCATAGACAAACGGGTCGCCGCTGTCTTGTCTAATTCCTGACCATAAACGTGCACGATCCGGCGTGAAATCCTAGTTTACTAAATGAATCCCCTGACTCGAAGGACGATCCATCTGCGACGAACCTTGAAGAAAACGTCCGTTGTGAATGTATCTGTTAATGCAATGAGATTTACTGTCCCATATATGCCGTGCCATATATCTAAAGCTTTGGCGTTAGCATGTTCATAGCCTAACAAAGCACCAACGCCCATGAACCATTCACTACGCGGTCGAGTGAATCATGAATATAGTAAGTAGTATGTGAGGATATGAAATCTTACTGAGCGATGGTACCGCTCGGCTTAAGCCCATGTTTATAGGCCAGAAAGACCTATTGAAATATTTTATGATAAAACAAGACAGAAAATCCAGGTCTGAATAACGTGACAAACATTGCTCGTTCCAACCAGATGTCCGGACCCGGGACTTGAAAAATCTTGAGATGCTCGTTTCAATCCCGCCACAACAAGATCATGAGTACGCTGTGACCGTCGCCTTCTCGTCCCAAATTCAGAGAATGTTATCCCGCTTTCTAAAAGAGCTTTCCCTTTCTCGTAAGCCAGTTCTATAAAAAGTGTTCAGTTTATATCGTTTGTCATGAAATCTAGAAAACTTGAGAGTAACCTTCTTGCCCTTCATAATCCCAATCGCGATCGTCGGTTAGAAAGTAAGCCTCGCTTAGCAGACTCATTAATGGAACTTCCCAGAGAATTGTCTCAACCCATAATCCGTTCGTTTCTATTTGAACGTTTCCCATACCAGGGTGATCAGCGGACTCGACGAATGTGATAGAGACTTGTTCGGGTTTGAACCTATACGACGAGAGGTAAGACAAGTATTCGTCTGTGAAGAAGGGACATATGGCTTTAAGCCATTTGTGCTCCGAGCCGGCGAGAGGCAGATTTGCTAAATCTGGAATGATTATGATAAGCATACATATATACATCTCGAGCCTGCCTGAATATATGGGCCTGCACGGACTAACCATGCACTGCTGCACGAAAACGGTCTATGCATTCTTTACTAAACAGCGTGGAGGGTGTCCGATTCTTGAACCGGTAGGTGCAGACGACATCAGGAAATGTCTTCAGCACGGCCTGCTGCATGGTGAACTATCCAGACGCATTAGTAAATCAAAGTAAGAGATATAGAGATCAGGTTTCACTTTATATAAGTCAGTGTCCAGCAACGACACCGGCTTGAGTTGTACACGGTTTATCGTCATGACGGCATCAGATGAAGGCATCGGCAAACTCCGGTATGAAGATTGTCTCAGGCGCCTATATTGGTCAACCTTGAATGGTGTGTACATACGCTTCTTGGGGGGATTTTCGAGTGCTAATAACAGAGTTTAATAGGGCTCGCGAGAAGAGGTTCTCAATGAGGGAGGGTATCGATCAGATGGCCGGCGACAGTATGAATTGAGAAACTTTGACATTGATTTTACGGGATCGAACTCAACGGCCGACGGATATTCGACTGTTGCTCATGGATTGACGACGGTTATCGCGTCTGTATTTGGGCCTAGGGAGGCTTACCAACGAAGTCAGACCATGCACGATCGAGCAATCATAAATGTAGAAATCAATGTCGCTCCGTTCAGCTCGAACGAAAGGAGACGAAGGGGGCGCGGAGACAGGTGAGTGAAGACTGTCTCTCCGCAAAAGGAACTTTCATGGAGAAGGCATTCTTTTAGACGTTTATTAGAACTCGCTGCATCGATCAAATCCACTTTTGAGCCTGTTGTGCAAACCCATTTGTATCCGCGGTCTGAAATCGACGTTTTCATACAAGTCATGGAGCAAGATGGAGGTATGTCAATTTTCATGTTATTCTTTTCACATGAGTTCATCAGCTTCTCGCTATTTGAAGGTCTTCTTCAGGCAGCCATAAATGCAACAACACTTGCCTTGGTCAATGCCGGGATCCCAATGGCAGATTATGTGGCTGCTATCACATGCGGTGTATCCTCAACAAAACCATTACTTGATCTGACAGCACTGGAAGAAAACGATGTGCCCCATGTAACAGTTGCGATCATGCCTAAAACTGAGAAGATTACCCTAGTGACGATGGAAACAAGACTACATGTTGACAGGTAAAGCACGGAGTCTCCTTTGCCAGGTGTCATTACCGTAATTTGTTGTCTCCAGATTCGAAGAGTTACTGAAGCTAGCTGTATCTGCGTCAAAAACACTGCACTCTCATATGCGCTTGGCGGTACGTGGGTATACAACTGATCTTGTGCGGGCGATGGGCAGTTCAGGTAGTTCTGCAACAAAGGAAGGTGTCCCAGAAGATGACATGGATGCGGCGATGCGTGATGCTGTCTAATTTACAATCTCTGAAAATAATATATATCGAGTTTTTGTAACAATACATAGATCCCAAGTGTTAGTGTGCCTGTATCTAAATATCCATGCGATATAAAGCTTAGTGTGGCGTGCCTTTGTTGTGCCTTGTTTGTTTCTTGCACGTGACATGTCGCTGGAACGCGCGCGTGAAGTCACAAACAACAAACAAAAGAAGCTCGACGCGTCTCTTGACCTTCAACGATAACGTTCTTCAACTAACTTTCTCTTTTTTTTCTAGCTGAACCTAAAAACCTCCTCAAGTTTTATGTTTTCTCATGTCCGACTATCATTCTTCCGATCCTCCAACGACACCGGGAAGAACATGGACAAGTCTTTCAACTTACACGCGATTTGGTGAGTTTCACTTTCCTGCCGCTACTAGTCGGAGAACATTCATATATTGGCTTAAAAAAAATAGATCCACGTTCCTCAGAGGATGCATCTTCTGATATTTATTCGAGGCGAACTCTCGCGTCGCCTGCACGATCCGACTATAACGACACTTCTTCTGTTGCAGAGGAAGCCGAGGTTGAAGCCTCTCTCAGCAGCGTGGACGGGAGTTCTTCACGATGGGATACTTATGTTCTTGATCCGTACAATTTCCCCCCTCGGATTTTGAGCATGATCACCGAGCGCACTGAAGACCCGCAATCGCGTCCTAGCTCCTTTCGATCCTCGACTATTATTCCTCCGCGCCCAGCATCAGCAGCAGCTAGTAGTGCTGCATCCTCCAGATATGAATCCCTTCCCCCAAGGTCCATCACCCCAGGCAACGTCTCTCAAGCCCTACATGGACGTAGTCGAACAGCTTCGCCAGAACGTCCTCCGCGTCCTCCGCCACGCTCTGGTCGCGCTGTAGATCTAATTGCATTCTTTGAAGATAAAGATAAATCTATTTCTGAAACTCCTTCATCCCAAAGCCGCACATTCAGATCACCTGTGACAACTTCTTCGCCCTCTTTCCAATCTTCATCATCATATAGAAGGACCCAGTCGGAATCTTCTACTTCATACAATACTGTTCCTCGTTCAACTACTTTGCCGACACTTGATTCGCGCTCGGTTTCTCCGATGAAGTCGGTGTTTACATTATCATCATTGCTTTCCCCTGCGCGTACCGAAACGCGTTCTGCGTATTCTACTGCCGTGTCGTCAAGTAAACAACTTCCTCGGACCCCCACATCCCCCCGTTCTCCTTTACACTCTGTCCGCAAAATTGTTGCCGCTTGGAAAGAGAGGACACCTTCCCTGGGAAAATCCAGCAAAGCATCCTCAGTCGCTTCCGACTCATCATATGAAGGTTTCTTCAGCATTAAGCGCAGCGAGCCCCCCGAAGTCAATAGATCTCTTCCCCCCCTTCCGGTTGAAGAAGTTTCGAAAACTGGTAGCGGAAATGGGGCCAATAGTTTAAATATTGCCAAGTCAGCTAAGGGATCCAATGGGTCAAGTTCACAAAATGGCAATGGCTGTGAAAGAAAGAGCATTTCGAGCGGTAGCAGCAGCAACAAAAGTCCATTCGATATTGCTGAGTTAGGTCCATTTGCTCAGCCAGATCGAGAAGTGGGTGTCGTATTTTTCTCTGTCAGTATCACTGTTTAATTCTTCCGTTTTCAGCCTTTGCGTGTTGGTCAACTATGGTATTTGAATGTACACGCTTCACCCCCGTTCCGCTGGATCCGTACTCAAGCAGTTCTATATCCACATGTACTTGTCCTTTCTTGGATAGCACCAGGGGGCGGGCGTGGCATTATAACTCTCGATTTGCTTAATTGCAATGAAGTTCGTTCTGTGCCTTCACCCAACCACCCTAGCGCTCAAGACGATATCGGAACTATTGCTGCGCGGGAACAAGCAACCGGATCAGGACCCGAAAGGGCCTTGCGCGAATTTCTCTGTCCTTTCCAGCTTTTTTATCCGGACGGTTTAGAGCGTTTAGGGGCCGAGAGTGCTCGTGAACGCGTTAGATGGGTAGGAGCGATCTGGTAAGTTTGTCAATGAAATGCCGTGAATAGTTCTTGTTCTTATTCTGATGATGTATGTAGGGAAGCGCTCAACCGTGCCGTTACTTTACCAGATCCATCTGTCCGTTCCCGGTCTCCGGCACCTTCAATTGGAACAATCGAGTCGGAAAGCACTTCATCTTCTCGCAGCAAGTCGCAATCCGGCTCGAGAAGTACCGTCTTCGTTCCACCTTTGGACACATTACCTGATATCGGTGGTTCATCTGCGGCCTCTGTATCCTCTCGCTCTAGTCTTGTTGGTGCTGCCACATCTCCGTTGGACGATGTTGGCTTGTATCGTCGCCGCGCATCAGATGATGCCTCGATAGATAATGCTGGTATGCTCTATCCAGTGGAAGGCAGTAAAGTCATCGCACCCAGTCGAAGTAGCTCCTTGCGGCGTACGAGCTCTCTGGAAGACCTGAACACGGAGTTTAAAAGCGTATATTCTACTCCCAGATCTGTGGTTTTTGGAAAACCGGTTACCGTCTCAAGCGGACCTAGTACTCCTGGAAACGTCATTGTTAGCCCTCCCCCTAGCGCTGGTAAAAGAGGTCGTATTGCGTCTACAAAGACATCATCTGAAGCTAGTGAAAGCGCAACGTTTCGCACGGCACCCAGTAGGCTCAGTGCCAGGACTACACCGGCCAGCTCCTACTATTCATTTCCTCCAAGTCAACGAGCGTCATCGCAGGGCGAGTCTCCAAGCATCACGCCTTTACGTACTTTACAAAGCATCCCATCTGATTCGCCTCAGATTCGCGTTTCCACGCTATCTTTGCGTGGTAGTCAATCTGCATCGTTGCTTGGTGACTCTCATGACGGAGACATGTCTGATTCGAATTCGCTAGCTTCATATTCTTCGTCAACACCTAGCGGAAAGCGTGTTACTTTTCCAACCACTACGTCCCCCAAGACGCCCAGCAAAACCACAGCAACCACTCTGTCTAGGAGTCCCGGTATTCGTCGGCGCACACCACGGAAATCTAGCTCTAGGAAGTCCAGTTCCTCCGGTTCCACCACGCCTTATGTAACGGCTATTGAGGGTTCTGATAAAGAAAATGACTCGACTGTTGATTCTCATACTCAGTCTTTTTCGACGTTACGACCTGGTGCACCAACTGCCAACAACGAGGATTTGCATCAGACACCTACGCGTCACTCATACACGGCTACTCCCACAAACCTATCTGAACTACCTACGTTTACAAGGACATCAACTTATGGTTCCATTGGTTATGATATCTGTCAGTCTTCGGACTTGTCAGATTTTACCCCACTGTCGATGACCATGGCGGATTCGTATAGTGCTGTAGAGAGCCAACGTGATCAAGATCAAGATCAAGATCAATATGACTCGGACCCCTTTTTGTCAGGTTCCGAGAGACCTTGCGATTCTGACGTATTTCTGACGGCGGGATCTACGGCGTTCTTTACTACTAGAACGCCCTCACCCACTTCGACTCATTTTAGTACGGTTTCGTGCGCACCGAGTTCTACCCAGTATGATACAGCTGCCAGTCAAACCTCAACAGAGTTCCATACTGCATCAACGTGTGCGTCTACCGAGTATGCTTCGTTGGAGTCTATTCCGTCGTCAAACGAATACCAAACTGCTGAGGTGTGCTCCGAGTACGAGACCGCGGAAAAATGTCCCAGCTCGCCGTCAACCCAATACCAAACTGTGGAGTCCTGCCCATGCCCATCGACTCCCAGCTCCAGGTCTCTCAGTGTTCCCGAAGTATCCCTCAGTGTCTCGAGTGCTCCTGAATCTATTGTCAGCCCAGAGTCTCTTCCTTCGCTCGATTATCTACCTAGCCCCTCGCCTACTCCCCAGCCTGAAAGTCTGCGTGACATAACACCGATATCTACTGCTACGGAAGAGGAATCTTGGCCTGTCGAAACATCCATACCCACCCCAGAGTCATCTCCTACTCCGCCATCGACGCCTCTTCCACCTTTAACACCCACAATATCCAGTATCACTGTTTCATTCGAGATGCCTACCCCTAGTAGCCCGTCTACTCCCACTCCTATTATCCAGTCCTTGCCTTCTATGACAACGCCTTCCATCTCGACCGACTTAATGATACCATCTACCGTTAGTTCTCCGGAAGAACCTTCGGAAGGGGAAGAAATACCGTCTATTACACCAAGCTCAATCTATGATGAACAATTCAGCATCGTTTCGAGCAGTCGTCCACCGTCACGTATGAGTACAATCCCAAGTTTGCCAGACGAATCTAGTCCGAGACTGACCCCTTTGTCGAGCCTTGAACCAAGCACTCGCTTGTCTACGGTGACGGAATCTGATACTATGCCTTATACAGTCTCTTTGTCAATATCTGAGAGCTCACTTCGTCCTTCAATGCCTTCGAGCGTGTCACCAGTGTCACCCAGTCTCCTGACTCTTTCTTCTCGGACATCGTCAACGCCTTCTATCTCTTCTCAATCAGACGCTACTACTGGTACTTTCTTGGTTCCGAGTTCAATTTCCACGATTCCTCGCGGTCTTTCTTTACCCGAGAGCAGCGAAGAGTTGACGTCTGTCCCCAGTTTACCATCACCGTCGACACCTACCAGCGCGGTACAGGCTTCGCTGTATGAAGAAAGCACGGGTACTTATGATTCGACGCTTCTTGAGCCTTCTGTGTCCTCTCATTCCTTGCCACATCAAGAAGGTCCTGACACATCATACGATACCTCGCTCTTGGGTCCAACTGCCTCTGCACAATCGGAACATCCTGGCATTCGCTTCCCTATGACTCCTGTTCCGCCTACGCCGCCACCGCCACCATCTCCCCCCAGAACTCCACCTGCATTATCCCCTCCTCAAATTACGGTGCAGCCGTCTTCGCCGCCGCCACCGCCGCCATCACCACCACCAATGTCGGAGCATACGGTCTCATCACCTACAACGGAGTCTTCTTGTGAACTTCCTGTTTCCGTTGTCGATATCCCGCCTCAAGTCTCACCATCTAGACCTCCCTCTTCCCTTACACCTAGTTCCCCTCTTGATTTACCGCTTCCTAGCCCTCGGTCGTCACCGTCGACTCTGTCACCTCCCAGCGCATCTCATACGACGCCTTTTCCATCTTCATCTTCCTCCGAGTCGTTTCAGCCTACTGTTACTCTGACTCCATCCCTAACTCGAACGCCGTCAACCGTTTCAAGCGTCTCCATGCGTTCGTCCAGAATAAGTCCTGACGATGAATCGCTATACGAATTTGAAGTCACAGCAACACCTACAGAGTCCTCAACTTGGAGACCTTCCCTTTCGTCAGAATCTAGTGTCACCCCTGAATCAATTATTTCCTGGTCACTTACGCCGACGGAGCGTACTTTTAGTGTATGATTTCACTTCTCGAGTTTTTCGTGTTCTGTTCTCATTGTTTCACAGACATCCTCTTCAAGTACACCCATGCCGCCGTCTTCAAGCAGCAGTATGACTACTACACCCGTCCCTCGCTCCCTGACTATTACACCTCAAGCCAGTTTCAGTGTTAGTGTCAGCACGCCGTGGTCAAATGTCCCATCAATAAGGAGTCAGTTGGATACGGTGTCATCGCATGCATCTGAGGCCATAGAACCAGGGCCGAGGGAAATGTTTGATATACCTGAACCGGTTCCCGAGAGTCCACCCCCTTCGTCAATTTTAACTCACGACGTCAATCGTTTATTACATTATCTTCATGAGATTAACGATATACGTAATGGACAGCATGTTGATCTCCACCGTCATATGGATGATATCGGAATGAAATTGGAAGACCTCGCAAATAAAATTCAAGACGAGATGATTTCACATCAACAGCCCTATCCGCCCCCCGTCCGGCAAAAAGATGTCTCTGTTGGAAGAAGCTCAGTATCATCGCGTGCCACGACACCGATTCCTCGACGGTCTCCCACACCTGCTCCCTCCTCGTCTGTTCCAAACGTCCGAGCGTCAATTTTATCGTCAATTACTACTAGTTCTTCAAGTGTCTCATGGCTTTCGTCTCACCATTCGGATGATTGGGATCTAATGTCATCTGAAGACCTCGAGACTCTACCTGTGATAGTCCATCCTCCTTCAGTTCCTTCTTCACCTTCGACGCCGTCCAGCCCCAGTACTGTATCCAGTCCTTCCTCTGAGTCAACGCCAGGCGATGGCTATTCGGACTCATCGAGGTCATCGTCTTTAACACCACTTCAACATCCGCAGGTGGAAATGCAACCGCCACCGTCTCCTACGCCCTCCGTCGAAACGGTAAGACCCCAAGAGGAACAGATCCCCGCGGAACCACACCCTCACCTTCTGATTCTTCTGGAAAACATTCGAGGTGAATTGGATGGTTTACGTTCCCACTTTGACCAGACGCGACGGACGATAGATGAATTACGGGAAGAAACAAGACAGGCGGCAGATCGACAACCAGTCCAGATTGTGATACCTCCTCGCACAGAAATAATCCGAGAGGAACGTACCGTACCGGATGAAGAACAGCAGAGAATGTATACTGATATGATTCGAGACGTGCAAAGAACATTAAGAGAAGTGAAAGATATGCTGACCGGCGAGGGCCGAACCATTTCAATGTCTGAGAGCTCACATACGGAGGACATTGATCCCCAAAGTCTTTTTGATTTCCCTCCTGCACCTGGACCTCCACCCGCGTCCATACCTCTTCACGCCCCTACTCCCGTACCCGCCAGATCTCCCCCAGCTTTCATAAATTTATTGACTCAATTGTCATCAAGGTTACCCGAAATGCCCTCGACTTCCACGTCCATCCCACTGGAACCGCTTCCTAGTATTCGAATCCCAACGTCCAGACCGAGACCCCAGAGCGCCTCGCCTTCTACTATTATTCGGTCTTCATCAGCTCCTATCACAGGCACCGGTCAACGTCCTGCAGGTGTCCCTCCATTTGTACCGCCGGAGTCTTCTGGAGATGAAGAGCAACCTTCAGTTAGTGCCCCCCAGCCGCCTTCTCGAGTTGTCCACGATCCCGGTCGTTCTCGTCCTTTCCCGACACATCGTCCTCGCCACTCCGAGGAACGTGAGCTACCATTTGACGATCAACCATCTCAACGAGCGTCCTCTCATCAAGTATGTTTTTTCTTTTTGATTATTTGAGTCAATTCAACGTGGTATTATGTAGCCTCCCCCACAACATGAAGTTCCCCCTCGTGTACCCACCGCCCCGCCTGCCTTCTCGGTATTTTCTCGTGATCGTCCGGTAAGACAGAATTTCTTTTCAGCGTTCATCTTTGTATTAACGCCTCATGCAGAGAGGAACTGCTCCATTCCAACCAGCACCACAAACTCGGGGTGGACCTCCGGTGGCACAAACTATACCTGTACCAGTAGCACCAGTTGTCCCGGTTAGCGCTTTTCTTATGATTCGATAACCTAACTAACTTATTTTTTTAAAAGCCCCCCGAATATTATGAGATTTTGCGAATACTGCGGGTAAGGCTCCAAACATCTTCATTTTTCACGGGTCTGATTGTTCCTTAGATTGATCAAGACGCTCGACATGCTACTCTTGAGCAGCAAGGGGAGATGATAAACTACATGAGGAATTTAAATAGCTGGCTGGAGCGAGATGTGCGAGATCGTCATGCGGAAATACAGGGTGTCGGTGCACGAATTGATCAATTACGGAATGACCTATCTCGGTACCTAGGTATCCCAGCAGCCGGTATGCGATTTCTTTGAGCTATATTTATGATAAGCTTTTAACATCAATTTCCCTAGTTCCCTTCGTACCTGCTCCCTACCCGCCACCCATTTTCCCTCCAAGGGTATTTCAAGGGGGTCCTCCTGTTCCCCCAACGGCAGGTCCTGGTAGAGGAACACCATTTCATAGACCTGGCCGCCGCCATCGCCCGGAGGTTGATGAAGAGGACGATCGTGAACCATTCATACCTCCACATCCTGACACCCTTGCCGACGTGCCTGCTGGCTTTGTACCTCATCCCGGTGGCCCTCCGCCAGGATTCTGGCCTGGTGGTGCTTCCGTGTATCCGGCTGCACCGGCAGGTTTTGTTGCGCAAGGTCGTGGTGCTCCGTTTCAACGGCCAGGTATCAGTATTGTTTCGCCATCCCCATCAGGAAGACCCCGACGTGCCTTTGGCGTTGACGATGATGAAGATGACGATACCCGCCCGTTCGTTCCTCCCCGAGTTGAGGAGGCATCTCCAGCGAGAACAAGAGTTACGGCGACGCCTGGTCCACGACCTCCCCCAGATCCCAATGCGCCTCCCGCGGTAATTTTCACTCAACCAGCTCCTCAACATCTCTCAGACGCTCCAACAACTACTCTTGGTGCTGAACCAAGCACTACAGCAGGCCCAAGTCGGGAAGCACCTGAATCCACTCAAGCTCCACTAATTATCATCCCTCCTCCCGGGCAACAACAGCAAGATGTATCTCGTCGCCAAGGCTCACCGGGTCCAATCGTTGTTCAGTCCGCGCCCTCACCTTCGAGACGGCGTTCTCGGAGCCAATCTAGGCCAAGCCAGATAATTATTCGCCCGCCTGCTACAACGGATGGTAGTTCAGATGAAGAGGTTAGGAGATCCAGTCGAGGTCGAACCCGAACTCCCACAAATATTATTATTCACCCACCGTCCCAGCCAGCAGACGATATTGGACGCATTCCCCCTGTGGTGACTCGCGATCAGCCTTCATATCGTAGTTCTCCTGAACGGGATCAAGATTCTCCGTCACGTCATAATATCTCTCGTCGACGTACACCCTCGCGCGATGGTTCTCGACGGCCATCGGGTTCACAATATGGTGACCCTGGACGCCACATACCACGGGAATCATCTCCAGAATACTCTCCCGAAGATCCAGACCGTCCATCTCGCTCCCGTCCACACTCGCATCGTGGTTCTCGACGACCCTCACGTTCACAATATGGTGACCCTGGACGACATACACCACGGGGACCCTCTCCAGAATACTCTCCCGAAGATCCGGGTCGTCCATCTCGCTCCCGTCCACCGTCTGCTGCTTATCCAAGTAGGAGACCGCCCTCTATACGTGTTGGTGATGTGGGGCCCGGTTCTGAATCCGGTTCCAGCTATGACCCTGATAGGCCAATTTTGGTCATTCCCCCATCGAGAAGGTCTTCGTTAGCCTCAAGACGTTCCCGGTCTCGGGATGGTGGTATAACTGTCATTCCAGCACCCACAACTTCCCGTTCACGGACTCCTCCGGGGGAAATCCACATTGGCCGTGATCCTTCGCGTGGACGTTCGCATAGTCGCACACCCGTCATCTTAGATCGTCCTTCGTCTGTCCGTTCCCGCCGTTCCACTCCTCAAGTGATTATTCCGGAGCCTCCGCGCGACTACGATGATTACGATGAAGATCAGCCTACTTATGTCGTTCCAAGGAGTCCAAGAGATAGAACACCCTCTCGCGGCCCTGTAATAATCAGTCGTCGTCCCAGTCGCCCTCCATCTAGGTCTTCTGTAATCCTGCAGCCAGAACCTGAAGAATCTGAGTCTCCCCCCGTTATATATGCACAAGCACCACGGTCTTCTAGACCACAATCTTTCATTCAATACGAAGAACCAACACGGCCTAGACCGCCGTCCATTATACAAAGTCGTCCATCCTCCCGAGCCTCTGGCCGTCGACCGCAGACGGTAATTATCCCGCAAACCTCTGACCTCGATGATTCACCACGGGATGTTTACGTTCAGCGGCCACCACCCGCCAGCAGGCCAGCATCCGTGATCTACTCAGATCGAACGCGCTCTAGGCCTCAGTCAATCGTTCTTCAACATCCCCATTATGATAGAGAAGAAGAACCTCCATTCATCCAAATGCCACAAGAGGCATCACCGCGACCTCATTCAGTACTTTCTCGCAGGTCATCTCGTCGAGCTTCACCTGCACAGTCTTACGTTTCTGATCGCCATCCTCCCGTTCTGCAACCGGAAGCCGACATTGGAGTACCCCGACCTCATTCAATACTTTCTCGCAGGTCATCTCGTCGAGCTTCACCTGCACAGTCTTACGTTTCTGATCGCTATTCTCCCGCTTTGGGACCGGAAGCAGACATTGGGGCACCCCGAGAGAGGCCCCCGGCTGTTTTAACCACACGAGGTCGCAGCCCGTCGGTTCAGCCCGTCGGGAGCTATGAAGACGAAGACGCTCCCCTTCATCCTCTTTCTGCAAGGTCTAGTGTCGCCTCGCGCCCTAGTTATCGTCCAGGCGCCGGTTTACCCAGTCGTTCCCGCACCCCACGAGCTATCGATGAGTATGAACCCCCTGGCCCGATTAGACCCCTCTCACCAGAGGCTGAACGAGAACCTTTCCCAAGACCTGAATCTGGATACCTTGAAGAACCTGGATCACTAACCCCCAGGTCTAGACGAGCACGCCCCGTTCACGGAGAATTTCCAGATACAGGGGATCATATTCCATATGATGGTGACCGAACCTCTCGCACACCTAGACAACGGCGAGCAAATCTTGTTCCGGGAGAGCCGGATTATGTAGAGTCAGAGCCCATTGTTCCACTACGCCCTTCGCCAACGTATGCGTATGACGATGCACCCGTTCGTCAACCCCCCGTAAGTTTTCCCTACAGCGCTGCGCATTCATTCGAATAATTAATTTCCTAAGACTATTGTACAGGTCAGCCGTCCACCTTCTGTACACTCTTCCCGTCGATCTCCTTCCGTTGCTGGTGATCGACAACCAAGGTTTTCACGTCCCCCAACAGTTATTCCGGGTGAATTTGACGACGAAGGTTTTCGTCCTTCGAGTCCTGAATTTGTACGAACACATACCGCAACGCCACCAGGACCTACCCCTCGGGCCTCTCCATCTCTTGAACTCAGAGGGATTCCAAGAACGCGTAGCCCGAGTGTTATACGTGCGGCTGTTCCTCCGAGTGCTGAGTTTGTTCAGCCGTATTCCGCCACTCCTCCACAAGATGCTCCGGAAATTCATGAACCAGTGGGAATTCCAGGGCCTTTAGCAACCCCCTCAGTTGATGGTCGTATATCTCTGCCTCCCGAGAGACCTGTATCAACGCCTGCCATGCCGCTAGAAGAACGGATAGTTACGGCGTTTAATAACGCTGAAGACGAGCGAAGACTGCGATATCAAGAAGCAGAACATATGCGGGATGAGACAGCTGTCCAAGCAGAACAACGGCGTGATGCAGATTTTGAAGCGCATGAGACTGAACGCCAGCGTATTTTCGAAGAGAATGAAGCTCGAAGGAACGACACCACTGGACAGATTCGAGAGCAGATACTGCAAGCCGCTTGTGAGCGCGGGGCGGGTGACATTTCACATGCTGCTTCACCTTCACTCCCAGGTGACGTTCTGGGTGATATGGGCGATGCCGGCATTCCCACCGATGCTCCTATGGACGTCCCAGCTGGTGTTTTAGCTGATATCCCTGGCGAGGTTCCTACAGATACTCTGGCTGCTGTTTCCCCTGAAACCCCGCGCGAAGCTGATGCTGAACGAGCGGAAAGTGAGCGTGCGCGATCAATCCGAGAAACAGTCCACAGCGTTTTAGACACGCAGGCTGACGCCGTTCGTCATGAGGTACTACTTGGAGCTCAGAACGAACGACAAGAGCTGTACAGAATTATAGAAAGCGAAAGACAGCGCAATGCTGAGTATGAAGCAAAAGTCAAGGCACTAGAAGATGAGATTGTTACGTTGCGCGATACTCAAGAAGCCGAGAAGCTTGAGCGCGAACGAGAACAGGCTGCCAAGTTGGATCAGTTCCAGGCTGATTTGGCTCAACGCGATACCGATATACGTGATCAGTTGGCGAATATCACTCAATTACTGGAAGAAAAGAAAGCTGAATGTGAGAAGTTGAAGGCGGAGAATGATGAAAGGTTTACGGCTAAGGAGTCACGACGCGTAGAAAAGGAAGCAAAATGCGAATCGATGAAAGAAATGCTACAGCAAATATTAAGGGAGCAGGAGGAAGCCAAACTGCGCGAGCAACAGGAGAGGGAAGAGCGAGCACAGCGAGCAGGTATGCTTTCGCCTTTTTTTTTCATTTTTCCTACTTGTTTTATTGAACATGGCTCTCTCAGGCCTTGAGGAAGTCCTCTTGGAAGCACTTAAGAAAAATCAAGGAGAACAAAATGCATATATTCATGACCTAATTGATCGTACGTTACAGCCGTTTTTTATTTTTTTTCTTTTTGATACTTCTTGCGATTTACACGAACTCTTAGAATCGAAAGGCGATTGCGAACGACAACAGAAAGACCTTTTGGATGCTATCAAGGCCACGGCTCAACAAGTTCCATATAATGTCGAAAAGGTGAGCATGGAACTTGTTTTGCCCGAGTATAACGATCCTCAAGCCTCCTCTAAAAAAAAAGTACCTCAACCACTTCAGCCAAACCTTGGCAGATGAAGTCCGTATATTATTAAATGAAGTCGGTAAACTCAGAGAAGAAAAGCGTAACATCCAACAGTAAGTTTTTTTTTTACACACTTTTATTTCATGACATTGCTGAATTTAAATATTTTTTTTTCCCTTTGCGGTAAATTAGTGAAATCGGATTCTTGTTATGCACAAGAAGTAAATATGGCCCTGGTGGAGAGTTCGATCCGGATTGGTATGCTTCGTTGTTCATACTTCATGTTTTTTTTTCTCCTTCTTAACGTCTTGTAGGCGTCCGAACGTTCATATGTTTGGCGGTGGTGGTGGTCCTCCTGGAGGACCTGGGGGACCAGGAGGGTTTCCTCCGGGTGGATTCGGTCCCGGTGGTGGGTTCTCAGGCGGGTTTCCCCCCGGACCAGGTGGTTTTCCAGGCGGTTTTCATCAAGGTCCTCCTGGTTTCGATGATGGTCCTCCGCCTTCTGAGGGGGATGACCAGCCAATTCGACCTGCATGGCGCAATGTTCAGCCTGCTGGACCACCTAAACTTTCCAAGAGACAGAGAAAACAAAAGGCTGCCGAGGAAGCTGCAGCTGCCGCTGCCGCCGGTGCCGGACCTTCTATGGGACCCCATATGGGACAAGAACCGCGAACGTCGTGGGCGACATGGCAACGTAAGGGGTTACCGGTTACCAATTCTTTATTTGAGTAGTGAATTGACTTGATTTTTCTTTTCTTTTGACAGCTGATCCTCGATTTGCACCTACTCCCACGTCTGCAGCAGATCAGGCGGAACTCGCACCTCCTGTTGCACCCTCTCCGCCAGGCTTATTCGGACCTCGTTCATTGTCTCCCAGGAGAAAGAAAGTTTAAAGGATTCTGGTTTTGTTTTGTTTTGTTTTCACCCTGCATTCATTTTTTTTCGTATACTTTTTTGTTCCTTTCACATGTGTGCAATTTTTATTTTTATTTTGCATGATAATGATGACGATAATTCACGACTCTCCCTCCCATATGTATATGCAATTTAGTATGTTGTATGTTCAAAAATGATCTAAAAGACGATTTTTGATTCACTTCTCTATGTAATACATACAAATAGAAATATTGTTCGATCAAGTTGGAACACGATAAACGATCTTGACGCCACTGACATTTCCAGCACGCATATATTCCAAACCATCATTGACAACATTCAAACCGCCTTCCCAAAGCTTGACTTTATTCGGTCTCAAGTAGCCTGATTCAACAAGAGCCGAAATTTTGGGGAGAAAGCTGGCCATGTGGAATCTGTCTGGCTCTGAGACTGGGTATACTGCGTTTTCGCCGTATTTGAATTCGCGGCCTAGTGAGGTATATATGAGTGTTTGGATGAATTGGATGGAGGGATGGAGGGATTTGGCTGTTTCGTCTATTCCTAGGATTGTTACTAATAATTTTTTGGGTTCCGACTCCGAGTTGAGACTTGAAGAAGAAGAAGAAAGTATTTGGCAGGTTAGTTGTTGAGCTTCGGGTGTGCTGAATGCGTCTAGAGCTTTGTGGATTTTAATTTCCCCTGCGGAGAGTTTGAGGTCTTGGAGTATTGTTGATGATTTGTACTACATACATACGTGTGCGTGAAGTGAAGAAAGTGAATTTTTATATTCTGGTAACTTACGTCTAAGATTATATCTGCGCCTAGATTTTTAAGGAGGGCGTGGTTCCGGGATGATGCTGTTGTTACGACTTTGTATCCCGATAGGTGGGCTAGTTGAATAGCGAATTGGCCTACCGAGGCTGAAGAAATGCAAGTTAAGAAAATATTATAAGAAAATGAGGATAAGGGACATACCACTTCCGCCGTTGATGAATATCTTGAGAAAGTGAGAGAAGGAGGTTAGTTTATCTAGAAAGAATTTAGAGGGCCCGGGGGGGGAGGGGTGGATTTACCCATTCGTTTGATTCCGGTGTTAATTTGGAGGGAGGTTCGACGAGTGATAGTCTGCCTGGACCGTACAACGCTTGAACGGCAGTCCACAATCTTATATATAAAACAAAACAAACAATTCAGGATGAACTTTATTTCTATGAACACTTTTTTTTTAAATTACTCACGCACAGCCCATGGTAGCAGCCTCTTCGTGGGTCAAAGTACCGGTTGGAACTCTCCACACCAAATCGGCGGGGGTCTTGACATACTCTGCAAAAGCACCACGATCGGGGTATGTACCTCCTTGTACGAAACCAGCGACGTGGTCACCTAGCTTGACGAACGCTTGTTCCGCGGCTACTTTGCCTAGTTGAACGACTGTACCGGAGAAGTCGCAGCCTATTATCGTTCCTGGGTCTACACGTGCACGATGAGATTGGGAGAGAGGTGAATGAGAATGAAGAAACGTACCGTTTCGGAATTGCACGTCTGTTCAACATTTTTCGTTCAAGGTAATTTTTTTAAAAAAGAGTAATAGAGAGCGTTGTTATTACTTACGCTTCCAGTCTGTAGGGTTTTGGGCTACAGCGTGTGTCTGCAATTTGAAGGTTAGGTATTAAAATCAGTATACTAAAGGTGAGATTTACCTTGATGAGGATTTCATTTTCATCGATAATGGGAACGGGAATCTCTTCGACTTGAACTTTCTTGTCCTTTGGAAGAAATAAATGATGAAAATTAGACTGTAATACGTATGTATATGCTGTGATAACCAACCTGATGGACGACAGAAGCTCTCATAGTTTTTGGAATGGTGATAGTTTGAGACATGATTTAGATTTGAAGAAAATCGATAGCAGGGAAGGAAAAGACCCGGAGAGAGGTTGATAAGGATTCAGGAGAGATATATTATTACTTGCCAGGGGTTTATAAATACTCTGGGGCTACCCCTTATGATGACACAATGAAATAATATAAAAGTACAAAAATTCTCACTCAAACTGCACGTCCGAAATGGAATAATATTTTGGAAAACACGTGATGTGAGGAGAAATACAAATATACAAATTTCACTATTCTGATTTGCAGCAGCAAATGAAAGAAAAGACTAGATTAGATTCGTGCTGGCAAAAAAAAAAAAAAAAAGGTGTCGGTAATAAAATAGAGTTTTTTTAAGTCCGATGAGAACATACATATTTAGATAGGTAATGTGGTGAGACGGTGACCTGATCTACGACATTGGTCTGCAAATTGTGTCTTTGTCAGGAGTGTCGAGTAGCACGAGAGGTTCTTTGACGAGAGAGCACGTCCCTGCGCAGGTGTGCTGCTGTCCTTGATCTTCTCCGGGGTTGGAATTGGCTTTGGAATTCCGTACAGGTGTGCAGAGCATTTCTGCACTGGATGCGGTCGGTCTCAGAAGGGTCATGTTTTGGATACCGAGATCGATGTCGAAACCAGCAGGGTGATTTTTATTTCCGACTCCATTACTGGTCTGTTGCATGGCAGCTGATGCTGATGGTGGTGCTTGGAGGGTGGCGACGGGTCTACACACTGTGTCACGGTCGGGAGTATCGAGAAGAATAGGTTTTTGTGCAAGAGCGTAGGTTGTTGGAGAGATAATTTCTGCCTGCTGTGACTTCATAGACGTTGTTATCGCCGACGGGATGGACAATGAAAGGGTTGAAGGTGATGACGATGAGGTTGCGGTGGCGGTGGCGGTGGCGGCTGACTCAACCGGCGCGGGCGTCACGCTAGCGGATGCGGCACCGGGGTAG
The DNA here is from genome assembly GCA_029959195.1 of Dictyophora rubrovolvata. Classification (NCBI taxonomy): domain Eukaryota; kingdom Fungi; phylum Basidiomycota; class Agaricomycetes; order Phallales; family Phallaceae; genus Dictyophora; species Dictyophora rubrovolvata. The sequence continues at coordinate 353,807 of CP114122.1, read as the reverse complement.
TTGCTGGAGACATCTCGATGGTAGGGAGAAGGGGCCATGGAACACTGCTCTGGTCTCTATCTATCTATTTATTTAATTGAATCATTCATTCTGGGAATTGGAAATTCAGAGCTCAACACCGCGTGCGTGGCGCCGGCAGTCGTCAGTGATTTGAAAACGATAATCGATGTCAGTGGTAACCGGTAAAGATATTTGAAATTCTCTTCCAATTAAAGGGTTTCACTCGCTTGTCTCAGCACTCGACATGCCACCGTGTACACTGCAAGTACACTGACCAGACCGGGCGTCTACACAATGTCTTCAACTCTGGTCTTCTTTTTTCCGTTTCCCCGCGGAGCAAAAGAATTCAGGATGTTCGATGGTTCTGCAATTATTCCATCCAGGTTAGACGTTCATGAGCTGGTCCACGTGTTTAGTATTCCATTTTCAAATAGCACGGTGCTCATGACTAGCCAAGACCTTTGAATTTGAGCGTCTGGGTTGCCACGGATTTCTTCCCAGATCTCGCAGTGCGTGGCTTGGACGATACGATTTAAAGGCGGGTAAAATCTGTCCAGTGTCAGGTCACGATTTACCCCAGTGTCGGGGATATTTCCAACTCGCTCTGGCATTACCATCTAGTACTTAATCCACGCCGTTGTCAAAGTTTCAGCATCACGAGTACTGCTTGTACCGACGAATGGTGCTCCTATTCTAAGGTTGTCATGAATGGTCGGACCTGACGTTTTTGTAGTGATATGTAGTAAGATCATGCACACAATGGATTCACCCGATACAGCTTCGGGGTGCACTTCAGCTCTGCTCAAGCTCTGCCCCCCGATCGTGGGTCAATAAGTACCGTACCATCATCATCCATCCCGCATTCTTTCACCAAGGATTATCCAAACTTTTTCATGGAGGATCTCGGTAGTGATAAGCGCAGGACCTCCCGTTTTGTTGATTTCCTCAGGCAACGAAAGAATTACTAACTATTTTTTTTTTTTTTTTGGTTGATTCTGTCATACTCCTATTCGACCATCGAGACGAATTCAGTTGCATTCTCACCGGCGCACATGATTCCACATGCACGCGAAAAAGTAAGGATTTGGGCGAGAAATTCGAGAACATCATTACGGAAAGAGGTAAATCAGACCGCAGATCTGACTTCAATCAAGTACTCAGTTTTTTTTACTCTCTATCCAAGTTCACCATAAGGGAGATTTATTCAATGAATGCGGGAGGGACGACGTTGATAGAACTAAGGGGACGTGAAAGAAATTCTCATATGGACAAAACTGACAGCGTCAGAGTTGTGGTGTCTGACCAAGTCTCGATACTTGCCGCGCATAATAATTCCGGATCAGGTTTGCTTTTTGGTGGCCAAGGCGCCCAAGTCCCCAAGTTAACTGAGCTACTGCTCAATAACGTCCACCAGTTCTTGCTGCCGGGTTCCTACAAAACCTCACCGTACTCGGTCTGAAATGTTATACTTCAAGTTGCATCAGGTGATAGAGAACTCGCCCACGTTACGTGAGCCAGTTGTTATTAAAATTACCCCTGGTTGATGAAACCGGTTTTTTTTGCACTTTCAATGCCTAAGAAAGCTAGAAATGTTGAGCATCTCATATATATGTTTGCTACAAGAATTATCTACATCATACGTGCCCCTAATTCAAAATTCTTTGACACTTACTCATCCGAGAAGCCAAGACTATCAAATCCTTTTCGATAAGATAAATAGCAGGTCCACCAATATTTTTTCCAAATCTAGTTTCCCTGTTGCCCCTTTTGTCCCCCTTGCCAGTCCATCACTGTCCTCATTTTTTATCCCGATGACATCGTGATCTCGTGCTTTATTAAATGTAAATAGAATCAGTTCTGGAGGGACCTTTCAGGTTGATACGACTTTCAGCAAATCCTCAACTGTAACAGAATACTGGTGTGATTTTTGAAAAGATACCTTTTCAGCACATCAATAGTATGTAGCGCGATCAAATTGTACCATTGAATACTTGAGGCATTTCTTAATTTTTTTTGTATCAATAGCATATATTTAGTATACAACGTATATTGTGAATCGAATACAGGTTAAGATAATTTATTACACGTTATAAATCTCGCCCACACTTTGAGCTTTTGTGCGATGTTACATGGTCCACTCTGTCAATTCGTGGTATCCCGAGAATCAGCGCAATGCGAATCGGACGATGTATTTATTTACAGACCTCGAGATCAGTAAACTCTGGGCATCTCCTACTCAACTCAAAATAGACGTCGGAGACAACATGCTTCATACTCCTATCAGACATTGCGCACATTCTTCGCCTTGCTGCATTGCGTTCGGGATGAAAATCCTCGCGAAAAGTCAGAAATAATGGGGCTGGTTTGAAGAGAATGAACATATTTAAGAATCGATACATATGCAGCCTCCACTTGCCATCATATCCTTCTCTGCTCGCTTCTTGACGGGCTATCATACAGTCATGGACGTCAGATACTAGGAGGAGAAATTGGGAGTCGGTAATTGTCGTCAGGAATTCGCGCTTAGAAGCTCTGAAGCCCGAAGTCTCTGAAATTCCCCGTATTATTATTCACAATTATAAATTATGGCTTGAAAAAAACCTTTATTGATGTTATCCCCAAGAAATGCTCGAAATTCAGTAAGCCATGTCGTGACTAGCTGTAAATCCTTTCCTTCTGTGAAGGTGCTTAACCCGCTCGCGATTTGGGAGTCAGATTTGGGAGAGATACAAGAAAAGATCATATTATCGCGGCCGACAATGAATTATGTGGCGATGAAAAATGGATACTGGGGAGCGTCGAAATTCCCTAGATCATCTTCTGAGCTGAGATATTTAGCACTTATTATTAGATTCATGTGGCAAGCAAGTGCCAAGTGCCAATGGCCATCCATGGCTAAAGAAGCTGAAGAAGCTGAAGAAGCGCTCAAGACCAAGAAGAAAGAATGGGCCCCTGTGGAACGCCATGGGCCAACTATACAGCCACACCGCTCCACGGATTCAAAGTCCGCAGGATATATAATCATCTGACTGGGCGTCGAGTCTCCCCTTCCTCCTTAGTTTTGCACTAACTTCTGTTAGTTCGTAAAGTGAGTTTTTTTCTGTCGGTATTCCTTCTCTCATGTTTCTGATCATATTATCTATCCTACGCTTCTCTTCCTTTTCTCATCAATTGAATTTTGTTTTAACTTTGATCTTTTATTGACTTCATCGTTTCTCTGTTGGATACTATTCACTTCTCTCGTCGACTAGGATGCGTGAAAAATGGAAGAAAAAGCGTTCCCGCAGATTGAGACGCAAAAGACGGAAGATGAGGGCTCGTTCCAGTACGTTTTACATTTCCTACACTCATAAACCTGTCTTCTTCCGACACTCAAAACTTTCCAACCAGAGTAAACACATTTCTGATGCCCACCCTCACATTCAATTATCGGCCCTAACGTCGAACTGTAAAAAAAAATTACAATCAAAATTTTTACAAACCCCTCGGACCGGTCGCATTGTGTTGGTGGGTTGCGGTGATGGCATGTAGTGGGATATTGTCGGGGACTTTTGTGCATTATTCCCTTGGTCGCCTTTATGTCTGTTCTCAACATTTATGCGCTGTTATCCTTGTCCATTATTATTGTCCCATTTCCCCCCATTGACGTCGTCGTGGGATTGGATTAGGATAGGCTGTGTCAAAAATTGTGTTTATCAAGCTAAAAGGCTTCTATAAAAATAAATTCTCAATCTCAAACTCGAGAGATAGTAAAGTCAAGCTGTATCTATGTTCTTTGGCGCTGTACAATTATTGTCATCACATGCAGGGAATGTTTGCTGCTTTGGTATTGTTACGACTATCCAGCTCCATATTCGAAAGAAGGCTTAGAGAGGCTGTCGCCACGGAATATTTAGCAGTGTATCGCCCAATATAAGGTGGCAGAAGCAGAATCCTCCCCACTGTTGTATATTTGTATGGCTTAGGGTATAGCTCTGAGCTCTCCTTTGTTAGCTTCTGCGTCAAAGAAAAACATACTTGTGGATTTAATGCTGAAACACACGCTCTTTTCTCGTCGGTTGACGTGATCTTAGAGACTGAAGCGCGTGACATAGTAGCGCCCGTCTGTCGGAGGTGCTCAACATCGACTGAACAGACCCTATAGGAGATTTGGAGGAGTCGATTTGACTCAAGAACAAAGAGGCTTGTCCTTTACCTACAGACTCTGAGGCTATCGCAATGAAGCTCTTCGGAAAGCTGCACAACGCAGATGGTGAGATCAGCTACAAGAACGAGTCGGAGAAGATTCCGGCCGTCAAGATGGCGTTCAACGCCCTTCTATCCTATGTACAAGAGTGTCAAGTAGGAGCTCGAGGAGCAGTGGAAGGTCTTCCTCAAGATCGACTAGCGAACCCCCTCCTCTCCCTCTTATTTTACTTATCACTAATAACGCACTTCTTAATCTACAGGTCTTGAAATTGTAGGCTCGTTACCTCGGTTCGTCGAATTCTCCTCCTCCTTCCTCGTTGTCGAACTTACTGCCTTCATTGATAAACCAGGCGTCCAACTCGTGGATTTGTGATTCGTTGTCTCAGTCTTGCTCACGACCTCCGTAGTCGTGTATCCCCCCAACTCCAAGGCCTTCTTTTGACTTCTGCTGACTCGTAAAATCGTCGTGAACCCCCACTTATCCTGATCCAAATGCTACCCGCCTGTTGGGACTGTTACGTTTGAAATATCATTGTTGATTTGTCCGTAAAACCGTGCGCATTGAGTTTAAGCTTGATATCTGGGTAATCCAAGTTTGACGTCCATTCCTTTATCAATGTTCCAGCATTGAAGTCTTCGTACTTGAGGGGGAAAAAAGCCCAAAGACGTGATAACTCAGCTTTGAAGTTTTTCAAGTTAACTATCTATATGATTTCTTAAGCTTGAGATCGGGCTGAGCGTGGCATTTATTGCTAAATTTTTAAGTACTTTAGTGCAGAGCTAGCACTGCGAAGTGTCGTCGCTGTTAAGTGAACCAGTAAAACCGTACTAGATTCCAGTATTTCTTTCAAAGTTTCAATTTCTCTTTGGTTTCATTTTCCTTTCTCGTGTATTGTCGTCTCAGTTTGTATTATTTAGAGTCCTTGTGGACGCTTAGGGTGGCACTGCTTCCCTAGTAATTAGTTTTTCCCTCGTATATAGTTTCCCCGTCGTATATAATTCGCGGGTGTAAATGTACTTATTTGCTAAGACGACTAAACCTCAAACCTCAAATAACTTGTTCCAGCTTTAGCGACAAGCCTTTGACTAATCAATTCAATTAACTACGAGACTCAATTCTTTCGAATTAATTTAATTCCAAATTCAAGTTTAACGAAAATCCAATATTTATTAAACCTCTTACGACTGTATGTATATTGCGTCTACATTACAGTCGCTAATCAACGTAGAAAGTGGCTGTGAATCTGAAGTGCATCGTCTCGTCATATTTACCTGGACGCGACTAGTAGCGTATAGTATCTGCTTGCAGCACGATTCGAAAGATATAGCTGCGATGAGGCAACGACTATGTGTCTCAACAGCTTACGCCGTACAAACTTAGAGATGAATCGTAGATTGAAGTGGATCATTCAAAGTTGGAAAAGAAATGCAAACAAAGCAACATAAAATGATCCAACCGCTTTCGATCTAATTATCTGCGTATGGGGGAAAAGCAGGTGGTTATATAGGCGTCGAACAAGGGAGAAAAACTTGCTTACCGTATATTAGATGGTGAAGGTGCAGCGCAGCCCGCAGTGGTCGCTCCAGGGCGTATAGGCGTCGATGAGACCAGGCTGGAGGACTTCGATCTCGTCAGGCTGCAAGCCCAACATGACGACCTTGTCCAATCTACCTGGCTTGAGTCCGTCCTTGAGAAATTCGACACCGACACCCCATGTAGTAGCTCCTCCATCATACCCCGTCGTGCTCCCGTGCAGTGCGACCCAGGCATCCACCAGCTCGTGTTTGTCGACGAGCGTATGATCATCGGGGTGGATTGCATTGAAGTCGCCTGCGATGATGCCGCCACTGCATCCGGGCTCGCGCAGGAGGCCAGCCAGTACATGCATCTGAAGCGCACGCCTGAAATGCGAGTCGAGGGAGTCGAGGTGGACGTTGAGGAGACGTAAGACTGCACCAGGTGCGGTTGGGGCGGCGATATTCACGCAGAGCGCATCCCTCTCGTACCTGCTGGGCAGCTCCATGCGGAAGACGCTGTCGAGCACCATCTTGGAACCTCCCTCGCCCTCGCCCTCCTCCTCATCAGCGAGTAGCGGAGAGCCGAAACGCTTGCTGGAGAGCAATGTAATGGTCGCAAATGGTACACCCTTGAAAGACGTGTCGTCCTCAGCGTCAGTTGTTAGGAAGCTCGAGCGTACTCTAGAGTCGCTGAGGAGATATTCCCGGGCGCTGGACGCGACTTCTTGGAGAAAAATAATGTCGGGAAACTTGGGTCCTTTGAAGATGTGGTCGAGGATGAGCTCGGAGCGAGCGACGGGCTTTGGCTGGGAGGCCTGGATATTCCAAGATGTGAGGGAAAGCGTCTGCTTGCCGACGGCGTGAGCGTCTGCTGGACGAGAAGAAAGCCTCTGAGTGATTAGGTCATGCGGGCCGCGCAAAGGTATGGCTGCCCAGCGATGGTTGGCGTGGTCGAAAGAAGAAAGAGCACGACCGAGTCTGTTTCTGTTGAGGAACATCGAGCAACATCGATGATTGGGGTGGGGTGTTGGGAAAGCGGAGGCTTGGTAACTAGGGCTGCAAGAAGCCAGTGAGAAACTTTAAGCGGAGCAAGAAAGATGGGTATGAAATCATGTACATGTGGATGGTATCATTTTGAAACTTGATCAAAATATTGAAGACTAAGGTTTATTGTGGAAAACGTATGGATAAATTGTGTTTTAAATAGTTGTCGACGAGGAAAATTAATCTATATCAATGTCGCAACAATTTATGTAAGTTATTCTGCTCTGTAACCATCGCGTTTCCCTCCAGGCAGTGTGGAGGATTTGTACCGATTAAGTTAAGTAAAAGTAAATATATCTGTTCATCCAATTAATCAGGCTGTCATTTCATCAAATAGAATTTGTTCCCTACGAGTAGTTCTTGCATCACATGGCGGTTAATCACACTTCGTCATCAGTCGTCATAAACTCTCCATAGCCCACAACTGAATACAGATATCCAGCTCCCCTATTTGCAAAAAATTCATGAGGAAGCACACCATATCCGATCCAACAACGTGCAAGCCAAACTTTGGTCCTTTGTTTCCTTAATTAAATCTTCCCATACACGTTGTCCTAGGGTTTTGAGTTGCGGCTTCCTTTCTCCAATTTTTAGATTGGTTCAATTGACCCACGTTTTATATTTTGCTACGCCACAATAAATTAATTCGGATCCCGGAACTCCCAAACATCGCGTGCGCTAGGAGTTCTAGTGCTATTGTATTGGTATATATATAAATTTCCCCACTGCACTACTCTTTGTAATTCATCCAGTCACTCCCCCACTTGTTGCTAGTGCGATGTGGTCTTCTTTACCACTGCTATTTCTCCCTTTTTGTCGGGCTGCTCAGGTCAGTCGACGCCACACATCAAACATAGTAGTTTAAATTCAAGTCATCTCACTTTCTTATTAGGCCCCGACTTTCGTGCCGCCCTCAACCTCGCCTACCTCTCCATCCAGCAACTATGTCGGAGGGAACAATGGAACTCTGTCTGTCGCCCCTATCGTTCCGGGTCTTGTGTTCGATCGATTTATTCAGGTATGTATCATGACCTCTAGTGGTGTGTCACCTTCCCCCCCGCGTCAGAGTTCACAATTGCTGTATAGATATGGCTCGAGAATACCGATTTCGCAACCGCCAGCAGTAGCGTATGTGAACTTTGTAAACAAGTTACGACTCGGTCTTTTTCCTGAATTTGACATAGCCAATCTTCCAAAAACTGGCCCAACAAGGCATTACACTGTCCAAATTCTTCGCTCTCACGCATCCTTCTCAGCCAAATTACGTTGCGGCAGCTGGAGGATCTTTCTGGGGCCTTGCAGACGATGATTTCCATACGATACCTTCTAAGTAATAACTGCCTGCCTTTTTTTTTTTTTGCTCCTTTTTTTGACTTTATTATGCATGCAGCATCTCAACTATTGTCGATCTTTTAGAAGCAGCTGATATTTCCTGGGCGTCCTACCAGGAAAACATGCCATCTGATGGTTTCACAGGATTAAAGTGAGTCCGACTCGAACCCCACCCCATGGCGCTACCACCCAACTAATCTGTTTTTCTGTTTTATAAAGTTTCGCCTCGCATGATTATTTAAGCGATTCAGGCACATACACTTTTTACTGGCGAAAGCACAATCCCACCGTTTCTTATGAATCTGTCATCAACGTTCCCGAGCGTGCTTCTCGCCACCGCAACTTCAACGATTTCGCCGCCGACATAACAAGCGAGGCCTTACCACAGTGGATGTGGATCACCCCGAATATCGTCAACGATGCTCATGATACCACTATCGACTTTACCAGCGATTGGTTGGAATATTTCCTTGTCCCACTTTTGGAAGATTGTCGCTTCAATCCTTCAAAAACCCTCATTCTTTTAACGTTTGACGAGACTGAAACTTATGGTATCAACAATAACGTATTCTCATTACTCCTTGGGAGTGCTATCCCGGAAAATCTCATCGGAACAACCGATTCCACATATTACACGCACTATTCTTCTCTCAGCACCGTCCAAAACAACTGGAAGTTGGGTTCTCTGGGTCGCGGTGACACCAACAAGTAAGCATAACTGTTATATATATATATAATACGTACTAATTTAATTCCAAAGGACTATGGCAAACGTATTTGAAGTAGTTGCTGAACAGACGGGATACACAAACCAAGTCGTCACGGATATCCCTTTGACCAACCTCACTGGGACAATTCCTGGTCCGCTCAATTCAAACCCTGAGCTGGTCACGCCTTACCCTCCTCCCGATCTTTCAGCCATCGGTGCCGGTGGAGGACCAGTGTTTGTTTCTTCTTAATGAACGATGATTTCAAATTGCTTTTTCGAGTTCCTGTATATACATAAATCTTGTAAGTAATTTCGGGAATGCTTAGACTGTTACAGTTGGTCTCAAGGTGGCTTAGTATTCCCGTCATTCTTTAATTGTGAATGAATCATAATCGTTGTCATATACTAGTGAATGGACGTGAACACCAACATTCGATAACTGCACAGCATCATGAGTACCGAAAAAAAATGTGGCAGCTTATAAAAACCCGTCCGTCCGCTACGCTACTCTACATCATTCACCATCACAATTATTGAATGGCACAGCAAACATTTAGTTTCCAACTGTCGAGGAATGAGATCGATGAGATCGATGAGATCGATGAGATTTTAACCGGGAGTTCTGAGTGGCTGAGCAAATCTGAAAGAGTGCAATACAATTAATTGCCTGTCAAAATTGTCAATGAGGGACTCAATGCGCTTGCCAGTCAAATATATCAATGAGGCGCATGTTCAAGTTGAGTAGTCCCTCGCTTCGTTTTTTGAACAAGCGTTCCAACCCTTGCGATATTAACCGAATCCCTCTCAGTCTTCACATCATGTTACGTTAATTTTATTCACTTTTCCAAGTTCCCTGGCGAACGAAAATTGAATCCGCCGGGGCTTCGCTGTCATAATTTCCGCGTGGAAGCTTGGGACACGAGGTTTGTGTATGAGACGACCACCCCAAGCTTCAAGTCTCACATATAAAAAGATTACTATGTCGCTAGAGTACACACCAACAAACCGTTCTTTATTTTCCTTCGTAACATCATGAGCACTGCAGTTCAAGTTCCAGCCACATTGCTGGCTCAGGAGAATCCATCCATTAGTAATACCACTGACCCAACGGGTAAGGTTTCAAAACTAATAACCATCGCGTATGGAAATTTGAACACTGTCATAAGATATTTCCAGTAGGAAATACTCTATTTTTTTCAAGATATTTTTAACCGGGTTTTATTATTTAAAGACGCGTATCATCCGAGTAATTTGAAAGATATTACGGATGAAGTCTCAAATTCGCAGAATCCTGATAATCTCAAAGTGTTCTCGTTGAACGGTCCTTCATCTGGAAGGACTCAACTCTATCACTACTCCGTCGGTCCACTAGAGGTAATGGTTTTTTCGTTTTTTCTATTACGTGTTGAACAGTCTAAGAAACCATGTAAATCAGATAAAGCTGAGCTACGCGGCACCTGACGACCTTGCAATGCAAGTATTTTTGAATATCCCGATTATCCCTTCCATCCAAGTATGCAATGTTGCTGGCTCCTTAAGCCAGGGTATCAACACCACTGTCGGCTACCCGGGTATCCTTTCTGGCCAAATAAGCGTAAAGAGAGTTGAAGCAAAATCGGTCCTCAGCTACGACGTTGTTGTAATAGGGAAAAAAATTGCCGGAGACATTTCTCTTCCATTTTAAATAATTTTTGTCGCAGAATTAGGTGTTTAACTTCTTGAGTATTTACCAAATGCGTTGATACAATATGATTGGTTTTCATGTTGAGTCGAGAGTGTAACAAATAGGGCGTTTGTCGATAGTATTTACATGTAGCATATTATGTATACTATGCCGTATCGCGTCGTGAATCAGTTTAAGACTGAATCTTTGTCACTATCGCATAAAAAGGCCCTTTTGGGTGAGGGGTGCCACTGGCTGAAACAAATCACATTTCAAACCCCCTCATCTCGTATTATGAGTGCTACCAACGCAGCAGGTAAAAAAGTTCTCGTTTGTCATAACATCAACCCTCGGCATTGTTTCATTATTAGTTACTGAAGTATATGTAAAGAGCACAGATTCTGACCAGACTTTTATGCAGGCATATCCCTGGTGGTGCGACTGACCCAGACTCTAATGGACAGTCAACCCTGGTGGAGAAGATGACAAAGACCCTAACGGAGGGACTGACGAGAATTTTGGTGAAGGGACTGATCCAGATCCATCTAATCCGGACGAGCCTGACCCGAATGGAGAGACTGACGAAAATCCTGGAGGAGACGACGAGGATCCTGATGGGGAGACAGATCTAAATCTAACCGATCCCAACGAACCCGACGCAGCTGAACCCACGGATCAACCGACTCGGAGCCAGACCCCGACCCAACTGATCCAGAGCCAATCAACCTCTATAGACCCTGGTGAAGAGAAGGACTGATTATCAAATCGGACCATTCGAGGTAAGAATATTTCATTCATATGTACATATGTAAGTGCTAAATGAACCAGGATATATTATCGTAAATCAAGTTGGTGAGAGAAATTGACTAAATCGAGTGACATACCTAATAGCCCAGTGGTTTGTTACGAATGACAAGTCAGTAACTCACGAATATTTTTTTGCAGCATTGGCGACCTAAGAATATATGATTTTTCCTCCGGGATTTTAACCTTGATTAGGCCTTAATCAGGGTGAACCCAACGCCAGGACGTCCGAGTTCAGCACAAGGCTTCCGAGTCAAGGACTCTGACTGCGATACCCGACCCGGTTGGCTCTATGGAGCTCACAGAGTTTGGAAAGGTAAGACGGCGTTTAATGTAATTTAGGAACTGAATTACATAAAGCTGCCATTTCAAGCAGGCCTGAGTCTTCGCTGTCAGACAATGGGCATAATGCTAATCATGTGCGCTGCCACTGACCTCCCTTTGACATTCTTTATCTAACCATCATCGATCCATCGGATACGCGTGGCACCTGTCCGCAAGGTACCAACCTGTACCAACACACGATTTTCCCTTATCTCTCAGACTACGAGCAACAGGTCAAGCTTATTGTCTGCCCTTTTGACGTTATATCTGAACCACCATACTTAGATTTCCAATTCAGTAAAAGGTTCTTCTTGAAATATTTCCAAGCTGACTTACTGAAATCTCCAAAGTACGAAAAGATGCAAGATGTTACGAAAGACGTTCGAAATCTGAAAGATCCTGATAATTCTGGGGTACGTCTAACGAAGGCTTCAGCTCCAGGAGGAGGTACGCTCCTTACCTACAACATCGGTCCATTGATTGTCAGCAACTACATCTCCTTTTTGATTCCTTGTATTCTTATCGTCTAACAAGGGCATTATTTAGTTAATTTTGAATTATACCCCTCCCGATACCCTTGCAATGCAAACTTTTTTAAATCTCCCGATTGTTCCTCCAGTCTTGGTGGGGGAGGCTTCCGGCTCCTTGACAGAAGGCATCTCAATGACCATTGGTTATAAGGATATCCTCGCCGGTACGATTACTGTCAAGAGAACAGAGGGAGGACAAACTATTCTCCATTATAGTTTTGATGCAATCGGGAAAAGTTACGGCGGGAACATTGTTCTTCCAATTTGAAGTGGGTTCTGGGGTGATAGTATTAGGAATATCATGACAGTCTCTGTATCTACGAAAAAACGTCAAAATCAATGCCAATATAGTAACGAACGGTTATAACAAATTCGTTGACAAATCTGGTCAGGTTTGAGAAGAAGAAAGTGGCTCAACTAGTAAATTGCTGATCCCAACGATTTCATTCTGAGCACTGGGCGAATGTTTGTCTAATGTTTTTTCCTTCGACATACGCAAATTATGTGATTGAACAGTCAACAAATGTGGTGGGCGGAAAGCTTTCCGCGGATATTTCCATGTACATAGTATGATATGTAGAATACGAGGAGGGCATGTCCTAATGAAACACATCAATCAAAATAAAAACGTATGAGTGATAATGAGAATACCGTATCAGTCAGAATCAAATAGGAAGCCCGTACAATTGTCAGCTTTTTGAATGCTGGAGATTATATGGCATACTTCGAGCTACGGTACGATAGTAAGTCATGACATTTGATATAACATTATTCGATAAACGGAAGGAAGTTGGCGATGATGTCAAAAGCTGGACAACGGCATACATATCTCAACCGAATAGCTCATAGTGTTGATTGATTTTTCTTTGAATTGTGCCGCTTTTAAGTTTCGTTTGATAAAACACTTTTGAGATAGACGTCGAAGCAAAGTTATTTTGTCAAGGTTCAACACAGCTGAGCGCTTAATATTATTCAACGGGATGTAAGCGGAATTTGAATCGAGTCGTGCAGCGTGCAACGGCTAACGCTGCACAACTCCGTGTTTTTTACTAAGTATATGGCTCGTACATTTAGCCATTGTCTCTTTTTTCTTTCTTCTTATTTCGCGTCGTTTTGTGATAACCACCGACACGGCGAGCACATCAATGCGATGAGAAAGCTACTTGGATAACAAACCTTTTGGGCTTGCCTATTAGTGGTCCGACGGTGATCGGAGGGAAATCCGATAATCAATGGAAAGTTGAGTCAAACCTTAGGTAAATGGTTTTTCAAAAAAGGTCCGAACATATCCCAGCTCATAGCTGCCAATATTTTCTTCCAGGTGCCATGGTACCCGCCATTAGGCCCGGGGCTTGAGCTTGAGATCTGAGATCTGAGAGCTTGAGATTCGGAGAGGCCAGTGTAAGCCAGGCCAAAGCCAGAAAATCATTACTCCTACTAGTACAGGCTTCACCAACATTGCCAACTCGGACACCTGGCAACTTTTGCCTATGAGACACTGAACACTTCTCAAGGGATACAAACGGACCTGTATAAGCTCCGACAGAGTTCGAAATTTATTCGTGGCAGTGGATTACCGGACTAGAAGCAGGCTAATAGTCGTATGGAACGTTCAAAACCTCAAAATTCAATCATATGAAAAGTGCCAACATAACTCAATTTCGTCGTACATAAATACTATGGTTAACGTCACGCAATTGTAAATCTATCCAACCCTCATGGCTCAGTACGCTCACCTTTCAGATCCAGATCCCGAATGGCATACGGTCGCCTCTTCTGTACTATCTCTTTACACGGAAAACATCGTCGAGTTTAGGAAGAAATTTTCTTCTTCTCGTGACGACGCAAATAATCAACTTGGAGGAGCAAAGAACGTTATATCTGAATGTAGGTATCTTACTAAAGTGACGCCGATTAGCTATTAATGTTCTTCTAGCGTTGGAGGACAATGAAGATGTAATTGTTACAAACCTTGAGATAAAGCAAGACGGTTATTCCATTCCTTGTCGAACTTATGTTTCCAAAATAAAGCATGAGTTGGACGAAATACCCGGGAATAAATTCCCTCTGCTCTATTGGTTGTTTGGAGGCGGTAAGACCCGTTCAACGCTTCTTGGAACGTTCCCCTTTTTAAAAAATATCTGATAGGGTTCTGTTTGGGGACTTTGAATGACAATGACGCATTGTTGAGAGATCTCGTGCTTACCTTGCGAATCACATGTGTTGCTGTTGCCTATCGCCTTGCTCCTGAGAACCCTTTCCCCGCAGCCGTTGATGATGTTTTAACAACAGCTAGGGTAATATAGTTTATATTACGAGCAGCAGAATATAGCTAAAGAGTTCAAGGCGAAGCCTTGAACCTTTAGGCGAGTGTGTGACTAAGCTAAAACTATCTACACAAGCGCTCACACTTAGTGGCGCTGTCTATCTTCAACATGTTTATGCTGATCTGAAATGGGTGAGTGAGAACTTCTTTTCATCAACATCATGGTCCCAATGATGGCTGGCTGACAATTGTTTTTTTTTTGGTTACAGGCCTTGGCCAATGCGGATAGTATTTCCGTAGATATTGCCAAAGGTGTCATCGTCGGAGGATTTTCCGCTGGTGGAAATTTATCAGCGGTCATCGCGCACAGATCCCTGGAAGACGATGACCTACACGGCAAGATTACGGGTCAACTTCTGATCTTCCCCTTTCTCGTAGCGCACACCGCGTACCCTGACAAGTAAGATGCCATAGTAGCTTGTTGAAGGTGTAATCACAACTTATTGGTTAAAGGTGGAAATCTCAGCTTCTCTCAATCGAACAAAACAAAAACGCTATGGTGATTCCCAAAAAAGCAGTGGAAGCCTTTTTGGGTGCGTTAACCTCCCATTGTATCGTTCAAATTCTGACCCTTTCCTATGAATGTCATTTGTCCCCAGACGCTTATGCAGGCGGAAGACTGGAGAACACATTCAACCCTGATCTAAGCCCTCTTCCCGCTCCCTCATTTGAAGGTCTTCCTCCAGCTTATATTCAGGCCGCCGGCTGTGACCCCTTCCGCGATGAGTCATTTTTGTATGAGAAGGTTCTGAAAGAGGCAGGCGTAACAGCCAGACTCGATGTGTAAGTCGGATACGTGGAATAGAAGAACTATTCGTCTTTTTTGTTAAAAAAAAGGTACCCTGGTGTACCACATGCTTTTCATGCTTTTGCGCCCACCTTCGGTTTGAGCAGAAAGCAAGATGCAGATTTCAAACTGGCTATTAAATGGTTGTTGGGAAGATCGAAATAAACTTGGTTTGTTTGATACCTGTAGATTAGTCTATTTTAAGTATGATTGATCATGCAATGGTTATGACCATGTTTTTCATCCTTACTTCTGGTTTATGTAAGTATTCCAACTTACATGGGTTTGAAAAAGAAGTTATATTTGACTTGATGGTGGCCCGTCTTCCGGCAGCAACAATAATGGGTCTGCAACTTGTTTCTGACATGACAGCCCAGCAACTTACAAGGGCTAATAGACTCCAAATAATTTAGCCCGCATATATGAATCGCGGACTTTCTTGTCAGAGTTTAGCCCATTGCTAGTGGCCGTTACATAGACCTTTTTCGAAAAAAAATACGGTTTGAGTTTTAATGTCAGAAAAACTACCCTGGTCACTGTAAATCTGTAATGACACCTATAAGTTGGTTAATAGAGATGTTATTTATGCCAGTGACAAGGAGACAGCATCATGCTTCTAGGCATTCCTAGCGTATGGGACCCCTAATCTCCATGGGTGCACCTATTGCCAGTTGAGGCTAGACATGTGAACGCTGTTGCTACTGGCCCTTCGACTTTTAGGTCCATGAGATTGGCCATCTGGTTAATTGCAACGTCAACGAGCTCTTCTTCCTCCGAGCGGATTAAAACGGTAAATCCGAGCGTAAGACTAATTAGATTTGGTCCGAAATTGAAGAGCCAGGTCATAGAGCATCTTAAGGGGAGGTAGTCACGACTTGCAATTGGGTCATAGATATAAATTTACATTTGAAAGGAGATACGCTTCTTGAAGTTCAGCATTTCAAGGATGTCGTAATAACTGCATATATTATCGATCGCGAAAGACGTGCCGGCCGTAGTTGCTGAAAATCTAGGTCATTTATACAGAGACAAAATGATTGGATGATCTAGCAGACGCTGCGCTGCATTTTACTACGTTCAGGTCCGTACGTTGACCAGAATAGATCTGTGCTGAGCGTCAGCACGACTGGAATGCAGACCTTAAATATAAGGAATGATGGGGCAGGCTGGGCTATACAATACGTTGGAACACTTACTGGTTCTGCGAACGACGGGCTCCGTGCGACAAATGGCACTTGATTCAAAGAGTCGGTCCGCCCTTCCGTGATGTAAACGCTCAACTCGAGCCATTGGTTTTTATGGAATACTTAGTTTTCCGCCAAAGTCAACTTTCCTGTTCGCCAGAAGCCCAAAATACTCGACGTGAAGTGGAATAAAATTATCAACCAATTAGATTTAGGCGCAGTTTCGAGCCCGAATCAAGATTGCTCACTCGAACTTGAAGCCGGGAACCTATCTTATCAAAATGTTTTCCCTAGAAGCATGGCCCCACGAACATATGAAAGGATAAGCAATGGTCTAACATAGTAGGCTTTGGTCTAGTTTCCTGTGTTTATATGTAACATGTCAGATATAGGCCAGAAGCAAGCCAAAGGAAATGCCTCGGAAGTTTAAACAATCACCCGAACGGTTATGTATATCTTTATACACATAAATACTGTTATACAGCTCACGCAAGTGCAAATCAATCAAGCCATCTTCTCCTCCATGACTCAGTACGCTCATCTTTCAGACCCAGATCCCGAATGGCATACAGTCGCTTCTTCTGTACCATCTCTTTACATGGACAACATTATCGAGTTCAGGAAGAAGCTTTCTTCTGCCTGGGACGAAACAAATAATCAATTTAGAGCGGGGGATATTGAACGTAGGTCACCGATGAATTAAAAGCAACGAACGCCTTGTCTTGATCATGTCAATGTTCTTCCAGTATTAGAGGACGGTGTGATTGTTGAGAACATTGAGATAGAGCAAGATGGATATTCAGTCCCTTGTCGAACTTATGTTCCAAAAATAAAGCCCGAGCTGGGTGAGAAACCTGGGGAAAAATTCCCTCTGCTCTATTGGTTGTTTGGAGGTGGTAAGACCTGTTGAAACATCCCCTTACTCTTGAACAAATATTTATCAGGCTGGTCCTTGGGAACTCTGAACGACAATGACGCAATGTTAAGAGATATTTCGCTTACTTTGAGAATCACATGCCATGCCGCCGTTGCTTATCGTCTTGCACTCCTGAGAATACTTTCCCAGCAGCCATTGATAATTCTTATGCCGGGCTGAAATGGGCAAGTACTGCTTTCAGAGCCAATTGCCATCATCGCGTCAACACTTGACAATCTTTGTTTCTTCGGAAACAGGCTTTGGCTAACGCGGATAGTATCTCGTTGGATATCGCCAAAGGTGTTCTCGTCGGAGGATTGTCGGCCGGTGGAAATATGTCAGCGGTCATTGTACACAGATCTCTGAGAGACGATGAGCTGCGCGGAAAGATCACTGGCCAACTTCTTATCCATGCATTGTTGATAGCGCCTACTGCATATCCTGACAAGTAAATACGCTGTCGGTAACCAAGATGAGATGCATCTTCTAATCGTTCAAAGGTGGAAGTCTCGGCTTCTCTCAATGGAGCAGGACAAGAACGCCACGATAGTTAACAAGAAAACAGCGGAACTTTATGTAAATAGGTATGTTAAGTTTTCCACATACCTTATATTATTCCGGTTCTGGCACTTTCCTACACTCCTATTTAGGTTCCTATACGGCTGGCAAACCGGAGACCGCATTCAATCCAGACATAAGTCCTCTCCTCTCTCCCTCATTTGAAGGTCTTCCTCCAGCTTATATTCAAGTCGCCGGCTGCGACGAGGGTTTCTTGTATCAGAAAGTTTTAGAAGAAGCCGGTGTAAAGACTAAACTGGATATGTGAGTCAAACTTGTAAAAGAAACCCACTTTCTTTGTAATTGAATGGGAAAAAAAACAGGCATCCTGGCGTGCCACATACTTTCTATGCTTTTGCGCCGACTTTGAGTTTGACTAAAAAGCAAGATGCAGATTTCAAACAGGGCGTCAAATGGTTGTTGGGAAGGTCGAAATAACTTTAGTTTGCTTTCCCTATTCGAATGAAGATCATATATGTATGATTCCATACGCAATAGTTATGACGCCAACTTGGGAAATAAACTTCTTCATGAATGACTTAGCTGCAACTTCATTAACGACGAAGATGACAAGAGAAAGACAACGGAACTCGCTTTCGAGATTTTTAAGGAACAAAGCCTACATGCTCCATAAAAATTTCCTAACTGATATAATCAAACCCATAAGCTCCACCAAAAAAAAACCCAACTTTGCAAATCACCGCTCCAAATGTAGGCTGGGCAAGAAACTTACTACGCAAGGTGGAAAAACAGACATAAGCCACTACTGCTATACATTTTCCACTTCTGAAACATTTCTTTATTACACAATATTGTCTGATTCTCGCAGGACGGTATTGGGGGGAGGCGGTAAAGAAGTCGCGGTGACAAGTCGCGTCACCAAAGTCACGCGGCCTGCGCCTCCCCGAATCGAAACAACGTAGAATGTCGTCTCTACGCAGAATCAAAATTACACATGCCGCCTCCCAAAATCAAAACCAGAATCAGAGTGAAATTCAAGCACCTTCTACCCCAACTCAAACTTTAAGGGGTAGGGGGCGCCCGTCTGGGTCTGTATCGAAAAAAGCAGGTTCTGCGGGATATACTATGATCCCGACCCCGACCCCGACGAGGAGCAGCACGCGCGCACGGAATAGCGTTAATACCTCAACGGCGTCGACCTCGGTACCGCCACGGACGAGTACGAGGAGAGTGCAGCTGCGCGTTCGACCGCCGCAACCTCCTCCTCCTCCGGAAGAAGACGAAGAAGAGGAGGGTGAGGATGAAGGAGAGGCGGGAGAAGAGGATGCCAGGTCAGATACTAGGTCTCGATCTGGCACTGGGTTTGTTTCTTCGGGGGAGGGTGAGGTTGAGGGTGAAAGAGGATCTAGGAAGGTCGAAATCAAGGGCAAGGGCAAGGGCAAAAGCAAGGAGGTTGTCGCTGTGAGGGCCGAGGAAGAGGAGGAAGAGGAGGAAGAAGAAGAAGAAGGAGAAGACGGAGAAGAAGAAGAAGTGGGTAGAGAGGATGTTGAGATGGCTGACGTCGACGCTAATGGCGAGGCTGGTGAAGAAGGGGAAGGGGATGAAGGGGATGCCGAAGCAGACCCCGACGCCGATGCAGAAATGGACGACGGCGAAGAAGCTGAAGCTGAAGGTGACGGCGAGGATGACGATGGTGGCGTAGAGGGTGAAGGTGACGATGGTGAAGGTGAAGGTGAAGGTGAAGGGGACAACGAAGCCGACCTCGACGCGCTGTTAAACCAACAACAAAAGGACTTGACGTCCCGCTCTCACTCAGTCTCATTGCGTTCTGCTGCACCTTCTTCTGACGGCGGGGATGATCCTGAATTCGAGGCTCCTGCTGGTCTCAAACGCGGGCGGGGTAGACCGCGTGGACGACCGCGCGGCTCGAGAGCGGTACCTGGGAGGGTGAGAGGGAGTTCTGTAGCTGGTACACCTGGAAGAGGACGCGGGAGAGGAAGAGGGCGGGGTCGTGGAAGAGGTGGGCACGGTGCTGGTGCTGGCGATACAGATGGTAAGTTTTCTTGTTTTGAGACTCTTAATCTTATTCTAAAGTTTTTTTTTTTTACTGTAGCTCCTCCTGTTAAACAGTACCTTAAAGTGGGCGATGTGGATTATTTAGTGGAGAACGATGAACTCGTTACGGAAGATGATCCCAAAGGAGATGAAAAGATTAACAAAGACGGTGTCCTTCAAGACGGTTCGTATTCTAGCTACATCCTTATCGCACGACGGTCTCTCATAACAAAACAGGCAGACAGTTTAAAGCTCAAACGTTTATTCTCCCGCAACGTCATCCGACAAGACAATACATGCTTGCCATTGAGGCGGCACGTACGTCGGGCTACAAAGACTCGCTATACTACTTCCGACGCAATCCACTCATGCTAAAGCTGATATGTACGCAACCTGAAAAGGACGATCTGATTATCAAGGGCGTTATTCCATCGCACATGCGCACAAGGAGCGTTACACTCGTTACGGCTCGCAGTGCATATAAAAGGCATGGTGCGAAAATGATCAAAGGTTCAAATAAACTCCCTTTTCGTTGATATATGATCTTTGTTCTGAAAAATTGACCTCTCTCTTTTTAAATAGATGGACGATGGATAGTAGACGACTACTACGAATCCAAAGTTCTCACCGAAATCACAGCAAAAGGTCTCAAACCGGGTGATCCAGTCGGTGAACTAACCGAACTTCTAAGCTACGCAACCACCAAAGACCCGATTCTAACACAAGGTCATCTCGACGGTCTAGGTCCTGGCGGTACACGCTCAGGATTCGGTGCGGGTGGTGGTTTGGGAGGCGCCGGAGGGGGCGGGGGTGGCGGAGGAGGCGGTCCAATGCTATACAAGCCAGGTGGCCCTACAACCTTTTTCGGAGGGAATGGACTAGGCCCGTTCGATGGCGACTTGAGCATGGTGAAGAAGATGGCCATTATGCGTGATGGTGTCGACCGAGAGAATTGGATGTGGGCCGCGAGTGTTAAAGTGCTGGAGTGGAATGAAGAGTGGACGAGGGCGAGGAAGGAGAGATGGGGCGGTATTTCTGTGCATGAGCGGGAAGGAGAGAAAGAATCGAGTGGTGGTGCAGCTATACCTGCTCCATTCCCACCGCCTCCGCCGTCGCTTCCACATGTCTTTCAGAGGAGCACCCCCGGTCCCGTCCCCCCGTCACTCCCACCTGCTCCCCTTCTCGCGCCTACACCTACGCCTGTACCCACACCTGTTCCTGGTCCAGTTAACGGTGTTTCTGCTGCTCCTGATGATGAAGAAAAAAAGGCGAAACTGCGTCTAATCCAGTCACGACCTCAAGGACCACGACATCCCATTGGCGTATACGAGCCACACACAGGTCTTATCCATTGTACGTTCGCATCACAAATCTCCCTCTCACACTCTCGACTCATCCTTCACCCCTCTTATATTATAGATCGAACAGACACGCAACCAACTAACGCAACATGGGAAGTCAAATCGTCAGCTTCTCATCTCCCTTTGTTGGCAGGTTCTCGAGTTGGAGCGGGTGCATGGGGTATAGCTTATGTTGATAACGTCGTTGATTACCAGCCTTTTAATGAGAAGAAAAAGCATGAGGAGATGATGCGGTTAGTTAGGGATGCTGAGACGTGGGAGGCTAAGAGGGTTGAAAGGGAGAGGGAGAGGGAGAGAGGGGTAATAGTATAAAAGTATGTATACTATAAGAACGCAGCCATTAATAATAGTGTACTTTAATAAACTCTCCTGCGTTGTAGCAATTGTTCATCTACTCCCGGACAATTTGAGGGTTCCTAGGCCATGGTGATTCTCAGTTTCAGATCGTAATTACATCTTCACTATTCTCTCCCCGAAAGGATTGATGTATACATATTTATGTCTCACCCGTAATACACTTTGAAACTGAGCGTCGACCAGTTTTGGCTAGTTTTGGCTAGTTCTGCGCTCACGGATTTGCAATACATAGTCGGCAATCAGAATAATCGCAAAACTGTAAAATTTTGAACAAGGGATCATCCAGGAAAGAAACAATGATTTACGTGCTTTAAAGGGTTTGGACTAAGATCGCCAAACCCAAGGTCTAATATTGATCAATATTAGCTGAAATATAGTACGCGCTATACGAAAGGTGTGCCACATCTGAGAAAAGGGAAAACAATGAGCAATGTGTAAATTTATACTCAAGCCAAGAAGTTTGAGCGTACTTTGATTTGATACTTGGACCAGTTCGTATGCCTGGCTTCCGTTGTGCTCCGTCGGAGGGCACTGTCGGCATTGTTGAGACTAGGGGCTTTGGAGGTAAGGATAATGGGAAGATTGTTAATGGCTGGGGTTCCGGTATTGATGATGGAAATGAAGTTGATGAACCACGAGGAAGGGGTGTTGGTGAATCTGGATTGGATGCGGGTGTGGGAACGCATGCCGACATCCACAAGACACCCGCACTCGAACTAAGTGACTGAGGTAGTACTGGTGTATGAGTAGACTGTTCTTCCATTTGTCTTAGTTTGGCTTCAAGAGCTGCTATACGGTCTTTCGTCCTGAGTAACAATGAGAACCAAACCCGCTGTCAAACAGCGAGAGCTTACGCAGATGGTTTCCCTTGCCCTTTCAATAAAGATAATGTTGTCGGCCTTGACGTGTCTGTCGATCGTTTTGTGGGACGGGAAGTATCAGATTGAGGAGCCTGAACAGTACGTATCAAAGAGACAAGAGAAGAAGACGAGCTATGAACATACTTTATGAGCAAAGGTAACGACCATTCTGCGTCCTCGTAAGAGTTTATCATTGAGTGTTGCATGAGCATTTATGGCCGCCTACAAGAAAAGACGATGAGGGTTTCCAAAGGAAGGAGACGTGGCAGCAAAGCACATACGTCTTGTGTGTTAAATTCGATAAAAGAATAGCCCCGAGGCTTTCCTTTTTGCGGTCCCGTCTTATAGAACAGAAAGTCCATTTTCAATATTTTCCCGTACTTGGAAAAAATCTGAGCAAGAAGATATCTAGTAGAACAACATGTTCATACAGCTTAAGTACAGCAAACAACAGCACTTACTCATCGACGGAGGGATGTAGATTGCCAACATATAAACGATCTTTAAGAATCTGAGGTTGGGCGGGCATGGCGGGTGGTGGTGAAGGAGGAGGGTCCTCAGCAGGGTATGTTATGAGATTTGATCCGGAAAGCTTCTTATTATTAGTAGAGTCCAGATTAGCAGGGTAGACTTGTCCATTTTCCAAATTCATCTTGATGAGAACCCTGTCCGGGCCTGCTATCAATAATGTGGCAGGTTATGTAATCAGAAACGGGCTTGATATGTATACAGGCCTCACAATGAAATAAAATGTTACAGATTTACAATTTGGCGATGATATCTGCCACTTCTTCTAGGCTACTTACAATTGCAGTGGGATTCCCAAGCTGGTCGACCCATCCTTTGCCTGCTCTGTCAACCCAGATTGCGTTTAGCCCTGCATTGCGTGCTCCAACGACATCGAAAGCATTGCTACGACCCACAAATCAATAGTCAGAAGACGATAACAATCAGACTGGAAATATTTTTTCCTTCTGCAGGTCGTCTCATCATCGGCGGGAAGAAACCCGCAGGAGGAAAAAAAAACTTGGTTCATGCATAGATCTGGTACTCACCCGCTAATCAACCAAATATTTTGCCGATCACCGGTTTCTCCTTGACCTATTTTCGTCGCAAGATATTCATACACCATTGGGAAAGGCTTGAACGATTTGACGTCGTCGACTACAATATGGGAAAGCTGACCAAGCGTTCTGTTCCCGAAGCTCGATAAACTTGTGACATTTCTGATGGAATTGCCGACCATCTAACCAGATTGTTTCGGCTTGTCAGTTCACGGGGCATTTAAAATAGAAGGAGAAATATATTAGGTCGCCCTGTAGCACATACCACGATTCCAATTAGGATTGCAATCGTGCATTTGATATATGGCATACATGCTACGACACTGTGGCATACTCGAGCTCGAGCGCCACCACGAATAATGATAAAGCGGGAGAAAGACCGATGCAAACCTTTTCGGTACCTGACCAGAACGTTAGGTAAAACATCAAGATAAGACCAGTACGTAGTCTTTGAAATACAGCGACTTGAACGTTTCACCCTGACACGTACCGTTACTAAAGACCACGCAGGACACACCTGACAAGGTGCCTATCTTCTCCAAAGCAGGATATACATCAGGGAATCTACAGACGAATAAAGGGTCGAGATAAAAACCATCAATAACTCTGGATGGTTGTGATGGTGGAGAAATACCTACGAATCGAGTTTGTCATATGCGGTGATGATATCTTGAATGGCTAAAATATCCAAATGATACCCTGCTTCGTCGGTTGCATGAACCAGACTCTTGCGGGTCAGGCTTTCAAAGTTCTCGTAGCGTCCTGTCAATAATCAAAACGGTAATGTTGAGCTTTCGATAGCCAGTCATCTAAATGCTGAGCACACATACCCATAGCTACAGTTCTCCATGAATACCTTCAAACAGATGAGACAATCCCGTTCAAAAATATCATCATAAATCTCACTCGAGTTGATGTTTTCTCCATTCAGCAGTTATACGATCCACATCAGCATCCTTTGGTAAATGCTCGGCGAGTTTCTTTGCAACAGAGGATGTATCGAGCAGAGTCCCGTAAAGATCGAAAGCTAGGTGAATTGGGGACATTGTGAAATAGACGCGGATTACTAACCAGTACCGCCTTGAGCGGCAAATCCCTGCACCAAGAAATTCGGATGAAGAGTTGAAATGGGTAAAAAGGATTCCCCATAGTTTTGAAAGAAAAAAACAAATTTTATGCCTAAACTACTTGCTTAGGAAACGATATGCAATTTAACACAATTAGGTAATAGAAACTCCCCGAAGCTTTGCTGTATAAAACTAGGGTGTATTATGCGTGGCAAGCCGCGCCCGTGTGCAAGGCTTAATCTGAGCTGGTGGCTTTGAAGACTATTTTTATTATTGAAATTTAAATCTCTGTGTTCTAAATACTCCAACATTCGTACTTGGTTTCTATTAAAAAAATTCCAGACATTTGTAGTATTACATATTATTAGATAATAGAATAAATACCTTGTGATAACATCTTCACATATGCTGTCAGGGTATGCTAATGCTATGCCCCCTATTTCCTACATATTATATTCAGTTCATACTCACAACATTCATATTTATTCCTTTCATATCATATTTCCCTCTCTTTATCCTTCGTCCCCTCTATTCACCTGCTTCCTTCTACTTGCACCTCTGGCACTCGCATACCTTTAGTGCCACAGCCTATGGCTGGGCCTGGATTTGAGACTGTAGTCTGGACATTTGGGCTTATGAACACAAACATCACACAGTAGTTTCATGATCTTTCATTGTATATAGTCTGTAGTCCCTAGAGGGAGGTTTTCAACTTAGGATCCCCTCCCTCTAGTGTCTGAGTGAGTAGCCCTGACAAAGTCCCTCATCCCACACTCATCCTCCATCCCAGACTTTCTCAGAAATAGTCAGGAGCTCACCTGAATGCTGTATGTAACACAAAGCTGCCCCCATACATTATCTGTCTCCCCATATATTCCATGTAGCTCATATCCCAAAAGTCAATACTTAGCAAAGTTATATACTACACTTTACTAATTTTCACAAAAATATATACATGTTTTTCGGCTTTGCTCTACAAATAAACTCATTAAATTATGATTTTTAGAGCCCTATAATCTCTCAAATCAATCTCAAGTTATTCTCAAATAGTTTGTTCTATCCTAATATTTTACTTGTATTTATCTCAGTAACCCAATTTTATATCTCAGTGGTTGCTCATGTTAATTCACTGTAGAACTGGAAGGGCCTCGAATTTGGTAAATGCATTTGAGTGGGAGTGTTGACTTGCGCTTATTCACTCGCATTCACCTGCGACTCGGCTGCGCCTCGCGATTGGTCAACAGCCCGTCCCGGCAACTCGCGATTGGCTAACAACGACTGCTCGGCTGCGCCTCGCGCACTAAAGAGCAACTTTCTTGCTTACGTTAATTTTACGTAATAAAACGAAAAAACGCCCACAGACGCCACAGTCCTCTTTTCTTATATGTAATTTCAAGGTCAGATTGGGCTCCAGATTTAACACCAGAATTTACTTCCGAGTGACACTAGTGACATGTAGAACCCTGCTTGGTGCAGGGAATTGGAGACTTGGTCAACGCCGCCCTCCAACTGCAATGTCGAATCCCAATGATAACACTAACAGGACTACACCTGGGGGTCATTCCTTAGGAGGAGGTCACTCGGAGCCTTTACCGTCGTCGTGGAATCGTCCTAATCAGCCCCCACGCATTGGAAGAATTGGGGCAACGTCACAGACTCCTTCCAGTTCTAGGTGAGATTCATTCAGTTTTGGGTAGATTGCTGACGAATGTTCAATGTTTTTCTTTTCCGTGATCAGAGGAAGCGCACCTAATTCTAATAGTCGTTTTGCTACTTTACGCGATTTGAGCTCATCGGCGAATCCGTCAGGTGGTGGTGGTGGTTTTGGTGGTAGCGGCCATGCAAGCGATGATGACGACGATGACGGCCCAGAAGGTCAAGATCGCGACAGTGAGAATTGGTATGCTGGAGGAGAACGAAGGTAAAGATGATTCCACTCATTCAGTTCTACTTCCGGACCTCACTCACGTGTGTGAAGTGGTTTGTCTGTTGAAAATCCTGAACATCGATCGGGTCCACACGTAGTCCGCGATATTCTCAGAAAAGCTGCAGAGTATGTGAATTCACGTCAAAGAAGAACACTTTTTTTCAATGCTGACCACTTACATAGAGCTGCTGCTACCCCTCTGCCCGCTGCAACTTCTGCCGGTCCATTCCGTGGTTCAGGCTACACACTCGGCTCCGATGAGGTCGAATCGTCATTCATCCCTGATCCAAACGCACAGCGTGAAATCTCACTCTTTATCCTTCGTTGACTTTTGTTTCTGACATCTAATTATCTCAGCGGACGAAGCGGAAGTCGATCAAGAAGTCGCTACCCGCCACATCACCTTCTGGAGAAATGGTTTCAGCGTTCAAGACGGTCCTTTAATGCGATATGATCAACCTGGCAACGAGCAATTACTAGATGAAATAAACGCGGGGTTAGTTGAATCACATGATGTAGTCGCCTCATAATCTAACCACATGTTGATAGGCATGCGCCTCCACACTTTTTGAACGTTAATTTGGGTCAACCTGTGGAACTCCGAGTGACTAGACGAGTGAACGAGGATTATATCCCACCTCCACCTCGTCCTCTTGCCGCTTTTGAAGGTCAAGGAAACCGGCTTGGTTCGGTTGTTCCTCAAATCATTAGCAGTTCTTCTGCTGAACCGACCCGTAAGTGGTTTTTGATACTGAACCCAAGGAAAAGCTCAAAGAGCACAACCCCATCTTTTTCATTTAGCTCCAGGAGCATTCCCCGGACCAACTAAATCGGCACCACCAGAAGAGAGCTCGATGAAATTTGAAGTCGACCAGACGTTGCCGACTACGAGCGTTCAAGTTCGGTTCGCTGACGGCTCAAGGTAGCGTGGCCGTACTCTCTATCCATCATTTATTATTCCTTAAGCTTTCAAATAGGCTCGTTGCTCGCATGAATCTTCATCATACCGTGGGTGATATTAGAAATTTCATAAACGCGTAAGATGTTTCCTGATAATATGATATTATTATCCTTTTTCTGAGCGTTTTATTATTCAGCTCACGCCCCGGTTCGACTTCAACACCTTACACCCTTCAGACACCGTTTCCCGTTCGTGTTTTGAATGATGATTCTTTAACAATTGAGCAGGCTGGTTTGAAAAATAGCGTGGTGGTGCAAAGAATGACATGATTGGTGTAGTTTGGCTTTCACTTTTCTAAATATCCTAAGAACAAACCCTCTCATACTGATAGGGAATTTCAAAAAATTCATTTTTCACGTGTTTCAAGTTTCCGGAATGAACTCTGTCAACTAATAAGCGCCGTGTAAATCCCTGTCTTTATCAGGATAACCATTGTGTGAATAAATAATGACTCTTGATTAAGCATCCAATAATATCATAGGAAAAGAAGGAAGTCAAATTTACTTCGATCTTCCCAACAGCCACTTGATAGCTAATTTAAAATCTGCGTCTTGCTTTCTGCTCAAACTGAAAGTAGGCGCAAAAGCATGGAAGGCATGTGGTACGCCAGGATACCTATTTTTTTAAAAAGAAAAAAATTAATTTTTAAATAGTTCTTCTGTTTCACATTTTCGACTTACACATCCACCTTCGTCTTGACACCGGCCTCTTTCAAAAGCTTCTCATACAGAAAAGACTCGTCGCGCAATGGGTCGCCACCCGCGATTTGAATATATGCTGGAGGAAGACCTTCAAATGAAGGAGCGAGGAGAGGGCTTAGATCTGAGTGGAATGCATTGTCCGGTTTGCCACCTATATACGCGTCTGAATGGGACCGGTGGTATTAGGAAAGTGTTAAAAGTCATATGACACAAATATTATTATGAATCAACGTACCAAAAAAAAGTCCCATTGTTTTTTTAGACAGTATTATAGAGTTTTTATTTTGTTCCATTGAAAGAAGCTGAGACTTCCATCTTTTAGAAGTTAGGGTGGGGTTCACTTCGAGTTTGTTATTGACGCCTTACTTGTTAGGGTATGCGCTATGAGCAATGAGAACGGGCACGATGAGAAGTTGACCGGTGATTTTCCCGCGCAGCTCATCATCTTTCAAGGATCTATGCGCAATGACTGCTGACAGGTTTCCACCGGCTGACAGTCCTGAGACGAGAACACCTTTGGCGATATCCAAGGAGATACTATCTGCGTTGGCTAGGGCCTACGTGAAAGAAAAAACGTTAGATACAGACACAACGCAGAGAAGTTTACATATAATTAATTACCCATTTCAGGCCGGCATAAGCATCATCTATGGCTGCGGGGAAAGGGTTCTCAGGAGCAAGACGATAGGCAACAGCAACACATGTGATTCGTAGAGTGAGAGCAAGATCTCTTAACATGGCGTCATTGTCGTTCAGAGTGCCCAAAGCCCAGCCTGATGAGTGATTGTTCGAGAGAAGGAATGTTCCAAGAATTTTAACATGTCTTACCGCCTCCGAACAACCAATAGAGCAGAGGGAATTTTTCACCGGTTTTCTCACCCAATTCGGACTTTACCTTGGGAACATAAGTCCGGCAAGGAATGGAATGGCTGTCTTGTTTGATCTCAATGTTCGTGACAATTACATTGTCCTCCTTCGCTGGAAGAACATTGACAATAAGATGAGAGGTTCCTGTTAATCAACAACCCACATTCGAGTGCATCGGCGTCCGCTACGAGTTGACTATTGGCTTCCTCCCAAAAAGAAATAAATTTCTTCCTGAAATCGACGATATCTTCCACATAGAAAGTTGGTACAGACGAGGCGGCTACAAGCCATTCGGGATCTGGATCTGAAAAGTGAGCGTACTGAGCCATGAAGAAGGAAAAGATAACGGGATTAACTTGCACTTGTGTGTATTGTACCGTAGTATTTATGTGCAGGTATGCCAGTTGTGCCTTCTTTGGGTGCAAATATTCAGATTCAGAACTTTCCATCGCGTTGCTTCTAGTCTGACAGTTTATCGCCATAACTATATTAGTAGGAGAATATCCGATAAGAGTCAACTCTAGTACATGTCTTATCGTTTTCACATGTTGGTACCTAAAAGGAAGTATTAAGTTAGATGCCCATGAGAAATGCTGAATTCCCCACTCAATGATAGCGATGAATGATAAATCGAAGACCTATTTCTGATTCGGAACAAAGTATTCAGTATTCCGAAGTTAACCGTTAGAACTTGAAAACTTGTGCTGTCGGCAAGGCTGAGCGCTTGATATGACTTAGCCGAAGGTCCGGCCGATGCTTTGAACGGAGTAAAATTGTAAGCGTCGCCGAATTTTATTCGTCACTGGCACGGTCACGACGCCGCTCGCACATTCGATTGTTTCGCACACGGTGTCTTCTCATCTGACATGTTCTTGATCCATATCTTCCATTAACTTTAATATCGTGCTATGACCCTCGGTCCAATGACTCCCATGACTTCTTATGGTGACTTCCATGTCAAAGCAGAAATCCTGTGGGATTTCCTGTGTTCTAGCTGTCAGCTGCAGATAAAGGCTTCTCATTTCATTTTGACTGACGTATTTCGTAAGGACATGTTTTTTTCATTACTCAATGTTCTTTCCATTGAAGTCATCTAGCGCTTGCTATCATACCCAATACACCGAGTTGGCCGTAAGGACTGTCAATAAGTTTGCGCCCGCCCGCCACATCGTCCAATTCATCTATTCATATAATCTCCGTTATGATCAAGATCGATTCACGCAGCACCCTGCGCTTTAAATGAGATTGATGATACGAGAAACTAGTTGAGTCGCCTTCAATTGAACCAGGTGTTGACATCGACAGATACAGCCGGCGCGTTTTTATAATTCATAGGAGCACACCATCATGACATTCGTGAAGAGGAGCATATCTCCTTTCAACCAGTCAAGCTACAGCTAGAACTTTCTTTTCCTTTCCAGGATGAGTCGATTTTACAGGAAACATCCATAGCTCGTACCTGCATATTGATGTAATGGCGCTCAAGATTTACACAGGATCTATTCATAAGCTTAACAATGAATAACTCGTTCAATTGTTGCCGCTTAGGATCGGTATTGGGGGCTGCTGCATTGCCACCATGAGCTGACGCTTCAATAAATGCGCGTTTCTACCGTATATAATTATACTGTCTCTCTTCTGTTCTCTCCTGTCATTTAGGTTCTATCGTCAGAGTAGTAGGTGTCTCACAAGTCTCACCATGCTTTGCTTACCACCACCGAATACAAAGGTTTAATCTTATCCGGATTACAACACCCCTTCTTTACTATCCACTGGACGAGGGACATATTACTTTGAAGTTCCTGTTGTTGCCATAATGTCAAGGGCGATAATTGTCTGAAAGCGGTAAGGATAGATGTTTGGTCTGTCTAATTGGAATAAGATGGTCCTCGAGTACCTCAAGCGAAAGATTCTTGAAGCACGAGCAAGCCTGACGGTAAACTCAATAAACAGAGCTCCCAGTTATGAAGTTCCGTTCCGTTCGGAGATGGTCTACATCTCTGCGCCCTGCATTTTGAGAAACCACAAATCTTCACTCAGCCACTTCCAGAAAGGAGATTCTATATGACGTCTTCTCTATTCTAGTGTGTGATGGCGACTCAGGAGAAGACATGACGCAATTCTCTCATACTACTTCTGTAACAGAGGGGTTCAATTCTGTAAATAGATGACCCAACTTTGTGCCTTCAATCAACATCTCGCAAACTTTTTGGATGATCCAAGAATCCTCAGGCTGTATCAGTACATTGAATGGACAAAACTTATGTCTCGTACATTGACCAAAACGTACGCGTTGGAACTTGACTCGTTCGTCCAGTGTTACCAAACCCTTCGCCGAAAACGAATTTGTACCTGCATGACCTACATTGGGTCAAATCAGGTCTAAAACATGGCTCAACTGCGAGTCATGACTCCCGGTGAAAACTGGTTCTGCAGCTGCTGCCATCGTGCGATTTAGGCTCCGATCTGCTGTCGACCCGTCGCAGAAATTTCCTGATAGACGAAAAGGAGATACAAGATGAAATTTCTGCTATACACGGTTTTAGATGAGATCTCCGGAATAAATTTATTACTGGGCCTGCAAGGCTGTAAGAAAGCGGAACAGGCCTCCCCGTCGGGTCAGTTACATAATTTACTCGAATTTCTGGGGAAACCCGAACTTCTGGATAACGTGCCGGCCGTGATCCTACACCGACCTCCAGTTAACGTAGACGATTGCAGAAAAACAACTTGAAAACAACTGTAGAAAGACGTTTACTCATGTCGCTGCAATATGTTTACCATGCGACTGCATCACTGTCACATTACGTGTACCAATAATGTCCTGAGTTCGACGAATCGACTCGCTCCGAGTCGCATATCTAATCGGACTCGGAAGTGAGCCGAACGTCCTTCCATTTCCCATTATCTTTACCTACGAAATTCATGTCATATACCGTCACTCAGTGGTCCTTGTGAATGGGGACCGCTTAATTCACAATGGCTAGGGACAATTAGACATTAGCTAGATTGAGCTTACGGAGAAAATCACACGAACTAGATTCCTGTATCTGAGGAAGGTACAGGTTAACGGCCTGGATTTCGATAGATCAACATACACATAAGCTTGTTATAGAAAGTAATGCGTAATGTTTGGGAATAGTGCTCAAGAAAAAGAGATTAAAATTAATTTACATTTCGGGGGAAGTTACGTTAATTGACGTTGTGTTTTTTTTTAGTATTCACATAAATGAGAAGCTGTGAAACTCAGCAAGGAAATATGTTTCTAATTAATTGAACACGGGTGATCACGCAAGCAGCAGTGTATATGACATCTCTTTCGATATACATGTCTTAAGCCCAGAACGTGACATCATATTTGAATGACTAATAGCCAAAAGTACATCACATAAAAAAAGACATGGACTGGTGGAGAAGTTGTAATATTAAATTAAGATCGGTTTAAGGTTTAAAAAGACCCATAAGCGAAAATTGCGCAATCATTGGGTCATTATTTACCAGCTCGCTTATACATGAGTGAGTGAGCATCTCTTTTGAAGCTTGAAGGGTGTCAGTCCGTAAAATGATCGGGATTCGAAGAAAAAGAAACCGTGAGATTGGAAAAAAAATTTGTTGATAATTGCTAGCCCAGCGCATTGTGGGAATAGCGTGATGAGAGCGGAACGGAAACTGATCAGATTAGATAACCTGGGCACGCACTCATGCATATGAAATATTACGTCTTAAGAGTCAAATTCGAACGAATGACGAGCTCCGTTTTCTTCTGATTGAGTCAGTATGAAGGGGTACAATGCAATAACTCTTCCCGTCACAACCCAATGACAAGGCCAAGTGGTGAGAATCCTTGGTTTAGGAGTCAAAGGGTGAACAGTGAACTGATGCGACATGTGGTACACATGACAGAACCTGACACGTCTCGTTCTTGTCAATTGAATCATACGAGTAAAATTAAATACAGGTACCTCGTTACTTAAGTTGGACTCAGACCGTGTGATTACACTCTGTCTTGTATTATGGGAAATTTTCGCTTCGACTCGGTGTTACCTTGAGGGAATATCAACGCACCAGACGTGTGGATTGATTATAATTAGACATTGAGTTTACTGAACTTCTATCTCACCTGTATGGTCTCCTCCGCTGGCTTGGGCTACCGGACTGGCAACGTTCAATTCCGCTGGGCATATTTCTTGTGAATAGATACTCCAAAATCAGCCCAGCGTATTGACACATTTCAAACAGAAGTAGAGCCGGAATCTCCATAGAACACCCGAATGGAAAACTTTTCCCTGGCAGTGGATAATTGGAAAGATGGTGACTCAGTCACAGTACCCTGCTTCCACTGATCATCATGAGGCCGATGAACGCCACACAGCATTGCCGCTTACTAAACCCACACCGCGGGTTGCGCGATTTTTGCTGCTCGCGAAATTGCCTCGCTAAATAAACTGTCCCCCCCGGGAGGATATATAATCGTCACCCTAACTTTCAGCATGTCTCTGGAATCTATATTTCTCTTGTTCTCTATATTTTCTGAAATTGTTCTTTTATAAAACTCCATGTCTCCTATGCGTTCCACGGCCACAGTTCTTCATGTCGACAATATCCATTGTCCGTCATGTGCCGCTGAAATCCGCGCATGTTTCAAGCTTCTCGACATCGCCGATGTCAACGACCCCGATATCGATCTCCAAATTTCCTTAGAAAGTCAGACCGTATCCTTTAGGAACGTCAACGTTGCTGCGGTCACCAAATTGCTCGAAGACTCCGGTTTTGATGTGTCCATCCCATCCACCATACCCTCCTCAAGATGGAAAAGTTTCATAGACACTTTTTGTCATCGTAAAGCATCACGCGAAGCTAGACATAAACAGACATGCCTTGCTTGTCGTGGTGAGGCCTCACAAGAAAGCGTCCTCGACAAGCCTGTTTTGCCACCACCCAGCCAGAACCAGCAGGCACTATGTCAGTCGACTTTTGCATTGGAAGGATTGACGTGCAGGTAATGTAGTATGCTGTACGTTCCTTTATTATATAACGAATAGTTGTTCTTGTAGCTCTTGTGTAGGCACACTCACGAGTCTCCTGGATCCTTCAACCTGTGACGGTGTCAAGTCTTCCCAAGTCAAGCTTTTGCCTCCTATGGCCATAATTGTACACAACACCGACATAATAACGACTCAGGAGATTCAAAACATAATAAGTGACGCAGGCTATGGCGCCGAATTACTCGAGTCACGATCCATCCAGTCTGAACATCCAAAGTCATTCAAGGTCTCGTTCGCAATTGATGGCATGACTTGCGTATCGTGCGTAAATTCAGTCACCCACGCCATGGAAGGCGTGCCTTCCATCCCTGCCAAATCACCTTCTGTCAATTTATTGGGTAAATCTGGATCTGTGATTGTCCAAAGTCACGAACATGCAGAAATTTTACGTCAAGAGATCGAGGATGCTGGTTTCGAATGCACAATTATTGAAATTGTCGAACTTAAAGAAGGGAATGCAAACAGGATACACCAAAGGACGGTTGCTCTGAAATTCGATGAGCCTATAGATCGGTTTGTTTATTTTCCCTTTTTTTGGGAACGATGCTTCGGAACTGAATGGGTTCTTTTAGACAGCGATTTGCCGCTGCATTGAAACCACTCACTTTTCATGTCACGTATGTGATTGATCGTTCCATCGTGAAATTAACGTATACTCCGAGTCCTCCCACCGATACTCTTCGCGTTATTGTTAGCACACTACTCCTCGAATACCAACCGGGCTCATTTAAACCATCTCCCCCATCTGATCTCATACCTTCGGATTCTTCCGACAGTCACCGGATTCTGGTTCTTTTCCTTATCGCTTTGGCTTTTGCGATTCCCATGTTCATTGTTTCGGTTATCGGCATGTCCCTCTTACCGGAGAGTAACAAATTTCGGAATAAATTGGAAAGGAACGTTTGGGGCGAGGCAATGCTCGGGACGATCATTATGTGGATCTTGGCAACGCCTGTCCAAATTGGTGTAGGCGCGTATTTTTGGAAAGGGGCTTGGAAAAGCATCCGAAATGTATGGAAGAGAGGAGCTAAGACTGCCAAAATGACGTGGTTTGCTCGATTGTTTATGTGGGGAAGTATGGATACTCTTGTTGCTTTTGGCACCACAACCGGTTATGTTGCTAGTTTGGTACTTTTGGGACTTCAAGTTGCGGGACAAACTAGTGCTATTGAAAGTGTTGGTAGAATGGGATGGTTTGATAGCTCTGTATTCTTGATGGTACGTATTCCCTCCAGGTTTTTTTTCTCTTCTTCGAAATTCTAAGCTTCCCATGTAGGTTTTTATTCTGCTGGGGAGATACATAGACCACATAACCAAGCAAAAGACCACGAGCATACTATCTGCCTTGTCGAGCTGTGTTCCCGATACGGGGCTATTGCTTTCCGCCGAAAATTCGACTGATGCCAACGATACCCCGATACCAACTCCTGCTGCTTTCCTGGAGAGATCCGACGTAATCCTCATTCCTGTCGGCTCGTCACCCCCTTTGGATTGTGCCCTCATCCCTACCCGAACAGCTTCCCCGGATTCGGACCCATCTTCGAGTTCTAATTTCGGAACTCATGCCTCACCCTTGGCACATTTCACTGAAGCAGCACTTACCGGAGAATCCACACCGGTTCCAAAATACACAGGCGACATAATTTACGCAGGGACTATAAATGCCGGACCGGGTGCTGTTTTTGGGAAAGTCGAATGCGTGGAGGGTGAGAGAATGGTGGACAGTATTATTGGAATGATTACTGGACGTAAAAGTACTGCTTCAATGGTCCAGAAAATTAGTGGCGGGATTGGGAGAGTCGCGGAGAAGATTACAGCCGTCTTTGTGCCTATCATCGTTGGAGTTGCTTGTGCGGTTTTTGTAGGGTGGTGCTGGAGAGGTACTCCTTCCTCGTTGGGGGGTAATGGCGATCAAGATGCGGGAGGCAGAGTTTTGTTCGCCTTGCAATTTGCGGTTGCAGTTTTGGTAGTCGCGTGTCCTTGTGGTATGTATAAAATGAATTTTTACTCCAGACATCTGTTTCAATGGCTGATCTTTTCATTCTCATCTAAGGAATTGGACTTGCTGCTCCAACTGCTCAAATAGTCGGTATAGGCATCGGTGCTCGGCATGGAATAATATCCAACGGTGGAGGCGAGGCTTTTACCGCATTGGGAAATATGGACACGGTCGTCCTTGACAAAACAGGCACAATAACGGGAGGAAAATTCACCGTGGCAAATCATGCCGTTCTTCCATCTTCTTCAGGGTCCATCGATTTTTCCGAAGAACCTCAAATAACTGCAGAATTTCGCTTGATTATAGCCATTGTTCGAGCTGCAGAATTTACTTCGACACATCCAGTGGCCATTGGTGTGCGGGATTGGTGCGATATGAAGCTGAAAGAGAGTGGAGAAGCGACACCATCAATTGAAGTCGTGTCTTCAAATGAGATTCCGGGGAGAGGACTCACGGCTCGCTTGAGAGAATCAGGTGCCGGAACAGAATTCGAGGTGGCTATCGGCAACGAGCGGCTTATGGACGATGTCCAATCTGAGGTTTCTCCTCAGACCCGAGACAGATTGGGTTCCTGGAAGCTAAAAGGGCAAAGTGTCGTTTTACTTTCCGTCAAGCTTCTTTCTGGAACCTGTGACCTATTGCCTGTTGTCCAAACGGGGAAGTTCAAAGTGGTTGGGCTCTTTGGCGTGCATGATCCACCCCGACCCGAGGCCTCGTTGTTCATCTCGGAGCTTGCCAAATTACGCGTCGATGTTTGGATGATATCGGGTGATAACGAAGTCACAGCCAAAGCGATCGCTCAGAATGTTGGTATTGAGTCTACACATGTCATTGCTGGAGCGCTACCTGGAGACAAACAAACCTGGGTTAGCAAACTCCAAAATGGAGAAAGTATTTCAAATAACGGTGCCTCCAAACCCGAGAATAGCCCAGTCCGGCGAAGAGTGGTTGCGTTTGTTGGAGATGGGATTAACGACGCACCTGCTCTGGCACAGGCGGATATTGGATTCGCAATGGGATCTGGATCGTCTCTCGCACTATCCACCGCGTCATTTACTATCCTCCGCTCAAACCTTTTGTCGTTGCTTACTATTCATGACCTGGCCGGAAGTACGCGCCACAAGATTCTGAGCAATTTTGCATGGGCATGTATTTATAATATCGTCCTCATCCCTCTTGCTGCTGGTGCATTTTATGGTATTGGAGGTCGGAAAGTTACGCTCCCCCCGGTTTGGGCTTCTGCGGCTATGGCTCTTTCGTCGGTATCTGTAGTTTTGAATTCTTTGTCTTTGAGGTGGACGTATAGAGAGCCTGCCGTTGTTCGGAAGTGGAGGGAAGATATGGTTGGGTTGTGTGTTTGATGTTTATCACCGTTGACGATACTCCAGTAGTATATAATGATGCATCGTTTGTTGTATTTGTAAACACTTGACATTTAGACACAACTAGGGCGCACATACGATTGTTAATTTGATCAATTTATCACCTGTTTTATATACGGTTCGTTGGAACTTTTTCGCTGAGTTATTCAGTAAAAGCAACGGATAGCACAAAATGCACATACGACATAGGGGTCTAGCGAACTCAATTGATGGTATACACAGCCTTCAACCAGGATATAGGCCATCTCATTCGAGCTCATAAATGAAAATTGCATCAATGATTAAAAATAGGTCAGCCATAACGCACCATCTATCTCATATATATCTCGTTATCGTTATGTTGTTGATTCTTCTTTAGCTCTTGGTGGTTCTTGCGCTGCCGTCGATGGTCGTTGCACTGGATTCATTTCGTTCCTGGCGCTCTCGCCGGAGTCGGTGCTACTGATCAAACTTTGTTGCAGTCGACTCCATATTTATAAGCATTGTCCTATACTGAGTTTAATTTTCTGAATACAATACAATAACAAGACACAGCTTCACCTTCATGAACCTGACCCTCAATGTCAACGTCACTCCTTTCGAAGATGTTTCCGCGATCCATACACGTGTTTTGAACCAGCCACCGGAGCTGTAAAAAGGGGAATTCTCACTCGCAAGCAGGGTTAGATCCTTCAGAGTTGTTCAGGGTGACCCTTGGAGTCCGAGAGACGTTCGACTCTCGTCGATATCGATCAAAGTGAATACATACGCGGTCTGACTCGGACGATCTGCTTGAGAAATGAACGGGGGCGTGGCAGTGACGGATCATACGAATTTGTAAATTTGTAATGAAAATCGCTTTCCATAAAATCGGTAAAATTTATGATGGACCGCGAGACTTTGGAACTTTCTTCAAAGAATTGAATAAAATAAAGTACCAAATGGCATGCAGGATGAATTAGTTCTCCACACCTTCAACCCTATACGATAAAGACCCTCTGCAAATACACCCCTTGTATTATAAAACAATGCTGCCACTCTCATGAGATCGATATCTGCGGACAAAGCTAATTAAGAGGGGAGAAATGGCCGTGAAAAAAATTTTTTTTTGTGCGAGAACTTTCATCCGCAATAGGCAGCAATGGGCCTGCACGCGCTGCATAGGTTTTTGGACGACGACCCTGTTAAAAACTGACGAATGAAGACGAGTCGGGGTCCGTCCTGGTCAGGATTGTCCGTCACCATGCCCGTCGCCGTCGCCGTGAATAGCCGAAGAGAGCGGCTTGAGTGGCCGGTAGACGCCGAGCTGCTCATGTAATCGTTTCTGTTTCTCACTGAGCGCGACGACGATGACGGGCAAACCGCCTCCAAAGGGCCCTCGTGCTCTCATAAACTCACTACATCCACCCTCTTCATTGTCGTCGTCGTCGTCGTCTGCATCGTTAATACCACCTCAACCATCTCCAATCCCCACAATTTATTCGTTATCTCAGTCACAACCTCAACCGCCGACCGCACCGCGGGGATTCAAGCGTGTTCCTCCATCTCAGCCTGCTGCTGCTCGTCGGATGCAATGGCCAGGCTCAAAGCAACCTCCAACAGCGCCCAGTAGCATGCTTGGTGTGGTCGGCCCAAACAACAACAGTCCAAGCGGATGGTCAACAATACGACAACCAAAGACCGATAATTCAACCATAATATCGTCAGGTTCAAGTACGAATTCATCCTCATCATCGATAGCGCCGCCTTTACCTCCTTCTGCGCCACCACCTTTACCTTCTGCACCACCTCCGCCGACGGCACCTCCCCCATCGGCACCTCTTCCACCTAGTCCAGAGAGCAACAATGGAAGCAAACCTTCTTCGCCGGTGCTTTCGAAAATAGCCATAACAACGCCACCTTCCGCTTTAGTTTCTTCAGCATCAAAACCAATTGATCTTACCAAAGATGCTGAAGTTACTTTATCTCTCAGTCCTCACCAACACGTATCCCTCAAACTCCCTAATAAGACACCTACCATGCTCCCACAACCTCTCTCCGCGTTTCCTTCAAACGATTCCAAACCACCTACGCCCACTTCAGATCAAACTTCTGCTGCTGCTACTTCTGCTACTTCCACCTTTGTCCCCGCAGCTTCTCTCAGTCACACTCACAGTCCTATTTCAGTACGACCACCCAGTCCATCACATTCGGTAACAACCCCAACGTACACAAGGTCTTCAACTCCTCCATTGTCACAACCTCAACCTATCGCAAGTACAAGTAAAGTTCTCTTGACTACTCCGTTGACGTCTCAGGAAGATGCCGCAACTCAGGATTCAGATTTAAATCAAGATACTGCGATGGAAGCCCCTGACGAAGAAGAAGACCACTTTACTTCACCCCTCCCTTGGCCCGGTCTACCTCGTGGTAATTGGAAAGTAACTTATGATCCACGATTGGCGGATGTATGGGAGCGTTCGCAGCGTCCTAAAGATAAAGAAAAAGAGTCTGTCCGTCGGACTGATGGAGGTGAAGAAGGTACCGGCGGTGTTAAAGATCCTAGACGGAAAACAAAGGGTTTGGGTGCTGAGACAAAAGGGCGCAGTGTCAAAGCATTCAGAGAAAAAGTCTATCTTTTTCCACCTTATGAGGTTAGTTTTTCAAGGCTTTCTGATTATTATTATATGATTTGTTACAACACTGAACAGCATGATGAAAATTCGATGGGTCCTCCTCCGCCTGCCGCTATCCTTGTGAAAGGGCTTAACCCACTTGTCCTACCCAACGACATCCGCGCTCATTTCAAGAAATTTGGAGAAATACAGGTTTTTGAGCAGCAAATCGACAAGGCGACAGGAGCAATGCTTGGCGTAGTTTGGATCAAGTTCGTCTCTCTTTCCCTTTTTCTCTCTCTGGTTGGACT
The DNA here is from genome assembly GCA_029959195.1 of Dictyophora rubrovolvata. Classification (NCBI taxonomy): domain Eukaryota; kingdom Fungi; phylum Basidiomycota; class Agaricomycetes; order Phallales; family Phallaceae; genus Dictyophora; species Dictyophora rubrovolvata. The sequence goes on along the minus strand of CP114122.1, from coordinate 313,433 downwards.
CACCAGGGTCCATAATTTGAATTAAAATATTTTTTTTCATCAGATTCGACAGCCACGCGACTGCAACCCAGGCCCTACAGAAATCAAATGGCAAACCCTTGTCTGGCATTACTGCAGCAGCTAATGCTAATGCTGCGCAATACAAAATGACTGTGGAATTTGATGGGGAGAAGGAGAAGCTAAATAAGTTTTTGAAGGAGAAAGAAGATGCGAGACGAGAAAAAGACAGAGAACGGCGGCGGATTGTTAGTGCTGGGAAGATCATTACTAACGGTCTGGGTGGAACACCTCATGGCCAACCGCAGATTATGCAGAATGCGAGTTCAACACCCAATCAAAGCTCAGGACCAGGTCCACCATCTACTTTGAACGGTTCAACCGTCTCAATACCTTCTGCTGCACCACCCATTACTTCATCCTCGTCTTCTGCTGCGCCCCTTAACCACGTTACTACGCCGACATTTCTACCCTCTGCATCATCATCTGCAGCTGCAGCTGTTGCCTCACCAGCGCACTCTCAAACTCCTACTTCTTCTCACCCTCCTAAGAATCGACATCTACCGCCGGCCCCACCGCCACCACCGCCACCACCCAGTGCCCTCGTCCAAGCCCGTCTTCACGATGCTATCCCTGCTCTACCTAATCTTAACACAAGTAACACAAGTAAAACACCTGGACCCAGCTCAGCCAATGGGCGTGAAAGGGAGCGAGATAGAGACAGGGATAGAGATTACGACAAACGTTATGACCATTACGAGCCGCGAGACAGAGACAGAGACAGAGACAGAGACAGGTCTCGTGATAGGTACTACGATCCTCGAGATCGTGATAATGACCGGCATTACTCACCTCGAGATCGCGATAACGACAGACATTACTCGCCCCGGGATCGGGATAACGACAGACATTATTCACCTGGGCGTGAACGGGACCGTAATGGCCGTCATTATTCTCCCCGTGATCGCGAGCGCGACACCGACCGGCGCTACTCTTCCCGCGAAACTCGAGACAGAGATCGTGATTGGGGCGACAGACATTATTCGCCTGGGAGGGATCGTCGAGCTAGAAGTATCTCAAGGTCAAGATGGCGTCACTCGACGTCTGCGTTTAGTACTGGTGGTTCAGCCTATGTTCGTTCACCGTCGCGCTCAAGGTCAGGAGGGCGAGGCCGGGGCAGATCAAGACGATCGGCTTCAAGATCACATAGTCGAGATGTGGAACGCGACAGGAATAGGGATAGAGACAGAGATAGAGATAGAAGTAGAGATAGGCGAAGAACATACGACCACCGGCGGTCAGGATCCCATTCTGTTCTCAGCCCTTCTAAGAATCATCCCCATACCCATGCCCTAACACGTGCATCTCATGAACATGTTTTATCGGAATTGGCTAAAACGGAGTTTGAGTACGTTCGTCTAGACGTTGCTGGACTTGGTATTGGTCTTGGAGAGGAAGGCGATAAGGAGCTTGAGAAAGACGTGAGGGACCTTTTCGCAGAGGTGGACGTTGATAAGGTACGCCGTTTTGCACTTTCTTCTTCATATTTTCTTTTTTTTACTGAACATTTTTTTTTGCATTCCTGACATTCGCAGGTTCTACATGATTTCCAACACTTCTACATTACTTTCAAGCACCATGACACTGCACGTCGATGTCAACTTGTTCTGGCACAGCGTACATTCAACGGTCGTACACTCGCCTTAAGTGTTCACCAGCCATCGTCATCTTCTCTATTAGACCAAGTAACAGGCGGCAGCGCCGCTTCCGTACCCATCTCAATTCACGACACAACTACACCCTCTACCAGTGTCTCTTCATCAAGTGGAATCCCAGACACAGACGCTCCCTCTCTCCTTATGAATGCCCGGAATATCATCGTGCAGGAACTACGACATCTTTTGGAGAAGGATGTCACTGAGCGAGTTATTGGCTTGCGAATACGGGAGATGATTGAAGAAGCTCGTACCAAGCGCCGGGAAGAGAGAGAACGGGAAAGAGAAGTTAGAAGTGCTGGCGGTGAGTTTGGCTTTGGGTTAGGTGTAGGTGCCTTGGCGCGAATTGCGGCACAACAAGGGGAGGTTAAGGTCGGTGGGACGGGCGCGGGTTTGAAAGGGCTGAGTTTTAAGAAGAAAAAGAAGAGAGAGCGTGAAGAGGATGAAAGAGACGAGAGGAGTGAGAAGAGGCGGCGTGTTGAGTCTCTCGGACCTGAGTTCCAAGAAGACGATCGGGAAGAGAAGACGGAGAAGAAGAGGTCGAAGAAGTTGAAAGGAGAGGATGATAGGATGGAGGAAGACGAAGAACAGAGGCAGCTGAAGCGGCGGAGGGTGGAAGAAAATGGGATCTCGATTAAGGATGAGAAGGACAGATCTAAGAAGAAACCTGGTGGTGCTGCTCCCACTGTCGTCACGACTAAGAAAGACGTTAGGTCTCGCAAACGTATTGACGATTCAGACGAAGAGTCAGAAGCTGAACAGGAACGCCAACCCGATGATGCAAGGTCCGACGCCGAAGTTGATCTTGATTCTGAACAGGTGACGGATGCGCACCTAAGTGCCGACACGCCTCCTATCAGAGGGAAGAGGCCGAAATTCGCCAAACAAGTTCAAACCAAGACTAAGGCGAAGGACCAGCTGCGAAAACAGGTCAAGGGTGCAAAAGGTGGGGAAAAGGAAAGATTACTGTCTCAAACTCAAGAATCGACGCCACCGCCCGTGTCGTTGCGTTCTCCATCTCCTTCAGCATCACCATCGCCTCGTGCACTCACTCCTACCTTACCGGATCTAATCAACCTTGGGTTATGTGAAGATGATGAAGATGTATATTTCGCCAAGGCCGTTATTGGTGAGGAATTGGGAACATTTCGACATGTTGAGGCTGGTGAAGAAGACTCGGAAGAGGAGACAGATGCGACCCAGACTCAACCTCCAGCTAAGCCATCCCGCTTCCGCGTGCACGTTACTGGTTCAGCGCGCACAGAGGGGTATTACAAGATACCTCATTCAGAGAAAGCCTCTTATGTCAAACAATACACTGTTCGGGCTACTACTAAAGGTGGCGCTGGTAATGGGGCTGGCGGCGTCAATGGTTCTGACAAGAATGCCATTGAAGCGCCGGCGCCGACTGTTCTAACTTCTTCCCGGTCCAATCGTGCTAATGCGCGTGGACAAGCAAGAGGTATGGATGATCTCAATCGTGCCCTGGCTCTTAGTCTTGTCGATACGGGCCCCACTGTTGGTGGTGGTGGCGTTGATACCTCAATCCTCATCAAGTTTAATCAGCTGCAGACACGGAAGAAACAATTGCGGTTTGCACGCAGTCCTATCCATGACTGGGGTCTTTATGCCATGGAACGAATTGCCAAAGGTGAAATGGTGATCGAGTACGTGGGTGAAGTTATCCGACAGGCCGTCGCGGATAAGCGTGAGAAGGCGTACGAGCGTCAAGGTATTGGAAGCAGTTACCTATTCCGGATCGATGATAATGTCGTTGTGGATGCAACAAAGAAGGGTAATCTTGGGTATATTTTTTTTTCACAACCGTTGCTTTCACCGGAATTCTCATCGCTGATTTTTTTTTTTGTGATTTATTTGGAAATAGGCGTCTGATTAATCATGCATGCGATCCGAATTGTACAGCGAAAATTATTACTATCAACGGCGAGAAGAAAATCGTCATTTACGCCAAACAAGACATTGAATTGGGCGATGAGATTACATACGGTATGTTAAAACAGGGTCGCTGAGTATCTGTACATCAATTAACTTTTTCTTTCCAAATTAGACTATCACTTCCCAATTGAGCAAGAGAAGATACCCTGTTTATGCGGCGCTGCTAAATGCCGAGGATACCTTAATTGAAACGCGACCTACGCACGCCATGTATTCTTATGCCCTCCTTCCTCACTCTAGATTATCTGAGTTTGTCTGGCTTCTATTTTACTCTTCGCAGTATTTGTCTTTCATTACAACATATAGCATTTCCATCTCGCTGTCGTTTCCTGTCTCTTGAACTATTCGCTGTTCGTCTGTGTTCTTTCTCTATATCAACAATACTTCATTGGTTGTATCCTAGCATGTGTCTTTTTTTACGCAGTTTTCCTTGTCAGGTGTAGTAATATTGATCAATTAATTACGTCTGTTCGCGCACGTCACTTTTGCGAAGTCGAAGTGGATCGATGCACGGTATCGTGCTATTCCCGTGATGGCCACTTAACTTCCCTGACATGTCGCAGTCCGTTGAAGTTTTCATTTTTCGAGTATTCAGCCTATTGTTCCCGAAAGGAAACAAAACAGGGGTGTAACCACTTCTAAAGGAGCTTTGACTGCAGTCTGGACAGCGCCGACAGCACTGGATTTTAGCTCTTTCATTAGTTTTTACGTCACATTGCAGATCTCCCTCGCTCATTCCGATGGCCGCCCTTAGAAAAAAACTAAACCCAGACATGACTCCTTTCAAGTGACTTCTTCCACGCAGTTGCACGGAAAAGATATCGACCGAATTCTGACTTTGCATTAGAAATAGAAATATCTCCCTTTACTGTGGCTTGCAGATTTTCTCGTCTGTGCAGTAGAAAACAGCGAATCTGCCCTCAGAAAGTATCGAACCCGCAGTTTTGGGCGAGTCAGATTGTTCCTTTCCGTTGGAAGCCGAGCTGAGTCTGACTCGACGAATTTGTATGCCGTCCCACTTCGGAGCTACGGCGCAGGTATATTCACCTGCCTTTCCCACTTGCCTAACTCTCTAAGCTTTTTTGAGACAAGTAATTCAAATCGACAGTTGAATTTTTCGAGGTTGGCTTAGTTTAGAGCTGATTTGGAACACTAGATGATAGGAATAACATTAAATAACGCGGTGACGATCCGAACCCGATGATTCGGCGTCAAAAAAGGGGAACGGTAGTTTGGTTTCAGTAGCATATATAAAAGGTGTATTTTATTCTATCCACAGTAGAAATTCCAATATCCCTCGAACTTTCTCTCCATCACATAACTCCTCTGAGCTTCACTTTTACCAAAAGCTCAGCATGGATTCAACATATACCGGGTGTCGTTTAAATAGTGCCCCTGTGGATTGTGTGCTGAGGGCATATGAGATAGCTTGTATACTAAGCTGTTTGTAACATTTCTCAGATATATTGCTTACGACTTGATTTCTTACTAGTGGCAAACCGCTGAGGTCCAATCACAAGAATTAATTCTTTTTCTTGTAATTACCTCTTCGGTTCTTTGCCAAAGTTGGAATCAGTAGTTTCCTTGAAATATACGAATGATTACCCAGGCTATAATAATATGATTAAATTTTCTTTTTGCATTCAAGCTCGTAGTTGCTATAGCGCATGCGGCATTAATAATAATCCTGCTTGAACAAGACTTAGGCTGCTTTATTATTCATGTTTTTCTAGGCGTACTAAACGATCATGAACTCCGGACCTAACAGTGTAAAACCTCACTTCCAAAAGTATTATGAGTATATCAAGCAATTATCTAACTGGTTTTCAACAAACTCAGCAGGTGAATGTTGAAGGTCTAAACGTGCCGGTCGCGACACAAGCCGATGTCGTTGTTTACTTGATCGGTTTCAACTGCCCTACAAGACCATGGCCAGCACTCGCCCATGATGGCTTGTTTCAAGTAGAACAAAGTCATGCTGTTTTACAAATATTAACATACGGCAAAGGCGTGTCGACGTAGAAGTCTGCTCACTCCCCAGATAGCCATATCACAGGACCGTGATTGAAATGCTGATCGCCATCATAGAAGCTAGAGGCGAGCATGTCAGGAAGAAGTCCTGAAAAAAATTCATTTCGAGTCAAACACACTCTGTATATCCCTCTAAGAGATCCTCCTGGTACGTCTGTGACATCGTGAGTTCAGTTTCCCCCCATAATGCAAAGCAGGTCTCACAAATAATTTAAGACTCAAGTTCTGGTCTAATTGAAATATTCTGGAGATCGGATGTGTGTGCTGAAACCCTACTTGAATATCAAGAAGCAAGCTCACCTTAAAACCCTATTCCACTCGTTTGAGCCTCGTAAATGCCGTGTACACAACATGATAGGTTACCACCGAAAAGAGAACGTGTGAAAGAAATAGGTTTCTAGCAGTGTCATGACTCATGAGCTGGTTAGATCCGAGAACGGTGGCGTGTCAATTCCGAGTATGTGAAAGCCTCGTGCCCTTGACGATTTGAATGAACCGCTAGCTGTGACCTTCTGTGAATAGCGTGCTTCTTCTCTGGTAATTACTTGTTTCAGAAAACCGTCGTCCCAAAATAAACTGGTCTGGAGAGAAGGTGAGTGACCACGAAAGGCTCAATAGGTTCGGTATACATACGTACTTCAATGACCAGATTGGGAGAATGTAGACCCCCTTGAATCATCCATGGGATCATAATATCTTTGATCTTCGCAAATTTTGAAAACATTAAGGAAAGAAGTCAAGTGCGCCGCACTGCCCTCGCTTACTCTATTTCAAATGTTAACGGTTTGGCTTCGGAAGGCGAAAACCAGTCGTAATCGTCTGCGTTAGTACCATACGTGAACCAGAATGCCAGGATGAAATCATATTTTTGAAGACGACAAAGCCGGCTACGCTTGAATTATCATACCTGACGAAATTAAAGCCTTTACACCCAAAATACCTGTATGACCGCCAATACTTTCCATATGTCTCTTTGCAGAAGTTACGGTACGGATATTGTTCCTATAAAGGTGTCTACAGATCAGAAATTAAATTAATTGGTAAAATTCTACATACCTATCATGGGATGATCCGATAAACAAGACAGTCTTGTTTAGATCCAATCCATGCTACTGGTATCGTTCTGCGAGAGCTGTTTCATGTATTGAGGACAGGCGTACGCGTTGCTGTCGAGGCTAAAGGTTTCTCAGTTCTGTAAGGGACTGGCTGTTGTTTAGCTCAAAAGAATGAAGGTTATTGATGTCATTGGAAATTGAAGAAAACGGAATCCATCTAGTCCCTGAAGATCTGAGGCTTCCGAACTCAAATATAACATTTTGGGTCCCTTGAATGGATCTAAACTGCACTGCTAGTGGGGATCACGCGATCACGGTTGACAGTTGTGTGGAGAAACAGACCCGAGTCACAGATAGCAGACCCTCTTCCTACCCGTCTAGCTCAACCTGGTCTTACGCATAGAGTCAAATAGACGCTGTAGAGATTACTACAAATAGATGAAATTTATATAGACCTCCCCCGTGTACCTACATCATGACGCTATATCAAAGTAGAACTTTTTTTTCAAATCAAATGGCTTGATATCAAACTACTAATAGACTTAGTGTGATGGTTTTGGTACCGGTGGCTTCGTTTTTATTCAGCTCAAAGGCTTCTGTCTGAGAGAGTGAACGGTCATCTGAAAACTCAAAAAAATATACCTCCATCGCGCATTCGCAAGTTGTTGGTATCGGAGTCGCCGGCTAGTAACAGTCAAATTAATATTGCGTCGTCGGCGACGACGCATTAGTTAAGTCTTAGTAAAATATTATAATCCCGGTAGTTGGTTTTCACCTTTTCATATTTATAATTTTGTATATAAAGCTCTATATTTCGAGCACTAAATAACAAGTTCTATCTAAATCATAACCGCTAGTTGCGACACAAGTCATCTACGTCCTGGCCAGGAATTGCATTGGGACAAAATCATATTTTAAGATTACCGAAGTATGTACCATCGCGGTATGTTATCACTAGGTGGCTCTTGAGTCCAACCGTCCCTCCAGTGTCTCTGATATCAACTCCATGATCAGATCCTTCAGTCTTTTCTGCGAGACGCCGTGTACAATTATTGTCCTTTAACCTCGCAGGACGCAGCCAGTGCACGTGGTGACGGACGGTAGTTGTAGTTTGTTGTTCAGGGCTTGGTTGTTAATGGTCCATGAAGGGACCATTCTGTCCGAGCTTGAGGACATCCTGTTGCCAAGTATAAACATAAAAGCATTCCCTGTTTCGCTCGTTTCTGCCAACCTCCACGCCAATTCATTCAAGCTATGAATTTCGGAGGATGAACTTGCCGTTCTGGCCAGCACCCATAATGAACTTGAGTCAGACACTCCAGTGGCATAGGATTTGGAAACTTATCCTTGGGAGATAAGTATTAACCAAAAAATTGCTCAACCGGGGACGGTTTCCAAATGCTGGTACCACTCGAGTGTCTGGCTCGAGTCCATTGCGGGTGTTTGCAGAACGGCAAGTTCATCCTTCGAAATTCGTAGCTTGAATGAATTGGCGTGGAGGTTGGCAGAAACGAGCGAAACAGGAAATGCTTTTATACTAACAGGACGAGTCCCTTCACGGGGAGTTTTCTGAAGGGCAGAGTGTGGACGCCAGACCTAGTAACACAATACAGATTTCTGATATATACTAGCACTTCCTTCTAAAAACAATCAGGTACATAGGTTATATGCCAAATTTCGCAACCGGGCTAATAGAACAATAATGAATTAATTCCCGCTTTGGACTCAGTCTCAGTCTCCATTAACTTCGTCATTATAAAGCGCATCAATTTCCTCCTTAAACATGGCTTCTGTAGTGCGGCGATTTATATTTCCTTTCTGTTCCCAATATCAACGAATTGTCCCTCAAATCTATGAAACATCACTTACAGGCGTCCTAGGTAGAGCTCCCGACGGTACTATCAGAATATGTGGCGGATGAATACGCTCATGAGGCCAACCGAATTCGTTAATCTTGTGTACTTTCTGCCCTATTTCGTTTTTGACCGGACGACTATTGGACTTGCCTTCCACAAGTTCTACCAAAAGGGAAGGTGTTGGTCTAGATGAGCCAACCACGACGCAAGTCGATACCAATTCTTTACAGGTGACGAGAACTTGATTCTCAATGTACCTATTAGGCAGCATATAAGGAGCCACTTTTGATGCAAACGGGAGGTTTGTAACTCACAAAGCGTCACAGTTATCGCCCCGACTCATGGTGATCATATCGTCCAAGCGGCCTCGATATTTGTACCCATTCGGCTCGACTATCTCGAACAGGTCTCTTGAGTGATAATACCCGTCCACAGGGTCGCATATGGAAGAATGGGGGCAGTCCAAGGAAGAAGGTGAAATAACCATTTCCACCAACCCAGACGTTGACGATGTCCTTTCGCCTTCTGATTTAGATGGCGTGGGTCTAAACTCGTACACGAGACCAGGTTCTGGGAAAGGATGGAAGACCAAAGGGTGCTTTCCCGAGCACATATTAATTCCCATCTCAGTAGACCCGTAAACATTCTATGGATTAAATCGAGATCAGTAGCGTCAGATGAGCCAATCTCAATTCTACATACTCTGAAAGAAATCCCCTTTTCCATCGCCCACAAACGTTCGTTGTCCGTGATAGCCGCGCCGCCGTGGACAATAAAGTCCAACGACCTTAGCAAAGTCTCTAAATGACTGTTTGTCATGGCTTCGCGCAAAGCCCCGCACAAAACAGGAGTCAACTGATAACTGATATTCGTTTTGCATTCCGTGATAATTTGAATAAGCTCAGCCGGGGTGAAGTCGATCCACGGTATCAATACAACGCTTGCGCGACTCCTAAATTGTTGAAGAGAAACTAATTCGAAAAGTTATCAGTCGTAAAATATCGAAGACGAGACGACTGGATTACTCACCTACCAATTGACTGACGTGAGCCATCCCATTCATCATTAAAGCGATGTCGGTTTCTTTGGTTAGACCTGGTATGGTCTTCCGCGCATTTCCATCGATCCATCTACGTGTTTGTTTGATAAGCTTAGGTCGACCAGCCGTCGAACCAGACGTGTGATAAATGCTCGTAATGTCTTGTTCGTTTTCGTCTGTAGACGATGACGATAAATCATCTCCATTTTGCATAGGTAAAGACGCCAACTCCTCCATAGTGATGATCTTGTGGACTTTGAAATCGTTTCTCAGTTCATCTATTGGTACACCCGGTGCATAAATGACATGCGCGATATCTGAGAGTTTGAAATGAAAAATTGCAGCTTCGACGGATTGGATTTTGAGGTTCAGGACTTGAGGGACGTATTTGGCTAACAGCAATGCGAAAAAGTTGACGGTGTCTCTATAAGTCGCTCCGAACATCCTAATTCAAAAGAAAAAAGAGAATCGTCTAGTTTGACCTCAAATATCCATCGCTACTATGATGTACCCACCACATGCCGATCACAGAACGAGGAGGGGCTTGGAGTGTCTTTATCCAGTATTTGGCACAACGCTGGATGTCTTCGTAGAACTTGCCGTACGTGACATCCTTCCATCCAATGATTTTACGATGCGACACCTCGTCGTCTTCTACTTCGAACTGAGCACATTTGAAGCATAGTCTTTCCGGAGACTCTTTTGCGGCAGCCTCAAGAAACGTCAGGTGAGAGTGAAACATCATGATAATGACACTGGTCGAAATCAAGTATGTATGAGAATATGGTCGACGGGAAAAAATAATGTTACGTGGATTCAACGTTTATATATAGCTGATTTAAGTACTTCTTTTCGTATTTGAAGCCCTTAAGGGTCTGCATCCGCCAAGCGATGTCATATTCAATGAGAAGACTACCGGAAAATTCGGCTTGCATGCAACCGTCGCCCTTTTTCTGATTCGCTCGCTTGTGTTTTTTTTCATTACTCGAACTCAAGAAGGTGGCAAATGGGGGACTTGTCGGTCATGGACGGGCTCAGACTAGCTCGACCTCCGTATTCAGTGTCAAGTTAACGCCTATAAGTATCTTTTTCTTGGTACATTTTTTCAATAAGACTAAGAAAAACCCGAACTATGTAATTCAATTTTTGTAATGCGTGCAAAATGTTGGCAAAATGGGTGTTTGGTACTTAGAAAAGGTTCCGACATTACGTAATAAATACTACTATCATATCGCTTCGAGCTCCAACTCACATGGCGACTGCAATCATACAACCGGGTAACTCAATTCACAATTTGTAGTCAGATCCGTCCCTGACTAAACCAGTCGCTCTTCAACAAATAAATAAATTCGAAGCCTGTCAGGCACTGCGGCCAAATCGATCAGGGCTAGTTGCATTTTTTAAAGCTAGAAGTTTTTTTCTAATGAAACTAGTGAAAGAAGAAAAAGCAAGTTTAGACACAAATACATACATATGTGTATGGTATTGAATTTTGACCCGAAAATCTCGTAAATCATAGCGTAAAATTCGTCGTCGTCCCTTTTCAAATTTTAAGCGGTTACTGTGAATCCCGATTTGTTAGACTTTTCGTTCCGGATTGACGAAGAGTGGGAGTGCAGCGCGACTAGTGTTGGCGCCTAAAAGTTGTACATAGTTAGCTTAGCGAGCTCGCCTTGAACTCTTTAGGTGCGCGTTTCTTTCATCTCCTGTTTTCTTTAGTAGATACTGACGTTCAAGGCGAAGCCTTGAACGTTTGAACTCTTAGATATCCGTTGCACAGTAATATATTCCATATTACTCTATTTGTTGTGACGGATTGTAATCCCCGTCCGAAGTCTGGAGCTGGGAACCAGACCAACCGGCCGTCCATCGTGGGATAATTGCACGCCAATGTGGAGATGGGGTACATTTTACTCATTCAACTAACTTACGGAGTTTTATACTGAAGAAGTGTTCATTCCATTTTCATCGCAAATAGAAACTATTATTTCATTAAATAAGTCCAAACAGACATTGTGTGCATACGATCAAAACAGTCCATAATTAGAGATAAAATTATGGTCAAGTAAGTTATTATTTCATTTCGTGAAATGCGTTACGTCGAATAATGCATCAATATCTCCTCGAAACACTCGTTCAGCTGCGGTACGAATGACATTTCCTTTCTAAAAAAACAATTAATGAAGGAACCACAGTATGAAATTAATTCACCACTTACAGGTGTTCGGGGTAAAGTTCCCGGCGGTAAGATAAGGACATGAGAAGGATGAATACGTTCATGAGGGAAACCGTGTTGATTGATCAGCTTCACTCTCTCTCCTACTTCTTCCTTCAAAGAGCTGCCATATTGGTGGTCTTCAGCCGGTTCAGCCAAAAGGGCCGGAGATGGCTTGCCCGAGCCGACAACGACCCAAGCTGATATCAGCTCTTTACACGTTAAAGAGACTTGATTTTCCAAGTATCTAACAATGACACGTCGTCAACTTATCGGTTCAAAGGGTGATAAGAAGGGCTTAACTCACAAGGTATCACACATTTGGCCTTTATTCATGACGATCATATCATCTGAACGGCCTCGGTATTTGTAGCCACCCGACTCGACTTGCTGGAATAAATCTTTTGAGTGATAATATCCGTCTACTGGATCGCACAGCGAGGGGTCAGGATGGTCCGATGAAGGTGGTGGAATGACAAATTCTAGCAATTTGGAGGCCGGGTCTCCATATTCTGAATCTGTCTTGTCCACGTTGCGGAACTCGTAGACAAGGCCAGGAACTTTAAGTGGGTGAAATATGAGAGCATCGCTTTCACAAATCATAGTTATTCCCATTTCAGTTGTTCCATACATATTCTAATAAGAAAAATAAACATATTGAAATAGCCTTTTAAACACTAAAACGACATACCTTCAAAACAATCCCTTTTTTCAATGCCCAAAGCCGTTCACCTTCTGCAAGGGCTCCGCCACCGATGCCAATATATTCTAGAGATTTCAATGCAGATTCAAGTTCGGTATTGGTCATAGCTTCCCGTAGAATCGGCAATGAAATGGGAGTCAACTGATACAAAGCGTTCGCTTTGCACTCTTTAATGATTTGGATGAGTTCGGCGCCTGTAAAGTCATTCCAAGGGAGCATGACAGAACATGCTACATTAGAGAATTGCATAAGTGAGACTGGATAGAAAATCCATGAGTTTTTTCATTCCGGTGGGAGTGGAACGTTATTTTCTTACTCGCTAATTGGCTTAGGTGGGAGATTCCGTTTATGGCGATGCCTATTTCTTTTCCATCAGGAAGACCAGGCAAAGGCTTTCGGGCATTGCTGTCTAACCATCTTCGAGTGTATCGTACGAGTTTCGGTCTCCCAGTTGTTGAACCGGACGTATGATAAATCATCAGAATGTCGTCGCCGTTTTCTTCCAGCGATGATTGATGTTGGAAGTCAGACTTTTCTGAGTCCACTAGACCAGATAGCTGCACAATTTCGACCATTTGGTGGACTTGAAAGTGTTTGCTTAATTCGGTGACAGGGGGTGCGCCCGGTGCATAGATGACATGGGAGATATTTGATTGCTTGAAATGACTTATGGCGGCCTCGACAGATTGAATTTTGAGATTCAAAAGTTGAGGAACATATCTCGCCATTAGCAATCCGAATAGATGAACAAAGTCTCGATACGTCATTCCGAACATCCTATATGAGATGAATAATGAGTAAAGACAGAAAATTGGACATGTGATGCGAACCATAGTCCAATAACGGAGCCCGGAGGACACTGAAGCTTGCTGATAAAGTATGTGGCACATAAATTGATGTCTTCTAAAAACTTCCCGTACGTCACGTCTTTCCAGCCAATAATCTTTCGATGCGGCTCATTTTCGTCCGTACCGGGCTCAAATTGGGGAAGTATGAAGCATCGCTGCTGAGGGAATTGAGCTGCGTTAGAGAGAATATAAGTGAGATGTGAGATGTAAGTCATTTGATGTTTGAGTTGAATGGGATGCTGGTGCTGTGGAGGAAAGCAGCATCATACATCGAATTATATAGGGTTGGCTTTTGCCAATTTCTCATGTCATCAGTAGGTATGCACCGTTCCTATCATAGTAAATCGGTATTGTGTACCGCCAGAGATCCGTAATTTACGGCGGCACTGAGGTAATGGATATCTTGTAACGTGCTTTGACGAGCCTTTCAAAACATTTGGCCCATTGCTTGAATTTTGATGAGATGGGTTTCGGAGCCAACTTCGAACGGCACGGCAAACCGTCCTTGATGCGAGCAAATGCGAAGAAGCAGTTTTAGTAAAACAGCGTGACATTATAACCTTTCTCCAACAAGAGACAAACAGAGTTGCTTTACGATACGAGAATCGGATTCCGATTCAATTCTTCGGCTATGAATTCAAGGAAAATGGGACGTTTCTAAATTTATAACTAAGGAGTGATATAACAAACCAGCAGTGCCATTGTGTGATACACAAGATTGGATTTTTCAAGTGCGAAAATGAGAGACTATAGTGCATAAGACTCAAGAGTAGAATGTACATTTGGAGTATATACGTCACGCGTCACGTGGTTATTTATTTATCTTTGTTTTGATAGCTGACCAATTCGGTGGCTCTCCGACTCCGATCTAGCGTCTTCGACACTGGTAATGGTATGGCCACCTAGTTGCGCAATTGATGTCGAAGCCATAGAGGATTCGTGTTGCGACGGGTCGATTTTGCCAAGTGCGATTTATGTTGACGTACTTTGACCCTCCGTTCGCTCCAGGGCGCCACCCTGCGCCACTTCAAGAGTCACCCCAACGGAAGAACATACCTTGTTCGAAGGCAGATGAAACTGTATTCTGGGCTTTGAAACAATATTGGCACCTTTCAGAAGATGTCCTGTTCCTGCAGGATTATGATTCAATTCAAATTATTGAAAAAAAAGCCAGTCATCGGTCATGGACCATGGACCATATTGATTTGAGGATGTCGATCCATGTCTAATCATGTGAGTAATAAACAGTGCCAGAACACGCAAAAAGTCTTTGAATCAAGTAGCCATCAGACTTTATTTACGAACGACACGTTCCGGCGTCAATTGACGATAATAACCTGAGACGCCAATAACCTCCGTCGACGGAAGATGTGATTCAATCCTGTTTTGGTCGGGATTATTATTGACTCTCTCTTCCATTCTGTGCTTCTTAGGATCACTTGGACAATACGTGAAAGTCTAATTATAATAGGCAACAAACGTTCTTCACAGTACCGCCATGCATGTCGTCGTCGACGTTCAATGCTATCTATCAAGTTTACAGTGATTAAACTCGCTCGTAAATAGCACTGGATTGGTGCGGCTATTACTTAGAGTATTCGTTTTCTAGTGATATTTCCGCCGTCATCGCCGTGTTCCAGGTTTAACAAACATGTCACACTATGCGCTTCTCCGAACGAATCATGATCGGAAACTCGGAATAGCGAGCGCCAGTTCTGAAGCACCTTCAATCGACATTTCTCCATATATGACCCACACTCCCTTTGAAATGGTCTCTCTACTCAAAGTCTACTACACACATCCACTACTCCCGGAAATAAACCAACGATGATCCGCACGCCCCGGACGCTGACGTCGACAAAGTAAGCTGCATGACAGGGTGAGAAAAAATAAATTGAAATGAAAGTAAAAAAAGCGTGTTCGCAGAAGACACCCATTTATTGACCGAAAGTCCTTCTCAGCATAAATCAAATACCAAACTTTTCACACGAATGGGTTTAAACAATTACATTCCGAATCTGGTTGCTCCCCGCCTGTTCCAAGAAACCTCTATACCATAATAAAATGTGAAAAGGGGGTCGTCAACGTATGTATTAATGCTGGTGTTACGTTCTTTAATCTAGGCCAATGGTACATTACGGCGACTGTGCCTTTGTTCATCAATATCGTCTGTATTTGCGCCGTCACAAGGTCTCCTTACACCCTAGGCCCATACGGAAAAGTCGGAACGGCATTTCTATACTACCAGAGAAACCATGGGGTCTACGCGACGAAGCCCATAACAAACCTTACAATCCTGATACGTCTAGAGTCCGTGTCATAAAGCCATGTTTGGAAACGGTTTGACCGGTTTGACACAAGGACGGCGGCGATTAACACAATTGGGTATCACAATCAACAGGAAAAAAGTATATAAACCCCATGTTCCCAATGAAAGCTCTCAACCTTTAAATTAAGCCCTCAATCATTTTCTGACATCCAGGGCATCACTTGCAAACAGTACGTTGTCCTCTGTTGTCCTACTCTTACAACCTCCATTTCAAAAACTCAAACAAGTCCTTTCTCTGACATTCATTGCCAATAGTCCTTGCAACGTCATGGACCGATTCGGCCTTCATACACAGCACGACGAAGAAAAACCATTCCTCTCCGAAAAAACAGAGGTCGCGGAACCTCTTGAAGCACCCGCCATCTCACGACCAACACCATGGTTCCTTCCCCGACGTCGTACCTACGATATCCACCACCTCATCGTCTCATTTGTCGCGGGCTGTCTAGTCTGTGGACTAATGCAACTTTCTATCCTCACTTTCTCCCGCGATTCGGATAGTGATAACACTCCCGGATCTCAATGGGCTGTCGCCGCCGCCATACCCGGTTCTACAGAAATCGACAGCTTTCCTATTGCATCCGCTACCGAATACACCGAACTTTTCCCAACCAGTGTCGGATATGAGGGTACCATTCGAACAGGTGCTGAAGCTGCGGTGGCGATCACGGCTCCAGAATACCCTCTCCACACTGCAGTCAGTCCAAACCTCGTCGGGCCCAAAAAACTCGACAAAGACGACAAATTCAATATCTTTAAGTATTGGGGAAATCTTTCTCCGTGGTATAGTAATAAAGAAGATGCTTTTGGATTGCACCATTCGTCCCCTGAGCCTCCGAAGTCATGTAAGATTACGGGCTTACATCTTCTACATCGGCACGGTGCTAGATATCCATCTTCCAAAGGTTCGTTCAGTTCACATTTTTCATTGACTTCCGTTTGATTCTATGTATAAATCTCCATCTCATCAGCTTCATTCGGCAATCCCCCTCAGTTTGCTGAAAGACTAAACCAAGCACCCCGCAGGTGGAAAGCAAAGGGGCCTTTGTCGTTCTTAAATGACTGGACGTACAAGCTAGGAGAAGAAGTGAGCATGTGTCATTTTTGGATAATTATTTCGAAAACCTTACATTCTTATCTAATAGATTTTGACTCCATTCGGTCGCCAACAACTTTGTGGGTATACCGTATTATCACACTCATATTACAATTTTGACCTTTCCCATTCCAGATGACCTCGGAGTATCTATGCGTTTGAAATATGGGTACCTCTTGAATGTTAGTCAATGCACTCACCTAATAAAACGAGATTTAACATTTATTCTATCAGGACTTTGTCGATAATAAAGAAGTACCAGTTTTCCGTACCGAATCTCAGTGAGCACCATACTGTTATCAAACTGTCAGATTCATTTATGCAACGCTTTCTCAGGGACCGCATGGTATCATCTGCGAAAAACTTTGCTCTTGGGTTTTTTGGCTGGCCATCAGATGATCAATACTATCAAAGTATTACCATCGAAGCTTCAGGAGTATGTTTACCGCTCTTGTTTCTCATAACTCAATTCTGATAATCGTTCAAAAGTTCAATAATTCATTATCGCCTGATAAGACGTACGAACATTTTCTATCTTGTAATATAAATGTTCTTATCAGTTTTTTTTTTTTCGCATTTGCATAACGCAGATGTCCAAATACTAAAAAAGCAAAAAAGGCCGCTAGGGCATCCCATTATATTCAAAGATGGGTACCAAAATATCTTAAACATGCCAGAAAGAGGCTACAGAAAGATTTGCGTGGATATATATTGTCCTATGAAGATGTGTATGCCTTTCAACAAGTGCGTGAGCCATGGTTTACTTATGTAAAGCCTGCTTGTTGATGATTTTTCTTCGCTCTTTAAGCTTTGTGCATATGAAGTAAGTGGTATTTCTCTACCCCTGGGACCTTTTAGCTAACGTTCTTCAAGACGGTTGCTTTGGGGTATTCCAAGTTCTGTGAGCTTTTCACCGAAAAGGAGTGGAAAGGATTTGAATATAGGTATGATGCTGTATTCTCGTCATATCAAGGATATCTTCTAAACTCATGCTGTTTCAAGTTGGGATCTATATTTCTGGTAAGAAATTTCGCTCATCAACTATCTAGAAGAGGCATTTCATTTACGTATGTAGGTACAACTACGCCTTCGGCTCCCCTCTCGCAAGAGTTCAGGGTGTAGGCTATGTCAACGAGCTAATAGCACGACTAACACACAAGCCTATTCCAATTCACAACACCTCTACGAACGGGACGTTAGACGACAACGAGATTACGTTCCCGCTAAATCATAATCTCTACGTCGATGCGACGCACGAAATTGTTATTTTTAATATTTTGACAGCCTTGAATCTTAGCAATTTGGCCCGCTCTGGACCTCTTCCTGCAGATCATATTCCAAAGCATCGTTCTTTCGTTGCATCTCAGTTAGGAGCGTTTGCAGCTAATATTCAATTCCAGCGTAAACCCGCATTTCTCTAAAAAAAAAACCTTTTTTTTGCTAATAATAATGTCTGTTAGTGCTATCTTGCTCACATCACCCAGAAGAACAAATACGCATAGTCATCAACGACGCTGTAACACCTTTAACAGGAATCGAGGACTGTCCGAAACAAAAAGACGGAATGTGTCCCTTGAGCACTTTCATTTCGTCACAGCAATTACTCGCTGGAGAAACAGATTGGGAGTGGGGATGTTATGGTGATTGGGAAGTTGAAGAGGGTCCGAATTGGACTACGACTACTGGTGATCCTCCGAAAAAGTATTGGTATTGAATGACGTGGGGTTGGGACTAAAAAAGATTTCTTGTTTATTTGAGATCATAAATGGACAATTGGCTGATTGATTATTGTTGATTTAAATTGTATTTGAAGGTAGAAGCATTGTCCTACCTAGAATCAATATTGCAGTCGCAATTTTCCGTGAACCACATTCACTTTGCAAAATAGTATTTCTAGAAATACATAACCCCCCAAAGTCATTGTTTTCTTCAGACCCATCTGGGGCTAGATTTTTATCTGTAGTTTGTTACATGTTACGCTCAGTAAAAACAGGAATTGAAAATTTGTCAGCGGAAGTGGGAATTTGTCAGCGGAACTCAACTGAGCCGTGTTTTTTACGCGGGTTTGACCGAGTTTTGAGTAATAATGCATTAATGATGAGTCGGCGCTTGCGAAAATTTGATAATAAATGAACAAAAAAAGACGTCCCCGAGAGAGTCGAACTAGCAACACGCCAGCAAAGTGGAAATTAAGACAAACCATTGAGCTATAACGCCTAATCAAGAAGCTTTCAACCGAAATATATATGATAGCATTGGGCTGGTATTGATCTACAGACTTCCTATCTCACATATCAAACATTAAATAATGAATTAACGGAATTTTAAGTTGAGCATCGTAACTCGATGGTTTGTATTAATTTCCGCTTTGCTGGTGTGTCGCTAGTTCGACTCTCTCGGGCACGCCTTTTTTTGTTCACTTATTATCAAATTTTCGCAAGTGCCGACTCATCATTAATGCACTATTACTCAAAACTCCGTCAAACTTGCGTAAAAAACACGGCTCAGTTGAGTTCCGCTGACAAATTCCCACTTCCGCTGACAAATTTTCAATTCCTGTTTTTACTGAGTGTTACGTGTTACGTGACATTCTTGCTCGGCCCGGGGACCGTTTACATACATAATTCTTTTCCCACGCTTTGCTTTCTTCCCAACTTCTTCCTTATCTTATTTCCGCTCCTTCGTTCACGCCTCTTCCTACACTCTACTGAGAAGTCAGGCTATAAACTTGTTTTCTTTTCTTTACTGCCTGTTTATGTGCGGCTCACCTTTCAGAAGATTCTGACATATGTATTCCTAATAGCTCCCAGCTTGCCAGCTCGCTGATACAGTCGTGAATGTGTTGGTATTCACCATTTAATCGACATACACTGGCATGATAGGTCTCTGCGCCATACCTTGTGCCTACGCTCCTGAGCTGAGCTGGTACATACAATACAACGGTAGCCCAGAGTCATCATTACAGACCAAAAGAAGTTTTATTACAAACATAATAGACTTTTTTGAGGGTCCATCTTGTCATTTTTTTACTTTGACCTCAGATAACAACCCAAAATGATCACTAGGAAAAACCTCATTCGTAGCCATAAATTTATCACCAATTCGTCTCGGCGAACCAACCTCAACCCACTCAGTCGGAAAATACAAAATTTTATCGAGTCGCCCGGGGGGTAAATCCAGCTGATGAGGACTCCTTCCCCACGTTTCAGAGCCTCTCACGGTAATACCTTTAAACGCGTCCGCCAAGCCAAGTTGACCGGGTGCCTTGTGATCGACGTCTTGAACGCTGACCATGCTGCCTGCGCAAATAAAAGCGTGTACGTTATCGACATTTAGCATTTGTGCGATTGTTCGTAGTTGTTTTGGGCGGATTCGGAATCCGCCTCCCGACTCCGGTTCTAAATGTGTATTTGCGATTCGCAGTGTTCTGTTCGTTTGAGCGAGGTCTGTTGTCGATGGTGATGATGATGATGATAAGTCCGAACTTTGATCCGAATCTCCGGTGTCAGAAGAAGAAGAAGAGGAGGAGGAGGAATTTGAAGAGAGATGAATATCGATAAACAACGCATGGCGACCCACTCGCGTGAGTGGGAGTTCAATGTAAAATACCCGGCTTACAGGAATATCTTTCGAAATAAGCGATACGAGCCCGTAAGCCGTCGTCCAGTGTTCTCCGCTTTTTGGCGTAACAACAAAATGCTCGCGAATCCAGCGATTATCAAGCATGGCTTGTAAAATCTCAACATGAACTTCCTGAAAGAGGATACAGGAGGCTTTCGGGTCTGATTTTTCGAAGACTGTGAGGCGGAGGTGATTTAGAATTCGGGTGAAGCGTTTGGTGGGGGTTGGGCCTCCTGCGTTTAGGTTCCATGTTATGAGACGTAGCTCGGCTGCTGATGGTGTTAAGCAATTGCAGAGATGGATTGGGATCCAGCCTTCTTCTGAGACGTGCTGATAAGCATCTAGCATGGTTGGGGCCGATGACGGTTCGGCAAACGTTACTGGCATGATCGTCCGCTTATTAGGGCTCTATATAGAGAGATGCTGTGAGATTTAAAAAGTGACCAAGATCCGTGTACCTGAGCGGGTGTTAGAACAAACGAAGTTGTGTAAAAAAAATTTCCAAATGATAAAGGCAAAGAAACAATTGAAGAGAGAGGCTATGTCGATAGCGGAAGCTCTTGAGGCCTGAGGAAGCACAATTAAATAAAATCCCAGGGACCCTTTTTTTTTAAATACGCACGGGTCACGGCGATGGCTTCGAAATCCTTTTTGCAAGAACTGATTCATTTCAGATAGGACTTGGGCTTGTTCATTTCTTATTATCCTACCTATATAGGTGGCTAACACGTGTGATGGAAGTTTGTGATATAAACAAAAAGGTCGAACGATTTGGTTGCATATGAAAAACAGCCTCCTGTTCTTGCCAACCTCGTGGAGGGCCTAGATGGTCGTCGATTGTGTGCCATGTCTTGATGAAATTTAACTTGATATTTTATAGGAAGGTCTCCTTACTTTTTACTTTTAGAATCATTGGATAATTTGTTGAAAACCCCGAGAAGAGAACTTGCGTTTGAACGCCGAGGAGAAGGAAAATACATCCTTTTTTGGTGGACGTGTAGAAAAAACTTTTGTAATCGTTGTCGAGACTTCTTCCTTTATTTCAAAGAAATACTGTCGATTTCCGTATTGCTTCCAACATGAAGAAAAAAGGGCATTGAATGGTGTGGATGCAGAGCAAACTATTGTTGCTTTGTGATTAGTAATTCTGATTACATAATCACATGGATTCGTCCCTGCAAACTTGCACGACACCGTGCCAGCATTGCACTCAGGACACTCTTTATCATGTCTTTGATGTCAGAGAGCACGCTGCCTTATCGCGTCACAAAAACACGATACACTCTATCGGATGTTAGTGATTTTACTCCTCTGGTTCGCATCGACCATCACCACCACCATCATCACCACGACTATGATGATGATGACGGCGACGACGACAATGATCACTATAATTACTATCATCGCTACGGTTCCTGCGACAATGTACCCGACGACAGTCCATCGGTCATGAGTCATCGGACGAAAATGCGTGTCCGAAGCATCGATCCGAACAAGGGTCGATGTCTTGTCGAGAATAACGGTGATCACGCTAGTGTGGTTTATTGCTACTGCGTCCCGCCTCATGCATTTGAAAAGGAATCCAGCTTGGTATGTTCGCTCTAGGATCTTCTTGTCAATGCCTAATGTGAATTCACTCATTAAGCTGGATAGTCTCGAATGGTTCTGGAATATGGAGTATTACACGCTGAACTTTGAAAGCAGTCGAAATATCTTTTGCGGTCAGTTTTTCGAGATTTTTCCAAGAGAAATTCCAGGCTATTGACGCGACCCGATAGTCGGCGCTTCAATAGAACAACTATATCGACAACACTTTTGGCTACTCCTTCCCGAAGAAGATATTGTTAATCAGTACCATGATGCTTTGACAGAGGTAGACGGAACATGGACTGCGCATCGTGAATCATTCCCCATCATGCCTGTTCGTTTCTGATCCGCACATTATCCTTTGATACACGTGCTAATACCCGCAACTCCACCTCAGAACCGGGAGAGCTTCCAATATCACTTCATTGCTATCTCCAACAAAATGCGCCAAATCGCCATAGGCAGACAAATTAATCATCCAAACCGATCGGGATTCACCTATACTCCTCCTCCCACGCCAGACGACTTTATCATCTCCGTGTATCCATTCTCCAACATGCCTCTAATGACATGCCACGTACACCCGAGATATGCTTTACTCGAGGCTGGACGGAAACTGACAAAGCGCGTCAAGCAGGAGAAGTTGAACGAGCTTTTGGAGGAGTATCCATTGCTGAAGAAGGTTGTACAGATTTATGGAGCATGGACTGCAAAACGGCCTGATAATGCTATGGAAGATACAGGATATTATACGCTTCAGCGACCGAAAGGTGATTCTGCCGGTAGTGAAAATGATGCTGGTGACAACGACGTTGATGATAAAGATGTTTCTATGAAAGATACTTAATGCTCAATTCAATAATAAATCTAATAGTAGACTAGAGGCGTCTCGGACACCAAACCCCTTACCAGATTCTCATCGCAGTGATTTTCCAACTCCGCTTGAAATTCACTCACCCACTGCCATGTTCTCGACATCGCGCATTCGGCCAGGACCGTCGCCGTCAGTTACTCTAGAAAAGGGTCTTCCACGTCTCCGCCCAGTGCACAACAAACCCGCACCGGTGCCATCATTATTAAAGAAGCAAGGCGATCATAGAAGTCGCGTTGCGCCCCCGTCTGGTGCTGAAAGAAGAAAGGCGGCGACTCTTGTATTTGTGGCTTTTATTACTTTTTTAGCTGCTTCTCTTGGGTTTTATTATTTAACGAAACGTGTTTGTGAGCTGCAATCGTCCATTGTGTTTTTTTTTTTTTGGTAGAAGGTGTAACCTTTTGCTCTAGCCTCGTGAGGCATCGTTCTTGAAATGGCTCTGGGATCTCTTGCGGCGTCATTGCAACGTGTCATTGGCCATGGCTTGTGAAAGTATAATTCCGAGAATCATCCATGCATGTGTGGTAATTCATTGCCTCTTACAGTTAGCACCCGAATACCAAGCAAATTACACCAACGCAATCTTTATTGTGTATAGACATTCGACACTCGACCCTCGACGCTCTAGTGGATACTATATTTAAAGAACAGAACTACGTTTCCAATTACATGCATGGTTCTTAATTGGCGGCGGTCCGCAGAACCCGGTCGCGTCATTACACACACCACCCGTGGAATCTATCGATTATCTTCTTCGATGTCACGAGATGATGAGATGAGATGAGATACTATATGTATAAAGAATGATTCCCTTTCTGGCCGCTATCCTCGGCTTCAACCCACAACCTTCTGCTAATCCTAACCACTAGTCATGAGATTCACTAACGGTACTTGGGATGTTAAGGAAGGTATCAAGATTAATTCAGCTGTTGAGGTATCCAAATTGTCTATTTTGGAGGCTCAAAAAGGTAATACCCGCTCTAATTCATTCCTTCCCTTAGTTGTTCTATATACCCGTGTTTCTCACTTTTGACTCTATAGATCCGAACGCATTGGACAACAGGTCAAAAGCCTTGCGAGCATTATGTCCAACTCGTCATATTAGACATCGCGGTGATACCTTGAATAAACCAACTATCACCGTGGAAATTTCTTCGCCTGGTGTGAATGGATGCAACGATGTTTTGGAGTTGAAAGCTTGGCATTTTCAAGTTAGCAACGCTCATAGTCCGTTTTAATAAATAAATTATAACCCGCTTTTTCTTTCTTTCTTTTCCGGTTGCGGTCATCAGGGCAAACCAGTGTTGAAAGAGCCACGATTTGAACGATTCCCGGACTTTGACGGTTCGGTGCCGTCGCATCTAACTCCTAAAGGTCCGTCAGGTTCGAAGAAGGAATTACCAGGACTCACGTCTTGTCGGTGTATAGGCATTGTCATAGACAACTCAAACCCAACGGAACCTACAATCACCTCTAACTCGCTAGAAGCATCAATAAACACTAAACCCGACTCTTTCAATATCAATTTTTCTTCAAGTCAAGGGGAGTCGACCAAAAAAGTCCTCACTTCAGTGGGATTTAACTCTCTCGCGTTCGTACTGTTCAGTTGCAAAAAAAAACAAGTCTAAAGTAAATTGAATGTATTCTAGCTGGATTACCGATTCCCTACATACTGCACGTTCAAACGAACCATTACACATGACTACATCCAACATTGACCCATTCTATCGTCCACCTTTGGGACCTACTGGTGCAATCCAAAGCTATGTAAGAAAAAATCCCTCATTTTCTGTGCTTGTGTGCGCTTGTGAACTAGACACGGTATTTTAGATGGCTCTCTCTTTCTCAGTATCCCCCGGCGAAACGTTCTACGGCTTGGGAGAACGTTTCGGACCATTTATTAAAAACGGACAAGTGGTTGATATTTGGCATGAAGATGGAGGGACCGATTCGCCTATAGGTTGGTATTGTAAAATACTTGTATTAGAAATGCGATTGTAATGATTTTTTTTTTAGCATATAAAGACATACCATTTTATATCTCCTCAAAAGGTTACGGCGTGTTTATTGATTCGAGTGATCTCATTTCGTTCGAAGTGCAAAGTGAACGAATGGACAAGGTAAAAATAAAAACGCGCTCAAGGTTTCCCACCCGACGCAAAAAGTGATTCAATATATATAGGTTCAAATATCCCTCCCAGGCGAACAAATCCGTGCTCTAATCATAAGTGGACCACACCCGAAACGGATATTGGAGTTGTATACGGCTATAACTGGACGACCTCCTATTCCTGCACCATGGACTTTTGGATTATGGCTTACGACTAGCTTTTTAACAAGGTTTGTCGTCAAACACTCCATAAACACAGAAAAAAAGTATCTTAAGATCTTTTAATAGTTACGATGAAAACACCGTAACAAGTTTTTTGAACGGATTAGAGGAACGCGATATTCCATTAACCGTTTTTCATTTTGATTGTTTGTACGTAACCCAAAATCGACCTTTTTTTTTTTCTTTTCGCCCGTTCCTCATTCAGCTTTTTTGAGGATCGTAAAGCTGGATGAAAGCAAATCAGTGGTGCGATTTTGAGTTTGATAAAGATTATTTTCCCCACGCGCCTAGTTTTCTTGAGAGGTTGCATCAGCGCGGGTTGAAAGTTTGTGTTTGGGTGCGTTTCGAAATGGTTAACACGACTTGTTTGTTAGATTATTTCTGACTTTGTTTTTTTTGTTTTCTGTTTTCAGATCAATCCATACATCGCGCAAGAATCGCCTTTATTCATCGAAGGTGATGAAAAGGGGTATTTCATCAAGAAACTTGATGGAAGGTTCGCCTCGTCTCGCTTTATTTTATTCTTCCTCTATTAATTTTCCCGTAGTACCTGGCAAACGGATCGTTGGCAAGCCGGCACGGCTATTGTTGATTGTTAGTGCTTTCTCAATGTCACCCATCCGTTAAGGTCTTATTCTCTTGCAGTTTCCAACCCAGCTGCAACACGATGGTACCAATCCTACCTCGCAAAATTGATGGACATGGGCGTTGATGCTTTCAAAACCGATTTCGGAGAACGCATACCCTGGGATGGTGTAAGATTCCACGACGGGTCAAATCCCCGTCTTGCCCATAACTAGTGAGTCAAACTTCCTCTTTTCAATGAATTTTGGATCTGGCACTCATTTATTTTTTTTTAGCTATACACACTTGTACAATAAGGCCGTATTTGATGTCATGGTTCAGAAAAGGGGAGTAGACCAAGCTTGCCTGTTTGCACGGAGCGCTACAGTTGGTGGACAGAGGTATCCTGTTCATTGGGGTGGTGATTGTTCGACGCTTTGGACGGGGATGGCCGAGGCTTTGAGAGGCGTGAGTTTTATCGCCGTTGAATTATCTCGGAGGTTAACTGTTCGGTGCTATTCGTAGAGCATGAGTCTAGGTATAGCGGGCTTTGGATTTAGTGCTACTGATATCGGGGGGTTCAAAGCCCCAGGCGACAAGTTCGTCGCTCCTGATCCGGCATTGTACAAACGCTGGGTTCAATGTACGTTGTCGTCCCTACTTACCAACTGCTTCCCTCAATTTGATACAGGGGGACTTCTCGCATCCCATTCCCGCCTGCACGGCTCTACAACCTACCGCGTGCCATGGGAAATTGAACCCGATTCTCCAGAATCATCTCTCGTCCTTAAAAATGCGGTCTTGCTTAAACACCGCCTCATGCCTTATATTATGTCTGCTTCACAGGAAGCACATAATATCGGTGTACCGTTGTTGCGACCTATGTTCATCGAATTTCCTGACGATCCTTGTGCTTGGAAAGTTGATCTTCAGGTCCGTTTTGTTTATGTACTTCTCTGAACCATGTCTCATTTTTTTTCTAGTACATGTTCGGCCCGGACATTCTAGTCGCTCCTATATTTAACGCCGAAAACGAAGTAACGTACTACGTCCCAAAAGGCCGATGGGTCGGTCTCCTCGACAAAAAAGAAAGAATAGGACCCGCATGGTTCACAGAAACGCATGATTTCTCCTCTTTGCCTGTTTTGATTCGTGAAGGATCTGCTATCGTTTTAGCGAAGGAGAGTAAAACGCCTGAATATGATTTGATGAAAGGCGGATTTGAGATTGTAGTAAATCCAAACGGCGGTGAGAATGCGAGTGAGGTGGTGGCGAAAATTCCGCAGGGAAAGTCTGTTGTAACTGTGCATGCTAAAGTTCGGGAGGGAAAGGCTTGGGCTGTTGATCAGCGTGGTGGGCTGAAGGCTGGATCTTTGTTAATTTTGTGATTGCGTTTTCTCTGAATTCTGAGCTTCGAAGGATCTACTTGTGTTCTGAATACATTTTTCGATCATATTTGCAAGCGTGTGTCGGGTCTGTGATTTATATAGAGGCGGCAGTGCTAACTAATTGTGCATTGTAAGTATTGTAAGGGTCGGACGTCATCCTTCGTTTGTGGTCCTTCAGGTATTTTTAGTTCCTTTGTGCGCATTCGCGCGTTCCCGTCCGTTCTTTGTTCAGCATTCCTTTATTCTCACTTCCTTATACTCACTTTCTTTGTCTTCTCTCTCTTTGTAGTACATCTTCATTTTATCATAAAAATTACCATGTACGTCAGCTGAAGCCTTCCAGATCGGCTAACCTCCTCCAGAGCATAAACCCAGATCACTGATGTACTCACAAAGTTCGACTAAAAATTTAGGTTATTATTCTGCCCACTTTCTTATTATCTCTCGTTGACGTTCGCTTGAGCTTATGTACATATTGGAGCCTTACTCTCAGTTGGACCGCAGCCCGACACACTCCTTCGAGCACCTGCCAGACACAGCGCGATTCATTTTCACTGGGCGCGCAGTCCCTTCAACGGAACTCGTTTATCGGCTATTATTCCCCCGGCCAGCCCGCAAGAAACTCGAAAACGAACCTGATCTCACTGACGAAACGATGAATTTTTCGAACACACCGCATACGAGCCCCAGGCCAAAGAACATGCCGTACCCGGACACCTGCGGAGCTCCGAAGACTTTCGACGGAGATGTTGATGATATTGTGGAGTTCCTAGAGCACTTTGAGTATTGTGCTAAAGACGCATGTTTGGCGGACGAAGAAAAAGTCGATTACTTTATGCGGTACCTATCCAAAAAGCATTGGGTGATATAGGGATCGAAAAGGAAGGTGAATAAATAACAATAGGAAACACATAACGCTATACGAGGCTGTACAAAGGGACCTAGAAAATAGAAACCCTTCCATAAAGAAACACCAAGGTTCTCAACAACATGCTAGACGGGAGTGGATCTCCTCCCTTGAATTCCAAAGGGCTGTAGCCAAACTTGAGGTGAAATTTATCTACATTGTATGCATACTAAATAATTGTCGCACAGTTAGATATATAAATGAGAGACGACGAGGCCAAGAGGACAGCATTTAAAAAATTACAAGGGGGCTTGTGGATAACTGTCACATGTCTGGTTGGCCGTGTAACCCTAAACCGTAAACCCTTTTTATCTTATCCCGACACCACAGTTGTCACTGGGTCGTAACAAGTAGCGAGGATGGGGAGGTCAGGCAGGAACATTCTGGACCACTCGAAGACAGTCTGACTCACTAAAAAAAACCTGAAAGCTTGACCATTGGTCTTCGTAACGGCGCCGGGCGGGGATGGTTCCACAAGGAAGATCATCTGAAATAAACAGTATATGCTCGAGCTAACTAAACGTAGTCAATCTGCTGAATGGCGTGGACAATCATCGACAGCGCGCATTATTTTCAAATTGAGAAGTCGGTAATCAAGATTCAAGAAAATTAAGCGAGCACGTGTAATGCCGCTTAGGAAGCTTAGTAAGCTGGGGTTGACCTGGGGTCGACTTTTTCAGTGGCAGCAATATGCACTTTCTGGGCGATTGCGAGTTAATTAATAATGTTAAGTAAATTCTGCAATGATTGTCATATGTATATGTAAAAAGTGTATAAAAAGTGTATCAGTTTTCAGGTTCAAAAATTCAGGGACACGCGCTTGGCACGCGCAATGTCACACATGTAACATGCGGCACGGGCGGCATTGCCATCCGAATGTCCGACTTCGACGCCTATATTATACCTCGCCATGTTCTCCTGTCTGGCACAGTTTGAATAGTAATTACTATGACCATCTCTCGCTGTTCGTCGCTTTTCCTAACGATTTGTCTATTATCCGCTACCGTTGTAACATGTATATCTTCCGGTATGTTGACGTTCGATCTTGCTGAGTATGTTATGATCGCGCACGAGTCATTGACGTGGTATTTGTGTAGAGTTATACGATGATTTTGTGCACTGTATAATATTGATCTATTGAATCAATACTTTAGGTTGACCTAGCGGTTTCAGATTTTCGATATGCCACTAGTGCATACGCTATCATTTGCCCCAGGCCCAACGGCCAAACGAGGGTAAAAGGATTCCATCACTTTCTTACAGATGTAAGTTCATATGGTACATTTCTGTTCGTTTGCTTATTGATATACAGGCTAGAGGGTTTGTCGCAAGAGACGATACTAGGCGTGATATTGTTGTTTCTTTCGCAGGCAGGTACGTCGTACGTCGCCGCACGCATGAGGCTGTCACTGGCAGTTTGGCAACAATTTCGCTGTTTTCCGTGACACGTGGTTCGAGAACGTCCTGATTCTGTCACTTAGCGCGACGTTATTGGACGTTTACACGGACGCTCAATTCCTCCTACGACCGCTTGCGGGAATAGATGCTCCTAACGGTACACTTGTTCACAAAGGCTTTTTGAAAAGGTAAGGAACCTCTTTTTTTTGCTAAGTATTGTTTTCGCATTTTCCTTTTCAGCTGGAACGCGGTAGAATCTACCGTTTCTGATACTGTAGAATCTGAGCTACAAACCTATCCGGGTACTTATAATATTATTGCCATTTGCTAGAAAAAGCCTAGGCGTACCATGATCCTTTTATCAATCCACAGATTACAACCTAATCGTTGCCGGACATTCCATGGGTGGTGCTATAGCATCTTTAGCCGCCATATCGTTGAAAATCCAATTCCCGTCAACAGAAATATACCTTTACACATATGGTACTCCTTTCAATTGCTTATATTTTAGGCTATACAAACGCCTAATGTTTACTCCGCTAATTAGGGCAACCTAGGACAGGGAATGACGTGTATGCTCAGTGGATCAACGAAGCATTAGGGGTAAATACTTTGTTCATTACACGTTTGGTTTTGATAAGATTACCCATAATAGGACCACGTTTTCCGGATCGTGCATGGAAGAGATTGGGTTGCAAAAGTATGGTTTTCAGAGATACCAAAAACATTCTTTCAATTTTCGTGACTCATATCCAAGGTCCCTCCTCGCATTATGCTTCCCTTCGACCTGGACTCCCAAAATGAAGGTCAACGCGTTGTAGATTCCA
Organism: Dictyophora rubrovolvata; assembly: GCA_029959195.1. Classification (NCBI taxonomy): domain Eukaryota; kingdom Fungi; phylum Basidiomycota; class Agaricomycetes; order Phallales; family Phallaceae; genus Dictyophora; species Dictyophora rubrovolvata. Next base: position 283,098 of record CP114122.1, on the reverse strand, counting down.
ATACTGAAACACTGCTGGGTCAGCAATATAGGCACCACGGGTAGGTCCTTCCAACCAGCACCTCTAAAACGACAGCCATTATAACCACAAGCAGAATTGAATACTGGCGAAACGCCGACCCACCCTCTCCAAACACTACAATTCGATGTTCCGCTGATGGTGAAGACCCGGATTGCATAAATTCTATATGTAAGCATCGTCTTAGTCGCTTGTTCAATTAGGACAGGTAGTAACAAACATATATTTTTTTTGAAGTAATGACATCAGGAATGGACCATACAAACTATTTTGGAATTTTGGCAACTTGGCCTTTTTGCTTATAAAACGGGATAGGTTTGCAAGCCTGAGACAGTGGACAGACAGCGCCCGGACTACTTGGACCATAAATCGTGGTCGTCCTGTCGGTTTCGTCCATGCCTGATAATTGATAACCGACGAGTAATTCTGATGTTCCATATATTTTTCAGTATCTAGCAAGGATATTCACTCGATAAAAATACAAATGGGTTTTGATTGTCCGTCCAGTAACTTCGAGGGCTAATAGAGCTCTCGAACAAAGAATCAACAAGGCATCAGAAAGGATAAAAAGAATCATAACTTCGCTTGAGCAATTTGACGGGACCAGTAATAAAAACTATCAGAAACGATCTTCGTTACGCCGAAAGTGGACGACTATATATGACCTGAGAAGAGACTTTAGCCGAGGCATTACCAACTTTAAACCTCGCTAAACGTGTTGAACGCGAACATCATTCGGCATGCAGAGAAAACGGTATACAGTGCCTTGACGGATGAGATATTATTATGACTTCAGCCGAGCCATAGCCGATTGTAAAACGCAGCTTCTGCACCGATGTCAAGTCTGTTGAGTGAAATTAAAGTTTGCGTACAGAAATGTGACCGCCATTGACCGTTGGTTTCAGTATTGACTTGACAGCCGTAAGGTCGACAATCACTTGGCGGGAGACTCTGATGCATATTGGAATCAAGGCATGATCATGAGAGACAATATACTCAGCGTTCTGAGCGACCGGGTGGCCATTAATTGGTACCGCCATCATCTTCTAACAGATTATGCACGGACCCCTGGCATCTACAATCAGAACTGCTGTCAAGTCCTTGTACTCCAGGCCGTCTTGCTTGGCCAATGGCGAGGGCTTCCAAGATGGAAGTGACATCGGGAATTCTATGAGAGTTCTGGCGGATGTAAATAGGATCAGATGATGATCTACTATCAGTTGATACATCATCCGGGGGTCGATAATCCTGTGTGCCCAGTGTTGGGCATGTAAGAAGTACCGTCTTCTAAACTGATATGAAATAAGCGAGATTTTTCCAGTTTGCATGGTGTCGGGTCCTTTGTCGCAGCCTTGAGGTAATTCGTAAGTTCTGTTGCATTTCTTGTTCCTCCGACTCATTTGAATGGTGTCTATGATGGGCAGCGAGCCTTGAAGCAAGAAACTAGCCGACTTCGCTGGATGACTGAAAGTTCCATCCACAGCCGAGCTAACTCGGACGAGCTAACAGCTTGCTGAGCACGTAAATAATTTATTCCAGGGTTATGGCGCGTAGCATCCGACAACCAACTTTGTCCGTTGACATCGACGTTGACAGTAGTCTCTGCTCTTCGCAGTAATACATTTTTCAAACTTCGTGTTCAAGTCCAACTCCCTCTTCCTCTTTGCAACCGTCAATGCAACGAATGAGTCGCTTTTAGCTTTCGTTTCCTAACAGCGGCCCCACTGACTCGGACGACAATTAAATCAGGGTACTCAATGTATTTTCTCTCCATATGATGATTCGTGATGGATTCGATTATCGTCGCTACGGTACTAGTACATACACCAATACCGATGCTTTTAAATCAATCATGTGGGAATTATCAAGTGCCTTCGAAGTTCGAACTCTTCGTTATTTGGTTGATCCATGATGCCCTGAGTACTAGTGTCATCCAGCCTGAGGTAGGTTGCAATTATCGTGCCCATTCCCCACCTTCATGAGAAAAAGTTGTCATAAACTTCTTTCTGACAAATCGTAGTCCAATTACATCGTCGAAGCAACTTGTATTCTGTATCTCATCATTCATGGTCAGTGCTTGTGGGCTGATATCAAAAAATCTGATCGACCGGGTCGCGTAGTAACTTTTGGCACAATCCTCTGAACCTTTATAAGGACTAAACTCGGGACGCATTCATATCCAACTCCAATCCAGCTCACACAGTGATAATGATACACAGATACTCTCATGCAGGCATAGAGGCTGTTGTGGCGAGGATCATTAACAGGGACTATGAAGGGTAAATCCTTTGTCTTAGCGAATCTCAAATGTTCCAACACACTACTAGTTATATCAGTGGTCTAATGAGTCTCAGTAGTGCAGGTAAAAAATCCATGGTAACTTCATCCCCCATACTGAATGGCAACTGCAGCGCTTTCTATCTATTCTACTATAATACGAATTGAAGATGAGATGGAGTATGTTTGGCTCAAACGATTTACTTTTCCGACGATACTTTATCTTTTGGGGAGATATACCTCTATCATTACACAAGGAATTGGTTTCATTGGTGTCTACTTATCCACTGTGAGTTTGACCTACCTTTATTGATGTTAATTTATTAGCCTCACTTGAATTTCTTCCAGCCACCTTCGTAAGTTTACGTGATTAACAAGCTGTCTTTGCTAATTCATGGTCTTTGTAAGGTTGTGCAATACTCTTTCTAACATTTCAGATTTCACTTTCAACTTGAACTACATTGGCTATATTGGTCTGTGCGCCTCCGGTAACGCTATCAGAGCACTCATCGTGTTTTTCAGGGTTAATAGCTGCGAGGGCGTATTCGCTTTGCAGAAACAGATTCTTCATAGCTTCGTTGATGCTTAGTTTCGGGGCAGGACTTTTTTTCCTTGTATTCAGTAGGCCCTTTGCGACTTGTGCAATGTAGAACACAAAGCTTACTTTTATCAGAGTCAATAGCATTCAGGGGATGCTTTATCGTTCGGAGGTAGGCAAAACGTTGTCTTAATCTGTTGGTACTGAAATGAGTTACTGACCTGGTTTGCAGTGGTACGTTGTTGATATAATATATTTCGCTGGCTCACCTACGGTTTAGAGGAGGAAATATTGTTGACTCTTGTCTTCAATCTCTCCGTCATGTTAACCGATTTTCTTGTTTTCAGTATATCTCTATATAAAGTCTGGGATACATGGTGTTTAAAGCGCAAATCGGGGATTCAAACGGGCGATGATCTTGTTTCCACACTACTCAAGCAAAGTAAGGAATTATTTTTTCAACTTATTCGTTTGGAGGAATCACTTGGCGTTTCTCTTTAGCTATTTCAAGACTTTCGTGAGGAAACTAGTCAATCTCTACACCATGTTTCTGGTCTCATTTACATTGAAGATTTGCAATTCTACTTAATCTTTCACTTACCATTGTTGGGCAGGTGCGTTTTATGTATATATCAACATGAGATTGCTTGATTTCTATTTCCCTCAGTTCATGCATGTAAAGCGTCCTTCCCCATTGATTGTCATTTTGTTCGAGACTTACCCAAGCTAAAAGAGTACCACGCTATTACAAGGTTTAAGCTCATTAGTGCAAGCGTATGTGTTCACTTTCCACACAACACAACACACACTGTTCTGTATTTACATTTGTTAACCCTAGTTTGGGACCCGTTTTGGTTACAAACTATATGCTGGATCTTCGTCGACATAACGCCAAAGCGATTCAAGCTAGTTACGCGTCGTTGCCGCCAATTCAATCGGTACAAGATGTGCTGCAACATATACAGCAATCTGTTCTGGTGGAGATGGCAGACGGGGAGGATAGAGGTGCGGATATAAGTCTGCCGGTGGCTCGGAATTTGACGATAAAGGAGCTTGGTTAGCCGTGGTTTCCCCTTTGAATTTCACATTCGTCCCTTTTAGCTGTAGTATGACAAAGCTGGCTCTGTCTACATGTATATACATCCACGGTCACTTTCAAGTCAATCATTATTAAATTTGCAATAGTATGTGCGACAGATTTACAACAGATTCTTCACCGCCCGACACTTACCATCCAACCCGCGGACCGATGTCAGTTGAATCCATCAAACTTGGGCTCATCTCCTTGAGTTTCTCAGGTCCCACGCTTCACACACGTACCCTAGACCTCAAGTTTCAACTACATCATATGCGATGATGTCCGTCAACTCAATTCAGTACTACGCACGCACGCCAAGTAGACGATCACTCAGCTGCTTGGAAATCTTTTCAAAAAAAGTGATAAAGTGCCGAACCATCATCAAAAAAAAACAGCTATAGTCAGCTTAATGCAGTAACATATTGGACCTTGGCTGGTCACCGGTAGAGCTCTGTGAAGCTCGGATGAGATGTCAATGCCAACAATGGCCAACCAGCAGTGGGCGTCTTTTCGAAGGCTTCTCTTCCCGATCCGAATCTTATCCGAGTCTGTCAACGCCCCAAACAATTTAAATGAAATTATAAAACCCTCTCTTTCTCTCTTCCTCTATCATCCAAGTATCCGTTCCTTGGGATCTCATCTTCGTCCACTCAACCGGACGTCCATTCCTTCATCTCGAACTCTTTCGTTCATTCACTAGCAAACTTATAACAAAAGAAAAATTGAAAGTCTTTTTTTTTAAAGTGTTGTTACATCGACGACTTTTTTCTCTTCTAATAACCAAATGATTATCCAAATTCATTCTACCCTTTCTTTACTTCTTGTCTCTTTTCTAGTCCTCTGTGGATCCGGAGTTAATGCTGAGTCTCTCTTCAAAGCTCCTATCTCTTCGAAACTGTACGTGGATAACAGCCACGAACGACGTGTTCTGAAGGAGCTGATCTGATACCTTTCTTAGATTATCATTACAAGAAGGTTCACTCCATCTCTTAATGATCATGTTTATTGTTATTGTATAGCTGATCCCCCAAATAGTGGCAGGTCTTAAAAAGCCAAAATCGGTCCAAGCGCAAAACCAAAACGGACTAGTTAAAGTAGTGACGACAGGTCCGTAGACTTTTCAAACCATCAGCGTTTTATCTTTATTTATTTATTTTTCAATAGTGCAATGTGGAAACAACCAACAATTCCAGAACGTCCTCATCGACACCGGCAGCGCGATTCTGTGGGTCGGAGGCGAGGCACCTTACGTCCCAGGCCCACATTCTGAAAAGTACGACTTTTCTCTTTTACCTGTCCATGTGTTTTACACCAAGATTATTTTTTTTCCTTTGGCAGTCTGAATGCGTCATTCGGCGTTGGATACGGTACTGGCGGTGTTTCTGGTTCGGCATTCCTCGATACGGTCACAATTGGGGAAGCCATAGCCAAAAACGTTTTCATTGGCTCAGCCAATTTAACGAATGGTTTCACTTTGGTTAAACCGATTGATGGAATTCGTGCGTGAAATGATATCATAAGACGCATATTGTTCGTTGTTCTAAAGGTACTTACTAAAAGTCGGACTCGGACCTGCGGGAAGCAACGCAGGAGACATATCAGGATTAAATGCCACTCCAACATTCGTTCAATCTCTTCTTCGTGACCATGTTATTTCGGAGCCGATGTTCGGTATATCTATCAGTCCTCTTTCGACAGACGGTACGCCTGAGGGTTCTGGTGAAATTACATTTGGAGGCGTTGACCCCGAAAAGTTTTCTGGTAAGCGGGGTTTTCTTGATTGTGCAGTGGAGAATGATCTTGAATCGTATCCTAAGGTGAAATTGCATGGCTTCCGCAAAATCCTCCTGTCGATTTTCACTGGGAGTTCAACGTAAGTATTCAAACTAAAACAGCACATTTCATACTTGTGAATAATAATAATAAGATATCGTCAATGACATTCGGCAACGTTTCACTGAACCAGGCAACCTTTGCGCGCACGGACACCGGCACACTCCTGATAGGAATCCCCGTGTCCGTAACCTATTTGTACACTCAGGCACACACACACAACTGACACTTTCCCTTTCACCAGCGACACATACTTCGACATCCTCGACGCCTACAACGGCTCCATCCTCTCAACCGGGAGCCTAATCGACTCCGTCCTAACCTTCCCAAGCAACATAACCTCCTCTCTCCCATCTCTAGACTTCCAATTTGGAGCGGTCACAATTCCCATCCCACCATCGGGTTACATCGTCCCACCGGAGTTGTACCCTGCTTTAAATATCACGGGTGTTGATCCGTCGACGACGGCTGTGACGTGGATTGCGAGTGCTGGGTTTGGAGAGTTTTTGATTGGTCAGAAGGCGTTGGAGTTTATTTATACCGCCTACGATAGTAAGTGGCTGCTCTTGCATTCTCTTGTTTTTCAGATGGGGCACACCTGACTTTTCTTTGATTTAGTGAAAAATAATTGTAAGTTTGAAAATGATCTTGATTGATTGTGCGGCCTGATGTCCCATTTTAGTAATTGGATTCGCAAAATCAGCACTTAGTAATAACTAAGCCCTCATTTTTGAAAGATTGAAGTGAAATTCCTTCTCTTCTCGTGGACTTTCATGTGATTCGTGGTTTCCTAACACATGAGCTTTTTTTTGAAATGTTTTATGAACTTTTTTCCAATTATCAGTCAAATTTCGTGCAGTAATACAAAATTTTTTGGACTTTTTTGGTTTGTTTCAATGTATGTATGTAGATACGGACTGTCCGTCGTCTGCGACGACACAAAAAACAGCCCCAGGGGTATGTGACGAGCCCTACACAGCTCAAAGAATCAACCTTGAGATTGGTTGACCACACTGGGATAATTATTCTCTACTCGCACAATTCTTCTAATCCTAGAAATCCACCGAGTTTTGTTAACCTCCGGCAGGCTACTCATATCCGTCTCGTCCCACAGTGCCAAAAAGTCCATTTCTACATCATCAAATGTGATTTTAGAGCTCCATATATCATGACGGTATACATCCTCAATATGAAGTTTCGTCAAACGGGGTTGGCTCAGCACGATGAGGACAATCGCTAAAGGGTGCAATCCGCTTGCAAATTTGACTGATATTTCGAGGCTCGTGGTATCATCATCATTACGACGGTCTACTAGTTCTGACTCGGGTCCGTCGGTTAGAATTTGACTGGTAAGAGCTCGGAGAGTCTGATTTCGAGTTTGGAGGGGTTTGTTAAGGTTTATAATTGCATCCATGAATTCTTTGCCGTCGTCGGGGAAGACTATGTTGGATAGGTTAAGTATGCGGAGTGAGTCCCATGTCCGAATGGCTTTGCACAGCTGAAGAGAAGCGACGGGTGGAATCTTTTATAACAACGAACTTCAAGCTTAGATAGCGATGATGAATCAAGGGTACGTATTTTACTTACCGCAACAGGATAAGCTCCTAGTTCTTGAATGGCCGGGCTCTCCCAAATGAACTCTTCAGGTCTAATAATAATAAGGTCTACAGGTCAAAGGCATCCGGATCTCTCAAGTTCACCTGATCTGAGACAATACCGCACCAAGAAGCACCACGCCTGGATCGTTCATATGGGCATTAAAACAGAATTTTAATACTCGAATACCGCTACAGCAGTCTCTAAGAGCCTCCGGGTAACTCGAATCCCGAGAATCAGTAGCATTCGAGCCACTAAACCATCGGGCTACGTAGCCAAATTTTCGATCATGGTGATCGCATCTTTTAAGGGCTTTGTAAATCATGGGCCAGGTTCCGAACGCAAATGCATCTATAGCAAGATGGATTTCTACTTTCCTTCCTTGCCTGCAGCAAGAAAGAAGGCCCGAAGTGGAGGTAAGTTCGCCATTAATTTCGGATGGACCAGGGCCGGAGACGGAGGTAGATTTGGGGTCATGAAGCTCTGAATTGTCGTCGATGATATTGGAGAATGATACGAGTTGATCGAGGTTTCTTAAGTGAATGTGTGAATGAAGGATAGGGAGTGTCATGTCCCTCCACTGGGAATTTACGCGGGGTAGTGCCAATATGTATTTTTGAGGCTGAGAGTGAATTGCGTATTGAAGAATTTGGGATTGCAATTCGTAAGGTAAGGAAGAAAATGACATTGTGAAACTTGAAATTGTTCCAAAGCGTCCCGTGAGAAGTATGAGGCAGTGACGCTTATCTAGGCTGAGTCAGTGAGTCTGGTAGCCACGTGGTTTAGCCGCTCGATGCTCTTCTTTTCTCTCGGACGTCATGTTTGACAATATAATAACGACTAGGTAGTAGGTATTGAAGCTTTCATTACTTTGAAAATTTCATGATCCCCTCATTGTGTTCATGGCGCAACAACGAGGACCAATAATATACCGGGCGGGGTATGATTACCCTCAAACCCGGGCCTAAATTTCCAGTTCCGTTGCTCGGTACCCTCGATATCTCACGTTCCTTTATGCCTGCATCGTACGTTCCAGCTCGGGGGAAATGGATTGCATGGTTCTGCTAATAGGTCCGGATCTCGGTCAGAAACCATTGGAAAATTTATGTTCCTCGGACAACGCCTGGACAGCTCCGGACTCGCTTCCATGAGGACCCTGTTTTGTCTAATTAGCCTTGGCTTGAAATTTACCGCATGGGAAAATAGTGGTCGAAGCTCAAACTTGTTACGTAATGATCCTCGTATTAAAGACAGACATTGATATGCGGTGAAAGGCCATTTTCGGTAGGGTTTCCTGTACTTCCAAACACCGTTACAACTTCTTGAAATGTCTTTGGGTAATAAAAACCTTTCGCTCCTAAACCAAAAATTTTTCAAATTTACAATTTAATCACATATAGCTTACAGTGGCAATACCAGAGAACGCATCCCTCGCGACTTGCTCTGCTCGTACATTGTTCCAGAAGTCATAACGAGTCACCTCCACGACGTGCTGGTGGTCAGCGACCAGAATTCCCATGAACCTCGAGACACACACTGGAATGCTTTCCAAGTAATACCTCTCGTATGTCGTGCATCCAATGTTTCAGCGCGGTCCATATACAAAAAAATCTTTGGAGTTGAAGGTGATGGCTCCCTTTGCGAGTGAGTTGTCAGCCCACTAGTCTTTGTACAATCTTTTTTCACTATACTCACCAAGCTTTGACTAATTAGGGCCATTCGTCCCATATACTCTCAAGCTCTCAATTTATGGAAGATAGCAAAAGATGCAGACGAAAATCCAGACGCAATACCTGATTTCAAATACCGTGGATTGATATCAAGCGAGAGTCTCGTTCAGATCTACATCTGTATCGCTATATCCCGTCGCTTCTTGAACGCAGACATCCTCAGACCACTATCATGTAGTCGAACCGCAACACATTCGGCAATTGAATTGTTGAACCTATACCAAAATAACCTTGACGGCGTCCAGGGGTCACGGGCGCACCGGACTCAATTGCCAAGCCTGGCAACTAACTGCAATCCTCATTGTAAAATCCAGGACACCAAGATGCATAGATTATATTTACCGTTGACATGTGCCAGCACGCTCTGTGATACTATTCGTCCGGAAACGTTAGCTTATCGAGTCGCGGAATACATCGCCGGTATAACGCCCTGGTATTCGACTGGTTTGTCCGCTTTTCTTTTTTTTCTGTGTGACCCAATCATTCCCCGCCGGCTGAAAACTTTTTTCAGTTCCTGTGCTGTTGAACTACATACAAGGGATTAATGCATTTCTGGCGGAGGAGTATGGGGTTGGTGAAGTATGTACGAAAGACGTTCAAATTCTCAAGCTTATCTAACCGGTATCTAAGGATCTCAAATACCGCTGGATAATACAGTCTCTCGATTTAATAAACCGAATCGACGACGTCATGGAAAAATTCCAAAACATAGGTCATCTCACTTTCTCTTTCGCCAAAGTCTCCGTCGTTCCCCAAAAAATATACGAGGTAAAAATAAAAATTTATGATCTCCGTCGTTGTCCAAACTTACAAGGGAAATCCGCTCTTAAACGCAGGTCGTCGGGTTACGCCAGTGCATAGAACGGATTTTACAGAGCATTCAGATTAGCGATAGCAATGGCAGCGATTTGAATCATGATGTCCTGGAACAGGATGACAGTGACCCCAATCTAACGCTAATACGTGAGATACACGATCGCGCTCGGGCGATTCTAGCCAAGCTAGATTAAAGTTTATTTATTCAAATCAAGCACTGTTAGGTTTTTTGGGTTATTGTGTCGCTTCGAGTCCCTATTATTCTTCACCAATCCGTTGGGAATTCGTGCCACGGGGCTTGTTTCCCCCGCTGTTATTTATGTTCAAGGTTTGCATGCGGCTCGAGCCCATGCAGCCAGAATCGAGATGAATATTTCGCTGTCCTTTTCCCAATAAAAATTACCAGCATTTCAATTTGGAGCAGCATTTTCAAGTTTTCGGCATTGCTTTCTAACGGCAGTAAGGCCGATCAGTGTCAATTTATAACAATAAACTTCCATCTTCCGATTGCTTTCGGTTCTAAAAGGAGTAGTCGTTCTGTCCGAAACTGTCATAGCACTATATACTGACAATCCCTCCTTATTAGGAAAATCAAATAGAAGCCCGTCGCCCGGGGCCAGACCTCCAATCAAAAAATATAACGGCCTAAGTTCAGATCGAAGTCAACTCTACTCGTGGATCAACAAACCGCCGCCATCTACTATGTAATTTGAAAAAATAAATTGAATATTGTACGTCTTGACGCCGCGTCGTGTGCCTTGACAACTTGGAGGAGGGCGCGAATTATTGAATACGCGGAGTTGTGTCCAGTTTGTTTGGCAATAATCTCTGATCGGATTTCCTCATAACCGATCCAGGTTTAAATTCAAATCAAGTGTAGCGTATAACGGCGCTCCGGACAAGATATCAGGAGTGTTGGTTGAATGCTGGTTGAATGCTGGTTGAATGCTGGACTAAGTCGGCGTAGCCGATCCAATCATCTGTGTCTAATTACCCCCCGGATTGAGCTAAGTTTTGTATTTTTTTACGCTGATAGTAATAAACTATAGAGTGAAAACAACAAACCGTGCTGGCATCCTCAAGGTCCTTGCCATGGCAAGAAAACAACGAGTTTTGCAACCAAGGGTTATATCGAACGAAAGATAAAATGAGTTTGGATCTGTAAATTATATCCCAGGACACTCGTTCTTTCACTTGCAAGCAAGCAAAAAGTTGTTGACTTGTAAATTCTCTCGTCGACATTAAACCGAGTCTCAATCAATACTAGTGAGTAAACTACCATAACTGCAGTAAGGTTTGACCTCACTCTACTCAAGGCATTATCCACATAAACCAAATCACAAACCACGACCACAATGTGCCACCAAGCCCCTGTCACAGAGAAATGCATGACCTGCGGCCATGTCCAGACGGTAGGCTATGTCAGCGTCCCATGCACCTACGCACAATGTAGAACAAGCCCTAAGCATCCGCCATGCAAAACGGGTTTTAATTCAAATTGCCCAGCTTGCACTCAGGGTTCAGGCGGCCGAGCTTGCGCTGTTCATCATGCTTGCTCGGTTGTCCCCAGTAGTGGGGCTCCACCGACGAGATCCTTGCCGAATTGTGGTCATTGTGCTCTATGATCTAACCAAAGCATAGTTTTACATACTAGAATTTTTCAAGTTAGTTATGGCTCTTTTTTACTTTGCCTTCAAGGTGTAGCTTTATTTTGAGCTGTATTATGTATTTATTGTTGAATTGGTATTTGTCAATTTAACACCCTCGTTTTGTCAATCAACTAGACTCTTTTTTTTAACTTCTCTTATCATTCGCGAGATAATTTTGAAAAGTCAAGTTTGAGCAATACTGTAAAGTCACCTGCACTCTAGCCCGAGCTCACCGTCACGGTCTATGACAGTCTCAAGCCTTTATGAAGAACTCCCAAATACACCATCGTCAACTTAGTCCTTGTGCCTTTTCTTGTCGAGCAGTTATACTCAAAAACATTATACATCAAGTCTAAAAATCTTAGAAATGGCTGAATTACAGCACCATCTGCTTAGCCATGTATTAATACTCGAACAATTATATAGATCTAAGAATGAAAATCTGCCCCTGGGTTCAAATAGACATGAGACAAAACGGCCTTTGTCATGGCAAAACAATTTGAACGCGTCTATCCAAGTGGAATGCAAGGCCAACCTGTAACGAGTGCGTCTAAGCTTGAGAGGATTCAATTCTGGCTCGGTAATATCACCTCCGACTTTCGATCGGTCCGATATGCACTGTACATGGCATCTATATCACGAACCAGTTGGGTGTTGGTAGCTCGCTTATAGTCAACATTGTTTTACCCGATTATTTATCCATGTGGACGATGCTCCAAGTCTACCAGTGAATTTAAATGTATGAAGTTTAATTGCCCTTATGCAATTCGGAAACACAAGCTAACCTAATGACAAAAATTTCGCCCTTCGTGGCAAAAGCAAAAAATGAAAAAACAAAGCTGACAAAGTATCACACTTTGTGCTTTGAAAATTATAAGTAGAGTTGAGATTTGTCTGGGCTTTACTACAACCAAGTTGTTCTTCTTTCGACTTCAAATTTCAAGAAACTTACCGACTAGAACTCACCATCGGCTGCTCATCAACTTAAAGCTTCTCCCTCGGTCATTTATCAGTGAGTATGCCTTCGCTAAATCTACAGCGGCCCACCTCTGCATATATGCATTCAGCTGACTTTGCCTAGTATTACAGCTCGAACCAATGTGTCACAGAGCTCAAACAGGAGACTGGCAATGCACGAACTGCTTGCACATAGAAAATCCACGCCCCTACGACATACAGTGCAATCGACCTTTGTGTCGAACAAGCTCCACTCATGCTGCAGCCTGCCAAGAAGGACGTCAGCAAGACTGCTCTGCTTGCGTTCAGGGTAATGCAGCGTGTGCTGCCCATCATACCTGTGGGGTTATACGAAGTGTTGGAAATCGTCCAATGGCAGTCCGACCATCGTGTGGTCACTGTCCCTCCGAGTAGATGGCTCGGTTGGAATTGAATTCAGCGCACTAAATTTGTGGTGAACGTTGATGAGAAACCATGCGCTTATTATTTTAACATCTCCAAGTATTTATTTAATATATTTCATGCATCCATGCATGTAGCATGTTTTATGCGCCTTTTTATTATGAGTGTAATTATTCATACTTTTGGGTTCAAATTTCATTAGCATCGACTACTGTTGAACTCGGAAAGTGTTCCAAAGCAAAGGTATGCGAGGGATTATTTAACGAGTACTCACGAACTTGGTCTTTCATACAAAGCTCTGAATGAATCGATACGTTTTGTTGCTTGGCTAGGGTGCCGAAGCTTAACATGGATTGTAGATGGATCCATTTATACATAGGACAAATTTTGGGAAATTATGAGCATATTGATTTACTACCGGGTTACTACAGTACATCTAATGGAACTGACAAAACGCCTTCTTGCCGAAAAAACGGGCTGCTGGTCCCTTCAAGTTGAAAATCGGCAAATTCGAGCTGCGAGTCTTCATCATGGTCGTGGTCATCCTGATTAACGATTTGCAGCTCGTTTCCGGCCCGATAAATACCAGTCGCATAGTTTGCGTCACCTTTGAGAACAAGTACAAGCCGAGAACTCTAAATTTGGTTTTCAGCAACGAGACCAACTGCGGAATAACATCAAACACGAACTATGATGGAAGAATTTGCAGCAATAACTCTAAAACAGAGGTCAGATTATTGTTGTTTCAAGTAGCTCATTCTTACAATGAAGCGACACTAAACAGCATACCATGGCCATACACGCCATAAAGGACTAGCCCCACAGCCGAGTTCACTATTAATAGCCAAATTGAGATTAGATATTGCACAAAAAGAGAGACGCAACCGAAATTTCTTTTTTGATGATTAGAAAGCCGAAAGATGCTTACATAATACAACACAACTTACGAGAGATAGCAGACAATACCATCACGGAACAGAACTGTTAGGACAGGCGCCAAAGTCCCGCTTTCTCTTAGAAATCGATGTTTGGTCAAGGTTACTCTCTGTCGGAGATGTCCATAGTAAGCGTTTGCGGCAAAAGCAAGATATAAAGCTAAACCAAGAGAAAGTTATGCTTTTTTTTACAAATGTTTATTTCGCCATAATTACCTGCAATTATTAAAAAAGGAATCCTAATTTAACTGTATTAGTTCTCCTAATCTCGCTGGAGTTTACGTCGTTACGAACCCTGGGCTTATTTGTGATCCCGCTGATAAGTGTGCCGTCAGTTGGCAGAACTTGAAAGTCGCTATGCTCAATATATTCGACCGTGTATTCGATACATTGTAGGCAACCACTGATATATAAACCTGTTTTGAGATTGACGACGCTCAGTCATTAGTATCAAAAGAACCGGGTATAAATAGAACGTACCATGGCCTCAGCTGTCGCAGGACAACGATGGTCACATGAACGGACTTTTCGAATGATTTAAAGAATTGCCCACATGTAATTAAGAAAATTAATACCCTGCGCACTAGTAACATTTCAACGTTCAGGTATCGCTTCGTTGCATAACGAATAACTCACACAACCTCGACGTATACAACCTGTCCAGTCGTAAGGCAAGCAAACAGTCCAATGGGAATATACACAGCATTATTGTCCCTCTGAAACGTATGGAGATTTCGGAGTAGCAGACGAACGGCTTGGACGTACAAGAGTAGACACCACTCCGACTCCAAGCAACTATATTCCAAATCAAAATCAAGCCGAATTGGGGTTATAAGATAAGACTGAATACAGACTGCTGCAAGATACAGGATCAGCAACAAGAAATGTCTTCAGAAAGGAAGTAAGCATACTCGTGGCGTGTCTAAAGGAAAAGCTGATATTCAAGGATATCAGGATTGAGGCGAATGCCATAATTAATTATCTTACCCAGTAACAAGCTATGATACTACTCGTTATTCAGGTACAGTCTTTAAAGACATCCGAACATACCAAGGCATAACCATAGGTCCATATCGACAGATTACATATAAAGTCTTGAACAAGGACACTGGTCGTCTTTAATTAAAGTGAAAAATAAATGGAAATTAATAAAAGACGTAATGCACACTGACCTCCAAACATATGCAACCTACAAGCTACTTCTAAGCGACATTCGAAATATGGTAGCAGCCAAATACTTTACCTCCGCCTTCAAGTTGAGTAAGATATCAAAGCAGAGCAACGTAAGAGTTCCACCTATCCAATCAAAAGTGAGTTATCAGATAGTTCATCAGAAGAAATCGTCTACCAACAGGCTAGCTGGTGAAGACGATAGCTATCGTAAAATAGTACTTCAAGTTCAAAGGGTGTCAATTGCGACATGGTCAGGTCATGGGTCAAAACCGGCAGGTGAAAAGGCACAGAAGAATTTATATATCATTGATTCAAAAGAACTTTCGTGGCGAGCCCCGTACCGCCTCAACTGTTTAAAAAAGGCTAATCCAAAATAACACAAAATCAGTTCCTCTCTGGCTTTGTCAAAAGGCATGACAGTACAGCCTAATAGGATGCTCTCGGGATAGGAAACACGCGTGATTGAGGTCAGAAGAACAATGGCCATCAATCCATCGCCTTCGAACATGTCATCAGTGTCAAATTGAGATGTACCGCGGTGCCATGTTTAGAAGTCTGTCTCCATTACGAGCGATATAATTGGTCACTTACACACTACAATACGTAATGTAACGAAGTTTCAGTCTCAACAGCACGGAATTTCAAGGCCAGCGAAGACCGCTCTTCGCATGACTCGGCGGTTTTATTTGGATACCCGAATTTGAGTGATTCGTTAGGAACAAAAGGAAATCTTGTAAAAAAAGACAAAGTGCGACAGGAACACACGCGCCGTCCGATCGTGGTTGGTGGAGTGCTGAAATTTGCGCCGCTTACATAACTAGACGCTGGAGCAATAGACTGACTTCTAGTCATATTTAGGCAATCTATGACTTTGAATTAGCATTGTGTTCGGCTTCCAGGCGCACCAGACTGAACACTTTACCTCTCTAATGTAAGTAAAATATCAAAAATAAGCAGTGCAAGCGTTCCATCTGGTGACTCACAGCAGAGCAGTGGTTGAACGGTTCATCGGAAAAAGTCATCGACTAACATCTCCAACTATGAGTGCAACGTCCAGTTTCTCTGACATGGTATCACAAGAGAAAATAACAAAACAACTGCGAGACTGAAGACGCGACTTACACCAATAGACCCTCAATCGATTTCCGTCGACAGAGCACAGGAATTTAATTTCAGCTTCAAATCCCCCGTCGGGTGGCGAACAATCAAAGAAGCGTTCGTGAAAATGCCTTTTCGCACCGTCGATCTCTTAGCGTGATTTCAGGCGTACGTTGGCAGCGGATTGGTCAATGAACCTTCTACACGGAAGTATCTCAAAACCAGGGAAGAATGAGCATCATCATCATTGAAAAACCTTTGGGTTACGAATGATGGGGAACCGGGTGGCGCTTGTTTGTAATATTCAATACACATGATTTCGGTGTCAAATAGACAAATAGACAACTGAGAGCTTGTCGCGACAATTGACCAACTATTGACAGGATGGACCATTAGTAGATGGTCAAATTCAGATTTGCCGAGTTCCGGATGTGCGCAGTCTGCTCGCTTCTCTGATCATAATATAAAACTGGAAAACAAGAAAATGACGAATGACTCAAAAACATCTCAGTGATTCAGTGATCTCACATGCTGTATTACGTTGTTGTGAAGATCCAACATTCGATCCCCGCTCAACGCCGAGCGCCGAGAGCCTGCAACCCTCAAGTGACCCTCAAGCGACCCTACCATACAAGGTCATATTGTTTATTTCGTGTATTTGAGAAAACAACTACAAGTTTGACTGGATTCGTACACTGTGTTGACTTTGCGTCACATAACTTCAAGCAGTAATGATAGAAAGTGTGTCTTGGAGGGCTTTATTGATAGTGGTGTGAACTTCTTCGATGGAGCTTCGAGGGATGTTGGCCTAAATAGTCAATCAACAAATGGTCAATACGTGGAATGTCCTCTAGGTGGGTACGAAGTAGGGGGTGAAGCTCCAAGACAGGTCTTACCGGAGCAATCGCAATAAAAGCTTCTATCAGGTCCTATTTTTGTTTTTAAATGCCATCTGGTGGGTCAGATATACAAAGCACTTGACAAGCTCAACATACATCGTATAAACCTTGAAGGGTAGGGATACCCCAAGGGTTTAATCCGGGAAAAGTCTTCTCGACAGCGGCCACTCTGGCATTATATACATCTAAAACACCAATAAGCTGAACTTGGATATTCTGAAGGGCTGCCAAGACTGTAGCGCCATCTTCGGGCGTAAGAGGGGGAGAAGTTTTCTAGAAGCGTGAAGATTACTAGATGGTCTCGAAAGGAGCGAAAAATAAAAATATCCCGAATTCTCACTCCAAGACAGGAGGTAGCCCTTTGGACAGAAACCGCTTTGACTATCCCCCGTGGAATAACAAGCTAAATAATTGAAACCAAAGAATTCATAAAAATGTCAACCCGAATAATTCTTGCTTACAAGGACATCGCTAAGGGCCACATCGCTAGTAGGCAGAGCCTCAAGCGTAGGTTTTAGGACGCTCTAGCAAGGGTTCAATTAGTTAATTAATGTGGTTAATTCAAGTGCAATTTACCAGTCCGTGAGAAATGGCACTCAAATCTTGTTCGATTTGAAGAGAGGTAATGTTGCTCCTGTATTGGCCAAGAGCAGTAAGGCCCACCTGCAAAGAGTCTTGGACATGAGTTAGTTGAGACATTGAGATGTGCAAGGAAGGTCAAGGAATTTCGAGGTATTGAAAACTACTAGGAATGCGCGGTTCGGAGTTGTGGGACCTTCTGTCTTTTATATATGCACCTCAAACCTTTATCACCTCTGTCTGAAAAAAGAATACTAAATTAAGCTTAGACGAGAACTTGTTTTATTTCACTTTAGTCCCTGGCTTACCGCTGTGGCACCACAATGAATCAATTGATTAACCTCACTTATCACAATTGTTTGAGAGATGAGGAGTTGATTCGGTATGTAAAACGTACCAGTAACTATTCCGAACGCAACCCCTCACCGAAAAGTCCGACATTATTCGGGGTGTAAGTGAATACGAAGAGAAACGGTGCCTTTTTGCATACACATGCTGCTCCACCTCAACAGGAAAATTTTCATAGTAGGCAGCCAACATGTCCCGAGTAAAGGCCAACACGTGATTCAGTAAATGAAAAGAAGGTCGAGCGTATGAAAGAACATCTCGGCAATATCCTTCCTTGCAGTCTCATGTACACTCTGAAAGAATGTACTAAGCCTATCTGAATGTATCTGTATTATTTCATGAAATGTGAACAAAGAAAAGTGTTGCTTGAAAGGAAAAATATTTCACTTCTCAGGGCCCTTGATATCCAAATTTGAAAAAAAAAAAGCTGAAACAACGCAAAATACCAAATCTTCAGCCGAATCGACAGTTTTCATGAACTATTCAAAACGGGAGTGCCATGCTGTTGAGACAACAAGGATATCTAATTTTCAAAAAACATCCGTCAATATGGGGTCACTGAAGGCCTCAAACTTATGTAGCAAAATATGGTACCTGTCAATGAGTAATGCCACTGTCATCTTTCAACGTTGGACACACAGATTTGTGGTTCCCCTATTCTGCCCTAATAATTCATTATATTTTCGATCTCATCTCTTTTGCCGTTACCAAAGTCCCTCACTGGCACAGATTTAAAATATGATGATCGCGATGATCGAAGAGAGAAGGGAAGACGATGCGACAATGTGACGAATGGTTGAGAAAACAACGGTGAGTATTTGATGTAAAAAATATGACTTCCAGGGGCCGGACTGGAACTTGAAGGTAATTATGTCAATAAGAATTTGAACTGTACCTTGACGCTCCTCCCTTTGGCTGGTAAATTTCTAATATGGCAAATAAGCTAGGGTAGCGATTTGTTGATTTAAAAGTAGCGACATATGGCCGTGAAGCTTGCAATATCAAGTTCAGTTTGAGCCGAAGCATCAGCTGGTTAGTAATACCTCGTTCGTCTGAATTGCCAGATCCCCACATTCGTCTGGCTAATTGACTGACACGTCGTGAGAGTTGTTATACACGTCACCCACATTGTTGACGTGTCTTATGTCCGAGTTCGTAAATTCCAGGCACAGTTTCGAGCTTGGATTTACAGCTCGCATATGCGAAAGAATGACTCACTACTAGTACATAGCTCGAATTTAACTTTGTACACCCTGACCCACTAAGCGGACAACAATTGAAAGTAAAGCCCAGGGTGCATGATACTCATACTCTCGAATAGCACGGACACCATCACGGCAAGACAAGAGTCACAAGACAGGATTCGAAATCCCTGATGAATAGTTAGGCGTTCTGACTCTGACAATTTGGTTTGAGCCTACGCTTTTTAGCTGGCTTGTGTCTATGGGAGACTCAGACAATTCTTGAAGCCTGATATTTCTCGTATTCCTTTACTGCCAGTGAGCACGCGTTACCGCTATTACTGTTTTTGCCACGCGCTGGTCGAAACGCGTCATTTCGAAGAAACGTTGACTTGTCGATTTTCGCGTGTTCTCCTTCTAAGTCATTCCAGATGTTGTGAAAAAAACTCAAACGTCATGCTTCAACACTTTTTGTTTGAAGGTCCCATTCGCGCAATAACCAATTCGCGGACTTGTAGTATGTACCCTCAACGCTGAGAGAAAGGAGAGAAGAAAGGGCTCTCTGAAAAGGCGTAATACGAGGAAGCGGTTCACCGCGGTCTGCAGGTATGACGAATCAGCGACGAGCAAAATTGTGCGATGCGTTTAGGTTGCCTCACTATGTGCTTTTTTCACCGATTTGTCAATGTCACTATGGGCATTGACAAGTGAAGAATGTAAGCCCACATGTGACATGATGTGCTTAAGCTTTCTGCCTGACGAATTGGCGAAGAGCTCGTGGAGCTAGCAGAAAAAAAAAGGTAGTTTGTCAAGGGGAATTTGAAAGGGATATGAGGTCAAAAAACTGATATTTTTCAAGATTTCCGTGATACAGCCAATGAGGGTGATGGGATAAGTATGGAAAGGGGATTATCGTCTGATTTTTCTGCGTCCGCGATAGACGCGGGTCTCTTAGCTGTGCCGACGAGTTTCCCGCTGAGAGCTCGACACAGTTGAAACTATTGAACCCGCTCGTGATAGGAATCCCAACCCCCGAGAAATAGAGATCGGAATCCAACTGGGAATATGTATAATCGTGCTATTGTCGTTAGTGTTTTGAAGAAGCATCAATCATATTGCCACTCGCCGAAATCATTCCGTTCTGTTGGGACGCCCAAGTTCCGTTTTTCTCTTTTTTTTTTCGGATTTTCCCTGGTATTGACTTTTTTCTCCCTTTGTAAAACTGTAAAACCAATACAGTTTCAATTCATCCAGCCTATGCAGTAGCCATTACCGCTACTACTACTGCTGTTGTTGAGCTCAAAACATTACCGATGCCATACTTCAAAGATGAAAAAACTTTTTATACCGAGCATGCATGCCGTGTGCCATGTGGGCTTGATGTGGGCCATAGTTCATTTGGCTTACAAATCTGGCTGCCAGTGCCGCGGTTGGTAACTGCAGCCAAACCACACCATAAAGTGGCAGCCTCGTCCCTAACCTCCATAAAGCCATGCGGGGACAGTCATATCTTTGAGTAACAATCGCTTCCTCTCACAAGCTTCGATACAGCCCCGTTAGCTGAAAACTTTAGTCTCAGATTGGAAGAGATAACGACAGAGACCACCGAACTTTTGTCTGTAGCGATATTCTTACGCGCAAAATACTTTCATTCAACATTCGTCATTCTGTTTGTGCTCTTGTCTTTGTAAGTTCGTGCAATAAGCTCTGCACCATGGTCCTAACATCGAGGAAGTATAGGTTTAAACTTGGTGACGGTACCGGTCTCATACTCATCGTGGCTCTGTCGATTCTCGCAAACTCCATAAATTGTTTCGCGTCTATACCATTGGAAGAGGAACAATCCTTTCATAATGCCTACTCCCCGAATTCGCACTTGGACTGGGAAACTCAATAACATGGAATACACCTCATTCCAATCTCCGGATTTAGAACCAGTGGCTAGGAAAGCGTTCACTCCTGGACTAACATCCATCAGACGACTCGGGTTGTTTGAAAAACCTCCGATTTTAAGTCGGAACGATGTTGTACTACCGAGCGTGCCAACACTACGCAAGACCGGCACCGGCACACAAACTCGACCGACTTTCTTCGCCAATGCATCTTCAAAACATTCCTACACACTAACAACCCATTTGATTCCCTCTGCATACCCGCGTACCCCCGTTCCAGCGGGTTCGGATCCCATTGATACGACCGAATATGAAGGAATTGTTAACCAAAGTGATAAAAGTGTTCGAGAAGGGTTGACTGCGTCGTATATGGACGGTTTGATTGATTGGTCGAATGAGGTCAATGATTTGGGAGAGAATGGTGGGGGTGGTGGTATTAGTCACGAGAAGAACAGAGATAAAGATGCGAATGGGTATAGGAAAGCGTGTGAGGAGACGAAACGGGTGTTGTGGAATTGTGTTAATAGGATTGTGAGACTGAAAGAGGATAAAAAGGATGAAGGAAGAGAGAAGATTACTCTTTTTGTTACACATGCGAATGGTTTTCCTAAGGAGGTGAGTATGTGTGTGCGTGTGCTTGTTGGGGGTTTAAATGATTACCTCTCTTTCCAGACGTACGAACCAGCGATACAAAGCCTCTTAACACAATTCGAGGAAACGTATTCTCAAAATTCTTCCCCTTTGTTATTACCTATAATAGATGAAATATGGCTGTTCGAAGCTATACAACACGGTGACACAGGTTTAATCAATACCGGTCTTTTACCCCGTGCTTGTAAGTCCACACCCACCACATTACCCTTTAATACTCACCTCCTCATTTCGTTAGTTAACTGGCTAGACAATGTCCGAGATATTCTTCACTTTCTTCTTTATTATATACCAGACCGTGTTGACCGAGATACACGAGGCGAAGTCGTCGACCTGCCTACTCATTTAACCCGTCTTCCAGATGAAGCAGTCTCTCGTCGAATCAATGAAGGATTCCCATATTCTGAACGAAAAATGGTGGGTATAGGTCATTCACTGGGCGGATGTTCTGTGTATGTATAAATTTACTTTTTGGAGTGTTTACATATTTGATTTTTTTTTTAAATCAGGGCACGAGCTGCGATTGAATACCCTTCTTTATTTTCTTCAGTCGTACTAGTCGATCCTGTTTTGCGCCCCGTCCCTTCTGATTGGCATAATTTCAAATTTGGGACCCTCCCGGATTCGGCATTGAGGAGACGGTGTGTTTGGAGGTCTAGGTGAGACTCTCGGGGAATGCTTTAGGCACTCGCTCTCTTCTATGTACTGATCGTTCTTCTATAGAGAAGAAGCCCACTCATCATTCCTCAAGTCGCCTTTCTTCAGAGCATGGCATCCCGATGTATTGAATGCATATGTTAAACATGCGATTACAGAAGATACAGGTTTCGCTAGACTCAAGATGAGTGGATTACATGTAAGTGCGAAAAAAAATTTCAGTGAAACAACAAGTTTCTTCGAGTGAACTTCGTGTCTTAGGAAACGATCGTATTTTTGCATAAACGAACTTCATTCGAAACATGGCAGTTGCTTACTGAATTGGATAATCGTATTCCGCTGTTTTGGATTGTAAGTGGGCTAGACTCGACTGTGTAAGCGTCCCTTCTTTTTTTTTTTCCTGGTTATTGTTTGGGTTTTTTTTTTCGTATGTCTGCTTCATGACTGATGGTTGATCGATCGGTTACCCCGCACATTGATTGGACTTGCATTCAGGCATCGCATACTTTTGGGGGAACACTGCGCATGCAGGGATGAATGATGCGGATCACATCACTTGAGGCCCTTGCTGAGCCCTTGTGTGTCTCATTATACTAGTCTTTTATTTTATTTTATTTTTTCTTTTGGGCCTGTGCAAGTACTTACTTAGTTTACTGACATATCTTCATAGTTTGGGCGAGGCAGAAGCAGCTCAAGAGACGGTCTGGCGACGTTCTGCTAATTCGTCGAATGTTGTTCTTCCTGTTGGACATTTGGTATGTCGCCTTCTTCTTGACAACATAAATATCTTTTATCTTATTTCATTAATAGATACCCCATGAAGCTCCAGTTGAGTTCGGTGAGTAATTCTTTTTTCCCCCCTGCGCAGCGGTGCGGGTCACCTGTGGCACCATCAATTATTCTAATTTTCATTTCCATTTCATTATGCCATTCTCGACGAGATGAACCTTTTGCTGAATTTTTTTCCTCTTCAGCATCGTTAGTTCGAGATTTCTTGATTAAGAAATATACTGCGGTCGGATCTGACGGAGTGGAAGTGGATTCAGCGGGAGTGGAAAGCACCGCTTTGAGCGTGGATAAGGATAAGGATAAGAGTGCAGGTGGTACCATGACCGTCGGGGATTTGTCTTTGCGTGTAGGATCGGGTTCAGGGACTGGGTTGATAGTCCCGGATTCTTGTGTCGACGGTGAAGTCAAAGCAAAGTCGCGGTTGTAATCTCACTTTCTCGTGTGCGTTAAACTAGAGTATTAAAGGAGCAGAATATACATAAGAATTTTATATTTCTCGGTCCGGACAGGGAGACCGTGACCAATAATAGCTGAAGCCTGAATATGTACATATCGTCATGGGTATTCGGGCAGTCCATCCCGTCCTCAATCCTTACGTACGCACAGCCTTCTTCTCTCCTTCCCTTCCACTCTTCCCTCTTTTCCCTCCCGCCACTGAAGACCATTGACAAGAACAATAACGCAGCACGCGCACAGTGCCCTCTGCTGCTTAATATTTATCATTGTTTGTGTTTGCTTGGTCTAGTCCCTTCCCGCTGGTTCCTGAATTTGATTAGCACGGCTGTCTTCCAACACCCTTCTCTGTCCAAGCAGTGTCTTTATTTTTTTCTCGGCCAAAAAGGAAAAGAAAAAAGAACTTTTCTATCAACTCAAGACTTTCGATTTACTCTTCTTTCTTCCTTCCTTTCTTTTGCTTGCTCCGGTGCTATATCTCTATATCGCGCGATTATTGCCGTTTCTCTGGTCTCGCTCGCGGCCTTTTTCACACACACAGACACCCAACGAACGCCTTTTCATAAACCGTATAACGGCCGAGCGAAATGAATCCACGCTGGAATAGGCTTCCAAGCCTACTTACGTTAATTATTATATCGTTATTCTGCAATTTAACTATAGCGGTAGTGTTGCCAATATCGGTCCGTCCACGGGCGCTAGCGCTACATCCCGCTGCTGATTTACCGGTGACGACGACAACAACGGCGATAGAGATAGATAATGCGAATGGAATCCGCGACGTTACAACGAAAACATTCACGTCAAGTCCGTTTTCGCGTACACCGACAACGCCGATAATTAATATTAAGAACGTCGAAGCCTCCTTTGTCAAAGTTGCAGCTGTCGCGTCGTCGAAAACATTGGCGACAATTACCCCAGTTTCGACCAGCCTTATAGCTCGTGACGGATCGTCAACGACAACAACACCTACTTCATCTTCGTCCTCAAGTTCATCTTCTTCAACAGATGCAGATTCACAACCCGGTAACATCAATGTACAAGTGTGGGTACGTCGTCGTCCATCTTAACAACAACAAAAACGAACAAAAAAATGATATTTCTTTTTCTTCTTTATTATTACTATTCTCATCTATAGGCTCCACTTGTCGGAATAGTCGCGGTTATCGCTTTACTAGTTCTTTATACATGTTTCAGGAAAAACAGCATGAACGCATCCATGATCGCAGCGACACGGTCGGCGAACGATACTGCAGCCAACCGTGGTTCGTCGTCTGGTACAGCCAATGCAACAAGACGGCGTCCTAGAAGAACACCTAGTCAGGTATCCACTCGGTCCTTACCTGCGTATATGATGGATCCGGGCGAGCAGGAGATTGTGTTAGCAAGGTGAAAGAGAAATTTCGTTAATTCAAAATAATCAACCTCTTTTTTTTGAGAGAGAGAGAGAGACTGAAGACTGACCTTTTTCTTTTTTTTTTTTTTTGAACAGAGGTGGAATGCGAAGGAATAGAAGTAGACCTGAGATGGGGGACGAAATGTACGATGATGACGAGTATGACGAGGAAGATATGGAGATGGATAATGATTATGATCCTAATGGGAGGGCATCTCAAGCTGATAGACCTCTCCTTAACGCAAGTCCCGGACTGGCGCCTCCAGCAAGTCGACACTCTCGAACAAGTACATTCGATACAATCCAGATAGGGTCTGAAGATAGCCATCGTGGGCTTTTACGGGATGCGGATGAGATGGATGACGAACATGTGGATGGTGGTGGGATGACGTATATGTTTGGGGAAGCTACCACCGGTGGGCAGTTGCAGGTTTATGATGAAAATGAGAGAGGAGAGGAAGAGCATGTTGAGATGAGTCAGCTTGGAGGTGGTGTGTCTGTTGGTTCGGGATCGGTATCCGGGTCGTCGAATGGAGGATCTGCTCCAAGACAGCGTTCTGCCACTGGACAAGTATCAGCTCTTTCTCCTCCTGTATCGCCGACTCGTCATGCACCATCGAGTAGTGGAGTATCGGGATTCTTTTCATCGTTCTCGACGCTTTTGACGAACTCGTTCACGTCTATTGCACATTCGTTGTCCGGTATGAATGCACCCATGTCTGGATCGACTATCGGCGTTGGTGTTGCTGGTGGTGGTGGTGGTGGTGGTGGTGGTGGGGCGTATAGTTCGATGACTGATCAGCAGCAGAGAGCCATGTCGCCGCCACGAACAACAACAACGACGACGACAAGAACGGGGGGTGGTCCATCGGGTGGAAGAAATCGGAGACAAAATACGGGGGGGACAGTTGGAAGTGCGAGTACGACGTCGGCGCTTTTGGCTCCGTCTACACCGACGCAACCTCCACCGCCGTATGAAGGAGAAAACGCTGCCAACTCACGTTCAAGCACCGATACAAGGACAGGAACGGGTAGATCGCGTTCACGTTCCTCACCACGTCCGTCATTCAGCACCGCCCCCCCTAACTCCACAACAAACCCATCATCCTCAACACTCTCTTTACCACAACACACACGCACCGCTTCATCCTCTAACATACCCAACAACAACGCAAGTGCAACCGGCTCATCAAGCTCGTTAACGATCTCAGCACCTCTAGCACATACAGTTACGAGATCGACGTTTCAGTATCCTGCTTCTGGGCCGACGACGGAGCAGATCAAGTTTTTGTCGTCTAGAGAGGCATTGGGTAAATTTGGAATGCCTTATGGGGAGGAAGCTGTTGCTGCCGCTCAAGCTGCTGTTCGTGATGGGAGTGGGAGTGGGACGAGTGCTCAAGAACCCCCGCCGCCTAGCTTTGAGGATGTTGCTGGAGCTGGATCTGGAGTCGGAGCTGCAGCTACATTGTCTGGAAGTGGGCAGATAGCTTCGTCGCCTACTTCGATTTTGAGCTCTAACTTGGCAACCACGTCGACGTCGTCTGCGACGACACCCGTACGGTCGGACTCGTTGGCATCTCGGGTATCCGTTAGGTCGAATAGGAATGCCGTCACCGGACCAAGAGGGCCTAGGAATAGTTTGAGAAAGTCGACGCTTACTCAAAGTAATAGTAATGTGGAGAGAGAAAGGGCGCCGAGACCGAGTATGGATAGTATGGATAGTGTTGATACGGTGGATTCGTTCGGAATTGAGATGAGAGGTAAGAGGAGGGATACGCCTGATAGTGGTGATAATGGGTATTGGGATGGCACTTCTGGACTGGAGACTCAGGCTCCGGGACAGCAGCAGCGACCTGAGGTCCAAACCCAACCTCAACAACGCCGTTCAAATCTTCCAAAACTAACGCTAGACCCGGTTTCTCCTATCTCCTCGCCTGTACTTGTTTTCTCCGACGACGCCTCGCCGCCCGCCAACCTAGCCTTTACAACCTCCAAATCCACCCGCTCACAAAAACCTCAAATAATACCAAAAACGGCACCGAAAGGCTTTGTAATGTCTTCACCGCCTCCATCGCCTACTCCAACAACCAGTACACACACGCACGCACGCACTGTTTCTTACTCTGATTCTGCTGAATTGGGTGTGCCTTTTATTACGTTTGCGCCTGCTACGCCTAGCGGCGAGGGGGACTCGGTGATTGGACACGAATATAGTCGTGGATTTGCGTGAGCGTGCGTTGGATGTTTGGATGCAGCCGGGGGGGGTTTCAGTGTCATTTCTCTGTTCTGTTTTGGTGTCGTCTGCTGTTTTTTTCTCTCTCTGTGGCTTATTATCGATCGGTCGGTCAGTCGATCGAACGCTCCTTTCCTACACCCTCGCTCGCCTTTTTCCTCCCCCCCTTCGCGCTTACCACCTTCTCTCCTTTCACGACAAGTGCGCCTTTAAGAAAGTTATATCTTATTTATTACACCGTTTCCTTTTCCTTCTTCTTCTCTCCTAGCCCTCAGGTCTCAGGTCTTGACAATTCAATTCCCTACGAAAAGGAACAAACCATAACGTCCTTGCGGACTTATACCAGGAGCGTACAACTGGAAGGACAAAACTGGATCACCGACCCTTTTAATTTCGGACTTTTTACCGTTTTTTTTTTTCGTTTTCATTACAATGATTCAACACGACACGACACGAACACTTCCACACCGAGATTTATATCTATCTATCTAAACTAAAATACCTCAATACTATACTATAAATCTAAGGACATCCTTTGAATACTATGTTATCCATCCGTCTCCTATCACATACCACGTATCTTATCCCACTCATTTGTATCCCTTTTTCTCCTATTTTATGGTTTTATATTATCTTGTCCTCAATGTTGAATCAGTATGCTAGTTTATACAGATCTACATATACTGTCTTGCTTGCACTTGTTTTTTTTTTTTTGCTTTCATCTTTTCTTCTTTTTCTTTATTGCTTTTTCGTGTTTATGTTTTAGATTATTGTTCATGTTCATATGAGGTTTTGAAAGTTACAGATGGTATTGAACTTTAGCTGTACGCATGTGAGGGGTATAACAGAGATAGGCACTCGCCTGTGAATGTGATGATGCACAGGCTACCAGTGAAAACAAAGGAACAGCAAGCGCCTCTAATAATGACGGAGACAATGATTCTGAGGAATAATTCAGATGAAGATCTTTGTGGATCTGGGTTTGATGGTGAAACTGATGTCTCTGCTGCAGAGCGTAATCCTGTCGCCCCTAGGCCCTGTGTCTGTGAGTGAAACAGACATTCGTATAACGCACGCATTTTTTTACCTAACGATTTTTCAAGGAAACTTCAAAGGAGGCGGTTACCAAAACAACAACCGAAAAATAAAACAATTTCCCACAAGTTCTTCATCAGCCGATAAGACACCTGACATGGAGTGTTATGTATTAACGGGTTCTCACCAAAAAAATACTAGAAAATAAGTTAAAGTATATTCATTTCATTTTCATTTTTATCTTTCTCGCCTAGTCTTGTTCGACTCGCGCGTTGCGCGAGTGATGACATAATGATCTCATTGTTCCTAATTTATGGTGTACATTTCTGGTCAGCTCCAATTCGGCACTTTTGCTTAAGCTCGGGATACTTCGGCTTGATAGATACTTTAAGCTACCCATAGGATTTTCCGATTTTTTAGAGTCCCAACAAACAAGTTTCGATACAATAAGTTAGATTATATATACCACCATATGTTAAATAAATATTAATAATAGGCACAAGATATCTTGTAAAACGATCTCAATTTTTTTAAACTTTGCTACAGGAAAATTATCGAAAGTATAGAGCTATTATTAACAAATAAACACATCATATTGTTTTGCATTCTTCTTCTGGAACAGGAATAGGAACATCCTCGCTATCTCCAGCACCTGCTGTCAATGACTTGTTTCCATCCAGCTCTTCAGGTAGGCCTAAATTAAAAAATTGACAGAATTGATTGCAGATATGTTCCTTCGGAAAATTAACAAAGCTTCCTGCAATATTTCCATGTCCAAAAAGATTTCCACCAAGATCGCTAAATCCAATACATTTAGAAAATCGCCTTTCTAGTTAATACTAGCTGTAGAACTTACGGATGGGTAAGAATTTGAGGATCTGTCAATAAAGTATCATTCCCTAGCAAGCTATTTAAAATATTGTATAGTAATAAATTATAGATAAACATACCTTGAAAATCAGTTACAAAAACTCTTCCTTTTGTTTTCTTCCACTGAACATGCTAGGAAAAAGCCAAGAAATTTGCATGATATAATTCATCAGGATCAGTTATATCCTTGAGAGGAACTGGGAGATGATTGTCCATATACTTCAGATAGTCCCCTTCGATAAATTCTTTGGCAAGAAGAGCTATGATCTTGCCACAATAACAGCAAAACGAACAAATTGCATGGTAGGAATCAAGAAAGGAGGTTGGCCTTGCTGCTTTACCTGCTGTTCTATGAATTTATAAACAAGATCCATCAAAGCATCGCCCCAAATAAGACATCGAATTTCCTGGATTATTTCATGCAATTCAGTCCCAAAAACATATCACCAAGTTGTAGGCTTTCCTCATCGGCCTTTTTTATAGCTTAATATAGATCTAGGATCATTGTTAGATTCGGAATTATAAAGTCGTTTTATAGTAATGTTCATTTTCCAAGGAAAACCTCCTTCGACCCCTGTTTCATTTGGTTGAAGGCATCCCATATGTGTAGTTTTGAACGAGCCTGACATATCTCCAACCATTTTCTTGAAATTGACATCAAGAGTACCAAAGATACCTCCTTCTTTGAACTGGCCAGGATTAAGTAAGGTGGGATTAGAAAGGAGTTCGGTTAATGATTGCCTTGGAATGAGAAATACATTTACAAGGTACAGAGTTCCGATTGGTACTAAGTATATAGATGAGATTTGAGATTTAAGTATATAGATGAGATTTGAGATTTAAGTAATTGCAATACTATTTCAACTTACGAGCAGCTTTAATAGATGCTTCACTGGATTCAGCTTGCTGTTTTAGAGCATTATCCAGCAGCGAGAAGTCAGGAGATCCAAATACAACTGCTGTTCTTCCTCGAGGAGTTTTATTATTTTTATCACTTTCATCTAAGTCTGCTGCCTTATACTCAAAAATTAGCTATAGTTTTAGCAACGATATTTCTTAGAATTAAAATACCTTTCACTTAGTTCCAGATTTAAAAGGAGAAAGTCCTTGCATTTCCAATATGATTACTGCTGACTGAGATTCATGAGTGTCTACAATATTGAGTATAGTTTGATCAGATGCTGATCTAGTCTCAGGGTGGGTGCTTCATATAGATGTTATCTGAAATAAAGACCTTAAACTTCAATACTAATCTTAGCTAGTATCATCCTTACCTTTTTAGGAGTATATAATACTAATGATTTCTCTGAACTTTCACCTTCACTTTCACTCTGAGATTTCTGCTTTTCTTTTCCCTTCCCCTTCCCCTTCCCTTTCCCCTTCTCCTTCTTCCTTCCCTTTCCCTTTCCCTTTCCCTTTCCCTTTCTCTTTTCATTGCCTTCATATGATTGTATTTCTGAATACTCCTGAAATTGCGAGTTCTGAGTCTGCGAGGTGGATGCAATAGAAAAAGAGTACACATTCTGAATAGATGAATCCAAATGCTTCAAATGCTCCTCGATTGCAAGGAAAGTCATATAAGGCATAATAAGCCGTAACTCTAGTTTTTTAGACTTGAGTTTTATGATCCCTTTAGAGGTAGAGCTTGTGAGGAAATAATGCTAGATACAGTCACGAGGTAAGAGTTTGATAGCAATATAGTCCTTGTCTTGTAACTCAAGTAATGCTAGATTCAAGCTGAATCCCAATAACCAAGTTCCAAGTCGTGGAGTAATTATCGTAATCGTAAGGGACCGAAGCTCAGTATAGCCAATATGCATATCAACTTGGCCACAGGTTTTGGTAATTTTTGGTAACAGGCTGGATAATCCTAAATACTTAGAAAGCTAATAATAAGATAAATCTTACATTGATAACGATGACTTTTCCTTCACCATCACTCCAATAAGCAAGGTTGACAGTAAGAGGGAATGTATCTTGTGAACAATGAATTTGTTGGCTACGGGCTTCATATCTACTAAATTGCTGAGATAGCTGACTATGGGCAAGACTGTATCTGAGTACTTGTGGCTGAGGCTCTCCAGAATATTGCAACTGATTGCTTTGGATAGCAAGAGGGGGGCTCCGATGAATAGATGGTTTGAAGAAAGATTGCTGGAAGTTTGATATTCCAGCCCCAACTACACGAACTGGAGGTGCAGCTTCATCTATAAAAAAAGTTTATTTAATCAGAATAGTAGTAAAAGACTCAGAACCTATGACTTCTTTGAGCGAGATTTGCCTCTACACGAATATCTTGCCTTGGCTCGAACAAAGTTACAGAGCTTCCTATAGCCCCTGTATTTCTTGTTATATTTAAATAGCAATAAGTTGTTTTACCTAATTATAAAGACTTATGGACATACCAGCAGCAGTTTTTCCATCATAATACTTATAGCATGCAGGACACATAAAGCAACTAACCATTCCATTTGCCTCACTTATAACTTCCTGTAACTGAAATCTTGGAACAGGGTACAGTTTCAGTTTGTTCTGTAAATTCAACTGGGAGAGGCATAGTGATCTAAGAGGGATGATACTGTGAGAGACAGGTGTCAACGATTGTAGTTCGGTCAATATTGGCTGAGGATTTCTATCTCCATTATAATACTTGTTTCAATGCCATGACAACGAAATCAGCATAACACTAGTAAGGAGAATACCTACTGTAGTGAAGTTTTACTAATCTCTTTTACCAGTTCCTGATAATATCTTACAGCAACATCTTATTTATATATGGAAATTGGGATTAAGCGATGAAGAGGGTGTTCGTTATATTAAGGACAAGATCAAAGACACTAACTATACAATCAGGTAGAGCTGTTATACTTTTATTCTGAGATACTAGGCTATAACTCTCCATAGTATAGAAACCTATCGTTGCCGATGAAAAGGGTGGGGTTTATTTTCAGCTAAACAAACAAGAAAAATGATAAATAATGGCGAACTCAATGATATTATTCAGAGTATTCTTGTATGATATCCATACATTGGTATCAGAGCTCTCAAGGATCACATTCATGTTGAGAAAAATATTCGTATACCCAGACTTGTCTTTAGCTTCTCCCTTACAAATAGTTTTTATGACCAAATTCATTAGAGAACAAATTCGGGAGTAGTTTCACAATTATGCACCTGAATTAGTAAAAGAACGAAAAATGCGACGATTCAAGCAGCAGACTTTTCTGGCAGCTGGAGTTAATCATATATGGGCAGTCGATCAGCATGATAAATGGAAGCAATTTGGACTATGGTTGCATTTAGGAACTGAAGTCTTTAGTGGGCGATTACTTTGGGCCAAGATATGGTGGACTAATAAAAACCCACGGTTGATTTGCAACTACTATTTAGAGGTAGTACGCGAGTTACAGGGTAGGTTGCTTTTTAATTCTACTTAGCCCACAATTTCTAATATTTTTAAAGCTGTACCTCTTCTTACTTAAAGTGATGGAGGAACAGAAAACTTTGGTATCGCAAATGCCCAAACTACCTTACGACAGATACTCGATCCTACTTTAGAAGGCACTCTACAGCATCACTTCAAACCTAAAAAGACAAATATCAAAGCTGAGATCCAGTAGAGTCAGATTCGTCGGCACTGGAGTCCAGGGTTTGAGGATGCTCTAGACTATGGTTTGAATCGAGATATGTATAATCCACTCAATGACTTACAAACGTGAGTAATACTATGAAATCTGAAACAAAGGCAAATTATTTATTAACCTAGATTACTTTGGCGATGGCTTATAATTCCATGATTGCAAGCTGAGCTCAATATTTATCGAGATCAAAGAAACCGATCCAAACGTCAGAAAGATCCCAATAAAGTCCTCCCCCATGGCATTCCAGATTTAATCTTCTATGAGCCTCAGAATTATGATAATTCGATGGATTTTCGGGTGGGAATATTTTTATATTATATTTCTTAAAATTTTCAACTAGCTTTAATAGGTTACTGTTTCCGATAATCTTATTGATAGAGCTGCCCAACTTTGGGCCCCACCTGATCATCCAGTTTAATCGTTAGTTCCATCTGAATTTGCCTTACATGCTGATCAATTATTCCATCATCAAAATTACGAACCTATATCAATATCCAATTTTTGGCAAATATTTACTGGAATGTCTGAGTCTTTTATCAACTTACAATTCACACTTCCTCTTCCACTGCTTTCATATGAGCCAGAAGATTCCGAAATGGCCTTATTACCCGGTATCACTCTAGCCATGCAGTCAGAAACTGTATACAATGGTGAAGTAGTTCGTATGTGACCTATTCCTATGTACGATGATTTATTCGATAATGGGAACGGGAACGAAAATGGGAACGAGAATGGGAACGAGAATATGAATGAAAACAGAAGTAGGAGTAGGAACAGAGGCAGGAACAAAGGTGTGGCAAACTGTTAAGTACCGATTCTCGGATATCGGCGACAAATGTATAAATGTTAATAATCGTATTTAATGATGATACAAACATCACTGTAATGTCGTAGAGCGTGGTCTCAACCTGAGTGGGTTGTACCACGACAGTCCTCTGGACATTGGCTCTACTTGTCTTGACGTCATTTGGGATCTTTGAGTCGTCATAGAATCTTGTTGAGCCGAAGCTCTAAGAAGTCTAAAACGATCTGGTAGAATAGATCGTCGACTAGAAAGCAGAAGAACAAGAGATGGAAGAAGTAGCGGATCCAACGCCGGAACGGCGTTGTCGCTATGGACGGTTTAGATTTAAAGCGTTTGGAAATGACTGAAGTGCTATTGGGAAATGAAGACTATATTGAGATATCGAACTAGGTTCGATATTAAGTCTGAAGAGAAGTCTAGCTACGAAGTATAGGAGGCTTTATATACAAGTACGCTAGAGGTTTGAATCTCAGTTCGAAATAGATAACGAACTTGAGAACGTATACATGTCATAGCAATTCGTGAGTATCATAGGTATATGCAGGGTCAGTTTGCCATGTGGCAAACATGAGGCAACAAGAACAAAGGGAAAGCACATAAGGACCTACGACCGTCATAGATGATCTCATGCGTGGTTTGGAACTAGAATTTATACCAAAGGTCTATCTGCGGCTTACTGTAAGTCCTAGGAAGACGACGGCCTCTAGGACTTCGTAAAAACGGCAATGAAGTCTGATAAGACTTCCGGTCGTGGCGTCTATGAAGCAATTGTGATAAGATAACGTTTAAGTACGATAAGATAAGGGAATATAATAAGGAATCCGTATCGCTAGTGATGTCATGAATCGGATCATGACACAAACTTGGATAGTGATAGTGATACAGAGCTAGATTTTGGGTTGGCTTATCTGGATGAAACTGATGATGATATCTCAGAAACGACAGAACAAAGTTGTCTCATTGCTTCTTTTACTGATGATGAAGATAACTAATATATTATATTACATAGAATTAATTATATGGATAAAGGAGTGGGGATTCACCAGCCCTATGTTTCTCTACAGCAAGGTCATAAGCTTCTTTGATACGAGTTGAAAAAGCTATAACTAGTCCATGTCGAGAAATCTCAGGTACTAATATTGTAGTACCATGAAGATATTTGGGTTCAAAAATTAAAAGTGTATCAGGACTAGAATCAACAATAATTTGAAGTGTCACATCTACGAAGTTACCTCCAGTTGGTAGCTTGCTTGTGAGTTGAGTGTGGCTAGTTTGCCAGACAAAAGCAAAGTCTGCCCAGCAACGATCAGTATGTGTTGAACTGATAAATTCTTCAGCCAAAGTAAATAAATTTACAATTAGACTTACGAGATATATCCCTTAGCAAGATATCCCTCAGATGGTGCCTGATGAACGAAGGGAAATATATAGTCCTGACCAGCTACAGTGATTTGATATTCAGATGTACCTGAAATAAAGATATAGCTGGCAGGAATAAAAAATAACAGATATACCTTCGCTGTCTTTCCCAGCCATCTCTGGCATTCCCGACTCTTCTAACTTCGCCTCGATATGCTGGATAATTTCAGCTGGAGCATGTGCACGAACAAGATGCCAAAAGAGTGAAAAGGCACCAATAATATCTAAGTCTTTATCTCTCCTAACATCGTCTGGCAGTTTTTTTACTTTATTCTGAAGGTTATTGACAAGTCTAAAAAACCTTGGAGGATCTTGTGAGCCAGCATTATAGCCAGCCTGAATTAAAGAGCCTGGATGCTGAGGCTGTAATATTCTCAAAAATAAGTGATAAATATAATAGTAACTGCTTACTCAGACATTGTTACGGTCATATACAGCCTCATCAATTGTAGAATTCACTGACTTAAGGATGTTGGTATTGCTACAAAGGTTGTGCAATACCACCAGCTGGATTGAACCTAATAAAAGCTGAGTACTGTATTAATTTGCAATAGCAGCTTACTCACCTTCTTAGTTCTGGATAATAGCACTCTTCTCAGCAAGAATTCGGAGCCAATTTGGGCTATTCCCGACAGTTGTATATTTTGGAGGTGCACAGCTCCTGACATCAGCTTCTAAATATTCTAGACCTGGGTCATGCAAAAAAACACTGCATTTGATGCATGGCTTATTTATTCGCTCACGCACCCAAACTTCAATTCCGAGTTCCGAACACATCGTTGCAGTATCTACAGGGGCCTTGCCCAGACCTAAGCCCCTATGCTGAAAAATAGTCAGAAACCAAATAGTCAGAAACTATATTAAAGAGCAGGAATAGCTTACGAAATGCTGGCGAGTGTCATATAGCTTTCGCTTAGCTTGGGTCTTAGTGTTCTGGTAGACATTATAGGCATGCTGGCCTTCGGAAGTTGGAAGCTCCGAAAGGAGCCCAAGGAGATCAGGGAGCTAGATAGAAAGGAAGTATGGAAAATAACCTGGAAAATGCAGACATTACCTTGTGAATTTTGGGCATCCCATGCTCATACTTGCTAATTAATACCTTCGACTTCTCCAAGGTAGCTTCACTAATCTCTCCCTGAAGTAGCTCTGTAACCAGGTTGGTTTCACAGCACAACTGCTTCAAAACTACCAGATTTTGAGTAAGGCATACAGTATATGGTATAGTACTTACATTGCCTCATCCTTCTTTTCTGTGTGTCTGACTTTCTGGTGGCCCTAGGCATTGGAAAGGTGTGCGCACGAAGTGCAACAGTGGCGGAGTTTGAATTTCCCCGCGCGCACGCAATACACAACAGCAGCAGAGTTTGAAATTTTGGGCACTTTGCCCACACACACATCCCCCAACTACCACCATGCCCAGCACCCCCCAACCTCGCCTAAAAACTACCCGGAGTCTGCAGGGCTGAAACCCGATCCTGTGTGGGGCTTGTCAGGGATCTGTGGCCACACACAATGGAGGGGCCTGATGGCCTTTGATGGATGGATTCCCCTGCACCCAATCCAGTGACTAGTAGGGTGATGGAAGGATGTGCTGGGATCTGTTTGGATTGGGGGGGGCGGCTTTTTTCTATAGGTGTTTAGCTAAAGAAAAAATATGTGTATGTATAATATGCCAATAAAAGTAAAAAAAATTGTATATAGCACAGATCGAACTAGTGGTACACATCAGTTAGACAACCACTCACATGCAAGGGTAGTTAACTAGGCTATAGCGCCAACGGAAATACATAAACTTTAAACTACAAATACAGTGCGATCTACCAGATGTGATAGGTAACTATCCTGGATACTCCAGACCCTGTGCCGGTCATCGGCCGGCACAAAATTGGAGCTGACCAGAAATGTACACCATACTAATTAGTATATAATATAACCAACACTTGTGGAAATTGTTTCAAATCTCTCTGTTGAAGATAGACAGCACCACTAAGTGTGAGCACTTGTGTAGATAGTTTTAGCTTAGTCACACACTCGCCTTGAACTCTTTAGGTGAGCTATTCCTTTTTCAGTCTTTTCTGTACATATCTAACGTTAAAGGCTTCGCCTTGAACCCCGGTGAGAACTCGTTATGCTGCGATTGTCCACTATGTGGCCATATCATCGTATTTTGACCGAATCTGCATTTTTCTGAATCCCAGATTGAGAAGTATGCTCATTTCTGTCAATATCTTAAATACATGATGAGTATACACACAGATCCGAAGATTAAACTAACTGTGTCGAAAAGTGTTCGTTGCATCACATTGTTTAGTTTGATTCCGTTCATTCAGGCTTCTGATGAGTCGCACGCGCTATCTTTTTCATTCACTCCTTTCCTTCTAACCACCGCCATCACATTGCCCTCATCCGCCGCAGACATTCTCAGGCCAAAGTTGAGTAACATTGAATTTCATTCGTCTTCTAAAGCCTAACTGTCCATGTAATTGACAGTGCATTCCCCATTTTCTTCTTCTTTTGAATTAAGGCAACCCTGGAGTGACGCATATACTCATTTCAAAATAAATGTGCGTACTATCTCTTCTTCAGACGTGAGTAAACCTGACTGTCAGAATAAGGTACCTGTCTCACCAACGTGTTTTCATGGCCAATGATATGCAGTCGGATACTATAGGATCAGGCCATTTTGACAACAGTCGGGACTACAGTATGCATGCATTTAGGGTCTGTTATAAAAGGTATGGCGATTATAAAGTCTGTTACTCTTTGATTTAGCTGATTGGCAGGCTCGACACTCTTGCACGGTATCTGTATCTATGCACGGAGACCTTGGTATGTGTTTTTTTTTTGTTTCTGATATGCTTCCTGACTCTTATCATCTAGATATGGTGTTTATACCAGCGTGTACAAGGTAAATCACTCCAATAGCTTAGCATATGTAAATAAGCCAAATTATAATAAATAATAAATAATAAATATTATTTGAACAATACAAAGCGGGAAAGCATACTGGACGCGATACAAGCAGATGCAACGATTAATCGACCAGAAAGCAGAAGATGAGTCGCTAATCTAGCAGAAATTTCATCTGCTATTGTATCCACATTTCGTCCTCCTTCGGGCAATTTGTGCGACGGCATATCGGAGCCTTAATTCCACGATGACAGCACAACGAGTTTTCACCGGGCTTGAACTCTTTAGCTATATTCTGCTGCTCGTAATATAAGCTATATTACTCTAGCTGTTGTTACTCTCTAATTCTCTAAAACTTATCAAAACTCCTTGCGACTATCAATTTAGCGACTTCGTCGCTAAATCTACCTTATTATTGTGTTCTCAACTCTTTCTCAACTTCGGCGACAAGACTTCGACTTATTATTCAAGAATTCACACACTTAGCCTTAGCTCTCGCAAGACGAATATTATCATAAACAATTTGTATTTGCTATCTACTGCATACAAGACTATCTAATCGGCGGACACCTTACATGGAGGGCTATAAAAAGAAACGTCCCTCCAACGAGGAAATAGCAAGGGCATTGCAGTTTTATGAAAACTTTGGGCCCGTTGCCGATGTGCCAAAGGACCACGTCTCGACAAGCGAGTTATTGGGAACATTTGATGGTTTGAAAATGTAATGTCTAATAATTCCAAAAGGATGTATTTCAACAAAGTTGAACATTGAATTGGCTGTCTACAATTAAACTTGTCAAAGGTAAAAATTGTTAGAGCAAGTCGTGATCATGAACTGCACACCAGGAACTCGCGTACATACCTTTATAAACCTGATTGTATCAATGTACCCAAACAAGAAAAGCATATCAGGCAGCTCTAGGTTGTTGAAAACGGGATTGATAAAGAAAAAGCGGTCAACTAATTTAGTCATCCTCGCAAAAAGAGACATTGATAGTTTTGCCATGTATGTATATCATTGTACATCCTACTCCTTTAATACTCTAGTTTAATGCAGACGAGAAAGTGAGGTTACAACCGCGACTTTGCTTTGACTTCACCGTCGACATAAGAATCCGGGACTATCAATCCAATCCAGTCCCTGAACCCGATCCTACACGTAAATCCCCGGCGGTCATAGTACCACCTGCACTCTTATCCATCCACGCTCAAAGCAGTGCTTTCCACTCCGTCAGATCCGACCGCAGTATACTTCTTAATCAAGAAATCTTGAACTAACGATGCTGAAGAGGAACAAAAGGTTCATCTCGTCGAGAATGGCATAATGAATTGGAAATGAAAATTAGAATAATTGATGGTGCCACAAGTGACCAGCACCGCCGCGCAGGGGGAAAAAAGAATTACTCACCGAACTCGACTGGAGCTTCATGGGGTATCTATTAATGAATAAGGAAAAGATATTTCTATTGTCAAGAAGAAGGCGACATACCAAATGTCCAACAGGAAGAACAACATTCGACGAATTAGCAAAACGTCGCCAGACCGTCTCTTGAGCTGCTTCTGCCTCGCCCAAACTATGAAGATATGTCAAGTAAGTACTCGCACAGGTCCAAAGGAAAAAAGTATAATGAGACACACAAGGGCTCAGCAAGGGCCTCAAGTGATGTGATCCGCATCATTCATCCCTGCATGCGCAGTGTTCCCCCAAAAGTATGCGATGCCTGAGCGCAAGTACATGTTTGGGGTAACCGATCGATCAACCATCAGTCATGAAGCAGGTATACGAAAAAAAACCCAAACAATAACCAGGAAAAAAAAAAGAATGGACGCTTACACAGTCGAGTCTAGCCCACTTACAATCCAAAACAGCGGAATACGATTATCCAATTCAGTAAGCAACTGCCATGTTTCGAATGAAGTTCGTTTATGCAAAAATACGATCGTTTCCTAAGACATGAAGTTCACTCGAAGAAACTTGTTGTTTCACTGTAAACATTTCGCACTTACATGTAATCCACTCATCTTGAGTCTAGCAACACCTGTACTTTTATGTATCTTCTGTAATCGCATGTTTAACATATGCATTCAATACATCGGGATGCCATGCTTTGAAGAAAAGCGATTTGAGGAATGACGAGTGGGCTTGTTCTCTATAGCAATGCAAGAATAAGAACGATCAGTACGGAGATAAGAGCAAGTGCTTAAAGCATTCCCCGAGAGTCTCACCTAGACCTCCAAACACACCGTCTCCTCAATGCCGAATCCGGAAGGGTCCCAAATTTGAAATTATGCCAATCAGAAGGGACGGGGCGCAAAACAGGATCGACTAGTACGACTGAAGAAAATAAAGAAGGATATTCAATCGCAGCTCGTGCCCTGATTTTTTTTAAAAAAATCAACTACGTAAACACTCTCCAAAAAGTAAATTTATACATACACAGAACATCCGCCCAGTGAATGACTTATACCCACCATTTTTCGTTTAGAATATGGGAATCCTTCATTGATTCGACGAGAGACTGCTTCATCTGGAAGACGAGTTAAATGAGTAGGCAAGTCGACCGCTTCGCCTCGTGTATCTCAGTCAACACGGTCTGGTATGTAATAAAGAAGAAAGTGAAGAATGTCTCGGACGTTGTCTAGACAGTTAACTAAGGAGATGAGGAGGTGAGTATTAAAGGGTAATGTGGTGGGTGTGGACTTACAAGCACGGGGTAAGAGACTGGTATTGATTAAACCTGTGTCACCGTGTTGTATAGCTTCGAACAGCCATATTTCATCTATTATAGGTAATAACAAAGGGGAAGAATTTTGAGAATACGTTTCCTCGAATTGTGTTAAGAGGCTTTGTATCGCTGGTTCGTACGTCTGGAAAGATAGGGAAAAAGGTAATCAATTGAGCTTCCGATAAGCACACGCACACACATAGTCACCTCCTTAGGAAAACCATTCGCATGTGTAACAAAAAACGTAATCTTCTCTCTTCCTTCATCCTTTTTATCCTCTTTCAGTCTTACAGTCCTATTAACACAATTCCACAACACCCGTTTCGTCTCCTCACACGCTTTCCTATACCCATTCGCATCTTTATCTCGTGACTAATACCACCATCCCCACCATTGTCTCCCAAATCATTGACCTCATTCGACCAATCCCTCAAAACGTCTATATACGACGCAGTCAACCCCTCTCTCACACTTTTATCACTTTGGTTAACAATTCCTTCATATTCGGTCGTGTCAATGGGTTCCGAACCCGCTGGAACGCGGGAATGCGGGTATGCAGAGGGAATCAAATGGGTTGTTAGTGTGTAGGAATGTTTTGAAGATGCATTGGTGAAGAAAGTCGGTCGAGTTTGTGTGCCGGTGCCGGTGTTACGTAGTGTTGGCACGCTCGGTAGTACAACATCGTTCCGACTTAAAATCGGAGGTTTTTCAAACAACCCGAGTCGTCTGATGGATGTTAGTCCAGGAGTGAACGCTTTCCTAGCCACTGGTTCTAAATCCGGAGATTGGAATGAGGTGTATTCCATGTTATTGAGTTTCCCAGTCCAAGTGCGAATTCGGGGAGTAGGCATTATGAAAGGATTGTTCCTCTTCCAATGGTATAGACGCGAAACAATCTATGGAGTTTGCGAGAATCGACAGAGCCACGATGAGTATGATATCGGCACTATACTTCCTCATTGTTAGGACCATGGTGCAGAGCTTATTGTACGAACTTACAAAGACAAGAGCACAAACAGAATGACGAATGTTGAATGAAAGTATTTTGCGCGTAAGAATATCGCTACAGACAAAAGTTCGGTGGTCTCTGTCGTTATCTCTTCCAAACTGAAACTAAAGTTTTCAGCTAACGGGGCCGTATCGAAGTTTGTGAGAGAATCAATTGTTACTCAAAGATATGACTGTCCCCCATGGCTTTATGAAGGTTAGGGATGAGGTTGTCACTTTATGATGTAGTTTGGCCTGCAGTTACCAACCGCGGCAGTGGCAACCGGATTGTAAGCCAAATGCACATGATGCATAACACAGGGTGGCTAAGAGACCCTGTTGGGTTTCCAGACGCGACGAACACTCGACTTGAGTCTTGACTGTAAAAGGTTACAATTGCATAAGGAAGTAATTACATAAGTCATTGTATATAAGCCGGCAACGCTCGCCGAAGCTCAAATTCCAACAGGCCTGTGTCTGTCGCGGACGCAGAAAAATTAGACGATAATCCCTTTTCCATACTTATCCCATCATCCTCATTTACTGTATCACGGAACTCTTGAAAAATATCCATTTTTTGACCTCATAGGATCCCTTTCAAATTCCCTTTGACAAACTAGCTTTTTTTTCTGCTAGCTCCACGAGCTCTTCGCCAATTCGCCAGGCAGAAAATACATTCAATCTTCGCTTGCCCATAGTGACATTGACAAATCGGTGGAAAAAGCACATAGTGAGACAACCTAAATGCATCGCACAATTTTGCTCGTCGCTGATTCGTCATACCTGCAGGCTGTGGTTATAGGCGAGCCGCTTGAGAGAGTCTTTTTTCTCTCCTTTTTCTCAAGGTTGATGGTTTGAGATAATTTGACTTTTCCAGCCCAAGCGAGAGGTCCGTGAACTGGTTATTGCGCGAATGGGATCTTCGAACAAAGTGTTGAAGCATGACGTTTGAGTTTTTGCCGCAACATCTGGAACGACTTAGAAGGAGAACACGCGAAAATCGACAAGTCAACATTTATTCGAAATGACGTGTTTCGACCAACGCGCTTGGCAAAAAACAGTATTAGCGGTAACGCGCGCTCACCGGCAGTTTGAAAGGAATCCGAGAAATGTCAGGCTTCATTAATGACGGGCAACCGAGTTCAATACAATTTGAGACAGTGTTGACCGATAACACATACGTGCCTCCTGTTACTTCCTGGTTAGCACCAGGTGACTATTAGTGGGAACCCATTCGAGCATGGACAACAATGATCTACATTCTTGTCGATGTATAAAATAATACTGTCGCTCCTTTTAAATATACGGTTTTTTCTTGCAGACATTTAGCCATCTAGTAGCGACGTTGACAAATTGGCTCATCGAATCAAATAGTTGAATTATTGAGCTCTGCAATCAAAAAAAGTGCCAAATGGACGTGGCGTGCAAGAATTTCTCGAAAAATTAGCAAACATACAGGTACATAGGTTTGATTGAATAATCAGATTGGAGATTCCGGAGTCACATCGGAAGTTCAATAAGGAGAAGCACTACGCATGTTCAATGAATTATGTGCACAGCAAGGTCATGCCATGTAGACCTTATGCGAAAAAGTGAATCAAAAGCAGAAGAAGCAGGAGCGGGATCTCGCCGCTGATTCAGATCTTCAGATCTTATCTGGTACAGGGACAAGAAATACTGATATATTGTGAAATGATATTACAAATGATGATGCGTATTCCTGGACCTGCATCTATGCGAGTTTTGCAAATCCAACGGTATCTCTTCCAAAAGAGAAAACACTGTACACGTTCTTCATGAAACTAAAGTGTATAATTAATTAAAAAAATCGAACTGGCACATCGGATCACGTTATATACACACCTATCTCCAAGGAGCCATACGTTGGATCCAAGCCCAAGGTCTTGAGCAGCAATGGCACCGACGCACTGCGAGGAGCCATTTTCAGTCTGTCCAAGGTTGAAACTGAAAAGACGTAAGAAAAACACAAATTGCTTTTTATTAAAAAAATATTTACTAACTTATCGGCAGAGATATCCCAGTTCTCACCACCCCAGCTAAAGGAAACAGAAGGAACAGAAGAGCAAGGGAAAGAGTAAAAGCCGTTTTCTGCATCAAACAGGGCAGAATCGGGAATTGCCTCGTAAAGTTTTTTAACTTGCGAGGGAGGACCGTACATGATAGTCGTTCCGCTTTTTTTGAAAGTTTGTCCATAAACTTCACAAGTGAGTGAATAATCAGAACATACCTATCGATGATGGTCTGGAAACCAGAGACG
This sequence comes from Dictyophora rubrovolvata, assembly GCA_029959195.1. Taxonomy (NCBI): domain Eukaryota; kingdom Fungi; phylum Basidiomycota; class Agaricomycetes; order Phallales; family Phallaceae; genus Dictyophora; species Dictyophora rubrovolvata. Next base: position 239,249 of record CP114122.1, on the reverse strand, counting down.
GCAGTGTCTGATCCGACATGAACAGCAGCACCGCCGATTTGCCAGAACCCCATACTGCCGGTGACTTTGTGAGATTCAATTTTACCAGTGAAAAGTGAGTCATCAGTGCCTCCAAGGAAAAGAGAAGAACCCGTCTGAGCAAGTTTGAAGGCGAACTCGTCGCTCGCGACTGCTCCTTGTTTGAAGGCAGTGTTGAAGAACGGGTCTGCATTCAAGTTCGAGAGCGCAGGGGACGCCATTCCTATAATACTATTCAGGAAATTTGAGTATTGAGACTAGCGAGTTGTACACATGAACGTACCCGTCGGCTGGGTCTTGTGCAAAGATAGGAGAGACAGTTGTAGCCGGTGAAAAGGTTTGATTGGTAGCTTTAACGCCAGCGACAGTAACTAAATTCCGAAGTCTCAATCCTGTTGTTCGTTCACGACGATCCGAGAAACATACCCGTGTCTGTTGCTATCCCACCCGAGACCGACGAGCCATCTCCGTACTGAATTGAAAAAGTACCGCTTTCCTTATGGCCCGTTGAAGACTTGCCAGCGTTATATTTGTTCTTCTGGCTGCAAGTTGACGAAGTGCAAGAAGAAGACGGGACCCAAAGATCAGAAGATCCGGCTAGCAGAAACAGCGTCGAATTTAATGAAGAGGCCGAATGGAATAAAAAAAACGATAACATACTGTCGAAGTCGATTATGAAGTTTTGACCTGGGGAACCGATGGAAATGGTTCCCGCCCACTCGGAATCATCCTCTTCATCGATCAAAGACTCGGATTGACGGCGTTGTAGTCGTGTGGGAAGAGTCCGGGGTGGTTTGATTTCTGCGCCCTACATTATAAGATAGTCAATCCATCGTGTCAATGAATAAGAGGATAATTCGACGAATTCACTTCATTAAAGACCTCAGGTCCTAGATTCTGCTCCACATTCATCAAGTTCCGACGGTGCTTCCTATATACTCATACGTAATTAGTAGCGCTGATCCATCCCGCAAAAGTAAACGTGCGTACGCCGCAGTCTTGAATGAGAGTAGGATAGCTTTCTCGTGGTTGAAAACGCCATTTGACTTCGTCACGGAGCTTCGTCTAGGCAAATCAATGCTAAACCCTTCGCTTCGCTCGACAGGACTAGCAGCGACCAGCAGAGACAAAGCCGAAGCGAGTAGGGTGAATTTGTAAAACATGTCTTGGGATAGTGGGTTGGGTAATAGAGTATATAATGTTTTATACTGAAAACGGCGAGGGAGACCCCGAGGCAATCAAGAAAAACATGCGGTGACGAGCCAGGAAATAATTCTATCACAGTCTTGGATACCCCAGAAGTACCGGTCCTAACTTCCATGCGTTCGTAAACCTGACTTGATATACAAATCGACTACTCCTTGTGGAAAAAACGCCCCCCCTTCGATGGAGTCTACTATATTGTCATCCGTCAGCAAATCTCGGAGTCAGATATGGCGCGACAGGAACACGTGTCAGACGTTGAAAGAAATCGAATCGCCAGCAGTATATATTCCGATAAGATAACATCTCTCGTATTAAAGTTCTCAATGTAAATCTGGTTTAAATTTGGTGATGAATCGATGGCAAACTGTTTGATATCAATCAAGGTTGTTGGATGCTTACGGTTGTTTACGCCCCGAAACTCATAGACAAAAAGCTCCCAACTCTTCACATCACAACACAGGGATGATTTCTGATCAAGAAAGATATAAAGTTTGGAGTGGGATAGTGCAGTGTTGGGAAGTCACGATAGTAGTCGCTCCATTGAGACGCCGGGTATGTATCACCGGGTTCATGTGACGTGCAAATATTTGTCGATGCATCAAATCCACTTTCAAAATTTTGAATAAGCCGAAGTTCAATTCAATTTCTAAAGTCACACAAACTCATTGTTCCATGCGGAAATTATATGGACATAAAAAGTTCTATTCAGATAATCATTTAAACACCCACGATACCCGGCTCAGTCAATTTATAATATAAATCAGGTGTGAAAAAAAAAACCGTCGCCTTTATGCAAGCTCCGCGAAACCGACAGCGTTCTGCGCAAAAGAGAAAACGGTATACACATTCTGCATAAAACTAGAAATGCAAAACTACTCTCAAAAGATGATCACGATTCTTGATCAAAGTTTGAACGCACCTATCTCCAAGGAGCCATGTGTTTGATCCGAGTCCTAAATCCATTCCACTAATGGCTCCGACGCATTGGGAAGAGCCTTCCGTAGCTTGTCCAAGATTAAAACTAAAGGAGATAATAAATGGCTTTGTTGCCGTCACGTGTTGTGTGTGCTTACTTAGAAGCAGAAACAGTCCAAGGTTTTCCACCCCAATTGAAAGAGACAGAAGGTACCGAAGAACAGGGGAAAGTGTAAAAACCCTCCTCTTCCTCAAATGGAGCAGAACCGGGAATTTGTGAATAGAGTGTCTGGACTTCCGAAGGAGGGCCATAAATGAGGGTCGTTCCACTTTAATTGAAACAAAAAAGGTTTTATAAAAGGTATAATGACATATTGGGGACCTCCCTCACCTATCTATAATAGTCTGGAAATTAGAGACGGCAGCTGTTGATCCCACCAGGATAGAGGCACTCCCCATCTGCCAAAAGCCGGTGTTACCAACCACAGAATGAAATTCGATGGCTCCGGTGAAAAGGGATGAGTCGGTTCCTCCAAGAAAAAGGGAGGAACCCGTACTAGCAAGTTTCATGCTAAATTCATTCTCTGGGACTGCTTTTTGTTGAAAAGCAGTAGTGAAGAATGGGTTTTCGCCCAGGTTTGATAGAGCAGGAAATCCCATTCCCATGATACTATTCGATTAAAATTTTGGTATTCAATATAAGTTTGGACAAGAAGTAAAAGCATACCCATCAATCGGATTTGACTCAAACTCGCTCGAAAGAGAGGTGACCGGGGAGAAGAATTGATTGGTAGCATGGACACCCCCAACAACAACTAGACAGCGAAATTATTTTCCAGTCAACTGTTTTTGTTACAGTAATAAAAAATATACCTGTATCCGTTTCAACGCCTCCTGACACTATTGAGCCATCCCCGTACACTATCTCGAATCTACCTTTTTGAGAATGTGCCGTTGACGACTTTCTGGCGTTATACTTGCTTTTTGAGCTGCAAGTTGACGAGGTGCAAGAGGAAGACGGGACCCAGAGATCAGATGAACCGGCTAGGAAAATAAATCATCAAACGAACGGAGAGACCGGATAACTTGAATGAATAACATACTGTCAAAGTCGACTAAAAAATTCTGAGCAGGGGTACCAATAGAAATAGTCCCCGCCCATTCGTTGCCATCGCCTTCATCCGTTGTGGGCTCGGATTGTCGACGTTGCAGGCTCAAAGGAACAGGTGGAAGGTCTTTGATTTCTGCACCCTGTAGTACAAATTAGACATTCAATAATCAGCACAGCAGGTGCAACGAATGTGCCTCATTGAAAGCTTCGCGTCCAACATTGCGCTCCAGATTGATCAGGTTTTGACGGTGTTTTCTAACAAAAACGTTGGTTTGATAGTTATGCCATAAATTCAATGTGAGAAAAACATACGCAGCAGTCTTAAAGGTTTGCAAAACGGCTTTGTCGAAGTCAAAGACGCCATTTCCATTAGTCAAAGAGGTTCGGTTGGGAAGTGCAATACTAAACCCTTGACTTCGCTCGACAGGACCAGCAGCGACTAAAAGAGACAAAGCTAAAGCGAGCAAGGCAGGTTTACAGAACATCTCGTAAGACTGTAGCGTGAAGCTCGAAGTAGAACCTAGCATCTTGTAACCTGTATTTAAGGTTGTGAAAGGAGGAGAGGCGGAGACACGAGGTTACAGTTAATATTACCTCGTGTGATCCTGAATTGATTGATTAGGCTCATGAATAGCCATTTCTACAAAATGTTGAGGTAATATCTCATTGGCATGTGGGCTAAACAAGAAAGGCCTCATCAAACAATGTGAGCTGTCCGAGGGCACAAAGAAAAAAGGAAGATGAATGCGAGTGATGATGTCTAGATGAGATGCTAGAGGTGGCACATGTGTACAGTTGGCTCAATATCTTGATGACACGAGTCCATTGCCTTGGAGAAACAAATGAGATATTCGTGATGGCGATTTCAGCGACTAATTGAGCTGAGTTGCGACACGTCTAACATCTTTCAGAGGTTCGAACTTCGGACAACTACAAGGCGGTTTCCTAAGCCGGGCAGACTGAGTCCATGACACGGAATGATGACGTGACAGCCTGGTGACTAGGACTCAATTGCATAATCAACTCTACTACTCCACTTCACAAACTTGTGTGTAGGCAACTTGATGGTAACGAAACGATCGGAACAATCATTCAAATAAGAAATGTGCCAATAACCAAGTGTGCGCAGATATCGATACACTTAAAGCCGGCTAACCGCAATTGGTGTATTTCCAATATCTCGCGAAGATGGACCTGGGGACAATTTTATAAAGTTACTTGGGCACACGAGGGATTAGCTCTAAATAGCACGTGCTACCTTTCTTCGATACTTGATGGGAAAGAAACCTTTTCTATAGGTGATTAGATATTGCCGAGAGCTATACGGGTAGCCCATGTGGGCACTCTTTTTAATAGGTTCAACATATTTGTTAGTTGATGTCTGCATAGAGATGACCGACTTAGATCTACGGAGCCTGGTTGATCCCATTGTTATACCATCAATGGCCTATTATATGTACATAGCACGCAGATCACATCGCAACCGGGGATGTTTTCTTCAACATTCGTTGAACAAAGCAAAGCCATTATTTTATTTCAGACCAGGAGACGACGGCGGCAATATGGTTTCCAGTCGTGGATTCTTTCTCCCCGCGTGCAATCCGAAACGATATCTGGGGAAGACAAATAGGTACTTCAAGTTGTGCAAGCGTCTGTTGAGCTCGGCCTTCTCGCTTCGGTGCTGTAGGGGATGACGATCATTCCTCAGTCCTGTCATCTCCTCGACATTTATTATCGTGACTCATCCATCGTTTTGAAGGACAATAGCTGAGCATTCAATATTCAATTCTTGGAGTAAAAATTCATGATCCCAGTCCCGGATGAGCGCTCGCTTAGTCAGAGTTGATGCCAACATTTTTTTTTAGTCGGCTTGTTCCAACACTGTTTAGATTTCCTATGTCCTATTCATGTCAAGGTCTTCTGCTAGTGACGCACAATCCGCTACTTCGTTCTGTGTCAATAAGGATGTGGGACTTAGCGACAGAGCAAAAAAACGCGTCAGAAATGCAGCGAGTAATCCGCATTGCCTTGTCGAGAATTGCGTCGAAGACAAGGCTGTTCAATTTTGTCATTGCTTCCCTAGGAAGATGAGTTATGGACGAAATAGGTACATGGTAGGGAATTGGACATGAATCCCGAAGGCCAATGATTTTATCGTTAAATATGGCATTTTATATACAGATGGACTGTGTTGAGTGGTACTGGAATATGCAACACCGTACTTTAAACCTCGATACTCGAACAAACATTTTCAGAGGTGAGCTTTCACACTTTACGCTGTGATCGTGCCACGAACGCGCTTAACACTCAATCCTTTCACTAATAGCTGGAGCATCGCTGCATTATTTATTTGATCAAAATCACTGGTTTTTTTACCTGAGGAGCATATCGTTGATCGGTATTTTCAAAGTATAACGGTGACAGACACAGGCTTCTCTAGGGTAGTGCGGGCTCATCGTAATTCGTTCCCGATTATCGAGGTATGTTTGGCTTGGTTTGCAACACTCTGTCCCTCTGTTAACAAGATTAGGGTCCTCGCTTTGAATATCGTTTTATACCATTGTCACCTGAAATGGTCGATATACCCTTGATTCGTCAAGATGATTCGAGGCCCCTGACAAAAAATGGTATATCAATCCACTTACACCCGTTCTCCGACATGCCGCCACTGAAAAGCCATCTGCATCCTAAATTCGTCATCCTAAATGTTGGTTCCAAATTGGGATCCAACCCCGGAATGATTAAACCCCTTTCTCAAATGATCCAGCATCCCACCATTTTGAGCAAAATTCTTGATATTTACACTGCTTGGACTTATGATTTTCCTGAGGATGCTAGAAACGATGAAACCTTCAACTACCAAGAGGATTACGATGATGGAAGTCATCAAGGAGATGACCAGAGCGATCGTACGGCATTTCGGAGAATTCCAGATCCGAGATTGCGAAAACGAGCGCGGCAGAACAAGTCCCCAACACCAGTTTCAAGGAAGGAAAGCCGGGCGCAGAAACCATTCGAGAGTGCACCTTCTATCTGCCTCTCCAAGAAGTCGGTCAAATTGCATGACAAAAGATTCGGGAAAAATAAGTGGACTGATGAAACACTTCGCGACTGGTCTAAACAATGTCATCCTCTACCAGAAACCGTCCACGCTCCCTGTAACCCAACTAAAGTTTGTGTATGAAGTATGAAACGCAATCATGTCTCATAGTTGTACGTATGATGGTGATGTCTTTGCTAAACAGCGCTGGATGGCACGATGCAGCTGATCATAATGCAATGCATACGCGCTCGATCGACTAAAACAGTCTACCAAGAAGATTTTCAGCAAATGAGGAGTTATACACAAAGTATTTATTCGTTATTGTTTCTGGTGTGCAACCTGTTGGATGACAGATTATGCTTCGACGGGTCCGTTAGGACTTAATACCTTAAGGGATAAGATGGCGAGGAGCTAACGCCTTAAGGGATCCCCCCATGATAGGAGGCGTACTGTAGTATAATCTAACAAGTAACTAGCCATGTACAGATCAATACTATATACGATTATCTAGTGGTCTGTGCAGTGGTGTGTCTATAAGCACACCTCTATCTGTGAGAACTATTAGATATTCCGACGTTAGTCGGACCTAAAGAAGAGAAAAGAATTCTACTACGAGACATGTGAGATTACATATCACATGGTTTCCAACACAACCGTCAACTCTTCCTGTGTACTGCCTAGATATCTGAAGCAGCGCCACTAGCACTGAAGTCCACAGTTCTCAGAGAGCCTGACTGGATATGACTTTGATGGGAATTCATGCGTTGCAAAGTAATGCTAGGTGACATGTTTCATGGGAAAAACAATAGAGATCAAACTAAAATTCAAAAAACCAATCAGAAATCAAAAAGAGTATCTCCATTAAGGGGAACATTGCGCGCCCGATTTCTTTCACTATTAAACAAATTAATATCCCCATTCCAAAATGGACTGGAAACAACTCTTTTTGTGGATTTAGACCGTTACCATGAAGACAAGTTGCTTTCCAGTAACGTAGGTGAACTCCTACGTCACAATCGGTGCGTGAAAGATACCATTCCTACTGTATTACGAAGTTGGGAAAGACGGACTTGAACCTCAATTTGGAAGAAACCGAATGTTAAAAAACTGGGTCTTCATAAAAGGTGAATAATTGATTTTTTGACACGACAGCGATAATTTACTTCATAATTAAATGATTCAAATCAATAATAACTGGTATTAGTTTCGTTGCAATTGTATTGAATGTATCTGCTGTGCAACCATAGTTCCAATATATTGTGTAGCTCTGAGATTTCAAATTCGCGCTCGGCTAGATGGTTCGAACCGAAGTCCATGATTCTTAAAGAACTTGCCTGATCAGACATACAGGTGCATATATAGGGCTCTAATGGGAATCCATAAGCTTGTTGTGGGGTAATAGCAAACGCTGAGTGATGTGTTTCTGCAAAACAACAGGTCGTCGAACCGGGTCATCCTCTGCCATTGCTTCGATGATTCAGAAATATGGGAAGCGCTGTCTGAATCTGATGGTGGCGGAACATGTTTTTGAATGACCTGTGGTTAGCTTAGAAAAATCATGAAGCCACAGCATCTTTTAAACAAATATGTCGTTCAAAACATGCCTCAGCCCCAGACAGCATGCCCCATATTAGTCCTTTGAAGCTATCTTTGGAGTTGTTTGGACATGATGGCAACACAACCTATCAGTTGTTAGTTTCGGCTTCAAATCAATAGCCATTGGATTTAATGGGGAGTGAGACTTAATATATTTGTTTTGAGATAAAGGCTATGCTGATCGAGCAGCGGCGAGGGTGTTGTCTGGAGGCATGAACTCATCTGCATTAAAAGGTCAGCTTGCTTCGAGGGGCCGGGAACTTCCCATGCTTGATGGCTTTCCTTCCTCTCGCAAGTGGTCACTTTCGTAGGTCTCGTTCTCGCATGGCTGGTTTCCCGAAGTGCGGTAAGCAAGTCCATTGACCCACTTGAATTACCAAATCCGCGGTCTCACTGCTGACACGCTGTATCGCTTTTTCGCTGAGCCCCACATCCGCATTGATACAGTATGAAGGAGTGTCAATGGACTGTACATTACCAGCAGCAGACAGTATGTGATAAATGACTAGCACTGTGGGAGACAAGGAATAAGACCACGTCCGAACTCGCCAAAAAAATGTTGGCCATTCAAATAAGGCCGGCACGCGGCACGTGTGAAGATCAGGCCGCAGTTGATCTCGTAAAAGCTCGTAAAAGCCTAAAGGACGGAAAGAGATATTTCTTTATGATTTCTTATATTTATTACGTTTGAAAAGTACTTAAATACATACAATTTGACATATTCAGTGGACATAGTGTGAAAGAAATAACTTTTAAATTCTGATTTAGCAAAGACATCACGGTCATATGTACAATGATAAGAAATGATTGCATTTCATATCATACACAGATTTCAGTTGGGTTCCAGAGAGCGTGGACAGTTTCCGATAGAGGATAGCACTGCTTGGACCAGTCACGGAGTGCATCATCGGTCCATTTCTTGTCCCCAAATCGTTTATCGTGCAACTCGACCGACTTCTTGGAAAGGCAGATAGAAGGTGCCCGCTTGAGCGTTTGCTGGCCTCGGCCTCCCTGATTCGGAGCTGGTGTAGGGGATTCGTTTTGCCGTGCTCGTTTTCGCGCGGTTGGGTCCGGAACTCTCCGAAAGGTTGTATGATCGCTCTGATCATCCCCTTGATGACTTTCATCATCAGGATTCTCTTGGTAGTTGAAGGTTTCATCATTTCTAGCATCCTCAGGAAAATCATAAGTCCAAGCAGTGTAAATATCAAGAATTTTGCTCAAAATGGTGGGATGCTGGATCATTTGAGAAAGGGGTTTAATCATTCCGGGGTTGGATCCCAATTTGGAACCAACATTTAGGATGACAAATTTAGGATGCAGATGGCTTTTCAGTGGCGGCATGTCGGAGAACGGGTGTAAGTGGATTGATATACCATTTTTTGTCAGGGGCCTCGAATCATCTTGACGAATCAAGGGTATATCGACCATTTCAGGTGACAATGGTATAAAACGATATTCAAAGCGAGGACCCTAATCTTGTTAACAGAGGGACAGAGTGTTGCAAACTAAGCCAAGCATACCTCGATAATCGGGAACGAATTACGATGAGCCCGCACTACCCTAGAGAAGCCTGTGTCTGTCACCGTTATACTTTGAGAGTACCGATCAACGATGTGCTCCTCAGGTAAAAAAAACCAGTGGTGTTGATGAAATAAATAATGCAGCGATGCTCCAGCTGTTAATGAAAGGGTTAAGCGCGTTCATTCCGCGATCGCAGCGTAAAGTGCAAGAGCTCACCTCTGAAAATGTTTAGTCGAGTATCAAGGTTTAAAGTACGGTGTTGCATATTCCAATACCACTCAATCGAATCCAGCTTTATATAGGAATGCTATAGTTAATAACAACATGACTCAGATTAAAGTACAGTTCCGCACCCTGTGTTCATAGGCCTTATAACTCATCTTCCTAGGGAAGCAATGACAAAATTGAACAGCCTTGGCTTCCACGCAGTTCTCGACAAGGCAACGTGAATTACCAGCTGCGTTTCTGACACGCTGCTTTGCTCTGTCGCTGAGTCCCACATTCGCATTGATACGGGATGAGGGAGTGGATTGTAACATTACTAGCAGACCTTGACATGATAAATGGGAGAGGAATATGACCGTGTCAGGATACGCCAACAAAAATGTCGACCATTTAAATAAGGACGCGGTGCTTGTGCGGTGCGAGGAACGTCGAGTCTGACTAAGCACTAGCGCTCAATCGGGAGCAAAAACTTCACAAAATCGGTGTCGTCCAAAATCGCCAGATTCGCCAGCAGGTTCGGTATTATTTGGGGATGTTACAATAACATGACAAACTATTGTGATTACAAAAAAAACAATCGATGAAAAAACTCGTTATTGTTCTTTGTTCATAGGATAATTTTCGGGTCCAAAGCTGTCAGGTTCGAAAAACTCCAATGAGCTGAACAAAAACATGCTCAGCCCGGTCAATTGCGAAACGCGGTTTTTTTGTGAACATGTTGAGAAAATATATCTATTTTGAGGAAACAAAGAGGAGAGAATACAATGTTTGCTATTGGGCACACGAACTCAACTGCTGAATTCGGATCCTGATCCAAAGAAAGGAGAAATGGCACTGTTTTTTCGCAGCCCTCGGGTAGAACATACATATCGGGGAAACAACAATAAACACAATGTACTTTCGGCTTTAATACCCGGATTGTTGTCGTCTATTGTATCAACGAGGGCATTGGTGGTGTTGTGAGGGACTGGGATATTTATGGGCCGCTGTTGAAGTTTGAGGACAACAGGAATGATATTATCAAAATCATTGTGTCAATCATCTCAGTGACATGAAGGACGTAACTCTTTTTGTATGATTGAAAGTGAATACTGCCACCCTGCTTGGAAAAAGAGACAATACCAGAGTTGACTTGATATTTTCCGAATTTTTGCGCTTATTATTGATCCCAGCAAGCAATATTTGAACTCTTTCGGAGAGAGAAAGAGGCTCACTCCGGAAAAACTGAAATTTAGTAGTACTTACTAACTGGCAGTTTGCACATGCCCGAGGCCAGTGACGGTCCAGTTTCAAGTTGATAAGCTTTCCTTGCTTGTCGCGAAGTCGGCCACCTTCATATAATGAATTCAAAGAATCAACAAGAACAACCACTAGAATAAGAAGATCACCAAATAATACTGTGCGCAGAGTTTGGGACCCCGCTATTGATTCGGAAGGCAAAGCCAGCTGGTATTTGGTGCCAGTGTGACTTCCGGCTTCCCGCTAAGCCAGACTCACCTAGCGACGATTTTTGGGCAAACAAACAGGGCATAGCTTTACTTTTCAAGTGCAAACGGCACGTGGTACACTTTGAGGTTGGTGAAAATTTGTTCATAGATTCACTCTCCCCGCGACAGTCAAACTGACGTTGACACTCCTTCAACACTTCTAGTTGGTGTAATGAAGATGACGAATTACTGAATGGTGTTCCTGGAGGCTCGCTGGTCTTATAGCAGATCACGCCGCAATTGATTTTGAATAACAAAAACCGAAAATTGAACAGAGCAATATACGAAAACCATTATTTGATATACATTATAGAAAAAGGAAACATACTCTAAACAATCAAAAAGCCTCTTCAATCCTCCAAACTTTCACGAGACCGGCTCGGTCTCCGCTAACAATCCCCCCTCTAAACGGTGAATCGATACAGGATACCGCTGTTATACAATCTTGATGCGCTCTTAATAAAATATGCTGATGCTGCGTAATGACATTGGTTCTTGATGCTGCACGTTGATTTTGGCTGCCCAAGTAAGTATTGCCAGGACTGGATGTTTCTGTATGAACCAAAAAGTCCTTCGAATCGTCGCGAATGGCTCTATTAGACAGCATTAAATAAAGTGCAGTCAGAAACAAATGGTTACTGACCTAAATGTCGGCCTTTCTCCTTCTGTCTCGCCTCCACTCAGTAGAACAGATCGTTCAACGTTGCCTAGATCCCAAAGCCGAAGCTTACGATCCTCCGAGCCGGTGATAAGATAACCACTCCTACGCTCAGTATGGAGGGCGGCGTCTCCTGAAGTGAAATCGCTAGGACGAGGCAGCACGGACCCCAAAAGATTCGAGATATCCGTACCCCCAATCAAGGCGCATATGTCAGGCTGTGGCCATGGCGAACTTTGACGGGTTGTATTCGAGCTAGAGTCTTCTGTAATGGCAGGTGTAGCATTCTCTAACGCAATGCTAGCACCTGCACGAGACCGGACAAGTGCTGCTATCGCATTGGCGGGATCTTTCTCGGCTTCCTGGACAGGTGCGACTTTTACGATCTGTGCATTATCTTCTGTCCTAGTGTCCGCCGAATCAATTGCATTTTCAGAAGTCAAATCTCGTGTCTCGAAAGTCTCCATCAACGTCGTCGATTCAATATCCCAGACTTCCATAAGCACCATGCTTCTTCCTTTCGAAGTTGAAGTCGGTCGAACTTCTAACGCAACGATGATCCATCGACCTTTCCCCTTTGATGGGTGGATGGTACATTTGTGGATTTTCAAGGAACGTCCGCTCAAAGTTGACGCGTTGACCTTCCAGCTTTTAATCAGAAGTCCGAACCGAATGTCCCATAGCGACAAGACTCCGGTAATTGTGGCTACGACCAGCCATGACTTCCGCTTGTCGATACAAAAAGTCGCAATAGGACCGAAATGCCGAGGATTCTCCATGGTATGTAAAATACGCAAGCTTTTGATGTCCAGAATGGTGATTGTGGACTGAGCGGTAGTATATAAAATATTGGACGTCATTTCTAAACGTGTTCAATGTTAAACAAACCATTCAGATTGAATCCCCGGAAATGGAATCACCTGTGTTATAATGTGTAAGACATGTGATATAGTCTCTAGGCTGCTCCACGCGATGTTCCCGGACAATCTGCAGTTTTCCGTATTTGGGCATTGAACCGCTGGATGACATGTGTACCCGAACCACATGAAGACTACCATCATCTCCTGTACTGGCAAAGCAATGATAACCCTCCAACATACAAACGGCCGTAACACGAGCATGATGCTGAGCATACGTCTGACGCGGTTTGCTAGTGATATTTCGTTCAAGACGAGCCGTATCCCAGACTTTGACGGTCTTGTCATCCGAACATGTTACGAAGAAAGCATGGTCTGGAGCTACGGCAATTCCGTTTATTGCACCCGTATGAGAAGATAGATTCGCTACTAGGAAGGCTTCCGGACGGCGGGAAGATCCTTGCAGCGAGAATGAACTTAGACGAGGTGCATTCCGCCGGCGTATTGGTGTTTCGTGAACTTTGGGTCCAAAATCTTGCATACTATCACGGAGGCCCTCATTATAGAAATGATCCAAAAGATTGGTTAAACCTTGTTCACGCGTTTCTGAACCATACTACTCAGACAACTTCAAAAGTAAAATTATCTTTTTTTACTCACCAGTTAACAGCGGATAAGGTCGTAAAGTCGAAGTTGACCGGTGATCAGCTCGCAGTGTTCCAGCATTCGACACAGGAGACGACCGCCCTGACAAGATAAATTCATCCTCAATCCTAGTAATGGGAAGCTCCAAAACACCAGAAACATTTGTCTTAATGGAACCAATGGCAGCGGGGGCTTTTTGATTATCAGTGCTCCCAATATGAAGGTGTGTGCGCTGCCGTAATAAGGAGCCTTCCACCGTACTTGATACAACCGATTCAGTAGGACTGGCTGGCCTATTTTCGGCACTGGCCGCCGGTAAATCAAGAGTAGAAGGCGTTGAACTAATTCGACGGTCCCGATCAGCTCCTAATATCGGAGATACACCCGAGCCATTGTTTATCGAAGTGAGCTTTCTCCGCAGATCATCGACATGTTCCATACTACCCAAGCGAGCAAGTCGTGTATTGCCGTAAATCGGGCTTTGGCGACTGAGATTATCAAATGTCGTTCGACGAGAACTGGTGGTTTTGATGGAACCTTCAGATGATTTGGTTGCAACAAATACTGTTTGTGGAACTACGCCGAGTTTTTGTAACTCTACTCCGTTGATTGTTTGTATAGACGTTTCAGGTTCCAAATCTTTCGTGCGAGCCGACGAGCTGCCAGAAGCGATGAAATTAGTGAAAGGGCAATATCAAAAGATGGAAATAATGAGGTTCTGGTACCTAGATATAACATGCGCCAATTTAATTATGTAGTCCCGCAACGACAAAAGCTTGACTTCGTCTTGAGGCGTCAATCCCAATTGTTGCAGTTTGGCCATATTAGCCTCATCCCTTTTGAGTTCCGTAAACAATCAGACACCACTGATAGAAGAAAAAAAAAACACCAACTCTTCGGTTCGTGGTACATTATGACGCGTGTTTGCCGATTTTCTATTCGCCACAAACGTTTCTTTTGACGTCTCTGGTTTTGACGCCGGTCTCGATCTGGGAATCTTCCAAAAGTTGGTCTTATCAGCTTTCATTGCCCATTGTAATGTCGCATCAAAGATAGAACGCGAAAGCTACAATGGCAATTATTATTGATTACGAAGTGAAATTTTACAATAGGAAGGGATGGCGCTTACTGGAGGTTTCAAACTTTGAAGGACCGATAACACGGTGACGGACTTGATATCAGAGCGGAGAAGAGGTCGCAAGGATGGATATAGGATGCACCACGTGTCTACGGAGGGTAACTGATTTGTTGCAGAGACTATGAATGCGATGGCGTCTTCGGTTAAGCGTTAGTTTACGTTATTGGATATTGATTAACGGCAAGGAAAATATATACTTTGTCGAATCCAGATATTCGGATGATATACAAATCCTAGAGTTGCGCTCATAAGCTCCCATAAACGCATCCGCTGGAATAGGCACAGTTCAGATAGACTTGTAAGGGATATCAAAACCCGAACGATAACGTTTTCCTCTTCATCTATCCAACAAACAGTGAATCAGAATATCCTCGGCTTCAATCCACGATATACAAACCTGATAATGCCTGTACCATAAGAGGTAGAATATATTCTTCCAAACTCCGAGCACCAACACATGCCGCAACGTCCACAATACTTTCGAAAAATGCATACCGCAGCAGCCAATCACGGTCATTCAGGTAAGTAATCATGTGACCAAGGAGGACATCATTAGTTCGTTGTCTTCCCAGAAAGATGCAAAGCGAAGAAACATTTTGAAGAACAGCTCGTTTGACGACACTTGAATTGTCGACCAGTAAAGAAACGAGAATGTCCTGAATTGACGACTGTAGATCTTGAAGGCTAGCATCGTAGGATACCTAGTGAATTGCGTGAACTGCAAGGCGAGATAAGAACATGATGCCTATGTACCTCGTATAAAGCGTCCTCGTAATCATCGGTAACTGTTAATTTGAAAGTACCATGGGCCTTGAGCGCTTGACCCATTTCAAGGTATCGAAGACTGTTATCGGCAAGCGGAGCAATACACTGCGCCAAAACACATCGGACAGATACATCCGGATCTTTATACAGGTATCGAATATTAGGAAGTATATATTCCGGAAAGATGGATGCATTAGATGGTGTAATGGCTTTGACTAACATTAACTGCAATGCCTTGTCTTCAAACTGGCCCAAAAAAACATGAGTCATGGAAATGCACACATACCACTTGCATCAGCGCCCGTACCGCTGCACCTCGAACAATGGCTACATCGTCATGTAAAAGATCAATCACATATGGTATTAAACGGTCCAACTTTGCTTCATCCGTCAAGTGAGGAGCTAAAGCCAGAAGCATATCAGAAGCTTTAAGTTTAGAACTAGGGAGAAGGCAGTTTCGAATGTTGGCACAAATGAAAGACAACATAATTAGAGCGGTTCCGTCTAAACTCATGGTTAGGACAGTAGATCCCTAAACTTCAAAAATTCTAACCTTCGGCAGCTGCAGTTATATCCGCATCGATAGCGTCCGATAAGCTATGCAACCTATTGGGGATATATAATTCGACTGGGAAAATGTTTTGAAGCCTCTGTGGACTGTTCGCGCTCTTATCCTTACTCAAAGCAGGCGGTTGAGTGTCGGATTGAGTCAAATAAGGCTCCACAAGATCATAGTCGCCCCAAACCTTGTTGATTCTGTGATCCGAGTCGGTGGGCATGGCAGTTGTTTCATCAAAAGCGTTATCAGAGGGCGTAAGGTTTCCAGCTTTAGAGAAAACATTTTGAGATGAAAGCTCGTTTAGGGAAGCCATATAGTTATGAAGAAACGAATAGAAAGACTCCGGGAATACTGTTCCTCGAGAGCTGTGAAGCGCCAAATCAAATGTGGGCCTTTGAGCAGGATCTAAAGCCACCATGCGAAGTATCAAGCTCTACAAAGGTAATAAATGAGAAATGACTCCAATATAACACAAAAGTGTATGTTACCTTGACTTCCCCATCTTCTATTGACGAAATGTGAGACTCCACATTAAATTCACCTGTTCTGTACTTGTATAACTGAGAAAGGGTGAACATGGGAGCGCCTTCGAGAAAAAGCTCCGCAATGACACAACCCAAACTGAAAACATCCATAGCTTCAGAGATCTTCCCATCGCGTTTGTCGAAATCGAGATTGGCCTTTTTCTTGCTTATCTCGCTTCCTGCCGCATAAAACCTTTCCGGTGCTATATAACATGTTCTCCGACCCGACGTGTCGAAGAACAGGGAAAAGTCGGCCGGATCATCCAAAGGTAGAAATGTTGGTTTATATGAAGCGAAATCGGTGAGGTAGACCCAATTCCAAGATGTAACGAGAATGTTTTCACTTTTGATGTCGCCATGTGATACCTGGAGGTAGATGAGGATATGGCAGACGACGCGAAGGTATGTACAGTCCTACATTACGTCTTCTCGCATCCTTCATACCATTTAAGAGTTGAAAGGCAATCCACTTCTTCTCGATGGAGCTCAGAAAGGGACGGGTACTGGAAAAAAAGTTTATCATAAACTGATGGCAAAGACGGAGACATACCTAATACGGTCGTATAAATTTTTGTCTAACCACTGTCTTACAATATATCCTGCACGATCATTCTCAACAAAAACTTTATAATTGTACACATTTAATATATCAGCCAATGCTTCCCGCTCCACTATAACCCGAAAATAAATGACGCCACCACAATCAGAAACTGTCTACTTGCCTTTCAAACGTCGAGCATACGTTCGCAAGCTCAAACCAGGATCCGGTTTAATAAAAACTTTAACGACGAGAGGTCCGTTTCGGTGGATACATTTGACAGCTTTGAGAAATCGTGAAGCCCCTAAACTAAAAGATAGAAAAACGCGTCAGAATCAACCAAAAAAGTAGTCAAATTCAAAGTTTTCTGAACCTCTTCTCATATACTATGTCACTACCGAGGTCAGAGACAAAGCTGTCCACGGCACCGTACGGTCTGGTCGATATGGGTCCAGAGAGGGAATTACCCATCGCACTGGAGAAGGTACATGAGACGGTGTCACAGCAATGCGTGACATAGCGTCACACTGCTGCGTTACGCAACCCCGGCGCCAATCTGCAAAAGACCAGTGTCATCGAGTCACCATCGTCCAGCGCTGGATCTTACTTACGTTTAAACATCTACCTGCGCACTACTCTTCAAGATCGCTAACCCATCGTAAAACATGACTTTGGACGTCCTGGACTTTATTACTGAAAAAGGCGGAAACCCCGACGCGATTAGAGAATCGCAAAGGAAGCGGGGACATTCAGTTGAATTGGTTGATGAAGTGATTGCGTTATACGCGGAATGGACCAAAAGTATGTGCTGAAACAATTAGTTAAATTCAATTTCGAGCTGTTGATTTTTGAAAGTCGATTTTGAGCTGAATCAGCTCAACAAAGAGGCAAACGCATTACAAAAGCAAATAGTAGCAAAGAAAAAAGTGCGTTAACCACAATCAACCCAATTACATTTCTATTTTTGCATCTCATTTAACACCTCTTTCCTCTCAGGCCAAAGAAAGCATAGATGAAATCTTGGAGAGCAAAAAGATCTTGAGCGAAAAAATCGATGAAACGAAAAAACGCTCAAAAGAGACCGAACAGACAATGCGCACAAGAGCCGGTTTAATCGGAAACCTTGTCGGAAAATCTGTTCCTGTAAGCTTAACAGAGGTAAGTCAGAAAAGATCTATCACTTGACCTCAATGGACGCCTTGCCATCTATCTTACTTACGTTTGCCAGGACGACAATGTGACCATCAGAACTTGGCACCCAGACGGTCCAGACGGACAAGTCCAGCAAAGAAAAGACATTTTGGCTCACCACGAAGTCTTAATACGTTTAGACGCAATCGATATGGACAGAGGTTCATAAGTTCTTTTTTTCTCATGCAACTAATTGTATTGACTCAACAACCTCCGGTTACTAACATCCAGGGTCTAAAGTCGCTGGACACCGAGGTTATTTCCTGACAGGGGATGGAGTAGACCTAAACCACGCTTTAATAGCCTACGGCCTAGATTTCCTCAGATCAAAAGGGTACCGTAAAATCCAAGCACCCTTTATAATGAATAAAGAAGTCATGGCGAAGACAGCCCAACTTGATTCCTTTGATGAAGAACTCTACAAGGTGTAAAATCTTGGCAATTCGTTTTTCTTTTTCACCCCTCCATTTCTATTACGCCTTCAAGGCCGTTAGCTTCCAATTCATCGTTATCCCCCCCCCCCCTAATCCTCCATTTTTTGCCAACTTGACTTATTTGCCGATTTACACAGGTTGTCGGCGCAGATGACGACAAATACCTCATCGCAACTTCCGAACAACCCATCTCAGCCTACCACTCCGATGAATGGTTCGACAACCCCGAAAAACAACTCCCAATAAAATATGCTGGATTTTCAACCTGCTTCCGTAAAGAAGCCGGTGCAGCAGGACGGGATATGTGGGGGATCTTCAGGGTCCATCAATTTGAAAAAGTTGAACAGGTAAACTTGCAAAAACTAAATCACATGTTTCGGGATTTTATCTTTAATCTTACCGAACTAGTTCTGCATAACAGAGCCAGAAAAGTCATGGGAAACGTTTGACTTAATGTTATCAAACGCCGAAGCATTCTATCAATCGCTCGGTATTCCTTATCAAGTAGTCGCAATAGTATCGGGTGCCCTCAACCTCGCGGCGTCACAGAAATACGATCTAGAGGCGTGGTTCCCCTTTCAAGGAGCATACAAAGAATTAGTTTCATGTTCAAATTGCACAGATTACCGTAAAAATCCGTTACTCCCGATCCTCATTTGAATCTACTTACTAACGTCGGCTAAAACAGAAAGCCGGAGATTAGAAGTTCGCTGTGGACTGAAAACAAAGGATCAGTCCCGGAAAGTATACGTGCACATGCTTAACGGAACTCTCTGTGCCACTGAACGTGCGCTTTGCTGTTTAGTTGAAAATTATCAAACGGAGAATGTACGGCATTTTTTTTTTTCGTATCTTTCTTGCTTGCGGAGCTAATCCTTATTCGGGCTTTCAACAGGGATTAAGAATCCCGGAAGTGCTCCGTCCTTACATGCAAGGTCGAGACTTCCTCGAGTTCAAGAAAGAACTTCCCAAATCGTTACAACGTAAACATGCCTAGATATCACGTGGTTTTCTTTTCTCCCTTTCTTATAGTTAGCCCCCATTTGTAGTAAGCCAGCCGTAATCGTAAGGTTGTGTGTTTAGAAGACAAGGGATTTCCAAAATGCCGACGTAAACACATGAAACTACATCGTAAACACAAAAGTTGACAATTTACTCGCGGATTACGAGAGAAAAGTGGGCACTATTCAGTTGCAACGGTCCGGCTCAATAGCCAGATAACTGAGTGAATAAAGGAAGAAAGCGACGTCATAAACAATATAATATATTTGTAGTAGATGTGACAGGAGAAAGGAATTATTAGGTACAATAGGCTAGACAAAGAAGTAGCATGGAATGAATACAAGTGAAGCCCGATGAGGGGAAAACAAACCTAAAGAAAAAGAAAAAGAAAGAGGGTAAATAGGGTAATAGGGTCACATAAACTGGCGGGCTCTGGGAAAAGTACTGAATAAGTACCACAATCGTGGGTCGTAATGTAAGCTATTAGCAAGATTTCTCAGAGTAATCTGGCGGTATCAGTTGTGTGAGGAACGACCATGGAAGCCACGTAACAACGACTACACGTGTTGGTCCCTTTCTGTTTCCGCCGTGAGTCGCCGCTAGGAAGTCAACCGGTTAATCACTGAAGAAGAATATAACAGTGGGACGTACCACACTTCGCAGGGGCTTTGATCATAAAGATGGCGGTTGGCTTCAGAAAGTCGGCCAAATGTTGTACCACTAAACATTGTTCAAATCTCGTTATTCACAGCGAGGCTGAAAAAAAAAAAATCTCTTACCAACTACACCCATAAGCCTTCTTACAATTCATATGCAAAGCCAGATGAGAATGCAATCGACTAGAATCAATCGCTCTAGAAGAACAACCCGGGTAGTTACATTTCAAAAAATCGGGTCTCCACCCGCTTCGGAGATCATCGATGGTTGGGTGAGAAACGTATGTCGCAATGACGCTTGGTGAGACTTGAATTTCGTGGATTAGGTGATTTTGGTTTTGATAGTAGTGGGAGGTTTTTGTTGGAGTGGAGGATGAAAGGGAGGATGAAGATGCTATGGGAAAGTAAGCCAAATGGACTGAATAAATATAACTCATAGGATGAATAGAAGGGGAACAGACCACTGGGAGAATGATGAGAAGATATTGGTGAAGAAGGATTCAATTGAGCCAGGTCATCTGAAACAGACATGTGATTAGCGAGCGGGCTTGTCTTGAACACCTGGAGAATCCTTATGGCTGACCATAATAATTTGAGATAGCATTGACATTGGCAGTGGCATTCGTAGACTGTAAAGGAAGCTTTGAGGGAAAGTACATCCCTTCGGTATATTCAAATGAAGAGTTTGAGCATGTTGCGTAATAAGCTATAGAAAAATCGTTAAAGAAGTAATATTAAGTGATGGATGGATTATGAACCTACGCGAAGACACACAAGGATACACATTCACATTGGGCAGAGCTAACTGTGGCGCATACGTTGAACTATTGGGTATATTAAAAGCCTGGAACGAGGGCTAATCAGATATCCGAAGGCATTGGGCAACGATCAAAACGCCACCAGGGGAAACATACTTGTTCTATGTTGTAGACCATGATCAGAAGCAGGAACGAAATTGACAGAATACGTAGGAAAAGTATGGCTGGGGGCACAGAACAGAAAGATGCCACAAGGCAATATATACTTTCGGTAAGGGGAGCTTGTCGGAGGGAAAGGCGATGCAACTATTTCATATGAGACTGAGACCAAACCGTTAGGTTGAACTGGCTTCACGCACTCCCAGCTGATCTTCATGTGAGGAAAGACATTCACAGAAAAGCAAATTTTACCAAAAGGGGAGAAATTTTGAAATTCATTTTGAGAATAATTACCTTGAACGGCAACAAAAATCATATAAAATCAATTCATTAAAAACCGGAAAATAAACATAAATAATTCAAAAAACGCACCCACCAAAGTGTAAGGGTCAACAACAGCCTTGTCGTGTAAGATTTTGGCGCGTACATATGAACTGAGATAGTGCGTCTCGTCGTAGTTCCGGCCATGCTTCCTATTGGTTTCCACTATGTGATGAGCTGATAACCAAATCAATATCAAAGAGACAATAACCGCCAGTTCCAGGTACTCAACATAATCAACTGACTGCTAACCAAACGCTATTGAAGAAACCGTGCTTTTTGGTACATAGCTGGCCACTCGTGCCTCCGGCTGGCACCCCCACAGCGGGCTCCAATTGCAAGGGAGCTTATCGCTTTATGTAAATTGGATGCGCCCCAGTCTGTTAAGCCCTTGCGGAGAAGTTTTGAGAAAAAAATAAATTATGCTGTGCGGATAAAATCATCGATGTGATTTGCACTGCAATCAACATATCGAGAAACGAATCGTTCTTGGGAAAAAAATACTCTGAGCGTTATGGAACGGGCGCTAAATACGTCACTCGCTTACCGACTCCGGGACGCTCTTAATTCGAGACCCGTTCTTCCCAATTGAAAGATTTGGGGGATTGGTCTGTGTGTAGAGTTATAACTCCGCTTGGTTTTAGTTCGCTTCACGCTGTTTACTTCCTTTCTCTCTAAACTGTATTTCAACATGTCGCTGCACCACCCGAGTTGAATGACCCAGAAGATAGCCTTTACGTATTTATTAGAACGGAGAAACGACGAAACACGAGCTCCGGAGAGCGCTCAACGAGTCGGTACATTGCTCATCGTAGAAGTCCTCATAATATACATATCTCATTCATCAAAAATCACATTGTTAAGAAGTTTTACTGGTCGGTATTTTCTTGTCCGGCTAAATCGTAAGTGACCAGAATCACAACATTGTGGCATAGCCCAAAACCTAATCATCATAAGCCAGCTGCACTGCTAAACGTTGGAGCAGCACTTATCAACACTGATCCTGACATTAGATCTGTCAACTACTGTCACTCTATTAGATCACCTTTCTTCTGGAATCCATGAAAATCTCTTCCATGGGCATGGACCATGCAGTAAGCGCTCACCTGTAGAATTTGCTTCCTCCCGCTTATTTATATTGGTCTGTATATATGTACGAAAAATTTTAAACCCTAATTACAGCTTTGTAAAATTCGGCGTCGAGGCTTGCAAGGGGGTGGCTCTGGACGTTTCTAGTAAATTCCGTTCTGCGATATGAAATTGTGAAAGAATACTACGCGGCCGCTGGGATGGTCTTCCCACTTCTCACAGTGCACATCGTACACGTGTCTGGGTCAACCGGTCAAGTCACTGGGATAACCTAACAGTCTGGAACTGATGATGTCAATTTTGCAGATCTTCCGGCGCTGTCAAAGCCTTCTCTTTGTTGTTCCTTTAAATTACTTTTTTCTCGGTAGGTATGTAGTTAACAGAGTTCTTTTGATATACTCTGTTAGCTGCCGGCCGTGATATTGCACAGGCGGCTATGGTTTTCGAGGGGTATCAGGTCTATTTTTTCTTGCGTGAGCGAGCTTACAATTTACCACGCAATTTAGCGTCCGGGTGTTCTTATCCTTTTTGTTGAATACCGTCTGCTGAGTTTACGAATGGCCATAACCACAATTAAACAGGTTAGAATTAATATATAGCCACTATCATATTCTGGGTACTAAGTCTGTTCAGCACGCCATGACGGCAAGCACATAGATCGCTGATGAACTGATCGAGTACCACAAACAAAACTTCGGAAACTTTTTTCACTGGCGGATAGTGGAATATCTACGAGGTATTATCCTGTATGAATATACCTGCGCAATGTTTACCGTCTGCTCAGGGAAATCACAGTCAGAAACTTTATAATTGTAGTACTTGTAGCCTGTTGGAAACTTAACAACTGCGGTGTTGTTGTTGATTGCAAATGGCAAACGACGACAGCCTGTGGTGACGGCAAATAGTTCCAGTCGTCAACACAGACCTCGGGCTGCGAAATAGGCACTTCCGTATTTCTGATTCGATATAATCTCCAGTGACATAATCGAAGGGACAGTCTGTAAGAGTGGGGTTACCTTGTTTGGCATTCTCACTCAATGGCTTCACATTGCTAACCTCTTGACAAGAAGATTTGTCGGTCTCGGCTACGACTGAGCCCATCTCGTAGAATGGAGTGGTCATGGTCATGTTTAAACTTGCCCAAAATTGTTTCCTCTTTATGGACAATTAACGCATGTGTTTTCGAGAGGTGAGTTTTTTTTTGAGTGCATTCATGATATTGGCATGTCCGTCCAAATAATGACGTAACGACGGATTGCAGCATTTGGGAGACACACTTAAGTAAATGAAGTTGTAATTTGCTATGTTTGCGCTGACTTTCAGGGTGTAGAGCGTAGGTGGTAATAACTTCGGAGAAAACATAAGCACACTTGTTGACTCAAATTTTATTACTATACCAAGTAAACACTCACACAAAAATTTCTTTAGAAGATTGGATGACTGATTAAAATACTCCTCGGAAACCGTGGGCGGGCCGCGGCTCTCGGCACTTCATTATAACCGCTCATCGCACTCCGCGCCCCGGCGAGGGCCGCCTGTGCACATTATCTGCGCCAGGGTCCAGCCATCCCCGTCCCCCGTTTGAGACTTGACCCCACACAGACGAACCCCAGCCTCACCTCCTCAATAAATCAATCAAAATTATCCATATCATTCTGATTCGCCTCTTCGCCAAATAGAATACATTTCACTTATCATGACTGACGAGATTCTACCGGTCTTAATCGTATGTTTTTATCTTCACTCCTCCCGGAGGGGTTTTATACTTATATTGAACATCTGATAGGCTGGCGCAGGTCCATCAGGCCTAGTCTCAGCACTCTGGTTGGCCCAAAGTGGAATGAGAGTACGGATCATTGATCGCGTAGATTCTCATCGAGGTGGTTCGCGGGGGTTCGGTCTCCAGGTAAATCCAAAGCCACGTTATCTAGTCTGAGTCATTCTGAGCACATACTTATATGGCACTTCTAACACATTCCTTAATTCAATCAATTTCAGCCGCGTACCTTTGAAATCTTTCGATTGCTTGGTATACAGAAGCAAGTTGAACAACGCGCCATAGTCATTCCCACTATGCAAGCATACAAACTTCCTGGTGGAACAGAACCTGTTAAGCAATGGGATATGTATCCAAAGCGGCAACCTTTGCCTGATCGCCCCTATGTGAGTTTACTCAATTTAGTCAAAATAACCCACCCGTGAGAAGTTATCCAACCACCCTCTTCATGACTCAGTCCAACGGATTATGCCTTAATCAATCCAATTTGGAGGAAATCATGAGAGACAGACTTGCCGAATTTGGTGTATCTGTCGAATTGAATAAAGCCTTAACCTCAATCGAGCAAAAGGATGGTAATGATATCGTTATTGCTACGGTCACCACCTGTAGGAATGGTGAATTAACCGAGGAAAGCGAGGGAATATCAGCTCAGTATATTATTGGAGCCGACGGCGCAAAAGGTGAAATAAAAATAACAAAGATCTCGTAACTCAGAAGTCTTCTAAAGTCGGTTTGCTTCGAAAAATTAGGAATGAGCCGAAAGTTGATGGGATTGACTTTTCAAGGCGAGACGCGAGATGCCGATGGTCAGGTTTGGGCAGACGTCGAAATTGACGGTCTCAGTAATGAGGTAAATCATCCATTTTTGTCGAATTCTT
The DNA here is from genome assembly GCA_029959195.1 of Dictyophora rubrovolvata. Classification (NCBI taxonomy): domain Eukaryota; kingdom Fungi; phylum Basidiomycota; class Agaricomycetes; order Phallales; family Phallaceae; genus Dictyophora; species Dictyophora rubrovolvata. The sequence goes on along the minus strand of CP114122.1, from coordinate 214,172 downwards.
TCTTCTTTTGAGTCATGTTCTTTCATTAGTTCTGGCACGTATGGGCGCACCCAGGGCGCTTTTCGTAGGTCATTTTTCTTCTCTCTCCCCAAACGAGAGGGCTACTAAAAAATAACAAACCAGCGTTATGATGCGACCAACTTCAGCGAAAGGGAATATATTTAACATCGCCATCGTTGGTCAAAGCTTTGACCCAATAAGACAAGCTAATCCGGAAAAGGCCATGGAGTTTATACAGAGAGAAACAGGCCGGACAGATTTACAATTTAAAAAATGGAATTGGATTAGTTACTATAAGTAATAGTTTTTCCTTTCTTTTCTTTTGTGCTCTGCCGGCTCAATTTCGTTCTCTTTTAGACCCAATATCAGAATTGTGAATAAGTTCCACAACGGCAACGTGTTTATTCTTGGAGGTTTGTTCGGTTTTTGATATTCTGAGAATTAAGCTGATCTGCTCTTATTTAGATGCAGCCCATGTTCACTCACCATCTGGGGGCCAAGGTGTCAACTGTAGTGTCCAAGATGCGGTTTGAACCCTTTCGCCTTATATCTCAATCTCTATACTCAAAGTCGAATTTAGTCAAACATCTCCTGGAAACTAGCCCTCGCCCTGAAGTCACACGTACTGCCATCACTCTTGGAAACTTACACCGAGGAACGTCTACCGGTGATAACCCAAATGCTCTACGCGACCAGCAAACTTTACACTCACCTCGTCGCAAAAGAAAAAGAGAACAACGACCCACCTCCCAAAGCTGAAGCTGAAGCCAAACCCGCACCAGCTACAGCTAACGACAAAAGTCAATTCCTTAAATGGCGTAACAACGCTCTAGAATTGTTCGGTGTAAACTACAGGTTCAGTTCCATTGTACTTGAAGAGCGTACGAGTACAAAAGAGTGGGATGCTGAAGATGTCATAGCTCATGCATATTCTGGGTATAAAGAACACGACACTCTTTGCGCTGGAGATAGGGCACCGGATGCTCCCGGCTTGTACGACATTCACAAGAAAGAGTCAACTTGTCTTTTCGACGTTTTCAGACTGGATATGCATACCGTGTTGATTTTCACTAAACCTTCGGCAGCGTCGGTTTCACCTGTTCTCGATGTGATACGAAGAGTTCCCACTGGTTCAGTGCAAACTTTAATCATTTGCGATAGTGTTGATGGAGATAACGATTTGAACAAGCTCAATGTTGACTTCACTGCGAGCTCCGACGTCCGCATCATTGAGGACAAGGAGAACCATGCCGCCACGAGTTATAGAATCATTAAAAATGAAGAATTCAAAACGCCCACGATCGTTATTGTCCGACCGGATTCCTTCATTGGAGCCATCGTGAATAATGCTGAAGGGGTCAGCAACTATTTCGCAAAGATCTTTGTGTAGGAACATGTCCTCTATATGTACGTCTGGTTTTTTTCAATTTTCATTTACATTACTGTATGAAATAGTGGTATTTTTATATTTTGGACTACGAAAATGTGACATATGTATGGTATACAGCCAGTCATCGATATGTATTTGAAATATGATCCCATACCCCGGGATTAAACGAGAAGCAAGAAAACAGCATTTGAAAGCCTTTCCATAACTTGAACAACCCTAACCCAAGTAGTGTAAGTTATCAAAAAATGATAGATATGACTCACGATGCCCGTCACTGAGCGTATCTTCCCATGCGCATGACACGTTTCTTCTCAGCGTGTGAGGAACGCCTAAGTTGGTAGGCTGTGCGGACGAACCGCTCCGGATCCAGCAAAAAGCCACAAAGTCATTTGAAGATCTTTCCAACAAGGAATTAATTTTATTAATAATGATTTTTGAAAAGCGGCCGGACCCGCTCAAGAAGTCGAAGGTGATGCAATGGGCGTCGTTATTCTTGTGACTCCGATTCAGATGAGTCATGACTTATGGTTCGACAAGGTTCGACATGCATTTGCAAATCAGGACTGTGGGCCTGTGCAAGGTTTCATTTGTGAGATGTAGTCGGGTTGAGTGGCAGCTGTATCCTAAGTAATGGAAGTTTGAAATGTCGACCAATTGTAAGCCAACAACTTGAACATTCCTTATCACATCAGCGTCGTTGCTGCAGCCCCAAATCAGTACCTATCAGCACACGCACATGTCAGCGCTCATAATTAGGGTGAAGTTAAAACTACCACCAGGCTGACATCAGAAACGCACTGAATTCGAGCCTTCTTATCAATATCATCGATATCATGACTTCCTGGGCGATGCGATGGGCGTCGACAGGCCTGTTATTTACAGGCCTGAGGCACTAATACTTCACGAGGAGTCACTAGTCACTGCTCATGACTCGGAAGGGAAGCACACTCTTTGTTGTTTTGCTGTTCTTTTATATTCAGTTAGCCTTACCCGAGATACCGCGCATGCTCACTTTGAAAAATAAAATCACCGTATTACGGTGACTAAACATACTTCTTTGAATTGAATCACGAAAAAATTCTCAGTCTTGTCATGGGGATTCGTTTTTCCTCCTTGTCACCTGTTAAACATTTTCATATGTCAGGCCTGTCAGGTTTGATTAAAGCAACGTTGCAACAAAAAACTTCTACTTCTATTCGGCTTGACGATGCGCTGGGTGTTCGGGAAGAGTTGGGATAAAAATAATGTGAATCAAACCTGATTGGGAAATCTTCAATTACCATCCAGGAGGGGGAATCCGAATGACTCGGAAATGACTCGGTCCATGTCAATTATTTGCTGAAAAATTCTAACGTGATCAAGCTGCGATTTGGCTGCGATAGTCATGTAGCTTGTTTGGACCTGTTTGGTTAAATATTACTAAACGCTGCGTTTTCCCACAATTATTATGTAGGCTTGAGCGCCACGCCGTGTGAACGCTTTTGCAAGGCGCAATGATGGCGCAATCAGGGAGTGGAATTCTCCCATCTCCATTTTTGCGCAAGCACCCTGACGATGGAATCGAATAATTGTAGACCTAGTTCATCTTTTGATGGCCTTTTAGTCTTACAGTGCGGTTCAAGTTGTTAGTTGGAGATTTGTGGTCTTTACCTGTCACGAAAAGGCATACCACTAGCCAAAATACCTCAGCTTTCTGCTGACATGTTTGCGTCAGTGTGAATCATATATATATCTTTTGATGCGGACATGTATCCTGACGCCATGACAGTCAAATCTACTATTCATATCCTCTGCGTTCCTCCTTCGGATCTGACGCACAAATTCCAACAACCGACAAAGGGGACGACAATGGCATCACTTCTCACGTTTTAAAAAATGTTCTGATTGTTGGACTTCTAACATTTTCAACCAGGAACCTGAAAACAAGAAGGACCCGCTTTGTATCTCGACACCATGATGGGTGCAGAGAGATTCTGGTGCTAGTCTTCCGCTGTGGGATCTTGAACCTTAACTGCAGTATGCAGTGCTACTAACCAGACATGTCATGCTGCTCAAGCTTTCAGACAATTGTCTCCTCAATTGTACTCTCTTTGGCGTGCTCTGTTCTCGGAAAGGACAGATTCCGTGACTAGTCGGTGTTGTTAGATTCATGAAAGTTCATATCATGCCTTCCCTTATTTATTTTTTTCACAAGAATAACGCAATTTAGCATGCTCACGTATCGCTATTACGTTTATACTTCTGCGAAGCCAGTCCAACGACCCATACTCACGCGAGGGTCATGGGACCGGGCGGCAGTTTACATTGATTGGAACTGAAAACGCCTTACGAACTATAGAATGTATTGCAAATGGCGTGACAAGAGCAGGCCTACCTGCCTCATTTTTGAAAGAAAAAACACATGATAATGCCATCACTCTTCTTCTGAGAGCTAGAAGTATTTACTTGTTGGCAGATCGAGCTAGGCCTAATTATAATTGATAAATACCTATATAACCCAAGTTCGGCGTGCTAGCCATTCCTTGGGCCTTTTATGTTCCTATATCAAGCCTAGTTTTGAGCTATAAAAAGTGAAATGACTTGGGGACAGAGAGTTTCATGCGTAGTTCAACGTGTCTTGATAGGGAGAAACTATGTCAGTTACCGGCATCGGAATTTGCAGGTGCTATATAACAAATTGGATCCTTAATATATGTGCATATTTCTGATACCGTTAAGACGATAGGCTTGATCCCCAACCAAGTCACAAACAGATTGTCATTGCCTGTGCAGCGTGTTAAGGTGAATATACACATTCACAAGCCATGGCCATAAAGATACCAGGAGGCATTGCAAGTACATGTGTGACGTGAGATTTTCATCGATTTCCTACTGTGGGTAAAGGCGCTTGGCGAGGGCATGATGCTTGCATGGCATGTGCAGCGTGCTGCGGACCGGATTAATTTAATTAGCTGATACTACAATACTATTCGTAAAAAGGGTCAGATCCAGAGTCAATCGTGGAAACTGAGGGAACAACAAACCCCAAAATCGTTTGAAGATTATACCAAATTCAAACCACAGCGCTACAACCTCAAGTCGTCTCGAATCGATGGGGATCTATCCGGTTGTTTTGTGATATCTTCTCACGAGCCACCTTCAGAAGCCTAAAACATTTCATAAAGAAGATCCTATTGCATGGTTTGAAGTATTATACTAGGATTCATCACAACGAGAAGTTAGGGGTGTTTGCACTTTCCCATGCTAGAATTAAGCCGAATTTCACATTACTAGTGTAATTGGCTAAGTGGCTTTCCTCGTGTACGGCTGTAATCCAATGGAGAAGCACGATCTGGCTGCGTGCGTTCGAGAAGACTCTTTGGCTCCGCTCGTTCATAATTAATAACCAACGAGTGTTGTCGTTATTATAGTGAAAATACAGGTTATTATTTATGTTCTGTTGAGACTTCGGCAAGATTTGTATTTTCACTGGCTACTTTTCTTCCCAAAGAGGGCACTTAGAAGCTTTCCATTCATAATATAAGGGCTCTGTTAGACAGATGGCATCAATGTACCGGTGAGATAGCCCTAGATTTATGACTTTGAAGATCAACCCTATTCTGGACTCTGGAGGTGGTATCCGATCTTTCCGGCTAATCACCATTTTTGGATTCGTGAGCTAGGAAAATCGCACGAATTAAACGCTTTGCAAATGGACTTCTTCACGATCCAGGTCTACATGTGATTTACTGACGTCTAGGTTTTTGCACCTCAACGCTTACAGCATTTTTTTCGCACCCCCATTTCACACCAAGCTGGAATGTGATTGCTTCAAGACAACGACAATCGTAAGGTTTCATTCATTTCAGAAACTAGTATTTTATTTCAACCCCTGTATATAGAGCTCGAGACTTGATTCATATACATACGTATGTATTGAGTTTACTAGTATTTGCGAACCGTGAAGTGCTTCTGACGGCTGCATAAGGTTTGGCTCATTGGTTGATCCTTCAAATGTATCCGGATTATCGCTGATCAACTGGTTCAATTCAACGGGCCATTAAAGTTCCGGTTGTCGAACTGAAAAACACAAGGTATCAAATCTTGAAGAACGGGGTATTCCGAAAAAGTACCGCGATCAGTCTATAAGAAGTAACTGGCGTCTAAAGCTTTGACGTATTCCGACGCTTAGGGGAAGTACCGGAGGCTGTACAACTACTTTAGTTCATTCACACTCGAGATACTTTTCGGGGTAATGATTGATGGTCGAATACTATTCACTGCCACTGCGCGGCAGATGCACGCTCACTCGTCTGAATATGGTTACAGATTCTTTTCAGAGTTACGCATGGTGTCATCCACTGTCAGATACGTATATAATCGCCCTAATTATCGATAGCTTCTCAGCCCATCTCCAAAGCATTGCTCTCACAGCGAAGCTTCCGTTTACCTTGAGTTGTACTCGTTCCTGCTACCTAACCTTACAATGTCATACTACCCGTACACCCACGGTTCTGCCTTCAGCGCAGGATCTTTTCATCACCACGATTATGCGGGCAGCAACTTCTCTCAAAATTATCAATCTCCATCTACCTTCTACCCGCTTTCTCAAGAACCGACAACAACTTTCTTCAACAATAATGACTACGCTACTCCCGATTATCTTACCTCGGACTCCCCAGATTCCTTGGATAGCGGGTGTTCATGTAAGTTCCTACTTGGCTCAGTCGTTCCAAACCACCTTTACTGAACTATGATCTCTTTAAAGTGCCTGAAGAGTCTTTGTACGCTTCCTACGCTTCCGACTTTACTTCACACTTATGTGAGGTTATTCCCTATATCCATTGTGCAAAGCTTATTGAGAGACTATTCAGCCCCCTCCCCGATCAGATCAGATACCTATCCACCATCCTCGCAAAAACTCAGAAACTCTGCCGTCAGACCAGCAGAAACTCATACTATCCATCGTAATGAAAATGAAATGCAGGATATCATCCGAGGAAAGGTCCACAAAATGAGTGAAATGGACAGGAGATCACTCAATTTACCACCTGGCCGAGAACGTCCAAACTTTTACTGCGAAATACCAGGCTGTATGCAACCTTGGATCTACAATAAAACTCAAGTCAAAGAACATCTAACGACGCAGCATAAGCTTGTCTTTAGAAAACCCTGGGGTTGTTCGTGGTATGTAATCTTTCATAAATCAACAGCTCAAACTCGTCGTTAACGCGTAACTACGTACCAGCGGTTCTCAATTTGGGCGTCAGGTAGAAGCTGACAGGCATCTGGAGGATCAGAAACCATGCAGCTCCTGGTAAGCATCAGAACTTTTATATTATCAAAACAAATTTTTCTATAGTCCTGACTTGTTCTCATCTTAGCGGTCTTCCGGGTCGGAAACTCAAAGGATTCGGTGGAATGATTTGTCATCGTTGCCAGAAAAAGGGGGTGAATTTTAGACAGCCCCTTGATAGTTCTCAGTGAACGAACTTCCTCTTCCAAGACAACGTGTTTATCATCAAAGGACACGCTTTTTTGGTTTTGGCTTCGAAAACTGATCCATCGCATTTACTTATTTTCTCTATAGCATAACTAGCGACCTATTTTAAAATTGACTGTATCCATTTAATAGCTAGAGTGTACACATTTTTCTTAGACTCTGAATAAACTCGCATTTTACCATCATATTAAACTGGAGAGCATTTTAAGTTAAAGTTCAAACGGTGGAGCCACTTCATCGGCACGAGAGGTCCGGTGTACAGCTAGTTCAAGGTGTCCATGCGTGTCTGCATAGCTTTACGCAAAGTCCAAAATCGCCGACCGGTTCACCTTATGTTTCTGTCATCTGCCCCGAAGCGGATCAAAGAATATGCAACCATGTCGAAGCAAAACTACCATGAATTTAATCATTTATTTCGAATGTTAAGTCGTTTGAAGTGCGTAGCCTTATTGCCCCGGCATCTGGCACAAAGCTGGCAATTCTGCGTATTTTACGGAAAATCGATCAGAAAGAAGTACAGAAAGAAGAAAAAACACATCGAGATTTGCGAGATCATCGTATGAATATGGGTCGTTAAGAAAATACAATAGGATGAAAAATGATGATCTTCCATATACTCATCCCCGTCTTGATGTAAGCTGAATAAATGGGCTATTCATTTCACCAGGGGGAGGTCCGTTCGTACATGGGAATTTTCCGCCATACAACTCTAACCGAACAAGGTTGATCAATTCTCAGTTAAGAAGTAAATTTCCCATTACTAGGGGATTTGACTCACGAGATCCGAGTACTTCTGCTCAGGATGATGATGGTAAAGTGAAGTTCACCCCTTGGGCAAGAGGTGCCGCATCGGAATAATTGACTGTACATGCACTCCAGCGCATGTACTGTTTCCAAGCGTCACCCCCAGATTCTCGGCCCCTGAAATGAACGAAAAGAAATAAAACGTCAGCGTTTTATTTGGATCACTAAAGATTTCCAGCAGAAGAACAAAAGATCACTAACCAGCCGGTACTCTATAATCAAACATGGAAGTTCGGAAGACAATAGTGGACACCATGATGATGAGAAAACATACCTTATTCCCACCAAACGCTGCGCCAATTTCAGCGCCACTTGTCCCAACATTAACCTTGGATGGATCATCAGTGTCGAACGAAGCTTCAAAAGGCTTAGCCCATCACGTACATTAACAATACCACAATCAGAGCCTGTAGGACCGATCCACTTCCCGATATTTCTTATATCTCTGGTCCATAAGGTACTAGATAAACCTTGTGGAACGGTATTGTTCCATCTTATGGCTTGATCAACGTCATCGAACACAGCCACATTCAAAATAGGCGCGAAATTTTCCTTGTTCCAAACCATCTCTCTAGTATCCGTCGATTTAGGGAGAGCGATTGTAGGCTGGACGAAATATCCTTGGGAAAGATACTTTTCTCCAATATTGGAAGGTTCATATACTTTTCCGCCGACAAGTATTTCCGCTTCTGAAGATCGCAGATGATCGATCGCTGAAGTGTAGGTTGAAATAGCTTGCTTCGTGTGTAACGGTCCCAATAAAGTTCCGTCCACCAAAGGATCTCCTGGGAAGACTGATTTGTATGCGGCTTGAAGCCGTCCGAGGAATTCTGACGCTATGGAGCGTTGTACATACAATCTACGAGTTGTTGTACATCTTTGGCCAGCAGTTCCTACCGCGCCAAAGAATACAGCCGGCAAGGCCAAGTCAAGGTCAGCGTCAGCAAGAACAACCGCAGCTGATCAAAGTGTAAGACTTCTGAATTTTTCTAATCGTCAGAAAAATCACTAGCCATTGTTCCCCCCTAGCTCGAGAAGGACCTTTCCAAAGCGGCTTTGCACAACTTTACCAACCTGTCTGCCTACAGCTTCAGATCCCGTGAACGAAACTAATGTAACCGGAGTTAAGGCATACACTAAAACCACAGATCAATCGCATTACCAAGATCGACTTCCTCGCTTTCCACGATAGCTTCCCCAACATCTTTACCGCCGACAAACAAGCTCGCAATGGCCCCTGGCAAGCTGTTCTCTTCTAGCACACCACTCACGATCTTTGTTATGGCAATCGAACAAAGAGGTGTTGTCGGAGATGGTTTCCAAAGAGTAGCATTTCCCGCAATCATGGATATTGCAAGGTTCCTATAAGAAAAGGTCGTCAAAATGGAAGTGTAGGCTGCGCGATTACTGGGACACGGACCACCCATAGACCGCAACTGGAAAATTGAATGCAGACAGAACTGCAACCACCCCGAGAGGATTGGGTACTAACAAATATTGATTTAACGGTACGTTGCAGCTTTTTACGAAAAGTTTTGTTTAACCTTCAAGGATAGAATGACCGGGCCTCTCAGAAGAAACCAGTCGTCCGTTCATCATTCTGGACAGACCAACGGCATAATCACACTTCATTTTCCGGTGAGAAGAATATGAAATATCCTTTTCCTTGAGATACTTACAATGTCAATGAATTCTTGTACTTCTCCTTTCCCTTCGGTACGTATCTTCCCCATCTCAAGTGCAACCAAGGCTCCAAGCTCTTCTATCTGTTACAGGGAATGTGTCAGTTGCGACCTCTGTTTTGAAAAAAATGTAACAAACATACTTTAGACGAGATGGCATTCCTAATCTGTCGTACTATTTCTCCACGACGTGGTGCAGGTAACAATCTGAATTGACGGTAAGCCTCTCGGGTCTTGGACAATGTCGCTTGAAGTTCTTCTGGTGTACCCTAGTACACATAAAATTAGCAACACAGAAGATGATTTTAGCAAACCAATACATACAGATTGAACCCGCCCAATTATTTCTCGTGTCGACGGACAAACACTCTCAATGATCTCTCCTGTTCCTTTCCATTCTCCATCATAGATGCCTGGTATTTCCGAATGTGTGTCTGGAAAACTTAGGGAAGAAAGTATACTCCTCGCGCGAGAGGATATCCCCCTATAAATGACGTGTTTCTGAGAAAGTAATTGACGACAGCTGAGCCTAGGAAGAGGTAGCATTCCCAGTCGTCGCACGGATCTTAAGAAGGTCGGCAAGAGGCCGCGTCACACGTCAGTATTCGGGGATTGCCTTGCCGGATTTTCAACTTACGTAACCTGCTTGGAGACGCTCTGCTGAGCTCAGACTCCTACCCAATCGCTTCTCACATTTTAGTGACTATCCCAGGGTGCGGGGTTTTAATAGTATGGGTGTATATGGGCGTTGTGCGTGAATTTTAGAACTCCGGAACTTTTCACATTTTCTGTGACAATAAAGTTCCGGAGTTCTAAAATTCACGCACAACGCCCATATACACCCATACTATTAAAACCCCGCACCCTGGGATAGTCGCTAAAATGTGAAAAGCGATTGGGTAGGAGTCTGTGCTGAGCTACCACTTTGACAAAAGGTTTATCTTGGGTCTATCCTGATATTCTAATCGTATGACATTCTTTTGCGACTTTGGGGAAAGCGTTTCTTTTCTCGGTTGAAGATGTAACGTCAAAAAAAACAAAGCAAACTCAAAACAGAGTTTTCATGACCTAATTTCGTGGGTAATCTTCCCTCAGTGATTGGATGGACGGTTCTAACCTATTGTCATAAAGGCTCTTTTCCAGAATAAAGATGATATTTTAACTAAAATTCAAGTTATTCGATGCCAAAGTTTGCAGCGGAACAAGAACTAGATTCCCAACTTGAAGAACCCGAACGAGAATAAAACTTCGGGAATGGCGGTGACCTGGTCAAAGTAAATTCATCCTCGGCTATGATGTGATATATATAAAGATCAAATAAACCACCCCAGCAGGCAAAGAAGCTATTATAAAAGGCGTTAGGCCATACCCATGAATATGTACTTTTTTCCTTCGGTGCCATTCGGAAAATTTGAAGCAGTCATTGTATAACATTTGGATCAAAACTTTTTTACTGTGTAAGTAGTTATCTGATTATGCTGTTAGAACACTCATAAATACTTCGGTTAAAAGTATGTATGAGTGTGCCCCATCTTTCAAACCGTCTCGTTTTCTGATCAACTTTGTCTAGGAGAATGGAGCACATTCTCTACTCATTTTCTTTTTCGGAATAACTACTTATCCCACCGCGCTTCCGTATATATTTCACATAAAAATAAGCATGAAACGCAATCCAAGACATGCGATTCGGAGGGGACAATCACCGACCAACTATATCTTACGAAGACTTCACACTGTTTTTGATCGGCGTTGTTCTCAAAAGCCGCGTATCAAAATTAAATGCTGCATACTGGTGAGTCTTGTAAAAAAATCGCTTTCCCGCCCAAAAAGGTCAAGCTCATCAGAGCTTCATTAAAAGTCAATGTAGTGATAATTTTGTGCATCGATGCTGATACTATTTCGAGGATGATTCATTTAGGGATTACATTCTTACAGGAACAAGACAGATACGCGATCGTCCGATTATTCTGACTACCAATTGAAAATTTCTTTATATGCCTGATTCCACAACTTTGTTTGAGAAGGAGGAGGAATATCATCAACCCATGGAAATTTCGCCTTTCTATTCTCTTCGAATTGTTCAACTTCTCTCAGCTTTTCTATTGTTAAGCCGATATCGTCTAACCCCTGAAGCAGACAATGTCGTCGGAAGGGATCGATGTGAAAACGAATAGCTGGCTTTGATTCAGCCCTTCGAATTTCCGAAGCAGCCAAATCTACTTCCAGCTGTAAAGCCGCGTCTGCGTCTGCACGGAGTTCCTCGCATTGTGGAAGTGGTAGAATAATGGGAAGCACTCCATTCTTGAAACAATTGTTTTCGAATATCTCTCCAAAACTGGGTGCGATTATACATTTTATTCCGAACTCCTTACTAATGAAATGAATTAGTGGCACGATTATTTTTGAAAAAAAGAAAGAAGGTTGGTATGCGTACAAACTCCATACAGCAGCTTCACGGCTGCTTCCACATCCAAAGTTGCGACCCGTGCAAACGATGATAGAAGACTTATCATAAGGCACGCGATTCAAAATGAAGTCTGTCATTTCGCCTGTGGAAGGAGAAAACCGTAATGCGTGGAAAAGATATTTTCCGTAACCACTTCGTGTAACCTCAGCAAGGAATTGAACAGAAATTATGACATCTGTGTCAATGTTTTCCATCGAAAGTGGCGCAGCAATTCCACGGTGTGTTACGAACTTGACGGGCTCTTTCCCTTCTCGGATGAGCTGTTGATGATCCTTGGAAGGTGGCGCATCTCCTTCCTCCGCAGGCGCACCTGTCCCAGTATGAACGTTCGTAGAAATCGATGAATGTTGTTTTCTCGAATGGTCAGGCATCCGTGGCAAAATGCCGTACTTTCGCACGTCGGTTAGCTTGCCATTCAGAGCCGCTGCAGCCGCCATTATCGGACTCAACAAATGTGTTCTGCTACCGCTTCCTTGGCGCCCCTCAAAGTTACGATTACTCGTTGACGCACACCTCTGTCAAATAGAGTTAATCAGATATCACAAAATCGCACGAAAGCTAAAGATAACGGCTAATGCTTACTTCTCCGACTTTTAACCTATCCTGGTTCAAGCCGCAACACATTGAACACCCCGCTTCCCTCCAATCAAATCCTGCCCGTTCGAATATTATGTCAAGGCCCTCCGCTTCGGCCTGTTGCCTGACCATTCCCGATCCTGGGACAATCAGTGCACGCACATTCGGTGCGACGCGAGCATCAGGTCCCGCCGCCAAGATAACTGAAGCAACCGACCGAAGATCTTCGATGCGGCTATTCGTACAAGATCCTATGAAAACTTTATCTATGGCTATGTCTTCCATGCGTGTCCCGGGCTGAAGATTCATATACGAAAGCGAGCGTTGAACCGCACTTTGTCTATGGGGATCCTGGAATGATTCGGGTTGAGGAACGGAGCCGGTAATGGGAACGACGTCCTGAGGAGAAGTTCCCCAGGTAACACAGGGTGCAATTTCAGCCGCATCAAATGTAATATCAATGTCAAATTTAGCGTCCTTATCGCTATAAAGCGTTCTCCAATAACTTTCGGCTCTATCCCATTCGCTGCCAGATCTTGGAGCCAACGGCAAACCTTTTAAAAAATTTAGAGTTATCACGTCAGGTGCGATCATTCCAGCTCGTGCTCCGGCTTCTATTGACATGTTACTGCATGCGTTAAGTCCACGATGCATCAAACATATAACTTCGAATTATCTCACCAAATACTCATTCTTGCCTCCATCGACAGTTTTCGAATAACAGAACCCGCATATTCTATTACGCAGCCTGTTCCGTCATTCTCAACTTTTCTTCCGACGCAGCACGAGTAGAACAGAAAAACCCACCCGTTCCTCCGGCTGTACCAATTTTCCCAATTATGTGTAAAATGATGTCTTTCGATGAAACGCTTTGATGGAGCTCTCCTTCGACAGATATCCGCATGTTTTTGCTCTTTCGCTGCCAGAGCGTTTGCGTAGCGAGAGTATGTTCTACTTCCGAGGTACCAATTCCGAACGCCAAGGCTCCGAATGCACCGTGCGCTTGAATTCGCGTCAGTTCATTTATAAGTTGTAAGGCAGGAAAATCCATACTGGAGGTATGGGAATCCCCACAAACGCAAGTTGTTCCTGGGAGCTGAGGTTTAATTAATGTATCAAGATATTTTAGCCAAAGTCAAACGGAAGCTGTTACAATGAAGCCTTGTTCAGGCGCGATAACGTGCACGATTCCTGGAAACGGGTAATTGAATTACCCGGATAGCAACGCTCGCAGGCAACACAACTCTCTTACCCTGACGCTTGTCGTTCAAAGAGAACAGGTGCAAGCCGAAATCTAAAGCATTCTTTTCAAGAGCACCGCACAGCTCTTTCGCTTTAGGGTCATCCTTGTAGTAATCTTGTTGAGATAATTGCTTTCGGGACTTGGTTCTGGACACCATCAGATCACGAGTACGCTTGGCATGGTGCTCGACCAGATTGACTTTTGACTTACGGGACAATGTGATCTGCTGTTGCCAGCGTCAGATCTGGACGACGAACAGCCCGATTGTTATCCCGGCTTCAAATTAGTTAGAATGACACTTCGCGATGATCAGATCTCAACGTACAGGCTTTTAAAGGCCTGAGCGGTTGTTACTTCATGTATGATATGCCTTGAACCATATCAATTGCGATTTATTAGGTGTATTGAAAGCATCTGTTAGTCACCTATCGATGTATAACAAAGTGGGACCGTCTTCTTGACGATAACTATGCCCATTAGACAATAGGCATACATTGTTAACGGTAACAAATGTCAACTCACACAGTATGTTCGCTAAAAGGTGTAAATTACGATTGTTTTTGGGAACAAACACAAGAACTTACTCCCATATCTTCTCGTATAAGGTTCTTGGTGTTTTCGTGGCCATAGAGAAAGTCGAAGTGATGGTGTCAGAACAAGAACAATCGGAGACATTGTTCCGTTCTGGGGAAGGCATGGACAAAGACGGAGTCTAAGGACAGTCATTATCATTTACTCACACGCATTGACCATCTTTGATGACATACCTGATTTTTTTTGGGGAGGGGAACTCAGCGAATATGCTCCCACACTTATTTTTTATGATTAATTTTCGTTTGATCCAATCGTATAAAACAAATATTACTTATGTAAATAATCGGTTTGAAGTATATATTTAAAAAAGGAAGTCAAATCCGATCTTGCTAATTTATTAAGATTAGGATCTCCGTTACTTCTAATGACGATTAACTGCGCGTGTAAGTCAATTTATTGTCCGTCGTCGGGTTTTCCGATGTCAGACAGTGGGCTGTACATAGGTTCATGGTGTATATACATACTTTGGGCGGTAGCTATTCATCTTTCCCATGACTGGGATGCAATCAGACCTTCGTGAAGGACAATTAACCGTTTAGTCTATGCGGGTGGAGTTAGTATTAAATTTATTGAGCTGGTTGTCTTTCATTGCGACTGGTTCTGCCACGGGTCACCCGGGTATGATTCTTTCCGAATCTGAATTGATTCATTGCATAGACGGGCATGATGCCCTATAACACGTTTTATGAAGAAAGTTTTTTTTTGTTTAACGATGAAAAATAGAATGAGAGTACAAACGATAAAAATACGATAATAACAAAACCAAATTATGAATAGAAACAACGGAAAAAGTCATATAAAAATTCATATAAATCTATGCCATCATCATCAACTTTTGTTGTTCACGCGGAAGATTCTTGATACGTGGATATTCCCTCTTATCAATCGAAGCCTCTGGCCGTAGCTGATCCATTCCGAGGTTAACTGCGCTAACTATGGCGGCGATTCCAGCATCGGCAGGGTCGTCTGCGACTCCAGTACCCCAAAAGGCTTGTTGCATAGAAATCGGAATCGAGATTTTAGCGAAAGAAGCGATGTCCCCCGTGTGTGTCTTTGTTGCTTTTTTAGAAGAAGAAATGGGTCGTTCTTGACCTGGTATGGGTTCTATTTCGTGTTCCTGACTTTCTAGAAGTATCATGGGTACGCTTAATGCGTTTGAGAGTGCTGAAAGAAAGGCGTGTTGGGGAGTGGATCCTGAGCCTTGGATAGTACGAGTCAGCCCATCACATTGTATATCAGCTTCCACAGTAACTGTTGCTGGACTTTCGTGATGAGGCATCGCGCGACGATGATCGTTTGTAATGCGGTATGACTGTAAGGTTACGTAACTTGGTAATGAACGCTCGACTCCAATGCGATACGTTTGGCGAAACAGGCGGACAATGGTGCGAATAGAGACTTCCTTTCCAGTTCGCTCAGCTTCTTTTTGAACGATTTTGTAGAATACAACTTGCATTTCGCGCGGCAGTTTGATGGAAAGTGCCTGATCGAGTAAAGAGGTTACTCCAGCTTTTCCGCTTTGGCTATTGACACGGATCATTGCTTCGTAAGTGCAGCCGATGTCTAATTATGGAGAAGAAAAAAGACGAAAAGACGAAAAATTGAGAACCCCCACCTAAAAAGTCAAGAAATGCTCACCATTAGGATCAAAGGGTAAATACGGAATACTCCACAATTGCGGTTCTCCCTTGAAACGGTTCTCTTCGTGACGTTTTTTCTGTGCTTGGAATCCTTTTCGAATAGCATCTTGATGCGATCCAGAAAAGGCAGTGAACGCTAGTTTTCCGGAGTAAGGTAAACGCGGATTCACAGGTAGGCCTGTGCATTCTTCGACTGTGTTCAATATAGCGGGTAGGTTGCGGAAGTCCAAGCGTGGTGAGATCCCCTGAGTAAATTGGTTAAGAGCCATTGTAATTAAGTCGACGTTTCCAGTTCGTTCGCCGTGGCCAAGTAGGCAACCTTCAACACGCTCGGCGCCTGCGAGCAAACTGAGCTGAGCGGCTGCCACAGCGGTACCTGAGAGAAAAAGTCGTCGTATGAGAAAAATAGAAGGGACGTTTTTCATTTTTGAAATTCGTACCCATATCGTTGTGAGGATGAACACTAATAATAACTTTTTCTCTTTCAGAAATATTGCGAGAGAAATATTCCACCTAAAAAGACAAAAGACCAATATCATTAAACCTCTTACAGGAAATTCAAAACGACTAGATCCCACATACTTGATCAGCGAAATGATTCGGTGGTGCAACCTCTACAGAAGCAGCAAGATTAAAGGTGATCCTTTGATTGCCCGGTTCAGCTCGTCCCCAGGTCCGCTTCACTTCTTCACATAACTCTAATACAAAATCGGGTTCTGCTTGTGAAAACCCTTCAACGCCAAAATTGAAACGGAAGTTTGTCCCGTAACGTGCCGCATATTCTTGAGTAAGGTCTCGGACTAGCGCGGCGTTCTTCACAGCCATTTCGACAGTCTCCTGACATGTTTTTTGAAAAACAACTTCCCGGAATATCCGAGCAGTACCTAGATATGTGTGGATAATGACGTTTTTAGCCCCAGCGACACTTTCTAATGTCCTTTTTATAAGCTCGGGTCTGCAAGGAGTCAAAACCTTTTTTCCAAAAGCAACAGGAAAAAAGTTTATTAGGCACATGAGAATTTGACCAAACAAAGAATAATACGAACCTGCAACCAAACGTCATCTGGGACAACATTTTCTTCGATGAGACTCCGAACGAACATGAATTCCGTTTCGCTAGCAGATGGGTAGGCCACTTCGATTTCTTTGAATCCGATTCTCAAGAGCATGTCGAAGAATCTGCGTTTCTGCTGCAGGTTCATGGGGTTGGGCAAGGCTTGATTTCCATCCCGAAGGTCTGTTGATAGCCACATAGGTGCACTACGGAGTACTTTGGAAGACCATTGACGGTCGCTCAATTGGATGGGGGTGTAAGACTGGTATTTTTGAGATGGCTCAGGACTATATGAATGTTTGGAAGACGTGTCGTCGTTAGTATGCAAGGTTTGGTCAACATAGAAATTGCATTCACGAACAGAATAGGAGCATCAGAAACTGTTGCCAATCCTCGACTTGAGTGTCGCGAAGGATTGAGAAGCAGACGAGAAAGGCGAGGGAATACAGAAAGAGTAGTAAGCTTCGCAGTCAAAGACATGAATATGAGAAGGAAACGAAAGGATTGGTAGAAGTTCAAACGAACATTAGCAGTGTTTATATAGACCACACCTGATAATTATCATACCCATATTGGTCGAATGTTTTCGGTCCATACGGTCGTCTTTCCTCGGAAGAAGGTACCGCGAAAATGACTATGTTATGGTTGTCTGCGGAAATACAAGCTCTCATTTTCTGGATATCCAAATGAGCACAGGTTAGGATGATTGAGTTGTTAAGAAGTCCATAACGATAAATCGGTAGTATTACCTGAAAAAGTGTAAATATTAAATCAATAAGAACAAATCCACTCCGAGCCCAATCATAGAAAAAACCGTTTATAATTTATTTTTGGGGCACAGAAATTGAAGAAAAGAAATAAAAATAAATATCTTTTTTTTCTCTTGCAGCTCTGAAGGAGGTAACTGATTTGTCGGAAAGAACAGTGGAGAAGGACTCGGTTCTGCCCACGTGTGAACCTGACAAAGCAAGTGAGATGCCAGAGTCTCAGCCGAGAATAAGCGCTCATTACCAAGAGTTGACTTTCTTTCACTGGGCTTCTTCGCAAAATCGCAAAAAGAAGATTCACCGACTATCATGAATCTATCACTGTCTATACTTATCGGGCCGAAAATACTCGCTATCCTGAAAGAACGCACCCACGCAGTATTCCGCTCCTGTGAGAGAAAAAATAAATCATAGCTTGCGCGCATCACGACACTATATTAAAACGTATCTATGTACATTTGAAACCGATCAAGAGACTGGCATTACGAACTTGAAGATCATATGGATCATGCGCAATACATGATCGATATAAACGAAAATTCCACTATTCTGGCACCTGTGTGCGATTGGGTTGTTAGTAATGTATTGTAACTGAGACCGAGCAAAAGCTCCCTGCTGTTGCACGCGGTCGTTGCGTCTATTGACTACGCTCGAACTTCAATTTAAGGCATGTGCCTGGATACGGACATACAAATCTGTGAGAACATTTGTGAATACAAACGGTTAATTAGATGATGTAATAGTATCATGGAACGCGCTGTTCATTGTTATGTAACTTGTCAATATCCTAAGTAATTGCCCGTAGGAACGTGTATGTGGAAAACAAGGGAGAGTGCTCCACGAAATACAAGTAAGGCGGTCACTACAATAATATACGCAGTTAAAAAATTCAAAATGGCCTCCTTCCCACCTCAAGGGGTCATAATTTACGAATAAAAAGCTTTTGTAAATTAAAGGCAACTAAATGAGTGGCTGGTTCAAATGAAATAAAGAAAATGAGGCAACACCTTTTATCTTTTTATCTTGTACCCTGAAAAAAAAAAGCGTAAGCACAAGTGAAAAGCTGCCTTTTACTCCATACGTATGTACTTTGAAAAATGATGTTGTATCGCCATCACATTCAACGAAATCTGGTTTAGTTCAACAGGGCACATGACACTCATAACTTCATTGGGAATGAATGTATATGATAAGCAACGAAGATTGCTATTGTCCATCGAGCAACCCTAATCTACACAGGACCCCAATTAACGTCAAAAACTTGATAGGATTAGCGGAAGTGCCCTTGCCGAGGGGGCCGACAAAACCGTTGAGGTCTTTCTTTTGATAACCATCCGAGAAAGCGATAATATATTTCTCTAAACGCGCCCTGTGAATAAATGTTGCTTTTTCAAATCGAGTTATTAGACTTGTAACTGTCTCGCTAGGAGTGTCTTCTCCGAGGTGATTAATGAAGTCCCTTGATAGATACGGGACAAGGTTGTAGTACCGAGCACTTGCTTTGAGAGAGTCGGGATATATAAAAAAGCGGTACATTCTTCCGACGAATGAAACCCGAGGATTTGAAGAGATAGGGGACACAGAAGGATGAGAGAGCTCCAGTCCTACGCGGGGAGAACATTCAATAATTCCGTGAAAGTAGCCTGGATGATCATTTCGGAAAGGACGGAAACAAAGATTTACGGTCTTATTGACCGTCAGAGTACTGTTATCGGTGGCGGAAATGTGACCGTTCAGCTTGTTATTGACCAATTCAGCTATGTTTCTTGAGCATGTTAACTCGAGGATCTTATCCACAAGTAAAGAAGGCCCTGAAACAACCTCGTTTTTGGAGGAAAGGGACCGCATTGATCGCAATAGAATGCCCCCGTGGATTGTCGACGAAAATGGGAAAAAGGACGATGTGACAGGGTTTCCAAACACGAGATCAACACCTTTGCGCGTCCCACCGCGATAGCCACCACACTTCGTTTCGGGGTTTTTTGTTGCTTTATCAGTACTGAAAATACCGGTTTTTTTTGCTTGTCCGACCCCGGCGCGGTGAAAGTACCTTGTGAGTGATAATGTTAATAATTCACTTTTCTTTCAAGATGTAGAAGACTCTTCACCATTGTCCTGATTTTGTCTGGTTTATATGACTATGACAAAACGGATCTTCGTGAATGTCCGGAAAATACAGGTAGAATTCAATTTCTAGCATTTGAAATTCGAAGGTCTTAACCTGATTTGAAGCGCCACCATCAGCGTAATCGATGCATAGCTTGTAATGCAGGAGTAAGCATTCGGCCAATTCGGTAAATCTCTCCCCGATTTCTGAGGGTGTTTTAAAATACGACAAATCTAAAGCATCAAATAGGGTGCGGGGTGATGTTGAGGAGGTTCTAGACATCGATGGCTGTTAGATGACTGCGTGTTGTGCAGGTTTGGAGTGTGCGTGAAGCGCCCGCCGGCAGATTGGCGCTATAAAGACACCCGTCCATCCCGGGTCAAGACCTGGCGCGACGAAAAAACACGTAAGTAAAAGTTTGTAATGAAACGAATTTGAGATAACACTTTCATTGAAGTGCCAATATAATACTATGATTAATGACACAGTGTCTTGAATTTGTTTCTTTCCCTGTACTAAGTAGTCTTAGAGCTGGCGCGCCCGCGCCCCTCTGGCAGTCGAACTTCTTGTAAATCAAGCCTAACACCACGAAATCAATCAAAGTATAAGAACTGCTACTTCTGAATGCAACCTTCGAAGAATGGGACCTCTGGTCAAATAACCTTTTGATATACACACCATCCTTTGATCCGTTCTTCTGTTCACTGGGTTGGTTGGCCTCGTCACATAAGTCTATGTTATAATTAGCTTCCCCAGATCATATAATGATATGTGTGGGCGCAAGTTGTTATATATGTGAGAGACGTCTGGTTAGGAAAGAAACATGTCATTCATATCAATTATATTACTGGTTTGTTTATCTGGTTCAAGTTCGAATAACAGCTAGCAGGTGTCATTTCCGGAAAATAAACTAACCGGTAATTATTCTGTACCGAAGCTTTAAGCTTAAAAACTCAGAAACCTGGTTTTAAAGTAGAGAAGGCTTATGAGCAGGTTTAACATACAACCTCACCTCACAAGGTCCGGTTTGGAGCGGGGGGTCGTTTTCTCTTAAGATGCCCGTTGCCGGTCTCGAACGGACTTTCAAAACTTGAACTTTGTTATTTATTAAACCAGATCCGGAGCTGGAGGATTCAACGATCGCGTTGTATGAGACAAGTTTAATGGAAGTGGAGTGACGAGTCGTAAAGAGGCATTGTCAGATTTGAAACTCCGCCAGACTCAGCTGTTTACGATGACGATCACTCTGGCCCCACAGTTAGAACAGCTACAAGCCATATTACAGGCAATTCCATCTTTCATTAAATCGAGTAGATGTAGCTTACCCATATTGGGATTGGATGACTCTGAAGAGAACACCATTGACTGCATTTCTGGTCTACGAGATTTTCAAGATTCCGTGAGCAAGGAAGTTGAAGTTCTTAAGCAGGTGAGTAGTTGCTCTCTTAATCGATGCCGTATTTGAAAGACAAGACAACGATTTGAATAGCACGTCGAAAAACCTAGTCCAAGGTCCAACTTTTCAACTAATGCCCCTTACTTTATTGCCGTTTGGAATGAACTCATTTCAGCGCCTCAGCCTGTCGTGGCCCTTGGGAAAAGTTTTCCAGTGCCAACCGGAAATTATGAGGCCGATATGCGAAAGAAAACTGTCAAAGTTGACGTGGTAGCTAATGAAGGCAAGACCTGGATCCGAGTAAATACGTAAGGCTCTTCAACTTGGGGGTAGTAGTTTCCCTACCACAACGAACCTTTTCGTCATTAGAATTAAAAACTCCAGACTGATAGCCGAGTTTCGAGAATTTGATTCATACCTGACGGAATCGGAGGACGAGACGGAAAAATCTTCAGATGCAGATGAAGATAATGTCAATTTTCCGACCGATCAAGATAATTCCCTTCTTCAAATGGGCCGTGCCTTGATAAGAGCCAGCTCAGTTCCATTAATAGGGACTAACGAACGGCCCAAAATAGTCTTGAGGCTCACACGGTTGGATCCTGCCAAGGGACAAGATTCCAGAATAGGCCAAGTTATCGACGACCTCCGTCAATCTGGACTCGATGTCCAATTAGGGGAGCGTCCTTTCAGGACAACAAAGGCAGATAGCAATCAAGATCCTCCATTGATTCTCTGTCAACCGACTAATCGAGTCAATTTGGACCTCTCCGTTTTAATTGCCTTAATCTCTGATCTGACACATGCAGACCTGCCGTCCAATCGTGAAGAAGCTAAGTCAAGATTCAGTGCACCAACGCTATCCCATGTCTATTGTGATGAAAAGCAACAAACCACAGGCATTAATCTCCGAACAGACGATGGACACCAATCCGATGATGCCGGCCCGGTGAAGAACAACAGTGAATTTACAAAGCACACCCGCGCGCTTTTTCTGCAATGTTTACAGGAAATGGATCGCGGGATTCTCAACGAGATTGTTGAACGTTTATCCGCGAGATGGCCGATCAAAACTGTTCAGCTTTGGACAACAGAAGAGGCCCGAGACAGAGCTTTTCAGATCGTTGAGAAGGTTGGAGGTCCAAATGAAAAGCACCGTGCACGGATATTGTTCCGTGATAAATATGATGGGATAAACGATTCTCCAGATTCAGCGCATGAATTCTGGAGAAATTCACGATTTTCTCCTACATTTTTTCCATCCCTTTTACCAATTCGTATACACAAGTCCGACGGAGATTCATACGAAACGAAACCATTTCAAAGCACATCTTTATTCCAATCTCGACTTGCTCAAACCTGTCGACATTTTTCAAAACACACTGCTACGCCTCATCCTAGACTTTTTCGAAAATACGGGGAGATGGGACAGGTCAAAGTCTCTAGTTTGAACACAAAACTCACAATGCATACTGTGATGTCGATGCTGTTCGGCTGTTGCGAAGGAATGACAACTCTCACGGCCAACAAAGCTAGTGTTAAAACCCTATTGAGAGAAATGAAAGCTCTGGGGAACCAAGATGACGTTTCCTCAAGCAGTTGCGACGTGCACCTCTTGGGACCCATTCGGAGCCGTTCCGACATAGGCGAAACCCTCGCCACCATTTGGGTCATCGAGCCACGTAGCCTCTCAGAAAACATGCGAGCCGATAATCGTAAAAAAATTTCATTTATTTCGCTCTTCATATTTCTGACATTATCAGTTTAGGCAGAAATAAAGATATTATTACTCAAAATTAGATTATATAAATGCATGAATATCATCGAGTGGCGTCTCTTCACAATTGAGCCTCGGTAGTGCTCTTGCGTTCATTGACTCCAGGGGGAACAGAAAGGGCCATCTGATTTGAGATGGCCAAGCAGACTTGTTTCTCTTTCCAACCCTCTATTTCGTACCCTTCACCAATGTTACTAGGCGCGGACCATATCTCCACATATACGTCATGACGACCTCCAAGCATAAATGTACAGCGTGAGTATATCCCAACAGTCCGCTTGGATATTGTATCAGTATCAGGGATCGGGGATTTATACTCGAGAGATAAAACATGGTAGGGCACCAGCTGGAAATATAAGCGTAAGCATTTATTAATGTGCATTGACAGCGAGTCAGAAGGCAGCCAAAAGACCCTACTCTACATTCGGCCTCAAGATTCTTGGCGAAGACTTCCAACAATGTCTTCAAGAAGTGGTAGTGTTTAACTTCCTCGGTTGGACCTAGAAACTGGACCCATGCAGCCCACTCGAGTCCACCCTCACCGACTGTTGAGCTTTCTCCTCGTGCCTTTTTCATATTACTTATCGTGAACATTTGGTCCTCAGACGCACCTATGACGGTTCCGGTCAATAATCCGTCCAGCGCTGTAAGCCTGCACATAGATGAATAAAGACGCAATGGGATACCGCGAGACAGTGGAGACGTGGGCCAGCTAGGAAGGGTGTGTTTAGAGTCGGAATTAATGAACGACTTTTGAAATATTAAATAAGAGCCTATCTTGATTCTGCCCTATCGTTTAATGTTGGGTTATGAATCTGTCAGACAAGCCAAAGAGAGGATAGAAGATACCTTTTGAATATCTAGGTCGTATACGAATTTCGCAAGGTTCCAATGACACAGGTCGTAAAAAATTCGCCGAAATATGTATGAGTTTATTGTGCGTTGTAGATGATTGCATAGCAAGAGCAGCCTCGACGATAAAACCTAGCGTATACCCTGCGGATGATGGCAAGATGAAGTTAGTTAGCAATAGCCTAAACTTTTGACATTTTTACCTCCTTGTGGAATTCTAACGATATATTAGGAACAACATAAGAACATTATCCAAAAGCCATAGACTTTACGTTATGGTAGCTCATGCTTCATCAAGAGGTCCGCTCTTATAGATTTGCACGTCTGCGCTAGTGCGTGAAAGTTCAACTTTCAAAGTTTGAGTCAGAGGAGCCATGGTTAGCATATTTAGAACGAATACGTTGGCGCTTTAATAGAGTAGCAGACGTTTCAATTTCAACCCCTTCAAGAATTTCTATGAATGATGGCATTACTGCAGCTAATCCAACCATGAATTCAGCCACGATCTAATCAAGAAAATCCGTAGATAAGATTTCTTGGATTACGTCAACTGCTTACTGTGACAACATTGATACAGCTTATGGCCGCTGAGAAATGAACAGGGAGAAAAAGGCAGGAAAAGGTAGAAAGGACAAGTACAAGCACGTGCGCGCCACCTCTTGCTTTTCATTGTCTTTCTCTGACAGCTCGTTCAATGGCCGCACCAAGGTCATGCGTCATGGCTTTTCCTCCCAGATCAGGGGTGATTTCAGAAGGGTTGGCCCGGCCGAGTACTGTATCAATAGCGGCCATAAGATCCGTTGCTGCTTCTTTCTCACCCAGATGTAGAAGCATCATCTGTCCTGACCATATCATCTATCAAAAGGCGATACGTCAACGCAGAATCACCCTGCATATGATATAGCAATCTCACCCCAACAGGATTGGCAATGCGTTTTCCATAAATATCAGGGGCAGATCCATGCACCTAGAACCTCCAAGTATGCAGCAGTAGCGCTGGGTGCCAATTACTATGAACTTACAGGTTCGAACAAGGACGGCCATTCACCAGTAGGGTTAATATTTCCAGAAGGAGCAATACCTATAGTGCCTGTGACAGCCGGACCAAGGTCCTTTGAGGAATTTAATGAATAATAACCGATGCATGACACAAACATATTTACCGACAAAATGTCTCCGAATAAATTGCTATGGAAGATGGTTTTTAATAGCGCGGCACTAATGACTGTGAAACCTATTTTACCTTCCGACAACTACATCGAACCTACAACCCAAGTATCTTCATGTAAACAAGCATATACATATCAAGGTTTCAGAACTTACGTGTGTGGTCTACCGACAAAATGAGCAGAGAGTATGTCAATCTAATATTTTGGCCCTATCATAAACGGAATGCAATTAATGTAACCCTAAAACTCGCATGATATTTTTCGACTTTGACGTCAGGATACCCTTTGGCTTTCTCAGCCACTCGTTCATCCCAATATGGCATTGTGATCGATATACCTGTGTAACGGCTGATTAAATCTATGAAAGATAAGTTCACAGAACGTAAACAGACCATTGCTCTTGGCTAAAAGGAAAGAATTAATCAAGAATTTAACCGGTAACCTATATTCAGACTTACTTGCACTTGTCAACAGCTTCCGAGGTCTTGATTGTGCTAATTTAAAGGCATAATCTAGAATCCGATCAACCCCGATCCTAGTCATGATAGTTTCTTGCGTAACGATCTCTCTTGAAGTGCCGGCGAATATTCTGGATCGACTTCAGGGATGTTTCAGACCCGATTCAGTCTGATACATGCGTACCTTCCCCCGATTTCAGAGTATTCTCCTAGATTTCAAAAAGCATGTAAACAAGGAATGTTGACACGAAAAAACAAAAAGCATGACATCAACCTTCTGTATTCTCACGAACCACCCAGAAGTCACTTGGGTGCGCCTTATCAATGAACCGAAAGACGTGCTCGGGTAAAAAGTATACGTACATTTTCTCACTTCCAGGAGTTCTCAATGCCAAAGGACTTGGAACGCCAGGGATTAATCTAACTGGCCGAAGATTGACGTATTGATCGAAATGTCTTCGAAACTAATAAAGAAAGCGGTTGATCAGCTGGGCCGGGCATAGTTGAAACACATATAACTGAACTTGTAACAAACTTCCCCATAAAGTAATATGATCCTGTAACATAAATAAGCATGTCATTTAAAATATTGGGCCAAATGAAAAAATTCTCAAATGCTGCGCTGACAGGGTAACGTTTTGGATCTCCCACGGCGCCGAAATAAATGGCATCAAATGGCTTCAAGACGTCAACCCAGTCCGGAGGCAACATACAGCCGTGCCTTTCGTAGTAGTCACAGGATGCGAAATCAAAATGTTCAAAATTCCATTGAAATCCGTGCTTTTCAGCTACTGCTTCCAAACACCGGAGCCCCTCTGGCATCACTGTTCACACAGGCTCAAATAAGATTCCTGAATAGATATGGAAATTACGTATGACTATCCTTCTTGACCAATTCCATCACCTGCTATGACAGCAATGCGATACACTTTCTTCACCATGGTTGTAGATGGTAAGGCTTCAAGTTTGGGTGATTGGTAACTGATTTAAGTCGGAAGGGATTGGTCTTTGTTCGGAACGGCCACCCGTGATGTCACGTTTTCCCACTTCATTCTTCCTTGGAGTCATGTGTATACTGAATCTAAATTTGTTCAACGACCCTACCGTAAAGTTCATCCTTTTTTTCTCATAGCCTTTTTGCAGAGAGAAAACCCTGATTCTCGTGAGAAAACGC
Organism: Dictyophora rubrovolvata; assembly: GCA_029959195.1. Taxonomy (NCBI): domain Eukaryota; kingdom Fungi; phylum Basidiomycota; class Agaricomycetes; order Phallales; family Phallaceae; genus Dictyophora; species Dictyophora rubrovolvata. The sequence continues at coordinate 187,540 of CP114122.1, read as the reverse complement.
AAAATAACTCAAAATAACTCCTCCAAATGAAAGATAGTCTGACAGTGTTTTGAAAATCGATCCATTTCCAATCATGCAATTATTTTGTCAGCACGCACCTGGTTATAGTGTTGTTATACCCCGTTTTGACGCAGACGAGGATTGAACCAGAATCCATCTTAAAAAATGGCAACTTCATCAGATCTATTCTGATGACAGCGTAAGCTGATCAAACTGCTGAGACTCATCTCCGAAGGTACAAGAAAAATGTGAAGGTAAGTGGAGCAGTTTATCCCGCCGCCGAACGACGGTGTCAACTTCCGTAGCTAGCATCAGAAGAAGAGCGATGATCGACCGACGTTCGCGTATTACTCGCTGGAGGAGTTATCTCGATAAGTGATAAGTCTACAACGAACCCAGTCTGCTTCATAACCATTTATAGTTATCTACCGTGTCCAAGGTATTGCTCTATTGAGCAAGGTATGGAGTTCATTCAACCAAATAGGTGAGACGGCTGGCTTCTCGGGCTCTATACTATAGCTGCGATTAACACCACAACTCCAAACACACCTGTCAATTTCAGTATCACTTTCAGTCAACGAAGCAGCGCTGCAATGGAGGGGTAATCACATACCTCCTGTAGGAAGCCGACGAGTAGGAAGACCCAGAACCCGACGAATCGCCCTAATGGTCCCTGCATGAGCTGTAATGGATACATCTAATCCAAGCTTTCAAAAAAAAAAAAAACTTTTACGTCGAGTCGGGCAAAAGCTATACTCACAGACGGAGGTGTCTTCCAAAACGATCTCATCTAATGCTTCCCGCAATCTTCTCGTCATCTCGTCTTCGGTCTCTCGGTGATCGGGTCTCCACAATTCATCTTCTTCAGTGAACCCTTCTTCGATGTTAAACTGGGGGTAGTTCTCGACAAGATACGAGCGAGTATTCCGTTTATCGCAGAGGCTAACACCGTTTTCTTCTCGTAGTTTCTACAAAGGGATGATTCCTTTTTTAAGAACGCACTGATAAAATTTGGTTACCTCCTTTATCGTCGTTGTTGGATTAGCTGTCGTCGATGTTGGTTCGAATACAATACCAGAAAATGAGATAATGGCGGTATGAACGGCGCGACTAAAAGGGCTTGAATAAAGGCGTTCGGGGACAGGAATACCCCACTGAAGTTCTTCCTTCCAAGCTTGATTGATATTCTGTGCCTGCTGTCTGCCCACAGCAGTAAGAAGTGGATCAGCTGCGAGAAAGTCGGAAATTTTACTCAGACATTGGAGTGTAACCACTCACGACCCCACGTCATACTTCCGTCCCCAGCCTGTTTTGACCAGTACCTAGAATGTCCATAGACATGGACCTTACAAACCATATTTTTTGAAAAATCAAAGATACCCCACTCGCCTATCCCATTCCTGTTCATTCAAAGTAAGTATATAACTTGGGATAGAAAAGCAAAAGTAAACCCCACCTCAGCTCCATATTGACTTATAGCCACGTTATCTTGAAAAAATGTTCCGATGATGGGTTTTGACGGAGTGGATCTGATTCAATAAAAGAACATACGAAAACCTTGACCATGTCTTCCGATAAACAGGACTTTGTAGATTGATCCGGGTGGTGCTGTCTTGTTCAGTTCCGCGATGCGCATTTTGAGATTTTGCCAGCGTGTAGGACTGTCGTCTATGAGACCGAAACAGGGAGGGATCTAGATTTTTGGTCCTTAGAGAAATGATAAGATACGATGATTAGCTCTATTTTCCAACTTGTTGGATTTCGGGATCTTCATTGTCTAATATGTCCACAAAAAATCCAGGAACAACCTAAAAGAACAATCCGTAAGAAATACGAAGGATACAACCAGTGAAAAGGTACCTTGTAGGTAAATTTCATCTTGGCTAATTTTTATGATATAATGTTTCTGGTAGCTCAGATGAATATGATGAAGGGCTTCCCTAGTCACAGATATGGCGTACTCTAGAATTTTTTGGGCGGGGTATACAGAAAAGGAATTGCAATGAAATTATACCTCCGCGAACGCGGAAGTATTTTATCATATTCGGAAACACCACTGTAAGCTCGGCACGAGCTCGGTATGATCGGGAGCCGAACCTAACCTACGACTCTTTGATGTTACAATACAAATGATACTTTGTTCGATATTATTCAATACATTCTTTTAGCAAGTAATCTATATCCTGAGACTCATTGTGCCGTATTATTTTGTCAACGAAGTGGTATGGTGGGCTTATCGAAGACCAATTGGGCGAAGGTGTGGGCTTAATCCAATCAAAATCTTGGACGGAATAATAGGCCGGTTGTCGCTACAGCACGTATCTTATCAGTTGGATCAACCTATGATGAACGTGATGCGAGACTAATTACTTTAACAAAGACCTCTGATAAGGCATATTTGAGTTGTTCCGGGAATGTCCCGAAACGAAGGTTGCTTGAGCGTTCGATGATAGGGTTTGATAGGACGTCCAATAATACCGTCGTGTTTGTCGAGTCGTGTATGCGAAACTGATAAATATTTAATAATCGAGCGAAAAAAAAGACGGGCTTTTTCTAGATGTGATCAATTTGGACTTACTTGACGGCACGCTATAATAATGACGGTGTTGTGAATGTTGTGTAAAAGAACGCTCCCGTCAACATGTGGGATGAGAATAATAGTTCGATCTAGATCTTTTCCATGTAAAGCTGTCATCCTAAAGGAGTTTTCCAAGCCGGTGTGGGAATTCATTTTCGGGGGGAAAAAGTTTACAAAACAATTTGAAAGATGGACAAGTGTTACATCGGAGCTGTCCGGAAGGTCGATAATGGATTTATCGGGACCGGTCAGACTAGAAATATTTAAGTTCTCCGACGCTCGTGAGGAGAGTATTAGATTGGACGTGGGAGGAGAAATAGATTTAGCATTGATGACGGTTGTTGAAGCGAGGGAATTAGTCGTGGTTGCAGGATCCCTTGTGGATTTGGTAGCATTTCCATCATTGTTACTCCCAGAAGTAATAAGATTTCGCTTGAACGTGAATTTGGTTCGTGGTGCACGCACTTGCGAAAAGATTTCTTCCATAATTTTCAATTGCTAATTCGTAATAGGGTTGCGAGATTAATGAAGAAAAAGAGAAGAAGTGATGGTTAGAATTAAGAAAATTTCTCGAAGACGTTCAAAACCTAAAAAAAAATTGCTGCACCTGTTCACACTTTCCCTGATCATAGGCAGGAAGATGGGGCGTGGCTTCAACGAGGTCCCTTCGCAGATTCGCAATATCACTCGATATGGATAAAATATCTGGATGGAATGCTGGAAGGGTTTTCCCAGATATTTTCAAATTCTCCAGTTTTGCAGAGATATCTGAATAAAGAGAAAAAGATGGCCCTGAGCTTGGGCAAGATGATGTTGCCCTTTCTAGAAAGCAGTGGGGAGTTTTCACACCATTTTTCCTTGTTTGAAAGTGAACGTAGAAGCTGGCGGATAACTCTGTTCCGTGAGTTTCTTCTATGTTCACCCCTGTTGCACGAGCATGAGCATCGGCCATCGTCGTCAATAGCGAACGGAGAATACCGTAATGACCGATTACCAATCGGTGTGACTCATCACGCACCACGCACCGTTCGCGCCTTCCTTCAACAGTCGTCGTCTGCCACAAAAGTTATCCTTTTAAATCTTATTCGTCTCACGCACGTCAACCATAATATGTCAGCAGCGGACATGGATGTCGACGATACCGCCGTGGATACGAAATCTGGGGTATCGAAAGACAACAGCAAAAAGAGGTTCGAAGTAAAGAAGGTACAGTCTTTTGTTATTTGATCTATTATCATGATAACTCATTTGGAACGTCTTTTAGTGGAATGCCGTATCATTGTGGGCATGGGGTATGCAATTATTAAATGATATCCTCTGTCCCTTTAGATGTTTATTGGAGTTGATGATAGATATTGTTGTTGACAATTGCGCGATATGCAGGAACCACATTATGGATCTTTGTCAGTCTTTCCACTTTCGTGGGTTTTTGAATTTCCTAGATTTCATTTCATGAACAGGCATCGATTGCCAAGCAAATCAGGTGTCGGCCACAAGTGAAGAGTGCACAGCTGCATGGGGTATTTGCAACGTATGTCCATCAACATCGATATAACAACGAATCCACCATATTAATTTCGGGCAATTATTACTCTCTGAAATGATAGCATGCGTTCCACTTCCATTGCATATCTCGTTGGCTGAAGACCAGAAACGTTTGTCCTTTAGATAACCGTGAATGGGAGCTTCAAAAGTTCGTTCTTTTTCATTGCCCCAAATTTAAAATCGCTTAACCTTTTCGCTACCTAGATACGGAAGATAGGTTGTCTAACAAACGTTTATTACCTTTCGTTTCCATTGCAATATAGTCTTTTTTATCCTACCTCATGTATGTAAGAAAATGTGACGTACCGTTACGCATGCGTCTTCGTTTGCTGCCGTCATCTCGCCAACACGTCATTTTTTATTCCAGCGTCCACCGACACACAACATTTCTAAAAACTCCCTCAACTTTCTTATCGGGGCTTTTCTTCAGCACAAGGCATCGAGCATCCATACCAAAATCCTTAGCTCAAATTAACTTCTATGTTGGTTTGCCGCCTGCTCTTTTTCGCCATTTCTCAACATCACCCGGGCCTTCTGTCTTACAAGACCCCATCCGACCATCGATATATTATCACTTAATAGAAGCTCCCAATCCACTATCGCGGGAATTACCCGCGTATGCTGTGTCATTACTCGAAACACCGCCGGTAAACCCCCGTAGCCCAACGGTAATGGGATGGCTTCTGGCTGCCTCACCATGGGATAACCAAAAAGCCGGTATTCAAGATTTTCTAGAGAACCGTCAGCTTACCCATTTACCCCTCATTTTGATTAACCCTGAGCTGTTCTAGATGAATTTCTGAATGTCGTCCATGAAGTATTACGGTCCGTTATCACGCAGGGTAGTGACGAAAGACTGGAATCAGAAGCTATCCAATTGGGGTCTGGGTGGATGCATATCAACGGTACTTGGTTATCTCGGACATTGTACGCCCTGTCCCCTAACGAAGCTCACTCAGATGATAGAAACCTACCGGAGGTGGGCCGGATAAGCAGACCTGACGATATAATTGCTTCCGTTCGGGTAGAAGATGGAAAGGTACGGCCTATCTATATTGTGGAGGAACAAAAAATAACATCTTGTTCTCGTTCCTTTCGATAAGATGCTTCCTGAGACGTATAACCCAATGCCTACTTATCGAATTTGCACCACGGATGGGCTGAGCACCCTTTCGCCGGGGTTGGAAGAAAAGTTAATCGCCAAGCTTCGCCAACTAGACTCATGAAGAGATGAAAAAGTTACAACAGCAAAGATTAATCACGTAGCGTATTTTTAGCCAAGTTCTAAATCTTATCTTAGAAAAACGCATAAAAATATCCTTGACAAGAAATAAAAAAAGGATACAATACCACTCCTCCTTCTCCTATCAATCCGGACCGCCCATATTCACGTTCACTCCCATGTGTGATTTCGTCTTTTGTCTTTTCCTCCCTGAAAACTTCAGAAATTTTACCCGCAACCTTATTTTAGCCAAAACGTTCGTCAGTGTGAACAGTAAAATCACATCGCTGCACTTCGTTTAAATGGTTCTAATTCATATGCGATGCCACGTACCGATCTTCCATTCTTGGGACCTTAAGTTTATTTCTTTGGAAGCCTTGTCCTCACTGGATATTGTTATACATGGTGGCCATTCCAGTGAACGTGCGAGGGTGGAACGTGTTGGAAGCAAAGGCTTACAAGTAAGTTGTCGAGGTCAGCTGAATGCTGCTATCTCCCCTGCATCAGGTGAAAATGGTGGGTCGGCCGGATTTTCGGCGAACAAGTACAAAAAGGAAAAGAAAAAGAAATTCTTAGGTTATTATTAAACTGCCGATATAATTTGTTCTTAGTTCCCAAGACATTACTCGACAAATAAATAAGAATGGTTACTATTGAGACGAATTAAGCAAAATAAACCTTCTTTGAAGTTTAAATGATGCCCGCTATACTTTACATAATAGTTATCGATGGTTAATGGTAGTTTTCTCAAGGAAGATAAGTTCTAAAATTACCCACACCACATCGAGTAGTTACACATATCCGAGTTCTTCGTAACAATCAATCAGCCTAATTAGTGACCCACTGATTCTCATTAGCAAACTCACATTTTTGGGAAGTACATACGTTTGAGCAAACTACTAAATCTCGGCTGTTAGATTGCGGAAAAACGGTACTGAACCAGTATTATAGGACACATTATTTTACAATGGGTAAAGGTAAAGCAGCCACCGTGACCCACCTACATATTTAACCATAAGCGGCACTAGACATTGTGTTCCACTTTCCCATTAAATCGAGAAGTTCTTGGTCGGCATCTTTTGAGAACTGCACTAAAATTGGTATCTGTTTGTTATACCCGCCTATTAGGGGCACAACCTTTTCAAGTCAATAGCATAAAAACTGATTTTAAACGTAAATATTGAGCACAATCACCGCGTTCAAATCAATAGCTGAATTAAAGCGTGGAATTAGCGTATTGGATTTTCTTTGATACAACCAAATACAACTCAAGAGAGCTTCCCTGGGTCCCTCTGCGCCAGCAAGTTCAAGAAAGCATCTTTGAGTTTTGACCAGGTTATCCCCAGGTGTCAGACTTATGTGACCTCGAGGAAACTGACAGGATTAAAGCTTTAAACCCACCGAGGAATTTGATAACGCAGCGCACTGAGACGGGGAAGCTGGACCTAGACAGGCGAAGATATTATAAAGACTGATTATTGAATGCATGACGTGAATACGGTGTCGGAAGAGCGATATGAAAAGATATATGATATGTCAGATCCGTAAACATGCATCCCCGATCAGAGTATACGTAGAAAAATGTTTTACTCTTTGTGAATATATAACACGGTAAATCGATAAGAGAGAGGACTAAGTCTTACACTGTTAGGTTGTCTGGCGAGTAATACGCAACGCATTTGTGATCTAACTGGACATAATAAACACGTACTGATCTAAGACAGAAAGAGTATGCAGACCATGTATTTTATTTATTCTGGATAAGTTACATTTAACTGCGAAGCAGCTTTGAAACTAGCTCCACCTTGCAGCACCGGTACCATGGTATTATAGTTGAAGTCCAGCGAAACAACGAGGTTCCTCGATTGTGGGTCTCTTCAGATCGTTAATTACAGGGTCCTCCTTTGAAACACACCCTGTACATACCACGAGATAAAAGGCGAGTAATTCTACTGTCCATTTGCACCTACGACATTAAAAATAACATGCACTAGATTCCAAGAAAGCAACGGGAAGAAATGGAACTACAACAACCATAATATGAACCGACGATCAAAGTTACAGATCATGAAATATGAAATGTGTGAACGACATACGAGGTATAACTAGAGAACTGGTAACAGGATAACAACATCTTCGTCAGAATTGAAGTCCAAAAAACAAACAAGACAGGAATAGAACAAGAAAAACATAGGAGCAGACGCGATGATGATGGAATGCAAATTACAGACAGAAAGTTTGATGGCATAATTCACCCCACTTCCGGATTATCCAAAGGTTTCATTTCTGGCACTGCTTCGGGTTGTTGGCTTTGTACTACCTTCTCGGTATCGGTCTGAGGCTGTTCATCCGGATTGGTCGCAGCAACCTCGGTGTTATTGGCTGAATCAGGCGCACGCGCAGCGGCTTTGGATTGCTGTTGTTCATCTTGCCTATCCCAAGAGTCTTCGTTGAACCCTCTATCGAAACAAGAACCACAGAATCCACGTTGCCCGCCACAACCACAGCTATCGCATCCATAGCGTCCTATGTTAAATTCGAAGATGCACCGTTATCCCTAAACAGCGTATCCAATCCCACTAGCAAAACGTACTGGTATTGCACCAGGGCTCTAATGCCGAAAAGCATGCTAAACCTAGGAAACAGTTAGCGTTGGGCGGCGAGAAGTTAGTTTATGAGGTCTACTTACCACACAGTGTAGTACAAGATGCAAAGATGGATTGGTCAGTCATCACAAACTTGGACTTGACCTAATAAATTTGTCAGACTATGTTAGGGCTTATTCGAGCATACTTGCGTCAACAGAAGCCGCACCAGAAATGCAGGGAAGATAATTGGATACTGAATGAGGCTGGAGCCAAGCTTGAGCCAAGCTGGAGCAGACTCGGACAGACGCTGTGTGCGCGTGACGGGGTTTGTGACTGTACCTTTACATAATCACGTCGACTCTTGTTGTTCCCGCCCACCCACCGCGGCCCCGACGGACCAATTGAACTAATGAAAATGATACCTGCCTATGACTCTGGCTGAAAACATTATTCATCCTAATTACCGGGATGCAATGGGATTTATTATGAATCAGCGCATAACGTGAATAACACAAAATTGTAAGTAATTGTAGGAACGTCGCGTAACAACTTGGGCTGATAGGAGTATAGAAAGACCCGTATTTCATGAAATCTATTAGGACAAACATCATAGAAGAACATTGCGTAGTAGTTACAGCATTCGCGAAACTTATCATCAAACCTGGACTTATGAGCGAGTGTGGCGGTACGCCGGTACTTTGGTAGTACCTAAGCTAGTAAACTCAGGCTGCGGAGTCGAGAACAAAAAATTTCACTGCCATGTTCACTCAATAAAAACTTATGGACACGACTGTCAAATGACCAATCTAGCATTTCAAAAACTATGTGGAAAGTTGTCGGGATCATCGGGTGCTTCGCTCCGCCCTCAACCTCTGATCTCGTGATCCATGTTTTTGAAAGACAGCGGCGGGACAAGATATATAAAATGAGTCAGTGACTCGGGGATGGATGTGAATTTTCGCCGTTTGGATATTATGACTAGGTCTCGCACATGGTCAGCTGGCTTGGTATGGTGACTACCCCATAGTTTTTCTTTATTTTGTGTATCGAGGGGGAAACCTCCACCCAATTATGAACGGTGAGTGAGCGTCTGAAACAAAGTCCGATTCTGGCGAGTCAAGTACATTCACACTGTACACAGCCCAAGTATAATACAAAAGAAAAACTTGAGTCAGACCAGTCAATGATAACGATTGACACGTTGGCAACCAGTCCCCTATTCTGGGCATGCGCTTCACCCATTAGGGTAGGCCTTGAAACAAAAAAAAAAAAGCGGTGGGGACACCTCACTCGGGGACTGGGACTTCTATTGTTCTGATGAGTCTATGTGAAAAAGGGTGCAAATCTAATCTTAACGCCAAGGATTTGTATTGTCTACATCGCAATTTACCTTACAATCGAGGAAATTGCGGGTCACTGGTCACTAATCGTATACATATGTTATAATGTGACTGTCAGTGGTCTTCTTCGAGTTCATTCAGAGATGCTAATTTTATACCAACGTCGTGAGTTGGAAATACATTATTCAAATTCGAAGCTCAAGAAGTCCAAGGATGACCAGATTTCAACAAATTCGGAACCGAGTGTGTCCATTTTCCAGCTTGTGCCACAGCAAATTTCTCAAAGAACTATGATATACATACAGCTGCTTTCAGATATCAGCATATACATAGATCCAATGGTATATCATAGGCTTCATAGCTATACAGCTTATGCTGCGCGTCACTAGTCTCATGATACAATGAGTGATTCTTCCCCCTTAATTTGACAGTTGGCCATGAACAAAAGGTGTCCATCACTTTGGAATAGTTGGCCATGGCCTCAACTCGTGTCCATGTCCATGGCACGCTTGTCAATTCTTTGTTGTGACTCGGGAGCTTGAAGTGCCTACAGAAGGTTCGCCAGCATTGCCCATGTTATAATTTAGGTAATTAGCCGCTACAAAGAGATTAGAAGATAGTTGTGGCTGAGTGGTACGTAAGTGGACTGAAGTTAAGAGTCATCCTAGTCAAGTGGCAGCGGCGGCGCTAAAAACATTCTTCATGTATGATTCAGTCAGGTCTGTTCAGTCACAGAATTCTAGTCAATGACTTGGAAAAAGAGCGTGGATTAAATTAGTCAACAATTGTACATATCTTGAGTGCACAACAACATTAATTAAATAAAGAGTATTACAGTTCCTGAACCCCGAAACTGCAAAACAAAACTAAAAATAGGCATAAAAGATACAATTTCAACTACTAAGAATTTGGTTCATATAAAGGGGGAAATACAATCATCTAACAAGAAGCAACGTGAACAAATATAAGTCAGAGTTTTGGGCGGTGCATTCAACGAACAAGTCGTGAAAAGGGGATAACGTGAATGGTGGTCGGTGGTATATAAATAGTGTCTGAATAGGAGGCGTGGTCGGTGATTAAGGAGTGTAACTAGTACAAATGGAGTTGAGGTCGCGTAGTATGATACAGTGATTCAGGAAACAGGAACGCTACATCGCATAGGTTTGGGTTTGCCAGGGAATGTTATTGTCAAAATACCATCTGCCATCGATGCCCTAATATCGGTAATCTAAGTGATAAAAACAAACAGTAAATAACAAGCAACAAACAAAGAAAACATTATTGTGAAATGTTGACTTCTTACCTGAACAGAGGGATGTAGCGTAATGATACGCCTGAATTTTCCCCTTCTGATTTCACGAACTGAATACGAGTTTTGATTTTGAGAAAGATCACCGTCCTCTTCCATCTTAGACTGATCATCTCTGGGGCTTCCATCACGACTATCGTCTACAGGTTCAACGTTCCCTGTCTTTAAACCATTCCTATCCCCAGTGATAATCATATTTCCTTCAACAATTTCAATATGGACGTCTTCTTTTCGTAGACCGGGTAGTTCAAAGACGGCAGTAACAGTGGGACGTGAGTCGATTGATGAAGACGTAGACGGAGTTTCGAACATGTCCATTCTATAAAGACTGTCGTTAGTACAAGTCGTAGGTTGAATATTTACTCACACAAACTCACCTGGGCCGGTAAAGTGGTTCGGTATTGGTGATGTAGGGCGGCGGTGGATGTTTGGGGACAGCAGAACGACTCTGGAAAGTCAAGGCGCTACTAATGACATGCTGCAAAGCGAGCAAATGCTCTCGAGGTAGCGCGACAGCAGATTGAAAATAAGCTTGAGGAGAAGTTGTAGCAGATGACATGTGGGTTGTCATTTTAGTTGGATCGTTTAAGTTGGTGAAAACAGAGAGCGACTGAAAAGTTTCTTTTTATACTTTTATGTGTTCTTTCAGGCGATGAGTCATCAACTGAGTGTATGAGAAAACCTTATGGCACCACAATTCTCAAAACCAAATTGAAACCGATGACTGGCGAATTTCGTTGGGTCCGTTCCGCATGTCTTACAGCGCCACATCGTCGAGTCATAACCTTCGGCTCCGTCCGCGATCAGCGCTTATGTAAAATCGGCCCAAATCATACTTACATAATAATCGTTTTAGAAGTTTGCACAAATTTCTAATCCAAGATTCAAAGCATTATAACACAGCGCATTGCTGAGCTCTGTTTTCTTGATGTGGAAGAATCTGATTTCTAATCATTCATGATTGTCCTGTCAGAAAAGCAGAAAGGGGAAAGCGTCGGACAACTGACTACTTTATCAAGAAAAATATGAATCATAAAATTCATCCGTACATGCGCATTTGGGTCATGGGCATTCTCAAATTGACCAATCTGTTTACGTTGCAATTGGACGAGACGGAAACCCTCGTCCTATCGGCTATGCTCATTCCAAGTGCTGTACACCTAAGAGCTACTCTTTTGTCCTTGTTCCGGCCTTTTGCGGTTGTTTCGTTGTTCTTTCATCCGTTAAATGGTGGAGTGGTGGATTGGTGGATGTCAGCCGGCTGCGTTTTTACAATGAATGCATCGGGGGGTTCGTCGAGTCATTGTTGAGTATCTTATGTATACCCTATGCCGCTATCGTGCGTACGTACTCGTGGAGATTATATTATTCTAAATATAGTCGTTTCATACGTTCACTGAATCGTATCAAAGAATACAAAATTACTACATAAAACTTACGTGGTTCTACATCCCTAGTCAATTATTCTCGGCACTGCGCAGTCTGCACAGGAGGGAGAACACGCACGCGTCGACCGAAAAGCGAAGCGTTTCAACACTTCAGATAACGCTTTGTTGTTATTCTTGACTTCTTTCCAAGCCATCTCCATCACTCACAAATTGCAGTTATTCACCTCCTTTGTATCGACGATCCATGGCCAAAGAAGGAAACTCGTCTCGAAAGAACCGATCTTTGCCATGGTCACTGGCACAGGGCTGTGTTCCCGTCCAATTGGCCGTCGTTGGCGAATTATTGAACTTCTGCGGCCAAGCCCCAAAGTTTATGATACACTTCTGTAATTTCTGAGATACCGACTGATGCCAATCAAATATTACAACTGTATTTGGTAAGATGTACTCAGCTTTGGTAAGAAAAATTAGGATGCGATGTTGTGGCGGGCCAGTTCAAATGCTGGACAGCTTGGCAGGTCTAATTGAAGCGGATATACAATCTGGCCTCATGTTTTAACGTGCCCTCCTCCGATACGTGGTCCGCAGAATCCGTCGGACGCGGACGCAGACAAGGTTCGGAACTAGACATCTTCTAGAAGAGGCTTGAGGCTCAGAGAGAACTGACTCAGACACTGGTTGTTGGTTCCTGAGGTTAGCGCATGGTGACCTCGGAGAATCCTTTCATGCAAATTATATTAGAGACGGGGATGAAAAGATCTGTGCACTTACTGTACGTAGATATTAGTCTCGCCAATCCTGTGCTTGGAGCTAAATGGACACGTCACTTTGAATATCTAAATTTAGACCGACCTGAGCGTAAGCAACATTACGTAATTATTGCTTCACTTTTTTTGATACTAGTAATGGCTCAAACACCACTACGATATACAGGACATCTTCACCTTCGTACACGACTTGTCTTATCAATTTTGAGCGGAAAACCTGTCAGAATTGACGGTATTAGATCAAATGACAAAGACCCCGGTCTTAGAGGTGCGGTTTGAGTCTCAAAGATTCAGTTGGGGAAGCCTTTAACGTCGTTGAGGCAGACTTTGAAGTAAGCTTACTTCGGTTATTGGAAAAGGTTATGAATGGCACTATAATGGAAATATCCTACACTGGTGTGCATTGCAAGACTTATTGCCCGGGAATTGCTGAGTGTCTTTTTTTTCTCCCTTCGCAGGTACTACGGTTCTCCTTAAACCTGGCGTTATCGCCGGAGGAACAATCACGCATGAATGTCCGCTCAGTCGTTCTATCGGCTATTTCCTAGAACCTATTATCATGCTCGCTCCATTTGCCAAGAAACCTTTATATCTTACCTTGAAAGGCATTACTACAGACGCACATGACCTCTCCGTGCGTATCCCTTTCGACCATTTCAGTCTCTATTTGTCGAACATTATTGTTACTCACTTACCTCATAACAATAGGTTGATCTTATCCGAACCGTTACTTTACCACACTTGCAGCCGTTCGGAATTAGTGATGGTTTGGAATTACGAGTACGCCACCCCTCTCTCCGAAAAGGAAACAGTATCTCGGCTTCGTTTCTATTTCTGACTTGTCCTTCGTTCGTTCATCAGATAAAGAAGCGTGGTGCGCCACCTCTTGGCGGTGGAGAAGCACAATTTCTCTGCCCGGTAGTGAAACAACTCAAGACATTGAACTTCGTTCAGCCAGGGCGGATAAAACGAATACGAGGCATTGCGTAGGTGTTTTCTCTCTCTCTCCTTTGCCTGTCAAAGACAAAGAAAAAAATAGAACTGAAGGCTAATTCGTTCTTTATCTGTTCACCATTCGTACTTAGACACGCAGTCCGTGTCAGTCCACAGTTCTCAAACCGTATGATCGATGCCTGTCGTTCAGTACTCAATCGATACATACCGGATATATACCTTTATTCCGATGTTTATAAGAAAGAAGAATCCGGAAAGTAAGCCAAAGTCTCAGGTTTCTCCTTCGCATACCTGATCTGATCTGATCATCTGCTTCTCTTTTTTACTCCCATTCTTTTTTATTATTTCATATACATACGCAGTTCGCCAGGTTACGCACTTAGTCTCGTCGCCGAATCTACCACCACAGCTTTACATTGTTCCGAATCCGTTTCTGTTGCTGGAGGTACACCCGAAGATGTAGCCCTGGCGGCTACTCGAGCTTTATTAACTGAGATCAAACGAGGTGGTTGCGTGGATAGACATCATCAGATCCTTGTGTTACTATTTATGGTACTCGGAAGTGAGGATGTCGGTCGAGTAAGATTGGGAGAATTGAGTTCTCGAACGTAAGTTATCAAAATATGTGTATTGACCTTTACTGATTGCTGATCAAAATTGATGTTCTTTTTTTTTCTTTCTTCGTTATGTATGTTAGGATCCAATTTCTCCGCGACGTTCGTGATTTCTTCGGTACATCTTTCAAAATTGTTCCAGCGGAACAGTCACCATCCTCTTCCTCACCAGCGAAAACGCAAGAGCTACTCTTGTCGTGTTATGGTGTAGGATTCATCAATGTCAATAGAAACGTTTCATGAACCAAGTCAATATAAAAGCTAATCAAGATAAAACGCAACACGTTTGCACATTGGACTTCACGTCATAATCTTGTGGACTTGTATAATCGATCGGTCGTTTCATACATTCAGTTCATACGGCTGGAAAACTATAAATGATGATAAACCGCGATCGTGTTTCTATAATTTCGCGCGATCGGCTGCATGGCGATGAAACGGAAGAGTGGCAAGATTTTTTTATTCCTTTGAATAAGGTTTTAGAATTGTCCAAGGGTGGATGTATTGAAGTTCGTCATGCGCAGCCAGGTCTCGCCCTGAAACTAAGTATGTATGTATGTACATTCCCAAACAATTCCCTTTGTTTCTTCATTTCTGTCGGCTACATATGTAATGCGAGGTTATTCATGCTTGTAAACCATAATAACGTTTGACATCAAAGTATCTCGATTACTCGGCTATGAGTGGCAATTGACTACAATACAGTCATCGACAAAATAAATACATACAAATGTATTATATCGGCAGGATTCGGAGGCTTCGGACTTCGGAAAGCTTTATTATCGTATGTATATCGACTTTTCCGTGTCATCAAGCTTTCATGTATTAGATCCATTTGAAATTACAATTAGATCGGCATTCGTGTGGCCACTTTGAAGTAAATCATCTTGAAGAAATCTGGCGCCAGCATCTGGGCACTACAGTTCGAAAGAGTAACGGATGTTTCGCGCTTAGATATTAAGGTACAGGCCTTGTGTTATTTTTTCCCTCAACGCGTGAAAGCGCCGGATGAATGATGACAACCCTCAAAAAAAAAAAAAACCTTTCTCTTTAATGATACGCACGCGTACACCTGGTCGTTACTATCATCTCTCCTGTATCTACACATGGGTATGCGTGAAACAACGTTTTCCCCCGGCCTATCAACCGACCACTCAGCCGAAACCGACCGACGTTCAAACTCATTTTTTTCTTCTCCAAATATTACCCTTCGCGAGTATCATTCAATTGGTATTAGGGGCTCAATACCATTGGCATGGCTTGGCCGAGGCTCGAACTCACCCATGCTCCGCACACGTGGGGATCACTCAAGTTCAAGCGCAAAAGGGCATGCGTACCAACACGCGTCGTGGTCGATGTCAATCAGGTTTACGTTAGTCCACCATTTTTTGAAGAAGGCCGTGCGTGTGGAATGAAACGTATATACTACATATACGTATACGTCCGCTTCTGTTCTCATCATTTTAATAATCATAAAGTCTAGATAAGGAGTAAAATGACTGAAAGTGCTAGGTGATAAGTATCAGATTACTAGGCTATCGAAGTGTAATCTATACATGCAATGAAATCTCTAAAAACAGATATGCTAATATAAGAGTGAGAGTAAGGTCGATAGATGAAAATCCTAATGAGTGTCACTGGGGTGCTTTTTTTCCTGATGGCTACAGATCCACGTGTCTGAAAGAAGAGAAAACGGAAAAAAAGAAAGAAAGACGAAGGGGTGGAATAAAGTTAAGGGAGTGACAAAGTTTTGGTATTATATAAAAGAGATGGAGCAACGAGTTTGGAGAAAGCGAAGAAGACGTCGACGGCATGCGTACGCAAATGGGGAAGTTATATCTAAGGCTAATGTAAAATTGGTCTAAAGTGTTGGGTAATATTATGGGGTTGTAGAGTAGCTTCTAAGAAGTTGAATGAAGAAAGAAAAGGACAAGGGAAGGAGAGTAAAATAATTCAATAACCGATGTAATTACCGCGGTGGCGTTGTTCTTTCTGATATTCTGCGGAATAGCATTCGGGATTGAAGTAGCTCGTTACTTCAATATTGCTTTCTTTGATAGCAACTGTGATGTATGTGTGAATTCCTGAACGTTGGGATAATCGCCGATGTGAACTTGAGAAAGGGGGGGAGTTAAGAATAATAATTAAATGTTGGAGGTTTTACAAAAACTTACAAAATTTCCTGTACGTCTCGGGCATATCGCATACCAGCTTTGATATTCCCGGTCTGACGGTAAAACTGCGTCAAGGCTTTCACTACGTGTTTATCATTCCGGCAAAGATGTCGGACGGGGATATAGACTTTTGGAAAGGGTTCTGAATGCCCTCCACGAAGTTCATAATAAAACAGAAGACCGGCTGTGGGATGTGATGGATCTTTCATTAAGGGCTCCATATTGTCATATTTGCTATTTGCCATTTCCGGAAAGAGCAAGTACCAGAGAAGGGTAATTTGCTGTAATCCTCGGCTTAAGGGGGACGAATCCAAGTCTGAGTTGGTAGTGGGGAAGGTGGAAGTGGAGGTGGACAGGGGGGTGTTGTAATGATGTGAGCGACCAAGAGTGATGAACCGACGCAAGTTTGATAATGTCGCCGAAGGCGATCTGCAATATACTTTAACACGATTTTGTTTCGAGGATACACAGTCTACCGCGACGATGTTGATATCGGGTGTTAGGGATAGTGGAAGTGTTTTGAAAAATTTAAGAACGCGCAGCCAGGGCGTTATCAAATCAGAGGAAGACCTCGTTGCTAGCTCCTTGATGCACTGCGTCACTAAGGCGGTTTTAGGTGTTCCTGTTATTGCTGACTTTGTTTCTGGAAGGAAGTATGCTTTTAGGACGATTCCTTGTGAAGAGAAGTCGAAGCCTGGTCGTTGTTAAAAAAATAATTAATATTTTTAACATGGACGAACAGCACATTTGCTTACCAACGAAGTATTGACTAGGGTATTGTGAAACGGTGTTAACTCGGTCAAAGCCAACATCGGATATTGTCAAAATCCTCGCGCACGCGCGACACCAGTCCAGGTCAACACCTGGGGCAATAGCCTCCAAAGAAGATAATTCGTCGAACATGCTCATAGCACCACGAGATTTTTCCGCGGAAGATTGTCTAACGACGGGATCGATAGCAAAGCGTGCTACGACGCCTCCGTCCGCGCCGAACTGCCAGGACAATTCAATTGGAGTGTGGTCGTCTGTCATATACGATTGATAGACGGGTTTCGCAATATCAGTAGTGGAAGAGGCTATGGCCATATCACCCTTCCTTCTCGACCTGGCCTTCGAAATGTGCTTGTACGGAGATTTTACGGGAAATTTCGGATTAGCAGGAGGAGCTGGGCCCAGTTCTGGAATAATTGTGAAATAGTAGAACATAAGGTACTTGTATTGTTGATCTAGGGAATAGAAACCCCGTTTCATCATTTGTGAGAAGATCTTGCCAGTTGTTGTCCACCAGAATTCTGCGTCGCAGGATTCATGAATGAAAAACTAGTGAAAGAGAACAGAAAACCAAAAAAGGTTATGATTGGTCGTTCCATGGGTGAGAAGATGTACGCACTGTGGATAGATTATTGAAAGGATCTTGTACGTCAACATCCATGGTGTTGAAAGGGGTTGAGGTTGGAGGTGGGGACGGGGACGGAGTTGGGTAGACATTGTCGGAAGCAATGTCGTTGTCTGCATGAGTACCAGAGCAGAGTTGAGGGACAGGCATAGTTGGGGTACAGCGCGCGCACACAGGGGATGGGTAGTCGACCTGGGTAATCCAAATGTCGCAGAAAAGGCCACTATTTGTACATTTAGTCAATATACGTAAATTTAGGCGAACCAGCGAAACAAGTAGGTTGCTGATGAGAACCGCATGAGACGTGAAGATATCTTTTGAGAAAAAGGAAAAATATAATTTATTTATTTTGATTCTTTTTTTTTCTCCGGATAATCACATCGTTTCTCTCCCTTCCTCTGCTGAGCGCGTTGCCTTTCTGTTGGTAGTTGGGTATCGGGCGGCCTGCCCATCCGATCTCGTGGCGCAAAAACATTGACCGCGTCTCTCCGATAAGTAGTGAAAGATTTCCTCCCCCCATCCACTGATAAGCCGATTTCTCCATACGAGGATATACCCAAGGTTTTGATTTAACTTCAGAAGTTCATTATTTTTCTTGGTTGTGTGTGTGTGTGTGCATGGTGTGAGAGGGTGTGAGGTGGGATGAGATGCTGCCGCAACGCACGACGACTTTCTTTTTTGGCACCCGGAGCCAGGGACGCTTTTCTCCGGGCCTTGTCTGCGTTCATTGCAATTTAAGTAATTGTTTTTTAATAATTTATTTTTCGTTTCGGTTTCGTAAATGTGAGTATATAATACCTCGCGTAATCAAGATTATAGATTGCGCTTGTCCATGGACGAAATAAGAGCAGAAAAAATAAAAAATAAGCTGTGGTGCGCTGCGCTTCGAAAACTTTGACAGAATCTCCGCGCGAAACATTACGCGAGGCGTGAACCGCGCGCGCTCCCTCTCTCTCAGTAATCACCCTCATTGATGACTTCCCCCGTCTGCCACCCTTCCAGTTTTCGTTTTAAAAATATTGCTAAGCGTATAGGTTGATTATCTTCTTTTTTTTTGTATTCCGACGGCCTTTCACGTAAATCGAATCTGACCTGTAACAGATACCGGGTAGAGCCGAGCTCTGATCTAGATATAGTAAAAGAACGCGCCAAGGAGAAATCGACCCAGCCTTGGTTCTTAAAACGTAGTAAATTTATTTTATAGCCCAATATTTCTTTTAAAGTTAAACCGCAGGATGTTGGCAGGACCTTTTCCCGATGGAACAGATCTACCCTGAAAGCCTGGCCATAGCGACCCCTTACGGACGTGCTTCATACAAACGAGCAACGCATTCAATCAATAGAAGCGGTAATCATATCAATGAACGCCGGTGCTATATGTTGATTCTAAAAAAAAAACACGTTCCAAGAAGAGGAATGAAATATGCGTTTTTTCTATACTCGCTATGTGTTCGAAAACTTGCACCATCGCACGTTTCAACCCGTTCATGATGCATCACTACCTAGTGGCTTCTTTGCAAACTGAGCCCTCCCCGTGAGTTCTGGACAGATTTTAGATTTGAAATCTATTATTCATCCTGCATCTGTCACTAAAAATGGCCTCAACAAGAAGTTAAACCAATAGTCATTCCAATTGTCAGTGGGAGGAGAAGGGCTGAGAAGGGTCGCCGCGATTGGACGGTTGAGCATGACCTTGCCTTATCTCTCGCCTGCTTTTCTCATTGCGGCTTTGCTTAGCCTACAGGAGTGCTTGGAATGTCTTGAACAAATCACGACGCTGAATTTTTTTCTTTCTCAGGTTAGTTTCATTCCATAGCTATTAGGTTTTGCCTAGCTAGTATTAGCCATGCACTTTTGATTCCAAGCTCTCTCTGTAAAATAAGTAATCCATCTTGATTGTACGCGTAAGCCCTAAGGAGCGGGTGATGAAAAATTTCAATTGGTAATATTGATTACCAATTCTGCCACCTTCATCAAGCAATAATCGGAAGGTATTGATTATCGCCGCATTCAAGGTCAACCACCCAGCGTATCGTGACAACATGCATGGCCGTTCATGTAAACCCGCATTGCCCAACAATGACTCCCGAGACCAATCATCATCATTCTCGATTCAATCTACTAATGTGGAAAAAATCACTTATATGTGGACATTGGCAAAATGCCCGAAATTTCAGCATCGGCCACGACCACCGCTCGCTTCGGATCTCGAAGACTTTCGTTATGACCTCATGGAATTGTCCGAGATTCACGAGCGCCGTGGGTT
The DNA here is from genome assembly GCA_029959195.1 of Dictyophora rubrovolvata. Lineage (NCBI taxonomy): Eukaryota > Fungi > Basidiomycota > Agaricomycetes > Phallales > Phallaceae > Dictyophora > Dictyophora rubrovolvata. The sequence goes on along the minus strand of CP114122.1, from coordinate 167,399 downwards.
GGCAATTCATTCCAAATGGTTCATATAAGAAACTAAACGACTTTGAGCTACATATCACGTTATTTCACATGGTGCTTGAATTATAATAATCAAGACTAATAGAGTAGTTGGGGAACAGGTACGTCGGCATTTCCCTAAACTCACTGTGAAGAAAAACAGTAGAACCCACGTACACATGAAGGGTTTCCGCAGATATGGTTCCGGAGTGTGTAAGTTTGGGTCAATGTGGCAAGTTTGTCAGTAAGGGAGCGATATTTTTATTTGCGATATACTTTATATATACATATTGTTCCAGCTTATTCTGACTAATTCTCCGAAGCTCGTAATAAGTTTTAATTTTGGAGCAATTCGGTTGGAAAGTGTATTTCATATGTTTGCATGTTATATGAAGGAAACGTTAGAAGAAATGGCATGTAGTCCGATGTGGTGTAGTGGCTAACATTATCGCCTCTCACGCGATAGCCCGGGGTTCGATTCCCCGCATCGGAAATTTTTTCGTCCCTGCTCGTACTTCGTGTGACTCTGGCAATTAGTCGAGTCTTCACAAAAAATTGCGCAAAACATTGGTTGCCCATATTTTTTTAAAAAAAAACACGCAGAGTTTCCAGCTTTCGCACATTATCAGATAAGAATATGTCCGGACGCTCGGAAGGAACAACCGGTGCCGCTGGGTGTCAGTCAAACCTGCCACGAGCTGCTCCCAACCGCGGTTCTGGTTTTAGGAAATAAAAAAAAAACGCATGGTACAATGAATCGAAGAAGAACATTTACGTCTACGGTTTGCAGTGCAGTACTCGCTTAGGATGATGAACTCCCAGCTCTCCGGATCTAAAAACATACCGTCCATCTTTGAGTTTAAACGAACGTTGGACGCACTCTTTCTAATTTCGACGCCCGGCTCGTTGACGTTAACGCTTGATGTCGTTATTGATATCGTTATCTTATCGCGGCTTCGGTGAATTTTTCTGAAAGTTTTCCCGCTTATCGACATTATTAACTGAGTCATAGTAAATTAGGGTGTGATTTGAAGGGTTACTCATTATCGGAAAAAAAAGAGTCGATTCAATTCTTCAGCTATAAGAGAAAATGAGATTTAATCAAGGAAAGTTTAGGCTTACTGAGTGGATCATGACGAATGCCAATTCAGGTGACGAATTCAATTTGTCGGGGGGGTGTTGGGCCGACCCTTAATAAATAAGAAGAAAATACATAGAAGAACTTCGGAATCGGAAGTATTCAGGGTGCAAGTTCTTGATTTTGATTTCATTGACAAATGGGGTGGATTCGGTGAACCGTGAATGAGGCAACGACTGACAATGTGTTATCTTCGCGAAATTATTTATCAATGGAAGAAGTTTGCCAAAGGAGATTTCAACTTTCTACTGGTTCGCGTGTGCTAAAGATATATGTTATTACGGGTTATTACCCACAGGCGAGCGAGGTACGGCCTTGCGAATTTGAAAACGTGTTGGGTTGAGATATGATGACTACTTATATGAAAGATTCCTTTTGATTTTCTCTTTAGCCATCACGCAATTATTTCTATATATATACAAGCCATATCATATCAGTCATGATTATTATTAATATCAACCACATATGATTTTATAATCGTCCTGGCTCCTCAATTTACACGTGTTCTTAAGATCACTGGCAATTATTTGACAGATTCGATCATTTATGACATTGGCCTCGATTGCTTTATCTGCTAAACAAGTAGAATTTCCAATCGCGCATGCGCATGTCGACATATCTTGAACGTGCATTCACATTCACATTCGAGACGAGAGTTAACGTTCAGGCTCGATATCGATGAAGCCTGTCAGGTTTAACCAACCTCCAATCAGTAATGACTGATATGACATCATGAAATCAATACATTCGCAAATAATTCCTGTATATGTTGATTTTGTAAATATATTAAACGATCCAGTCGTTTAGCTGTTTGACTCGGAACACCTTGCAGCTCTGGCGATATTTCCTGCATTGTTCCGTCATTCACAGCAATCTCGTGTAGAATTAAGGAACACACGAGGCAACGAGATAGGTGATTATGGTAGTGAAAGTCCCGAGGACATTCGAATGTGACGTTGCCTCTCTTATAGCTGCCAATGCAACACGACCACGATACGAAGTAATACACGACGCTCGTTCAAGGTGCCAAGGGCCAGACTGGACACCATTTATACTCCATCTGAACGTGTCCAAGGTATACATATATCCAGTTCAAAAGAAACTGACAACTAGAAGAACCACCACGCTGTCCCTACGGCATCGGAGTCTTTTTAAGTTCCGGATAATCAACCAATGACTTACTGCACACAATCACTAGCGAAAAATGGAGCTGTGAATTGTCAAAATTCAAGTTCAAAAAAAAAGCACATATGAAGCTATGGAAGTTCGCGTTCAATAGTACATATTGCTCGGAGTAGGTCCGAAAAATTGCTTCCGTCATTTGAGAAGACTTGTGCCCGAATTTTTATTGGTCTTCCGACGCTTAGCGCTTCTTGCCCAATAGGAAGCTGAAGCGCTGATCGCCAAAACAGCCTGGACTGCTAGCATGGACGATTTACTCTTTCGTTTCAAGGTTTTGCTTAACTGTTTCTTCCGTTATCGAAAAACCAGGCAAGCGCGATGATAATGCCAGGTTAGTCTTCAGCTTCATTGGCCCCGATTTACTCATTACGATTAACGGACTTTTTTTAGGGTTTTGCGAGATAAGAAGGCACGGGCTAGTGCTCTTTTTTTTTAATGCAGGTCCTGCAAAAAGGAACAAAATATAAACGTCTTTTAGCCGATAAAGTAGAAACTGGCGGCTTGAGTATAGTACACCGACCTCCGTCGTCAGGAATCAAACAAACATTCTTCGCTTCTTGATAACTTCTTTCTATAACGTTAGGGCGCTGCGGCCAATTATGCACTTCGCATTCAGGAATGTCACCCAAATGAAGATAGAGCAAGAGAGCCAACCTTAGGATTACTCGTGGTTAACATTCAAGTACTAAACACAGTTTTCGAAGCGGCTGTGTTTTAATAGGGATCGTTTTTCTTTTAGGTTTCCGTTGTTCAGGCGTTGGTGTATTTTTTTTTCTATTTGTATGTAGACGGTCCCTGAATAGCACGACGTCTGAACATTTATCGAATATCACGTAAGTTGTCTTTTTTTTAGTCATGTCTATCTACTTAATCCCAATCAAGTAGATGAGAATGTATTAGATGATCATGTTTTATGTTTTTCCAAGTTTCGAAAAGGCTGAAACTAAGGCAAGGCTATATTTTATACTTCGTCACGCCTAAAAATGCAAGTCAATACTCCTATCACATGAAGCCGACGAGGCAAAGAAATTATTTTTACTTTTCGGATCCGTGGCATTTGTTCACGAAAGTGTGGTTTGTTGTCCACATACCGTCAACACTACTCGTTTAGCTATTGAGTATGGGTACCTTTCCTTTCCGGCGGAATCAACGTTTTCACCAAATTGAAACACTCTGTTTGCGAACAAGACTAGAGTGCACGACTCTTCCAATTATGCGCCCCAAATGCGCCCCCAACTGCTGCGCGAGCTCGATCTGTCATGGTCATGCTTCTCACGTTGTTCTCACGGCATCATTGAGCCAATGAAAGTTCAATTTCTCGAGCAAAAATATTCATCAGGATTCAAATTTGAAAACTGCAGGTTCTTAAACGCAATAGCTCGAGTTCGAAGAAAAGAAACCGTGCGGGGTTAGTAAAAAGTGGAGTTTTTTTGAAACCTTCACGTAACTCTCTGGCCAGTCGGAAGCCGATGGCCGCTCGAACCCTTTTTCCCGTGTAAACTATTTTACCCGCTTGGGTCTAGCAAGCCTTTGCGTTTTACTTTCTCCGGGCTTAGAGCTTCAAGCTCCGAAAAATTTCACATGTCCTTTCAATCCTCCTTTCCCTCTTGTTCTTTCGGAAAAAAAACATAATGTCCAACACGCTCGTTTATACTCCTGTCGAAGAAATTCTTCAAGTTAGTTGAATGACTTTAGTCGACTTCTCAAAATGACAACAAGTTTTCTTTACTAGATTCACGCGACATTGAAAGCAAACTTTAATAACGGTGCCGGTAAACTGGCAAATGTGAACTATCGAAAAGATCAGCTCCTGCAATTAGGTTATGCTTTTCAGGATAACTTGAGTCGTTGGGAAGAAGCTTTGAGAAAGGATATGGGTCGTCCGCTTATTGATAGCTACATGTGAATATTTCTCATTTATATATTATAAGTTTTAATCAAAATTATTCAGGACAGATATATCTGGGATGATGAATGAAGTATGGTCTTCCCTTGGATGAAGTTTTTTCTCTCTGTTAATTCAGCATCACAGGTTTTGTTTGCTTATAAGAATGTTAGTTCCTGGGTTAAAGACAGCGGTCCATCTAACTGGAGCTTCTTATGGGTACCCTCGTCTCCCACAATTCGCAAAGAGCCCAAAGGGGTCGCCCTTTATATTCTCCCCTTTAATTTCCCTCTCTGGACTCTTACTGGGCTGGTCAGTACAGAATGCTTGATTTGAGTCGAGGTAAAACGTCGCTCAGCTTGAACATTTTTCAGGCCGGTGCAATTGCAGCCGGATGTCCTTGCGTCATCAAACCATCGGAGCTTACTCCTGCCACTTCATCATTAATGGCTGAGTTATTCCCGAAGTACCTCGACCAGGACCTGTATCGTGTCGTAAACGGCGCTGTAAAAGAAACAACAGCTGTATGCTAACTATTTTTAAATGATTTTTGCCGTCTTAACTCTTTTTCATCTCAAAAATCCGAAGCTTTTGGAGCTTCAGTGGGATCATATCATGTATACTGGATCCAGTCGCGTCGGCAGGATCGTTGCTACGGCAGCCGCCAAACATTTGACTCCGGTCACTTTGGAGGTTTGTAGAACTTGATGATTTTCATCATTAGTCTCACTTCTCACTCATTGTACCCTAGCTCGGTGGAAAGTCGCCTTGTGTAATCGATAGTACCGCGGATATTCCTCTCATTGCCCGACGAATTTTGTGGGGAAAATTCCTAAACAGCGGTCAAACCTGCATTGCCCCAGATTATGTCATAGTGGCAGAAGGTGTGAAGGACGCCTTTATTAAACAATGTGAAGAAGTGTATGTATATCGTAGACTGTCTTCATACGCGATTCCTAATTAGACCCGTCTTTTTTTTTACAGGTATAAAAGTTTCTTTCCAGAAGGACCTGCGAAATCCAACTCGTTCGCTCGAATTGTATCAGAACAACATACTCAAAGACTACAAAATATGATAGAAAAAACTAACGGTAATCATACACTTTAATATCTCGAGATCAAAGGCTCAAGTGAAGTCTTTGGACATGTAAACAGGAGAAATTGTTTTCGGTGGCGACGTTGACATAAGCACTCGTTACGTTTCGCCAACACTCGTTAAAAATGTAGCTTTAGATGACATTTTAATGCAAGAGTATGTTATACCTATTATTGTTTTTCAGATTGTCCATGCTCAGGCCTTTATTTATTTATGACAGTGAAATTTTTGGTCCAATACTACCAGTTGTATCAGTAAAAGATCCCAGGGAAGCTGTTCAGATTATTTCGAGCAAAGACCGTCCGTTGGCATTGTATATATTCACTAATGATTCGAGATTCAAGAACTTTGGTAAGCTACACTAAATAGCGTTCCTCCCCTAAATTGCTTCGTCTAATTCTAACACACTGCTTAGTCCTTGAACATACGCTTTCGGGCTCAGTTGTATTAAACGATGTGGTTGTACAAGGAGGCTGTGCGTTAGCCATTCAATTTTATTGAGTAAAATCTTCATTCAGCATGGTACAGGCAATCTTGTTCCGTTCGGAGGTACTGGTGGTTCGGGATGTGAGTACTACTGCTATGACAAAATCAGATCGGCTCTCACCCCACAATGTTCCATCTTTAGATGGTAATTACAAAGGGAAGTTTGGTTTTGACACCTTCACACATTTGAGAACTGTCCTCAATTCTCCGAGCTGGTACGAAAAGCTTTCACTCAGGCCTCTTCATTATTGAATTGCATTCACATTCGTAGGCTCGATATTCTCATGAAGGCTAGGTATCCCCCATTCACCGTATGTTCTCTCTTTCAAGTTTTCCTCGGTGAATCATTTTAAATTGACAATTCTATCCGGACTATTAGGATGGAAAGTTAAAAATTTTACAACGGCTGATGATGGTATCATTGCCTTCCAGACCCAGGCCTGCCAACACATAAAAAACAGAGACAGATTTATACGACGACGAAATATTGATACATCTCGCTCCATTCAGATCTTCATTGTTTTCTTGTTTAGGTTCGGTTATCTGTTGTGTTACATAAAGTATAATATACCATCTTGTAGCTACATGTAACATCCCTTTGGTCTTTGCGTAGCCACTCATTTTCTTCCACACACGGATACATAAATATGACTCGAGTCAAGCACTTTGATCAGTTGTGCAACCAAGACCGCACATGTGTTTGTCGTTGTCAAGTCATTGTTTGAAATGCAATTAGTTCAGCGCTCAGCCTCACACCATGTATAAGTAATTATTTAATTCTCCTTAGTAGTCGATTAGACGATTTAGGAATCTGAAAGAGGTGACGCGCTTCGCAGGACGCGATAAGAGGCGTGATGTCGGCGCATTCTCCAACTCTTAAGTCTCTAACAGTGCAGAGCAGGTCGGAGTGGGAAAGTAATTTTTGCCGGTCACTATTGGACCCGATAAGCTTAGGTAAAATAGCCTAACCAATTTTGATTGGGCAGGCTACGAGAGCCAGAATAGGTATTGCTTTTTCCTCAAACTTACACCAGAGAAAAAGATCAATATTAGAAGATGAAGAGAATAACAAAAAAAACGACACAGAACGTACGAGGACTGTCCTGTTGAAATTTCAACTTCAACTTGAAACCTACATCAAAAAATACGTAGAGAAATCCCCATCACTTGAACACGAAGTCTCTCTTCATGATTTCCTATTAACTATCTATGGACTTTGCCAGGGATGTAATTCAATTGGCTAAAACAAACATGATAAGGCCCTGCACGACGAAGCTGGTACAGGGAACATTCCCTACACATACAGTTTCCCACGTCTCGCATTTCAAACCAACTTTAAAGTCTACAACATCCACTATCAGAAGTCCTTTAAGACTGACCCTCGGTGTGACTTTGAAATCGCACATCATTAATTCATTCATTGCAGTCTGTCTGGACACATCATTGAACGTTGACTGGTTGACCCCTGACTTAGGTAATACGCGAAATTCAAATTCAACCGCTACTTATTACGCAAATGATGGGGGGAAATTTTTGAAACTTCCACTTCCTCTTCATTAAACCGCACTCAATGTCGTATAGCACCGCCGAAGAGATCCTCTCAGTAACTGTCTTTTCCATTGCTACTCTGTTCAGTGAACATTTTACTGATAGAAGTTGCTTTTTTAGGCTCATGAACGCATCGTAGCTTCGTTTCGGTCAGGAGTTACGAAACCTATATCGTTCAGGAAGAAACAGCTCCTACAGCTGGCTTCTTTGTTCAAGGACAATTCCGCAGCCTTCGAAGAGGCTTTTACAAAAGATTTAGGTCGCCCCGTCCAGGAGACGCATTTGTTCGTTCATTCCTCCCAGGGTGTGCTACTTGGCTAACATTGACGGTATTTCTTCTCGGACAGCTGCGACATCAGTGGCATCATTTCCGAAGCGTTACTCGCCTACAATAAGATAGACTCATGGGTTAAACCCCAAAAAGCCCCCTTTGATTTCGATTTTTTCGCGTTCTCCCCAAAGATTTATAAAGAACCCAAAGGTCCCGTTTTGATTATCAGCCCCTTCAACTATCCACTATGGTGTATGGCACCCATTGTAATCAAATTCTTCTTCCAATCACAGCTTTCCGAGTGTTTTCAATCACATTTTTTATGTCTTCTAGACTGGCGCCATCGCTGCTGGCTGCACTGTCGTTCTCAAGCCCTCCGAATTGACGCCGGCCATTACTCAGCTGCTCACGGAATTGTTCCCAAAATATCTTGACCCCGTGAGAAGAGATTTCCCTGCATAATCATCACTCTCTTACTCTTTTAGGATTGTTATACAATTATAAATGGCGCCGTTGAAGAAACTACTAAAGTATGTTGATCTCTGAATAATCTGTTTTAAACCTGAGATCGGATCTCATTTTCAGATATTATCTCTAAAATGGGCCCACAGTATGTTTTACGTTTCCTTTATTCTTCCAATCAAGCATTCGATTAATTACAATTAGTCCTTTATACTGGTATGTAAAATCATCCCATAAAGTGTGTTTGTCTTTCTCCATTCACCTCACGGAACTTCATTTCAGGCAGCGGAAGAGTTGGGCGAATTGTTGCTACGGCGGCTGCACAACACCTTACGCCAGTAACCCTCGAATTAGGGGGGAAATCTCCCGTCGTGGTTGATCAAAATGCGGACTTTGATCTTGCAGCGCGACGTATACTGTGGGGCAAAGTTCTCAATGCCGGCCAGGTAATTACCAGCAGCTCAATCTCGACAGAAGTACAGCTTAGGCTTTTTTTATGCATATGTAGAGTTGTATTGCTCCTGATTACGTCATTGTACAAGCCAACTCGCAAGCTAAATTAGTCGAAGCATTCAAGAAAGCGTATAATCAGTTTTATCCAGATGGTAATCCCCGTAAACCCGGAGCATTTTCCAGGATCTGTGCCCACACGCATTGGGATCGAATAACAGGTCTTTTAAAACAAACGAGAGGTATTCCGTTCTTTGACTTTCTTCTCAATTCTCAACCTTCTGAACTTAAAAAATTAGGAGAGATCGTGTTTGGTGGTCAAACTTTTAGGGAAGACAAGTATATCGCACCGACGGTTGTTTCCAACGTATCTTTTGATGACTCGTTAATGAAAGAGTAATTTTGATCCTTTCCTTAAACCCCACTGCCAGTGAATGACCTTATTTTAAGGGAGCTCTTTGGTCCGATACTACCTATCGTTCCGGTTCATAGCATTGATGTCGGAATTCAATTTATTAATAACAAGTCGGTATTAACCATGTTAGTTTTCCAATTACATTAATCCATCTTTCTTCTTCTAGCGATCATCCGCTAGTGCTTTACGTCTTCACGAAGGATACAAGTTTCAGTAAAAAAGGTAATTTGGCTTTATCTCATTCGATGATGTCGCGAAATGACTTCTTCTTAGTTAGGGAGAACACATTATCTGGGATGTTCGTGCAGAACGATGTAATTGTCCAAGCGGGATGTGAGTTATTCTCGCCATTTTTGTGCGTAGCTGATATGAATACAACCACCCAACAGCTCCGGTTACACCTTTTACCGGTGTAGGTCCTTCTGGGTGTAAGTAGCCATGATACCCTGCCTTTTGCGATATAAGATCTCGCTAACCAATTCTGTCTTTGACAGATGGCTCACACAAAGGCAGATATTCTTTCGACACATTCGTTCATAATCGACCTGTGCTCAAATCACCAAATTGGTAATTTTGCTTTTTTTGTTCTGTAAACGTTGAATTTACAACATCTACAAATAAGGCTTGATTACATTATTGGATACAGATTCCCTCCATATACTGTAAGTCATGGGAATGAAATAGTCCACGACACTAGACGTTTACTCTTCTATTACAGGAAGCAAAAGCAAAAAGTGCGCAAGCCAGTATGGCAAAGACGATCCCAAAATATAAAGAGAGAAAATCCGGGAGCTGGTTTAAGTTGGTGTTGCTGGCTTTTGTCGTCGGAATTGTTTATACTAAAAGAGCGGATTTGAAGCTTTCGAAGTTTTAATTATTAGTGTACGGTTTTGAATCAACGGTGTTTTATACAAGGTTAATTTCGCTTCATTTTTCAGTTATTCTTATCTCGCTTGAACTAATGCATAAAAGAAAATATAATACATTCGTTATTCTGTTTTAGTTACATCCAATAGACTTTCAGTCCAAAACAAGGTTTGGACTCGTCTATAAATGCTCGTCATGCGTCATGTATTGCGTCATTGATTCTACGTCGGCCTGTTCGATACACTATTCTTTGACATTCAAATTTTTTTTGGGAAATTTCGTGAATCGCTTTAACCCACTTATGCACGAAAATCAAGGACATTCAACCAGTATCTCAGAAAACTACAGTTGGTTGCATGACCCTCCCTTTCGGTTTGTGCCTCTTATGATGGTTTGAACCAATGTTCATTGTGATTTTGCTCCGGCCCTCCAATAGCTGGAAAGATCCATCTGAAATAACAGATGGCAAATATGTTTTGGAATGTTATTGCAAACGAGGTAACGGAACCAAGTCTCAAATATCTAACTACAACTCAAAGATACATCCGTGAACTATGCTGTTCTAATTAGTGCAATTCACCTTGACCGCAAATCCCCTCGATGTCAAAATATGTCATTGTAATACATGTAAAGTATTACATGGAGCGCCCATGCAAACGGCAGTATGTTTGGGTTAAAATGGGGAAATTTTTATCTTGAATACTGATATTAGAGATCATTGGACTAGGCAATCTTCGAGAAAACAGATGCCTGTTTGACGAAGGGAAAGGAAGGTGACATTGCATTCTTGCGGCAAGTTCAATCAGTCAATGCGTCTGTTCGTGACCTGCAAATGTTTTCAGGTCCTCCGATGCGGACCCACGTCTAACGACGTGCACGACTGACTGTCCACGAAAAATATATTGTGTAACGTGCGGAAGTCCATTAGCCGATGAAGGAAGGAAGATGCTCATGGTTTTTCCCTCTTCCTTACGTGAAATACAAAGCGACATTCAAGTCCCTCGCCAACTTGGTGACACAGGATCAGGTCATAATTGTCACATAGGAATCTTGTATACACTACCCAGCGTGTTCCGCATAGTAAGTTTCATTAATTCTCCAAAGTCTGAATGTGATTATATTGACAACGAGATAAAGCGTAAACATATTTTCTATGGTCAAAGGGCATTTGATATACCTGATGAGATCGAGAAGTGGGAGGGTTTAGATGGGAAAAGTCGTCAAATGAGGGATGATGGAACTATCATTGAAGGAAAGGAACAATAAATATATACTCGATTTTGATATCTTTTCGTTCATATTTATAGTGTCCCTACTACATGTCAGCCTGATGTAATGTTTGGTATTCCATCAAGGTTGCTTGAAGTATCTGATTCGTTAAATGAGGTAGGAGTGATATCTTGAGCTGGCACTTCGTCAACATCCATCGACATTCCAACTTGACTTTCAGCAGCAAATTCGGTATTGACGTTTAAGGGTCCAGCCTCACATTGGTCGGCGTAGCCTGACATATTGTCCTTTGCTTGAGGAACCGAGTTTGGGACGAAATCTTGAATAACCTCCTCATCCTTCGACGTTCCAGGGGGGATCTCGGAAGCAGGTTCTAAACCATTAGCATCTAAGGGACCCGGGTGAGGGTCAGTTTGACAGCGTGCCAGACTCCAAGGGACATCCCGACCAATCTCGACATCCATCAACATCCGAGTCCCAGTCAAACTTCCTGAGCTAGACTCCGAGATATCAAGATCTGGTATCAATTCATTCACTCTCTCTCTCTCTTCCATTTCATTGTCATTTCCATCTTGGCTGTCAAAATGACCTTGCTTTTCCGAGTACATGCATTCTTCACATTCTCTTTTATGCCACGTATTAAACCTATAGCAAGGTCTCTCTAACATTCCCTCATCTGGTTCGGGTTCGGGTTCGGAGGCGTAATCAGAGAAGGGATCCGGCGAGACTGGACGACCCGTGGCACGTTCGTGATTTACCATTGCAAGCTGATATCTCTCGCGTCCAGGTTCACCTTAAACGAACTTTTCAGTGGTTTTGGGTAAAGTGCAATAAAAAAACTTCGCTCACCGTTCGAGGATTTCTCTGTTATTTTGACTAAAAAATATTTCAGCTCGTGCTGGGAAACCTATGAACAGAAAAAAAATGAAAATCTGAGCATTCCGATAAAATCAACCAGTTAAAAACCGCGCAGACCTCTTGAATGACCGCTGTATCGGTTGTATAGCAGGAATTGAGGATCCAATAAGTTAAATACTTCATAACCAAATCTTTTGAAGTCCTGGAAATAGGCTCTGAAATCAGAGCCTGGGCGTATGCTAAGATTAAACAAGCGGTATTAGGAAATTTTTCAAGAAACGTCTAGATTATAGACTTTACTATGTGAAAATCTCCCAAAGGCCCAATTTTCGTAAGTGGTAAGGATGAAATAGTCGCACTCGTATATTGTGCATACGTCATGGAGCTTGAACAATGAAAATAAAACGCGCCTCATAACAACAACGCAGTTTAGAAGCTTACATATGACCACATCAAGTCTGTATTGTCGTCACTTTCGGTAAACTTTAAAGAATAATACATAAGTGACTAGTTCACTCTGAAACGACATGAAAACACAAACTTACTATCCCCAGCTTTGTAAATTTGTTGAAATCTTCTGAGGTAAACTCCCAAGGAGTCAATGGTACAACTATGCACCTCACAAAATTCCTTTCGTTGGTTATGGGGTTGAAACACGTGAAAAGCATTGGATCGATGTTATCAGCATGAAGGAGTGGATCGCGCCGTAGCATCGTGAAGTGAAGACTTGCAGTGTCTTCGTTTAGTAACGCAGCTAGTTTCTCGGCACTCCGGATAGGGCCATGTTCTAGCGCAAACAATACATCACGTCGGTCATTGATATAATAAGGATCGAAACCAAAGGCCTTCGACATTTCACTAGGGTCATAGGCTATGGGCAGCTTCAAATCAAAGATTTCCCTTTCGTGTTGCATAAAGGTCTTTGACTCCGAGAAGACTGTTCATTGTTAAACGGTTTGTCCAAAAGAAATTGACATAAGGCTTACAGAATTCAACCTCTTCGGGTAGATACCCAAGTTTAAATATGTACTCGAGCTTACGCTCACCCTCCAAAAATGAATGAGGCCTGAGAGGTAACTGAGAGCTTGCCACGTCATCCGCATAGATTTTTTCAGGGTCGTATGTTAAAGCTTTTAAAGTCAAGTTCTCGAAAAAACACTGTTTAGGGGATTTAGGCGTCTGGTCCTTCTTCAATGCTCGACGTCCAAATGTGATTGGCATTCGCATTATGTATACCTATGCCTAGATGTGAAGGCAATACCTTTCCAACAGAGATTATGTAGATGACAAGAAAGAACGGAGAAGACCATTATACGTTGAAATTGCGAAGAAAACAATAAACAAAGGGCTTTTTTACTTTTACTTCCGCGTCACGTTATCACGTAACACTCTGCTCGCGATTACACGCCGCAGTCGCTTTTCACATTTTTTAAACTCCGGAACTTTATTGTCGCAAGAAATTATTCATCTGGACGTTGTCTGCCGATTGTAATTTGTAAAACCCAACCAGTTGTTGATCCCGTGTTCCTGTCGCGAAAGGTGATATTTCCCAAAGTGCTTCGGAGCCATTCCGGGAATGTGGAAGATTTAATTGTCTCGTCCAAGGTATGCGTTTAAGAAGAAAAAGATTGTATTCAGTAATTAGTTAGGAGATACATAATATCCCATAATACATATCCCTCGAATTTATCCTTTAATTTAGTATTCGTTATGACGCCCGCCATACGGCGATGCCCGCGAGGAAATTGGGATCTGATAGTATCAAAAGTCGTCGTTAGGCTACATTCTATACAGAGATAGAACCCCATTACCAATTTTAACGTCCTTGTTTCCTAAAGGACTCAGATCGAGATGTTGGAGTGTTGTACTCTCTCCAGGACCATTGAGCTCAATGCCTATTATGGATGTTATTCCGTCGGCGAGAATGTAAAGATAGCTATGTGGGATTAGAATCTAGATTTGATTGGTGGGTGACTTTAAACTCACTCGTTTCCATTGATAGATACAATCTGCTCTTCATCAAGAAGGATGTTTTCACCTAGCGGATGTTGTTTGACGAGAGAAGTTGCAAAAGTGTTGGTGTCCACACTAATTTCATTGATGATGCCGGTATCACGATCCTAGTCACAAGAAGAGCGACATTATTCTCCCGTGCGCGACACATTTAGATAATAAATATACGCTTTTCACATACCCCGAGATAATAATTTCCTGTTTTTGGGCTGTATCTCACCCAACAAACGGCGCCTTCGCCAGGAATCACGTTGGCCGTACCGGTCGCGACGGAAAGGGGTGTTTCAAAATGGAAAAAGTCCCATCCGAGAAACGGATCAGCTGAGATTATCCCATTCGTACCTGGAATAAGAACCATAGAGAAAGGTTGACCTCCTCCCGAAGGAGGTGCGGATCGAACAAATTCGCTTGAAAGAGCGCCAGTTTGAGCATCTACGCTCCATGCTGCTATAAACCCTTGTTGTTGAGGGAGGGAAGAATTTCCTTTGACAGCCGCATAAAGTACGGACCCATCGGCAGAGAAGAGAACCTGTGACGTTGTATTGGCCGGTCCAGAGGGTGGTGTCGCGATGTTAAGACCGAGCGAACGACTAGTGTTGGGGATCTCGACGAGACCCAAACGCGAATCTTGTTTGAAGCACCTGCTCGCAAGTCAGCTTCGAGTATCGCGAAATGCGAGAGAACAGCCTGAGGGTTCATACTTTACGCCATTGATCCTTCCCCCATTGAGAACACATACTTGTCCTGTCTGCTCGGAGACAGCGATGGAGACAGGGAATTCTCCTCCAGTGGGTATTGGTTTCCCAATCAAAGTGAGCTCGGTCGGGTTGTATGGATTAATTGAGAATACAGAAACAGTATTAGAGCCCGCCTGAGAAGTATATCAACGAAGTTTAGAAGAAGGAAGGTCTTAAGTGATGAATCGATTTCGCTCACGTTAACTGTGAACAAACGGTTTCCAGCCACTATCATGGAATTTTCTGAAAAGAAAGGATCTCCTCCTTCATGGATTCCATGAGACCCTGAATAACAAGAATAAGTTACACGTGACGAGTATAAACGGTAAATCCAAAAATAGAGTACCTGTTCCTTTCGTGGAGGTCGCGGTTTTTGCCGTCAACCTACCGTTGCTGTCGATTGTACTGGCAAGGACGAAATTGCCAGATAGTGAATTGGTCATGGCTATAACACGTTAGAATCCCAATTAAGAAATTGTCTATGAAATATACTCACCAAAGACGGCACCGGCGACAGCCTCATAGCTTCGGACCTCTATTGGATTGGCGGCAACCAAAAGAGCGAGTTGGACAACGGTAACAAGGACTGTAGTATACTTCATCGCGAAAAGACAAAGGCCTTGGGGGAGATTTGACATTCGACTCTACCGCCTTTTATGCTTTGGTTTTTGCACCATCACTGAAATGACTATGGCTTTCTCCAGAGCCGCGTCACACGGTATTTCGCGTCATGCCGGTCCGACAGCAACCCGGAAAATAAACAATGCCTATGTTGCAAATTTGGATTTCTTGAAAAAAAAAAAAAACCGATTATTGCTCGTGTATGTTGTTTTGGTATGTCAATATTTAGATATTGGCTTTAGCGGCGGACGAGCCGTTGATGAATCAGGAGAATCAGTGATTACAGGTTGGAAAACAGTCTGATTTATGGCCCCGTTTGGGGACTGGTGATATAAGCGCGTTTTTTTTGGCTGGAGGGGTGTCGGTGCCTCAATTGATGTAGGAAATTTCCAGTTGGTTTTGTCGATCATGATGGAGCTGGTAACCTTACGCCAAAAGCTCCTGTAAAGGTCAAATTTGAGCTTGAATGTGCCAATACTCTGGTTTTCGTTGGTCCGGGTGGGTTAGGTTGGTCGATCCACGGCGTTGAATTGCAGTCTTTCTGACACAAACCCGGTATCGGATGATCTAAATCAAGGATTGATTCAAATGGTCCTTGTGGAGCATAGTGGTGTACAGTTTTCCTACACAACGGAGAGGCCGAACACCCATCGCCCCCAGCGCCGAGTTATCCGCCGAGAATGAGCTTACAAAGGTGTTGCAAAGTAGTACCATAACATTTCGTACTTTTGGATTAGGCCATGGTAGCAACTGGAAATTTTTTCAGGAAGTTGAGTTGAAAACTCCCGTGAGTATGTACTGAGGAGTAACAGCATCTATGTATCATTTAAGCGGCGTGTCTGGTGTCATGATTATGATGCCAATTTTTGAATGTACAAAAAAACCGCACCTTGATGTCACTGTTTGACAGCTATGCCAATCCAGACGTGGGAATACCGTTGAATACTTTTCCTTCCCCGCAAGAAATGTGCAGTTCTTTTTCTCAGTTCAGATGGACTGAATCTTCAAGGTCATCTTCAAGGTCAAAGTGTTGCAACGCGCTTCTGCTAGAGTTCAATGTAGTCTGGACCCGACGACAAGGATACCTGATTACTTGTGAGAAAAACAATCGAGAAGAAAATTCGTAGTCATTTACGGTTAGCCAATTTAACCTCGAGATATTCTGCATCAAACGTAATGTTCCTTCAAATAGCGTTTGATAGAGCTCAGAGAGTTGCTGTCAACATGGTCGTCAAAATAGAGCGCACCAGTCGCTATTCCGTTATGCACATAGTCTAAATTTCAAGCGATGATTGTCAAGACCCAATGTTAGCAAACCCACAAGATAACAGCTTACAGCGTCCAACCAGTTCACAGCAATTTGTCAAAGATCCACCGTGGCAACGTCCATCAGGAACAAAAGTGGGAGCTGAGCGGGTTGAGCGCCACAAAAAAAATCACACCGGCACAGCCAAAATCAGGCACATGCTCCCAACCATGACGACTTATAGGAAATCATGGGGAAAGACAAGTTGCCGAATTTCACGAAGTTGAGCAGATTGACACTTCATGAGATTTGATACTGTGCATGAGTTTGATGGTCTTGTGCCAAAAATTTGGCACCACGGGCGGTCTTTTATGCGATAAATGAGATCTCGGAATGAGCGAGCATGTTAGTGTTGCATCGGAGCTTTAAAAAACCCTTCATGGCAATTTGTCACACATTGTCACATTAATCAACGAGACTGCTTGATGGATTACATAATGGGCGTCAAATATCCCAAAATGGCAAGTACCTCCCATCTCAGTGAGGAGGAGAGAGCCCCGGAGAAGATGAGCCAAATAGATGCAAATACCTTTTTTTCTTCGTCATTGGGTGACAATAGCTTAATTTAATCATAATCACACCAACCTACACTTTAGGGTTAATATTAGGGTTAACGCTAACGATAATGGACCCACCCACCCTAGTCGCGGTCAGGGCGCCTATTTTTTGCCTCCTCTTGCTTCATGGTGTCAATTCACTCTATGTATTTTGTTATTTTCTTTCAGTCATTCTTACTTTGGGGTTTTAAGCTGCTCGGATCATTCAATTCATACACAATTGTGTTCGGTCCAAGTGATTCGTCGTCATACATTCAAACAAAATACGTTGCCAATGATTCAAACGTACCTTTTAGCAGTCCTTGGCATAAATTTGTGAACATTCACCATTATCCTGAGCTTGGTATGCTCTATAAAGTTGCAGCTTGCGGGTGTAATAAAGACATACGGCACGCTTGGAGCAACGAGGGAAGACTTTCTGACGTTGCGTAAGGGAGATGAAGAAAAACTTGCATTAAGCGAGAATCGAACTCGCGGCCGGTCGATGGCAACGACCGAGGTTACCACTACCCCATTAATGCGATAAGGTTCGGGGCCCTACTTGACTTGATGATGCTCTTGGAAGGGATTTCTAAAATGACAAGCCAGCAATTAGAGTACCCGAGACCTCTTCGTCAGTTAGGTCACCCTTCAGTAATTCTTCAGCAGAAATTCCACATCCTATGCTTATGAATTTGACATAACCTTCACCTAAATTTAGGAGACTTTGATTTGACTTTGATCTGTGTTTTATATCAAATGTAACCAATTTCAAATGTTAAGTATGGACACTGAGGCGTGGGTTCCGGTTATTCCGCAGTGCCCACAATATCATCTCAGATCTACACAATGCTGTCATCCCAACTAACAAGGTCAATGATTTGTGGGATGAGATTTATCATGATTGTACACACTAGTTCTTGAGTAAAAAAAGAAGCATCGACCCCTAAGACATCGAGCTTGTGTTTTATTCACAGCTTCAGACACTGCGGCGGCATTGTAGACACCCGGCCCATTGCGTGCGCAACGGATCAGCATTGATATCTAGGAGGCGGTGCTTCGGGAAAGGATCTCTTTTTGTCGATTTTCTACATTTTCCTCACCATCGCGTTTCCGCCCATGGATCTCCAGTACATGCTTTTTTCTAAACCCTTCTCTCACCAAAACTGAAAGTGCTATCGGAAGTGCTATGTACCTGAAGCTGCCGTCTACCCCGTTCCCGTCTCTAAATCTTGGTGTCGGAAAATCAATTGTCCGATTTTAAAGTAACGGTAAGTAGTTCAAGAGCCTGAGGGAGCT
Organism: Dictyophora rubrovolvata; assembly: GCA_029959195.1. Classification (NCBI taxonomy): domain Eukaryota; kingdom Fungi; phylum Basidiomycota; class Agaricomycetes; order Phallales; family Phallaceae; genus Dictyophora; species Dictyophora rubrovolvata. Next base: position 149,003 of record CP114122.1, on the reverse strand, counting down.
GCCGGCGCAGTGGGTCTGGTAGCATGATTCGACTACAATCAAGATGTCCGCTGAGTCAAAGAATGACAGACGCGATACATCCGCATCTGTGTAAAAATTTCAAGAATCAAAACCGAAACAATTGACAGTCATTTGCAGGTCAAAAGTTTTCGAATAAAGGCGCAGCGGCGGGCAACGTACATAAGCTTCTCAAATGAATTGACTCTTAGTTGGTCGGCTCCGGGTTGGCAACACCGTGGCGGGCGGGGTCTGCCGAGCAATTTTTTTCAGCTCTGCCAGTGCCCATTACCCTCTGTAAGTGCATCTTTTTTATCCAAACTGTTGAGTCAAATCTAAATCATCTCGAAGCCAAGGAGTCACGTTCCATATAAACCGCAATACACGTGTTTTTCATTGAGAAGCGCTGCTACTGCCCGGGAAGTCGTACAAGAAAAAATAGTTGACAACAAACGGTCTAAACGGTTGGGTCGTCATGTCCGATAAACGAGGATCGTCAAGCTCTCCTACACCCTTTTTGGACGCTTTGTGTCAGCACTGGGACGAACTCGAGTCCTTCCGCGTTCAAAAGAGTCAACCCGTCATCGATGGAGAAACTTTGACTCTAGCGGGTGTTCTTGCTGCTGCACGGTACATCATTGGTCTCGAGATACTCATGTTATTATGATATGACCGATACTTTCCTGTTTTAGGTTCAAAGTTTTACCTGTTCTCGCTGATTCACCGACGATCAAAGCACGAGTCCAGGAGTCCGCAGATTTTGCACAATCTTTTGTGAACTCTGTATCTCAAACTAAAGATAAAAAAGCGGACAAAAGCATGTATGGTGTGACAACTGGGTTTGGTTCTAGCTGTATGTCAAACAAAATGCAGTATCCAGCATGGTCGAACTTGTATCTCATAACATGACTATAGCTAATACAAGACCCGGAACTTCTTCCATTGCGCAGCTACCACACGTCCTCGTTAAAGGTCTTCAAGCGGGAATTATCCCTCCTCCATCAAAAGATCTGAGAAGCCTCGTCCCTGAATTGCCGAAGATTGCTTATAACGAGTCTTCTTCTCAGGACGATCAAGATTTACATACCCTAGATCATCACTATTTAATCATGCCGGAAATGTGGGTTAAAGGTAAGCAAGAAAAACCTTTCTGATTCGTGTTTCTGCAAGCGAATGTCGCTTTCATTTATAAGTTTGTTTTTAATATCTTTACTTCCAAGGAACCATCGCTGTACGATTAAACTGCCTTATCCGTGGTTATAGTGGATGCCGCTATGAAACCTTAGTGGCACTCCATCAGCTCCTTGTACATAATATTGTGCCTTGTCCACCTCTACGGTACGTGTCAACCTGGAGAAAAATATTGTAGTCAATTCAGTACTTGTTTTTTTAGGATGTCCATTAGCGCCAGTGGCGATCTCGGGCCTTTGGCATATATTGCAGGTGCTATTACAGGCGAAGGCAAGACAGCGGTGTGGTGTGGCAAAGGGTTCGTATTTTTTTTATTTTTGTGCTTAATATTATGTCTCCCTAGAATTAATAATAATATTTTATCAGATCTTCTAGAGCCATGTGTCCAGCTTCGCAAGCTCTTAAATTACATTCTCTTGAACGTTACGAGCTCCTGCCGAAAGAAGCGCTAGCAATCGTCAACGGTACAGCAACGAGCTGCGCAGTTGCAGCTTGCGCGATGCACGATGCAAGTTTTTGTTTATTGATGGCCCAGGTTTGACTTTACTTATCTGTTCCGACGCGTTCTAAGCACTTAACGAAACTCAGGCGCTGACCGCCTTATCAGTAGAAGCATTCAGAGGGACCTTGGAGTCTTTTACACCATTTTTGCATGATTACACCCGCCCGCATTCGGGACAAATAGAGATTGCCCAGAATATCCGCCGAGCCCTTCAGGGCAGCGACATGGTGGTGGAATGGAACGAGGATAGCAGTGACCGGTTCGTTGGCTAATTTCTGAGTTTTGCAAGTGCATGAATTTTTAAATCAATGATATCTTGTTCTGGCTTGCTTACAGACTCCGGCAAGACAGATACAGTCTACGCACCGCACCGCAGTGGATAGGACCGCAAATAGAGGAAGCTCTTTCCGCGTTGCAAACTCTTACTATTGAAATTAACTCAACTACGGATAATCCCATAATTGATGCAAGAGGTGAGAATATTTTCGCGCTGTCAATGCGTTTTTTGTTTAACGTGATTGATTATAGGTGGGGAAGGCTGGCGCGGAAATCTTTGTGGTGGTAATTTTCAGGGAACTAGTATTACTGTCGCGATGGAGAAGATTCGTATCGGATTGCAACATATAGGTACCGGGTTAATCTTCATAATGAGTTATACCGGAATGTGACAATTCTTGCTAGGTCGAATTGCTTATGCTCAGATGGTTGAACTAGGACAGCCCAGCATGTCTCGCGGTCTTCCTCCGGATGTTGCTGCTAATGAGCCGAGTATGGATTATGGACAAAAAGCACTGGATATGGCATGTGCTAGTTATTTAGCAGGTATGTAAAAGGCCACAGATATGTTTGTTTTTTTAAGACATTTATCTTTTTTTTCTCAGAGTTATCATTTGTCTGTAATACGGTATCAAACCACGTTCAACCTGCAGAAATGCATAATCAAAGTATCAACTCCCTCGCTTTGATCTCTGCTCGATATACGGCAACGGCAGTCCAACTAACTCAAATGGTATGCACATATCTATATCTCTTATCGTATCTTGTAAGCTAATTTTAGCGACTTCTAATAAGATTCACGCGAACCTTCTCGTATCGCTTTGTCAAGCCATTGACATACGATTCATGTATCAAAAATTTTTCGCCATGATGCATGAAGATATCGAAATTGTAATTGACGATTGCGTCAAAGTTATATTATCGTTTGAAGATAAGCATCGTCTAGTTTCCATTATTGAAAAGCAGGTAACGTGGCTGTGTTTTTTTTTTAAAATTTATCATGTTTGATTTTGAAACTATTTAATATTCGTAGGCTCGGACTAGTTTTGCCGCGACGTCCACCTTGGACTCACCGGAGCGGTTCTTTGAACTAGTTAGGCCGCTCGTTGCGGATGCTTTTACCTTTATCGGCTCTCTTCCAAAAATTAATCAGCCACTGACCACAGCATTTTCTGCACATGAATTCCATCAGTCCCTGTCAACACGCTTGAATACTTCTTTCAAGACCGTTCGTGATCAATACTTCTTGAATTCCAAATCATTGGCCGGCCAGGATCCCATGTCGATTTCCACCCTCAAGCTTGGGAAAGGAACACGTTTATTGTACATATGGCTCCGAAAGACGCTAGGCGTTCCAATGCGGTTCGGAATTGCAGGAGGGGACGAGGAGGAAACGGACGCACATGTCAGCAGAGTTTACCAGGGCATAGTGCGAGGGGATATCAATTCTGTGCTTCTGGAGTGTCTTCGCGGTGGTGACAATTAGAAGCATTCAGGGGGGCTTCGCCCAAAATGGCTTAGATGAAATGAAATGACGTTGTAATTTACATGATTTCACAGTCTAGGTTCTTTCACTGCTCAAAGTGGGCTCTTGTTGAAGCCACCTTTGGGTATTTATATATCCTTCCTCCTATCGGTTCTGCCGTCATTCTCTTTGCTATAAACATAGCCGGCTGGTTCTTATTCCGTAATCTGGAATCTTGCCTAAATTAGATAATTGCTTATTATCGTTCAAAATATCGCGAATGTGTTGCATTCACAATCTACCTTTTACAAGGGACTTTGTTATTTTTTTTTTCAGCTGCGCAGTATCGACACGGAGTCATGCCAATAAGAGCGGGTGCTTATTTGGCTTTCGCGTAAGGTGCTTTGTTGAAGGTAATGTATATGTAATAATGAACACGTTTCCAATTGTGAGACATATGTATTGTGATAGGCGCGAAATACAGTTTCAAAACACGCGGAGCCTTGCATGATTATGGTTACTGCATCATGATTCTCGATTCTCGAAACTCTTCACATGTGTTGATGTCTCACTATTTTCCGCTTATCAGAAACTTTTGGACGAAAAATTTGTCCCAAAAAAAAAAGAGAATTATTTCAAGTTAAAAGGTACATCTGCAATCCGAGTCTGAGTCAAAGAAGAGCCAAACGACACCGTGAATAAGCGCCGGATACGAAACGCGGAGGTTTTTTTTTCAGGCCGCCGCGCTTACGTAAGTAGTTCGACAAGAGAAAGTTTGCACCTTTCCGGCAACGCGTCGTTTTTTTTTTCGGGATCGACCTTCTTCTCTCTATTAAGGAAAATCTATCAAGAGAATGTAACTTCTACGTTAGGCACGCGAAATGTACCTCAAAACCCCTGTCTTTGTCATTAAAAGACCAGATTCCCGCTGCCCAGAGTTGGCCCAAAGTCCAGATCACGCGCATAGTCGAAAAGTAAGAAATTGCTTCAATTATTAGTTCCAGCATTTGATTGCCACCAGAATAAAATTAATTTATCTCACGGTAACAATGAAAAACAAACGTGAAACATATATTTGTAATTGGCACACACAAGAGGTGCACCCTCTCCTTCGGAACACTGCGAAACGTAAAACATAAAAATGGATGATTTAACGCCTCCGTTTTTTTCCTCTCGAGAGCTTCGTTTCTTTCGTAAATTGCCGTATATTGACATCCAGACTTGAGCCGCCACGACCCATGTTGCAACAGTCTCTGTTCGACGCCCTCCTCAATCTCATATCCTCTTCTGTCAGGGTCCTTCAACACGAATTAGAGAAGGCTGGATTACCCGAACCGTGGCTGGATCGTCCTCAATTACATCCCTGGGACATCGATACGCCGTCGAAGGGATATTGGGATGCCAGAAGAACGTTATTGAGCTCACTCGGGACAATGACCGTAAGCATGGGCTCTCACACCTCATGATATTTTTTACTTAAGAAATACTCGGTAGGCCCTTGTTCAGAATCCTCGAGAAAGAATTCTTTGTGAAGGAATGGGTGTTCGTGCCTCTTTCTTTCCCCTCTAACCGTTCAACTTTACATTGTTGATTTGTTCCTGCATCTACACAGTATCATCACCCTGCGGTTCAAAATTTTATAGCCCACACCCATATTGCAGATATTCTGTCTGGCCCAGACGTCGACGAGACTGCAGGGCTACACGTTACTGAAATAGCACGAAGAATTAATACCCATCCAGCCAAACTCGGTAAATAACCGGACACGGAATTCGTCTCTCAAAGATGTTGCTTAATTATGATCCAGAACGTATTCTTAGATTCTTATGCATGTATCACATTTTCCAAGAGACTAGTCCAAATGTGTTTGCGAATAACCGATGCTCTGCGTGTTTCAAATCCGGTTCACCTAACGCAGACGTTCCTTTCTACTGGGAAGTGAAAACAAAACAATCATTCCTTCATAAATTCGAAAGACTAATATTGTTCATGTAAATAGGAGTGACATTTCCTTTAGAGCCGCGACGGCTTTTTCGCGAAATCTTCGGAATCCTGCGACTGCTTTCAGTGAACGCGTGCAAGATTCAGCGTTCAGCACCATTTTTGGATCCATAAAACCCGAATATGGTTTTGGTGAAAATGACACGAAAGAGATAGGAGATTCAGAATTAGCCGTAGGACGTCATTTAGATAACTCGGACCATTCAGTACACATACCGGTAAGCTCACACGCCTCAAAGACTCTATCTTTTTGCATTCACGCTTCGCATTGACTTTTTTAACAATAGGAGCATCGACAGTCTGAGGGCCAATGGTGCAATGAGGTCGAGAGCGATTTTGAGCACATTCCAGACTACTTCGGGCTGTCACCTGCTACTAGCTCTCCAGTGGAATTGCGAAATCTCGGACCACCAGTTCTGTCCGATTCTGTAGGGGAAGACTCTTCAGAACAGTTTAGTCCTCTATCAGAATTGACCGGGTTTCGTTTGACCTCCGATCCGTGTGTTGTGCCCGAGTCTGTACCCACGGCATCTTTCGACGAGATTCTCCATCATAACGTTTTGACGGAGTCGGATTCAAGTTTTCCCAAGATGTTTGATCACAATACCACTACGAGAGAGGGCTCCCTCACGGACAGTGACTATTCACCAAACGGGGTCGTTGATAGCGGCATTGTATTGCCAGTTGGGAGTGAAAAAGAAATAGTAGCACAAAGGCACAGCCCGGGGCCAGCGCAGGAAGATGATAATCTTTGCATGGCAGACTGTGTGACGACTAAACAGGAAGAATCAGACATCTATATGCCTCCCACGACAATAATTTCGAAAAAGGAACCTGACGAACCGTCTAAGTCTTCCGGAGAAATAACCACAGCGTTTTCCTTCCTTTCGTATCCTCAATGTGGTCTTTATCGAAGAGCATTTGCCCAAGGTTATATTGATTCCGGTTTTTACGATATGACTCTCACTAACGCCTTCATTATCTGATTTCCAGGCATGTTCACATTGGAGATCATGAACGGAGCGCTCGGATATCGTGACATAGACTGGAGACAATGGGACAAGGAAGATAGCGTTTTCGTGGAGGTAGGGTTATAATAGGAGATAATTTCGTCAGCGTATTTTCCTAAAACAATGAGTATAGCTTGGTGCTTCTACTGGGCATTTGTCCCTCTCCGTTTTGCCATGCCTTGACAACGCTCGATTCATAAATCAGGATCTACCAGAAGTTTGTCATGAAGGAATAAAGGTACTAGTCTCCCTGTCTTCGTCGTACTTCCCCGTACTTCCCGCTCTTATGATTATTCACATTAGTTTTTCTTGAAAAAAAATCCCGAGGCGTTACAATCTGGACGGGTTACGTTTCAGCCACATGATTTCTTTACAACTCAGCCAGTAAAAGGGTATGTTTTTTCGTCGCTGCTATCAATTTTTTCACAAAAATAATTGCCTATGTATTATTATTAGAGCTGCAGTTTACATTTTATCCAATATCCTACATGATTGGCCTGATAAGGAGGCTTTGAGTATCCTAAGTAATGTGAGCTCTTATTGTTCTGTGATTCGTTATATCACTGGGTTAACATTGTTTTCAAAAATCTCCGTACATAGATCGCAAAAGCTATGACAACTGAATCGAGGCTTTTAATTTGCGAGATTGTGCACACTCCAGCCATATCGCAATCACTCAAGCCGCCTACAACCGATAACCCGGAGGAAACAAACGATGTTTGCTGTTGAATTTATTTATTTATTGGTTTATATTCATTTTCTTACCTTTAGGAAGAAAACCGCTACCGAAAGGATTTCTCCTTTAATGAAGCGCCTTGGCCATTACTAAAAGATTACGGTATCGTCAATCGGTACTCCCACCATCAAACCATTGAATTAATGGTCCTGTTCAATGGATTGGATAGGTGTGCTCTCTTTCCAGATCTCTTCTCGCTCCTCTCACTCAAAGACTGACAACGCTGCGATTGATCAGGACCTTGACGGAATATTGCGAGTTGTTTCACCAGAGAGGTTTAGAGCTTGTGAAAATACACCCAATCAGGAAATTGGTGTCAGTCATGGAACTTAAGCTGAGAGATGCTTAATCTTCGGATGGTAACTTACGCCTAGTGCTTGGTCATTTTCACAACTGCAGTCTGACAGCTCTGCGAACACTGCAACACTGTAGCGCTATTAGAAACTTCTAGGTTCGTTAGAATATAGATGGGGTGTTTCTATCCTTCATTCGTAATATACAACTGTTACTGGCTGTAATCCTTCCCATTGTTCATATTTCTCTCTGACCGGCAAAAGCAGTCAGTAGTCGGTATATCACTCACTTCTCCGTCCTAATTTAACTGTGAGCTGCTAGCGAGATGTCCGTTTCTACGACTCAAACTGTCCTCATCGGCATTGTACTGTGTACAAGTTTCATGTCCGGGTGCCCTTGTAAGAGATCCCCTCATTGTCACTCGATGATTCTACAAGGCAGGTACAAGCTTGAAATGTTCAAGCTTCGATGAGATATCATTTCACGTCTATTTAAATATATCTGCCGAATACCCTTTATGACATATGTACATGTTTAACTGATTCACTACCGTAATGAATTTCATGGGTTGTAAATGGCCAAACCTTGCGTGAAGTTACCATCTAATTGTCATCAAGCTACAGCAGTTCAAAAAATAATAATAATCTCACATACCAAGTACGATGCCATCTCTTGCTAGTGGGGAAAAATCCAATTGTTGGATCTGAGGAGCAACGCCTGGTGCTTCAAGTGATAGCACAGCTAATTTGTGTATTCCACCGTCAAGAACGTAAAGATAGCTTTTGATCATCAGCAGTGAGTTCAAATAGCACGGTCCAAATTCGCTCACTCTTTTCCAAGGATGGTCCCAATGATTTCCTCATCAATCGCGGCAGTTATACCTTGAGAATACTGCTTAACGATGGTAGGATGAAGATTCTTATCAACGTGAACTTCAGTGAGATTTCCGGTCCCAAAGTCCTGAACCGAATTGGTTGGTTTCCAAGTTATTAAGAGGAGCTCGTTTACTCACGGCGAGGTAAAAGTTCCCTGTTTTCTGACTCCTTCTACTCCAACAGGTAGCAACCTGTCCTTGAATTTGGAATCCAGTGCTTGTCGCTACGGAAGAAGGAGTTGAGAAGTTAAATATATCATAACCATTGACTACGTCGGCTACAATGAATCCCGATGTGCCTGGTATGGAAGTCATGGAGAAAGGCAGCCCTCCATTTGCAGGAGTGAGTGATTTCGTGAAATTCTGTGAAAGGGCGCCGGTACGTGGGTTGACACCCCACGAGGCAATAAATCCTGGACTTGTTGGAGGAGCTCCTTTAACAACTGCATAAAGAACCGTGCCGTCTTCTGAGAAGGCTATGTTTGATGGCCCATTGAATAATCCGAGCGGGGTAAAGATGATAGTCTGATTAAGTGGACGATTGGTTCCAGGAAGTTCAACGAGACCTTTGATCGGATCTGTTTTATAGCAGCTAATCATTCACACGAATAATCAGCCTTTCGACTTTGAAAGAAAGGCATAAGCTTAGCATACTTGACACCATTGACTGAAGTCGGATCGACTGTGCCGGCATTGAGAACGCATACCTGGCCGGTACGTGAGGAAACGGCGACAGACACAGGGAAATCACCCCCGGTGTTCGTTGGTTTGCCAATCATCGTGAGCTGGGTTGGGCGAACCGCGTTGATGGAGAACGTGGCGACAGTATTGGATCCCGCCTGTGATAAAGGGTTGAGAAGAAGCTTCGAAGAGAAAAGGAATCAGTTCTTTACGTTCACCGCATACAAGCGATCACCGTCAACCAGCATAGAACCTTGTGAAGCCAATGGGTCGCCACCGGAAACATTCGGAAACCCACCTTACACAGCCAAATCAGGAGAATCAATAAACAACTGTGACATAATAAAATACCTAATCCTTGGGCGGAAAATGCATTTCCGAGGGTCAATTTACCATCTGAACCAATGGCAACACTGAAAACGAAGTTTGCGGTGGGCGCATTGTTCATGGCTATTTAGTTTCGTAAGAAGGAATTCGATGAAAAGGTATTAAAGGGCGAGATGTACTGTAAAGAGCACCAACTTCTAACTGCGAGGTATTTGCAACACCCGCATTAATGGGGAGCAAGAAAGGAAGGATGGTCAGAAACGAAACAGTGATCTTCATGGCGAGGAAGGAGAATGTCCAGTGATTGAGAGTTGAACCCAAACAAGTGAGACAAAGAAAAGGATTCGAAAGTGCTGCTACCTTTATACCAATTAGGGCCGTTTCGTAACGGAGCCAGCTTTGGTTCAACTTGAGGATAACTACCCGGGGAATGATGTTCGAAGAGACAGGATGAGCTGTCATTTTCCATTATCCATAATTTTTCGACCGTGCGCAAAAAAGGGTTCTTTTCAGGATGGGGAGTCAGGCTGACTCTGAGGACTCATTCATGTCGGGTCTTAGTCGGATCCACCTAGAAAAAGACGACGAAAACAATACTGTCACGAATAATTGCCACTGAAGCGTGGAAGTAATACCTCTAACAATAATATATTTTCTTCGTTGCGCAAACCCGCTAAGGTATAGAATTGTCATTCTATCTGGTTTGTGATGAATTGCATGAATTGCCGGACTTTACCGGATAAAGCGACTAGACCAGCAAAGTCCCTGCAGGCAGATACTACAGGCACATGTCAATGACGCATTTTATCGGTTTTGAATAAGAACAACATCACCATTTTCAACGCAATAACTCCAGAACAATAAAAGATTATACCGTATACGGTATGGGGTGGCGTGCATAGAAGCACGAATTGCGATTGTTGCTTGATTCTGAACGTCACTAAGACTGAGAGCGCCTTTCATTGATCCAAATGACGAGCAGGGTCTGAGGCGGTGGGAGTCCGCTAGATCAGACCTGAATTATGCGTGGCTTAGTAAAGGGAAGTCAGGTATTTTATTGGAATTATACCGATTGTTCATCGGAGAAGTTTGAGGAAAATAGGAGGTTGCACCGTTGGTCTTTATTGTTTAAGAGCCTGTTGATATAATGCGCGGTTGTATTGTTTATCCTTAGACAAGATGTCCAGGAAGAACAGTCGGTCTTCTATGCGACAGAAACGCCAAGAGAAACCGCCCGTAACAAAAACATCAGATGGGAAAAATAGAGGATAGTGATTGCAGGAACAGATTATCTTGACTAACACACAGGAACATTTGCATAGGCGCGGACACACGTTCCAATGGTCAGGGTGAAACCGCATGGTAAAAACTGAGGCCATCAGCTGAGAAATATGTAGCTTATATATCGGACAAATTGAGCATAGGGTTTCTTCTGCCCGGGTGAAAATTTGAGTTATGATTGGGTGACTAGCGTCAGCATGTGTTGATTTACATTTGATGTAAAAAACATTTCAATGAAGACCTGACAGGGACTCGGAATCCATTTGTCCACTACTTAAAAATGAGTAAAGTACTCGAGCGGACAATATTGACGATAGTGAAAGCGTTTTTTTTTTCATTCTTTTAGGGCCGAAGTTCGCTTATTTTCAGCGACGGTATGTTTGGATGAGCGCTCTGGTACTCATCCAACCATATCACCAGGATTTGAGAAGTCATATACGATAAAGATGATTGAAAAGGATGTGGACGATGCCATGACTGTTGGGCAAAACACCCTCGGTAAGCGCCCAACGTGTCACGTGAAAATGATTTTTTTTTCGCCGCATGCATGATGATTCGATAATGCATCGTCGTGCTCTCTTCTAATAGTTTCATGATACTCGTGACTTACACTTTTGCACTATATATTCAATACATATTACGTCTCATTCATTGGCAATTGCGAATGACATAGTTCAAAGAGTGTATACAGCGATACCTTGTATGAACCTAGGATCTAGTGTTGTTGTTAAAAGGTATGCTTCTTATTAGAACTGACTTTGTTTCATACCTATAACAACGCTTTCCGTTGCTAATGGACTCAAATCCAAACGTTGTATTGTGGGAGCCTCTCCAGGCCTCTCCAGCGATAGCACGTATACGGAATTAACACCGGAGGCGAGAAGGTAAAGATAACTATAGATTCGTTTTCAAAAATGGATGCAATGATCCAAGTTGGAATTTTTTTACTCATTTCCATTAACCGTGGCAATTTGTTCCTCGTCGAGCGTTGAGTTGATGCCTTGAGGATATTGCTTGACAATAGAACTTTGGAGGTTCTCGTCAACGTGAATTTCAGTTACTAATCCGGTACCCAGATCCTAGATAATCATAAATCGATCGATTATTCATCTCCAATGTAAGGTTTAACCACTCACTGGCATATAATAGTTTCCCGTTTTGCTGCTAAATCTAATCCAACATACGGCAATCTGTCCAGGGATCACGAATCCGGTGCTCTTCGCTACAGAGCTAGGAGTTTCATATTCAAAAATATCATACCCCAGAACCGGATCGGTTGCAAGTATCGAATTTGTGCCTTTGATAAAAGTTACACCAAAAGGAGAATTCCCGTTGGCAGGAGTGAGCGATTTCACAAAATTTGATGAAAGAGCGCCTGTGGACGGATCGACGTTCCATGCCGCAATGAAACCGGGGTCTGTTCCGGATACAGGAAAGTCTCCTTTCGCGGCTGCATAAAGCGTGGAGCCATCTTCCGAGAAAAGAATTTGTGATAATGTGTTGTTGAATCCCGACGGGGGAGTAGCAGAATTGAGGTAGAGAAGACGCCTGGTATTATAAAGTTCAATGAGACCTTTCTCGGAATCTGGGAGATAGCAACTAATCAAATACAAGTTAGCACTTAGATCCTCGAAAAGAGGAGGATAAAAAGTAAGTATTACTTTACGCCATTGACACTACCGGCATTGGCGACACATACTTGACCTGTCCGTGGAGAAACGGCAACGGAGATAGGAAATTCACCCCCAGAACTGATTGGTTCACCAATCAAAGTAAGCTGTGTTGGACGGTGAACGTTGATGGAGAAGGAAGAAATAGTATTGGATCCTGCCTTAAAGAAGATAGCAATGTCAAAGCAAGCTTTGAGAATGCTAAATCCACTCACGTTGGTCACATACAAGCGGTTTCCGGCAACCGCCATAGCATCTTGTGAAGCCAAAGGGTCATTTCCGGTACCAATTTGAAAAGAGCCTGTATATAAATTTTTCAAGAAAAAATGGGGGTGAAAAGCGTGATAGCAAGCTACCTGTCCCCTTGGCAGAAAAGGCAGACCCAATGGTCAACTTGCCGTCTGCACCAATTGCGGTGGTAAGGACGTAATTGCCAGTTGGCGCATTGGTCATGACTATGCAAATGGTTAATAAAGTAGAACAATAACTTATTCGTTGAAAACGGACCATAAATGGCACCGTGCGGTTCCGTAGGATTCGCGTCGATGGAGAGTGCGAAAAACGAAAGAATAACCGAGAGTGAAACGACGCTCTTCATTATGGACAGATAGCGGAGCAGTAAACCCAAATGAGTGGTCTTGTGGATGTCGTTACGACTTATATGATTCAGACTACATAGCCGACTTGGTCATGAAGGCCGGGTAATCCTTTAAACACGATGGATGCACCCACCATCGAGTGATTATCATTGGAGTCTATTCTCGACGAATACGGACTTCGTACATTGAATTTCCAATTCAGAGCGTCAGGCACTACATTGATTGATCAGTTAATTGATGGTAATGTTTTTTTTTCTGTTGAGTTGCGAGTGAACCTTATGTAACAACGCCTGGTATAGATGTCTGCATGATTGTCGGGAGCGCTATTTTGCAATTACAAACGGGATGGAAGTAATGAATAATCGGGAATGCACGGATATAAATGAGCTTTATATCTATTACTTAGTGGCGGTACTAATACAGTTGCAACGAGGTACCTAAATATGACATACTGATACATTGAAAACTTCTCGATTGACAGCACGAATATTCCGTTCACGAAGCCGTGGGTGGCACGACGATTGGAGTTGTACATGAGGAGCGTGTTCTAAATTTCAGGTCGCTAAGCCTAGAAAGGTCTATCAAACGTTTATGTTATCCATCTAGGGGTTCTTCTATTGTCATCCCATCAACATCTCGCGCTACCAAAGAAGTATAGAAAACACTAAACAATGTACCCACCCATCCCATCAGGTTCCGAAAGTCACTATGGGATCATATGTTGATGTGAAATTTGATCGCCCCCGCCCAATCCGCTCAAAAATTCAGGTATTCGGAGCTTCCAGTCCCTGATAGCAACGGCTTCGACGAGGACTCACCAATGATGTTTCGTTTTACCACCGTTTAAGAATAAAAACATGTAACAACAAGCCGGATGGAAGCAAATCCGACGGACAGTGCAAGGGAATGATGGAGGGTAAACTTCATGTGACCTTGGACAATGGGTCCAAAAATTGCGCATCGCGGCGCGTGACCAAGGAGTCCTAGTCAGGACTTCAAAGCTTCAGGGCATAACACGGCGTTAAAACTGAAACTCTTGCGTTCACTCTTGCCAGACCTGGAGTAACAAAACATGGCTCGTCAACCTGACCGACTGCCAAGTTGTATTTTACTACTTAGAAATTTGAAGCGGGACTCGATTATTTAAGTTTGGAAAATCAATAAACAGGATCCGAAGCGGATCCGCTGCATGATCTGTGCTGCTGAAGACATTCGAATTGTTTGAATAGCTCGACAGAACCGGCTAAAACATGAAAGGAGTCAACGTCACCAGCGTTGCATAGACCTAGAAGAACTCACCCGAATTGAGAAGATGTGGGTGGAGGCCGAACTTGCGGAACAAGATGCACGGGTGAAGCCTGAGGCTCAAAATCCTGGCTTGACAAAAAAACTTGCACCGTGAAGACATTCGGTATTTTACGCAAACCTCTGAGATGTAGATCATATACCCGATTACCCAATAAATAATTCCTTTTTTTGTAATTTTTTTTTGTGGAGCTTTTGTTCTCAAAGTATTTGGACCTAGTCCATCGTCCTTTTTCTGTATTAACACATTGGAACGTGATTTTTTGCCAAACTGAAGAACGTCCGGTTTTGATTTTGGCCAATGTGAAGGTGTGTGTGTGTGAATCGTATAAGTCTCTTAGGACCGCGCCCTATGTGCCGAGATTTTTACTTCGGGCCTTTGTTCGCTCGTGTTTCTCGACCTGTCGCTTCTTGTCGTTGCTTAAATAAAATTATCTTCGCTCTACGTTTTGCCCTGTGGGTTTTCTTCACGTGGGGTTTTTTGAACTAGCTCGTCGTAAAGGTTTATGAGTTGTTTCGCGCTCGTTCCCGTGGCACGCCTGTTCTCTCCTTGCCTTTTTCTTTTCTTTCGCTTTTGACTCTTCAAAAATCCCGTACGGTTTTCGAAGCACCTCGTTTTGTTCACGAACTCGAATAGCCACTTCATTGCCTCCGGTGCTGCCAGCAAGGTTTTCTTCAGTATTATACGTCGCCGGTAATGCTGCTGCATCTTGAGACGGTACTCATCGTATCTTGGGCATTTTACTGTCACTACCTGACATCATGATGGTTTTCGAATGACGCAGGAATCGTGCGAAGCGAAACGAGCATGGGCGGTCACCGGTCATATATATCATAGATGAGATGTCTAAGCGTCATGAGCAAAACGAAAGGAGTGAATTACGTATACTGACCGAAACTAACCGGCGACCCAAGAGCCTGCCAACATCGAGCCACCAACCCAATCCCGCAAAATTATGGGTTTCAAATCACACCATCCCAATATCGTCCAAACAGCATCAATATCCTAACCATAACGCAGCCGGGTGGCTGTCCGGAGACATCCTAGGTCGTTTCAAAAAATGTCGGATCATTCGTTCTACCAGGAGGCCATACTCATTCGTCACTGAATTATTGAACGTAGCGAGATGCTACAATATCAATCTTGCACTCCATGTGTTCACTTTCGTTTTAGCGCAAAAAAGCCTGACCTTTTGAAGAGCGAGCAGGGAAGGAGGGTGCCGGCGCAAGGAGCATCAAAAAGGAAAAAGAATGGTATATTTGAGAGTATTTATGAGCACAGGAGCAGAGCAACAATGTAGAGAGAGAATTCTAAGATGATGGGGAATGTGGAAAGCGCGACGCGCTGCCTCAACCGGCGCTTTCCCGTTTGGGGCCGCGCTGACGGGATAATATCTATGCACTGCGACACGCCAAAGCCTGTCGCCACTAACTTGTAAATTTCTTATATTGATCTGAAAAATCAACAGGCGTGACTAGACGAAGGAGGTTCAATAAATCCTTGGGTAAGTCAAATCGATCGGGCTCAAAGCACAAATCAATTGAGGTTTACATAAATATTATGTCAAATGTTATGCTTTAAATACGATAAATGTTGTTCACAGCACTGGAAAAAATTCAAGGATTGAAAATGGCCAAACCTGCCGTAAAGTTGCCATCTAATTGTCGTTCAGCCCCACAGGCTCAAAGCAACGAGACAAGTCACGTACCAAGTGTGATGCCAGTCTCCGTTACTGAGCTCAAATTTAGCACTTGGATTACAGAAGCATCGCCCGGCCCTTTCAGGTCGAACACAGCTATTTGATTCACCCCGCCCTCGAGAACGAAAAGATAGCTTTTAACTGTCAGCGATAGTTTCAGACGATGCGGTTTGAGCTCACTCTTTTCCACGGATGGTTCCAATGACTTCCTCATCAATCGCAACGTTCTTTCCTAGAGAATATTGTTGGACAATGGTAGGCTGAAGTTGCTTGTTAACGTGAATCTCATAGACCTTTCCGTTTCCAAAGTCCTAAACCCAAATCAGCCAATTTTTACGGAATTACAAAAATTACCCCTAGGAATTCATCACTTACGCCAATATAAATGTTACCTGTTTTCTTGCTGGCTCTACCCCAGCAGGCAGCCTCCTGATTTGGGATTGGAAAACCAGCGCTCAAACCTACACCGGAGGCATTGCGGAAGTCGAAAATGTCCATACCAATAATGACGTCGGTTACGAGATATCCGGTTGTGCCTCCCACAGGGGTCATAGAGAAAAGAAGTCCTCCATTGACAGGACTGAATGATTTTGTGAAATTCTTTGAAAGAGCTCCGGTACGGATATCAACAATCCATGATGCGATGAATCCAGGGTCTGTTCCGGGGCTTCCTTTCACCACTGCATAAAGCACCTCGCCATCTTCTGACCACTTTACTTGTGATGGCGCGTTCAATAGTCCAATCGGGCTGAACATGATGGTTTGATTGAGAGAACGGTTGGTGTCAGGGATCTCGACTAGACCTTCATTTTCATCTTGTTTGTAGCAGCTATTCATTTTTAAGTACAAATCAATATTCAAATTCTTGAGATACACTGTTTTAAATTCATACTTTACACCATTGACTGATTTCGGGTCAAGAGTACCGCCATTGAGAACGCACACCTGGCCAGTGCGTGGGGAAACGGCGACGGAGACAGGGAAATCTCCCCCAGTGGAAACCGGTTTGCCAACCAGTCTGAGCACCGTTGGGTCGAGCACGTCGATGGAAAACGTGGAGAGTGTGTTAGATCCAGCCTGTAATGAAAAAAAAAATCGAATGGAAGATTCAGAGACAAGGTGAATCAGCTATTTACGTTCACGACAAACAAGCGATCACCGTCGACCGTTATGGCCTCTTGTGAAGATAAAGGATCACCACCGGGGATCCCCTCCGGACCGGCACCTTCAACGATATATCAGCATATCGCGGAAAAATAATGACGAATGCGTAATACGATATACCTATTCCTTGGGTAGAGACTACATTCTGGAGGGTCAATTTACCATCTATACCAACGCTGGAGCTGATGACGAAGTTTCCGTCAGGCGCATTGTTCATGGCTACATGAATTTGTAAAGAATTATTAGACAAGGAAAGAAAGATGTGATTTACTGTAAAGAGCACCGACTTGCGCTTGCGATGAACATGAAGGGTTCGCGTTGATGGCGATCTGAGCTGCACTGAAGGCAGACAGGCAAGAAAGAATGGCTATGAGTGAGCTAGTATTAATTTTAACCATCGAGAGTGAAAGCTCAATAGTTGAGTGATAAGTCCAAACAAGTGAGACGGGGGGAAGGAGGGAGAGGGAAAACTCGAGAATGTTGCTACTCTTTATATTATTTAGACCGGTTCTGAATGTCCTAGACGGCCATCCTACGCCATCCTACGCCATTCTTTCTCGATTACGGGGTGAGAATTTCATTGAAAAGCACGGCATAACAACGACTTCTCCTACAGGAGTTTCCGTGCGGGTTTTCTTTTCAAGTCAACCAAGTCAATCAGTCCGCGGATTGTATGGATTTGCCTTACCCGAAATGACACCCTGAGTTTCACGGCCACTCTACATTACTTTTGACTGCGGTCGTACATACTTATTTGTCAACCGTTGGGTACACGGTGAATATGTCACCGGTTGCCCGCTCGCTAAATTGGGATCAATATAAGTATAGGGTGAATAGGAACCGGGCTCACATGGCATGAGCAAGACTCATGATGAGTACATAAAGGAAACTTTAGCTCCTGATTGCACTAAACATCATAGTAAAGAGCAGGATCTTAAGCTCTGCCGGTTCAGATATAAAACCAGCAACGGGGGACCATGGCGTTGGGGACGAGTGCAAAATGTGAATCGACCGAAACGCGAAGACAAACTGCGATCAAAGAAGAAGGAAAAGCTCTGAAAAGCTACGGGTATGTTGCGGGTATGGCTGTGGCTGACCGCTGTGGAGGGCGATGACGCGGTGTGACAACGTGACAGCGACGGCGCTTGCTTTCTCTTCCTTCAAACTGTCTTCATTTGGTCCACATATCCTCCGGCTTAAGCGTTGCGTTTTCGTCCTGTATCATATGTCATCTTGCTTCGACTTACAATGTTCATACAGCTACAGGTTGAACAAACCGACCAAATAAACATAGTGAATATCAAATATTACATAAGGCTGTCTGTCTATTACATCTTGCAATTGAGGTGCCATGCGGCCCATGCCGGCAGCATCTTCTGTTCTTGAAGATGGATTCTTGAGCGGTGATGCATGATGCGCCACGGTTTGTAATTTGAACCCAATGCCATAATTATGAATGCTATTCCCGTTCATATTTCCCCCTTTCTCAATACGCTTTGTCTTTGTCCCAAACTTCGTCTGCGTCTGCCCGGCAGGAACATCTGAGCGTGCCATTGATCGTATTGACTATGGCATCTGCCAATGCTTTGTGCGCCTATTTGACTGTTCTATTATCCTCCGTGACTTATTATGAATTCTTTGTGGTGGTCCGTCCAGACAAGGTGTAAAGATATTCGGTACGAACCCTGCCTATGACCTTCTTAGCTGATTAGTTGACTTATGTCAGTAGATATCAGTTTGATTGATTCAAAGTTGCATGTAGCAAAAAGTCCTAGGTTCCATATCAAGATCGAATATGGTCGAACCTCCCAAGTGACCGAGAAGAAACATCTCAAAGGAAACAGCGTGAACTGGAGTGAATCGTTTCATATGTAAGCTATCCATTAATGAAATCTATTATTCTTATCGTTTTCCACTTATAAAAGTAGATTTGACGATGATGCAGACGAGTTGACCGTTAATTTTCACATTGTCAAAACCAAGAGCATCGGTACCTCAAGTACGGTTGGATCGTGCAAACACAAAATCGTCGATCTCCTCGAGCTACAGGTCGACTCTGGTTAGTGATATTTGAAATGATCCATGTTCTATGCTAAAAATCTCACGGAAGGCTATTGCAAATTGGATATTGCCAATGCACGCTATCGGATCACCTTGAGCATCGAGAAAATACCGGATGCCATTCGTGGGGTCATTGACGAAACGTCAGGCATGTTGGCTAGTGTTCCAAAATCATTAATACCGGAAGGTATTGCAAAATCTCTCATTTTTTGGCACATATACACACAGATCAGAAAGGCTCAGACACGTGGTCGTTGTTTCTATCTCATTTCCAAACTTTCATGACAGCTATGAACTCCATTGCTGGTGTATGTCTCGTCGAGTATTTTCTATGCCGTAATATTTTAAACATTCCCTCAGGTTAACAACTATGTGAAATTAGCATGGTCTGTTTTGTCTGTTATCCCCACAGTACATCTGGCTTTTCCGTATATTCTGCATCTTGCCCTATTTATTCATGCTGTTTTAGATTTATTTACAAACGCGCGGCCGTAGCGATAACATCCAGCAACTATGCGAGAAGCTCAAAGACACTTACGAATATGCCACGGACGCAGAACGATTACAATTCCTTAAGACGAAGCAAAGCAAGGTTCTGGACGTATTAGCTAAACAGACGTCTGAATGTGCTTTTTGTATACAAGACTATATCAAAGCCAACATAGGTGATATCTCTGTCTCGTTCTCAAATATTCAAAATGCTTAAAACGTTTCTTTCAGCCAAAAAACTCTGGAAGGGTACCAGCATGGACGACAAGATAAAGGCGTTTAACGACAAATTTGATCACCTTATATCAGTCATGAACAATTCCGTTGTTCTAGAGACGGGGATCGTTACACTGCGGGCGTCTGAGACTTCTGATGAATTAAGTGAGCATATAAATTACTCGTCCTTTCCTTAAACTCAATCTCCGTCGTTTATTTAACCATCAGAGGATTTGTTTCTTCTCGACAAAATGCCATACGCTAGCTATGCTGGATTTTTTCCAGGGAAGAAATGCTTGCCGGGGACTCGTCAAAGCATGGTTGACGCAATATTACAATGGGTCAACAGTGATTCCCCACAACGAATTCTTCTTCTTACTGGACAAACTGGGACGGGCAAGTCTGCGGTCGCTCATACCATTGCCGAGATATTTCAAGAACAGAACCGACTAGGAGCCATGTTCTGTTTCAATCAAAGTTACAAGGATGACTGCGGTCTCTTTTTCAGCACTATATCCCGTAATCTGGCGGATGGCGATTCTCTATGGCGAAAAAGCCTAGTGGAGGTCATTCGGAATACTGAAGTTAGGATGACAACCGATCCCACGAAACAGTTCAACGAGCTTATTGTCAAGCCAGCTAAAGAAGCAACGACGATTGGACCTGTCGTCATTGTCATCGATGCCTTGAACGAGAGCGGGGTACGCACAGAACGTCAAGTAATCTTGGATTTACTTTTCGGGAGATGCGAAGAATTTCCCGATAATTATCGCATAATAGTGACCTCTTGTCCGGAGCAGGATATTGAGCTCCTGTGCGAAAACCCGGCCGTTCTATGTAAACGGATGAGCGAGATTCCTGTGAACGAAACAGTATCAGATATCCAAAGTTATATCTCGTCCAGACTTAAACCAATTTCGCGTATATTGGACAGAATCGATGAAAATTGGAGTAACGTACTAACCAAACGTGCTGAATGCCTTTTCCAGTGGGCAGAGACTGCCTGTCGATTCATAAATCCCACCACTCGACATCCGCCATTGATAGAAAAACGCTGGAAAACTTGCATCTCGGACTCGGGACCAACACTATACGATTTGTATCAACAAATCATTTTAACCATTTCGAACCAGCCAGAACTAGAGGACACCCAGTTTATGCACGACTTCAAGTTAATCGTAGGCGCACTTATGATGGCGCGGGGGCCTCTTTCTATGCAAGCACTAGAGAATTTATTTCAAGATGTCGTTCCTTACGCTAGGACGGTACTATCCCCTTTTGGTTCTCTTTTTCTCGGTATTGGTGACGATAACACTAAACCCATTCGTCCTCTTCACTCCTCGTTATTCGATTTTTTCCAACACAAAGATCCTACAAATCCCAACTTGTACCATATCGACACTTCAGATCAAAATTCCTTCGCACTTGGATGTTTGAAATTGTTGAACCGAATGCTCCGGTTCAACATCTGCGGTTTGGAAACCTCGCACATAAAGAATCGATGTGTACCTGACCTCAAATCTCGTATCGATAAAGCAATACCGTCACACTTGTCGTACGCATGCCGTTTCTGGGCGTTTCATCTTAAACCTTCTGGCATCAGCGACAATATTTTGGACGAAGTCCGTTTCCTAATGCACGTCAAATTACTTTACCTGTTTGAGGCACTTAGTCTACTACGTTCGGTTGACAAAGGTATCAAGTCAATGAAGATTCTAGTCGCTTGGTGTAAAGTTTGTGATCATTTATCCAAATTTACGACAGGCTATATTTAGCAATTCTTTTTTTCAGGACATGGACAACGAACTAGCGGAGAAGGCAGAGGACGCGTGGCGATTTGGGTATGACTTCGGAGACGTGATGACAGTCAGCACTCCACACCTTTACCTCTCTGCTCTTCCGTTCGCCCCGAGTAACTCGTTTGTCTTCAAACAATTCTCTCCGTTGTATCCTCATCTATTGAGAATGGAGGTTGGCCAATCCCTCGCGCCTGCTTCGAAAACCGAACACCTGAAAAGACACAATGATGCAAAGCCTTTCAAAATTACGTTCTCTTCATACGGCCCCTACATCGCAACTGGCTTTGACAATGGCGAATTATGGGTTTGGAATTACGAAACTGAAGAGATGATCTATTCGTACAAGCCAAAAAGAAGTTTCGTTTTAAGCGATGTCGTATTTTCTACGGACGGAGAGTCCGTGTATTCGTCATCCAAAAATGGCGTTATCCGGATATCGAACTTCATGGTAGATAGCACGTCTCACAACCCTTATAAAGGCGATTTCAAAGGTCAAAGCCGTTTTTGCACAATATCCCCAAATGGACGTTTCATAGCCTCAAACTCGAAAAGCAAACTGCGACTATACGATATACATGCTAAAGTAGACCTGATTCTGGATGTTCAACAGACCGTCCAGAACGACGGCTCTTTCGATCCTAGCCTAACCGCGATCGGAGTAACTGTCCAAAAGGACTCTTGCAGCATCTTTTCTCCGAATGGCAATTTCCTGGCTTTCATCCGCGTGGACCGAGCTGAAAACAACAGCGCGATCTGTATATGGGATATTCGCGCAAAAGAATACATCGCGACTTGGGTACAACCCCCAAAGCGCCGGGTTCGGATAAATGCCCTTAGCGACAATTGGATTGCCTTCACAACGGGCTCCTCTCTAAAGATTTGCGATGTGCCGACAAAGACAGAAGTTCATCGGCTCAAGATCGACGCTTCCATTAGAGGTATTACATTCTTCCCTAACAATGAATACTTCCTTTGCCATGTCGACAAGACTTGCTCTATTTGGAGCATACGGACGGGAGAATTGGTTGTCGCGAACTCCATCGAGGATCATATCGAGACTGCCACAATATCGTGTGATTCGAAATTAATAGCATTGGGTATTCGCGATGGTACGATATCCATACAACGGTGGGATGACAGAAAAACTGAAGCAAACAACTCGGATAACACCACCTTGGGACATGGTTTTTCTGCTGTTGTGCTTGCGCTTTGGCTACTTGATCGGTACCTCGTTCAGGTACTGGAGTCTGGCAAGGACCGTTACCTTCAAATCTCTGATATCACCACAACAAATGACATTGTTCTAAAACTAAAAATCGGCCAGAAGTCTCATGTTTCGGTTCCTCTTACATCTCAAAATGCCTATGTAGGATATACTCTTTATCGTCAACTCTTTCTTTGGGACGAAAGAGGAGAGTGTATTCTCGAGGAATCCAAGTATAATATTTCTGCGCTTGCATTTTCTCCCGCTGGCGACTACCTTATCTCCGGAGATTCGAATGGAGATATCAAATTATGGAATGTTTCTGAACGTCACTTGGTTCATGAAATACGCACGGTTTCAAAATGGATACCGGCTCTTGCTTTCTCAGCGAATGGATCCAGGTTCCTTGCTGCATACCACGCAGCAAAACAGACATTTATCGAAGTTCGAGAATTTCCTTCACGAATCATTTTGAAAGTGCCTCTTGGGTCTATCCTACCTCCGTTGAAGGTCGTCTATTCTGCGAATGAAACGCGCATTGCATGTATCACAAAATCGGGGATTGCAATTCTGAACGCATTCAACGGTGAACCTGGAATATTCCTTGGGTTCAAAGATCTCGACAAAGCCAAGCCACAATTCTCACCGGACAACAAATATGTAGCATTGATTAGATATAATCATGCTAGCAGCATTCGCCGACTAGAACTTTGGGACATAAACCATGAAATAATGATTCCGGATGATCCATGGCTGCGTTACGACATCGATACGTTTAAATTTTCTAATGATTCGACATCAATAATTATGGCATCGCATTCCCCACACACCACTAAAAGACACATCAATATTTGGGATATAAAAACAGGAAAAGAAAGGTTTAGGTCCATTGCGCATTTCATCACCTGGGGGAGACCACCATTAATGGCTTTAAATGGACGTCACCTCGTACTAGCCCACAATGCATTTGGAACAATATGGAATTTGGACATTATGTCCCGCCCGTACGAGAGGGGCTCGCAGACTGCTTTACTTCCATTTGATCAGCCGGAGCAAGAAACTGGACAGTAAGTCTTGTGTCGCGCCCATTCACAAGGGTATTCCATTGTAATTCATCACTTTTGAAAAGAGAATACAGCGGCGCATTGGATCACAATGGGGATTTAAAGTATGCAAAATTGGCATGGAATAAAGCCCTCTTCACAGAGTTCGCAGTGATAACTCAAGGTGGTTGGATTTTGGGTCCGAATGGCGAATACTTGTTCTGGGTCCCCCCAGGGCGACGACGAGGGCTTTGGCGTCCATGTGTGATACATATGGCTGCGGAACATATCACCAGGCTTAATTTTGACAAATTCGTGCATGGCACAAGATGGACGGGGTGTAAGGATTGAGATGCGAATGGTTTTCAGTCGCAGGGTCAAGTGTCTGTCTCTGGTCCACTTCCTGTCGAGTAGTGATTATTTAAAGTTATATTTATAATGGCATCTGTAATTTTACTACTGAATTCGTTTGGGCAAATATCGGCAAATTTGGTATCTCATGAGTGCCGTGGTGCCGCGTACCGGCTCCAGTGGAGCTGGTTTTACTCCGACTAGAACTCCGCACGAATCAAAGTCACTTCGTTCACAATACACT
The DNA here is from genome assembly GCA_029959195.1 of Dictyophora rubrovolvata. Classification (NCBI taxonomy): domain Eukaryota; kingdom Fungi; phylum Basidiomycota; class Agaricomycetes; order Phallales; family Phallaceae; genus Dictyophora; species Dictyophora rubrovolvata. The sequence goes on along the minus strand of CP114122.1, from coordinate 124,523 downwards.
AACCAATGCTCCAGTATCGTTATTTATCCTCTCAGCCGAACGCCCTAAGAAATCGCCTCAAAACCCCTGGGACAAGACGACTGTTATCTGCTTCTCTCGGTCACAGTCCGACTCGGACGCAGTAGGTGGTATGACAGTATCCTGCTAAGAGCTGCCAAGCTCAATTAGTATTCTGTGTTTGAATAGGTTCAATGGAATGAATATTGACGGTCTCACCGACTCCCAAATTCAAGTCCGGGAGGGTACGTATGTGTCCATTTGAAGCCTGGCTTTTTTGGCTTACGTTCCATATAAGCAATTGCGGACATATGCAGAAAGTTCCCAGACGAATACTGGGCGGAAAAGGATAGGTATTACATGTTCTACGCCTAAGAGAATGTTCAATGTAGAGACGTCAAACAGAACAGAAGTGTATCCTCATGACCTACACAAAGAGCTTGCTAAGGGTGGATGGATAGGAAGTAAAACATCAATAAACACAACTATTCGATGAAGTGCTGATGAATATCAGTTTGCATGCCTGAAAAATACGGAGGCTCGAATCTTGGAATATCAGAGGCTACTATCATGGTACGTTATTCTGGGCTGTCGTGAGAAGAGGCCCCGTCGCTGAAATTGAAGTATTTATTTAGCTTCAAACGATTTCCGAAAGCGGCGGAGGTATTATGGCAGCGCAAACAATCCATGCCAATGTCTATGCCAGTAAACCTTTTTACATATTCGTCCTTCGTCTTTGCACAAATTCATCGCTTCTGGTTTTTCAGTGCAGCCGGGTTTGTCCTGATGTTTTTATGGAATATACACTTCATGCAACTTCTGATATAGTCTGGACATTTGCTACCGAAAATCAACGAGAACGATGGCTTCCGAGGATTATATCAGGAGAAGAACGTGCTTGCTTCGCGGTCACGGAGGTAAACAAATACGTCCCGAAACCTTGAACATTACCCAGTCGTTGTTTATCAATGTGTTCTAGCCCAACTCCGGCCTTGACACTTTAAATTTACAGACTCGGGCCGAACGTAAAGGAGATAAATACGTGGTCAATGGATCTAAAATGTAAGTTCCACATTCAGTGCCAAGCGGTCCCTCTACGGGGGTTTGCTAATAATTTAAAGCTGGATTTCGTCAGTTTTTACTAGTTCATTATCACTCGCTTCTATAATTCTCGAACACAATCAGGTCTGCTCAGGTTGCTCAGAGGATGGTATTGTTGGCACGAACAGCACCGTCTGAAACACTTGGAGTCAAACCCTCTCAATGTCTCTCGTTGTTTTTTGCAAGAATTAGAGAAGATGACGGCATAACCCTCAAAGCGGGAATAGAAATGCGAAAAATCCGTAAAATGGGAGGACGTGGGGTGGATTCCAATGAAGTTGATAATGCATTTTTCTCATTATTTGACCGTCCATTCATCGAGTAAACAGATATTCTTCGACAATTTTGAAGTACCGGCGGAAGACCTCATTGGCGAGGAGGGCGATGGATTTAAACAGTCGGTACATTATCTTGGATAGTTTCTTATATGAATAAGTGTTGGTTAGGATCTTACATGGAATGAATGCTGAGAGATGTCTTTTGGCTGGCGAAGCTCTAGGTATTCATTTTTTTTGATTGACAACGGGTTGCAAACCAGTCAACCTCTTTCATGAAACAAGGTCTGGGCTACGCGGCGCTTCGTCGCGCCACGCAATATGCGTCTGAGAGGGTCGTATTCGGTAATCCCAGTATGTGTAAATCATCCATACTCAAATTATCAGCTGACGAAAATTTTCCTTTAAAGTTGGAAAGAATCAAGCCATTCAACATCCCTTAGCGGTATGTAATGTGGCTTAAATTACATGATCTCGGTCAGTTCGCCTAATACACGCTCAAGTAGCAATCGTGGATCGACCTAGAGGCTGGAAAATGCCTAACTTATAACGCTGCTCGAGCTTATGACGAATCGGCCCTGACAGTTAGACATGGTAAGACGGCTTCTTCGTCTCCTTCGAACTCGGACCTTGGAGCACGCTGCAATGCCGCCAAGTACTTCGCAGCTGAAGCTGCATTCAAAGCTTGGTAAACGTTGTTTATTTAGGTATAATAGTCCTTTTTAATGAATAATATTTATAGCGAACGGGCCGTTTTGTAAGTGAGTTTTAATTTCAACTTTTATTCCGGTTTTGACTCCGATTTCTCTGCAATCGCTACGTAGGACACATGGTGGGATGGGTTTTTCTAATGAATGTAAGCAAACGATTAGAGGTCATGAAGGGGATAAATGATCTTTCCTGTTCTTCTAAGATCACGTCGAACGTTATCTTCGAGAAATATTTATCCCTCGCATTGCCCCCGTTTCGCGAGAAATGGTTCTGTAAGTGTGCTACTAGAACGGAAAAATTGGCATCGACGTTTTTTAGAAATTACATTTCGCAACGAGTACTAGGTCTCCCACGATCTTATTGATGGAGATGGTTAGTAAAGGGGTTGCCTAGCTGCCCCACTAACAAGGCTAATTCTTTATATGGCTTTGGATCTAAACCCCCCGCCAATAATGCTAAACAAATCTGTACGATATCTTGAATGATTGATTCTCCATTATTCATGTAAGGTAGCAATGTAAAATGCTACAGGCAAATTGTTTGTGTCCATTATGATCTTGATCTGAGACGTACGGTTTGAAAGGTGAACCTTTTCCCCGCTTCCAGCAAACTGTCACTCTTTATTCACATCTATTCAAGAATAAATATGATTCTTCAGATAGGTTTAGCTCATCTCTGGTTCGTGGAGGGAGTACGATAACGAGAGTGTTCTTCTAAGAAGACATGCGCTCCACCTTCTCATTCGCCCAATCACGTGCTGGCCTCGTGTACAGGATAACTTGGGTTGCCCTAGAAACTATATACTCGCGATTCACACTTTGTAAAATCTTACAGTGGGTGCGAGGAGACGCTACTTCAAGGGTGACATCTAACGTGGACGACAAGGTAGGGGCCTGGTGAACGGAAGGGATATAGTAAAAGAACTAGAAAGAGAATGACGACATCCACACGTTTAGGGTGTAGCTTGCCTTACGTTCCAAATGTCGGAGTTTTAGGAATGACATTGCAGTGCTCTCGTATTGGATTGTCTTCTTTAGCTGCGATAGGAATTTCTCGATTGTGATCACACTGACCGTAGGATGAGTCAGGAATGGATGTTTTCTCTTAACCTAGCCGGGGTATTGTTTATTTGTACTCATGCGATCGAATTATAAAAAAACCGAGGGTTTTATTTAATTCCCAGCCCGTTGTGCTTCCTTGGTTTGCTATATCTCAAATTCACTTGTCTGCTCCTCCACACTTATGTACATGTCTGTAACCCAAATCAAAACTTCTTTGCAGGCAGCCCTCGCTCTTGTTGGCTATAAGAGCAACGTTGCCGCTTCTCAAGTGGAACAAGACTTGAAGTCCATTTCTAGTAATCTGGTAAACAACTCAATTTAAGAATATAAAATAATTTCAATCACACTTCATAGATTGCCGCAAGACCGATGATTCAGGCTCTTCCCACAACCTCGAATAATGTTTCAGTTGCTCAAATCCTCGTAAGCATTGAAGTGATTACACGAGCTTTTTCTTACCATTTGTGCTCCAGGCTCTTGTTCCACATGGAATTACGGTGGCGGTTTCTATTTCAAGGGCTACCTCTTCTCTTGGAGTAAACATTTCTATTTTTTTCCCGTTCAGATGTTCACATGCTGTTTTTCCAGAAACTTTCGTCCCCGCTTACTGCAGATGAAGGTTCTGCCTTCTTGGCCATCCTTCAAGACATCCAAACACAGTTTATAGCACTCATGGATGTATATGGTGCCAGAATTCTCGCTTTCGAGATCCTTCCCGGGTTAAATGCATGGGGTCTGCCCACTATTCAAGGCTTATTCGATGTAAGTTGTATTTATTTTTATGCGACTGATCAGAATGAAACAAACAAAACAGCCCTTGATACAAGCCTTTATCGTGGCCGCTCCGGTAAGATCTACTCCTCACCTTTACAATGACCTCTGAGTTAGACTTATTGGTCGTCCTCCTTACTCTAGGCTAACATCTCGCCAAGCGTCATCCGAGCAATTCAGACCAGTATCGATTCAACTCTCCAAAATACACTTTCCCTCGTTCCTGCGTGACGTTACATAAATTTGTGTGCACTGAACTTGAACTTGTCCTGTAGTTTGTACGAAAGTACTGAATATGCAACGTTTGTTGTTTCCGGCATGTCTGTGTATTAGTGTGGGCATGAGGGAAGTTCAAATTACATTGATTGTCTATTATTCATGCCTACACAAGGCCGGTGGCCTTGTAAATAGTTCGGTTAGCAGGAAATGGCTGATTTTCGCATCCCGCTAAGCCTCTATTAGCCTTAACTGGTACAACTTCGGCGCACTGACAAGCGAGTGCTCCTCTACAATCTTGGCCTGCTCGCAATGTTGTCGCTTTCATTGATCTGACTGTAACTCTTTGACATCCGGGTTTATACTCTGATGACAAGAACGGCCGCAGGCAGTGAGGAGCAAAGGTACATTCATCATAACAGCCCATCTCGCCCAAGATAAGCTGTCATCTGAACTGCGAGAGATCAATGTTGGTTAGATGGGCGGAATGGCCTTTTAACGCTCTAGCATCCATTTGGAGATGTTTTATTTGTATCTCGCTAGTCTTTGTTCCCTAAGTCCCTCAGTTTCCGACTCGAGCTCATGGTGTCTGTGTTGCGAGCGCGGTCGAGCCAGCTGGGCACTAGCCCATTATTCGAGGATACTCATATAAATTTCCTTGTTTTCGCTTGCGGCTCAGGCTTCCCTGTTTTTGGTCTTTTTACATTTGACAAGTACCATGTCTCAACTCGAACAATTGGAGCTCGTCACCGTACTTGAAAATGGCTATCGTCTTCGCCAAATAGCATGTTAGTCAATAACTTGCTTGTATATCCCCACTAATGTCTATCTAACTAGATGGAACGCTTGCGTTGCTCACATTTGATGTTTTTCTTACCTTAGAGTCAGAGGTAAAGTCAGTTCTGACATACAAAAATTCTGCTCAAAAGTTTTAGATTCTCTATGTTTGGAGGTCGGTGACCCTTGTTCAACCCTTCCCACCTTGACTTTCCCTCAAGGCGGCCATGGTCTATGTTTAAGACTTTATATTTAACCTGTCGATACATACCCTTCGTTATACCTTGGTATGCTTGAGCACTTTTCGAAGCCGTATGATATCAATTGACAAGCGGAAAACCATAGTTTAATAGTAGGTGAGAAAATCGTGTCGATTTTGTTATGGTAGTCATTTGAACTTTATTATTACCCGCAAATATCAGCTCCTCCTTCAAACACACCAAACGTACGTCTTATTTGCTCATGGAATTGCTTGACATCGATCGTTTTCACAGTAGTCTGTATTCCATTGTGCTTCTGGTTGGAATTGCAGTCTTTAAGCCTTTTATAGTTGCATCGGTTTGGAATGGTATCTGCTTTTGTACGTCCCCTAATTTTGATATACTAACGTGGAGGCCTCTTACGATTGTACCATATACTTAGAGGAACAACAATGCTGTGCATTTTCCCCTCAGACTGTTTGCTTGCTTTAAGGCTGGATAAGTTGTATACGTCAAAGTTAGGTAAGTTGAGCATACTCGAAAAATGCCTTCTAGATTCTCATTTATATTATTTCCAGTCAGAAAAGTGCTAATCGCCACCCTAGCATGTACGCATTTTCTTTTAGTTTTCAATGAAGTAACTATTTATGCACTTACAGGTGAAGCAATTGTATGTTACATACATAGTTAGCTTTGAAACTGAGCTAGATTGGCTTCGAAACAGGCACATATATCACTGGTTGTTTTAAACGCAGCAAGAGCCGAGTTTACGGTCATAGACGTATTAGGGACTTTGTCTTCTTTCAAAACCTGTATCTCGACGAAAACCCCTACATCATCAAAATTACTTCGGTTGAGCCCAGGGTATGTACCGCCCAAAGACTCAAAAGCCGTCTATCAAGAACTAATACAACCATAATTAGGATTCCTTCCTTAATAATTGGAGGTGCATTTTGATTTTCTATTACTCTACAAAGTTCTCGAATTATTTGTCCTTTTTTAGTTTTATACTCTTGGTTTGCCATTGCTGTTTTTTATAGGCATTTTTGCCTGAAACAAACCTTGAATAAGCATCGATTATTAAGAGAAAGTGGGACTTTGGCACCAATGTTTATAGTTTTGGTTCGTGATGGTGTCATTTGTTATCTCACGTAAGTTTTGCTTTATGAAATGCCGTTTACAACTTTCTGATAGATAGTTGAAAAAAGTAACTTTGGTTGCGTCTCTTTCTTTCCCTGGAGTTATTTAATTCTAACTTGAATACTGCTAGTGGGTGCGGTTGTGGGTCTCACGCTTTTTAGCGTGTATGGTCAATCTATCATGATTAGCATTGCTCCATTGTGAGCCTGAGTTATATCCTATTATTATTACACTCAATTAGTGTTTTTCTTTCAGAGTCATTGCGGCTACTTCCTCTATTGTGGTTTGTGTTTCACTGGTGTCTTAAATTGGCTCTCATCACTGAAATGAACGTCAGAGCTCTCGGCTTGTTCTTACACTCAAAGGTGATCCAAACTACGCGACTGGGGTTTATCGTTCTGGAAATGAATTGCGGGTTGTGAGTCAGGACAATAGAGACCTGTCAATTCTCGACTTCGGGGAATGAGTCCAAATCTCATACCAATGAAGGCGTTTCGTTGGTGCCCCGTAATAGTGGAGTAATTTGTTTATACATGGAGGATATGTCCTCCGAAACCACGTACAGACTCACACTAGGTCTCAGAATCAACACATTAAATAAACCTAGAACATGCTTTGTTGGGACATACCTTAATCCAAATCGACAAAGACAATCTTCTTGACCACCTGGATCTACCGCAAGTAATGTGTAACAAAAGGCGGTGACGAACTCATGTCGCAAAAATCGATTTCGGTTTTTTTTTGATTTATTAACCGATCAAGATGTTTTTAGGGTCTTTTTATGGTTTATAAACCTTTAATAAACCGAATCACCCATCCAGTCTTCTACACAATTTCTACAGTGCCATCGGGCGATGTGCGCACCGCGTAGCGCAGTCAATTTAAAACTATCGTCCATCGATATCCTTGTTCAAAGGCTTTTATATCTGTGATCTACGTTTTCTCTACTACGACATCAATTTGAATGGCGGCCATCATGTATCAAGGTTCAGAACACCCATAGTGATTATCGTTTCTTCCTGAATTATCATATGGATGATGAAGTTCGCTCTGAAGAAGAAAACTGCTTACCTTTTTGTTACCTAATCCAGCAACAGTCGTTCATCGGCCTTGCCCATTGACAGAACCCATCCATTTCATTCGCAATGCGAAATCTAACCTCAAGTCCTGTGCTACGCCAACCATATCTCTTCATATCAGATAATTGTTAAACAGCCATCCGTTTATTACCAACCTCCGAGTGCGGTGGACATTGGGGTAATAGATGACTCAGGATGGAACGACGTCTTACAACATGCGCTCAGGCAAAGAGGACGTCGCCATCAGTTCTTTATCCTGATTATGATATGACATCTAGTTCTGTCTCGATAGCCCAATATCCGTCGACTATCAGATCCTTTCTGATGAACAATTTAACGATCATAAATGTCTCGTTCCATGACAACATATAGCGCTAGCGCTATGCCAGTGAAGGTGAATAAAACAGCTCTAAAAACCTAATATAATAGACACATAGTGAACACGTGCATACTGGTACAATGACAGGTTTACATGGTGTACACTGCAATACATAATATGTGTAAAGATAAAGCCAAGCGTCAAAAGAAAATAGTTACACGAATACAAATTTATTCATCCATAAAGTCGTTCAGGCATCCAATCATTCAACATTCGTCTATGAGAGGGAGAACTTTCAAACCCGGAAGAATCGCGAACGCTTGGTCGTTCCCGTGGGTGCAACACCGGCACTGACATGGGCACTAGCGGACCCGGTTCTCGCAGCAGAGCCTGATGACGCGGCACCTTTATTGGAAGTGGCGACTGCACCGCCCAAACTTGAACAAGTACCGTCATCGACCCAAACGCCAGCTGGTCCTCCTGTAAAAAAAAGAGTCAGAAACATATTCAACAACAGAGCGGCATAGTTGACGTGGCAATGGCAATGAACAATGATAATGTCATGAATAAAATAATCATGATTCGTGACGCATGTGCCACGTACTGACTATGGTCGTGGATTTGACCTTACCTGGTGTATCAGCTTCAGTCCACCATTTCGCAGTCCACAAAGAACTATCTATGGAAGTTTTTTTAAATCAACACACGCGCTTTCGACTTTACCCGAACAGGTGTAGAAACTCACTGTACACGACCGACGATCCGCCTTGATATGCCACCGTATTAGACCAAGCTGGTACGCCAGCACATGAAGTTGGTATAGCCGTGGATGTAGGTGATGGTGCGGGTGCAGATGTGGGTGGGGTGCTACTCTTGGAACTTGATGATGACGTCGATTTGGATGGAGGAGGCGTAGAAGATGGAGGTGAAGACGTGGGTGGAGAGGATGGTGGGCTGGGCGGTCCGCCCGTCAAAGAGGCCTTAATTGCCGCATCATAACGACCATTGACGTATGCTTGCGAAGCATCCCACATCATAACACCTAAATCAAAGCATGGTTAAACAACTATTAAAAGCATAGCATCTTATTTAAAGCAATTTCACATACCTCCGAAAGATGAAAAGTTGCCTTGAGTTTGCTGCACAATCGATCCCAGCGTAGCAGCATTGACGTACCCTGACCCAGCAGCTGTCGAAGAAGCGGGCGCACCGATGTATACTTTGACGTTTGGATTGATAGATACTGTTTTGGCCCAGTTGTCCCTGATTTTTCAATTTGACGTCATTATCGCCCGTTCGTTTATGAGGGATAAGACAGTTGCTTACCAAGTGCTAAAATCCCAGTCCTGCCCATCGTCAGCATTGCGGAGGGATGAATAAGGGAAAAGAAGAACGTACATTCGGATTGCTAAATTCATTGAGACCGCAATAGTTGTTGTCTTAAGTGATGAACGAATATGTAAAGAGGATACGAGATATGTAACACTTGATATGCTCACAGAACTGAACATAAACCATATCAAATGAGGCAGCATTGAGAACTGTGCCCATATAAGCGTCAGGGTAGGGACATTGCGGTGCGCCGGAGATATAGTATCTAAACAAAAACATTCAGACAAGAGGTTTCCCGACAACTGTAGTTAACAAGACGAACTTTTTGTTAGCACCCTTAGCATGGGATTGAATTTGACTAATGAACGAGCTATAGTAAGTTGTTCCTCCGCCTTCGATATCCAAGTCGACTCTGTATCGTGAAAAAAAGTGTCATTGAGATTACTTTTGAAATGGGAACGGCTTGAGCACCAACCCGTCAAGGACAGCAGAACCAAACGGCCGAGTCGAACTATTTCCTCCTAAAAATAAATCCCAGATCTTTCGGCGAACGGAAAAAAGGCAACATTAAGGACGTATTCATGAGGGTACTGTGGTGAAAGAAAAAAAAATCTCACCGTATCGGCAAAGCTTTCGGCTTGAGAAGCTGATGAGAATGTGACACCTGATGCGGCACCCCCACCCAAACTGAGAGTGACAATTTTTCCCTTTGATTGACACGTCTGACAGACAGAATCGAGATAAGGAATTAAAGTTATTCGGTGAGATACACAGAGGGACGCACTTGAATATCGGCAGCCATAAACTGACATTCTGCCAATTCAGTACCAGAAAAAGTAGGATTGCTATCGCTGCTGCATATCTATACGAAAGTTAAGCCACGCTTTAAACGTGAGAATGACTTTGACTGACGTTGGAAAGGTCATAGTGCGGTAAACCTCCTTCAGCGAAAAAGGTATCCAGGAAAGCAAGAGGCAAAACGTCTATGCTATCATCTTGACAGTAGTATGACAAGTTCTGCTGCTGTTGGGTTGAACCCGGATGGGTTACCCCGTATGAGTTCTATTCGCTCGTTTTAGAATGGCTGTGCACAATATGTATGTACGTACTTGACCCCAATATACTGCCAACTATGAAGGATTGTAAGTCATAGAGTAATCATGAGTAACAGAAAGCATACATTGCTGTTCTTGGTAACGTCAAAAGAGAACACGTATCCAAACGACGCGATGAGGAGCGAAAAGAAAAGGGTTTGCCGCATGATTGCCAGTGAGACCGAAATCAAGACCGATACAAAGATTTAGAGAACGCAGACAAAAAAGCGAAAATCCCAAGGGTCTCTTATAAACCCAACCCCCAACGACAACAAAGACCAAGGAGCATATCTCTTTTTTTAAAAGGAAAAACCGAACAAACTCCTAGTTTCGACAAAGCGCTGACACGTTGCCGTTATGATATCGAAGAACTGAATAGAAAATGAAAAAAGGGCGAGAAAAGGGTGTGTGCTTGTGCATACAGCACAAGACCAGCAGACCACAGGACCGGTAGGAAGCATAGGAGCCATGAGAATCACATAGAGAGTTTTCCACGTGGAAGCGTGTGCGGTGAGAGAGCACATATGTATGAGGCACATACATACGCCTAAACCCATACGAAGATCGGGTCACGAAATAGTTATGAATGGAGGCGTTGGAGGAGTGAGATAGCGATTTGGGATAAATCACCACATGGTGTTTTTTAGACGTAGCAGTTCAATCCGCACCGCTGCCGCATAAGTGTACATACGCGGTCGGTTCGGAAAAAGGAAGCTTATGAGACAAAGTCACAATGACGCCGGGTGCTAAAAAAAGGTATTGCGTACCTTTCCGGACCCGAATTTAGACGAGAAACCTATGTTTGGATGGGCTTAAGGCTTCCTCATAATTAAGGCGAGGCTTCGAGGGAGACGGGGTTTGAGCCTTAGCAACCGGCGTTGCAGTCATAGTTGATAATGATTGGTAACTATTAAATCGCAGATTCACATTTTGGGCAAAATGGGCGACAAATCGATTTTGAGGGATAGTTTAGGGCCCGTTCTCGAGTATTTTTCCTGAATCAATTTGTCCATCATCCTCAATTGCCAGCCAACAAGCCTGGGGCCTCCTCTCTGAAATCGTTTAGACTTTTACGCTTCAGATGACAGGAGAAAAAAACTCCGTATATCGCATCGTTCAACGTGCTAACGCACTCTAATACGGATAAAACAAGAAAACAGTCCATATTGTCATGACGTATCGTCAAAAGACCAATAATCCGAGTTTTCTATCCACCTCCACGTCCACCCCTGAATCACATTGGCCAAGAAGCAGCTTGGGCGTGTAAATGTGTGCAAATGTATATATCCTGTAAGGCAAAGGAGAGCGTCCAAAGGAGAAGACGCATGGGTCACAAATCATGATTCCAGAGAAAAGCCGTAAAGCATGTTACTCAAGATAGAGTCATATGGTTATTGTAATCGTGTGAACCAAGGCTAGTCCATTTCGAGAATTACGTTCGGTGATATCAAATACTGAAAATTCGTCTTGATAGTGGCATGATCTTCCTGGCGGTTTTCCACTTGCACTGGGCATTGTTGTGGAACACCCAATTTGGATAGTCACCATGGTGGTCACGCGCGCCGCGAATCTCACTAGATGGTAGTTACAAATGACGCTTTTCGCGCAGCAAGATATTTTTGGGAAGAATGTCATTCTTTCTTTAGCCGAAATGGGTCATGAATTTCAATATGCCACTTGAACACTTCTCTTCCGAGCCTAGTAGAATCTAGAGTGTTAAAGAGCTTAAGGAGGTGAAAGAAAGTTGTACGCTTGGCACTATTCAGCAATACAAAATACATCATATAACCGCCGTAGCTATTAGAATTGGAACTGTATAATAGAGGTTAACCCTATCAAATAGGGAGAGTCAAGAGGAAAAAACCCATGTGATTCACTTGAGCCGAGTCGGGACTAGTCTGACTGGATGATATTGACTTTCGGGAATCCAGAGTCATGCGCTGAATTTTGCCTGAACAGTAGAGCAAATAGCAGGCGACCACGACAACATGAGGGAGTGAGAATAGATAGAAAATGATACCCCAAAGAATCCCCTATCGGCGAGTGTCCGTGTCCGGTCCTCAGACGTTATTAATACAAATGGCGTTATTCATTTTCCTAAAAGGCGTGTTCAATACTTCTTCTCAAACATCTAAGTTGACTTGGTAACCAAAAGAACTCCAAAAGTTTCCATTTAAGAAACAGAGGACAGGGGGTTTTGGTTCATGCATTAGAGTCACAAATAATCATGACCAGCATTCCAATAATGCCGTGGACACTTCCGCACCTTTTTCACCGGGCATATGCGTTTTCTTCCGCTTACGCGACTAGATGAAGAAAAAGAGTATGATTGAGCGCTGGAGCTAAACCTTATGCGGCGAGTGAACGACTGACCCTATTGACCTAAAAAGATATAGACAAAACATTGAAGGTAGAACATTAGTCATTGCAAGCGTATTTCTGATTCTTCTATGCGTTCGCAAAAGACCGGGATGATATACATATGCATATCTATTATTGCTCGTTATCAGGTGTCATACACCTTAAAATCATAAAAAGCAACTAACCACGCAGCTCATAACTTGCTATAGGAACGACCAGGAACATAATATCTGAGCTGACTTGAGTGGCTTGAGAAATGAAAGGCGCATGCATCATGCATCATACTACGTGTATGAATCATGATGCATGATGCGTGGTGCTCGGTGTGCTCGGTCTATGGTAGTGCAACAAGTGTGAAATGCAATACGATATCCAAGGCAATTTAATTTAGAGTATCTTGACAACGGAAAAATTGCGAGTAGTTCCGAGTTAATTCCAAAACGTCATCTTAAAAAGGTCGTCTGCGAAGGGGTGGGGTTGTCTAAAGTCATTGTTTTTATCAGCAAGCTGTAAGGAAATTAAGGCCAATTCAAATACGATTACATAGTTGAGCGTAACATTCAACCTTAAACAATTTTGACCTTGGTTTTCCCGTGGGTGGGTCGGCGTTGCGTTGGACATGGGACAAGAGGCGAGAGTGTGGAAACAGACTGACGTACTATTCAAACCCCGCTTTCTTTTTTCCGCTTCGAGTTTGTCCTTGCTTCGTCCACCCCGTTCACAGGCAGTGCTTCCTCTTTTTAATTTTTGTGCAAATACGACTTCAATAATAATATCAGGAATCACTATCCGTCACATCATACACGAACTCCCACAATTTTTAACTCATCCGCAGCAGCTGGGGCGACGGGCACCTTGATTATCTGTGACTAAATTGAAAGCATTGTTGTAAGGAGATCATCGATATCGCGACATCCTAGAAACCATTCAAACGGTTGTCGAATACTGTTTTGATGATCTTGCTTCTAATTCATAAATAAAAGGGTCCTGGTTCAATACATCCGAGTCCCATAACTCGACAGAAAGATATATTGGGCAGAGACAATAGAACAAAAATGAAAATTGCAGGGAATTTTTGTCACAGCCTAATCCAACATCATTCCGTGAGTCATCAATCAATATGTTCCATGAATAAGACATACCCAATCGCCCGCATTAAAAGATACCCGACAGTCGATACAACCTACATGGGCAAATGTCAATACACAAAACAAGTCAGAAAAAACGAGGAGAAACAACATACCAGGGTAGCTAAGATACTTGCAGGAATACCATTCTTCAAAAAATCAATATTGCTAAGATACAAATCACCCAGCTCGTTCACTTGATTAGCACTAATTTCATCACCAAATCAATTAAATATCTCTCCAAAAAAAAACGACACTGTTTTTACATACGCAGTCTGATTCGGAAATCCTGAAACAGGCATTGCCATACCCGTCGAACAAATCAACCCAGTCAAAAAGATGAGTAATCTAGAGTGTGGTTGGCCGGAAAGTTGATCTCCAATTTGTTTTGCGATCGGAACTAGTAGTACACTGGCAACGGTATGACTGATGAAGGTAGATATAACCTATATAAAAGCAATCCCGGCAATCGATCTGTGTGAGCCCTTGATGTGAAAGCAAACCCCTCTACCACGCACCAGAACAACTCCAGACAAGACAAATACGACTTCATTAAGCGAGAGACCTTCTATGACATCGCGGACTATTCCATCGGTAACAGCAAGCAATCCACTTGATTCGACGCCTTTACCCAATGAAATTCCACCCATCGCAAGGACTAGCATGAACTCAGCAAACGAAGGTTTAATTTTTTGAGAGCATGTGAAACCTACAAACAATCGTCCATAGAAAATGTTCAAAGTCACTCTATAACAATGCTTCCAGTTAGCTCAGAAACCAAAAAAAAAAAAACCGGTCGACACTAACCTTTTTCAGCACGCCCGTACCAAAGAACGCAACAACCGGTAAAATAGCAATGACTCCCATATCCCCCACAACATTCTCAATCTTATACTCGACGCACCACAGCGCGATAGTCGCAACACATATGAACAATACCCACCACTGCTTGATGTTCAAGGCCTCTTTGTTATATCTAATTGGTCTGATTTCTAAAGGTTCGCCATCCGCCTTAGATCCCGGTCGATAGCTTACCAAGAGAAGAAGCCAGATGATGACGATAGAGAGGAATGAAACAGGTAATGCGACGGCAAACCACTGTAACCAGCTGATTGGCGGGTCCATTTGTCCATAGGCTATCACATTTTGCGGAGAGGAGATGGGTGAAGTTTGTCCACCGATGTTGGCAGCTAGCGCTATTCCCAGCTTAACGTGGTGCTTCAGTTCCCCCAATTTTCGACAATAGTAGTTCGACTGATAACTTACTATCAGACATGGAGCAAATGTAGTCCCCGAGGGTAAGGTCCGTAAAATAGGCTATCATAATACCATCCCTTAATCAGCTGCAATGTCAGTTACCCAATAAGGAATGCGAACCTGAATCAGTGTAAAGCATAAGGTCGGCGCAGCGACGTTGCTTATCCACATGCTCATGAAACATGACACAGCCATGAATGTAAGGATTACAACGTTAGGTCGCGTCCCGGCTAAGCTGAGAACCCGCGTTACTAGGATTTTGTCGATGCCAGTTTTGCTAACGGCTGCTGCTATAGTGAAGCCTCCAATTAGAAGCATTATGGTCGGCGAGAACATGGCCGCAAATATAAACCTAAATGAGGGAGAATCAATATTTCGATGTTCCCGTGCTTTTGGTACATACTTGGAGGCATCCTTCGTCGACAAGCGCATGTAAGGGACATCGCTTGACCGTATAGTTCTGAATATCACAAGCAATGGGGGTATCAATAAAGCGGTGACGAATAACGGTATAGCCTATTTTCAGTTGTGAATTAACTACATAGCGATGGAACAACAAACGAACCTCAGATGCCCACAAAATTGTGGCGAAAATTAGGATAGCGAAACAGTTGTTCGCTTCAATTCCTTCAACAACACTATAATTCAAAAGGAAAATGAAAACGGCAAGACCAATAAGCACAAAAATCTTTTTCTTCCGAAAGCGAATGGTTCCCAACGGGGTTCCAACAACGAAATTATGTGTAGAACGCTGAGCCGCCCGAATTGCTTCATTATCTGTGTCGTCATCGTTGTCCGCACGGTTGTGCCGTTCTGCGTCGATCATTTGGCGCCATACTGTATCTCTTTCCCAAGCAATTTGTTCTCGTAGGTGTACACGAAGTTGCTTATTTGCCACCGAGATATCACTTTTAGTGACACATTTGGCGTACAATGAAACTGTCTGACCAATGGCCTCTTTCAGCTTAGCTCGAGTCGCTGGCAGAAAAGGATAAGCTTGCTCAACAACGTCACGCATGTAGGGCTGTTTCAACTAGAGAAAGGAGACTCCAGACCAAATATAAAATATTGCAAGCTAGAAAACCTACTTCGTTGTAGGTATGTTTGTCGAATCTGTGACGTATGAACAACATTTCACTACAACGTTTACTTCAAAAGAGAACTCGCACTTTTTGAGTATTTTACTGAATCCTGAATAATTCAGCTCTACGTATGACCGCAACGACGTAAGCGATATAAAGAGGTCAACGAGTTTTCTCTTGACTAGTGCACGTGTGTCAAATGCGTAGCTGTTTTTTGCAGTCCAAACGGTTTGGTGTGTATCATTGGTATTAGATGTGTGGGGTGCAAACACTTGACTCAAACGTGGTCGGGAACGAGATTGTTTATGCGATTGGTATGATTGATATGTCGCTGGCTCTGGGGGTCTTGTGGTATCATCCGCTGGCTCGATTTCGGATACGGGTGCCAAGTTCGAAGGAAGGGATAACAAGCTAGCGTCCAATTCTCCGCCATCTTCGCTTGAGGAAGTACTATATCGTCTCTCCTGACTTCTTCCAGTGGTGCGTGCAGGATTTTCACCTAGTGTAATCAGAGATATATAAATCAACTCTCGCCACACAAAACACCACAAATAACAATCAACGACTCACGTGAACTCGAAGCAAACGGCCTTGAGCGCAATTGAGCAGTGCGGCTTAGCGAGTCAACGATGGGAGACAAACGATCTTCGTCTTCGTCGGGATCGCTGTCAGGAGACAAGTATGCCTCTTCAGGTATCAACCCTTGCGATTCTCTATTACGTATCTCCTCTTCCATGGCACTGAGTCTTCCGAGCACGTCAGTTTCCTGTCTCTCATAGAACGTGATGACTTTCTTCAACTCGTGGTCCAAGGATGGCCGAAATCGTTCATCCAGACCCCCACTACTCAACAAAGCAGCTTCTTCGTGGGCGGCCTCTAAATCCTGATACCGAGGATAGACAGTATTGGCTCGTTGGTGCTCCTTCTCTAGCTGGTACACCTGCTTCTTTAAATGATCATAGGCGATATAATGATCCCACCATTCGGAGACAGCATTGAATTTGAGTGAATTACTATCAACAGTTATATAAATTGATATCCGAAAATGCAAAAGAAAGTGTTTTCTAACCTGAACTTCATCCCTAATCTGACAACTTTGCGCCTGTAGGAGGCTAAAGGTATATCTTCGTGGGTATCAACAAGCACTCTACGCGACGGCAATACTCCTGTTCCGCTGATTCTCCTCCAAGAATCCAGCACGATGACTCCTTGACTTGTTGTTCTTTGAAAAGCTGGACCCAGTAATGTCAAGCTAGAGCTCAAAAGGCATTGGAATTTCGAACTCCGTCGCCGGTCACGCTGTCACGTGTCACAGCCATGTCACAAGACGCGTGACATCGGTTATTTTGGTTTTCTAAGTTCTTCGTCCTCAATCCGCCCTCGTTGTCAACCGAGTTTGTCTTGAAACGATATCCACACTATGGGCTAAGGCATGTTTTGAAACAATACTATGATCCTCGTTATTTGTGATTCAGTATCTCCAGCTGATCTCCAGCTGGATGAGGGGCAAAGCCGGTTCTACCTTTAATATGAATAACGGAGTCACTAAAAGTATTTAGATATGTTATGCGACGATCTTCTACTCCCCAAAGAACTCAAAACTGCATCCCTCATGGTTGGGTATTGATCATAAGAGGAAATCTCGTATTGATACCTGGCTTGACAAGTCTTTTGGCGAAATAGGAAGGGACTCGGAGCTTCAAAAGTGGCGTGGGTGTTGATTAAGGATTGATCGCCTCGTCGACAGTCAAAGGGCTGCATTGCGATTGTGATACCCTAAGGTACGCGAAATGACGAAATCTGATTTTCTGTCTGTTCATCAGCACAACTATTTTCCAGTTTATTGAGACGACCCAATCACTCGACATTTTGAACATACATACATAGCAAACCCGTACTTTACGAAAGGGCCGATATGAACGCGTTCAATCCTCTAACCTACAAGATGAGTTCCGAAAAAGAGAAAAACTAGCGCTAAAAGCCACGTTCAAACCTCTGAATGAGACAATCTGTCGGTTGAATGTAACTGAATGTTGAGATGACGAGCGTAATTTATGCCTCAATTGAGTCGTCGTTGCCCGGAATGTGGTTTCTACTTTCACTAGACTGGTATTGCAGTCTAGTGAAAGGTACATCATTTATTATTATTTATAAACAATCCTATTAAACCACGCGAATTCAATGTTTCTGAGCTCAGTTGAGTTGAGTGGTTGATTGTATTTCAATTTATTGTTTACTGATTGAAACTTGCATACAGAATGTGCATAGTACAGCTTGTCAGCGGGCCGATATATTGCAATTTGTATGTACAATCGATGCATGAGACGCTGATAACGGAAAATATATGTGGCTCGGCAGCCATTGATGGTTGAACGTTGATGCACCGGCTAACAACAATCGCATAAAAACCAGAGATTCTTTTCACAGAGGCAGCACTTAGAGTGCAGCCCTCTTTATCGTTCCTAAATGGCGGTTAACGATACCCTGGGAGCTGAGCTTATAGGTGTTTTATTATCTGTCTTGTAAGCCTCTATGTTTCTGACAGACCAACATCATTCGTCTCAGCTGAAAATGTTCTAGGCTATACGGGATATTTTTGATGCAAGTTCTTGTGTATATTCAAACGTTTGAGAATGATACAAAATATATCAAATACATGGTATGACCCCGGAATTTGTATAATACCAGCGTCGTGCAATGATTCTTACGTACAGATTACAGGTTCAAGGAATAGTTCTACTTACAACGCTGTCTGTAGTCCTCCTATGTCACGGACTATACTATTATGTCGTAACCAATTTCGACAATCCCTCCTCTTTATCCCATCACGTGTGGTATGTAAGCTTAAGTTTACGGTTATTTTCCGTAGCTAAGTGTCTTTTTTCTATTAGGTCATGGACTGTATGTTCTTTCGGCAATCGTATCTAGCATGCACTCTAACGTCAACAACGTTCTTCTTAGTATCTTCCGATTGTTATCGTGGGTTAATGCATCATCCAAAACAGAAATCACAATTGAAAGACACTCAGGCCTTGATTACATTCATCGTAGAGTGGTAAGACTTTATCTTAATCCAATAAAAAGGAACACTGGTTCAACCAATTTCCCCAGTTTTTTCGCAGTCAGAGTCTACAAATGTGAGTTTCTTATTTCGTTAGTACGACAGTTATAACACTCAAAAAAATTTTATAGTAAGCGGCTATCAGAAAAAACTGCTCGTATTGATTGTATGTTTTCCTTACAATTGAAGTCAGTCATGCTCATCAGTCTGTCAGGTATCGTTGTCCATAATATCCAACGGTAAGCGGGAAAACAAGTCTCAGTTGATATGTATCGTATTGAAAAACTCCGTTTAGGTATCAAGATTGGTCAGTCCCGTTTCGTGCTATTTTGCTACCGATAGGTCTGAAGGACAGTTAAATGTGCCTAGCTGCTGCCGTAGAAGCGTAATTATCACCCCTCATAATTTTCTATAAATTTGATTTAAAGAGCCAATAGGAATATTCATTCTTCTGGTCTTCCAAAAAATCAACAGGTAAATGGCTCATATTTTGGAATTGCAGCTTATAACCGCATACATGCAAAGATCCCTGCCTGCGTATCGTTGGCACTGACTGCAGCTTGTGGCTGTATCATAGGCCTTCTTCAAGCATATTACCTACATAAGGGAAGGACAGGAGTAAAAAGGTGCTTCTAACTTAGGAAAACTGGTTAGGTTTCACTTATTCTGCTTCGTATTAAGAACCGATCACGTCATCAATGTTTTGATTGCCTATACAATTAGCACGGGCGCACTCACTAGGTACCGCTCATTTTATTTTTTTGGAAAAGAGTCTAACTGAATTCTTTAGTATTCTCGCGTTGTTTGGGTTAGCCTTTGTAAGAGCGCATCAGCTCATTTGAACGAAGCATTTAAGACAGATCGTCTATTCACCTTATGTAGTTTGCAGCTATGCCAAAAACATCCATATATTGGGCATCTTGTTCCGTTAGCGCAGGAAGTAAGTCCATATTTTCGGATATACAAAACAGACGAGCGTGTTGCTTATTGACGATACCGTCAGCCTACTCAAATGCCCTTCTAGCTTCGTAAGTGTTTTTTTCACTTAAACCTTGGTCATACGATTGCTATGAATATCTGCCATAGTCTCAATGGACGGCGGTACTTCAGATCAGAAACTGCTAGCAACACTATCGCGACCACAAACTTAGATATTCAGGTATCAAGCCTGCCTATATTTGTGAATAATAAAGCTTGGATGTCTATAGTTGCAAATTCTACGAAGGTTCTGTTCTATACTTTCGTTTTTTATATCAAGCTACTTACGGTAATTTTTAGGAAAGTTTCATCTCAACAGAGGCAGCACCGGCCGGCGAATCAACCTCCGAATTCAACTTCTGAAAGCAGAAATACGATTTTCGTATGAAAATCTTACCCCGATCTGGCTCCGAGGTGACGAGAATGAAACGTTCTGGTTTCCTATCGTTTTTTTCCGCTGGAATTCCTGTTAGAAACTACATACTTTTAACGAATTATTGGAGGCTAAGGTCTCAACAAAGTTGGATGATTACGTCTACGTTTTAATTCTTTCGCGCCACGTAATAATGTCCACATAATCTCCCGCCTCAAACGAGTAAATACACACTTCGCAATCTGTACATATTTCCTGCAAAACTTAGTGTCCTTGTCCCGAAAATCGATTGTCAAATGTCCGGATCACATTACGGGGCATGTCCCCAGAGAGATCTCGACGCCAATTACAAAAAAAACAAAGCTTTTGTAAAAAATAAATTGACAATTAAAACATCACCTTATTCCTCGACTATCACCATTCCTAATATGTATATCTTTCTAGACTTGAATTGTGAATTTTGCTGGACGGGAGATATGATATTGAGAACTTGATTCTCTCAATTGTAATGTGGTGGAATTGGATTTCATGATCATTAAATGGTTGAATTAAAGCTGGCTGTGCCTTCATGTCGGTGCTATGTGATATTACGTCTTTACACATATGGTCGAAGCGCTCAATTCCAAATTCGTATATAGTGCAACGTTCCCGGCGGTCATTCTGGACTGAGGAAATCTTTGTTCCAGCTTCTAAATATGTATCGATATCTCTCGAAGGAATTCTCTTTCATCTTATGTCCAGATACGCAAGTGTTCTTCAAAACCAGTGTATGGCTCAATTGAAGGGAGATCGGCTCTCACTCTGATGTTTGGTTCTGAGTATCATCAAGGATGTATTTATTTTTGACATGCCAGTGTCACGTATTAATGAGCTTCTTTTGGCTTATCCCAATGAATACATCATGCGTATCTGACAGCTGTCTCTTACCTCGCTGTTTTAACTTAATTAAGTTTGAAAGTTGATCTCTCGAGACGCTTGTATACTTATAATTTATCCCCCGCAAAATAAGAAATAAAAAAGACAGATGCACTGAGGCCCGAGTCCCTTGTCCCGCGCGTTGTTCAACGTACGGTGCATTCAAAGGCAACTTCAGCTTAATTGAATTTCTATGAAGTTTCCATTTGGTCGCTGTTCTCAAAATCAATCAGTGATCCTGATCGACTGCGCAGTCCAGAATGTTCGAGTATCATCAGTTTCAACTCGTACCCTTCTGGTATGGCCTGGCAATGCCAGCACTTCAGGGCACTTCTCATGGGAACCCGGAAGCCCCGTCACTAGTCACTTGTTAGTGATGTGATCCACGAATGATCGTTAAGTACTATAAGAAACATCATTTAATTTCTCAGTCCTCATCACGGGAAAAAAATAATAATAAATGCCTATATAAAACTGATTCACTGATGGTCGAGGTAGTGTTTCGTTTCCCCAACTTTTCAGGCCTCCGTCACAACTAATATGAGCAACACGAAAGTACTTATTTCCGCACTTTTTCTCTCGTTATTACCCTGTAAGTTTCTTTGTCTTTTCTTTCTTCGGGTGATGGATAGACCTGGACCGTTTTGCACTGTTTTGCTCACTTGACGTAGATGTTTCTTGTCAATCAGAACCGAATGACACACTCTATATTCCTGGTATATCACTAATTGAGTCAGAATTTGGGACACCAACGGCCCCAGTCGTGATCAGCCAAGAAACTGTCCAAGGCGCATCAACTGTATTCCAAATTGTCGATGCCCTGCCCACAGCTGCCGGGGGCGATCTCACAGGTAAGACTGTCCTGTATTCTCAAAAGAAACTCGTGCTTTATCGTGACATTCAGCTACGCTTGAATTAAGCCCATCAGGAGCTCATTTGAGCGCCGACGCCCCCATGGTTGGCCCCGTGGATATCACTTGCTCCATTGCAGGCGATTCGTCTTGCCAGCTTGAAGTAGGAATTGCTGCAGGCGGCGCGACTGTTTCGATCACATCCACATTTACCGAAGCCACGTCTGGCGTGCCTGTTGTTGCTATCGGGGTTTCTTCTGGATCGGGATCGGGATCCTCGACGCCGACTGCCACATCAGACTCTTCTCGCGGTGGGACTGCAGTGAGCACACCCGGCTCTTCCTTGTCTCAGACAGCTGGTTCCTCGGTTACCACTGGCAACAGCTCTCCCTCTTCTTCCAGTTCTGGTAGCCAAACCGCCCCAGCCCCAGCTGCTTCTACGAGTCAGCCCTCTTCCGCCATGGGCCTTCGCAGTTCCGTGGTTACCATCTTGATTGGGTTCAGCCTTGTGATGGCAAGCCTGTGAACAGGCAGGGACAGGCCTCTCAGAAAAAAAAGAAAAAAGGAGCATCATTTGGGAAGATGAGATGACTTTTCTCCGTAGTTTGTTTCTTTATTGAGAACGTATACGTTGTAGACCGAAAAAGTTGTTTTTGGACATCTCTTCAGCACGTTTTCATGTAATTATTCGTCTCCAAAATGTCTGCATGGACACTGTTGTTTCGGCACTTTTATTAGTCAATTCATATAACCACCCCATTGAGGACAAAGTCACTACCCAGGCTTAATTTCAGTGAGAACATATACCTTTCAATGGAATTGATTTTCGAGACGTTGGTATCATAGTGAGCGTTTGCAGAGCAAGCGCTGGAGTTTTTGGAAGTTTCGGACTTGGAAATGTACAGTTTTAACAACCTTTTGCCCAGAGACATGCACAAAGATTCCTTCTGCGGAGAAGTATACAAACCTTTTGCAACTTTCTGCGGGTAACTGAAGCTGACTCAGTAAACACACTCTTTCACTCTCTAATACAAGATGTACAAAGTATTCCAAGGCAAACGGCTGAAAAAATATCTTCCACTTTTATTCGTCCGTGCGCGTGCACAGGGAATAAGAAAGCCACGATTGCCCGAAATGGTCTCAACGCTCTTGGACACGCATCCAATAAAAAGTCTGTTGTGAAACTTGTAAAGGCAACTGAGTCTCTCTCGGTTGACAAAGTTTCGACACTCACAACATATGGTTTAGTCTGCGTAGCCCTCAGACTAGGTTATTAAAGTTTGATTAAAATTCATACTTGGACGGTCACCGGGGGAAGGGGGGGATGCCATAAATGATATGTACGTACTATAATTGTGATATACTCCAGACATATATTGTGTCGAGTATTGGGAAGTCTTCTGTAAATCGTCCCAGATCAAAAAACTAACAAAGGACTTGGTTTAAGGTAAAGTCCGTGCGTCATGTGCCACGGAATATGCCGAGAGTTCCGGGGCTTGAAATAGCGGCTGACAAAGCGTCTTCCTTCTGTTTTTCCCATTCGCCATCATGCAGACGCGTACCGCAAGGTATGGCTTGAGCCTGATTCATTTTCAAGTAAATGAAATTTTTGTTTTAGCGGAAGTATTAAACGCAAAGCCTATGATGATGCTGAAGAGCAAACTGATAACGATGGTTTAGCAGGAGAGACTGCGAAAGACCTCCGTAAGCGCTTTTCTGTCTCGTCTCTCCAGTCCCTCTCTGCTAAGCGGTCTACTTCCAGCTGTTTCCAAACCAAGAAAAAGGGTAAGGAAACAGAATGTGGATGACGGGGAAAGCGGATCCTTAGCAAAACAGAAAGGAAAGGGGAAGGCTACTACATCTGCGTACCGGGGACGTAATGTAGGCAAGCTCGCGAAGCTCCTCGAAATGCCAATGGATATCTTTTGCGAGGTTCCGTTGCCCTTAAAACCTTCTTCGTGCTAAAAGCTAACTCCGTTTTCTTCTCTTTTTTTTCTAGATTAGCCAACATCTCAAACCCATTGACCTCCTTCAACTCTCACGTTCCTCCAAAAGTTTTAATCGTATGTTAACCACTCGCAGCTCCAAACCAATCTGGCGCGCCGCTCGTGGGGCATACCCCGAGCTACCGGACTGTCCTTCAGATCTCAGTGAACCGGAATACGCGAAGCTCATATTTCTGAAAGAGTGTCACGTTTGTCCATTATAACTTTTTAAACGTTCATGCTTTTAAGAGCTGATGTTTGTAGGAGTGCTCGGCAAATCGCGTTATGAAAGCGGATTTCGAACTTCGCACACGCCTTTGCCGCCGCTGTCGATCTGCAAAGTGTGTTTTCTCTCACTACGGTCAATTTTTCTTCAGTCAATGTTTAATATAATTTATCATAGGGTGTTGAGTGGACACGTCTTATTGAATCAAGTTCCTAATTTGACCGAAGAGCTGTTGGAATGTCTTCCAAGCGAGCGTATGTAAAGTCTCGTCCATTTATCCCGCTCTCAATTTATGGCTTTTTACAGACTCCTGGTATATGAAGGGGTCTTGTAGACTAAGGACATTCTTCAAGTCGTCAGCAGAACGCATTATGAAGGAATATATCAAAGCGGCTCCCCCGTCTTTACCACCTCCAGAGGCAGAGAAAGCGAGAGCTGAATTCATAGACAGCAAGAAAGTCTTGCTTAAGGAAGCGGAAACAGTAAGTTTGCCCGGAATACCCGTTGAGCCGGTTGTTAAAATTCACTATTTTCTCAGCACGCCAAAGAACTGGAAAGATGGGTTATGAAACAGGCTCAGGCCAAACAACATTCTGATAGCGAAGCTATAAAGCGCCGCCGAGACGCGTAAGGTGTTCTTCTCTCATTTACATACATCCGCTGAACACAAGCTTTTAAACCTGCAGTGTTCGTGAGAAACTGCTAGAGTTGGGTTATCCCGAACAAGATATCCCCCCCTCTCATTACAAGTACGATGTCCCTCCTTACATTTTCGAATGGAATAATAGTCATTTCAGCTATGAATGGAACAATATGCTTCAACAGCCTCGTGATCTTACCCCGCGTAGTACGTTTTTTTCTCATTTATTTCCAGTTTTTTTCTAACCAGTCATGAACATCGCCATTTTAGTTTGGAACAACATTCGACCCAAGCTAGAAAATATAATCCATAGTTATAAGACCTTTCGAGAAGAGAAGGAGAGAATGACCCGCAAAAATGAACGTCGAAAGGAGTTAAAGGTGCACCTTTCTGGACTGTTGACCGACATGCGATCGGGCGATTCGAGATTCCTCTTTACCGTGGAGTCGGCATGTGATCTTCCAGCCTGTGTTTCTCTGGTAGATGAAAATAGTTCTCGTGGCTCCATTACGGCAGAGAGATGGTTAGCGGTCAAAGAACAGGTTCAGAATGAGATCCGTGCGAAAGTCGAGGAGCACGAGCAATTTCTGATATCTTCAATTACATCTTTGGAAGGGAAACAAGTTCCGAAGAGCCTAAGCATTCCCGAGAACGTCGATAAACAGTTTCTTCTTGCCCCGTCGACATACTTCGCCTGCAAGTTTTGTAGAACCATCAAAAATTACCCCGACCTTCGTGATCATGCCTGTTACTCCCCTGCTAATCACGGGGAATTTGCTTTCGATCCGGAGAAGACTGCAATGGCGCAGGCACTTTCCGCGTATTTACCTGACGAGGAAGACGAGCGCTCTATTAAAATGATGAAAATAAAATGCAATGTATGCAATATTCGTACTTCATGGCACGCTCTGGTACGTTGATTCGTTCGCCCGGCATTTGTTTTTCTACATTAACTCATGTTGTCTTGTTTTTTTTTGTCCAGCTTTCCCATTTCCGGTTTGAAGATACGAAAACTAGAGTTACACCACATCATCATATTTTCGAGGAAGTAATTGAAAAACATCAGCCATTGTTTTCTGTTGTAGACGAGTTCGATTCAGACTACGGGGATGACGACGATTATCCTATGCCACCGTATCTAGACATGTCCGATTACGATGAACAGTTCTTAGGCGGATATGACTATTACTACGACGACGACTACGGTTTTTATGATATTGACGGACCTATGAACGGGTGCATTATCAGCTAAAATTCACACCACACAGCCTGGAGCATAGTCGTCCATTTTTAGCGATTAATAATCGTCATATCATATATCTATCCTACTACATCCTGTACATAAAAAAATATTATAACTATTAATGATGAAGCCGATGCTCGCTATGTTCGTATATTGGAGCATCGTATTTAACTTTTACACCATGGCGCTCAGAAGCGGTCGGAAAAGTTGAATATGACGTTTTCCCAAAATCTACACCGAGCGCATGCGATTCTGTGCCTGCCCAAATACGGGTGCTTTCCATCACAGTCGAATACACGGGAGAAGACTGTTGTCGTCCTTGAGGGAGATAGATGCTGAATCCAGACTGGGGAGCTCGTAAATCGTACAATTGCAATAGACTATAATGCGCTGATCCAGCGGCAACGCGATAGTCCGCCATTGATAGAGAGTATATGGAGGAGAATGCTAATGGGTCTTGAAGGAGAAGAGTGGGAGGATGCATTTTGGTATGACCGTGCATGAGTCGTGTCGGACAACGTAAATCGTACATTGTAATTACTCCGTGATACCACCCGGACAGGACAATTTGGTCGGAAAAGGAAAGATTACCATGGGTATCGTTCTTCAAGTTATTGAAGTTGTTGCTTCCGGTGATAGCGTAAACAGCCGTTGAACGGACGGAGTTTTCTTCAGACGTTGAAGGTGACAGATATGCGCACGGTTGACTGTGGATCGCGGATTGTGAGACATTGAACACGGATAGTGGATTGGTGTGGGATGATATTCCAACGACTGCATATCCAGTAGAAGAAGAGGTGAGAGAAAGGTAATTGGACCACGCTACTGTTTTGCCAGGTCGTCTTCCGAATTCTGAAATCCCCGTGTCCTCGAATGGATTTGTCGTGAACATGATTTCGGGCCGCGCGTGCTCGAGAGAGAACAAAGATAGGGTGCCGGATGAGTCTACGGCGAGAGCGGAATCTCCGCAGATAGACAAGTCTTTAATGCGTGAACTTGAATTGTTTTTGACTAGAGCCAGCTTTGGCACCTTCATAGCCAAGCTTCTTTTCTTCTTCGTCGTTGTAGAAGCCATAACGTTTTCTAGATTGATACGGGCAAGTCCGCCATGAACGAACGACAAAATCAAATCCTCGCCATGATTATGAAAGCCAATTCCTGTAATATCTTTTCGAGCATCCTTCGGGAAAGCAACTACCCGTTCAAAGCAGACACGAGTTGTCTCAGTGAATGACGATGATGGTTTAAAGTTGTAACTTATAACTGAATTGCCAACTCCCACGATGAGATGGCGATTGTGTAGTGCCAACAAGGGGTGGAAGCTTTTGTTCCATTCAGGTCCCAAAGGACGGGCCACGAACTTCCGCTCTTGCCAGGCTTGTTGTGCCAAAACCAGCTGACGAGCTAAATCACGAGAAGTACGGCATTTGATATAGGGGCTGAGACTCGGCGAATAATATAATGTTTTTCGAAGAAATATTTTCCAGCCATAGGTTTCTACCTTGTAATTTGGACACGGTTATTCTTAAAACGAAGCAAGGTAAGGTTGAGGGCTTACTATATATCTTAAATAGCGACAAGTTCGTTCCAAGGATGTTACTGAATTATGGTCAAGATATTGAATTATGTCAAGGACAATGTCAGCTGGTATAGTGTCGAGCATTCTAGATGTTGGTAAGTTGTTAAGTTATAGAGACAGTGCCCCCAGGTGCTCAAGGTGTCACCGCCCCAATGACGAAAGGCCGGATTCAAAAATAGACATCGCTGACGTAAGTCGAAATTTTTTGAAACTGCGGCGCTTAAGGTGCCTATAAAAACAAAGCATTTGTGATAGAAACTGGAGACGAGAAATGAAATTAGGTTGAATGCACCGGTGTGAGATTGGATTTTACTACGCGCCATAAATACATATGTATACAGGACTGACTGGACTATAACTAAAAGATACAATCATAGAGGGAGAACCAATATAAATTACTTCAGAGGCTATTTATGTCTTTGTTGTCTGGTTTTTAATCGGGTGTCCCATAGTCGAGGTCACCAAGGAGGGTATCCTTAACGCACTCAACTTGTAGATCAAACTGTTTTTTGAACTCTTCAGGCTCATCTCCATAATACGTTGCCGTGTATTCCCCAGAAACAAACAAACGAACCTCACTGTATATTTCGTTAATATCGTGTCTTTTCAAACAACCCGACAAGTAAGTTTACTACTCACTTAGGCGATCTGAGTTCTGCCACTTTTGTCCGCCAGTCGTCGTAATACTCCTCGTCCTTTTTGCTGTAGAGCAGATCGATGTCTGATTCAGCTTCAGATTCGGAATCGGATATGTCTTTGATGTCGATATCCTCCACCTCCCCCCCGTGAGATTTGTCTGTCTCCACCATAATCGTTGTCGGTCTGTTAATCGAATCAGTATCTTCGATCAGGTTATTTTGTTTAGTCTGTTCGGTTTCCATCGTCGCTTCCACTTTTTTTATTTCTTCCTCTTCAATCTTTTTAGCCCGTTGAACCTCTTTAGCTTTTTGTATTCGCTTCTT
This sequence comes from Dictyophora rubrovolvata, assembly GCA_029959195.1. Taxonomy (NCBI): domain Eukaryota; kingdom Fungi; phylum Basidiomycota; class Agaricomycetes; order Phallales; family Phallaceae; genus Dictyophora; species Dictyophora rubrovolvata. The sequence goes on along the minus strand of CP114122.1, from coordinate 95,810 downwards.
AATCTCCGCATAGCGCATCTTATTCTCCCTTGAATGTAACTGATCATTAATACGGCGGAGTTCGTGATTACGTCTTCCATGATTATGGATTACGCCGAATCTATAATGGCGACGCCCAATAGGTAATTGTACCCATCTCCATGTTTGGGTGCTTGCTAACTGAAGGACCTTTTTATGGAGTTGTCTATTACCAGTTCGAAGGTCTGTAAAGTCACAACGACTGTAGCACCAATTAGCTTCAACTGGAGTAGGTTCATTTCCGAGTGATTCCTCTCGAATCTACAGAGGGCGTAAAAGTTAGCTCACAAGAAACGAAGACAGAAGAAAGACCAGCCTTAAAGTCTTCAAAAGAACTCTCAATCCAAAATACAAGTGCTCCTATAATTGATACATGCGAATTATCGAAATTAAGTGGTTCCGAGAAATAAATTTCGGACCAGTCTAAACAAACGAGTGAAGAAATATGACATGACTGACACGATGGTAAACGTACCCGACAGAAAATATCCAAAACACCATCTTTGGTAAGATGTTATGACAAAAAAATTACAATTAAGGTTTAAACAAATATCATAAAGCTATGGAACTTTCGTTAAGAACAATTGGTCGGATGAACGGTGTCGGAAACGGAAATAGCAACGAACATAAGCCCAAATTCTATCACTCTTGGTCACCCAGTCAGATTCGCGATATTCAAACTCAAGAAACAGTAAGTGTTGAATCTTAATTATAAAAATGAAGATTGAAAACTTACAACTCGATTACATTCAGATAAGTTAACAAAATCTTTCTCGGTAAATTCCCAGGGTACAAAAGGAAGGATAACGAGAGACACAGTGTTTGATTTTGGGATCGAAGTTCCACAATTATGAAAAACTATAGGGTTCACGACTACATCGCTTGAGACATGGTTAATGGTTGTGAATGACCAATCATGGAAATGGCCCAGGACACGTAGGATTTGGTGGGTACTTCGGAATATAAAACGATGAAGGAAAGTCATAAAGTCGTTGAGCCCGTTAATTATCAAAGGGTGGAAATCCCTATACACGGTGTCCACTTCGGGAGGCCGCATCGCGATGGGTGCATGGATTGGAAGTGACAGTGTTTCGAGAAGTGCGACTAGGCTTTCACTACTCCGACGCGCAGCAAAGACTTGTGTAAATAAAAAATTAACAAAAGGGATGTGCATTGACGAGAAATGGATATTTACAAGTTTGAACCTCCTGGGTCATACCTTCGATGCAAGTCACGTCTTGAAAAGTTGGAAAGCGTTCCGGCTCTTGCCATAGTGGAGTCACCGGACTAGGTTCACCATCGGGGGTGGGTAAGGGAGCAGCGGGGCCATTAATTATTGTTGGTAAGATTAATTTTCGAAAGAAGTCACTAAGATTGGAGGTGACCGCGTCATGTTTTGACATGATAAGAGAGTGCAAAAATTGAGAGAAAAGAGAGGGAGAAAAAAAGAAAGAGAGGAATGTTATTACAGTGAGAGAAAACGCTTAATTCTTAAAGTCTTTTCATAAAGCCGCCAAGTCGCCTTGTATTTTTTTAAATACGTCTGCTAGATCATTACACAAAGGGAAGGAAGAAGGAAAAGTTTGCAAAGTGACGCTCACGTGACTGATCGTCATTTTGACATCACCTTCGCTTCGAGACAACTTTAAAATTTCCCTTTCAGCCTCGCGTGTCCGTTTCCATGACTTGAGGATTCCAACTCTTTCAACAATATCCATGTATCTCATTAATACAATATGTAACCAGGCCGTTATTGCGTAAAGGTCCCCTACATCGTGCATTCCTAATGATCATCGATCATCGATAACCGGCATGTTCAAAGCCTGAGGCTCACGAAGGTGTGAGCCAGAAAAGTGAGGAGAGAGAAAACACGCCCTAGGTTAGCTCATTATCAGAATCTTTATCAAGGGCTAAATATTTTACTATCTAGTGCCCCCTCATGTTCAATTGCCTTAAATTCTATTGACTCCACTTCAGAACACTCACTTGGAAACCTTTTCAGGGTGCCATAATTTTCCCCATTTATTACTGAACTATCGATCATGGTGACATACATGCTCTCATTACCATTTTCTAAGCCAGTTTTGCCATCCGCCACATGAGATATCACCTTTGACACGTACCACATAGGCAAAAAAAAAATGGAAGCTATATGAAGAAAACCGGAAGCTATATGAAAAAAGAAACCATGAACCATTAGGCACGCATCAAATGTCAATCCAGTGTTCCGTGTTTTAATAAATTAACTTTCCAGATCCGTTTCACGGCCTCGCGACTCTGGCTGGTACCACATGGATCGCAGCACTGTCTAAGGTCGTGCTTGGCCACGGGCATGTTCCCCGCTTGCTAATATAAATAATTAGTTCTATTCGCGTTTCAGCTCGCAGCTCCCACAATTGTAACACTCAGAAGATACGACTCTCGAAATTCCACGATGTCGGCTGTCCGTTATAGTCGACTATACCGGTCATTTCCCAACCGGATCTTTTCAAAAATCAAATGTTGAGGCCACCTTGTGTGGGCCGACCCGTCATGTGGTGAGGCAATTGGCCGTATATCCCAGTTATCGAGGCTTTGTTTTCCCGCTTTACCCAGCCAAATCTATGGTCCCTTTGCCACCTTATCCATCGTGGGTTGGCGGTCCATATTTCAAACAAGCTACATTGCCCAGAGCAGGTACTTGAGAGAGACGGTTTGAGCATCTCGGATACGTGAGTTAGTATGATAATCGGACGTTTGGGTCTGCGGAGTGCTATCGAAAAGTTGCCTTGAATTTCTTGGAATATAGGAAAGGGAGCATAATTTATGACATCGGTCCGGAATACCTCTTCTGAGGTTTAAAAAACAATCACGGCACTAGTGTCGTACCGCTTAATCGTTGGTCCGTATGTCCATAAAGTATTCATTATTCTAATCTCGAGTGTCCCCCAATCAATTCAGAGTACTATACTTGTCAATGTGACTGGCACCGTGTCAAGTGACATCATCGTTCGATTTCTCACGATATTTACCTCTGAAGGTATCTTGAGAATCTTCGGAACCTCGGTCGGTGCCAAAGCTATCGTTGTCAAAAGCCAGCGACAGAATTTAGGCTACAGTCGACTCAGTGTCGGAGCAGCCCCTATTCATTTGAAACTTTGGTCCATTTGGCAAAAGGGCCAATGTCAATTCGGCATCAAAAAATAACATAAAAGCGGTGTCCACTCATCGCTTCTGTACCGTATTAAACCTCTTGCGTTCTTTTACATAATAAGAGCTCAAAGTTCATTGTAGAAGTCCATCGCAAAAGCTACATTGGTGCGCTCACATATCTTCCTCAGTTCTCTCCGTTCACCTTCAGCCCAGAGCGATGTGCCACCATCTCCTCGAAAGCCATACAAAATACACGATTTGCGGCCACTTAAGCGACATAGAAACCTATCGTGTTCAATGTTCTCTATCATCTTGCGCAACAAGCAACTCACATCCGACGGCGTGCCTAATCGGTGCGTCAGATAGCTGTCAGCTTTGTTCAAATATCACAGGCGCGTGTAGAATCCATCATCGTTGTCAACCAGTGATACAAAGGTCGGAAAGATGTCGACAATATATCTTGGGTTTATGCCCAAAATGCGAGACCAAGAGCGGAGGAGGGTTTTGGAAGTAGGGTTCAGGATTCATTGGAGTTGTGTTGGAGCCGTCAGCGGCGTCGATCAAATATGTATTTGATGCACCTCGTTCTCGGAAATGTCACACGTTAATTGCCCATTATACATCCGCGGGATTAAGCGGGACTCGTAAAAACTTATCAGCCCCGAGACTTCCGGGATTTCGAAACGCCATTCGAATATATATATTTGTCAACTGTTATACTGGTCAAGCTGTTTATAATGCCTGTTTGTGGCGAGACTAGGATTTTACTTTTAGGCAATGACCAATGTATTTTGATGTGACTGCCGCCTTAATTATATTATATATAGTCCTTCATTAAAAATTTAGATAGGCGAGACTGTCTCTTAAACGATTTGATATAGCTTAGAAGCAATGCTCCTGGAGTCGTAGGAAAAAGAATTCATGCATTGTTATTCGTTAAATAGCAAATACACATCCTCCGCGGCCGCACCTCCTCATGCTTCTAACGCCGTTTCCTGTGGACAGTGCCAAATACGCCAGCAACCGAGATATGAGGATGCGTCGGCAAAGGAAATCTATTCAAGAATTCATAATAACAATGAAAATATGTGTATCCGCTTTGCTTACTTTAAATCCATTAACTTACCAAATAATCATTGGCTATTTGTGTAATAAAGTAGTATAGTAATACGACAAGAGAAGCTCAGGTTGTGGCGTCCAGACCAGTGATATCTAGAGTCATGCTATTTCGGGCGTTACATAGCATAGCGTATGACACATAATTAAAATCTACCAAGAAAAATTCCAGGCAGGGAGCTTGTGATTGAATCAGACTATGATTGGAGCTTTCATCGAGTCTACTACAAATGCCACCTGGCTTGGAGATATAATATAATATACAGTCTGGGTATCATTTGAACAAACAATTGAAGCTTAGACTTTATAGTTATCAGAAATGAGTAGAAGGGCAAGGGGGGAAATGAGTATAATAAAGGGAATAAAGAATGAGGCGGGATGAACGTGTAATAATACATAAGGGAGAGGGGGCTAGCAAAACAATAAATAAATTTGCCGGAAGCTATATTTTGTGAGAATCTACGAGCCACCACAACTTTTGCAATAACCATTAATTACTTGGCTCCAGGTTTCTTTGCGGTCCAAAACTGCACGACACGAGTGATGGCTTGAACAGGCTTGGCTCGCGGTGCATGTATTGCAGCCTGAACCATGTCTCGAACCAAGAGCGCAGCTGGAAGGATGACTTGTACTTGACAGGCAGGTGACTGAGGAACAGGGAGAAAAGATTTGTTGTGTGTCCGAAAGATGTCCACAGCTTGTATGCTTTGCTTTCGCAGTCATAACCGTTAGACACATTTGATAGCAGCGAGAGAGTAAACAAGCTTTAGTATTTTTGTTTGAGATAAATGAAGATGAAAAGTCTCTTTAGACTGTGCTTTTGTAAAAGAGGGAAAAAGTAAACAGAGACTCGAAGCTGGGGAATTCACGAGGTCAGAATAAAGAAAATGATTCTTTTATAAAGATACATATCCATATTTCTTTTCCACCGACGACCGAGTAGAAATCGGAGTCAGAGTCATGGTTACCCTTCCTGACATAAACGAGTCGTAAACATTATGTGTTCCACTTTGGGAAAGAATCTATAAGTCATATAACGGTGCCAACCTGTAGCATTTTAATACCAGGAAAATTCTACAATGAAAAATCTGGTGGAAGTTCCGGCCGGAATTGCCCTAACGCATAGGAAAGGGAAACACGGGCGCATCGGGTAGTCGTGATAATCTCTTTCGGGTTCAGGCTGGGGAATCGTTGATCAACTCCTAAGAGAAATATCACAAATCATTGGGTATTCTAATCACCCCTATAGTTAAATTTGAAAGTAGAATGTGACGATGTTAGGAAGTACGATAACTATAGACGGAACAAGGTCGATTGTATTTCTATTTGAACGAAATAATCGAGTTCTTGTTTTGGAAAGATTTGCAAACATGTACAGCTTAAGATTCAAACGTCGTCGTCATATCAATCTACGCAGTAAGCGTTCGGTAGCAGAACTAAAATTACCCTCAGCGTACTCACTAGACTTGTTTAATCGATAAAATCTTGATCGACATTTCTTAGCCGAAGTGTCACATCAGGCATGTTGGTTGGTCATTATCGCTGAGCCAAAATTTGTTATTCAAAGGGCGCTGCTTCACAATTATCCGAGTCATGATTTGGCTAGTCAGAAGCAGAAGAATTCCGACACAATTGCAGTCAGTTTGATTGGTCAATCCTGCCTTAGGACGCCAAAGCCAGGAGGCAAGCAGCAAGCTGAAGTCGCACATGCTTAATCAAGATGACATGCTTGCACAGACTCAATTCAAATAAAAACGGTGTGAAATATTTTACATTAGTAGTTACATTGACATATAAAATGGTCCACGAATAACATAGACGCCTACGTAATACTTTGTCCGAATGTTTCGTAAGAAATAATTCCACTACAGATACACTTTCCGGGTGGGGATGTCGAATAATTGCGAAAAATAAATCTTCTTGTCGCATTGTGCTTCATGGAAATGTTCATCGTTTTCATCGGGCTCAACCATCCCGTTGTTGTAGGCTTTTCGTAAGCTTTCAAGAGCCAACAGAGCGTTTTTTTTGATAATCTCTGTGTCATTGCCCCAGTCAGCTAAGGAAACGATGTTCAGGACATCTAAAATTCGGGTTTTCTGGAAAGTCACGTGAGTTTTCAAGGCCAACTGAATAGCTTGTATCTCTCACGATGATTGTTTGCCTGGTCAGATCTGAAGAGCGAATGTGTTTAGAAACTAGTTTCCCCGAAGCTTGTAAGGATGTTAAGAAATCGCGACGTCCGTTGATCAATCGGAGAGTATCCAAGGTCCATCTGCTCCATATAGTCTGATAAATTATTTAAAAAATGCAAATTGGAATGATCAACGCTACTTACGAGAGGTAGTTTATGTCTTCTCGCAATGTTCATTTCCAGGTCCTGAGCATGCTTTAAAAGTATTGGCTCTGTGACACTGATAAATAATTTGTTTCAAGAACATTAGTGATTATACAAACCTGTCCCGTATGTAACAGATTTCTTTGCCAGATAGTCAGCCATATTGTTTGCAAGCGCATCGTGTTTAATCGAATCACACAACATCATTGCACAGGTGAAGGGAAGAAAGACGCGATGCATGCGGTCATCTTCCATTTTGTAAGGTCGAAATCGAAAGTCAGCGGGAGTCTGTGTCCCAGTGTCGTCAGAATCGTCGTCTGCGTCGATCCAATTTATCATCCACAGGCGATCCAAACAGAGTGAGGGCAAAACATCGACAGTGTAGTAATATTTGGCATATCCAGCGCAAATGTAGATCTGGATCAAGCTTTGGCTTGACATGAGCGTTTGATATGTGGACGACACGGGGAGTGGTCTGGGGGTCGCGAAAAGAGGAATTTTTTTGCCCTTTTGCCAAAGCTTCTTTGTAGACTTTAAAATTTTTTGGATATCCCTTAAGATTGAAATAAATAATTCAGATAAACAGTAATTTAATCAGAGCGGTCACTTGCATGGTTGCAGTGGCATCTGTGTCCTCAAAGTTGACATCGAAGATTTTCGTACGTATGAGCGTTCGACAGGACTTGTGAAAATGTCGACAGACAAGAGGCAATTGAATAAATGGGTTCCAGGCCTGTTTTTTATCGTACACAATCAACTGGTGAAGAAATTCAGAAAGAAGATGGGGAATAATAAATCCGTAGTAAAGTTCGTGAGGTAAACGCTCTGTATGAAAGATGTTATATTTAGGAAATAAATATCAGAAAGTAGTAGAAATACCTTGTTTCAATGAAAACATCCTTAGCCTTGGTTATTGTGGTGAGAATGAGCAAGAAAATTTAAATGCATTTTTTTTTTTGGCTAAGCACTGCCGCCTGTCAAACCAACGTCACGCCCGTCACGCATATGGCCACCGGTCTTCGTAGCGTTGACCCGTTGTTGACCCGGCAAATTTCGCATGACCACGCTGCTCGCTACATTCGCCTCGACTCTCTAACCCTTCCTGCGTTTATTATTCGTATGTTTTAAATCCCTAACGCGCATCACAATTAGAGTCAATATGTCGGGAATTTTTCCTTTTTTTTTTCTTCAACAACAGCCGGGCATAGCCTGTCTTGCTACACAGCCGTGGGGAATCTTAGCACCATCTATATGACACATGCTTTCTTTCCTTAAAATAACCTGTCATCTTGACTTCGCTGTCACAGGTCCGTCGTGTGTGTGTGTATGCGGTCAAACGTTCGCAGAATCTTTTCCAGTACAGGTACTGGAGGCACCATTTGCAAGTGAGTCTCGACAAACAGTTTCAGGATTTCACCAACTTTGTGACAATAGTTGAGGGATTAATTTTCAGGCCATGCGTCACTGTACTAGTAGCTGGGAAAGCACTTTGCTTAAAGTTTGACCTATGGTGCATGAGAAGCCGGTGTCTCAAGCGGCCGGGACAAACAAACGTACCAACTTCAATTCAGTGAAGTTTGATGTGCTCATAATAGATCTTCAATTGCGAATTTTTCAGGGCTCAACGTGTAAGTACCGTAATGCGTAACGACCACGGGCTCTCATTCGTTAAACTATGTGGTGTCTGTTCTTCTCAAAAATGATGGTTTTTTTTTTCCGGCGGCTGCTAAAAGGCTGAATTCCCATATAGGATATATGACCTGCACAGGGTGCCTGTTTTCGTGTTTTCAGCAAGCCAATTGCTGTACGAGATATGCCCTGTCATTCGCATAGCTAATACGCCTCGTTACAGAGTCGAAAGATCCTTACCGGCGGCGGGTGAGCCCCGGACCGATGTTCATCCACTTGAGCCGTGATCGTTCAGAAGACTGCGGGTCTAGTCCTATGTTCACAGCCGTTGGCAAGTGATACGACGAAATGTCGTCAATTCACTGGGAGCGAGATATCCGTGGAACGTAGTATTGAGCGCATTCAGACCACCATATAATTACTTGTCGTGCCTTTTGAGATGACACGCCATCTCCAAAGGGAGTCGAATGATTAGCAATATGTCACCCATTTTTGGCGAACTTGACTGTTTTGATGAATCTATCTGAGACAAGGTCATCAGTATTCTGATGGGCATCGCCATCCATGTATAGAGCGTGGACTACAAATGAGATAATCTCCTTTTTGAGTATAATATACCCGAAGAGATTTTCCTTTCTCAACGAATCGGACAAAGAATAGTAAAACTATATGTATGAAGCAATCTTGAGTGACAGGCGTGTCAAAGAACGGGAATGAGCTTCTAAGGAATCTATTTATTGAAAATTCCTTAAAGTTCGGCAGCTGGTCAATATTAATAAACCCGTACACCGCTAATCCTTTCCGATGATGTCTGAGACTCTTTCGTGCTCTTCCAAAATCATGGTTCAGTAAGCAGCATAAGTTGTATTGGCTTGAAATGGCCAAAGGTCGCCCAAAACACTGGCAGCTATATCTCGAGGACTGGAGCGATAATAATAATAAACTAAGCCCCGATAATAACGAATGAGTGAAACAGTATATAACCCAGTTTGGCCTGTCATAAATCGCTTCTGAGCATTAACTTTGATTCAACATATATTACCCAGAGGTTGTGATAAGTTCTAAGCGGGGCGAGTCCGTTGATACTGCTCCTACAAAAAGCTCTCCGCCAAAAAAAGCATAAACCACCGTGTCGTAGACAGGTCCCATGATAAATGAAGGTCTAATGGTATTTATTTTTGCTGTCCACGTTGGTCAAGGCGCTTCGAACGAATTGATACGCATATCGTTAAAAGCGATTCGCGTCTTGGGAATAAGGCTGGTCATGGGGGACCTTGTAACAGTCTTCAAAACAAACCACATCTTGGAAAATTGTTACACATTCACCAATTCTGATAGGTTCTGAATCGTCTCTCCTGTGTCGCGGTAGCGATTGACTTCACGTTATCCGCAGTTGTCATCCTTCAGCATGTACCTCTTTCGAGCGAGATTGCCTTTAGTAGAGTTCATGCTGCGGGTTCATGCTGCGGTTAAAATAGCATGGAGGTGGTGGTGGTGGTGATCGCGAGGGTCGACATGTGGACCACTGACGGAGGGCGCATCCACTTTTCATTCCCGGGGATTTCCTCCCAAGCTCCTCGTTGTCGTCTTCTTTGGAAGATCTTGATAACGAGGAAAATGATGGCTTGAATGGCAAACCACTTTCATGATCTCCATATAGGGAGGGTCTGTCTATATCACAAGGGATTTATCAGAGCATACCCAGTGATGGGTCCAGTTTGGTTTGAAACGCGGTGGCCAGTTTGGTTGAGGCTGAGTCCAGTTTGGGAACCGAACTCAAGCTTGGACCACCCCAAACTTATTTGGGAAGTAATTTATTGAAATTCTCATAATACCATTTTCGAGTTTTATAGTCTCTGGAGATTCATCTACAGCCAAAAAAATGTCAGCCTTGTGCCAGCCCTGTCTGGCAAGCAGAGAAGCCTGCGAACAGCGAGACATTACTAATCGTGTTTACTAAGCATTAGCGCCCAACAATTACTGCGACAACTCAACGACAACTACGTCTTTCTAAACTACAATCAAACCGGTTTGAGACGGAATGGTGCTCAAGCCGAACTCAAAATACAATGGGTCGTCAAGTACGAACCGAGCCGAACTAAACTGGACCCCCCTTTGGAGATTCAGGCCGTCGACGAATTTGGTGTCTCATTACTCTTGCAATGATTCCTAGTTGTTGAGTTGAGCTTACTTTTGTAATACAGGCAAAACCATTACGCATCATTGCTTTGGCTGTCGTTTTATAAGAAGCAGAGTCGATAAACGCCATGTCCGCGCCGGGTTCTGAAGAAGTGTCGCCGGCAGAAGAAGGAACGGATACATGACCAATTGAATACCTAACAGAAACTTTTGGTATGGTATATACATAGCAACCGAAACTTATTTTCCTGCTTACCGTTAGATAATACAGACAATGATATCTAGGAGTCCGGTAAACGGGACTGACTTCCACATTAGCCAGTAAGGAAAAGTTAAAACACACAATGAATATGAGATTTTTTTCTGATAACCACTTACTAGATATAACAAAGTTAGGTTGATATTAGCAAAGTACCCAAGACTTACATTTGTAGACTCTAACTGCAAAAAAAAACTTGTGGAATCGGTTAAATCAGTCTTTTTCGAGTTGATGTTAGAACTTCACCATTCCACGATAGACGTAATTACTGCCTAAATATCCCTCAATACCAAGTTTTGTTTAATGACACATTAACCCACCACCAGAATCGGATTATACTACGCCAACGTCGGTGGCTTTGCCTTAATGCAGATACGAATGCTAAAAGAACATACCTTTGATTAGTACACACCACACACGATGAGATAGGGAGGAAGGATGATCAAAATTTCTAACAGCATGATAATATAGTCCATGACAAAGGAGGACTTCAGACAGCGTTGTAGTAAAACCATGTGTAAGAATCATTGCACGACACTGGTATTATACAAATTACGGCGTCATACCATGTATCTGATATATTTTGTATCATTCTTAAATATTCGCATAAACTTGCATCAAGAGTATCCCGTATAGCCTTAAGCGTTCTTCGTTAGGAAGATTAACGTTGGGTTGCTGAAAATATAAGGGTTTACAAGACGGATAGTAGAACACCTATGTATAAGCTCAGTTCCTAAGGTGTTGTTGAAAATCATACCGAGATGACGGGGGGAAAGCTCTTTAAAAGCTAGAATCATACGATTTAATATAGGCAGCTCATCAACAATCATAACTATTGAGCTATGTTTCTCGTTAACTACGCCGTTTCATATAGAACACAACCAATCACACAACCGGGCTCGGGAACATTGAATCAGACTATGAGACGGTTTACAATAATGAATGACGTACCTCTTACTAGTCTGGGTACCTTTGTCTCTGTAAGATTCTTGTGCAGACCCGCTCCAGCATTACTATATACATATATTTACTGGGGAGAAGACTCAAAACTCCAAACAAACACATGTCAAAAGTCTTTACAAAAGAACTTTAGTTGTTCGTGTCATTCACAAAACTGTCATGCTCCGCCTTTCATCTTCATCCAAAGCATCCAGATTCACGAACAAATCATAGTAAGACTGCTCGAAAAATTGTGACATAGTTTGTACGGTTATAATATCCGAATCGAAAATAGATTTTGTTTTTGCGGGTGACGACACATCATGGTTGCTCGGTCTATTTCCAGAAATAGCCCACCGCAGCAAATCGGAATAGTCGGTTTTTTTTACCAAGCACGGAGTTAAAGACAAAGAAGAAGAAAAAGCGTAGCATTGGTATGTACATACCGCGTGCATTAGATAATGGACACGAGTAACTAGTCGCTCTGTTCTAAAATGACCATTGATAAAGGACTCGGGACATTCAAAGCTCGCACCTTTTAAATACAATGCGTTTCGATGGAGATGAAGGAGCGTGGTATAACAGGAAGGAGCAGACAGAGATCGGATCATCGCAACGGCTCCGTCGTCAGACGATGCTGATGATAATGATAGTGGCTGTATCGACGGATCATGAACTATATAAACAGCTGTTCGTCCTTCAAGCTTTGGGCTATTTCTTGTTTAGTATTTCGTGCATTAAGTCGAAGGGACATTCATGCAAAGCTATTGTTCCTCGACACCATCATGCGTCCCTTAGTAACGCAACGTACGCAACCCTTAATTAAAGCATTGCGTCGCCGAAAAAAAAGAGAGATCAGATTCAGATCAAATTTTCAGATTGTAGATGCACCACATGCAACATACGCAGCTACTTGAGAACAAAACAATTACAAAGACTGTATATTTGTGAGTCAATTTTGTTCCATTGGAAATTCTTGTTTCGTTCGTTGGTGTGATAAGATTCAAGTTGTTGGTCACCTTGTTATATTTAGGCGCTCTCCAATTTGATTTTGATCGTCAACTCGTAGCGAATACCGTTGACATAGTTCTCATGAAAGTTTCTCATCAGCTCCAGCTCTTTCCCCAATCAGCAGGCCAGTATCATGGAATCTGAGAACCGAAGTGTAGTTTTCGATAATGAGCTCCTTCGTATCAAGAGGTCATCAACTTGATAGAATGAGCACTGTTGGTCGGTTCGGCAAGCAGCGGTAACACCAATTCCGTATTTTGGCCCCATAATCCGGTGCCTTCTCGTGCCGCTCAGTAACAGGGTTTTTTTTAAGTTACCGTGTTAAGAATTGTCTTTGTGGCCTTAAGCGGCAGGTGGGTCTTTTCCGAGCTGAGCGCGTGGCGTCTGTGGCGTTGGCATGATAATAGGAACCTTGTTGCTGGTTTCGTTGTATACGAGGTCCGTCTTTCTGTTTGCACTGCCTTTTTCCTTTGCTGGAGATTCGCTAATACCGGTGCTTCAAGCTTCAAGCATCGAGGTTCGGGCATAGATTCTTTCCTATCTTTTTCATACCTTCGGTCCTGAACACATACAGACTTCCACAAAGTTCCTTCGACTTAACGTTTTGAATAGCACCAGTCAACTGTATTGAAAGATTTAGCCGTTGAACGGTTTACGCAGTCGAGGTAGACTCTCTATATAGATAGAAGTAAGTTGAAATTCATATCTGCTCTCCATCTCTCCACTGTCCCTGTCCCTGTCCCTGTCTACCGTCGACTCTAGCTCCAAATTTCCAAATTTATTGCGATGTCAACTGACGTGTTGTTTTCTTTGCTTGGTATAGATTATTTTCCCTTGAATCGTTGGCGGTTGTATTCAACTAGCAGACTATAGGGATACTACGGGGGTGGATACTCGGCGTTGGAGGTTTGTTATTGGGTATAACTGGGCTGCGGGTTTTGACATCTTTCCTGGTAACATTTGTTCATATTCAATCATTTATCAATGCAATATCTAACTAACCCTTAACCCGTCGATACTATTAGGACAAGTTAAAAGCCTGCATTGTCGACGTTGAGCACCACCTGCAATACGCTATTTTACTCCCTAATCACCAATCCATCGTCTCGCTCATCATTACGATTCATGACATAACAATAAACAATAAATAATAATGTCCTCAGGGTTCATACTTTCCTCGTTCCCGGTGCCGCCTACGCATGTCCCCATTCCTTCTACCAAATACCTTTCGACGACCTTCCTCATTGGCGGAGGCTTAGATACAGGTGCAAGTGACGCTAATGGAGGAGGGCTAGGAAATGGGGATGCGGACGATGTCGAGGTTCATGCGGGAGTAGCTCACTCTCATTTGCCCTCTAACCCTCCGTCGCTGGTTTCACTACCTATCCGCTCTCGCTCTTCTTCTTCGGCTTCTTCTTTGGTGTCCTTTCCGCCCCCTTCCCTTACCATTCCTTTCCCACCATCTTCTATATCTCTTCCTCACCTAGGCGTCGCCATCCCCTCAAGTTCAGGGCCGCCTCCTGCACTCCCCCTGCCTCCTTTACCCGCCCAACTTCCATCAATATCACCCGAACGTCAGATAGCCTTTGCATACTCGTCCTATAGCAACAGCAGAGGGGGTGCACGCAGCCTGAAAAGTGCGACTAGTTCCGAGTCATTGCGGAGTGTCGGGAGTATGCAGTCACAATCACAGAAGACGCAGTACCAAGGAACTATGACAAGGAGGCTAGATAGCTCTCAGTCTATTCAGTCTCTCGTTGCGGGCGGTGCGCATAGTTCAACCGTGCCTTCATGGAACGATAGTGACAGCGATAGCCCAGTCACTGGGACTGAGTTTAGCGGAATACGTCCAGGCGCCATAGGCCCATGTACAACTCCGACGCAACGAGCAGAAAGACACGCTGAATCGTCATCTTCATTCATGGAATACGAAGAAAGTATTTTGGATGTAGAGCTTGATTTTGATGCCAGGTCATCAGATGGGGATGATGTACGTCGCGCAGACTTTTTCTTCCTTTAATGAGAGGTTTTTTTTTTCGAACGCCGTTTTTTTTTTCTCGTAGGATGACCGGAGTTTGATTGGCAAAGGTGGCGACATTCGTATCAATTATAATGAACAGAAGAACGATAATAGGGTGACTTTTCCTTCGTCTTCCAACCAGAAACCGCTGCCATTCACCACCACTAGTTCAAGTTTCAACACGAACTCTTCTTCATTCACTAGTACAAGCGCCGACTCTACCAATCTGAATTACCGGTCAAATCCTATACTTGGCAGTCCACCGACCCCCGTCCAAACTCGGAATCGGAGTCGGAGTGGGACGTTGACATCCGTCTCTTCAAAATCAAGTTTAAAGGGCTGGCAAGGACAAAATGAGAAAGGCCTCAAGACTTTCAATTTGGTTGACTCGAGCAATAATAACCAAAAGTATAATAATACTAATACCGAGTCGTCCTCCCGAATCCGAACGTATTCACAACCTTCTTCTGGATCTTCGATTATTGCTAAACCCCACTCTCATTTCCATTCTCAATCTCACCCCGCCCCACCTCTATTCTCATATTCAACACGCGCGCGAGCCGTGTCATCCGTACACGACGCGCCTTCACGGACACTAAACATTCCTTCCTATTCACTAGGTAAGACGGCATTGTCAAAACTTCTCTTCTGCTTCCCTTCTTTCCTTTCTTTCTCATTCTCCACCATCTACGAACCCTTTAAATTTCTTTTTCTATCCCCATCCCTGATATTACCCAGTTCGCTCGACCCTTGTCTAATGCTCCCGAAATAACTGCACGGCGAAGACGACGGCGACGAGGCGACATAGCAACTGAAGATAAAAAGGCCGATTGTTTATCATTGCTAGACGCCCTTGATTTAGTGGCGTTGTCACACATCCCATGCATCCCGCTTCGCGTTGATCATCATCTGTGTCACGCCATTTAGTTTTGGGTCGTTCGTCGCATCGCACGTCGTCGCTGGGAGTTGTTGGACTTTTGTGATTTTTGGCATTTCTTTTTTGACGTTCTTGATTCTATTGCCCTGTCCGTTGCCCCGTTGTCTATTCCTCTACTCGTGACTTTTTCTCATTTTCGATTTTCCAACGGCTGTCGTTTTGTCATTTTCCATTTCCCACAACGCGACATCCAAAACAGAAATTGTCATCACACTTCATTTATTACCGAAACCGCCAAAAGTTCATTCTGGAGGGTTATTTCCTCAACTTTTGCATTTTTTTTCTTAATTCTTAAACCTTCATCCCATCCATTGGATTTCTCTCTCAAAAGCTTTCTCTACAAATCCGCTGATTATACCGCTTTCTTTTCAAATCAGTTTCACTATCAACGTCGGGGCCTCCATCCATACCCAACCCTTCTGTAACCAAATCCCTCCAGAGTCGGCATCTCGCGACTGCAATGTCCGCACCCCCCTCCCCTTCCGCCTCAATTTCTCTACCACCGCCCATCGACGTAACGAGGGATCATGATCCACCACCCATCACACCACTATCCTCAACTCACAGACATTTATCATCTCCCAATCCTCCTTCCCTTGGAAGCGACACTTTTGAAGAAGACGACGATCGCTCTACGTCTCCCGACCTGCAATCACTTCTATCCCATACCTCCGAAGTTCTCAAGAGTGGCGGTAAAGTTAGGAGTTCCAGCAGACCTGGGTCTAGATCTCGATCCAGACCTAGAGTCAAATCTGACGATAGGATACGTACAAGTAGTACGGTCAGCGCTGAGAGCAAAAGGAGTGTCGGTAATGGGAGTATTGGAAGCGGGAGGAACGCAGCAATGGTCTCGTTACCTACACCTAGTCGAAGTCAACCCCGTCTTCACACCTTCGGGTCAAACAGACAAAAATCTCAATCGCGTTTACGGTCAGACTCGAAAAGTTCTTTGGTGTCAAAATCCTCCACGGACCGATTTACCGGCCATTCTGCTGCTAGTGTTGGTTCCGGTTCTAGTTCCCATACCAATGCAACCGCCGGTCCTTCCTCTAGAGCTTCGTTAATGGACGAATCGTTCGATGACGACAGGTGAGCCTACTAATTGCGGTGCAATGCGAGTGAAAAGAGTTTGTTTTTTTTTAATTAAATACCTTTAGGGACGTGTTTCGA
This sequence comes from Dictyophora rubrovolvata, assembly GCA_029959195.1. Classification (NCBI taxonomy): domain Eukaryota; kingdom Fungi; phylum Basidiomycota; class Agaricomycetes; order Phallales; family Phallaceae; genus Dictyophora; species Dictyophora rubrovolvata. The sequence goes on along the minus strand of CP114122.1, from coordinate 79,105 downwards.
GAAGACGATGGTGATACGGAAAGGGATCATGAAGACGACCCTTTTTCGTTTTTCAATCCCGGTCCCAGTTCTCGTCATCACCCACAACATGGCAACGCAGAAGATGATCCTACTCTCACTATCTCTTTTCCCGTTATGGAGGACGACAGTGGGGAAGATATCATCGACCTTAAGACACCGTTACCGTACGTCACTGTTTGGCCCAAATTTTTTTACTTCTTGTTTAATTTCAGTCATTACTTGCCCGCCTTAGACATCTTCTCCTCCGCGCAGGCGTTCTATCCCCTCATTCAAAACTTCTTCCACGAGAAGTTGGTTCATCGGATGAAGAAGATAATGCAAGAGGAAGGGGACGAGCCAGTCCCGTTGATAGTCTCATTTGTAAGTTGTTTTGGTTCTCATCTGATTAGTCGCATCATCCTGTCGTCTAACAAATTTAGCTTCCACAACAGCCTCATCTAAGCACCCTCGAGATGCTCGAGACACTGTAAAAAGACGTGTGCGACATAAGGACGGGAAATTGTTACGTGGCGGAATAGGTCTTACAACCGGATTAGGCTGGAGTGACAGGTCCGTGATATGGTAAATATGCCTTTAACCGGCTAACTTTATTGTTTCGCTGCCTTGTAGTGAAGACGAAGATGCCCCATCAGAATTTACAACACGTTTAAAAAGGCTGGCCAGTATGGGCGGACTTTCTGCTCTATCTCGCAAATCAAGCATGGCGTCAAATATGAGCGGTTATACTGGATCATTCTCGACTACGACGTCTAACCTAAGTGGATTCGGAAGTGTATACGGAAGTGGAGGTGGCTCGTTTGGTACCAATGGGCATGGCCATGCTCCATCCATTTCAATTTCACAATCTGGCTCGGGCGGCAGGTTAAGCTCCTATACAACTTATTCGACGACTGACAACGCGTCAAAAAGAGGGAGCATGTATAGTGAGATGTCGATAGGCACGGGATATAATGGACGTTATGTTAATGGATCCGGAGGAACTAATGCGAGTGGGACAACGACGCCGTCTGTCTCTGTTTCTGCGTCGTCAAGCCGGAATGTGTCGAGACAGAGCAGTCTCAGCAGCATTCCGCATCATCAGTCTTTCAACTCTCATCACAATTGGAAGGACTCTGAAATCATTGAAGAGGACGAAGATTACTCAACAGCGACGAGCAATAAAGATAAGGAAAGAGCGCGCAAAACGGCTAGTATGGTTCACGTTGATGAACACGCGGCGAACCGAGAGAACGAGAAAGAAACATTGACAATGGCAACAACAGTAGTAACGACTTCCTTTCCGCCCCATTCTCACTCTCCATCACGCCGCGATCGTAATTCGACCATCTCGGTATACTCAGCGTCGTCAACTCACTCTGTTCAGTCGACCGAATCCACACAATCTACACAGTCCAATACCTTATCCTTGAACCCACCTTCCATCGCCGGCTCCGCAACACCTACGCCTGAAACACCGACAACACCCACGCCTACGTCTTCTTTTAGCGTCCACGAGCCTTCTCCGAGTCATATCAACGCCCCTTCATATTCCCCCGCTTTAGTCCACCCGCTGTCGACAAGACAACCTATACGGTTGAATACATCCCATTTAGGCATAACAGCAAGATCACATTCACCCGTTCCCCCACCTTCACCTGCACCGACTGGGCCGCTACCTCCCACTCCTGGTGACGCTTTTATTAAAGGGAATGTCGGATCGACAGCTGGAATTGGGGTGCCAGCAACCGCCACACCTGTCACGTCAAAGTCTTCGCCCACGCCCAGTTCTGGCTTGAACCATGATGATTCGCATTCAGAGACCATTCCTGCTGCGATATCATCGCAATCGCAGCTTCAAAAGACTTCCAACAATTTGACATCATCATCTCTTTATTCTACCAGTCAAATACCTTCACCCCCACCTGCCATGTCGTCCACTAACCCTGCAAGAGTAACATCCCCGACGCCTTCCTTCTCTATGCCTACTGGGAGTCGTACTATTCATCCGCCGCGTTCACGCAATGGGTCATTATCATCCTCGAGAGAATCGAGCTTTAGTGTCTCGGCGAGTGTCAAAAGCAAGACAAATGAAGGCAGTATTGGCAGTTTGGGTGCGTTCGGCGGCGGAGAGGAGAGGGAGAGAGGGCGTTTGCCGTTTGTCGTTGAGGATGATGGAATGGAGAAGGGTGACACGGGTGGTAATGAGAATGGGTCTATGAGTCAGAGTCAAGCTTTACCTTCGCCGATTGATCCAGACGCCATCGCAATTGTCGAAATGGAACCGTCGGAATATGGTGATGGTGTGGCTGTTGCTTTGACAAGCGACGAAGAGCCAACAGCAGTGGCGGTGCCGTCTGAAAACCCTCCGTTTCTGCCTCAAATGCCAACACGGGACGAGAGCAACATTGATACGCAGTCCATACCTGAATATCCTTATCGTTTTGATATACCGCCTCCTAGTCCCGTCATAACTGCCAAGGGTAACAGTACCGGATCGTTCGGGTTCAAGCGCAACGACCGTCCCCGCGTGCTGCAACAAACATCTGGTCCATCACCGTCGCTATCTTCGGGGCTGGCCAAGTACTCTGTTACTTCACCACCTTCAGTCGCCTTCTCACCTACATCTGCGTTTGTATCACGACAGCATGAACAGAACGCTTCGGTTTCTTCGCTCGAGACATCAGAATCAACAGCCTCCATCCTTGGCGGTGGCGGACGGTCGGATCATATGAGAATGGACTCGTGGAACCAGAATTTCAGTGTTTTTGGTAGCGGGATGGGTGTTCCTCCACCCGATGAAGTGTTGTCATCAGTACATGCCAAACCGGCTACGACATCATCGAGACTGCCTTCAGTTACGAAACCACCGATGTCAAGAAATAACACTTATCACACCACAAGTACCACAAGTTTTACCAATAATATACCGCCGTCGTCGTCATCTGCTCCGTCAGCCGCCTCGTCCCTACTGTCGCGCTCTGCGTCACCCATTCTGGCTCGAGCTAGAGCCGCATCGCCCATTTCCTCCATATCGTCTATGCGCGTTGGTTCTTCCTTGGGTTTCGCATCGTCATCATCGTCATCATCCTCCATACCACTATCATCTTCATCTAGCTCTGCCCTCAACGGACCATTAACACGCCGTCCTACAACCCCTTCATCCCAGCTTGGCTTAACCCCATTCTCGCAGCGAGCGAGGGGTGCGTCCCCCGTACCTCCTTCATCTTCCAACGCTGCAAACACTGCCTCCAAACTACCGTCCGCTACGCCACACCAGCATCCACCCATAACGCCTGCTCCGCGCAAATCGTCTCTGCCGCTTCCTCCTTCATTTCTCACATCACCTGGGAGACCAACAAGCCCGCCTCCTCCTCCGCCATCTGCTGCTGGACATATGCCTTCATTGCTATTGCGTCCTGTCCAAGGAAGTACAGGTATAGGTACAGGCGCAGGGAACGTACCGCGAAAGGTTGGCGGTATACCTCGGCCTTCCCCGTCTCCTTCCCCTGCACCCATCTCTACGTCTAAACCCGTCGTTACCACTCCTACGCCTTCGCCGTTGTCCACTTCTACTAAAATTGCATCCACGTCTATTCCTTCGATGAGAAGCCCTTCCGCTGCGTCTCATTCAATGACGATGCTTCCTCAGCCTGGAAGCGGTAAAAGGGTTGGTACACCCGTGTCGAGGTATGGCTCGCCTGGCATTGGAAGCGGAATTGGGAAGAAGGGATAGGTTCTCTATACGCGCGCAGAAACACACACATACACATCGTCACCAATGCATCTCCTGGCCCTCAACTTTTTCTTCTTGTTTACTCCTTACATCTTTTTTTTTTTGTGGTTATCTGAGCGACTTTCTATAATCTCATTCCAAAACATTCAATCCAGGGACCTTGGATTTATTTTTTCTCTCTCCCGCCGGCCTGTTTGTTTGTTTGCCAGTCTGTCATACCCTCTTATAGTCACGATATTTGTTGATATCGACATACCCCCGGTATATATACTAATATCATACATGTCTCAATCCAGACGTTTTGAATCCGCGCTTTGGTTACCCGATCAACCGTTGACTATCGATCCGGTAATCAGTACCATGTCATCTCTCCTGGGTACCACCTGAAACGCTTAGATGCAAATACTACCATTAACCCGATCTAGTACAGTAAAATACGAAAAAACAAGGTATATAAAACTAAATACATTTTATACAGGCTCAATGGACATCTTCTTGATCCCGCCCACTCTGTTCATCTCCATTTTCATCTCGTATGTTTCGCCTTCTTTGACAAGTCCATGATCATTACTTTGCTGGTCCCAAAGCGTTGTTCCACTAAAGTCGTCTATGTCTATTCCCATCCGTGTTTGGATGCGGTTGACAAATGATAAGGACATCTCTTCTGGACTGGAATTAGCGTACGTCCCGTGGACGGACTTGTGACGCAGTTTGAGTAGGAAACGACAGACGAGGGTGGCTGGTATTCTATAGTTATTGATCATGAGAATTAAAAAAAAAAATGGAACTTCTTTCATTGTTTAGCTCGAATACTTACGGAAGGGGTATGGCGTTCGTGACACCACTAAACCACTGCAACGACTAATAAAACATGATTCAATAATTTTCTCTGTGGATAGTGAGTGATTCGTGCGACTTACGGGTCCCAATATTTCCTATCACGGTGTGTGAATACCAAGCGTATAACTCAGAAATATAATCTGAACGTACAAAATTAAAAATAATTGATAAAAGTTCAAGCGTAAAGGTCGTGCTATATGAAAAAAAAAAAATTTATTTGCTCAGAAACATCGCTGTAGATATAATTATTACGATCTTATTACGTGAAATATATAAGGCCTAGAATGAAGGTCGAGATCAATAAGTATTCATATATAACAAAAGGCGTAAAATACTGCTTACCACTTCTGAGAATAAATGATGATAACGAACGGCTAGTGAGCAATTGGAGGCATGAGCGATTTTGTGGTCTGTAGTCCGAACGGCCGTTATAGATGGTGAGGATGATTCCGAAGCCTTCTGCAACCAACCGGGTAATGGAAACAATGAGCCCCCCTTTATTAGCAAGTGATTAGCAAGGTATCTGAGGGTGCAAGGATGAGAGACGCACATCTAGAGGCAAAGTGTTTTTTTTTTAGTAAAAGGATTAAAGGACATTGGAACAAAGGCTTCGCTTTACTTTGCACTTCCAATAAATAAGCGAGGATCCGACGGCGCGCATTTCGTTTCAAACACTTCGACCTGTACAGAATAAAATCGAAGTACAACTATTGAGAGACATAAAAGTACATACAAATCCAAAAGCAATTGCGATCGTGCTTATTAGAAACAGGAAGAACACAGGACTCTTGGAAGTAGTGGATAGCGCGTAAGTTCGGGCACATAACGTAGCTGGGGGAAAAAAGGTTAAATATTTGTGGCTCTTCCGAATGGGTAAAGAAAACTACCAAGGATTCCGGCTCGCGCTATAACACCAAGAAACTCCACAAATTGGTATATTCGCGTGCAGCTAGACAATTTCAATGGGCGCAGCCCGCGGATGGGATTTTGCGTGACGTTTACTCACTGATTGAAGCACGGTAGTTAGCATAGCAAGCGTATTTTCCAGAGGTGGAAAAGGTTACCTGTGGTGGTAGAGAGGTACCGACTGCGACGATAAACAGGATTTTGGCTGCAGGGAAGTAGCGAATAGGAAAGTAGATGGCGGTGGAGATTCGGAAGGGTTGGCGCCACATGAGATGTACTTCATCTCCAAAACATAGGAAATAATCGTAAAGCGAGGTAGCTTGTTGATACGTGGTAATGAGAAATCGTTCGTTTCCTGGCGCCGGGGAAGTGTGCTTACTTAGTAGGGCGACCTCTAAATAGCCATGTACGAGACTGAAATGAGTGATTTGTTACTATGATTGTGTAGAGTATCATGAAACAAAAAAAAATGTACGCACTTTGCGAACGTTTGCTGGGTTATGATTGCGGCATCTGTCAGCATCGAGAGCGACGGGAATGAGGGAGGAAAAAGAAAGAAAAAGAAAAGTCAACTAATTCAGAACAGACATTTGCTATAAAGGAACTAATTAACCTGCCTCGTGCCTAAATCAAATACATATGCCTTAGTGCTGTCACGTCTCTGAAGGGTCGTCTGGAACGAAGCCGGCACCCGCAACCAGCGTCAGAACCTGTCAACAAACAAACATATCACAGCCAGCTTCATATTTCCTATAAACGGATGGGGTTAATGATCATAAGGTCATCTATTTTCAATTAGTCTGGTGACAGGCGCTGGAGGACGGGCGAGACAAATCGTCGCCTCCGTATCTTCTTTTTCCGATTGGCACCTTCGGGCGTTGATCGCTATCGCTGACATTCGGTGAGAAAGTATAGGCTAGATTGGTGGGAACATGAAACACAAGGAGCACTGGCAAGGAGGTCCGATGAGCAAGGATAAACATCCACGCTGTGAGACTTGGCCTGGACTATTCCCGAGTCCGAGTTATAGATGATGAAAGGAATTATACAGGGGAAAAGTTCTCGGGAGCATGTGCGTGCAGAACACTGCAGAACAACGGAAGGTCGCTTATTAACGTGGGCAATGCGACAGGCCCCGATTAATTACATAAGCACATGGAACGGTCGATTTTCTTTCCGAAATGCCGACATCAGTGTAAAGTCGTCTTTATCTCCGTGTCAGCGCGGTTAGACAGTTTTCAAATACCCTCTCAAGATCAAGAGGAATCTTGACTGCCAATTTCACCATTGTCTCGATTTCATCTTCAAACCAATCTCCTAATTGTATTGTAAATCCACCCACACCAAATACAGCATTTTTCATAAGTCCCGTATAGCTGGAGTAAACGGCCACCAAACTTTGGCTTACCTTTAACTAGAACTGTTCAACGTTTCAACGTCCATCACTCCAAGGTACTGGGAACAGCGCTGTTCTTAGCCCGAAATTTGCTGACGCAGCCTTTTTATTAAAATTCGCTTATCACAAATCTCCCCTCGCTATCAAGGCACCATTAGTTTTCAGCGAACCAAGTATATTTGAAGCTTTTTGTTGAGACGTCGACGTCTATCGCAAGTTTACCTATATAACTCAAATCCGATTTCCATGGTGTTTTTATTTTTAAGTAGCTCTGGTAACCTTGAAAAATATCCGACTGACAAGGTTCCCCTTGCTCTTGCTGGAGATGCTTGCAATTGATCTCCAATAGAAAATCTCCCCCTACACCTATGTGTGTGCCGGGAACAGGCAGATATGTATGTCTGGTTTAATAAGTCGTGGTAGATTTGGTTCCCGCGAATGTGCTCAGTTTTACAGGACGAATCGGTCCAAGACGTGGAAGGGATAGGATAGGAAGATGTTGAGTCAATGTTGAGTATAGAAACGACAGTAAGTGCAAAAGATTATCGTCGTAGAGAATTCCTCAAATGGCTTACAAATGCAATGGAGCTAATCAGCGTCATCAAGTATCACTTCGGCTTGATACCACTTTTGATCCGCTTTTCTGCTCTACGTTTTTCGTTGGACATTTTTTTGATCTGTTCCTGCACCAACGCGCCCGCCAAATACCCAATGATAGCGCGAAATACCAACATTTATGTTGTTGATCGTTGATCATTTATTGTCTGCACAGCCATGAAAATCGCAAAGCATAATCTCATGCACTTCCAAAGATTCGGATTACAGCAGTGTAGAGTGAATTCTAATTCTCTCCGAAACTTCATGCTAAACTTGAATACAGGCACAGATTGACACCACGCACAAAACTAGCGTATATATTGATACGCGTGGTTCTGCCAGTTAGAGCATAGGCTGTCAAATAAACTCCTGAAAATCACTCTTGTGACCCAGGGTGCTGTTCGAGTAAAATTTTTGAAATCCCTCCCATCCCATGTTTCCCCCCACTTTCTTGCTATCCTTAGGATTCGTTATATACCCTTACGCGGCAGGTCAAGTGGTCCGTGCTTCGGTTTCGCGTTTTCTTAAAAACCTTATTCATTCTTGTCTTTAGACGACTACAGCACACTGTACGACCGACGCATGGGTACGCGTACATTGCTACCTTACCTTGACTTGCACTGATGTGTCCTCTACTTTGTATGTTTTTCAGACAAATAACGAGGAAGGCCAAAGTCCTTGCTTGGGCAAGTTTCATCCTACTCAATCTTCTCTGTCCACTCAAACATCATCCTGCGCCCCCCTTTTTTTTTCATCCAGTGACGTCCGCACTGCAGGCTGCTTGTGATGGAGGAAGTACGAAAGGACTTGCTTTTTACATACGATCAGCTCTGACTGTTTCTCTCTTAAGATTTCGACGTTCCCGCTCTTCTTCCTGGTCAAATTTACTTCGGTCCCCAGTTAGGTTTTGGAAACCCATGCACATGCAGTACCGTAACGTACTCCATGGCAATGGCGTGCGGTGCCTGCCAAGGCGCTGGAATCAACAAGTTTGTTTTATGGGTCTCTGTTCAAGTCTCACTTAATCTCATTACGTTTAGATGGTCAACTTGGATGACGAATTGCACACCGGATGATGTATCCGTTGGGTTGTAAGTATCTCATTATTACGAGCAAAAAGTCTAGTCTCGATGAATGAATGATTTTCAAGCTTTCCACTTTCCATTCCACCTTCTGTAACGATACCCGCATGGGCGTATGAAAATGTCACCGTACATGATCTATGGGATGCCAACGAAGCCTTGACAATAGCTAACGAGCGTACGCCCAACTTCTCTTTTTTTTGTGACTTGACATGATTTTTTAACTTACACTGAACAGATGTACCTGATTCATCCACATTACCACAACCAACCGCTCTTGAATCAACAAAATCATCCAAATCTAAATCAATCAACATCGCCGCCATCGCGGGCGGCATAGCCGGAGGCGCCGCGCTTATTATTCTGATCGTCCTTGCCCTCTTTTTCTGGCGTCGACGGAACAAGAAAGGAACTCGTAAAACGACCTCGCTTATCCAACCTTGGATACCCAATGAACGGGAGAAATTCCTCCAACCCAGCAACAATAACAATGACGGATCACCCCAACAAAACGACCGCGGGACGCCTTCTCCGTCTTCTGCAGGCCCATCTCAAGAAATAACCATGACACAACCCGCAGTTCCCCAAGCACCTCAACAATTTATACCTTATGTACGTAATACAAGCATGCCCCTTTTATTTTGTCTTCTTTTTCCTTTCTCCTTCTGTCCGGTTGATTTACCATCAAAATCTCTCACAGGACCCAGCTGATCCTTCAACATTTCCCACCGGGCCCATGATTCCTCTCGGCGCAACCGTCCCTCCAAATGATCAAATCACTCAACAACAACAGCTACCACCTCAACGGCTGTCTAGTAGTGTCAGAAGCCTACCCACGTCACCATTATCACTATCTCATAATTTTCTCAATTCCAATGCAGTAGCAGTACCATATGCCAGTTCTTCCAGATCTGGACCGACTGACACAGCCATGATACCCATGCATCCGACTTCCTATGGGACTCCGTCGACAGGAAATGAGCACACCCTGTTTACCACCACTTATCAGGGACCAATACAAAGCCAGCACGATTCGTCACTATATGTTATCAGTAATGTGCCATATAACCAGAATCGGTTGCAGGTGCCGTATGGTAGTTCACAACGACGATCAGGAGGGTACACCGGAGCTGCAGAAATATGACGGGGGCTTACAAGAAGAAGTCATTTTGGGTCCAATTTGTTGTTTTCTTTTCTCACTGTTATATTGGTATCTATGCTTTTCATCTGCCCGATATTATGCGAGTTCTTTTCGGCTTATGAAATACATATACGCCCAAATGATATGCACGTCAAGCCATCACATGTGCGTGTGCATGTGATCACTAATGAGTGTGTACATTCAGTCCTAGTACCGCCATTGGCGTTCGTAGATTGTAATAACAGAACTGAATGCGCGATTCTATTATTATTGAACTCATCTCTTCAAATAATTAATGTGAACCAGTCATAGAAGCTACTCCAAGCTTCACAGCCGATATCGGGGACCGGATCTTATCTCAACAGACTCAAAACGATAAGCAAGTAAATCATCTCTACACAGCCGAGAAAAATCTTTGATGGCCTGACAGGTACGTTGTTAAAACAACTGCGCCTACCGCGCTGGTTAACAAAAAAAGCAAACATTGGCTACTGGCTAATGAGGGTCTACGTTCAAAGTTAGCATTGAGAAAGTAGTAAGTACTCCGATAAACCAAGAGTGGCAAGTATGAAGGAAGGAACAATACTTTGTATTTTGCCATAATTAGTAGTGGCCGGAGACAGCGAAATTGTCATGGCGTGCGCGGTGCCTGTTGATGCCACCCCACAGCCGCGCTCGGTGCAAGACCCTCACCGTATATGTTGGGAAAAAAAAAAAGGTTGTTTATAGAGTATATAGGCGCTCAAGCTGGAATATAAAGATCGCTAGACGCAACAGAGCTAGTAGCAAATCATTCGACCATATACATATTTCCAGATCAGCTCTAATTCAAATTTATGCCGCGACGTGGCCTCTCACATTTCACTCTCTGTGCATTGACTTGCACTATTCTTTTCTCCTCCAGTGCTACGGCATCTGAGTCTCTTCAAGAGGGGGTGTTTACATCTCTTACCCGCCAGGTCCCTTTCATTGAACCAGCGGGGGATGATGTGCCCTCTATCTTCCAAGTTACCTTATCCCAGTGGGAATCGTTAAACGCCTCTGTCTCCGGAAGGCTTTATCGCAATGCTCCCTTGGCCAGGAACTGCTTCAAAGCTTTCGACGGCAGTGACGTAGATGTCATACATAGTCTTAAATGCGATCTAGTTCAACGCGACTATTGTAGCGAAAGTACGTAAAGATGAAAAAAGCTGGTCATCATCAGATTCAAAAACATAACCCATTACTCATAAATGCTTTCAGGTTTACGGACTAACCATCCTGCTGGTCAGATCAATTCGCAGTGGGAAACCTGTCAAGCCCGCTCTCAAGGATGTTTGCTCGACGCTACAGATCCGACCAACGAGGAAGCTACAGTACGAACATGCGAGATGGGAAGTTTGTCTAGTTATTATGTATGTGATCACATGCCGTTAATCAAATATTCAGCTGGATTTTCTCAATGTTCTTCCATAGATCGAAGTACATGATGCCGAGGATGTCAAGACTGCTTTTGCTTTTTCGCAGTCTACGTCGGTGCCTCTAATTATCAAGAACACGGGGCATGACTACAAAGGCCGAAGTACAGCTCCAAATTCTCTGGAACTTTGGACGCACACGCTGCAAGATGTATGTATGCCCCCTCCGATTCCCTTGTAAAATAGCGATAGCTGCTCCTGTACTCGACTGAGAATATTATTATTCTTTCTTTGATAGATGATATACCACGAGAAGTTCACCCCTTCGTGTTCTGAATCCGTATCGTTTGAACCTGTACAGGCGATCACATCAGGAGCTGGCGTTCAGTGGTACAAGGCTTATGAATTCGCGGACAAACACAACGTTACCATCGTTGGAGGTGAGTCTGAGAAAAAATAAGTGGCACTACAACTGTAATTGAAACGACTTTGTCTAGGGGCTGATAAGACCGTTGGAGTTGTTGGGGGATGGCTGCAAGTGGGTTTCTGATTTAATTCCTCACGCCACATTTTAGTCTTAACGCAATTGCTTACTGCAGGGCGGTGGACATGGCGCGTTATCAAACACCATGGGCTTAGGTGTTGATCGAGTAGTGAGCTAAAATTTACCGCAGAATGAATTACTTCCATAACTGAAGCTTATTATGTAGCTTGAATTCAAAATAGTCACTCCAGATGGAAAACTTCGCATCGCAAACAAATGCCAGAATAAAGTAAGCTTTAATAGAAATCTTTTCTCGTGCGACTTTTTTTTACCTGCCATGCAGGACTTATTTTTCGCGCTGCGAGGCGGTGGAGGTGGAACATTCGGCGTCGTTCTTTCAGCGACCATTTTAGCCAGCCCGCCAGTAAAAATCCAAGCAACGCTCGTTCAATTTCCTATGGGCCTTGTTCCATCCCATGAATTTACTAAGATGCAAATCCTGACTCGTGAAGATCCCGCTCTTTTCGCCGAGAAAATCGTTGATGTTGAAGGGAGAGACCTGAGCCTGACACGGTCCTTGTGGTCTGTCCTTTTAAATAATTCACTACAGTGGGCGCAAGAGGGTTGGGGTGGATACGTCACCGCTAATTCGGCACTTTATATCAACCCAGTTTTGAACAACGATGACGCTAAGGAGAGTATGAAATCTCTAGTCGAATGGGCATCTCAACTTCGTGATTCTCTACCAACCCAAATACAAAACAACGTATCCGTTATCCAGGGCGAGTTCGGAACATGGTACCACTTTTTCAGTATGTTTGCAGATAATAACTCTGCTGTAAGTACCATGAATTCTTCATCACATGACTGTTGTTGATTTTCTTTCTTTTTCTTTTTACACTAGGATTTGGGCATACCACTCGCCATTGCTTCAAGACTTGTACCTACGTCTTCCGTTTCATCTCCAGAGGCCCAAAGCACTCTTCTCGAGGCTTTACTTTCCGCCGAACGAATTGCACCAGGTGTGAGGTTCTTAGTAACCACCCCTTTCAATTATCCCGTCGATGCAGAAAAAGACGAGTTTGTCTCCCCATCTGTTAATCCTGCATGGAGAAGCTCCATTTTCCATACAACGACTGTTACAACATGGAACTGGAATGCCACGCGATCGGAGATTGCGGCAAAATATAAGACTGCTACTGCTGCTATCTCCGAATTGTCTAAAATCTCCAATGCGGCATACCTAAATGAGGCGGATGTCTACGAATCTAACTGGCAAGGTGAGATTCGCTGTATCCCTCTATAACCTATCGCATTTACTAATACTTATTTTAACCGCAGACACGTTTTTCGGAAAAAACTACATGAAGTTATTGGAGATCAAAAATAAGTAGTACGCGCCCATCCCTTTCTCCTTGTTCACCAAATTTTGGCACCTACTTACGAGTCCTCGATACTTTTTCACAGCGATCCTAATTATTTGTTGGATTGTTGGCATTGCGGTGAGTTATATGTTTCCTGCTTCAGACTTTCTATCAAACTCAACCATCCAATGACAGTGGGGTGGAACAGGGAGTCTCCTCGGTTCTCGTGTTATTTGTAACCCTAGGATACGTCGCAAAACCACAGGTTCTTACCCTTGTTCGCAGAAGAAAACTTACGAGACTACGTTTATTTTATGTGTTATTTATTAGATCAGTCATTGTAATCCAAGCCCGAAGAACGCAGTTAATTAATCGATCGAGTATAAATAAACTTTCACTAGTCTCCAAAGAGCGAGTTTACGTGGCCGAGTAATATCGTTGACCTTAGCTCATGCTACGCAAGAGTAGTTATTTGTCGCCAGCGGCAGTCAGACGTCAAGTTGCCCAGACCGGTCACTGGTGCAATACCTGGGAAGACATATGACTTTTAGATGAAGTACATAGGCAAATAAATGCCTCCCAAAGGCAATATATGTTTTTGTTAAAAAATCCCAGTTCCGCTGATTATATGCATAAATCAAAGAGACCGGATCCCCCTAAGGGCGAAGTAGCCGGCCAGAGTTGCCCGTAAAAGTTATGTAAGTCAATCTTTTTGAGTAGATCAGCCCTGCCTTCGCCTTGCAGTTTGTTTGTACCAAACCACTTCTACAACACTCGCGAGTAATCCCATCGGTCGACTCGAAAACGTCCACGAGGATGCCATTCGAACAGGATGGCCGATTGTTTCGTAGTAGTACGAAGCAGAAGCGGTGTATACCCGTTGCTTGTCGTGTCGGTAAGACATTTATTTCAGATCTTTTTAGCGAGAAAAATGCTATCTGAGACATGGGCCCAGTTCCAATGGATCAGTGGTTTACGACCCATATTGACCAGTCGTGGTATGTTCAAGATTTGAAGATTTGGTTGTTGTCGAAGGCTCTTCCATCCGGTATCCTACCCCTTCCTGCCTCCTATCGTCCGTCCTCGCCAGTATTGTTCGCAGAGAATTCAACAAAAGCTGGGGCGTCTAATGCATCAGCATTTGAAAGGAAGGAAAAAGACGAACTGGACTCTGATGTTCTTTCCATTTCTACAACTGATATATTCGACGCATCCTACACGCATTACGTCCCGAACAACAACATCCTCGCCGACTCAGCCGATCTTTCTGGACTGCAAGCGGTGGCCCCGTATTCATATCAACGAGGAGAATTTACATCGTCCGACAGAGCTTCGGATCCTGGCTTGTTAGGCAAGATGATCGCACTCTCTAAACGTTGGCAAGTTTACAGTTTCTCGACTGTTAGTCTTATTTCTTTGCGATTTTGTGTTGTCTGTTAAAAACAAGGAATCCTTAAAAAAAAACACAATTTGCTCCTGTCTCAATAGGGAATGATGCTTTCAGAGGAAGTTCCATTGGCGGAATACTCTCTCTGTCCACACTATTTATTTGAACTTCACCGCACCGGTGACTACATCCCCCTACCGAAACAGCTCCCGGATGACTTTTGGAATATCGTTTACCCGTATGACGACGACAAATCGACAAAGCTAAGGCAAATACCCATGTGGCCCTACAAGCAGCCTTACTTTGAAACATGGACTTGGGTTTTCACCGCACTACAGGCTGACAAAACGAATGGAAAAGATACTATCGCCGACCCGAAGCAGCAGGGAAATTCTACCGGCGGATGGAAGAAAGTATGGGTTGTAGTCAAGGACGGGTTCTTTTTCTTACATCACGAGAAAAGCGATGCCGCGCCCGTATGTAAGCTTGACTTGGCCGAATGCGTGGGTCTTAGCGGTAGGTGTCACTTTGGGGATGTTCAAGCTATATTACATTATTGACCACCAACAATCTCTTCCTTAGGCGAAGACAAGATAAAACCCATCGTGAATTCGTACTTCCACGGCCTAGATAATAATGCTTTAGGTTTTGTTCCTCATTGGCGTGAAGGAGGTCCCGCCGTTTCTCCAGCACCAAGGAATAGGAATGTAAAATTTGCAGTATGCCTTCGCTTTCGTCGACCATACGTGATCAAACAGAACTCGCTAATTTATACACTATTGTATGAAAACTGCTCATGGCTCCTTTTAGATTTTCCTGATAGAACCAGTGAGTAATTCGACCATTGTGCTTTTATTTTCAAATAAAATTTTTATTAGCCCACGAACACCTTTTACGAGTACTCCACCGCTTGTTGTACTTCAACCCCACTCTTTTATCTGATAACTTACCGTCTTATCTATATCCTCGCCGAACACTCCAAACGGATTTTTTACCGAATCCTATACCTCCGCCCCAACCGATCCGATTCGCAAGAGTATCCAGCCCCGTCTCTACAATTGTTGATGACGGTGCCTCATCCTCGAGCAAGACGACCGTGGGAAGTAGCCTGTTGGGATTAGGTGATAGTTTAGGAGTAATGTATCCTGAATGGAGAGAACAGGTATTGCGACAGGCTATGATATCTACTCATGGGTACTCGTTTGAGGGATTTATGTGGAGTAGACTACCCAAGACTGGCGTTCGTAACGGAGATGATGAAACAGAGTATGACTCGCCTGTCTCGGATACATCAGATGAGCCGAGTGAATTAGAATGGAGAGGGTGGGCTTACGATCTTGACAGACCGAAGACTCAGGATTTTTTCTCTTCGGAAGACAGAAGTTCGGTGGAATTCAGTCGACAGGGTGAAGAGCCACTGTCTCACTCTTCACCGCGTAACAGAACACAGAGCGTATTCTCCCTCAGCACCATGAATTCCTCCATCACGCAAGAAACAATACCAGATGTGGCTGCTTCGAAAGTTGGTCGTACTCGTTCGTCTACGATATCTTTGAAAAAACCATCGTTCACATCCCCAAAGAATGACTCTATCCCGCTTCCCGGTGTCGAACCATCGAGTTCCGCTCAAAGATTCAAGAGGGTTTTAGGAGGTAAAAGCTCTGGAAAGTAGATGCAGGTTTCTTATTCGTTTTGGTGTATCTAGTATCTATTGAATCTATTGAATGAGCGGCATAATATATCGTTGACGGTTGAACTAATACCGTGTGACGTAACCAGTAACAGTCACGTGAAAAAGGTGTGGCTTCCTACGCTAACGAGTAGTTCTGTCAGCTGCCCTTCACATGGGAATCAAGCCAGGAACGTGACTGCGCAGTTCCGGACATAAATAAAATATACCAAGGCCTGTCAGTACGGTTTTCTAATGCGAGCAGAGTTTCATTCCCATTTTCCAATGCGCACACGATGAACTCTCTTGCATCAACTTCAGTTACGTTAGTTACTACCCAAGACTCCTTCATGCCACCGGACATGGCAGAACACCCAAAGAAATCATTTTCTTCACGTAAGCTCGCAATGGAGATTCGGATGCAACGGTAAGCATTCCCTGTAAAACAGTTGAACAGCCAACTTTACGACTTCCGGATCCAATAGATTGAAATCGGGTTTGACGAATGTTCCCTCGCGACTGTTACATCGTCAACAATACCATATTGAACACCGCGCCGACGACTTACTTGAATGTCTTATTGATGATATCCTAATTTACATCGGAGAAACCTTTCTATCACCTCGTGACCTTTGGTCTTTCTCCCAAGTTTCCCGTCGATGTGCCTCTCTCTTCCTGCCTCTGATGTATACCAACATCGACTTGCGACTTCGGAGAATATACGAAGTTGACATCAAAAGCAAAGGCTTGGCAAGGAACGGTAATAATCGTGAAAGCGTACTCCTCGCGCAGAGACGGCTCCGCAAGAATCTCAATCGGTATCCCCATCTTAGTTTGCGCGTTCGGACATTACGATGGTATCTGGATGATAGGGAGATGAGAACCAATTTCTGGGATATTTTAAAGAATATGATTAACGTGGAGACGTTGTTGGTCTGCTCTCCGTATGGATCCCCTTATTGTCCTGATAGCGAAACAATCGACCAATACTCATTGACACCCGGTTCAAAGTCTACCAGATCTATTACATCCGCTACGTCTTCATCTATTTCCTCCTCTTCGTCCTCCTCCACCCTGTTCTCCAAAGGAGGCAACGGTGAAGTAATTCTGCCGCATTGCAGACATTTAACACTGCAAGGAATTATATCACTTCCTTTTGCCAAACATATCATCAGTCCGACCGCTTTGGAATCCTTTTCCATTGATTGCACAGCGCAATGGACTAGCCCGATTCTATCATATCTCTCATCCTCACCCGCCTCATTTCCTCGATTGACGAATCTCACTTTAATCTTTCCTTGCGGGAAAGCTCTGCCTGAATCTTCCGAAATTGTCCTCCTAAAATCTTGGCACCAAGTGTTATACGCCTATCACACAACTCTCTCGCAGGTCACCATATCATCTCGACTTGCATCTCAAAGACTTGGAATTTATACGGGACCTCCGCTCATTCGTCCTAGTTTCTCGTTATTGAAAACATACATCTTCGGGCTCTTTTTGGGCGAAACTGTGATCCACGATGACGATGACCAGTCAATTCGCAGGGAACTCGTGAAATGGGAAAAACTGAAAGTGCTGACTTTGAAAGGCAAAAATATGGTGGATAAAACGGGTGATGTCTTCCAAAGATTATATATGGCTGTGCCGGAGCTGGTGATCGACCCATCTATAGACACAGAGGATACACTGTGGCATAACCAATTTGCATATAGCGTGCTGTTGCGATAGATGACATGATAACCAGGGTTTTTTCTTGTCGAAATTCTTTCAGCGAATTCTACAGGCGTCAGGGTTTGAGACGGCGTATGGACACAGATCCGTGCTCCATATTGCAAGGGAGTTTATATATTATGGTCTGGAGAATAAATAATGGTTCGTAGGCATACAGTACTCATAGCGAAACACTTGTTTTTCTGGTTAAGGACAAAAAAAGAGGCCATCATAATAAAAAGTAGCGAGACGTGATAAGCATATGTACATCATATAGGAATCAAAGTAAGCAGCATGTGCACAATCATAGATAAGAAGTCAAAACGCTGGAACAGGTTTCCTTGGGATGCGATGCTTAGGTTTTGAATTCGCTTCTAAATTCTCTGAATTATTTCCTATACCATTTTCTGCAGCCCCGGTGGGATGAGGACTTAATACATCTCTGTGAAAGAGTGGATGCTCAGGGAAGTTGAGGTTATAAATCTGTTGTTTCAGCAGGGCATCGATTTCGGCATCAATCCCCAACATTTGTTCGTAAATAGACCCAGGTCGGTAGAAAGTGCCCAGCTGAGCAGTAATGAGTACGACTCTCTTAGACTTGGAGGAGTAAAGAAAAAAATAAATAGAAACTGACGTCGTCATCTGCTTTCCAGGCTGCCTCGAAATATTTGAGCTGACTGTCAAGGGAGGCTTGACGACGCAATTCTTGCGTTTCAAGAGACTGAAGATAGAAAGGAGCTAAGCGTCGAGGAAAAGGGACGAATGCTAATATAACCTACATCGATGGCCCTCTCTGAACAACCGCCCTCGATGAGGCTTTGGGCGGAGGGTCTACGCCTAGCGGATGACACCCCGGCCGCATTTTGAGTAAACTGTGATCTGTAACCACCAAATTCGGAAGGTTCACATGGCGAGTTTGCTAAGGTTTCAGAACGTTGCGGTGAAGGCTGCGATGATCCAAATGCTCCTTGTGAGCGTGCAGAGGGTGGTGGGACCATTTCAAAGTCGACACCGTGCACGCGTATGATACGTCCACCATTAGGATAGTAAGCCCAAGCAGAACCATAATCTTCATCCGTGTTTGCCGAGGACTGTGCGGAACCTGTTGAGCTGTTTCCGCTTCCCCTTTTTTTGATCGTCTTGAAAAAACTGGAGACTCTCCGCATGTTCTTTGTGTAAAAAGCATCGCTGAACGAGAAGCTACGCGTCAAGGAGAAGCGTCTACGTTTAGTATAGGTATTGGGATGGTCGTCTGAATCCTGTGAGGCGGGACCGAAGCATTGGAATTTAGGCATTCAAGCTGTATCAAGAGGCAAAATGAGGAATCTGATGCAGTAGATGATTTTCGTCTCTGCTTTTAAAGGAAAACAAGGTGGACAAAGAAATATGTGGACTTGAGGTGGTGTTGTCCATATGTAATGTCGGACTGACTCAATGTCGACCACTGGCACGGACTCATCCCCGGACAGATCAAAGGAACAAGGACTACTAGTAGCTGGAAGGTCAACGTTAGCTGACAAGATACAACTCGATTATGTAATTACCCAGCTGACTCGACGCCCAGTAAACCTGCAGATTGGGACAAACGCTCTCTCCATACTTGTTCCTTTGTATCCAGCCAGATAATCATAGTACCAAGATTCATGTCTGTGATAATCCAAAAAAAAGAGGTTCCGACAGTCACAGTCACAACGTATCTTGGCGTCTTTGTCTGTTTTGTCCTTGACACAATAAACTCAATATTCTAACTTATCTCGTCCACCTCCATACGATTTGCGGGATAATTCTCTGCTCGAGCTCAACCCGGGCCTGGTCTAAACAATGGGTCCAGCAGTGGCTCGTACTAAGAAATTGCGTTTAAGCACAGGTCCATTGAACAGAAGCATAGGTATGTCACCTCGCCTTCCTCAGCTAATGATATGTGAATTGATTTTGTTCAGATTCGTTCTTGATTATCTTTTAGTTCTGCTGCTTCGATACACCGTCAGCGTCAGCGATCTATTCGCGCCAGGACTGCTTGCCAACACTACACTCTGGTCATCTCGTGGACGTATCATATACTTATCATACAGATTAGAGAGAAAGAGAGAGGGAGGGGGACAGTATGGTCGGAAAAATTAAGAAGCAAAATGAGCGCGCGAGTCGACCAAAGTCTACGTCATACTTGGGGGTTCCACTGGTCTTCCGTCTCAAGCAGACACGCCACTGCATCCTTCACAGAAGTCTGCCAGGGTATAAATTCATCCAAACCCAAAAGTTGCCTTGCCATGGAAACATCAACCCGAGCAGCACCCCTCCGCTTCAAAGGCTCCTTCGGTTCTCCACCATCTACCACTCGGCTCTTGATTTCAGGATACGTCCGGGCGATTTCCGCCGATACTTCTTCCCATGAGAATGTCCCGCTGCTCAACAAAATACGGCGTCGGGACGCGGGCACTGTTGTCGATGGAGATCTTGTTGCTGACATGGCTAGAACGCAAGCCTTGGCGACGTCTCGCACGTCGACCACGTGGTCAGGAATGCTTTCCGGTAGATATGACGCTTGAGGACGAGCAAAGAGACTATACAGAACATAATTCGTGCTCAACGTGGTAGCCTCTCGAATAATGTGAAATTTCGAAAATGGCCCATAAAAATATGCTGGTAACACTGGTGATATCACGCGCGTCAAAAACAGGGTCCAGTTTTTCAATATATAATGGAACGAAGACTACTTACTGGTAATAACATCCGCGTCGCGATACGCATCTGCAAATGCCCACACTGCTTCTTCGGCAAGCAATTTCGAAGCTGCGTAAGCCACGAAGGGATCTATATCTTCCGCTTGTTCCCTATCCCCATTAATTCTTTGTTGGCTATTTTGGCACTCTTTTTCGGGTTCTACTTCTTCATCTCGTACGTTTTCAAAGACTCCTAAAAAGTGAATTGAGAAGAATCTTACTCGTAGTGTGCAGTCCCTCAAACAGCGTTTTCTGAGACAAAGTGTTCTGAATCAGTAAAATGGAGACGAGGCTCATTTCGGTTAATAGGAGCCTCACATTCTGTTTTGACGAAGGTATGTTCTCGTCTTGTCAAAACCTTTGGAGTTATGTCTCCAATATTCATGCAAAAAGATAAAACGTACGAGGAAGGAATTCCTGTAGATAGTTCGTACTCTTCTCCCGAAGAGATTCTGGCACAGTGCCCCAACCTTACCAAGCACACCAATTTCATTATCACCATTATGACAAAATCAACTGGAAACTTACTGTTGTTATCAAGTACACGCGAAGGGTCGAGCAGTTCGTGATAATCCGTGAATGCACTATAGATACTACTAATGAAAATGATCTTCCTAACCCCTGCAGCATACGCCTTGGTCAATATGTTGAGGGTTCCTTTTACAGCAACCTCGAGTAAATTTTTACAACCTAAGTTGTTGCACGGTGACAATCTTAATGCTCGCTTACTTCAACGTGATTGCTATAAAAAGGGGTTGGCGATGCCACATGGACAACAGCATAAGCATCTAAACCATCGTCGTAAATAAACTACGTCAAGCGAGAAACAATATTACCTTGTAAAGCCGAAGAGAAGTCGTCAGTAGTTAAATCATCGGAAACTGCAACACTGAATTTCGGATCGCTGCTTCGTTCTCGAAGATCAGCCGCTTTCGACGATCGACACAGACTTTAGGAAACAACAAAGTATGTTCAAAATTCTGTAAACGAGTTCGAAATGAGGCGCTCACGCTCTCACGATATAGCCTGCGTTTAGGAAGTGCTCCACGACATGAGAACCCAGAAAGCCCGTAGCACCAGTAATCTGAGACGGAGCCCGAGTTAGAAAATTTGACGTCTCGGGTGTAGATATATATACACAACCAACCAGAACAATTTGAGGTTCCATGTTGCAAGTTCAGACGTACTACTACCAGTCCTTCTCTCGAGTCCTTTTAAACAGTTAGGTGGCAGGACGTCGGTGGCAAAGAACCGTGCACATTGCAAACTAAGCAGGTGTCTTCGGAACTCTCGAGGCCAAAAAATCGACGTGTACCAAACAAGGTGCATGCGGAGCATCGGAGCGTAATTTGGCTAGATTGGCAATTGAAAGAAGCCCGCATTCTGTCCTAAATGACCCGGCAAGTTGTGAGATTGAAAGTCCTTTTTCTTCTTACGGGATCGTTCAGGGGCTAATGTAGGTTTTACCCCATTATGGTTGTCCTTTTACCGGTCACCGGTCACCTGTTTAGCGTCCAAAAATTCACATGAACGAACGGCTAAACAGCCTATTTCACACTGGGAGTGACGCCCATCGACAAAAAGAGTCAGACATCCTTTGTCACTTTCTTAAAACGGCGGCTTCTTTAAGATGAAATATCTTTATCAAGGACCCTAGAAAGATCATCGCTTTTGGTTTCCTTACGCTAAGCCAAATCCGGGATCAGTGAGCTATTGGCTCGATCATGTCAGAAGAAAGAAGTGGTTTACAGAAGGAACTTAGCCCGCGGTGTCGACTTATTCGCACGAGTGCCAAAGATTTGGAGCTGAGCAGTTACACAGTGGTCCGACTACAACTATGTTAGAAGATCATGGTAATTACCGGGCCTTATTCAGTCACATACAACTTGAAAAGTTAGTTGCTCTTCCCCTATATTCGTTGAGACCCCGGGTCGCCCTTAGCAGAAACGTTTGCCAGTGGTTATAGCGTTTACACTCGGAACTATTTAGTATGTTGTCGGCTTTTTTCTCTCCAACCTAGAACTCCACATGACACTTTGAGGAAGTCAACCGGTTAGTCGTCTAAATGTGTTCATGTAAGGACGAACAAAATGAAGATTGGGGAACGCCAACATCAAGATGAATCATGAACGGAAGTTAAAAATGTTTGGGAATGTTCACATCCATTACGTCCTGTCATTGTGACTTTCAATTTGACTAATGAATTCGCTCACTAAGTAGACGAAACTATCTCACTATCTACGGAGTGTACAATGGCAAAATCCATATTGTATCTCCAAAGTCTGTTATGTACCCTTAAAGTTTGCGCTTGGCTGGTGTGTTAAGAACCGGCGCCAAAATGTCTCCACAATAGCCGCCTACATTCCGCCAGATCAGATTTCGTCCGATCTCCCATCAGTCTGAGTCGCTATCGCGTTACCTCTACTCTGAAGAATTTTTGAATTTTGAATTCTGCTATGTTCACTTTTGTAGTGTATGCACCCGATTATACTGAGGAAGGGACATTGGAGAAAAGACTTAACGTCCGTGCCCAGCACCTTGAACGGATTAAAGAGATGAAGGAAGCAGAGGTGATGAGTAAGTTTTGGGTTATCATTCTTTACAAGGTTAAAATAACCAATCGATATTTATGTTAGCTTCCGGAATTTTACTCTTGGATCCTGAAACATTCGAGCTGCCTGACGAGCCCGAGAAAATGGTTGGCTCAATCATGATCTTCCGTGCCAAGACGATTGGCACGGTGTGGGAGATCATTCGATCTGACGTTTACTGGACTGGGGGAGTGGTAAGCCTCTGCCTCATGGGAGTGTTTGAAATATTTGACTGTGTAATGTAGTGGGACAAGGAGCGATTGAAGATCTATCCCGGCAAATGAGCTGCGGAGCTTATTTCAATGATTGCACCAATATTGCTCAACAGCGGTTCTTTTCTTGTATGTATGTCTGGCAGTAACTTTAATTACCCTCAGACATTTTTGGTTGTAACGGAAAGAAATGCTCATTGCTTTTTAATCAAACACATGCTTTACTTTCTTTGACATAACATTTTTTTTTACCCGGGACTTCTATGCATTTCTCTAGTACTTAAAACCCCCGCTCACGGCGCGGGTTGGGCAATCCGGATCTCCAGGAAGAGATCACTACGGGTGTGGTGCTGGGACAGTGGATTCAGACCCTGAGAGCTAATGTCAGCTAAAAAATCAATAAGGAGAACCTTTTGTGTGCAGATTTCAAACTAAAGAGAACAGATTTTAATAGGTTGAAGTGATGATAATATTTGGAAGTTCAATGTCATTCTCTTCTTTTTATACTTGAATATAACGAAGTAGACATGCATATAATTTCATTAGATAGCACACCGATGACAGCATTAGCCATGGCGCTTCTGCAGAACCACAAACTCGATGAAAGAGTCAGGGCCATATACCACGGGAGGTACAGGTTTCAAATTCATTCATTTAGGTTAACTGGAGTTATCGATCAGGACCTCGTGAAACACTTCTTCTGATAGTGAAATGTTGGATACGTGCATGATTATCGACGACGTCAAGTTTCAACACGCAAGCCACAATCCATCTTTCGATACCCTCATAGATTTGTGCTTAGGCTTATCTTGCCGTCAATTTTAGCCTCGAGACAATTAACTCTAGATGCCACAGCGTTGACACGGTGTTATCGGCAAAATCGCACTGTCTAACGATACCTTCAATACCAACGTAAACGAAACAAGACAAGTGAGAAGAATGGGAGCACACGTAAGCGGTAAATAGCACACTGAATATATTAGTCGAGGGTGTTCAGTTTTGTTATGAATTCATCAGCGGCGTTACGTATCCGTTCCGAGTCCTCCCCCCAGTCCCTCTGCGAGACTTGTGCTATAAGACGTGGAAGTTCCACTACCTGATAAGAAAAAAAGGTGAATACTCTGGGTTTCGATTCGAGGGAAAGTATATTTTCACCTCGTAAATACATTTAGGAATTCTGTTTGATTGCAGAAATGACGAAACCACACGACCGCTTTCTACGAATTGTTCAAAAAAAACGTCCACCTCAGTGATGAGATTGAGGGATTGGAGTACCCAACCGGCCAGAACATCCTAATTATGAAATGTTGAAGTGAATTAAATACCGGGAAATATCAAAAACGTGCGACGCACTAAGGAAACCGGGTAGTCTTCGTTAAGGTAGCTTTCTAGGTCTTGAGCATATTTGAGGAGAACAGGAGCTAAATCAGAAGGGTAAAAAGAAGTTTCCGTCGTATTAAACCACAGCCGAGTTATCCTTAAAAATGAAAATTTCTCACTTGTGGTGTAATAAGGAGCGATATCCGCAGTGAATCCAGCGATCCTTCGTGTCAATCTTGGTAGAGAGATTTTATCACAAAGTTTCATGACGCAAGTCAACGGCATGAATAGTCTATGCATCCTTTCGTCCCGCATCCTTTGGGAACCAGCCTCTTTGTCTTCGTCTGATGAAGTTTTTGGTTCCGCAAATGATTCTATCGGTTTCAAATTAGGCGGCAAGAAAGCGCTTCCTCTACGGCGGGACAGCGGCGAAAGAACATCCAAATTCATGAACCGACGTGAATAGGAAAGACAAATGTAAATTTGAATAAGGGATTCATTCGCCATCAGTTCTTTATATCGGACGATCAGATCATCTTCGGAATCTCCGACTAATCCCCTCGCGCGTGACCATGAATCCCTCGCGCGAGAGTAGATGACCTGCGAAATCAAGTTTTAAAATCCGCAAACACAAATCTAATCATTGGCTATTGACGCACCTGAGCCTGTTCGGAAGTATAGTCTTCACTCTTGAATCCTAAAATCATTCTACAGTAAGTTCGACAGGACCTGTTGAACTCGGAGCACACTAAAGGAAGCGTCGTGAAAGCGTTCCATGAGACATCTGAATCCTCTCCCGTTATGAGTACCGAATGGAGGTAGTCCAAAATCACTTCAAGAATGACAGCTGAATGGAAAATATCGTATGGTATAACCGGTGAACCTAGGTGTACGAGAGAGCGTCAGCTAAAAACGGGCGGAGGAGAAAAGTGACGACTTGCATTGGTTCATCAAAGTGGAGCCGACGGATCTTCCCTTTTGACGTGAAGAGTGGGAGAAAGGAAAGGGGCTGAAAGCGGACGAAAAAAAGTTCAAGCAATAATTATCTATATAAGGCTGAGAATTTTGGAAATGACTGCTTCGCAGAGCTTGTGCGGTGGTCCTTTGGCAATAGTTTTCCCAGGCGCATGCTGCCAGTTACGAAACTACGACGCACGTCGCGCCTCAAGGCCTCAATATCAATCATCAATATTCAATATTCACTAGCTTCACTGCTCTAGCAGCGCACCGCCACATCACAGTGCAATGTAATGTCCAGCATTTACAGCATTCATTTGTTCCTTTCTAATCCCTGGCCACTCATGTGAATCTATTTAGAGGAGAAATCAAACCCTGGCGGCGGAAGTGCCAGAAGTCCGCCGACATCTAGTGTTGCCAAAATTTACCAGGAAGACTTGCCTGGCAATTGTGCCGGGTGTAAAGAACTGTCAACATGTCACTAGTCGGTGTTACATAAAAAATGGATAATCGTTTCTCCGGGAGACTCCTTCTCCACTATGGGTTTCTATTCTTGTTGCAACCTCGCTTATTTGTATTTGTGTATGTATGTGATAGTGCCGCAAAAGCCCATCGGGCCGTTCGGCCAGGTACGCCCCGCAGTTTTCAAAACATCCTACTATGTAGTATGGATTTTCATCCACTGACCTTTTACACCGCTAGCTCCGTGGGAACAAATCAGAAATGACCATGTTGTAACACTTACTCAGCTTGAACGCAAGTTTGTCTTATTTCTCAGAGTAGAACCAAAGTGGCGTCAGCACCGTCCGTCTTCACTTTTATTCTGTCGCATCTCTACGTCGTGGTTTGATCAGTCACTTTCACTCCAACATGAAATAATGTTTTGTTAATATGTTTAGTATAGCTTAGGATATAAGGAAAACACTACCAAGGTGCCCCGCCGAGTGTCGTCATGTTGTGTCCTTTCTGCATGTTCCGAGTTTGTTATGTTCTTTAGTATGCTATACCCTGTATTTAGAGAACAATAATATATACCTTCAACTTCACACAGATGAAATACATCAGTCGAAAAAACAAATCTCAGGTATACGTACATGTATGATGTCGTCCGCTGCCAGGGCGGTTGAACTTCTGGTCTCTTAACAATAACGCGAGGGATGCAAAGTCGTTTGCGGTTGGTTCAGAAGAAGGGGGGTCCCAGGCTCGTTGGAGTGATAAGGATCTGGTGTTTGAAAACATGGAAGTAGTAAATGGGAGACTATTGGCAGTCAAAAGCGGGAACAACCGGTAGAAGGACGCGAGGATAATCTGTGGGTAATGAAATGCATGCACAGGACAAACAGTCTTAGCAAGCATGCACTTTCGGGAAGCATACGCAACGCGTGAAGAAACACGGCAAATCTGACGTATATTATCGGAGGTAGTTCAAACATTAAAAATGATACTGTTCTGATAGTCAAGTAAGCAATACCAACTAGCGATAGGCTTTGATGCTCACTTTGCTTGAATTGATGTTTAGTAAGAGATGAACGACGCTGAGCGGATGTAAATGCTTCCGCGTCTTATATCATCTGTGCCCTAAGCCGCGGTCGGCCCGCTTATGACATATGACGCGTCCATGTCAGAACCCTCAGAACAACGAGATTATTACTCAAGAAGAACCGTGAGGGTCGGAAATCCCGGCAAGTAGCAGAATGTACACGCATTACACTTCTGCCGTCTTTACATTCGTATAAAAGGAAGGAGAAAGAATTCAAGTTGGAAAACTGCGCAACTGCCTTCTGAATCACTAGTATGGTTGCTACGATCGCACTAGGTGGTACAGCTTCGGGCGTCCACATTGCCACGATAGGACATGGTCTTATGATGATGACGTTCGTATGAATCGGTATATCTTCATTTGATATGTGCTTATGTTTTCTCTCAGGTGGACACCGACACCAGTTCCTGATGAACAAGCCTTTGAGTCCATCAAACAAGGTGTCGACGCTGCGAAAGGGGCCAAAGTCTTATTGAATAGCGGTGCGAGTCCAGCGTCGATAGGCTGATATCTTGGTACTGATCATTGATTTAAGGTGAATTTTATGGTCAAAACCTATCTGCGGCCAATTTAGAACTCCTGGCGCGCTTCTATAAGAAATACCCAGAGTATGTTGATAAGACAATTCTATGTGTGAAGGTACAAATGTGCTTTGTTGCTCCTGAGTGATGGATGCTTAGTCTGTTTTATTATTTAGGGTGGCATGAGTACCGAATTAGGCCGGTGTGATGCTTCGTATGTCGCCTTTTTTCTTGCTCTTTCGCATACCTGTAGCATCTCATTGCTGTCCGCAGCTTGGAAAACCTACGTCGGTCCATCGATAATATTAACGCGAAGCTAGAAAACACAAAACGCGTAGATATATTCGAAAGCGCTCGAGTTGACAATAGAGTCTCTATAGAACAAGCGGTCAAGAACATGAAGATTCTCATCGACGAAGGAAAATTCGATCATATCGGGCTCAGCGAATGCAGTGCAGAAACATTGAGACGAGCGAATGCCGTTCATCCTATTGCATCTGTTGAGATAGAAGTGTCGCCGTGGTCTTACGAAGAAGAAACTAAGAAAGGTTTAGTTCAAAACTCCCAAGCAATCATTTGGCTTACTTCTTATTCAAATGTCAGTCATCGCTGCGGCCGCCGAACTTAATATCACCGTCTTAGCGTATAGTCCACTCGGGCGCGGTTTTCTCACCGGACAAATTACGAAACTAGAAGATATTCCAGAAGGGGACATGAGGCGACATTTTGATCGCTTCCTGCCAGAGGTTTGTATAATATCATTGCCGCCGTTTTTTTTTTTGGTATTAATTGTCTTTCTGATAAATAATATTAGAATTTTAACCACAACCTGAAACTTGTCGACGCTTTGCGATCAATTGCAGCAAGAAGAGGCGTCACTTCAGGCCAATTAGCTCTGGCGTGGGTTCGTTCTCTAGGTGACCACGTTGTTCCTATACCAGGCTCTTCGTAGGTGAAAGTTTCCGCCGCAAATTTCGGTTACTCATGGAGACTTCTTTTTCAGAAAAAACACTAGAACTCTGGAAAATCTAACCGCAGGCGATATTATTCTCACGGAAAGCGAGAAGGGGGAGATTGATGCTGTTTTAGCCAAATTTTCGGTGAAGGGAAACAGGTATAGAGCTGATACGACTGGTTTGTGGGGTTGAAGTGTGAAGACAAATGTGTTGAATAAGTTGTCAAGATGGATTATTCGTATATGTAAATGTATTTCTGAGAAGTGAATGTTTGGTCAACCTTTGAAAGTACACACAATTGCCTTAGGAAGTGGCAAAACTACGCACATAACTTCTTGCAGCCCGTTTTGGATTTGCTTTGACTTGACTAATGTCGCAACTAGCGGTTATGATTTAGATAGAACTTTAGTGCTCGAAAATATAGAGCTTTATATACAGAATTATAAATATTTTTACTAATACTATACTAATGCGTCGTCGCCGACGACGCAATATTAATTTGACTGTTAGCCGGCGACTCCGATACCAACAACTAATTACCGTGACCGATTATGTATGGTGAATCGCATTCGTGATCGGGATCGAGAGCGGACAGAGATGTTTGGAAAATAGATACTGAAAATTTCAGTCTGAAGGCCTGATTCAAAGTATCGGGTTATAACGACAAAGCTCAACCTCGTGAGCTTGGAGGGGATTCGCGGAGTTACGGTGTTCTTTGAGTCGGATTACATTTGAATTTGTTAGCCAAAATGTAATGCTAATGGCAATTCAATCATCATTACACGTTGGCGCACAATACTCTATTAAGAGTGCTGAAACAAAGGGATTTGTGAACTCTAATGGGCTGAATTGAGAATCTAATTAGCGTTCATCCGTGAACCAGATTAATAGAAAAGAATGCAGTGGCTGTGCCATATAGCGTAACCAATGTTTCGTAAAATGCTTCCTACTTGTTATATTAGAAGAGGATGAATTCAAAGAACCGTAGGAAGTTGGATCAAGAATGTCGACGCTGTTTACTGAATGCAGCGCCGAAAAACGCCGGCCTACTGGACTTTCACACTGGGTTTTTAGTGAACAGGCGAGTGATATCGACTTCAAATATAGCAGTTATGCCGATTATCTGAAATTATTCTTTGATTCTCGCTCATTTTAATCAGACAAAGACATCAAAACACTCTTAAAATCTGGCTACAGAACAAATCATTCTCACGGAAGTAAACGGGCATTGGTGCTTTCCTGAGGAACTTGGCTTTGATACACACTTGATACACACGATTTGCGGAGCTGAAAGGTTACGGCAGCACCGATATTGTTACGACAATGAGTTCAGACGGCGTACTTGCCAAACAACGCACCTGGTTTGCGTTTTTTCACAGATAAATCAAATCAAAAGAGCTAGCCTTAACAAGTTAAAGCGGTGCTAAGTAGCAAGGCCCTAGTCACTGCTAGCTACTCGAAGTTTTTCTTCTCAAAGAAGGATATTTAGCTTCGAAAGCACAGCAAAATCGGAGAAGGAACAGTGTGAAATGACATACGAAAATGGTTAAATGTCAAAAAACTAACCAGGAAACTCTCCATACTAGTAGTAGAGTCCATACAGTCTGCCGCCTTAGAGTCGCCTATCTTCCCGTGTTACATTACATACATAAATAAAATATACTAATCTAATATGTTTACGCTCACCTATTCCTTTTGTATCTCAGGGCCCTAAGTTTAGTTCATTCAAGTTGAATTCTAAATTTGACATATCGACCAATGCCTGTCTCTAAAGGACGAAGCTCCTTTTAGGAGGAGCCGAAGACCGTGCCGTGAATTTCGTAATTTTGATGCTAATTTAAGCTTAGCTCAAGGCACCACGGTTTGCTGTCAATTTATGAGAAATGGCGGTGCCGGTTTGATACAAAAAAAGAAGCAATAATGGAAGCGTTGACAAAACAATAACAGACAGTCGGGCGATAAAAAATTTTCACTCGCCGCCCACCCAAAACTCGAGATGCAAGCTGGACCGAGGTCTAAGGAATTTTAGAATTCTCTTGAAACTGTTTTTCCTTCCCGCGCTCGTGTCTCCTTGAAGAATATTACACATATTAATTTTGGACAAATTATTTTTGGTCTTTTTATCAGATAATATCCGGACCAACAAACAACCACGGAGCGACTTCTAAATCGGGAAGGCTTATCCGGAACTTTTTTCTTCTCTTTTGACCAACCCAATTGAAAGAAGCTTTTAGCCATTAGAAAAGAAAAAAAAAAGAACCCCAGACGTTCTTCCCTTTTTTTTCATACCCTCTCCGCTTGGATTGTTTAGTCGGAGAACCAAATTCAATGTAAAACGCTTGGAAGGTTTACACTCTTTGCATCCTCTTTCTTCTGGCTTTTCTGTTGTTCATTCCGAAGTAATGGAGGACCAGTTCGTCTATCAAGATCCTAGAAACAAGCATCAACCTCGAAGACCTCACAATAGGAAGGCTTGCGTCAGATGGTAAGCACACGGCGGTATACTCTTTTCGCTGCCTTCCACGATTTTATTTCATCGTTCTATCATCCGTTTGTCGCCTGAGAGTATATCTTAATCATTTCTTCACCCAACAGCCAATCGAGAAAGAAAAAATGCGACGGAAAAAGACCTTGCGAGGGCTGTATCAAAGCGAACTCGGAATGCCGATATGCAAAACAACAATCAGACGATAATATCGCGTTTATTCCTTTCGAAGGCGTTTCGGAAAGCCATAATGCGTTTCACGTACATAATTTCTTTTTATTAACCTCCTTTCCATCGTTTTCAAGTCGCCATGTCTGACTATTCAGCATATAGGCGTATAACGAGTACAACGAAGACCTACACCAATCCTATTCACAAAGTACGTCGAAGAATCTTTTCCGTCCGTCTATAAATTCCATTACCCCAACCGCCTTCCCTCTTTCTTACCTCCTTTTTCTCAAAAAAAAAACCGCTTTTCTTATTGTTAAACATTTGTCCCTAAAATAAGCCCCTTCGATAACATGGAGTAACACTTTCAGCCCTTCACCACCATTATCTTCGGCTCCACCTTCATCATCATCACGCTACTATAACCGAGCGAATTCCCATCCCACATTAACTGCAGGTGCAACCAACCAGACAATCACCGTGGGTAATGCAAATGCAGCTCTCACTAACGGAACTCCGTTGGTCTCGGTCTCCCCCTCGTCATCCTCACGAAAGCGCTCGTGGACAGATGGAGGGTATGGCGGACATCATAGGGCCTTGCCACATGACTTAACCAAATCGATTTCGACGTCTCTCCCACCTATTCCAGACTTATCTTGCTCCCCGCCTCCCAACTCCCTCCCGTCTATATCAACTTTTGATGCCATGTCCGCGATTGAAGACAGCTCAAGCGTGTTAAGGCGACTAAGTATGGACTAAAAGGGTAGAAGAATTATCATTTTTTTAGGTCCCGCTACACTTAGGAAATCACCGTTCACGTTATCCGAAGTCAAGAAACAACTAGAAGGCCAAAAAAAATGTATTAATAGCAGACCCTGGAGAAGTTTGGGAGCAAGAGGTTTATTTTTGTTCTTTTTTTTCCTGAATTTTTAAAAAAATTTAATTCCCCGGACAGGTGATTTTCTGTCGTTGTTTATCTTTTTCCGGTTTAGGTATATCTACATAGGCGAGCTGTATTAGATAAAGTCTGCACGTTGGCATTTGAAAAGGACTTGTATTACTACTCTTTCACTAACCTGCCTATTACAACTGTGTGATTACAAGTCTTAGAAATTGATTGGCGTTTAGACGCGGAGAGCCCGGAGCAAATTGATATGCGGTGCTAAATTAGGTATTTTCACCATGTGTAAGTGTCGACCCAGAAAGTCTCGGTGTATTGTATATGGTGTATATGGGTATGTGCTTAGCCTTTCTACTGTCAAATGGCATCAACTCTATAAATTTGGCGGATGATTTGCCACCTAGATAAGGTCTGGTCGTTGTCGGATATAGAGCCATTTTTGAAAAGACCAAATTCCACGGATTACACACGTGCGTGTCCTTCGATGAACGGGTACGTTTTTGTTGTATGATTGGTTGCACAATGCGTTGCAAGTTCTTTTGAGCTGTCCTAGCTGTTTTTTTTGGTCTTATCATTATCAAATTTTCAGCTAGCATGATGATGATGAATGGTACTTAATCCCATATGCTTGACTAATGTTGCAACTAGTCGTTGCTAGCTCTCTGACAAGCGCTCCTCGCAAGACATTCGTCAGGATTAACATTCTGATGACACAGCACCGTCCAAGCCATCTGTGGTGGTTTGACCGACCGTCTTTAATTGGAATGGGCTGAAAAGAAGTGCATACATATATACGAAACCCTTTCACGAGTTGGGGCCACAACGGGACGAATTCTAGAATCGCAAAATATATGATGCAATCCCTGCAGGTGCGCACATGTTTAATTGTTAGGAAATATTGATAATAGTACAGGACGTGGGAATACGCTCGCTGTTCGCAATGTAAGGACGTAGCCAGTAAGCCGGTAAACGGAATTTTTAACAAACTGCCGAGCAACTCGTGTTCCACCCCTCAGATCATACATGAATACAAGGCTCTACAGCCGCAATGAAGAATCTGAAGGTCTCCCGATTTAGGTTTTCTCCAATGCTCGAGAGGGAGCCCCGAGCGCTGAGCGCGAGCCTTCACTTAAGCTTCAGCTTCAGGCTGAAGCACGGAGTCACCCTAGCTCTTATTACAACACATGCCCGACATGCAAGAGAACATTCGTGAGATTAGATACGGATGATATGGGAACAAAAGGCACAAGGTTTTACGAGTAAATGGATGCGTCTTTCATCAACTGCCAATTCTAATGTCTGCGATGAACGTTTTGTCATTCAAAAATCAAAAAGGCGCGTTTGAAAAAGTCAGGCCCATAATCACAGTATGACCCCAAAACGAGGAATTTCTCAAGTTCAGATTTGTGGTGCTGTCAATGAGTTTGATTGAATTATTCTACGGAATCCGAAGCCGGGGCCAACCTCGTTTGTTCAAGGTACTACCTAGACTCTGCAATTAACTCTACGCGAGAACGTCGTCTTTGAGGTTGGAATTTAAGGTTATCTTTCAACACTGTTTTCGAGATAATCAGCTACCATTGATTGCTTTTGTGCCCCTCAATTTTCTGCGGTTGAAGGTGTCTATGCACATTTTGGATGTCGGTAAAAAAGGTTGAAATACTGAACAAGATGCTAGTGGTGACCCGATGGACACCGGTCGCCATATTTATGCTCATTCTACATCATCCCGTCGTTATTTTTACCTTGATAAGGAGATTAGATATTAGGACAATAGCCGTCGGTGATGCTTTCAAGACAGCAAGGTAGTTAAAGCTAGTTAGGATATCAGGTATTGAATATGTACTATAAAAACTCACCAAGCCCAAGTTTTACAATCAAACGGGATACGTTTCAGCTTACTGGAGGATTAAGTTCTCTGATCACCGTTCTTTACTAGTATGGTGAACAATGCAGAACCCATGACGCGTTGTTTGAGCGTCGGAAACTTAAACACACCACGGAGTGAGTTTAAAAATAGCAAGCTCTATACCGATTTAGAAATGTTCAGAGTGAGGCGTAAGAAAACAGAAAAGCGAAATGAAAAACATAAAAACATAAGGATACAAATCACAAAGTCACAAGGCGTCTGAAAAACAGGAGTTGAAGAAAGGCCAGTTGCCAGCAGTGGAAAAGCCTCCAGGAAGCTGAACAAACTGTGAAGGCGAAACAAGCGGAACAACAGATTGAAAGAATTCGTTACGTAACGAGTATGAAAGGAGCGAAGGTATAAGAAGGAAGGAAGCTGAGAATAAAGTTCGATGAAAGGGAACATAGAGTATTTGGAGAACCAGAAAGAAGGAAGGTGGGGGTGAGGGTGGGGTCTAAATGGAAAAGGTGCCAGTGAGGATGCGAAGTGGAAAATAAGAATCCAAACAGATGGAAATTGTCATGAAAGAGAGGGAAAAAAGAGGAAGGAGCGCGAGCGGAACAGAAGGTCTGAGAAGATAATGGGACTAATGTAGTCAGTACAATGCCTTGACGATACGGGGGTGCCTGTCAAAGGTCAAGGTCAAACAAGCAACCAATGGGTAGCATCGGAACAGAAATGTATATCCTTTCAGTGACATAAGATAATGAGGGATAATAGTGAAACGGTCATGATTCGCTTACAGAATTAATACACCAGCTTCTCAGAAGAATAAAAAAAAGTATAGTAAACCGTATATCATAACATTATCATCTCATTATAGCCATCACCATTACACCCGCGCATGTGTCCCAGGTGGTTCAGTAAGCCACGGCGGCGGCGCGTACGCGTGGTGAGGATGTGAATGTGGGTGTGGATCGTACGTCGAGTGCTGTTGAGTCTGAGAACGTTGGCTTTCCATACCCTGTCCATCGGTATCCCCGTCTGCATCTTCATCGCCTTCGTCATCATGGTCTTCATCTTTTGCTTCATCATAGGCGTAGTGATTATGCGCATGCTGGGGACCTTGGTCAGTGGTAGTCGAGTGCGTGTGAGAATGGGATTGAGTCGCGTAATAACCAACTGCTTGGTCTGGCGTAGTATATGAAATGGTCATGTGAGGTTGAGAATGATGCTGCTGGTGATGATGGGGATGATAGGCATAATAGTCTATCCCGACACTCGGCATGCCGACATTGACATTAACGGGAAGTCTTTCGTTAGTCTCAACAGCGTACGCCACAGCAGAGGGCTTGAGACCTGACAATATACCTGCCGAGCCACTGCTGCCATCGCCGCTATTGTTACCTGCCGTATCGAACCGTAGTATACTTGTGCTAGACTGTGCTGATGCTGTGCCCACATTACTGGTGGGATTTCTCCGCCGTCGACGGTGTGGTTGTGGTTGTGGTTGTGTTGAGGACTGCACATGGGCAGATGTTGAAGCAGGGATAGAAGACATACTATTTTGTGCGTGTTGAGGTTGAGCTTGCGATGGGACAGTCACGAGAACCTCGGCCTGGTTTGATGGTCCTGCCACCGCTCCTACTGCACCCACTCCTCCAGGATCCGCGATATCAGGTCCGATCAGCATGATGTTTTGGTCCCGGCTCTGATTTTGATTTTCCGCATCAGACATCGTAGAATGCGGACTCTTATGGTTCCGTTTAGTGTTCTTCTCCTTTTTGCCAGGCCCCCTTCGGCGTATAAAATCATCATACGCGCAAGCCAAGTTCCGCAGAGAACAGTGCCCACAAGTAGGTCGACGACCATCGCATTTAAGCTTCCTGCCTAAATTAGACATTGACAAGAGTCAGAATAGAAAATCAGACAGTGAATGGGATATTTACCTCGACAGAAATGACAAGCTACGTGATCTCCTCGACCTGCTCTTCCGCCTGATTTACCACTATTTGAAGGAATAGAAACGACCTTACGTTTCCCGCCACCGTTCATTGATGGGTTAGGGCCTAAACCCAATTGCATTTCGCTGCGCTCGCGCTCCTCAAGATCAGTCGAAAGTGTAGGTGGAGATGGAATTGGTATAGGAACGGCGTAGACGCTTTGTGTGTAGCTCGGGACACCGATATGACTAGTGCCTGGCGGTGGAAAGGGATTTCCATGCGGGGCGTTGGGATCCAGGATAGCATGAGGGTGATGATGGGGATAAGTGTTGGTGAAAGATCCGCCCGAAGTAGTGGGAAAATTAGGAGAGTAATCCATTCCACCACCACCTTGAGATGCGGAAGATGAATAAGGGTGCCCAGACGGTGGAGGTGGGGGTGGATGTGGGAAAGGATAGTGACCGCTGGGTGCGCCATGATGAGAGTAAGTATATGTATATGGCATCGAAGGAGGATAGAGTGATGAAGGGTGGGTATGAGGTTGAAGGTGTGGATGAGAATGAGGGTGTGCTGAAATGTCCATACCGGACGAGACGGCTGCATGGTGTTCAGGGCTTAAAGGCGGCAGTCGAGGCATTTGCTGTTGTGCGATCTCGTCAAGAGCAGGAGTCTGATCGGGTCCAGTGACAACTTGCGATGGAACAATTGCCGCTGGGGCATCGCTGTCGTCGTCATCCGCAGAGGGGTCAGTACCTCTTCCACCACTATCCGAAGGACCAACACCCACGGGGCCAACAGCGTCACCGTTCATCGGAGAAGACGTCTGTTCTTCGTTTGCCCTACAGGCGGCAGTGGCAGTGGCAATGAAGGTAACAGTTGATCTCGTTTGTTTTCGCTCTGATATGTCTGCGGTTACTACGGTCTGATCCGGTAAAGATTGAGAATCAGTAGCAACACGAGAAAGTGTCGTCGCTGCTTTCGGAGGTCTGCCTCGTTTACGCTTTACTGGTGGTAGTGATAGCGGCAGTGTCGATGTGGACGGTAATGGCAACGAGGATGATGATGCCGGCGGTGGCGAAGACTGTAGAGAGGATTCATTCATAGTAGCAATACCGGCGTCGCCTCCCTGCAGATGTTCATGTCGCGCTTGTAGCTGTTGTTGCGGCTGTTTTCTTGGACTGGAGCGCGTCGCCGGTAATACTCCCTTCCCCCGTCTTTGTACAACTCCACGTGTCTTTTTGGCTGGACTCTCGGAGCTTTCTTTGCGCAACCCCGTCGAAAATTCTCCATCATCTTCTTCGTCTGTTGGTGCTGTTGTTGCTGTTTCAGGGTGTGAAAACGGAAGCTGCGGTTCCTTCTGCCCAAGATCGGAAGTGATACCACTCTGGGTATGATCTTTAGAGATATCTTGAGCCCGGGATGTAACGTTCGCATCATTGGTCCTTTCGGATAAAGATTGGGGGTCTAAATCCTGAGAAGCCCCTACGTCGTCCATGGTCATTCGTTGTCGTTTGGGCTGAGGCTGATCATCACTAACATTTGCTTCATTATTGCGTAAAATCGGAGGCCGTCCTCTCCTCCTTGCAGGTGGCGAATTGACGGTCGACGTTCCAGCCGTCGCCGTAGTGGTCGTGGAAGTCGAAGTGACAGACTTGCGTTTCGGCGGCATATTTGACCCAAACAAAATCGAGGTTTTTAGCAACGGCTACGCCAGATTTTTTTTTTTGACCCGCTAGAAAAGAGAAAAGAAAGGGGGGTGCTCCAGTCAATCAAGCAGAAGAGAACAAGCACTCGCTCAAAGCGATGGTGTGGATGACACGAGGGGACGAGATGGGGTTTTGGTGCAGCACTGCAGGACCCAGGTTGTTTGTTTGACAGTCACGTGACGATATCGCCATTTTCCTTTCCTCAGTTATAAACATTTTTTGGAGCGTCGAATCTATCGAAAGCACAAGTTTGCGGGTGGAACTCTGAAAACGACGAATGACGAGGTGAAGACGGAAAGAAAAAGTTCCGGCAGCAATTTATTCTTGAAGAATCATATTATGTCCAACGGGAGCAACTCTAATTTGAACCGCGGAGGCATTATTATTATTATTATCATCATCAGTTCTATTATTTCAAAAATGAAGACGGTCGTCCTTGTCTCTTGAACGACAACTAAATTACAAGCTGATTGTCGTTGTTTCTGGGGTGTCTCAGTAAATTATGCGGCTATGCGCGCGATGCTAGCCTCGAGAATGGACAGCTGAAGCCTGAAGCTTGAAAGCCTAAACGTTGAACGTTTTGAACAACCACCATGCGCGATTCATATGGTGCTAGCGGTATTTCTCAGCGTTCCTGTCTCTCATGTTGAACGACAAATCTCATGATCCATTCATTCTGTTGGGCCATCCAAAACTGCTCTTAATGCACGCACTTCAGTCAATTATTCTTTTGGTCTTAGCTTTGCACGATTAAACAGGTAACTGTGTCTTTCAAAATTATATCTATCAATGCTAACGGCTCATATTCAGTTGATCACTGGTCTGTTTTTTTAGCTTCAAGTCGGATTGATAGTCAATAAGCAATATTGAATGATCTTAAAAGGAACAGTTTTCGCTGATCGTATGTGGCGGAGTCACGAATTCAAACCGTATCAGATATCTATAATCTTTTTTGAAGTCCAATATATCTAGCAAGTCGGCGATATCCCGATAATATCGCCCCCTATGGGAGCAACCACCGCAAGAATTCGTCGTGTGCAATATAACGGGCCAGTGATACAAACTATATGAGGGATATTCAAGGTAAAGTCTGTCCACTCAAAAACTAGCCCGGAGGTTGTAGCTCGCGATCACTGGAACAATACGGTGCATCAGTACGGAGTTCGTATCCTCCGAAATTCTACCATCATTGACGAACATTGGAAGGTTTGATGGTAATTACGAGGACAGACTTCTACACCTCAAAAACCTTGTAGCCTAATATAATTCGGTTATTCGCCGGAATGTATATCTCTCAGTTTGAGTAGATCCGAACCTTGACCGAAACCGATATTCAAACACTCAGCTACATAGTTTATGCGAATGCGATGAGGTGCCCAGGAGATAAGCGCTTGAACGAAACTTTTGTTGGCTATCTGCCAACAGCCCCGTCGTTTTCCAGGCTTGATACCCGTTTTATTTTCGAAAGTTAGGAACCTGTTATCGAACATCTGCCGTCTGTGCTGGCACAGCTGCATGCTAACTGTCACCACCAATACTGACACTCTACGTTATAAGTGAATATATTTGAAGTATGAGTAGCTATTGTCCCGGTTCTTCTACAGACTATTGAACCCAAGAAGTTTTGCGCACACTTCATGCCATACTATTTATTGTTAAGCCTCAGACCTCAGAGAATTTTGATGGTACTTCAAGATATGTAATAGGGTGCATTACTTTTTGCACATTGCTATATGTGTCATCATTGTCATTTGTAGATAGTGATATATGTCAGTGTCATGCCACACATGTACCCTCTTCTACTCACTGGCCCTTTTGTTATCAATGTAACTGTTGTCTGAACTTTTATTTCTCCATCAATTGCTCATTGCAGACAATGGAACTCATGAAATCTGCTAATACTGGCTCAAGAAC
This sequence comes from Dictyophora rubrovolvata, assembly GCA_029959195.1. Classification (NCBI taxonomy): domain Eukaryota; kingdom Fungi; phylum Basidiomycota; class Agaricomycetes; order Phallales; family Phallaceae; genus Dictyophora; species Dictyophora rubrovolvata. Next base: position 39,616 of record CP114122.1, on the reverse strand, counting down.
CAAGCAATATCATCTGGTTGAAGAAGTTGCCAATGGTGATCAAGGAATCATATTTACAGAAGCCACTTCACCAATGATCAGAATCATACAGCTATAGCCAGTTGATAGTACAGATAGTACAGGAACAAGTAGCTTGATTGGAACTCACTCTACAAACTACTACTTCCAAGCCTTCTTATCTGGCATCTTTGATAATACATGCATCATGTTGAAATAATTATAAGTATTGTTGTTTCTTTTATAGATAAATTAATATCAGTTGATTTGATCTATTTGATTCAAGATAGATTTCTATCCATTTAGTTTGAGCTTCCTACAAGTTGAGTTTGAAAATTAATCTTTATTATTTTAAAGGCTGTGTTTTGTAATTTAGTTATCCTCCTAGGATTAGGATTGATGGAGTGAAACTGATAGCATGAATAGGCTGCAGTGTTTATTATTAGTATAAGACACTAACAGTTCCTATCATATATATGATATTATTTATCTGAATTATTTGATCAAAACCCTGGCCCTAACTTTAGTTGGTATCATAGGATGAATTAGTAGTATCAGATCATGATTATGGATATTACTATTAAGTATGTATACTTATTTAAATTATTATCTGTTTTATATCTACAGAGAGAAAAATAGTCTTCCTTTATCTTTTCAGTTTCAATGTATATATAGCCATATTCCCATAACAATTCCCATAACAATGAATTTTCAAGAACTTATTTGTACTTCTTATATAAGTATATTTGGCATATGAATATATATCCAAACTTTAGATATACAATTGTGTTGTGTTATGTTATGTTCTGGATATAAGTGCATAACCTATGTCCAGACTCCAAGGGAGCAACCTGTACTCAGACTCCAAGTTTAGAACTGTATCCCCACCCTCTAGTCCATGCCTTAGCAGAAGAAAAAAATCCCCCCAATCCTGCCAATCTCCTATGCAGAGCCTATAAACCCTAGCTGGAGCTGCAGGACTAGAAGGCTTTGTTACTAATCTTGTTAGTTTTTTCATAGCTTGTAATAATCCTTTGACAAAGTCAGGACAGGCCTGAGTGCTGGGTCTAGCCCTGATTATAAAAATACATCTATGCTTATCCACAAGAATAGTAACAGATGAGCTGAGTTGAAATTATTATCTATAAAATAATAAATAAGTTTAATAACTTACTTTTCATCATGTGATATGAGTCTATACTCAGCTTCAGATTTGAGACCTTTATTCAGACCTATAAAACTAGGTTTCGATGTCCTGATATCACTTATAGTGACATTAGTATTAGGGCTACTCACTAGAGGGAAAAGATTCTAAGTAAAATATATTTTGTAGAAATACTAACTCACCTAGAGAGAGGAGATCTTAAGAGAACAAACTTAAGGATCTCTTTTCTATAGCAGATACATACTTCATAGACTTAAGTATAAGTCTATTATATTACAACATATGATTTAACACATGTACTATATAAAATATTATATAATAATATGTAGATGTCAGGGTATACTAGCATCATCTCTTTTTCTTCTGTTTATCTTCAATTTCTGTTTATTTTATTCATTTTCATATTTCTTATATTTTATTCTATCTCTTGTTTTCCCCTTTCCTTTCATATTTCCATTCTTTTCTTTAATGGGTGCTGAGTACCTGTTCCCATTAATGCCATGGCCTAGATCCTGGCTAAAAGTCTGGGATTAGCATGTATTTATGCTCAGTTTATGAATCAAGAGCTACATATGACCTTCACTATTTTCATAGTATATAATCAGTAGTCTTAAAAGAGGGATCCCTAAGTTTGTTCTCTTAAGATCCTTTTCTTCTAGGTAGGTTAGTATTTTTCCCAAAATATATTTACTTAGAATTTCCTCTCTCTAGTCTAAGTGAGTAGTCCTGACACCTACTATGATTTTTGTGAACAAAAATGACTACATCTTTACCATAAGGGGCACTCCCTCAGGATCACAGACTCCAGAAGATTTTAAAAAAGGTCTGCTGACAGCAATACTAGAGATAGGTAAATTCTGTCATAATCTTTATTCTCACCCCTTTCCTCCTTCTCTTTCAATCTTGACTCCGCCACCTAAAAGAAAAAGAAATATGAGACTGGAAAAAGAGGTGAATATAAGACAATTATCTTAGGGATCTTACATGGTACTAGTATCCAAGTGAGTTTTTCTAATGTATTTCTAAATAACTTACTGATGATTCTGACAATATAAAAGCCCGCAGTGCTGAAGAGCTTTAAGCAGGAGCAGGCCATCCAGAATTTTCAATCCAACATCTATGTGAAAGCCTGTGTTTATCATGTCAATAGTAAGTCTTGCTGTCCCTTTTACATTTATCTGAATTTAAAAGTATTTCATGTATAGACTTTTTTAAAACCTGGTTCCCAGATCTCTACTACTGTTCATATTCATCCCATAGTCAACCCTTGACTATCTATTTCTTTCACACGGTTCGCGCGTGCCGGCTATATAGACGCCTGTTGCCACACCCCGTCTTCTCGCTCAGCTCACTTCGCACGGCCAAGTCACATGCTCTCTCTCCTGTCCAGTCGTCGTCATCGGACTTTCAATCTCCGCTCGCCGTCTCCCGTCCCCTGTCTTCAATAAATGCCGCCTCGACGCTGCCCCTTCAAATAAATATTAATATATTAATCATGTATCTAAATCTAGTAATTGAATGGCTATTTTAGATCAATTTTCCCCTTTGAAAATATGGGAGCAAGTCGATGGATTGCTCTTGTCGACTTTGGATGACGCTCGGCTAAGCAATCACCGGCGGGTGTGTACCTGCAAATACTCCGGGCAAGTACTTCACACGGCCATCCCTTTTAGCCGACGGTTAGTGAACTCGACGGAAATTAATAGGTAGAAAGACTGCTCGGGCCGTGTGAAGTGTGTACACTTTGCCGACAGAACACTTGCCACGGCCATGTGAATTGAGACTCATAGCCAAGCACACTCTCCCCAAGAATGTTAAACAGAGTAGGCTGCGTCACTGCCGACTCTGTAAATAAATATTACTATATTTGTACATTTACTAGATCTAGTAATACAATGACTATTTTTGGTAATTTTTCTGCTTTGAAAATGTGAGTGTGAGTTGATGGATGGATGAGCTCGACTTTGGATGACACTCGCTTAAGCGAGTACGATGCGTCATAAATAAGCGCCCAATAAGCGCCCAACCTCGTTCATAGAGCATAAAAAAATAGCTTACATGTCTTTTTTTATTTCGGATTTGCTTAAGAATTGGGCTCTCTAGAGCTGAAACAAAAAATCGCGAAAAATGCCTCTGTATTCTGTCGACGGATTTGGACGGCAAGTCTGCCAAAAATAAGCGCCCAAAATCATTTGTAGAGAATATTTTTTTAGCTTACCCGTGTTTTTTTATTTTTTATTTCGTTGAGTTTTGCACTCTCTAGAGCCAAAACGAAAAAAACGGGCAATTGCCTCTCGACTTTGCAATGGCCGTGTGAAGTGCTGTCGCTAAGAAGGGGGCCGTGTGAGCTGTGAATATTAAGCGACGGCTAGTCAACACTTTTCCTCACGGCCCGATACCTAACCGTCGCTTAGATAGTCAAGGCCGTGTGAAATGACTAAATGCCGTATCCTGTGTATTTTGGCTCTAGAGCCTCCATTTTTCATGCAAAATAAAAAAGAAAAAACATGTCTAGAATGAAATTTTTTTCTCTACAAAAGCCGTTTTTTCTATCATAAAAATATTCGTGACAGTGTGACGGTGTGAGTTTGGAGTGGACTGTACATCCAGCTGAGTTTGAATTAGGCTCTTTCCTCGCCGCCACACCCTCTCCCAGCCTGCCACCCCCCATTCCCACCCTCCCTTCTGCCATCCATTGGATTTTCCATCACTAAACCCTTCCCTGCTTCTCTTCTTTGCTTTCCCTTTGATTTTAGGAGTGTTCTGGGCCCCTGGGTGGTCGCTGTTGACATCACTGCCACCTCCTTAGCCGTGGTGACGTTCCGTTTGAGTCCCACAGCTGCTGGAGTGTGTAGAGTGCTGTTGGCTAGTCTGATCATTCACCTCTGGGTCCGTTGTGTCCTAATATAATACCCCTGTCAATGAACCCCTTCATTGACGTTTTTTGGGACCTTTCATTTTTATGGTTTTAGAGGGTTTAGAGAGTGTTTCTGAATATTTTTAATTATTATCACTTTGTCATGTATCATAGGAAATCATTGAGTTATGAGCTGTTTTATCTAACTACTCAACTTTTATAGCACATGTTCCTTAGGTAAGTCACACTAGCTAGCGTGGGAATCGGAGTTAGAAATATATTTATTATTGTGCGCAAGTTAGGGTGTGTCAGGGTTATGCTCTAAAATTCACTAAATTTTCTTAGGTAAGCCATACTAGCTACCTCAGCTTACATAAGCCAAAAATAATATTCTTCTATGAAACTTTATCCCTTCCTAGTGCTGTACAATGTTTTACAATCAAGTTGTGGCATGGTGGTGGCACCTTTGTTCAAGCCGAGTTGTGCGGCATCTGAAAACGGTCTCCTTTAACTGTGTCCCAAGTAAAAACTACTATGACACTTCTCCCAGCCATAGCACATGAAGAGCATTAGACAAGCAGTATTTATACATGAATTTCCCATCGTCAGCATTGTCTTCTCAACAGTCATCTCTGTCCATATTCCACGATCAAATCGCTGAGGGTGCCACTCAAATATGAGGCTCCCCTAGGACACCCCACCTTCCATTTATACCTGACTTCCCTCACTCGTTTATCTCTCCATCACTGGTATCCACCACACCCAGCTACACTCTCCACCAAAATCCTGCACTTACCAACTCGCGATACTATGTCCCTGTCGAGACAAATGCAGTAGTTTCTGGTTCTGGCTCAGGCTCAGGTCCAGCATTACCTCTCGCCCATTCACCCGAATTCGTTCCATCCTCTGTTCCCATTATCAGTGTTCCATCTCCTTTGTGTAAGCGGAAGCGTTCACTTGCCTCCGAATCCACCCCGGCAGAGTCCCAGCAGTCGTCAAATAAGGGAAAAGCCGTTGACGACACACCACCAAACGAAGGGCCCAGTAAAACTAAGAGTGTTTTAGAGAATGATGGTATCGTGCGCTGCATTTGTGAGCTACAAGGTATGAATAATTGTTTCAATTGTGACCATAACCACTCATCTTTTTCTGGTTTTTCTCAGTCGACGACGGCTTTACCATTCAATGCGAAAGCTGTCAAGTGTGGCAGCATGCTGCGTGTATGCGAATACACCCGAAAACTGTCCCTCAAGTTTACCTTTGCGAACAGTGCAACCCTAGGCTCGTCGACGGCGTTCGAGCACGACGCGCCCTTCTTTCTCGCCTGCAGGCTAAGAACGCCCAAAAGCAAGCCCAGGAGAAGAAGAAGCAATCACATCCGACTTCCAGCGAGGCCACCTCAAAACAAAGGAAAGGAACCTCATCTACATCGCCTCAGCCACAGCAAACGCAGCAATCTGTCTCGCGACGCCAGTCCAGTACCTCACTCACCTCTCCTAGTCAACCTTACGCGCTCCTTCAGTTCGATTCACAGCCTCACAATCCCTATCCAACCATGAAAGATGAGATTCTTTCACCTATAACACCTTTTGTTCCCATTATCGACTCCACGTCCTCGACACCTTCCATGTTTTATAACCCGCTTCCTACTCGGCAGCCCAAAGACATTCCGCACCTTCTTTATCCGAGAATAGATAGCTCGAGACTCAACAGATGTCAGTTATGCAATGGATCCAACATTGAGGTATTTCATAGCACTCTACTGTCTCTTTCAAGACTGACGAATATCGCAGTGTGATCATCCTCTCCCACCTATAATCATGCTCCACTCAGCAAAAGTTCACTCAGGAGAACACAACTATTGGTTTCAGCACGCATTGTCTCCCAACGTCGTCCTACGCCCTTTTGTTTGTGACAATAACCCAAAACGTTGCGAGTTTGAGCCACAAGAAAACGCTGCTCAAAACGAAACTTCGTACATGAATGTCGGTATATTCGCTCTACGAGATATCAAGCCTGGAGAAGAGATTGTACTAGGGTGCGAATGGGAGCCTAATAATGTTTCGAGGGAGCCCCATCGGCCCAATTCTTTCGCGTAAGTTCTCATTTCATGACCAAGTTAGCGAATTCCGCCTGATATTTCCTTTCTTTCACAGGCCTCAGAACGGGGCACATACACGTCCTGCTTCCACCGTCCTATCCAATTTCTTTACTTGTGCTTGTGGATCGCCTACGGAAACTTGCGTCTCTGCATGGTGCCACCGACAACTGTCCGATACGATACATCAAAGCAACGGCGTTCAAGAGGAACCACATGATCAAAAGAAGGCAACTCAACAACTACGACATCCAGATGAAAATTTGCAGGTGAACTTCACCGTCTTATCGGTTCGCGCGAAGAAAAAGCCTAAGACAACTAAGGAACAAGGGACTCGGAGAACCAGGGCAGTGTCCACTAGAAAGCCCAGGAGTGTTACGAGTGGAAAAAAAGTGACGAGTAAACCTGAAGTGAAAGACATGGACATTGATCAAGACGTTGACAGTATGTCCTCCTGTTTCCCAACTACAGCAGTACCACTCACTGATCTCTTTAAAGTTGATGCGAAATCGGATGATGTCAACGTCGGTCCGTTGCTGGAGTCTCCCACGAACACCCTAGCAACATTGTCCTTATGCGGAACACCAGAAAACAAGGAGCAGGCGCAGCGTTTGTCACATGAATTGGAATCAGTTGCGGATTCGGTTTCAAAGCCTTCTGACACAAAAGAGCTGCCCACCTCAGAAGACAACGTCTCATCAGCTGTTACGGCTGCGAAAGGCTCGCGCACAAGAGCTTCCTCTGTGATGAACCCTCTGCTGGAACCTCCAGCAAGTTTTTCTCCGCGATCCTCAGCAATCAAGCCCATATTTGCCGTAGTGCTCTCACCCCTTTTACCATCCTTGGCAGTGAATGCACACCCTGTAGTCCACATGATCAGTCCTGTTATAGTAGAATCTGCCGACATACCCGTTGTTTCGCTGTCTACTGCTATGAAGGAACCACCGTCAATTACAGAAGAGACGACGAGGAAACTTCCGATTAAGAGGCTTTCTTTGGCGGACTGGAAGATTAGTAAAGACAGAGAGAAACGGGCACTTAGGGAAGCGCAGACGCAGGAGAAGGTTGTCAAGGAACAGGATGCAGAGCAGACTCGTGCCCATGATACTGGGGAAAGTGTGGAAGTTGGGCATCACAATTCTCCCGACATCACATTGAAAGCATCTTCAAGAACATCATCGGTGGATATTGACGATAAGCCTACTGCAGACACCTCGTTCAGTGACAAACCCGATATGGCCGCACCTCCAATTTCAACCGGAATGATGGAATCAGGAATGATGAAGCTGAAAGTCGATGTCAGTGACGATTGCAATGTTGAAGCCAGGCCTTTTACTTCCCCCCCAGGTACCCTCTTGTTCTTTACATGCCGACAGCAGTTCCCATCCTCGACATATGCCACCGTGTACACCTAGTCTAGTTACTGACGACTGTCACTCTCCTTTCGAAACAGCTTTTGAAGAAGGAGAGATCAAACTGTCTTCGCCGCCTTCCAAGGACCAAGTGCCGCTTCCTCCTAGACCTCCATCCTGCTCGCCATCACAACCACCGCAAACCTCTCAACGCTCTCGCTCAGCATGTCCGTCACATTCTCCGCCGACTCGACCTCGATCTTATCATCATCAGCCCCATCAGCGATCTCCACCTCCACGTTCACTATCACCTCTTTCTTCAGGGACGTATAGCCGGTCTGTATCGGGTGGGCCGCTTCGAAGTTTCTCCTCGCGCCCAGTTCCCAGTGCCCCTTGTGCTTTGAGAGGTGGAATACCTCCGCGACATCTCCTTCTCATCATCACTACCGCAATTATGATAGACATCGAGGTTCCGTGTACTCTTATCTGTCTAATTCACGCTTCCATCATTCGTCGTCACAGAGTGATAGTAGATGGCCCTGGGCTGACCCGTCCTGGAAACGCTAGCTTTTGTCTTCTTTCAAACTTTTAGTTATTCACCCTTTTTAGAAAATCCATTGGTAAATGAGACTATCTTTCTCATATTCGGTTTTGATTGTGTATGGATTCCTTTGATACATAAGTAATGAAAAGTTAGTTGTATTGTATTGACAGTTGGAAGAGTACAGATATTCTAAACCCTGATCATCCGATATCATCACAGCAGAACTCTTAAAATCGGAGTATTTCTGCTCCTTCTGTTTTTGGTCGTCTTTCCGAAGAATAACATCTACACTTATTGTCAAACATCAAAGCAAGGGTTCGTCCCATAATTCGTAAAGATGTTCATACCTCGGTCTATTGTCATCCAATCATCAGCATTTGCAGCATCTATGTCTTTCATAGAAGCGTCCTTGTCATCGTGGCAATCTTCATCGTCTTTGGAGTCCCTGTCCTCGTCATTTTCAACAGGAGCGACAAGTATCTCCTTCTCACCATCATTGTCATCATCATCTCTCGGATCGTCAGGCAAATTGTTACTTCTATCCTCTATGGCATTATCAGGGCGTTTGGCACTCCACGCGCCATAAATCTGCATAACTTTCTTGAGCAAAGGGTACTCTTCCAAAAGTTGTGTCAACTTCTCCTGTGCCAAGCGTTGTGTCAGTTTTCGTCCAGCTTCGAGTAAAACAGATCTTGGCTTTTCAATATGGGCATTTCCACAAACGGGTATACAAGGATAAGAAAGTCGTTTGCTGATAAAGGAGGGTCGGAGAAGGAAGGATGTCTTAATTGTCAGCTTATAGGGATTTGTCGCATTTAGTCGGAGATGGGGATGAAGTGGTACTCAAAGTCATTGCGATCCTGGAATTCACCAAATTAGCACAGGGTCACAGAGAGTGCCTCGAGGGTTTCGAAACGAACAGGTATAACTAGATGCATGTGCTTGTGCACTTAGATCACAGGCATCTCAGAATGTCCAGTAAGGCAACGCAAACTAAAGTGGACGACCGATGATGTTTTAGTATCTGCCCAATTATGCAACGATTAGACTTACTAAGGCACCGGCAAAGTATACACCTATAGCTTGTTTATGTTTTGAGAGAGGTAGATTAGGACTTGACAAGACGAAGAGATGGTGAGAATCGTAGTCATGGTGGTGAACATCCATGTTGAGCACGAATGTGTGCAATGGCTTACGCGGGCTTACATTTGACTCTTCAATAGGGTTTCGTTAGCGTAAAGCAATACGTCCCGTTCAATAACCCACCGTATGCCTCTAATTCACATAGAAGTGTGTGACTTCTAGTCGACCAGGTTAGTTACCCCATAAAAATCTACTGCCACGATGACCTGATCTTATCACAAAACCAACTAGTCTGTCCACCAGTGTAATCTGTCTAAATGGAGCTGGAAAATCAAATTTAATGTATGTTATCTTTGGCGTTAAAGGTACTCAGCTTCGAAGTAATCAGTTTCATGATATGATTTATGGTGGAAGATAGTTTGCTCATAAATTTGACGAAGATGGTGACCAACAAGAGAGAGAAGAACAAACGCAACAAGGCGAATGTACCTATCAGAAGCCATTGGCTTTGGCTGTCTATAAAGACCATTCCAAAAAACAGTCAAGATTTCAGTGAATGTACGTTTGGCTTTGATCGTTTTTGAGCATGCTTAGCTTAGTTAGATATCATGGGCACAACTTGAACGGCACAGTAGCTGAGAGTGTAGCCAAGTCTTTTCCTTCAGAATCGAATCCCTGTGATATATGGCAAATCTTGTCCTAATAAACGCCAAATAATTTATTCAAATTTCCAGAGAAAGCTGTCATTATAAACTCACTAGCTCTGATATTTCTCGATACCTTGTTGAATGTCGTGATAATGAGATGACGTAACCCGTGCTAGCTAGCGTGGGAATCGGACTTTGAAAACCTTGCTGGCTTGCTCGACACACTCTTATCGACACCGCTGGCGGTATTTATGCATTCCTATTTATGTGTTTCCATTTATGGGTTTCTATTTCAAAGTAAGTATTTAACTTTCTTTTTTATGCGTCCATCCCTATTCTCAATATGATTGTTCCGTAGTTTTTTTTAATTGAATTTTGTTCATTCATACATGCATGTCACTTTATTGTTCACCTGGTAAGCTTACCTTTGCTTCGTATCATTTGGTATTACTAACATACTCGTTTAATAAGCTATCCTCAGGGTAAGAAGCACGGAATTTGAACTGGAATGGGCTATCCCTATCGCTATCATCCTTTCCCCCCAGCCAAGCTCCGTTAGGCAACATTCTAGTCTCAATGCCATCCTTTCATTCCTGTTTACGATGTCCATGTGTTACTCTTTACATGTAAGTAGTATCTTTCTTCTTTTCTTTGCATCGCTCATCTTTCTTAACATAGTAATTTTCATTCATTAAGAGTCGAAGATGGCCGGCTATTAACCCTCACCTCCGGACCAGTTCTGTACACCACACGAATCATAATTACAATAAATGGTCTTTTTTCTTCATCAATGCACTGCACGAATATGCGGAAATGTCAAACTTGTTGTGCCTTCTCTCTCCGGTGTTTAAGAATTACGGTCTTCTTATTTGCCACTCAATCTCCGTAAGTCTTCTCTTCAAATGTTTATAGTCACGTCTTTCTTACTTTATCTTAATCTCTCTTTGCTAACCCTTACGCCATTGTGTTCACGCGATTTTATATTGTTGACTTCCATAGGTATGGTTTGTCTTTTTTTAGACTACTTGCTCTACGCAAATGCTGAGGTTGTTAGCAGATTATGATGTCCTCTCCGTTATCTGGGTCGTCATTTGTTGGAGATCACGATGGTAGTGTTAGTGGTGATTCCAGCCGAGACGATGAAAGTGGTGATGAACAGGACCACCTTAGCCACGTTGATGAAAGTCCCGATGAACAGGAAGGACTTGGTTATGTTGATGAAATTGCCGATGAACAGGACCGACTTACTGATGTTGATCAATCCGACCACAAGCAAGCTTATCCCGAATCTGGTTACACGTCGTCAGAGGAATCCACTGCCGAAGAAACATCTTTGGATGAATCCCAAGAATCCCGTGACATTGTCCGACATGACCTTTATGTCGACGAACAACTCACTCGGATGGGTTTCAAAATCAACAAACGAGGCCATTGTTTCATCTGCAATGCATGTCAGGAGGTTATCGCGCCATTCATTGCTTTAACTCATGCATACAGAAAACATGGCATCCCTAAATGCCAGCAAGCCGTTGTCGATTATTATATCAAAGAGTACAAGTTGTTTGTTACTATCGACCAATTTCGGAAGTTTCTTCCTAATGATGAAGACGAAGATCTTATGCTTGCTCTACAAGGCATCCGCATGGAGAAGATGTTCATTTGCGGCAAGTGTTCTTATGCCACTCGATCCAGGGCATCTCTGCGAACCCATCGTCATCGTGCTCACCATGGTTTCGATTGGCGTGGATCAGGCAAGAAACAGGTCAGAGTAGGAGCTGCTCAACATTTTTTCTTTGTCCCCCAGTTGGCTGTATGGAAAGGTGTTAGAAAGCCCTTGGAAACTGCCGAGGCGACGGATGCTATGGAGGTTTGGCGTCGTTCATGCGTTCACCATGCTGAAGAGCTTGTGCCGACAACCATGCCCACTCGAGAATTGCCACCATGGGTTAAAGACCTTGGTTGGAATAAACTCTTTGAAGGTCGCGATGCAACTGCGTTCGCCAAATTCTTCTCATCGATTAAAGATGAACCCCTTTTTGTAAGGATCAGGTCCCTCATGTCAAAGTACCTGAAGAACGCAATGCAAATTTTGGTTAAGATGCCACCGCAGGTGCGGCAAATGCTCAAATCCATCAAAGAGTAAGCGTATATGTATCCTCACTATACTTGCGAAAACCTACTAATCATGTCTTTGCCTTTTAACAAGGGATACAACAGGCTATTTATTCAAACCCCTAGAGACCGAGAAATCCCTCGATGACTATGGGGCTCTGATGGCTCGACTCATTGTTACACATTTTTTCATTGCAACAGCAACAACGTCCCCGCCATGGGATAATATCCTCAATGTACGGCAACAACGTTATACAATACGTTTGGCTGAGGGTTTGCTAGACGAATCGTTAACGGAACAGGAGGTTTTGGATCTTCTTCACAAGACCCTGGTCTCATTTTTGTTGTATCGATTTGGTCCTGACCAAGCAGAGTTGGACCATGACCCCGTATTTATGTTTGTTATTTGGAACAACTGGAAGCACGATGGCTCTTTTTCGAGGCCCGGAGAAGTTACCCAAGACTACGCTGCTATTCAGTTTGTGGCCCGGAGCATCGCACTTGTCCAAATACATAGACAGAAACAAATGTCAAACGAATCAGTCCTTTACCATGAGTAAGCAACCATTCAATTAGTATTTACCATGATATATAATATCTACTGATGATAATTCAGTCTTATGCGCGAGATACACATGCTCATGGTTCAACATAGTCCGACACCTCTAGGCAATCTATACGGTTATTGGCCGTATTTGCATATTACATCTCTTGGTCAGGACAGTATCCCTAATTTTGGCTGGCTAGACACGTACAAGAACAATTTCGTATACTGTGGGTTGAGATCATCGGTTGGCAATCTGCGTGAAATGATACACGTCTTATTTGACGATGCGGATAACATATTGCATGATGAAGGTATGTTTTATTTATATACATTTTTGTTTAATGTAGTGTATTTATGTTTTGAAAAACAAGTTTTCTTAGGTTTAGATTTTGGTTTTCTGGACAAGTTATACGGCTTTGTACATGACGACACCTCGAATTGCGACACTGGTTATTCTTTTTTGGGCGACACGCGTAATGCATATCCCCCGACCAATGACATATTTATGGCTCGTGTCTTCGAAGTACAAGGATCACGGAACTTTTTCGGAGAATTGGTCGATGGGCAATGGGTTTGGAATGCAGGCCATTGTCATGTATGGCTCCAATCCTGTCAGGCATTCCTGGAAATGTTTGCCATCACCACCCACTTGACCCATGGACAACCCACACACGGCACTGAGTTTATGACCACCACCATCACGAATCTCCCTAATCTCCCACGGTCCATTGTCTTCAATGGCAAGGAAGCCCTCAACACCCTTCGTGTAAAGAAAACTGAAAGTATCATCCACCAAAGGAGTGTTTCTCCTCATTTCTTTTGTGAACGCGGTGCCAAGCAACTCTGGCTGTATCTTCTCGCTGTTCGACCCTTGGAAGTTATCATCACAAGATCCTTGTTGTCTGGATCAATTGCATACGATTATGCAAACTATCTTTTTGTTGCGCCGAGAGGTCGTTGGACTAGTGACTTTTTCAGTAACTTATTATACAAGACAACAATGCTGCACCTGGGTACCGATTCTGCCATGTCCATCTCCGCTCTCCGACAGGTCCTGATCGCCATCTATCGCCATCTATGCAACTCTCAGTTCTCAGAGAGTGAAGCCAAGTCACCAGCGGATCTTGTTTTAGAAGAGATGGGTGATCTTCAAGCTAACCATGGTGGACATGTTGCCAGGCTTCACTACGGTGTTGAAGTCAGACAAGTCAGCAATATACCCATGACCACACTTAATGCTTTGCGAGTGGTACGTACACATTATATATAGTTTTCCTCGTTTTTTTTGTCTGACCTATTTCATGGATTTAGTACTCCCATGGTGTTCATAAGCTGTGGGGTGTTCACTCTAGCGCAGACACAGACAATATCATCCAACCCGGTCAAGATGTCCCAGCAGTTCAAGGTGCATTTGATACATCCATGCTTCGCGATATTTTTCGTGAAGAAGCATCTGCTTTTCAAGCGACCATACTGGAGCATGTCGAAGCCACATTAACTTCCCGTTTAATCCAACTCAGCGAAACTCTTGAGGCGCGAATTCAAGATTCATGTGCTGAGGTCGGTCATATTTTTATGAAGGAATTTCGGGAACAAGTCTCTTTCCCACAACCCAACAACAACAACAACAACCATCACATCGAATCCGACTTTACCCCTGATGTTACACTCTTACAGTATCTTTACCAGTTTGATGCCAATTACACCCACTTCCGTTCTGATCAGCAGGCCCAAGCCCTCAGCTGCATCGTGAAACAAAAGGACCACTGTCTGGCCATTTTGCCAACGGGTAGTGGCAAAACCCTTTTGTGGATGCTACCAGCCAAGGTCATCTGGCCGTCCCAAGTCACCATTGTCATCTTGCCTTTTGTGGCACTCCGGTTCGATTGTGAAGAACGATGTAAGAGATACAGGATTTCATACCAAAAGTGGATGCCTGGTACTCTCCCGAATGGCCACCACAGCGTTGTCTTTGTATCCCCCGAGCAAGCTGCTACAGGCGAGTTTCGAGGTTATATAATGAACCTCAAACACACTCAGCATTTAAAGCTGATCGTGGTGGATGAGATTCATGAACTCCTCACTGCAATCTCATATCGACCCTACCTTGGAGAACTCAAGTACTTGTTTGCCATCGGCACACCGGTTTTAGGGTTGACAGCCACGATCCCGCCATTGACCCTCCCCCGTTTCTTGACACACCTTGGTCTAGCACACGTTCAAGTGTTCCGCAAACCGGCCAGCTACCGCGGAGTTAAGATCGTCGTCAGGCGAGTGGAATCCCGTAAAGATGTCATTCAGGAAATAGTCGAACAAGTACGCCAATGGCTCCCGGAACTCGAGGATAGTGGTCGGCTTGGTTTGGTGGTATGTCGGACCATCAATCAAGCAAAGGCTATCGCGTCCAAGTTGGGTTTACATGCCTACTATGGTGAATTGGACATTATGGAAAAGAAGGCCATTCTGGATGCATTTAGGTTGGGACATCGAAGAGTCCTTGTCGGAACCACTGGTTGCGCAATAGGCATTGACCTCAAAGACATTGAACGTGTGGCTCATTGCGAGTTGCCACACGATGCCCTGACATATGTCCAAAACATTGGCCGACTTGGACGTGATGGTGAGGGTGGACTCGCTTTGCTTGTTACAGAAAAGAATGGGAAGCTGCGTGTTCCACAAGAAGACTTGCACGGATGCGGTGTGCTCAACGAGGTGGCATTCAATGATAAGCAATGTCGGAAGGTCACCATCAGCAAGTTCATGGATGGTGTCGCTGTATCATGCGCTACGTCTCCACCACTCTGCGACGTCTGTGAAGCGGCCATGTTAAGCAAGGGTTTGATCCCCCGTAGGTTCGTGTTAGTAGTAAACATTGCCGCATTCACCCCTTCTTACAAACTGATTTAAAGTTCAATGATTAGGAGTACGACGAGTACAAGTGCTGGAGAAAAAGGACACAATGTTTTACAACAGTCAGGGTTCAAAGATATGAATGAACCATTAGAAGAGCATGTTTTATGGTCGGTGTTTCCTTCTCATCTAAAAGAGTTACTACCTATTTTGTTATACACAGCACCCCATATTACAATCAGTCAACACAATTGTGTACTGACGGTATCAGTGGATCCAATGTAGAAGGATCCAGCTCTAGCATTAAGAAGGGGAAACGTGCTATGCAGGATGATCATGGGTATGCATCATGTCTTGGAGTCCTTGCCAGTGTTAGCGTGATAGCTAACAAACATACATATATATATAGCATGACGGTACCTAGCAAACGCTCTCGGGTATCACTTCCAAATGACTCGCCATGGTTCACAGGCGATGTTTTTACATCCAAGGCCACCGCTGTCAAACCAGCCATGCTGCTTGGCGAAAAAGCTGATACAACTCGATTAGGTCTGCCCAAACTCGATACTTCATCATCTTTGCAACGCGGCTCTGTTTCTTCAGTACAACCTCAGTTACATATCCCCGACAAGTCATCATCTATTCAAATTTCAATGCAAAAGAAGCATACATCTGAAGAGCGAGCTCACAAAAAACGATACGAGCAAAGAATTCGTAGTGCATTGACTGCATTGAGTGGCATGTGTGTGCTATGTTGGCTTGATCGAAAGGTGGTCCAACGGAAGCATTTGGCGTTCATGTGTCCTCATCAAAAGTTGGGTTATAGCATGGCTCAGGGTTTGCGGGGTTTAGATGTGCCATTGAATAAACCGGAAATCATTTGTTATGGGTGCTATGTCCCCAAGTTCACCTTTCACCCAGCGGTTCATGGCGGCTCAAACGAGCATGACAAGTGTACCCACAAGCATATCCTCCGTGGAATCTTATGGGGATCTTGGCATATTGCTACAATACGTCAAGCTATAATTCAGGAATTCGGCCCAGTTAACGATGACGGGGAGGTTCTAAGTGATGTTCTTGAGGATTGGCCCGCTTATTTTGAGTGGTGTTTTGCAGCGAGTAGTCAGTGTAAGAGCTTCATGAACTTGTTGATTATTCTAGTTTGGTTGTGCGATAGCTAATAATCACAATGTATATCCTACTTTGATTGTCCTATAGCTCATAATCTCAATATATTACAGTAGTAACCAACTGATAGTCGGTGAACCGGTAAATGCGCATGCTATCACATCGGTACAGTACATTTGTTTGTCTAATAATATCTAGTACCATTCTTGCGCTTGGGCTACTCCATAAGAATACCCTAATACTTTCAATGTCGTTAGAATGGAAAGAACTGACACTTACAGTGTAGAGAGTGACGCTCATTAGAGCATACGACAGGTGAATTCCGTGACATAGCAACGTTATATTATTCACGGTGTTGGCATGTAAGTGCAAGTTGTTGACGATACGATACTCTGGAAAGTAAACCCAGATCTCTGTCAGCATCATCAATATAACACAAGTATGAATTGAAGTACACACACTCATGGTCATTGCGTTTTTAGCCGCTGTCTAACCCATTCTGGCTACACCTCCACTGTCTTCATTCCGACCAATGCCTGTCTAACCAGCACTGCCGTATCCTGAAATTGACCTTTGCCTAGTGAAACAAGTTCTGACATGAATCCAACTTGAAAGGTTAAAGCGAGTATACTTGTATGATGTTTGTCTATTGCCCAGCTACTTTTACCGCGATGCCAGTTGACATTAGTCCTTACTTGTCCATCCATATACAGGACTACTCTCATGTCATCGCAGTGGACTTCTTTTTGAGACACATTCAATATGGGGGGTAGATCATCAAGGCAGATTGTTATAGGAGACATACGATATTGTTTGGAACCCGAGGAGAAGCACCTTCGATAGATGGGGGGACTACTGGTGCAACTGGAGCTGGAAAGGATGCCGGAAATACCGCTCCTTCTTTTCTTAGTTATCAGATTTTTCATGTTCACTAATGGTACCGATATCGACAAGACTTTCCACCGTGTGCATCCGCCTGGCGATTTGTAAGACACATCTCAATGGCATCAGTCTGTCAATCGCGAGGACCATCGTATTGAGGAAGAGCGGGGTTGTCCTTGTTCGTAGACAGACAGAAGATGGACTAGAAAATCTGCCGACATTGGGCGATGGACAGAGAATGGGAAGCGCGAACAGTGCCCGGATTGAGTTTCATTTCGGAACAGCGCATTGGACCAAATAACGGTGTGACGACATCGCGAACCGTCACTTTGTTCAGCAACTGTCATTCGCTATGCCACCGAAAACGACCACCCCCGCGAAAGGGAAGGCATTGAAGACATATGAGAGAGCTGTCAATGAAGAAGAAGAAAACGCCATGGACAAAGTAATTCTCAAATTCCCTACTCCCTCAAAGGACGACATGGATGCAGTGGTTGGTTACCTCATTCTCTTTACATCTTATTCTCGAAACCTGGTCAACAAGAAATATATTCATCCTGACAATTCTGCAAAGCTTCTTCGCGAGAATAAAGCACTTGTTGATCTTCTGTTCGAATGCATCGAGGAGAGAAGCTTTGTGAAGCTATACAACCTGGGTGAGTGCTCATCGACATCTCCCTGCGTAGCCCAAAGATGTGCTTAGATTTCCCAGAACTTTTCAGACCAACCAAGCGTGCTGATGCTGTCGAAACCGTGAAAGCAAACCACTCCGAATTATTCGATAGATTAAGCCTTGTCGTTGTGGCCAACTGTTAATTCAAGATCAGTGATGTGGCCACGAACAACGCTAGAATTTTTTGGGATTCAGTCGAGTCTTCAGATCCCCAACCCAATCCTAGTCCTTTTACCAATGACCCGATACCTGGTGATATCCAAGAAATACAAGATAAACTCTCTTGACTACGCGTTTACTCTGAGGTACGTCTTTCAGTTTTGATTTTCTTCCCCAACTCAAATAGATTCACTAGAATACCCCATTACAAGACCGGGATTTGGTTCGCAATCGCTTCGGGGACCGTTTCTCCTTGGTGTTTCAATCCCTCGATGATGAAGATGCAGTATCCCTGAAGGATGATAGGGAATACATCTCTCTGTTTTACATTCAGCGCTCATACATCAAGGATACCATTGAGGTCGCACAAGGGTTGTCTTCTGCCTTCAAAGCAAGTACATTTTGCGGCGTCTTCGTTCACCCAACGGCCTTGTACCCTTTCTCGAAATCAACGCTATTAGCCTATAAAGAGTGACATCTATGTTTTTTCCTGCGAAGTGAGCTGACATAATCCCAACACAGAAATGTTGACTGGAGATTCCCCGTATTCATTCAGGTCGGCAAAGCTACTACAAAATATACCCCTCGGAATGACTGGAGCTTATTCACCAACGGTGTCTTTCCAATAATCATATCAGAAGTTATCTCAATTAAAAATGAATCAGATCAATATCGGATGTTGCTCCAAGCAATAGCACTCTCCTGGGCCGGAGGTTATCTCCTCAGGCCAACATCGGACAAAAATTTCTTTGTCGTGGCTATTTACCTTGCGATGGATCTTCAAGCATATCGTTACATTGTGAAACCGGAGAATAAAGATGCAAGAGCAAAGGTATGTCTCAGTCCCATGTAAAAATGTGAATGCCAACTCGTTACATATTCAGGTAAACATCGTCCAGAAGACATTTGATCTTAAACAACCCGAGGCCGCTTCACATTTTCTGCTAGAAATGTTGAACTTGCTCTCTGAAATGGAATCTTTGGCAGAGGATATTGATCCAGAAAAAAAATCTCATTTATCAGCTCTTGCAAAAATCGCACAGTCTATGATTTCATTCTCGTCCCTCCGGACTAAAACATTCCGCCAGGGTGAGTTACCCAACATACCTGAAGGAAATGAAGGCGCAGGTGACGAAAACATGGGCAATGGTAACGACGACGAAGGTGATATCCCAGATGAAGATGACTTGCGTTTTAATTCAGACGAAGTAACGCGAGTCCTAGACCTATATAAGTACGAAGTCGGTGTTATTGACTGCTTTGTAAGTTGCTTTTGGTGCTTGATTGTTAGCGAAACCCTCAAACAATTACACTGCACTTGTAGCATCCAAATATCGCACTCATCTACAATAGAAACACAGATGATGCGGCTGAAATTCTTAAATTTGTCGAGGCTAAAAGTGACAAACTACGTATACTTCATCATTTGTCGACCCTTGTTTCCCCTCGCAACCACGCCATTCGTCTAATCCGGGTGTGGACCGTTATGGATGGCGCAATGGTGTCTTTACCACGCGCCGGAAAATGTCTCTCAACCACATTCCCACTCCGCGCACCCAAAGAATTATTATCCCATAATCTGTTGGAGATCGTGTATCAACTCATTGAAGGTGTCGCGTTTTTACACGAAAACTATATTGTCCACTTGGATATAAAGCCGCAAAATCTGACACTATCTGATGACAAGAGACTCACGATGATAGATTTCGGATTATCATGTCAATTTTTCAGCCAAAAATGGCTAATTAAAGGAAAAGTGGGGACGAAGGGATATGTAGCGCCTGAGGTGATGACTTCGGGATGGTTCAATCCTTTCCGAGCCGATCTTTACAGTTGCGGAGCGACTATCAAGGAGATTTGCGAACAATGTGAACCCTCTAGTTTACAGGCGGCTTTTCTAGCGATTGCGACTTCTCTAATGAACTTGGAGTCCAAGAAGCGACCAGCGATGTCAGAGGTATTGGCATGGTTGGATTATATTCTCCAGAAGCCGTCAGATCCAGAGATGCCACCAGCCGTGATTATGTATGTTCGTCTCATTCATTTGTGGTTTTAGGTCTAATTAACGGCGTACTCTAGGGACGCCATACTCTAGGGACGCCCTTCCCATTCCTATAGCTGTGTGATCATTTCAGTCAGCAACCCGTGTACAAAACTGTCAAATTTTAGCATCAAAATTATTTGAAGCTTGTTTTCGTATTGTTTTCTTTAGTTTACATAATCATATCCGACGACTGTTCATGTCAATCAATAATTGATGAAGTTTCGCTTTTATTTGTGCTCTCATGTCAACATTGGTTTATTCTCCTGCTGTGCACGCTCTCATTATAGCTTGACTATCGTGAAGTTTCTTCTTTGGCATTCTAAATTACTCTGGCTTATTCAATGGTACTCTGTTGCGTGCGCGGCACACACGTATTAGCCTCGGTCTCATGCATGACCACATCACCTCTATCAGTTATCGAATCATCATCGACGCCTTTCCTACAAGCAATTGCACGATAAGTTATCAACCTGGCAATAGAAGACACAATTAATGTAGTTAGCATGAATGCTAGATACAGTACCACCTTCTCTTGTCTTCCCCGTTATCATGTAGTCAATGCCGGTGATACAGAAACAACCAAATCAAGGAAATCAAGTATCAATCGGATGTCGGCTGTCTTCGATTATAAGTTGGACCAGGCCCTTTGAACTTTCTAGAGTAATTCACGCCTTCCCAAGTGACCTACAATGTGACTGTATGCGTTTTTTATTTTTCCATTCCTCAAAATAAACTCTTTACCGTTTTTTCTTTTATCTATCCCTACCATTGTCCCCTCTCCTGGCATCCTCTCACTCATCATGTCATTTTCTCCAAACCCAACCTCTTCGCGTTTTCATATTTTTAACTGTCCTATTTGGTTGAAACACGCGTGGAGGACAACTCTCTTTGACCCTCCAAAATTAAACTCTCTCGTAACCGCCGAATATATTCTTAGACAACTTCATCAATCTTTAGAGTATCAAGCACTGACTGCCACAGAGCGTTTGTTACTGGACCGTCTCGCCGAACAGATTGATAACTTAATCCTGTATATCGCCAAACGACCCCTGACCCAAAGGGTGCTTAACATTTCACAGACCAAGTTTGATGAACTTGGTGCCGAGAGAACTATTGTTGTTGGTGGGTTCATCACCTGTATTCTGCTGGATCGTTTTTGCTGGGTTCGCCGCATCGGTATTCCACAACAGTATTCGCAGAAGCAATTTCGATTCGAATCCACATCAACTTTCCGTGATTACAAGCGTCAGTCAAAAACACTCAATACTCTATTCTCAACTCTTGATATCAAAGATAATATCGATTCGGCTCTTGAATATCGGGAAAAACTTATCGTGAATGCATTGCAGGCTCATAGCGTAGCTCTGGGAACATATTTCACTGCACATGCGGATATCAGTGTCATTATGGCTAACTGTTGTTTTGCTGCGTGTGCGTGTCTCTTCTTGCTATTTGTAAGTCATAGACCTTTTGTGTTACTGTACTGGTTACTGACCGAATGTTGTTTTGTAAAAGGATTCTGCCATTGACGTTGAGTCCTGGAATCGACTCTTGGACAAGTTCGGGTCCCATGACACCAAGTCATACCGTTTGAAGCTTGAAAAGATGTTTAAAAACAAAACTTTTACAAGCTGGAGGTTATGGTACCGTGCCATAGCACTCTCACCGATCGAGTTATTAGAGTCAACTTTCATCCATTCCGATCACACGATTAATATTTCGGATTTAGTTTTGGTAAGTCAAATACTGGTATTTGTAATTTTGTCACGATTCAAACTACATTGCAGCACATTAATGAATGTGTGAAGGACGTACCTACTCCAATTTGGAAAGCAGAGGAGACAGTATTTTCCGTCCTCTTTGATCTATTGGTCCTTTGGTGGAACGAGTATATGTCCGATGATCACTCGGATGACCTGCACATCAAAACAGAGATGGTACTCAAAGCTATGTTGCGGCAAATTCTCGATTCAAAAGATATTACTGGCATCGTAACCATCTACCCCATTCGTTGCAGTTGCAACCCACAGGAGACAGGGAGTCCCAGTCGTCCCGTTCATGACACAACGGCCATTGTCAGGGCCGATGAAAACAGTCCCCAGGAGAAAACACGGGCAATCTCCCCTGGCCCTGGTGAAAAAGGCAAGCATAAACCCAAGCCAATTCCCCAGCTCAAGTGTCTCGTGCAGCACCACCCAAGTCAAACACGAGAGTCTCCCATCGTCGGAGTTCCTGGACCATCAACAAGGCGCCCGCATCTCTATCCTGCATCACAACAATCTCCACCGCCTGCTGCTCCTGCACCCTCTCCACCACCTGCACCACCTACACTACCACCCGCCGCTTTTGCACCATCATGTTCACCTGCACCACCTGTACCACTGCCTGCTGCTCCCGCACCCTCTGCTCTTGTACCCTCTGTTCCTGTGCCCTCTCCACCACCTGCACCACCTGTACCACTGCCTGCTACTTTTACACCATCATGTTCACCTCCACGTTCACCTCCACGTTCACCTCCACTCCATCCTTCCCTGTCACCCGTTTCCCAGCCTTTGACGTACTGGTCCTCGTCTCCTGCACGCCCACGAGTAGTGACAGGAAAACGATGTCATGAAGAGGAAGATCCGCCTCGCCAGTCGGCCAGAAAGTGAGTCATGTCCAAGGTTGAGTTGTTTTGTGCAGCCATAGAAAATGGTTCAATGTCGGAGCGTGTGCTTACACCCACATCTGCGGTGGAACCAATTAGAACGTTGACCAAAGTGAGTGTACTGGATAATAATTCATTGTGTGGTATGGCTCAAATGGTTTATAGATGAAAACCCGTACCTTGAGAATAAAGGTATGGGGGTCATATATTGACCAAGGTGCTCCCGACAAGTTCGTATGGCGGGAGTCCTCGTTCAGGTTCCAATGCGCTGCTGACATGGTATGTATCACATTTATCAAAACAAAACAAAGAGAATATATAACCTTTCATGCGCCTTTAGCTACCGTTAGAAGAGTTGGGGAATATTCTTCATCAATCTAGGATATGTGAAGATGTTGCCCCTGATACTCCGGACCATGGGTTATGGATGGCCACACTCCCTCATTTCAGCCACTTGACCATTCAGCAACAGCGGCAATTTTCTTCCACAAACCACGTCCTTCTTATCTCTGACACTCCTCCGCCAGAGATGGCAATAAGTGACATCCTGAGGTACTTTGGAGTCAACCTCGTGGAGCCTAGGGTATTTCGGGGTGCGTGTTCAATCTCTTTCCTTTGCAACAAGTTTACCATCAGTATTCTTAGACAATCGTCAAAAATTGGAAAGGCAAAGCTCGTTTGCCGAGTTCCTGGCCGCTCCATGTGGTATCAGACAGGCACGTCGGGCAGAACTCCCAGTCCAATACGTACCTCCCTCATGTTTCAAGTAAGGCATATGTTAATTCAAATGTTGTTTTACTTAAGCCTACTTTCTTTTTAGTAATTTAGATATTTCCAGAGAGGTTGCTTGTGCACCGTCCTCAATCTTGGTGTATAGTACCCCACCAGATCAATATCGTTCCATTGGTGGATGGTCCGTATGGCCTGTCTGGATCCGTCTTATCATTGGCGCTCAGTTGTGGACCGTAGAGGAGGAAGATAGAACCACCTATTCGCGTTTACTTCTCGCAGGAGATGTTTTGTAAGTAGCTTGTAGCTTTTACTCTTTATTTAATTAACCTCTACTTGCTTTGATTTTGTTTCAGGCTCATCCGCGCTGGTGCTACCGTCAACAGTCTGACTCTCGCAGAATCCATTGCAGTACACAGCCATATCATACCTTTGTTCGACTTGCATCGCATCTTTAAGCATGCTTCACGCAGTCTCATAACAATAGAGGCTATCAACACTGTTGTCCCTTCCCTCGGCCATTTCATCCATAATACTCTTCAGTGTACCAATCTCGATCCCGTTGTCACTCAGCTGTACAGTAGTAAGTAACATATGCTATGTATCCCAATGTTTTTCTTTTTATATTGTTTGTTTAGTTTCAGATAAAGATTTGCAGTGCTTACTGCTATGGTTACTCGTCAAACATCAAGATGACCAACAGCGTTTGGTGACAGCCATTGTCGCTCACAAACCGCAATTGATAGGTTTACTTCGCGATGCTGCACGATCATTATTATTTTAAACATCACCCCTCTCGAGTTTCTCATTTTTTTCACTTTTTCATTTTTCTTTTTAATGTTGTGCTTCTTTCCCGTTGTAAAGATCAAGCAAAAGATCCACTGCAAAGTAGGAGAATTAAGAATAATTCAGCTGTTTACATGTTATATCAAAAATATACGATGAAATATTGTGTAAACACACTGAGAAAGCAAAGTTATGGAGACGCTTTATGTACGTCTGGAAATTCCTACTATTTCTAGTACATAAAGCGTCTAGCATTTGCATTACTCCATTGTCACGATATATGCTGCATGTATTATACATATTTATGCTTTATATAATCAAATATATATCTTTTATTGCTATAAAATGTAACGTCTTGAGTAATCGCAAACATTTTATATAAAAATGTGGTTTTGAGTGTGACCTGTCAATTCAAAGCTTTCCCTTCAACCACCACGACCTCCTCGCTCTATCACTTATATGTACAATCAACCCTAATCCACACGTGAATACATTTTCACAAACGTTATACCCTTGTGAGTTATCCTTCTAACTTGTGAATGCGCCTAGTTTCATTGACACACACCCTCACCTGAAGGTCCTTTATCACTGGAGTCTTATAGTTAGCATTTCATGAGGCGTGTACAAAGCCGTAAGTTGTTACTATTTTAAAATAGTTGATACAGCTGAAACCGGTGTTGCAACAGGTCTCACCGTTGATGGAATCTCTTGCATTGGGCTCACACACGGACTTTGAGTGGAAGGTATGGTTCAATTCACCACGGATATACATGTATCATTGATATGTATGTCCCAGCATTGGCCGGAGCATCTTATTTTTCCTCCATCGGACGTTAGGCTGTGAGTGTAGATTGTACTGCGTCTTTTGCTTTGTTTATGACTGTTTTATTTATTTATCTAGCCTGTGCACTGTTCCAGAACCGCTCCTGCGAGCAAATTTTGCGGGTGTTTTATTCGAAAATATGCGACATTCATCCACACTTGAAAGGAAGGCAGAAACGCCATATATGGCCACAGTGGCTAACAATCTACAAAGCGGTAAGTTGCCCGCATTTTAGAATAATTAATGTAACTCACATGAGTGTCATAACAGGTCTCATGTCGACTCTCACATTGGGCTCACACATGGATTTTGAGTACAAGGTATATATCATTTATTTTCTCATTTTCGTTTTACTTCAAATTTTCCTAGCTTGCCCCAAGGAGACTCTGCCCCCACAGAGTGAACAATACGAAAGTGACTCTTCAGGGGTGTGATAGTAAGTGTGGTTTCTTTCTGATTTTTGCATCTCATTGACTACATGCCAAAAAGCGGGTCAATCACGAGGACAAAAATACGTGCTCATTTTCAGATGTCCATATAGTACACGAATTCCGCTATTATATTTATCTAACCAAGTCCGAAACTCAGTAGTATATGGGCTGTATTTCCTGTAGTTTCTTCATACGGGGAATAGAAGTAAATTCTTTATTTCAATTACGAGGATATTCGTGTGTTATTTGCTTTGTACGACCGCCCCTTCCCTTCTATTACAACAACAATCGCTATCAACATCCTCTTATCCGTCGTCTTCACGAACGCACAATGCTCCCTATATCCACCATTTGCATTTTTGTGCTACAGATCTGCCAACGTGAACATACCTTCGGCACATACCGGGGAACAATTCCGGAACCCGTAGACCATATACGAGGACGCCCGGAGTATTGCCTGGACTGGACGTTTGTATACATGTTGTCGAGAGTTGGCTATGAGCTGGATAATGAACGGCAGGTTAGGATTATTTGGTTTATCATTATTACCCTTGTCGCTAAAGAATCCTCTCGTAGACACAAGAGAGGTCCCTCGATATCAAAGTAACTTGGAACCTAATCCTTCATATCAACTACCCTTTTTATTCGGTTCACGTAGCTTCTTCCCCCCATTTTTCGCGGCTTCTAAACTTTGTTTGATAAGAGGGGAGGTCACTTTAGGTGGCTTTGCGGGAGGAGCGCGTGGTGGGAGAGGGGGTGGAACATAGGTCGTTGTTGGAACTATGGTCGTTGTTGAATGGGAATGGGATGGAGTGGGTTTAATCGACACATGTCTACAAGGAGGAAGTATTGCTGTTTCGCGAGGAGGAAGGGGTGGAAGAGATCCGGTCGTCTGGCACTTGGAAGGTGGAGAAGAGGAATCGTCCGACTCCGAAATGGTGGGTGGGCTCTGCGTGATCGGAAGGAATGATGGAGGTGGGGGCGGGGGCTTGGTTGGCCTAAACGGATTGCGTGAGGGTTCAGAAAGAGAAGACGATGCATTCTTGGTTGATACTGCTCCTGGTGTTTTGTCAGATGTCAGCAGATTTGATGCGAGTGCACGGGTGAATGGATTCGAATTAGGACTGGTGGAAGACATAAGGCGAGGGGGGAGGGTAGGGGCGTTAGCAGATGTATTGAATTCGGAAAGAACCGCGAGCTGGACTTGATTTGGGAGAATCTCGCTCGACTGCCGAGGAGGCGGAACAGGAGGCAGGGGCCCGAACTTCCTTCACGAGACAGACACAGACGCAGATAAGTCCGATAGCATAGATGAGGCTGAGTTCGCTTTTTTGTGAGAGAGCTGAGACAACTCGGGTGGAATATAGCTCGGATTAGCTGCGTTGCAAAGAAATGACTTTTCAGCCTTGTTTCAAGACAGTTCGTGTACGTACGTACCTTGCACAAAAACTAGAGATTCATCTATTATCAGTTTGCCTTCTTGTCCGGTCTGGGATTGTTTCTGTTAATTATGGCAATTTCGGTACGCGTGGAATGGAAACGTGGGTGAAGAGAAGGTCAAGGGGCGGAAGAAACAGTTAAGTAACTCAACCCCATAAAACGTGTGAAACTGATAACATACAGAGTCGATTACAGCCCCGTCCAAAGCATGCTGACCATTTCCCCACCGCCCCGTATCCAACCTCTTGCTTCGCGTACACTAATGAGGGTCCCTTCACGATCCCAATCGCCGCCATCAGCTCTTGTTCTTCAAGCCAATTTATCGTCATTTCCAAGAGGGGTGTCGTTCCCAAAATAACCCTCACCCTTGGAATTATTCGATGTGACTCGCACGCCATCAAGAGGTCCTACGATCTCGCTTAACCAATCCGTGTAAGCTGTATATTCTACATCAGACAGCACGGATACATACAATGTTAAAGGTCGACGGGATTTCGCCTTTGACGGGGGGTTGGGCTTCATCTGAAAGTGAATTTCGTTGAAATAGTCGGGTAGACCCTAGATAAGCAGCTTTGAGCCTTTAGCAAGATATGAAGAAAAGAACATCAAAGACAGAAGATAACAGCGATTTGAACAATGAAGTAAATTAAGGTTGCTTTGTAGACATCGATAATAAAGCAAAAAAAAGAGAAGACATACGCACAGTTTGGCTTTAATTCCCCAAGGACAGATACGTAAGGCAAACTTGAAGGGAGGTTGTCTTCACAGTCGATCGTTATGGATGTTATAAAAAACACGTGATGGGTTTAGTACCTTCTGTGGTTGTATAAAAGCAGTCGATAGACAGGTGAAAATAATAGCGAACGGTTGAGAGATCGCCCCCCTCTCGTTTTGTGGGCGGTTGTTGAAGTAAAACTGGGAGGCAGTGTTGCCGATGACATTGTGTCCAGGCTGTAAAGGTTTATTACATAACCAGGGTCGCCGCAGTTGCCGTACAGTCCTTTGGGCCCAGAGCTTTTTTGTCCAGCTCTCTATGTCCAGACGATTCAGCAGACAGTTTACATACAGGGTTAGACCTTGGTTGCGTTGTATTAAACCCTACGCAACAATGAAACAAATGGATAAGCTGTACGGAATGCTGATTTTTATACCAGAGAACATGGCTTACAATCATAATACAGTGGTAAAATTCCTTGGGGCGGGAGCGAGTGACCAGGTTAGAATCAAGCTATGCAAGGATAAGTAAGGGTGATGGCCAAATAAGAGAGAAAGAAATACTTACGTTATTCTGAAAGAGATTGGATGATGGTGGTGGCAATGTGGGCAGGGATAAGGACATGGTGAGGCGATGAAGACTACAGGGATGACGAGGATGAGATTGGTGAGAAAAATGGCAAGTCACATTTTGATTGAACATCGAGCAAGTCCCTCGTGTTTTCTCTCAGAACAGAGCGTCTACTCCGTCGATGGAGTGATTATGTAACACGATCCGTCTCCACGAACTCGCATTGAACGATGTTGGTCAGGTATTCACCAGTCCAACTTGCTATCCGCTGCTTATACTCATGCTTTGATGATGTTATAGATCATTCTTTTTTCTTCCTTCCACCCACCCAGCGTTACTTTGTGGGGAATTGAACCGCTATCTGGCTTTCTTGTCAATTTAAAGGTGCACGCGTTATCTCTTTTCTCGTTTTCCTTTTGTTTAAATGTCTGTTTGCTTTAGACCTCCCACCAAGTCTTCCTCTTATTGCTACCACTCCTGTGGGCCGCACTCCGGCATTGCCCACCCTCGTCTTAACTCTTTCAACCCTCTTGAACAATTGTAAGTCTTGCGTTGCATTTTCATTTACTCTTTTACATGCTTGTTTTTATTCACCGTTTTATTCACAGGCTCGGCCCAGCTACTCCTGTTCGCAGTCTCACCATCTTCTGCCACTCCAACTGCTTACCCCATTGCCGCCGCCATCCGCCAGCCCACCTATCCGTTGTCATTGCTCACTTTTTTTTACAATGACGAGAGTATGTCTCCCTTTATCACATCTCCTTTGTAAGTCGTTTTCGGTTGTAATGCTGATTCGTAACTGACACTTTGACGTTATCATCATTATAGGTCGTTTTTATCTTTATTAATATGGAGGAATTTTGAGTTGAACACATGGGCAATATGGTGACTTCCTTTCAGTGCGTCGTAATCTTTCTTCTCTTCTCTCCTCGGTTCAAATGTTTGTTTTCCTTAGATCAATGCAAACCCGACAATTCGTGGCCCTCAGCGTTCCTGCTTCCATCACCGCCCTGCCCAACGCTTTGCTCTTGGCTATACCATTGTTGTCAGTCTTGTCCTTGCTCATTCAACCGTTTTAAAAACTGTAAGTCCTGTGTCGTGTTATCATTTGTTTCAATCCTTCTAACGTTTATCCAATTTGACCTCATCCCAGGCCTACCGTACCCCGTCCCGCCACCGAATCCATAATGTCACCTTTGCCCGTTCCACACTCTTACACAACGGTAAGTTTATCGTCTCGCTGTTCCTATGTCTTGCTTACACTGTTATATTCTTTAGGTCTATTCTTGTCTTACAACAGCTTCCACCAATTATGTTTTGGACTTCGAAACGAGTGTTTTGGGCCTTGTACTAGGTATGTACGGTTTCATTATTATTATAAATGTCACATTACTTACTTATCTTTTAGCCAGCACGGTAACACTTGGCGTGTTTTGGCTGCAGAATCCTAGGTCCTTTTTCATGGATGGCTAGAGAAGAGATGGGCATTCTCTGTTCTGAAGAAGGACGGTGTGGTCATCATGGATGAAGGTACTTATCCATGTCCAACATTCATGTACACATGCATTAAGGGTTCTTTTTTTTTTTGTTTAGGTCGTGGATAACCGTCAACTACCTTTTCAACCCTATTACCCACAGAGACAGCAATGGCGCCGGCTCGGACTCTAAAAGCGATGACAGTCCAGCCGCTTTACATTTGAGAGACACTTCAACACAAACTGTCTTCCGGCCAAGATTCACAAAGCCAAACACTAAATTCGAAGACGCGAGCATAAATACTGTCCATAGTTTAATTTATCGAAGCTTATACTGCTTCAATCTCTCCTTTTTTACAACACGTTCAGTTTGTGTTCACCAACCGGCCACTTTGACATAGCCGGTCATCATTGACACTGCTGTCGCAGTGCAAGAGCCTTGTAAGTGAAAATGTATTGTCTACGCATTCTCATTTAGGGTCTAAACGAAACTTTTTTTTTCTTACTTGTCCTCGTAGCGGCGAAGCCATTATACCAAGTCAAACTACTGGCTGCTTTGTGGAGCGGTGCAAGCCTGTTTTTTTCGTGCTTATCTTGAGAATGACTTACAATATACCTTTATATTTAGGCGATCCCGCTCTAATCCAGCCAATCCTCACTCAAATTGGTCGAGACCTTAACAAAATTCCAGATAAGGATGTAAGTTTTAGGGGTCGCAGCCTTACATCTCGCCATACGTTGCGTGTCTTGTATATGTCTTTTCTGATCTCGCATAACTGTTTTACCAACGAGCATTCTCGACAGATGACACAATTGGCTTGTCACTCCAACACCGAAGCATCTCTCCTAACGCAATTCACCCTCCTGCGCGTAGGAAAGATGTCAAACTTGCCGTGTCTGCTGGTGCAGATGTCTTTGTCCGAGATCGTAAGGGGAGATCAGTAGTCGATGCTACGGGTAAAGACGATCGTGTCAAAGCCTATTTATCCCAATGTAAGCCGTCATGCACTCTTATTTTTGTTGTGCTTGCAAGTGTCTGTTTCTTACCGTTTTTTTACTAGTTGCCAACCAAGATCGAAACTCAATAGAAACGTCCCCGACGGAGCCACCTACCCTAACCCAGAATCATCCTGGCCCCACACCTATTTCACTTTCTTTGCCGAAGAGCCTTGTGCGAGTAAGCAGTGCCTCGTATACGCTCAGCATACGGACCTCAGAAACAGTGTCCTCACTTGTAATAATAGCTTATCGTGCACGCTTTTTAGCAAGACATGCCCTCCAAGAGATGGGGTAAGACTGAATAACCACCTGAAACGTACCTGATGCTGAGGCTGAGATATTGGTTATATTTTTAATAGGTAGAATTAAG
The DNA here is from genome assembly GCA_029959195.1 of Dictyophora rubrovolvata. Taxonomy (NCBI): domain Eukaryota; kingdom Fungi; phylum Basidiomycota; class Agaricomycetes; order Phallales; family Phallaceae; genus Dictyophora; species Dictyophora rubrovolvata. Next base: position 8,493 of record CP114122.1, on the reverse strand, counting down.
CGACAGTAGGCGTGTCATCTACCATTTTCCCAAATACACAGAGTATAAGAATTCCTACTTAAAAGATTTGGCGGCAGCAACTTTGTTCTTGCACTTGCGATTACTTTGCTGTGTGCGCCGCTCCCTTTCACCAAATATTTGCTTGTTTCGATCTATCATCATTTCAACACGAGAGCGATAGGAACAAAGTCCTAAATACAGGATAAGATCAAAGAAAGCGGAAATGTGTGAACTATTAGTACTGACCTTGTCTCTGCTGACTGAAATGGCCATGTATCAAGCGCCTACGAACTCTATGAGACTGAAGAAGAAAAGCATGTATTTCATCAACATGCGAGAAAGGCATTGATAGGATAGGTTTGTGTAACAAGTGTTGATAATGGTGAACCATTGAGAAAGGAAGATATGAGGTGTGTGCGAAGCGGTGTCCCCCTTGAAAATCCATGATTTGATGCTCCAACATCGTACCACGAATATATGCCGTGTCCCTTGGCGTTAAACGCATACGAAGACCTAATGTAGGTATACAGAGTTCGCCGCCACTGACAAAAGTACCGTAAACCGACAATGCAGACCATCCTCGTGGATGATCCTTGGTGTCATAATGGGCATCTATGTGTCGATCCCAAGTGACGGTATGGGAGGGCCACAAGGAAGGATTTATGCTTTGAACGAGACGATTACTACTATTTGAGTTGTACAAACCCTGGCGAATGGACGCTAGCGCTGCAAACCACTCAGGATCTATGTAGCTCAAGACGGCATTTGCAGCATGTCGGCAGAAATTGAATGATTCACTAAGGGCAGTACGTTCTGATACTGATGTCACCGTGGTTCCAAAATTTGCTGAAGATGCACGCGGTTCCTGATGCTACACATTACATACAGAATGTTAATAATATGAGAGGGGTTGACAAAAAAAATCAGAACTTACGCTGTGGCCCTGTTCCACTAATATACCTAATTCAATGACGCCGATTGTAGGTGATGCAGAGGCTGCGCTGTCCTGTTTGAAATTCGAAATCTTGTTGCGAGCACTTGAACCAGACCCCTTCGGCTGAACTACGGACTTGTTATTCTTGTGGAATCGCATCATTGTATCACAGACATAGTCCTATTAAGATTCAATATCATATATCAGACGAAATACAAAGACTAACGTTATCAGCCTTGCTCAACAACATGGGAAGATAGACGAGAATTGGGATTCCATCTCTATCAACTGCAACCTTTGGTTCGTCACCATTCCAAAATAGTGTGTACAGGTGATCAGTAACGGGTGGAGGCCGTTTTTTCTGAAGTAAGAGTCCAAGATTTTCTCGAACAGAGAATTGCTCAAAAATAACTAGAACGAGATTTGTTACTAAATTCTCAATATCTACTGGATGACTTACCAGGATTATTAAATGCTTCCTGGAGTGCTTTTCGGGCTAATGGACCAAGACCGTCACCATTGTTATGATCTTGACCTTTGAACGAAGGTCTAAAAAGAACATTTACTATGAAAAACTAACTTCTTTTGTTGTTAGGTTCCCTGACTCACCTTCCTTTCTTTCTTCTTTTCTTTCTCGAAGATGTTCTACCCGAGTTTACATCCATGGCCCTTGAGTTGTTACCAAAACTATGACCACTCTTGTCATTCTCATTGACCGAACAGTAATGGGCAGGTTCCGTGTCAAAATGACTACAAACGTCACCCGAAATGTAAACATTTTCCGTGGTAACATCATTGTCCAAAGACTGAGAATGCATGGGAGTGGGCATAGCTTGTGGTAGTCAGAGGAGTTTGATTCGTTGAGGGGGTAATGAGGCAATACGGGAGTAGGCAAAGGAGTCAGAAAGCCGCTGGTGGTATCGTATAGTAGAAAATGTGAAGATCGGAAGATTCCTGGAAAAAACGTTCTCCGGGTTTTAAGATTATGTAAAGAAAGACCCATTATGAAGGATAATAATATACCGAGTCTAGACGACCCATTTTTTCTATATGCCTTGCCAAGAGTCCGGGGAAGAACGGAACTCTTGGCATTTTTTTTGTGAAAGGAGATGAAAAGATAAAATCAAAAAAGAACAAAGAAGGGAAATTAAGGAATGAAAATGTCGCTGTAAAGCGGAAATCAAAGGTCAGAGGACTGCGCTCAACACTGATCACGATTAAAATGCTAGATAAGGGAAACTGATTAGGATAGATGGTATGGAACATACCTGTATTTCCTCGGAGCTGTAGTGGGAAAACTGCTTGAACACGCATTGTGTTACTGCCAATTCGAAGGCCTTCGTTCCTAAAACAACATATCGTTCATTATCTTTAAGACCGGCTAGTCTGCCAGGGGATTTGGCATTTCCCCCTGCAGGGATGGTAAAAGAGGAAACTTGTTGTTAGTAGCAGAGCTATTCATCGTGCTCTATAATAAATTAACATTCACATTGTAGAGAGTCCACCGCCACCTTCTGCTCCCGTCTTCACTACCGCTCGTGTGGTTCCTCCATCCAGTAATCAAATGACCCTTCTAGCTGGAAACACGTCTCTCACCAGTTCGCTGCTGGCAACCCATCCGCAGACCATGTTCATCAGCCCTGTCATTCTCCCAGGTCTTCAGTCCCACTCAACCTAATGCAATCCTTCCTTCGTCTTACCCGACAACATCTACATCCACATAAACTCTATTTACAAGCTCAAACGCCGCAGCCATCCAACGATCCAACAGAAAAAAACAACTACGAGCCGACAGTCGCCATCTTCTTCCCCATCTGTCAATCATGCTTATGGCTATCCGCCATATCATTATCCCTATCCATACTCGTACGCGCCATATCAACCTTATGATGGTGGTGCGTCAACATCATCACCATAGCCTCTTCCTCCTCCTTCAACTTTGGGTGCCGATGGATCAGATCTGGGAGCACTGACCGCTGCTCCAACGGCTGCGTGTGACCAAGCAAGCCCTGTAACAACACCCGACAACCTGCCTGCGAACGCAGTCACCTACGCCGCAGCAGCTTTACATCATCAAGTCCCAGCTCAGCCCTGCAAAATGTGCCTGTGCCACCTGCATCTGCGCCACCAAATATCGTGCAATTGTCCGTTTCCGTTCCCTCGACACAGCAACATACACGGGCTTATCCGTACTATAGCCCTTTTCTTGCTTCGGCTTCTTGTTCATCCTCACCATCAACGGTAGCTGGGAACTATCATCTTCATTTACTACCCAATACGCATGCATACTATCAGCAACCTTATGCAAGACTTCTAAAGGGCGGCGCTGGAGTCACTGCTGCTATCTTAGCTGCAATAAATGTTGCCGGTGTCAAATGCAGTTCATTGTTACCATCGCAGGCTGAATCATGACTGACAACGGCTGCGCAGTCTGTTGAAAAAGGGCTATTGCCATCATTGCTCCTCCCATCTCTGGTGCGCCGCGTTACATGGAAGTTTACACATGGGGCTAAGTCTCAATGACAGGCAGATAAACTTCATCCATCCATACCAGCACAAGGGTTGGGACGTAATTAACAACCCATATAAGCCATTTATCCAGAATAAAAGAAAAGAGAATATTCCTCGACATATCTTTACATCAGATTGACTAAAGAAGCCAAGTCAGTCGATACGCAAAAAAAAGGCCTTATGGGTACTCGTCATCAACTTACGTATGACCGTATCATGGAAAAGAAGACGACCACCCCGACTGATCTTCTGTGCCACGGTTTCCCAAACGAGTTTGGCATTTTCTTGAACTACTGTCGTGCTCTGAGATTCAACGATAAGCCCGACTACAGTTACCTGAGGAAGCTCTTCCGCGACTTATTCATCAGGGAAGGCTTCCAGTACGACTACATCTTTGACTGAAGCGTCCAGCATTGTTGCCTCTGCCGAATCTAAATCCACCGGTCCTAGGAGGAAACTGGTTACTCAGGAAGAGAGGAGAACAGGATGATGAGCGGATGTAGGTCCTTACTCACGTATGCTACATTATTTCCTCTGTCGGTTATGCTTATCACCCACGCCTCGCAGGTTACGTTCTTCTACTAGACATCAGTCGGTTGTTGTCTGGTGCGGTGGTTCGGGCTAGACGATATGTTTGTGTAGTGGTCGCGGAGTTATTTTATTGAAGGATTCTTGGTCCTTTTCGGCGTGGCCAGGTCTCGCTCTTCATGTCTATCCTGTGCATGTGAATGTCATCAGTCGGCGGTCGTTTGTCAAGTCTCGGGTTGGCCAGCCAATTGTCAGCGTTCGCCCATCTACGGTCTCTCTCCTTGTCTTATCAGGAAACAACGTGAAGCATGGTATCACCCTCCGGATCTCATCTTTTATACGGACTCTAGGGATCCGACAATCCATTGTATAAAGCTTAAAACCCGTATTCAAACAACAGGAGCTGAACTGTCTACCAGTGGTCGTTTCAGCCAGGCCCCAATCATATATCCTTTTGCAATCTTTGTATTTGATCATTTGCATAAACAAACAGCTCCGCATGTATTAACATAACTTAGGTTCAATTTCAATGCGATTCATGGTTTCTATATACGCAAAGTTTGCTTCTCTTGACGTGTGAATTGCCGGCATTACCCGCTTCAGGTCGTTTACAGTCACATCTGCTTTCAGTCACAAGCGTTCTTCATTCAAAATTACCTGTAAGCTTATTGTTTTCGTACGTTTTCTTAATATGTGTTGATCATTCTAGTTGTGTCCGTTCTTGTATTTGGCTACACATGGCTCTGTAGCAAGCTCTACCACCAGCTGGGGGAGGCGTGTCGTTGTTAGCAAAGGAGCATCCGTGCAAAGCGTTGTTGTACACTTGGACACGCCTCAAAACAGTCTCAAGACCTTTGTTTCTTTTTTTCGCATCACGGTATTCTATTTTTCCATTGGCGCCTCTAGCAAGATGCATTTTGTACATCCAAGGACTATGGCTCCAACAAACACGACGAACAAATGGTATGGCATCGTACCTCTCATTCCCGACATCAGGCGCATGGGCTTTGAAAGTGTTTTGTCGAGCGTATCCTATGGCATCTGTTAATTGTTGAGACAGGAGAGTTCAATATGGGCGTTTTGGTCCCTGTCATTCCTGTTTCGCCTGAAGTCAATATCGGAGAAAATCCACCAACGGAAATCTTCGTACCGCTCGTACATTACGCTTCAAGACAACCGTTAAGGACGATGACGCAAAGAAGAAAAGTCAAAGGTATTGCTTCTATGGTGGATACGACTTCGCTAAGATAAAAATTACTATATATGTACTTTATATAAATCTAGTAATGGAATCACTATTTTGAGTAAATCTTCCACCCCTGAACAGTGAGCAGAAGTCGATGGATGGAATTGTGTCGAGTTCGGATGACTGGTTTCGTTAAGCACCTGATAAGCGCCCAATATTATTTGTAGAGAATCAAAAAATAACGTACCCATATTTTTTTTATTTTCCATTTGCTCAAGTTTTCAGCTCTTCGGAGTGAAAACCAGAGTTTGTGCAACAGCCTCTACTCTTTACAGAGTCGATCAAAGCCGGTTCACATGATCAACGGCTTAACTGAGGGCCGTGCGAGAGTTGCTATTGAACCGCCACGATGCCGAGTATCACCAAGTACAGACACGTCGGATGTATTATTCAAGCTGTAGAGCTTCCATATCGCGACGAAAATGAAACTAAATTGTAGACGTATAAAATTCATTTTATCTATCTACAATACGTATATTTTAGTTTTGTCTAATATTCGTGAATGTCGCGTGGTGTCGCATGTCGCGAGTTATGGTATCTTGTGGGTACAGCTGAGTTTGAATTCACTCTTTCTTCTGTGCCGCCATCGTCGCCGACCATCCATCTTACCCTTTTCAGCCTCCCTTTCGCCATCCATCCACTAAAACATCAGCATCCAAATCTTCTCCGGTTCGAGCTTCTATTCCTCTTTTTTTTTGTGAGTAAGTTCTCATTGTCTGGTGGACAGGTAAGTGTTGATTTACAGTCGACGTCATCCATCCCTGCCTCGGCTGTGCTGCGATCCTTTCCGTTTGAGCAACCTTCACAGCTCTGGTGGGTTTTTGGGTGGCGTCGTCTGTTTCCGATGCTGACATATTTGACAGTTGCATCCCGGACCACCGTTGACCGTTCGCATTCTGGTAAGTATCATTTAACAGTGGTCGCCGCCCATCCCTGCCTCCCTGCATCGTTATGCTGTGATGCTTTCCATTTGAGCAACCTTCACACTGATGCAGGTGGGCTTTTTGGGGTGGCGTCATCTGTTTCTAATACTGATAATTTTACAGCATCTCATCCCGTGTCTCTGCCACCACCCCACCATCTGTTGTGTTCTTGTTTGCGTTCTCAAGACGCGGTTTTTTTGCCAGATCTGCTACCCTCATCACCACCATCGTCGTCATCACTGCTCTCTCCAACGCCACTGTCGTCTTTGTCCTCTTGTCACCAACTCCCCCCACCATCAGCTGCTCCGTCATGTGTCGAGCGCTGCGCCCCAGGTTCATCAAGTTCACCAATTTTGACCTGGACACGCTAACATCGGACCGTACAAAAGAGCCAGAGCTGGATAAGGACGGTGACTCTGATTCAGAGTCGGAGCTACACTTTGTTCAAGACAATTTTCATCTGGATTGGGGGGGGCTCTCAGATCTGACAAACCTGTCGGTAGGTTATTCTCACTTTATTTATTCAAACTTGCTCTAACGTGTCAATGCCCACAGGGGGATGATTGCTTTTCTAACGCATCAATGTCACAAGGGGACAATCACTCAGTGGACGAATGCTCAGACGCCCGCTCAATGGACGACTATTCGATGGACGATGACGACAGCACAGCACCCTCGCCCCATCTTCCCACCCGCACGCGCAGCCCACAACCTCCAATGATGGCGAAGCAAAAGAAGAAAGAGAGGCATAGAAGATCTGATGGGATGCGGCAGCAGCTGAAACTTGCCGCTCTTCAAAAACGCATCCACTACTCCGCCACCAGGATCAACATCGAGCTCTGCGCAATTGACCTTCAGAAAGCAAAACCGGCGTTCACTGGGACCAACCAAGGTCGCAGCAAGGACCAGATGGACCACCTGGTCTCGATGAATATCCCGCGTTCAGATGAGTAAGTGTCTTTTCAGTTGCCCGTTATCTGTCAGGTGCCGACTTATCCGAGCAGTCCCAAGCCACACAGTACCGTTCTGGTTGATAAACATGGGCGTGTCTTTGCCATGAGAGGAATGCCATTGGGAACACATACTCCAAAGAACCTCAAGGAGGGACTCCTGAAGGCAATGCTGGACCCGGGCAAGCATCGTCGGACGCCTCCTCCCTCACCGGTATCTTTCAAACTTCTTCGGTCTCAAGGTCGACGATAGGTGGGTCTGGGCCAAACAAAACTGCTTCCAATACCTCAATGCGTGCCAAAGGTTTTTACAGCATTTACTCATTTTGTCTCACATGACCCATGGACAGCCGACTAGGGGAACAAAACTCATGTCGACAAGCTTTGCCAACAGATCCAACTACCCCCATTCCATCATCTACGTCGCGGATGAACCCGTTAACGGTCTGGCTCCTAACAAAGTCGAGAGCATGACCATGAACCGCAAGTTATCCCCCCTTTTTTTTTCTGTCCTGAAAATTCCCGTCAACTCTTTGCCTATCTCTTGCTTGTTCGATCGGTGGAAATTGCCATCACCAAGGCAATGTTCACGTCGGTTACAGACAATTACCAGTATTATCTGTACACCAGTCCCAAAGGTCGCTGGATGTCAAACGACCTGAGCAGACACCTTTCCAACTCCACTGCTGACTTTCTCGGTGTTGATTCCTCCTTCGGGCTGGCTGACATGCACCAGATCCTGATAGGCCTCTGCCACCGTCACTGCAACTCTCTCTTTTCTCAAACCGAAAGCAAGTCGGTCTTGGAAGTGTTTGCCGAAGAAATCGGAGACATGCAAGCCAACCACTCTTCCCAGGCATGCCGCGGTCACTATGCCGTTCAGAAAAGTGAGGTGGGGGCCGTTCCCAGTGAGAAAGTCAAGGCTTTGAGAATGGTAAGCTTCCCCTCTCGCTGTCATCAGCCGTTGCTGATATGACACTTGGAACAGTACAGCCGAGGTGTTCATGACTTTTTTAGAGTCGGACACTCCCCTATCCCGTCTCAATCGACATCCAACAACTATATACATTCAAATGGTCAATCTGCCTCTGCCGAGGAGGGGGAAGATAACCTATCAGGTGAGTAAAGTCTCAAGTGCACCCGCTAGAAGAGCGGTTAGGGTTTAGGGTTTAGGGTTTAGGGTTTAGGGTTTAGGGTTTAGGGTTTAGGGTTTAGGGTTTAGGGTTTAGGGTTTAGGGTTTAGGGTTTAGGGTTTAGGGTTTAGGGTTTAGGGTTTAGGGTTTAGGGTTTAGGGTTTAGGGTTTAGGGTTTAGGGTTTAGGGTTTAGGGTTTAGGGTTTAGGGTTTAGGGTTTAGGGTTTAGGGTTTAGGGTTTAGGGTTTAGGGTTTAGGGTTTAGGGTA